>OX451741.1:76504195-77789195 GCA_948472305.1 Vicia faba
GTACCCTTTGCAATTCATGGCAGCCAAATCTGTCTTCTAAACCTTTATATTTGTCATCAGCTGGAGGATACTGCTGGTCGGAATAATCTTCATCCTCTTCAACTTCTTCCTCTTCCGCATCAGACTCAGAAGGTGCCGCAACCCGATCTCTTTTACTAGTCCCTTCATCAGAAGTAGGAGGAAATTCAAGCACCCTCCGAGCCTCTCTGTCAAATCTTCTCCCCAAAGTAGCCACTCCGACCCTCTTTTTCTTTTTTACTGGGTCCTTATTCTCCAGATGAGCCTTGATATCCTCTTGACTCTTGACCAAGGTCATCAAGAGTTGCTGGAACTGTGCATTCTGGGCTTGTAGGTCTTTGACTGTTTGCTCGAGATCCATCCTACTGAAATAAACAGCAGATAGATAAGGAAACTTGGAGTGAGACCTGCATATGCACATGATGAATGTTATGCTGATGTATGCAATGCATTCAAGGATTTAGGACACCCAAAATTGTTTTAGACAAAGAAGAACGCACGTCATATTAATAAGAAGAAATTCGTTAGTACATAAATGCCCCATGGGCCAAATGTTACAAAATAAACTTCTCAAGGCAGAAAGACATTGCGCATCCTCTTCGGTGCGATGTAGGTGTTGAGGGCCTCTTGCTCGTGGAGTCGGCGGGTAAGCTCTAGAACCTTCTTTTCACTGGCGTAGTAGCTAGCTTCAAAAGTGTTCCGTTCCTCCTTGAGCTGAATCCAACTTTTCTGCATTTCCTCCCACGATGTAGGCATGTCTGGATGCAGGATGGTGTAGGGAACCTCTCCTTCATTGACGGGCTCTTTAATCACTGGGAGTACATGAGGATAAGGCATCATCAGACTTTGGGCTCGGGCTCGTACCCACTTGAGATAGGGCTCAAGAGGGATGGAGTTCTTGTGTCCCAGAGTCTTGCTATCAACCTTGTTGAGTTTTCCCCAAGCTCTGATGAATCTTTGGCGGAGTCCTTGCGCATCGTTGTCGAAGTCAAAAACTAGGCTAGGAATCAACATATCATGAGGGCCATCCCTCCGTGCATATCCAAATTGCCTCAAAGCTAGGCAAGGGTTGTAGGTGATACCCCCTCTAATTCCAAGTAAAGGAACATTAGGAAATTCTCCGCAACGATCGACGATGATGACATTTTCTCTGGACCGAGAACACCAATGCACATCAGAATGAGTAAGAGTCATCAATCGTTGGGACCACCTTGTACCTTGGTCATTCTTCAAGACAGATTGTGGAAGGTGCGAAATAAACCACCTTGCGAGGATAGAGTACAGCACATGAGAACACCCCTCTTTCTTATTGTTCGTGTGTAAAATGAGTGAAGGATGTCCCCAAGCAATGTTGGTATCGGATTTCTGGACAGGAAGATTTTGACGGCGTTGACATCTACCAATTGGTCAAGATTTGGGAACAAGACCAACCGTAGATAAGGAGTGCCACAATCTCTTCAAAGGCTTGTAGGTCCAATGAATTCCAACATTCTTGTGCCTTCTCGAACAAGAATTTTGCTAAGAATCCTTTGACACCGCTTCTGGTTTCCCAATGCCCCTTGATTTCAGATGGTTGTAGATGTAGTGCTCGAGCAACATCTTCGGGCTTTGGTTCCTTCTCCGTACCGTTGAAGGGTAGTTGATTAAGGATAGGGATTCTTAGGAGTTGAGAAAACTCCTCCAAAGTGGGGACCAACTGATAATCAGGGAAAGTGAAGCAGTGGAGAAGAGGGTCAAAGAACTGGAATAACACTTTCATCATGTCTTCTTCAATGTTGGTGTTGACTAGGCTGAGCAATCTACCATGTCTTTCACTGAAGGATGAAATTTCCGGAATTCTTGAGGTGATCTCCTTGAGTTGAGGAGAGATTCTCACAAGGTTGACTTGAATGGTATTTCTGCGAGGAATTTCCATGTCCTACAAAACAAGAACAAAGATGAAGATCCAAAACCCTTGAAATGGTTAGTGAATGCATATGATGTTTTATGATGTTTATGATGTATGCACAAAACATATGTACAAGCAAATCACACAAACCCTAATTTCAGGCTTGCATGGGGTTTTCATAGGTAAGTACCCTCTTGAGTGTAGTTGGCTTAAAACCTGTCCTATAAATAGTAACCGGGTTCTAAGGAGCTCATATCACTGGATTGTTTTCATTGTTCATTGTTTTGTTTAGCCACTTAACTAGCGACCAAAATATTCCAAGAAAACAACCCTCTATGAGTGTAGTATCGAGTATCTACCAACTTCGGACTGCACCAAAGCCGGTCATCTCACTACCCCTAATAAAAGGCCAAGATGGTCAAGTAAGGTTCTAGGTCATTAGTGCTTAGTGACATCACTCAGCGGCCCCGTACTCTCCTTGATTGAACTCAAGGGTTACCGTACTCACAAATATGTCGCACTAATATAGCTATTTCTTAGACCGTGTCGGTATACCCCGCACAGTTTCCACAACGTATTGCTATCTATGAATGTTTCCCAAAATCTGGGTGGAGGATTGTAAACCCAAACAATAGAGCCAAAGTATAAAGCAAGCAAATCAAACAATTAGTCATGCAAGAGGGTGATCTAAGCCCTAAGGTTACTCCACTTTAAAATTTCGTCCCAGCAGAGTCGCCAGTTCTGTGATACGGTGGGAGAACTGACTAGTGTTTTGCGTTTTGTTTTCGCAAATGTTTCGGTTGAGCAAGAGTCTCCACCGACTTTTTATTTTATCCTAAGGAAAGGTTTAAAAAGCACAGCAAAAACCTTTGAGATTTTTCTTGGGTTCGGGGAGTAGATTATAGAAGGGGAAGGTATTAGCACCCCTTCTATCCATGGTTATCCATGGGCTCTTAGGTACTTGCTTAGATCAACTTGCCTTGGTTTTCAATTGTTTGAAATGGTGCTTTGTGTGTGTGGCTTTGAAAATGTTTTGAAAAGGTGCCTTGTATAGGCTACCCTTGTAACAATTCTTTACTCGAATGTTTTACAAAAGGTGTTTTTGTCTTTTAAACAGATGTTTCAAGGTTTTTTGGAAAGTTGATTTTGAAAGTGTTTGTGAAGTGGGTTTTTGAAATAAGGAAAGTGTTTTCTTGGAAGTTGATTTTGAAAGTGTTTGTGAAGTGGGTTTTTGAAATAAGAAAAGTGTTTTCTTGGAAAGTTTGACAAGTACTTAAGAGTTTATCTACCCTAAAGTTTTCTCAAAGATTTTTGTTATGTTTCAAACCTTTTGACAATTTTGTTCCACCATTGCATTTGGTGGACAATCTTGTCTTTAGGAGGTGAAAGGGACGGCGCGGGTCATCGTTTAGACCATAGTTGCAATAGTGTTAAATGTCTTTGGGCAATTTTCTTTAAAAGGGACTTGATCATTTATTTAGGCAACATTTTGAGGGACTATGATCATTTGATTGTTTGTTTTACCCAAAGAAATTCAACATGCAATATGGCCCATTTTTGAAAGGCAACAAAGTGGAATACCCTAGGGGGTGCAAGTGTGAGATGTGTTGTTTATTTTCATGCTCATTTATCTTGTATTAGGTCCAACTATTTTTGTTCATTCTTATTCGCATACAAAACCCTAATTCTAGCATAGTATGTTTAGAAAGCGATAAAAGTGCGAAATTTAAATTCCTACACTATTACATCACAATAATATGGGGAAGGGGGTACAAATTTACAAATGGGGGATATTTAGACAAGAATTTAAATCTAAGCTATTACATCATTTTTGAATATTTGCAAAGTAAATAAATTACATAATTAAATAGAAATTAAATAAATATGCAAAAAATGCAAAAAGGGAACTTTTTATATGTATGAAAAAAAAGTATGGTTTATGTGAAATAAAATAAGAAAATAGGAAGGTATTAATTTTGAGTATTTTCAACTTTTAGGGCAAAAACCCTAATTTTAATCAAAATGTATATTAATTAATTAATTCACATAATATTTATTAATTACATACAAAAATAAAATAAAATATGGTATATTTTGTAAAAAAGGAATTTTTTAGTATTAAATGTTAAAAAATAAAATATGTACATTTTTTGGTATTTTTACTCTAAGTATACTAATATATATATATATATATATATATATATATTATATATATATATATATATATATATATATATATATATATATATATATATATATATATATATATATATAGATATATATATATATTATATATATATATATATAATATATATATATATATATATATATATATTTATATATATATATATATATATATATATATATATATATATATATATATATATATATATATATATATATATATATTATATATATATATATATATATATATATATATATATATATATGTATACTTATATTATTTTAAATATGTATTATATACAAGTAATAATAATATTCAATTTTTTTAGAAATAGTATTTTTTATATAAAATATTTTCAGAGGATAATATAAAATAAAAATAAAAATAGAAGTGTTTTTACATATTTTTCTATTTATCGTAAATATATATATATATATATATATATATATATATATATATATATATATATATATATATATATATATTATATATATATATATATTTATATATATATATACTATATATATATATTTATATATATATATATATATATATTATATATATATATATATATATATATATATATATATATATATATATATATATATATATATATATATATATATATATATATATATATATATATATATATATATATATATATATATATATATGTATAAACTAAAGGAAAATCAAATAAATACCAAATAAAAAATCAAAAAAAATGATGAGAAAAATGTTTTCAAAATTTTAACTTGTTGAGAAAAAATAAATGAGTCAAATAAAAAAAGAAAAAGTCAAAAATATTAAAAAATGAAGCAAATGGGCTCAGGGGGTTCATGAGTAATTATGGGGTGTGAAAAGGAAAACACAAAGCAAGCCCAGCCCAATGCCACTGTCTTCAACCTCCAGCACAAAGTTTGAAAATGCGCGCGCCCTGTTCTTCAATGTCCAACTCTCAATTCCTGGCTTTTTAGCAAAAACTCATAACACAACAAATGTTCAGCATGAAGAGACGATTCTAACCATGTATAGAACTTGACCTAACTCTCTAAGATGAGGGAGAATTTCTTCTCCCCCAAATCCTAACCTAATTTTTCTGCCATTTTCAAAGCTTAAATTCTCCCAACTCAGGCAAAAGAAATGAAATGTAAGGATATACACATGTTCAGGGATATGAGTAGAACCTTGTTTCTTCACAAACTTAAGACTAAGGATGCATAATAAGAGAGATACGAGTTCAAAGTTTTACCTATTCAGTTGAACTTCTATCTGGAGAATGAGGAGCTTTCAGTGCAAGGTGATGATTGGAAAAGCTCCCTTGAGGTCCAGGGATGCTATTCCAATGTTTACTTTGTCTTGAAACTTCTTGTATCGAGCTGTGGAACTTCAACTGCAAAAGGAAAAAATGAAAATGGTGGAAGCTGTTAGAGGGATTACAGGTCAGGCTTCTGCTTTTGGTTAGCTTGCATATGTTGTAAGGAAGGTAGAGGAACAAGTTTGGGCCAGAAAGCTTGAAGGGATTGAGAGATGGCACTCAATCTGCAAGGCCTGCTCTGTTTGAGCAGTTTGATGGTGTTTCAGAGATGGAGAGTGTTTGAGGGGCAAATGGCTCGTGTCACAGCTTGGTTATGATGCCTTGAGTATGTTTGATAAGTTTGTTCTTGTGTTCTCATGCTGAGATGGAAGTTGTTACAAGTTATGGGACTTTCTTCACACTTAAGCAACAAAATGCAACTTGGCTTTCTAGGCATGTAGGGGGCCTCCTAATGTGCTGCATAATCCCTCATTGATCAGAGTGTTATGCTCATAATCTTATGGTAGAGAGATTTGATCTGTACCTCTTTGATTTACCAATTGACATAAAGCAAGCTTTTGCAAAAATGGAAAGTTTACTTTATCTAGTTTAGGGTTAGTTCATCATGTAATGTCCAAATGCTTAGAATAACAACTTGGCACATTGGTTCTGCATTTAATTCTTGAGTGTAACTTGGTTTAAGGACCTGTAATCTAGCCTAAAGCATGCTGAGTTCAAATTGCAAGATTATGAACATGTTTTGGTTAAGAACAAAAAGTGAATTTTTGCCAACTTGTGAAATTCGAATATCTCAAGTTATGAGGTTGTTTGATGAGTTCTTGGACATTTTGGAAAGCTTGGAATGTGTACTACAATCCATCTTTGAAATGCAAATTGAAATTCCAAGTGGAAGTGTATGGAAAATGGCCTTGAAGTGGGGTAGAAAACCTTGTCAAAATAGGTTAAAATTCTACTAAGTTAAAAATGGTTTAGTGCCCTTATTCAAAATATTGTAACTTGAGATACAAGCTTCAAATGAGAAAACTTTGTGAATCAAAGTTGTAGATTATGCAACAAGCTACAACTTTCATGTTTTGACTTTTGTTTGAATCCAAATGGATCTTGGTGAAAAGGTGGGGCAAAGTTGGGAAAAAATTAGGGTTTTTCATAACTTAGAAAAATTCTAAGTTATGAAAAATTTTATTTTCTAACCCTAATTTGCAATTTGTGATTTCTTGGTGAACAAGTTTCATGATTTGGCATGTTTTGATGAAAAATGAATCTTGACCTTTGATTTTGACCAAAAAGTCAAAGTTTGACTTTTCAGTATACAGTCAAAATTGATCAATTGACTGGGAAATTCAACTGTCAATCTTGTGTACTTGGGATCTTTTGAGTTTGTTGAGCATATCAAGATAATTCCATGGGGTCCTTAAGTCCATATGTGAGCTTGGTTTGCCATTGGCTAGGTCAAACAGTCAAAAATTGCCTCTGTACAGTCAAAACCCTAAAAATGACCATTTTGCCCTTTTGGTGATCTGATCAAATTTCTTGTGGAATTGTGATCCAAACTTGATCAAATGGTTCATATGAGTTCATAATGTTGATGTGGATCAAATTTCATGAGATTTGACTGTCAATTGGCCACAGTTGACTTTTTCCCCAATACAGTTAATTTCTAGGTCAACTGTCCAATTGACTGGGCAAAATTTGGAATCAGGACTTGAAACTTGGTATGGATAAACTTGGGAGGTCAATATGAAGCAAGAAGGTCATCTTAGGCATTCTAGGTCAAAATATCTTTGTGCAAACACAAACCCTAATCTGAATTCACAGTGCAAGGAGAGGTCTTGAGCAGATGAAACCCTAACTGGATCTTTGAGCTTCAAAGGCCTTGTGGTGAGAAATTAATGAGAAATGGGAGGGTAAATTTTGGGGTACAACACCCACCCATTCTCCATGATGTTCTCCATTCCTATGTTCAGTCGACCCGATACAAGCGTTCATCTCTCTAGAAGAGTTTGCGATGATTGAGGAACCACTCAGGCCTCTTCGACATGACCGTCACAAACTTCTGATTTTGGTGTCTGATCACAGGACTTTGTTCTTTGATGAGGATTTTCATTGGTAATCCTTTTCTCGCCTTTTAGGCTTTTCAATTTCCTTCTTGCTTTTGCCTAGACAAATTCTTTTGAATTTCAATTTGAAAGTCCAGCGGGATGCCCCAACTTTTGCCTAAGCGACTTGTTTTCAAGTTTCGACTTAGCAGGGATTTTTGTTTATTTTTTATTCGTATTTTCCATTTTGAACAAGTCGTTTATCTTTGTGTTATTTTAATTTGTTGGAAGTGATCATGATTGCCTGAGTTTTTAATAGATGAGGGATAGCCATTATTGTATCGTCATCTGTCGACCTCCTGATGTGCGAGAGATACCCATTGGGATATTGTCAATAGATGCACATTGTTGTTAGATGAGGGTTAACCATTGTGGTTTTAACTTTCCTCAACCTTTTGATGGATAACCATTGTTGTATCCTTGGATGCACACTCTTGATGAGTTCTGAATGCTTGATCAGATTAGATGAACACTACCTGCCCCAGGGTTAAAATGAGGGTTTTTCTGAACAGCAAATAAACTTCTACTTCGAAGGCTCAAAGGGGTTAACGAGGGTCTATCTCCCTTATATATCCGGTGTTTAGGGATTGAAACAAGGCATGTACATCGTCAGCAGGGTCTTACTCAAAAGCGTATCAACCAGAGATTTTGCGTTTTTAGATTATCGTCATCCTCCTTCCTATATTTACCTAAGCATAAGACTAGAAAATTTGGCATCAATATGCAAGTAAAAAATTTAAAGAGTGATAACGAATGAATGAATAAAAACGAAAATGATACTTCAAGACAAGCATACTTATTGTATTAAGATTTTCATTCAAAAATAGACAAGTTTCTATATGCAAACAATGTTTAAACAAACAAGTAAGAATGCGAATGAAGATGCACTAAAGAGAACCCATTGTTGCCATCGTTGAGGAGACTTGACTTCGTATGGACTTGCTGATTCTGACGACTTTATGTAGTCTTGATGCTCGAGTGTGCAAGAGAATTCCCCTTCCGATCTGACGTGAACATGACAGTCTCTAAATTGATCCAGACTTGGACATGGTCTCTGGATGACATACCATCTTCAATCGATTGGCCAGATGCCCCAGTATAATATGCATAAAAGATCCTTTCAGGAGAACGAATGAATGACTTGCTCAACGAATCGGTACAAACTGCATCACCAAGCATATCGTGTCTCAAAGAAATAATACAGTTCATCTTCTCTTAGAACAACAGAGACATCCGACTCGTGAGAAAGATCCTGGCAGTTGGCCAAATAGGAATTAGACCTCTGGAGGAGACGCCAGACAGGTGTTGGGCTTTATACTTCAACCCCTTTACAGTCTTCAATATCAAAATCGGGTGCCTTAGAATATGGGATACATCTAGCATGTGTATTGCAATCGGAAGAGATGTTTGTGGAAGGAGGACCCCAAAGATCAGGGCTGGAAAGAACATGCTGTAATGCGTATGGCTCGCATCAATATGCTCATCAGGCTTCTTCTGTCTTTGCTTAGAAGCTTTTTTCCATGAATTCACTAGGGGAATAAAGATTGGTTGTTGTTGGACAGATCAGGGAACGCAAAGCTGTGGAGAGTGCCCCTTATTGAATAGTCGGATGCCCCAGTGTGGTAACTATATCTGACATTGGTATCAACAAGAACGAAGCATTGATATAAGATCCCACAATAAGTGTGAACTATCTGTTGATAAGATGCTCCAAGAACTCAAGATTGTGTAGCACTCCATTGTTGAAAGTAATTCCCAAAAGATAAGGAGAAAAGAGAGCCTCTACCGCAACAATAGGTGTAAGATTGTTGACATTATTATTAGAGCTTCCATGGCATGGCTCATCTGATTCTTCAATCATTTATCTTCCTGTTCAAAGAAATTTCTGACCATGGGCCAAAGCTTGCATGTACCACTCAGAGTTATTTCATAACTGATCCCTGAACATGTGCGGTGAAAAATCCAGTTGAACCTTTGAAGAGAATATCAGGCCTGACTAATAATCCCCAGTAATCGAGTACCTATTATGAATGAATGAATATGCATGGGGTTCATGAATGAATGTCATTTCATGTTCTGTCATTTCCAAGGGATTTACATGTTTTGGTTTTGATTTTACGTAAGTAAAAGGTGGAAAGGTTCAACACAAGGCTTGCAATTATGATTCCTTGGAGATAATAAAACATGTATGTTAAGCATGTGGTTAACCATGTTATATATGCAAAGGCATGGGATCAAATGGGATCAAGGTTCCATCATTTTTGAACATGATTGTTGCACTGTTCGAAATCATATGAGTATCATCAGATCAAAGGTTCGACATAGCTTCCGCACATATAAGAACTAAGTACCATGTAGTTCTCCCATTGTACGAGATTAATGCTTCCGGAACATCGTATACTGTTGAGCATCTTCTGAATATGCTGGGAATACCAAGATCGAAAGCTCGAATGAATCTCCAGGTAAACAAGTCAGAAACTCAGAAAATAAATTTGAGAACCATACAGTTACTAACAGAATATAACATCTGCATAAAGTCATCAACAGAAATCCAGAACATAACCATTAGAACCAATAGTCATTGTCTGAGCATAGTCACCATCTGTACCTGTGATAAAAATTCCCTCCCCACTCGCGGGTGAAGACTAGGTCAGGGTAAGACAATGGTAACTCAAAAATCACGGGTTTGCTTGAGAGTAAAATCATCGCAACACATATGTGCATGATGAAAGTACCTCTAATTGAACCTCATCCGAGCGCGGTATATGACATGAATGCACTAATCGGACCACGTCCTATAGCCGTCATTCCCCCACTCTATTCATAGTGTCCTATTGCACTCTGGCCTGGGTACTGGGCCTTTTACCTCAATAGTAACATCCCAACCCAATCAAGAAACAAATCCTGTACAACGGTAGTATATGGAAAGCAGTAAAATGCAATGCATACGTATGCTCAAGTATATACAAAATGAGTGAATAAACTGAAAGCGTAAATTTAAACACCCAAAGAAAAGAAAGCAAGAGCTAGTAGCGACTCCGGGATGGACCAGCATTTGGTCGACCTATCCCCAGTGAAGCCGCCAGCTGAAACAACCGGCTGAAAATCATCAAACAATGAAGTCACCATCGAACGTCTTTTATCCCACATGTAGGGAAAGGTAAACATCGAGAAAACCTGAAAAGAGAGAAGTCACGGTCTTGCGACCGAGAGATAAGGTAAGGGAGTCTGTTACACGAGGGGAAGGTATTAGCACCCCACGCACCCGTAGTACTCTAAGGTATCCACTCTTGTTATCTATCTTATGGGTGTGTTTAATCTATGCTTATTGTCTATTATACTACTGCTAAAGGGAGGGTGAATGCAAAATAAGGAGAAAAGAATGTAGGGAAAATAAAATTGTGCTCGCTTGGGCCCTACCCCAATGCCTATGTATCCCTTTTGAGGAATCAGAGCTACCATAGTTCGGCTCATATGTTTTTGTTTGTTTGTGTTTTTTATGGATGAAGTTAATCCCGCCTTCTTCCGCAGCTCGACCTTTGGAGACTTATGCGTTGGCATAGAAGTAAATTAATCATGTCCTTACCTAAAAAAGGGGTTTAGAGAAAAGTGCTTGAGCGCACAAAAGATTTGAATTGGTTTATATTTTTGTTGTAGATAATGACTAGTTCACCTCAAGAGAGAGATGTTAGCTGCTTTTCTACTGAGCCTTGAAAGGAGTCTTTGAGATTTGAACCGCACCTAGGTTTGAGATGAAGAACAATAAGATCGAGAAGAGACCTGCTTATCATTTCCCATACTAAGCAAAGGCGTGATTCTCATCAGTAGATTTAAAGTATTTTGAATTTTGAAAGAAAAAGAAGTTTTTGTTTTAAATGCATATGCAAAAGGAGAAAGAAAAGTCAAAGTGAGACTAGCCTATTTGTAAACCTAATGTTGTCATGCATTGTTAGACCTAAAGTTATAATTTTGAGGGAAACGTCTACCTAATGTTAGCATGCATAGCTTGCGGTAAAGCCCTAATTCTCATGATTTCTAGAAAGCAATGAAGTGCGGGAATGAGGAATAAAATGAAGTCACAATGATACCGAACGAATAAGGTCTATTGCCTCTTTAAAGCCACGCAAGCGATAAGAAAACTCTATAGAAACTGCTCCGCACGAGTGATCAAATAATTAATCTCCGAGCATACCCCATCACAAAAGTTGCATCAATACCATCACAAAAAATCTTGGCCAAAAATGACAACAAAATGATTATTAAACATAAAAGAAAAAATACTAGAAAACCCTAATTAAGATTCTTAAAGGAAATCCTAAAGAATTACAAAAACATTCTACTAATTTTTACCATCTTTTCTTGGACAAGTATTAAAGAAAGTATTCACAAAAAAAAAATCCGATTAAGCCAAAATTTATTAACAAAACTACGTAAAATATACCAACAAAATTGCTAAAACAGTAGGGGTGCTAAACCATGAAGATGTGATAAACACAAGAAGGGGGATTGAATTTTAAATCTTAAAATGAAAGCTTAGACAACACTGTATTTTTATCCTGGTTCGTTTGATCTCAAACTACTCCAGTCCACCCGTCAAGGTGATTTCACCTCTCTCCAACGAGGTCTTAATCCACTATATTCAAAGGGATACAACAACCACTTTAACAATTGTTAAAGCCTTCTTGAGTATAACCACAAACCAGTTTATCTCAAGGAAATCTCTTTACAAATAATTGAACAATAATGTGTTTGATGTTTTCTAATAAAACAGTATACCACAACTGTGATAATACACAAATTTAAGCTTGGAATAAAAATTGAATTGCTAATGCTTTTGCTTAGGCGTGGTTTGAAGGCTTAGAAAAATGTATGAGTGCGTGTGTTTTCGTAGGCGTGTATATGCGTGCATCTTTTCTCACACAGACTTGTATATATAGCCAAGGAAAAGATACGTTGTTGTCCATAAAGCACTTTCAATGATAATAACGTTCTTTCCTTTTTGAGAAGATCTTGCCTTGAATAAAGCTGTTGGTAATTAATCTGTCTTGAATGCTTAGTAATGCTTTAGAGTGTTCTCTGCTTATGGTAATCAGAGTGTTCTTTGCTTTATGCTGATGCTTCTGAGTGTTGATGACTTGGTAAGGATCTTGATCAGAGTCAGAGTGTTTATGTTAATGTGCAGATTCTGGTCATCAAGCTTCAGCGTATGATCTGGTAGCTTCAGCGTGTAGCATATGTTATTGATCTTCTGATGCTGATATGATCTTCTGATGCTGATTCCATCAGAACTTCTGTAAACACAAACCATAATTTTAAGTAGCATATATGTCTTATATATATAAATCTTACAATTTATTTATTCTTGTATTTTGTTATCATCAAAACTCTAATTGAGGGTTGTAGAATCAAACTATGTTCTAACAATCTCCCCCTTTTTGATGATGACAAAAACCATATTTTTTTTCAATTAAAAATAAAGAATAAACGGTATCAGAGATTAAAAATAAAGAATAAAAGGTATCGGAGCTAAGAAGAGAAAACTCCCCCTGAGTTGATTACTTCCTTTTAATTCCATGAGACTTTGAGCATTAGAACTTTACTGTATCAGAGTTCATCAGATTCATCAGAGTTTTGTACCTGTAAGCTTTTCAGAAGAGAGAAATTTAAATAGATTAGAATGTTTGAGACTTATGTCTCAGTAATCCATTATTGAAAAATATCATTCTTTCTCCCCCTTTTTGTCAGTTATCAAAAAGCACAAATAATCAGAGCTAAAATGATCAGAGCTAAAGTGCGTTTATATTAAAAACAGAAGCAATGATAAGTTACGAACAATTTAAAAATATTACAGACAAACATGTTAAAAGAAAACAAGGAAATTCTAAGAGGGAGGTGGAAGAGGTGTGAACAGAGCTTCCAACATGCTCTTGATTTGGGTGCTGGTTTCCTGTTGCTGATTTAACATGCTTGCTATTGCATCAATTTTGACGTCCTGCTTATCCATTCTTTCATTCATCAGCATATCAGATCTTTTCAAGTCCTCTAGGGTCTGCCTGTCAAGGGAGGAAGCTTGAGGATCTTCAGAAACAGGATGCTTCTCAGAGCTTTCTGCAATATCTTCTTCTTGACCCATGTCTTCAGCTGGAATCATCTGTTCTTCTGACTCTGGTTGACGATGTTCAGACCAAGGAGCATTGTCCAGCGGGAGAACTTCTTCCTTAAGTAGCTTGCTCAGAACTGGACCTTCAATTTCTTTCAGCAGATTGCTGAAGTTCTGTTGAGCTTGTCCATAGCTCTGTTCTTGCAACTTAAAGGTTTCAGAGCATACCCATCTTCTGAACTTTGTCCAGAGGTAGTCTGATGCAGCAGGATCAACCAGTTCCAGACTTGCTTGTTTCAGAGAAGTGATCCACTTCTGTACTTCTGTTTCAAAGTTCAATATGCTGGAACCAACATCTGGATGTTTTGGTTTTGGGATAGCAATTTTGTTGGTTATTGCAGCAAGGCGTTCAATGACTGTTAAGTCAATGGCAGTCTTGCTATGGTTATCTGAATTATCTTTAGGTGAGGGAGTGGGAGATTGAATGGCCAGAGGTACTGGTTCAGGGGATTCAGAGGGTTGAGCCTCAGAGGTTTGAATCTCAGGTTGTGGAGATTGTTCAGGTTGAGGAGAGGGTGGATTAATTTCTGGTTGAGGAGATGAAGGTAGTGGGATTTCTTGTTCTGGAGAGAGTGGAGTTTCTGGTTGTGGTGAGATGGGAATTTCTGGTTGTGGTTCTGTGTTTGGATTTGGATTTTCTGTTTCGGGAGCAGAAGTGTGTTGGTCTATATCAGAAAGAACTTTTGCAAGTTCTTGTTCTGGTATGGCTTCAGTATTTGGATTTTGTGGTTGGGAGCGAGATCTTCTGAGGGTTAAGGATTCAGAGGGGTCAAAATCAAAGTCAAAATCATCGAAGGTTTGAGGTGTTGGGTTTTCAGATGGAATGGGTATTGGGATAGATGTTGATATAGCAATTGAATCTAAAACAGTTACAGAAGAAGGATTACCTCTCTTCTTAGGAGTCTGTTGAGATGATCCTTCTGCAACAGCTTTTCTTTTCTTTGTCTTCTTCAGAACAACCTCTGGAGCCTTCTGCTAAAGATCTTGAATATTCAGATTTGGTGCTGTACCATCAGCCTTGGAAGCATCCAGATATCTCAGAATTATATCTGGTTTAGAATCGATCTCTGAGAACAGAGGGAAGTTGTCCAGAGGGACTCTTCTGCTGGAGATTGCAGCAAAGGGAGTGACGTTGGGCTCCTTCTTAATGTTCTCAATCAACTTCATCTTCTTCAGATTTTTGGCATTCAGCTGTTTGCCAACAGTAGCTTCCAGAGTGCTGATTTCTTGAGCCTCTGTCAGATGATCAATCAGCTTATTCTCGGTTAGAATATCTGATATCAGTCTTCCTAAGGGTATCCAATCCCTTTTTGTTCGTTCCTCTTCTCTTGTTTCCTTAACACTTGTTCTGAGATGGTTGAACAGCAGATGAGCCAGATTTATCTTGACCTTCTGAGAGATGAAATAGATCAGAAACTGCTGATCAATATTAATGTAATCAGGAGAGCTGGTAGGCTTCCTGTGGTTGAAGCACCCCAGAATGATCTTGGCCCAAATTCTGTGTTTGTCCTTTAAGTCCCTTATCTTGCTGGAGGGAAGCCCCAGAGTGAAGATTTCCCTTGCAATTAGGGCAGCATCAGCGCACCTTTCTGCCATATCAATGCAACGAACACCACCACCATTGTAGCCTATTAAGCGTGCAATGAGGTCTTCAGTGATAACAATCTTCTTCCCCATTATGTAAGACGTAACTTGATGATTTGAAGAAGCAGCGTGAATCCAAAATTCCTTTACCAGAATAAGAAATGTTGGACCCACCAGTCTGTCAAAATACTTTTCCCAGCCTTGAGCTTTAATTTCTTCAGATAGATCAAACCCATTCTCCTTAAGACTATTGAAATCCACGATTAATTTTGACAGAACCTCTAGGTTTTTGATTGGTGTTAGAAGTGTTCTGAAGGGTTCTTCGTATTGTTCAGATGAAACTGATTTCTGAGCACTTGAAGTAGGAATGCTGGAAGAAGCCATGTTCGCACGAAGGTTTTTGTGAAGAAAATGAAAGGGTTTCTTGAGAAAGTAAGAACGCTGAAATTAGTAAGTTTGAGAGAAAATGAAAGTGAAGGTAAAAAGTGTAAATGGTGTGAAGTGTGTTTAAATAGATTTCTAAAAAGGTTTTAAAAACATAAACGGCAAGAGAGAAAAGTTAATAATGATTATTAGCATTTAATGATAGCTAATTTTAGGGGATTCAGAAAGATATTTGGAATGGTTACCCATGACATGTGTCTCAATGCATCCAATCAGCGCTTTTTCCTTTTCAGAAACGTGAACGCGTGTTCAGCCTCAGAAAATAGCTGATGACTAAATGACACTTGTTTGCTTGAGTGAACAGCACATTTCTATCCTTGAAATGAAGCGCTCAGATCTTCATGGATAGATTCTGATACAGTCTGCACTTCTAAAGATCTGAAGAAAGATTGATCAGTAGTTCACAGAAAAATAAACAAAGTTTTGAAGTTTAATATATGGAATCAAAACAATTTTATTCTGGGCAGAGCTTCATGCTGAGATGTTTCAGAATGAAGTTGAACCTATCTTCAGAAAGTGGTTTTGTAAAAATATCAGCCCATTGATGGTTTGTGTTAATAAATTTAAATTTTAAAATCCCTTTCTGAATATAGTCCCTAATAAAATGATGTTTTATTTCTATATGCTTAGCCCTAGAATGTAAAATTGGATTTTTGCTGAGACAAATAGCAGAAGTATTGTCACAGAGGATAGGAATGTTACTCTCAAATATCTGGAAGTCCTCAAGTTGACTTTTCATCCAGAGCATTTGTGTGCTGCATCCAGCTGTTGCTATGTATTCAGCTTCTGCTGTTGATAGAGCAATTGTGGATTGTCTTTTGCTGGACCATGAGATCAGATTTTCTCCCAGAAACTCGCAGCTTCCAGAAGTACTTTTACGTTCTACTCTGTCTCCAGCGAAATCAGCATCACAATATCCTACTAAGCTGTAATCACTTGATTTTCTATAAAACAAACCCAGATTAGTAGTACCTTTTAGATACTTGAAAATTCGCTTAACTGCTGTTAAGTGAGTGTTGTACCCCAAAATTTGCCCTCCCATATTCCTCAAAATTTGCCAAGTCAAAGCTTCAAAAAGTCCCCAAAGGTTGCACAGTTCAAGGGCCTCCAAACAGTCAAAATTAGGGTTTTGGTCCTGACAAAGAAAGTGAAGTTTCCAAGGGTCCAATCAATTCCTACATGCCTACAAACATGGTCAAGCATCCTCATGCCAAGTTTCAAGACTTACAACACAAAATTGCACAGTCAAAAACCCTAATTGCACTACAGTCAACTGTAGGGGCAAAATGGTCATTTGACAGTCAAAAGTTCAAATTTTTGGTCAACATCTCATTTTGAAGCCACAAACATGATTTGATCAATGCTTGATCATGATTCTCAAAGCTTGGCTCAAAAAGTCTCAAGATGCAAAAGTTTCCATATTTGGACAGTTGAAAAAGTCAACTGTAACTTGACCAAGGCATAACTTCCACATGGATTATCAGAAAAATTCCATCCAAAGCTCATTTTGAATATAAAGATATTTCCTACAACTCCTCTTCACACTTCAAGTCCAAGAAATGCTCTCACAAAAAGTTTTCAATTTCAACATTATAGGTCATTTTCAAAAGTCAACAAAAAGGGACTTTAAGTCAAAGGCCATAACTTGAGATTGGTAAATCAAAATGCCATGGGACCAAAGACATTGTTTAGAGGACTCAATGTCCTTTCCAAAATGTCCAAGAACATGAGCAAAGCTTAAAAATTGAGCAAGATATGGCTTGTGGAAGTTGGGAAATTTTTGGATATTTTGAAAAGTCAACATTGCTTCAAATGACCTAAAAATGCTAATGGGCCTCTTTTTCTTCCACAATTCATCATCCAAGGCATGTGCACGACCATGTGGCCCAAAGGGAAGTTTTTTATCATTTTTATTTATTTATTTGGATTTTTTATTATTAATAATTCATTTAATTAATTAAAATACATGAAAAATACCAAACCAATGCAATCAAATCTTTTTGTGCATGGAATAGGTTTAAAATTTCGTGCATGATCATATATGGAAGGAATTGAAGTGATTGGCCATGATTGGTACCAAATAGGCATGAAAAAATATTTGAAAAGATCCTTAAGAATCAAATCTTGAAAATCATGAATGCAAAGGTTTTGATTTGTTTTCTTTAACCTAAATCATTCATACATATATATGCAAGCTAACCCTACTCCTCAGGATCCCCCAGCTGCGCCATAGACCAAGAAAACACACTTGAGTTTTTTGCCTAAAAGTTGAAAACTGAAAACTAGGTTTTAGGGTTTTTCAAGATCAAACAACTATTCCATTGGCTTGCTGAGGCTTCAAGGAAGGAATTTGGATCAAAACCATAAGATCTAACACCAAGAAACGTGAGAATCATCGTGACCTGTACAGAAAATATTTTACATTCTTGCATCTCGATTCATGCATCTTTAGCAATTTTTAACATTTGATTTATGTTCATTGTTTAATTCTGAAGCTAACTATACAATTTAATTGAGTTTTCATGTACTATACGCGATTCCACCATTGATACAGGCTAGGGTTCCTTGAATTATAAATTGGGCATTTCCAAATTTGGTAAAATTAGGACATGCCAACACCATGAATGAAACCAGCAGGCTTGGACGATTTGGAAACGACCCTCGCGCCTAATTTATGTGACCGGACGGCCTAATCGCTATTATCAAAAGCTGCATATTTTGGGGGGGTTCAAAACCCCCGCTAACCATCTTCTGTTTCAGGAAAAAAGAACAAAACGGGGAAGACGATTAGGTGGCCACCAGTGATTGGGTTGTTTGAAAATTCGCGCGAAAAAGGCACTAACGCGTTGTTTTATTTTATAATAATTGTTTGTTATTTAAGATACAGAAAGCGCAAGTGGAGCAGTTGGCAAGGCATTTGGTTGATAACCTTCAGGACCTGGGTTCGATCCCAGGTCCCCCCCCCCCATTTCCTTATATTTTTCCTTTAATTATCATCCTATGCAGTTTCAATACAGGGAGTCTACCATGCAACTCACCATCCATTTTGCCACGCATATGCCAAGATCAATCAGAGGGCCACAGTTTGAGGAACATAGTGGACATGAGTCAACACCTTCACACGCTGGCAAGGGAAGTCAAAAAGGGCCTTAAAACCTTGGGCCAGAATTGCTACAATACACCTCTCAATTGGGGACAGACCCCCCTAGGTTTGCAACATCTTTTCTATTTTATTTTATTTGTTATTTTGATTCGATTATTTCTTTTTTTAATTTAATTCTTTAATTTAATTATTTTTAGTAAAAATATAAAAAAAACATAAAAACAATAAAAATCAGGAAAAAGACAAAAATAAGTATTTTTATTTAATATTATTTTTTTTTGTAAATAAATTGCATTAATTAATTTTAGTTTTTAAATCTAGGATTAATCTCAATATTTTTTCAATAAAACCTAAAATTGGTAGAATTAGGGCTTCAAGCATTTTTCATCCTTTTTTATTTTACTATATTAATTATTAATTCCTAATTAGTTATTTTTATAAATCAAGTTGCAATTAATTAATTAGGCTTAATTTTAGATAATTGTCATATTTTCTTAATAAATTAAAAAAATTGTAGAATTAGGGTTTTTATTGCATTAAAATCTCATAAATACAAAAAAACTAAAAAATAATTTCTTTTTTTTCTTTAATTTAATTAACTTGCTAATAATTTAATTTCATTAGAAAGGGTCCAACGCCCTCGCTTCCCACTTTAATTCCAATTCGCGCACTTTTATTTTATGTCGTATAATTTTATGTACCTCTCCCAAAGCCATGTAATATTTATCTTTCGCATTTTAATTCTTTATTTTTCTGTCAAATCGGGTCCTGGAAATTTTGGCGATGTGGACCCGCGCCTTTGTAATAGTTTAGAACTTTACCTTTCTCGCACTGTCTTAACTGTTAAATAAATGCATGCAAGAATGAATGACAAAATAAAAACAAACGCATAGATCACTTCGACATGACAAGATAAATGCAAATGAACCTGACGCATAAATCACACACCACCCCTAGGGTACGCCTCACTGTTGCCTTGCCTCGAAAGGTGATCGTCGAGTAGAGGATGTCTTAGTAAGTCCTCATGATCCGGGAACCTGGCATGAGGGTAGCTTCTAAGGTGTCTTCCTATTGCTCCGGTGATCACCATGTCCCGAACCTCGAATTGACCCGAACACCTCCAACGGTGGTGCTACCTACCTCTCAATGGTGGGATGGCACTACTTTAAAGGACATTTACACAGACGAATTTCTTAGGGTAGGTAGGTTCTCGTAGATACTTGATCTAATTTCAAAACAAATTCGAAAATACTTTTCACACCAACACATTTTCAAAAAGCTTTCGAAAGCATTTTTTCAAACACTCTTGAGGACCGATACAAGAGTCGAACTGGAATTTTCAAAGAAACTTTTTAAAAACCCACATTGAAAAGCAAACAAACCACTTTTGAAAACACAAATGAGCAAGTATCTAAGAGCCCATGGATAACCATGGATAGAAAGGGTGCTAACACCTTCCCTTTCTATAACCTACCTCCCGAACCGAGAGCAATCTCTTTAAGGAATTTTTCTGTGCTTTTGTCCTTTCCATTTGGAGAAAATAAAAGACGGTGGCGACTCTTGCTTCCGCGACATTTCGCGAACCAGCGTTAAACAGTCAGTTCCAGATCCACCGATCACAGAACTGGCGACTCTGCTGGGGATATATTTATAAAGTGAGGTGTACCTTAGGGTTAGTTCATAACTGTGTTTTCAATTGTATTGACTTGTCTGCTTTAAATTTGCGGGTTGCATGGGAGTTACATAGATCCTAACTCGGATCGGGGGATACCCTGTTAGGTAGCATAAGCTGTGAGGGACCTATCCGGCGTAGACCGACACAGGTGAAACAGTGGCTACGTTGGTGTGGCACCTTGGTCTGTACCGATATCCCTTGTGTTGCAACGAGGAGAATATGGGTCTTCTGAGGAGTCATTAAGCACCAACAACCTTAGAACCTTAAATGACACAACTTGGCCATTAGAACAGTAGCAGTATGCTACGCCCATTGAGGCTAAACTCTCGTGATGGTTCTGGCCGCAAGAAAAGATTGTGATGCTGGAGTTATGACCGATTGAGGGTAGTCAGTGATATTGGGATCCTCTAGAACCCGGTTACTTCTGATAGGACAAGTCTTAACCAACAAACTGAAAGAGGGTAATACCTAGACCCCATGCTGGCCTAAACTCTAAGGGTTTCTCTTGTGTGACTTGTGTGCCTTCCAACTTGACTATTTGCATGCTTGTTATGTGACACTTGAGATTCTTGCAGGTTTTGTTTATAGTCCTTAATTTGGACTCATAACAGGGTTTCCATATATCACTCCATGCATAGCATAACATCATACCGTTGCATACATCCTACATAAGGACTAATCCATTTCAAGGATCTCAAGGGCTTGTGATGCAGGTCATGATAAATCAAACATCTAGCAAGGGGCAAAGAGGATTTATTTTCCTCTAGCCAAAGCTGTCAGAGGCTATGACCCACTTGATATGGTGAGCTTTGACCCTTGGAAGAAAAGCTCTCAACAAATATGAAGTTCTTTCAATCAAGCTACCGGATCCAAATGCTAACAAATTTTCTTGTTTACCCCGCGAGGTCCTTGAAAACATTACACGCATGACATACTCATCATTGCATAACAGGTATCCTTGTTGCAGATCACTTACCTTTCTCGCTGTTTATTTCAGCAATGGCTTCACAACCAGATAACCAGGACCTTTCACACTCAAGAGACTCAGTTCAAGGAGATCTTCCTAAGCCTATCCAAGGGGCAGGAAGAGTTGAGGACACTCCTCATGGGGAATCTGATCAGGAAGAGTCCTGAAGAGGACAAGGACGAGCAGCTGAAGCGTCTACAAGCTGAGGTAGACACATTGAAAACCCAGGTGCTGGGGCAAAGGGCCCTCATTCAAGGTTTAGCCCAGGAACAAGGAGAGCTGAGGGCCATGATCAGTCAGCTTCCTCAAGGCATGAAGCAACCAGCCCAAAGCAGGGACCAGGGCATGGAACAGCTTCCAAGAAGGCAAAAGTCGGGTCCAATGAATAGACCTCTCCGAGTTACTACTACTTCTCAGGGCCAACCACGACCTCGCCAAGAACAGCGGGTTGATCAGAACAGGTCGGACGAGCCTAAGAGACAATTCACATACATCAACATTTCATGGTCACGAGCTTTGCAGCACATGTTAAGGATGAACCTGATTGCGGTGATCAACCCTCCTGCAAATCCAAAGACTTCCTCTCCAAACTACAACCCAGAAGCAAGGTGCGCTTACCATTCTGGAAGTCCGGGGCACGATACTGAGGACTGTTGGGCATTGAAGTACAAGATTCAGAATATGATCGATGCTAAAGAGATCAAGTTCGAGCCCGCCGAGACTCCCAATGTGATCATTGCTCCCTTGTCAAAACATGGCTAGGATCGAGAAATTTTTGTTCATCAGAATCTTTCAAGTTGTAATTTTCTTTTGATTGTTCAAGCATTCCATTCATATCAAACGTTGTTATTTCATTAATGCATCGCCTATGTCTATTTTGAATCAATATATTCGTATTCACTCTATGCAAATTATTTTCATATTTTTTCTGATGATCAACTCTCAATAATTCTAAGCCTCTTGAGGGAGGATGACGAAAACGATACCGCTATCTTTACAGTATGCTTTTGAACAGACCCCGCTGATGAGGTACAAGCATTGTTTCAATTCCTAAACACTAGAGTTATAAGGAAGATAATCCCTCGTCAACCCCTTTGAGCCAAAGAAGTAGGAGTTTTTCTTTTCGAAATTTAAAACCCTTAATCATAACCCGGGGCAGGGTAGTCTTCTCAATTGATTCAAGTGCATAACGAACGGCACCAAAGGAGGTCCTTAAAAAAAAGAAAGACAGTGATGGTTCCGAATAATCAATAAAGAAAGACAGTCATTACCAAAATCAAAAAAACACCCATTAGGTCAAAACCCATGAAGGAGACTTACAAAACTGGGGCATCCCGCTGACTGTAATTCCAAAAAAGGAAACAGTTCAGGCAAAAAAGAAAGGGATAACAAAAAAAAATCAGACAAGAAAGAGGTCTTACAAACCCTCAACAAAAAAAGGAATGACTGCCTATTCAAAATAAGTTATCAACATCCGAATCATCACCGGAAAATCAGAGCAAAGACTCAAACAAGGTCTAACGTATGATCAACTGAGTTTAGGTTTGGAGAACATCACGAAGAGCGGGTGGGTACAAATAATTTGAGCCTTTATCCTTTGTTTCTTAAACCGTGAACCAGGCCACGTTATAACCCTTAAAGTCCTAGCTGAAGCATGGGTTAGTTCGAAAGCATACTGTTACGAAAGGTATCCTGACTCCTTAAGGCCTACGGTAAATACGGAGTTGACATCATGTTTTACAAACATTCACTTGTTTTATGAAAAAGAATGCATTTTCAAAATCTTCAAGACAGACATAGGCTTTGCATTTTTAACATAACCTTGTTTGCATATGACTTTTTGTTTGAACAGCATAGAAATTCGCACGACGAATGCCTAATGAACAGAAGTACTTCCAATCAAGGGGCATGGCATGACTATTGTCTATTATCTGGGGCAATTCAGTCAAGATTCGGAGAATCTTTCAAAATACCAAGATAACCAGGGGCAAATCTCCGCCTGAGTCACTTAGGTCACTCCAACGACGAATCTTGCCTGATCAAACATCTTCTGGTGGCGTGGAAAAATACTTCCAACAGGGGCAACTCCCCACATTCCCTGAACATGGACATAGTCGAAAAATACTACGCATAATCAAAGACCCGCTAGGTTGACATGCCTAAGCAAAAATTAGGGCTTCCCGGCGAACCAAAAGGGTTCGGGCAAAATGAAGGGATGAAATGAAAAAATCTGTACACCCGGCAAGTCGAAAACCTGAAAAGGCGGCTTGGGCAAAAATGGGTATCCCGGTGGACTGAAAATCCGAAAGGGCGGTCCAGGCAAAAGTTAGGGATCAAAGCGTACGACTATGTCCTGTCATCTTGTCACCTGCCTACCTGAAGAAGGTTTGACCCTCAACAATTATCAGTATCCCACAGGTGCCTCCCCCATAGAAACAGGGGCAATAACGGGTGGTCTAAGCAATCTGATTGTTTCTGTCCTCCAAGGTATCAAGGTAGGTTCCGTGGAAGAACATAACCAATACAGTTCAATACTTCCCCAGGAGAGTCCAATCCAGTTCCCTAAGAAAGTTGGAATTCATCTCCCGAAGCAGTAAGCTTATCCCCAGTAGATTCTGGAAGCTTACCCTCACAGAGCGTGAACGCGTCGCCCGACTTTATTCAAAGAGTTATTTCCTTACTAGGATATAACTGGGTTATCCTCAGCCAAAAGCCACGGAAAGAGCGTCCTCAACGGAGTCTTCTTATCCCCAGCGAAGTCCATTAACACTTCCAATATAACGATGGTATCCCCAGCAAGTTATTATCAACAACTCAGCAAAGTATATCTCTCCCCGCAGAGTATTGCTCCCCAGCAAGATTACTAGAGTACTTTTCTCCCCGCAGAGTAATCCATTCGCCAAGTTCATTCCCCGACGGAGTTATCTTCTCCTATCGGTATTCTTGCAACTATCATCCCCAGCGGAGGCAAAAATCTATTCTTCAACCGCAGCCCAGGAATGACTTCCCGGCACTCGTCAAGGATTTATTTTCCTAAGACGAAAACATATGTTCATAAACATCACATCTTCATACATTATAGCATGCATATGCATCATACTACACGAATCTCATTAATTTTGAGGACATGTAGAAATCATGCAGTTCATGCATCATGATCTTGCATACAACTGATGCTTTACCTTTTCAGGAAAGGTCAATACAAAGATGATTACTATCAACTATCGCAATTCTCTCTAGATATAGTTCAGATGTGAACCAGATATAGCAACGTTCTGATACTTCTTCCAGATTTCTTTCTAGATATAGTTCAGATGTGAACCAGATATGGCAACGTTCTGATACTTCTTCCAGATTTCCTTCTAGATATAGTTCAGATGTGAACCAGATATGGCGACGTTCTGATACTCCTTCTAGATTTCCTTCTAGATATAGTTCAGATGTGAACCAGATATGGCGACGTTCTGATACTTCTTCCAGATTTCCTTCTAGATATAGTTCAGATGTGAACCAGATATGGCAACATTCTGATACTTCTTCCAGACTTTTTCTAGATATAGTTCAAATGTGAACCAGATATGGCGACGTTCTGATACTGCTTCCAGATTTCCTTCTAGATATAGTTCAGATGTGAACCAGATATGGCAACGTTCAGATACTTCTTCCAGACTTTTTCTAGATATAGTTTAGATGTGAACCAGATATGGCAACGTTCTGATACTGCTTCCAGATTTCCTTCTAGATATAGTTCAGATGTGAACCAGATATGGCAACGTTCTGGTACTGCTTCCAGATTTCTTCCTAGATATAGTTCAGATGTGAACCAGATATGGCAACGTTCTGATACTTCTTCCAGATTTCCTTTCAGAGATAGCTTAGAAATGCTCCAGATATGGATGCTGTTCTGTTGCTTATCCAGCACTCCTTCTAGATATGGTTCGGATGTGACCCAGGCATGGCGACATTCTGACACTTATTCCAGACCCCCCCTCAGATAACTCAAAGATGCTCCGGACACGGAAGCTGTTCTATTGTTTATTCAGAGATCACCTTTCTAGAGATGGTTCAGATGTGGCCCATATATGGCTACCTTCTGATACTTGTCCCAGATTCATTCAGATATAGTTTGGAAATGCTCCAGATATGGATGTTGTTCTTCGGCTTATTCAAGTTTCTTCTCAAAGATGGCTCAGGTATACTCCAGAACCGGATGCTAGTCTATCACTTATTCATAGTTTCTTCTCAAACAACTTAGAGATGCTCCAGACCCGGAGACTATTCTATTGTTTAGTCCAGATTCATTCGAAAGATTATTCCGGATTCTGTTTCTTATCCAGTTGAAGACATTCAAGACCTAGACCGGTTCAGTTAAATCGACCCTAAGATTTTTCTGTTTCTTATCCAGTCAAAGGCCTTCTCTAGTCCAGCTAAATCGACCCCAAACAGATTTTCCTGATAAAGACTCAGTAGAAGATATCCAAGATTCTCTCAATGATTGCTATTGAGGTTGTAGCCGCCTATGGTTCTCTCCCTGATCCTGCGGAGGTAGTAATCATCCCCAGATTCGCTCAGCGTTACTGTTTAAGTCGAAGTCGTCCAAGATTCTCTCAATGATTGCTATTGAGGTTGTAGTCGCCTATGGTTCTCTCCCCGATCCTGTGGAGGTAGTAATCATCCCAAGATTTCTCTCAATGATTGCTGTTGAGGTTGAAGTTATCCAAGATTCTCTCAATGATTGCTGTTGAGGTTGTAGTCGCCTATGGTTCTCTCCCCGATACTGCGGAGGTAGTAATCATCCCAAGATTTTCTCAACGAGTGCTGTTGAGGTTAAAGTCGCCCAAGGTTCTCTCAGCGTTCCTGTTGAGGTAGTAACCATCCCTGGTTCATTCATCACTGTTTGAAGCTCCAGATCTAGCTCCTGTAACCAGTCAGGACACATCTGTACAAAGAATCTGAAGACCAGCTCCTGCAACATGTCAGATACTCATTTTTCTCTTGCAGGTACGCAAGTTCTCGCCAAGGAATCTCTTACGCGATCGACATCCAGATGGCATCTATAAGCCCATCATCCTACCCATCAATCTCCAAATGGCATCTATAAGCCCATTCCCCATCATCACACTGCTACTATGTGAGCGCAAATTTCTGGGCACTCTAGTGTTCAATCATCTTCCACCTTCGGATTACGAAAGGCACGTCAGCCAATCTGCATCCTCAGGTCTAAGAAGATTGAACAGGGGCAACTGTTGTACCCCAAAATTTGCCCTCCCATATTCCTCAAAATTTGTCAAGTCAAAGCTTCAAAAAGTCCCCAAAGGTTGCACAGTTCAAGGGCCTCCAAACAGTCAAAATTAGGGTTTTGGTCCTGACAAAGAAAGTGAAGTTTCCAAGGGTCCAATCAAGTCCTACATGCCTACAAACATGGTCAAGCATCCTCATGCCAAGTTTCAAGACTTACAACACAAAATTACACAGTCAAAAACCCTAATTGCACTACAGTCAACTGTAGGGGCAAAATGGTCATTTGACAGTCAAAAGTTCAAATTTTTGGTCAACATCTCATTTTGAAGCCACAAACATGATTTGATCAATGCTTGATCATGATTCTCAAAGCTTGGCTCAAAAAGTCTCAAGATGCAAAAGTTTCCATATTTGGACAGTTGAAAAAGTCAACTGTAACTTGACCAAGGCATAACTTCCACATGGATTATCAGAAAAATTCCATCCAAAGCTCATTTTTAAGATAAATACATTTCCTACAACTCCTCTTCACACTTCAAGTCCAAGAAATGCTCTCACAAAAAGTTATCAATTTCAACATTATAGGTCATTTTCAAAAGTCAACAAAAAGGGACTTTAAGTCAAAGGCCATAACTTGAGATTGGTAAATAAAAATGACATGGTACCAAAGACATTGGTTATAGGACTCAAAGGCCTTTCCAAAATGTCCAAGAACATGAGCAAAGTTAAAAAATTGAGCAAGATATGCCTTGTGGAAGTTGGGAAATTTTTGGATATTTTGAAAAGTCAACATTGCTTCAAATGACCTAAAAATGCTAATGGGCCTCTTTTTCTTCCATAATTCATCATCCAAAGGGAAGTTTTTTTATCATTTTTATTTATTTATTTGGATTTTTTATTATTAATAATTCATTTAATTAATTAAAATACATGAAAAATACCAAACCAATGCAATCAAATCTTTTTGTGCATGGAATAGGTTTAAAATTTCGTGCATGATCATATATGGAAGGAATTGAAGTGATTGGCCATGATTGGTACCAAATAGGCATGAAAAAATAGTTGAAAAGATCCTTAAGAATCAAATCTTGAAAATCATGAATGCAAAGGTTTTGATTTGTTTTCTTTAACCTAAATCATTCATACATATATATGCAGGCTAACCCTACTCCTCAGGATCCCCCAGCTGCGCCATAGACCAAGAAAACACACTTGAGTTTTTTGCCTAAAAGTTGAAAACTGAAAACTAGGTTTTAGGGTTTTTCAAGATCAAACAACTATTCCATTGGCTTGCTGAGGCTTCAAGGAAGGAATTTGGATCAAAACCATAAGCTCTAACACCAAGAAACGTGAGAATCATCGTGACCTGTACATAAAATATTTTACATTCTTGCATCTCGATTCATGCATCTTTAGCAATTTTTAACATTTGATTTATGTTAATTGTTTAATTCTGAAGCTAACTATACAATTTAATTGAGTTTTCATGTACTATACGCGATTCCACCATTGATACAGGCTAGGGTTCCTTGAATTCTAAATTGGGCGTTTCCAAATTTGGTAAAATTAGGACATGCCAACACCATGAATGAAACCAGCAGGCTTGGACGATTTGGAAACGACCCTCGCGCCTAATTTATGTGACCGGACGGCCTAATCGCTATTATCAAAAGCTGCATATTTTGGGGGGGTTCAAAACCCCCGCTAACCATCTTCTGTTTCAGGAAAAAAGAACAAAACGGGGAAGACAATTAGGTGGCCACCAATAATTGGGTTGTTTGAAAATTCGCGCGAAAAAGGCACTAACGCGTTGTTTTATTTTATAATAATTGTTTGTTATTTAAGATACAGAAAGCGCAAGTGGAGCAGTTGGCAAGGCATTTGGTTGATAACCTTCAGGACCTGGGTTCGATCCCAGGTCCCCCCCCCCCCCCCTTTCCTTATATTTTTCCTTTAATTATCATTCAATACAGGGAGTCTACCATGCAACTCACCATCCAGCTTGCCACGCATATGCCAAGATCAATCAGAGGGCCACAGTTTGAGGAACATAGTGGACATGAGTCAACACCTTCACACGCTGGCAAGGGAAGTCAAAAAGGGCCTTAAAACCTTGGGCCAGAATTGCTACAATACACCTCTCAATTGGGGACAGACCCCCCTAGGTTTGCAACATCTTTTCTATTTTATTTTATTTGTTATTTTGATTCGATTATTTCTTTTTTTTAATTTAATTCTTTAATTTAATTATTTTTAGTAAAAATATAAAAAAAAACATAAAAACAATAAAAATCAGGAAAAAGACAAAAATAAGTATTTTTATTTAATATTATTTTTTTTTGTAAATAAATTACATTAATTAATTTTAGTTTTTAAATCTAGGATTAATCTCAATATTTTTTCAATAAAACCTAAAATTGGTAGAATTAGGGTTTTTATTTTACTATATTAATTATTAATTCCTAATTAGTTATTTTTATAAATCAAGTTGCAATTAATTAATTAGGCTTAATTTTAGATAATTGTCATATTTTCTTAATAAATTAAAAAAATTGTAGAATTAGGGTTTTTATTGCATTAAATTCTCATAAATACAAAAAAACTAAAAAATAATTTCTTTTTTTTCTTTAATTTCATTAGAAAGGGTCCAACACCCTCGTTTCCCACTTTAATTCCAATTCGCGCACTTTTATTTTATGTCGTATAATTTTATGTACCTCTCCCAAAGCCATGTAATATTTATCTTTCGCATTTTAATTCTTTATTTTTCTGTCAAATCGGGTCCTGGAAATTTTGGCGATGTGGACCCGCGCCTTTGTAATAATTTAGAACTTTACCTTTCTCGCACTGTCTTAACTGTTAAATAAATGCATGCAAGAATGAATGACAAAATAAAAACAAACGCATAGATCACTTCGACATGACAAGATAAATGCAAATGAACCTGACGCACAAATCACACACCACCCCTAGGGTACGCCTCACTGTTGCCTTGCCTCGAAAGGTGATCGTCGAGTAGAGGATGTCTTAGTAAGTCCTCATGATCTGGGAACCTGGCATGAGGGTAGCTTCTAAGGTGTCTTCCTATTGCTCCGGTGATCACCATGTCCCGAACCTCGAATTGACCCGAACACCTCCAACGGTGGTGCTACCTACCTCTCAATGGTGGGATGGCACTACTTTAAAGGACATTTACACAGACGAATTCCTTAGGGTAGGTAGGTTCTCGTAGATACTTGCTCTAATTTCAAAACAAATTCAAAAATACTTTTCACACCAACACATTTTCAAAAAGCTTTCGAAAGCATTTTTTCAAACACTCTTGAGGACCGATACAAGAGTCGAACTGGAATTTTCAAAGAAACTTTTTAAAAACCCACATTGAAAAGCAAACAAACCACTTTTGAAAACACAAATGAGCAAGTATCTAAGAGCCCATGGATAACCATGGATAGAAAGGGTGCTAACACCTTCCCTTTCTATAACCTACCTCCCAAACCGAGAGCAATCTCTTTAAGGAATTTTTCTGTGCTTTTGTCCTTTCCATTTGGAGAAAATAAAAGACGGTGGCGACTCTTGCTTCCGCGACATTTCGCGAACCAGCGTTAAACAATCAGTTCCAGATCCACCGATCACAGTGAGATTCTCTAGGATCTGATTGGAATCTTGCCAAAATGCATACACTGAATAAAATGTCAGGCCTTGAAGCCGTCAGATAGAGAAGAGAACCAATCATACCTCTGTAGACCTTCTGTTATACCTTTTTACTTACCTCTTCTCTTTCCAGAATGCACGTGGGATACATTGGAATCTTTGATGGCTTACACTCTGAGAGATCAATTTTCTTCCAAAGTTCTCTTACATATTTGCTCTGATGAATGTAAGTTCCTTCTGGGGTTTGGTTGATCTGAATGCCCAGAAAGAATTTCAGTTCCCCATTAGGCCCATCTCAAATTCTGCCTGCATACACTTAGCAAACTTTCTTCCCAGAGAGGGTTTAGTAGATCCAAATATGATATCATCAACATAAATCTGAAATACTAAAATGTCATTCTTAACTGTCTTACAGAATAAGGTTGTGTCAACTTTCCCTCTGGTGAATTCCTTTTCTAACAGGAAGTTACTTAGTCTTTCATACCAAGCTTTGGGAGCTTGTTTCAGACCATAGAGTGACTTCTTTAGTTTGAAAACATATTCTGGATTTTTGGAACTTTCAAAACCAGGGGTTTGGTGCACATATACCTCTTCTTCTATATAGCCATTTAAGAATGCACTCGTAACATCCATCTGATACAAAGTGATGCCTTTATTAACAGCAAATGAGATTAAGAGTCTGATAGATTCTAACCTGGCGACTGGAGCAAAGGTTTCTGTATAGTCTATCCCCTCTTGCTGACTATAACCTTGTGCTACCAATCGTGCTTTGTTTCTGATGACTTCACCTTGTTCATTCAGTTTGTTTCTGAACACCCATTTTGTTCCAATGACGTTGAATCCTTTTGGTTTGGGAACTAGATCCCATACGTCATTTCTTGTGAATTGATTTAGCTCCTCTTGCATTGCTAGAATCCAGTCATTGTCCAGAAGTGCTTCATCAATTGTTGGTGGTTCAATTAGAGAGACAAGTCCCATGAGGGATTCTTCAGAGTTTCTGAAGCTAGATCTTGTTCTGATTGGATCTTCCTTTCTTCCTAAGATTGTTTCTTCTGGGTGATCCATGCTGCTTCTGGATGGTCTTTTCTGAAGTTGATCAACAGAAGGTGCTGGATTTCTTGCAGTGCCTCTTTCTGATGTTAAGGGAGTGTCTCTGTTAAGAGCTTCTAATGACTTATCTTCAGTACCTGTGAATTCAACTTCCATACCTGCAAGTAATTCATTCTGCTTTGACTTTTGAGAGTCAAGCTTATCATCAAAACGAACACTGATTGATTCTTCCACAATCTGTGTTTCTGTATTGTATACTCTGTACCCTCTTGAGCGTTCAGAGTATCCTAACATAATACACTTTTGTACTTTAGAGTCAAACTTGTTCAATTAATTTTTTGTATTCAAAATAAAATAAGTACATCCAAATGGATGAAAATAGGAAATGTTGGGCTTTCTGTTCTTCCACAATTCATATGGAGTCTTTTCCAGAATAGGTCTTATGGAGATTCTATTCTGAATGTAACACACTGTGTTTATTGCCTCTGCCCAGAAGATCTTAGCAACGTTTGTCTCGTTGATCATGGTTCTGGCCATTTCTTGCAATGTTCTATTCTTTCGTTCTACAACTCCATTTTGCTGGGGAGTTCTAGGACAAGAGAAATCATGCAGAATGCCTTTGTCATTAAAGAATGACTCAAAATCTTTGTTTTCAAATTCTCCACCATGATCACTTCTGACTTTGACGATTCTAAGATCCTTTTCATTCTGAACTTGGTTGCAGAAGGTGACAAACACAGAGTGTGACTCGTCCTTGTGTCTTAAGAACTTTACCCATGTCCATCCGCTATAGTCATCTACGATTACTAACCCATACTTCTTGCCACTGACTGAAGCAGTTTTAACTGGTCCAAATAAGTCAATGTGCAGAATTGAACTCCAGGTTAGGAAGTCCTCTGACCAGATTGAGTTTGTTAATCTGAGATATTCTTCTCATACTAACATGTCCCAATCTTCTGTGCCAGATCCATTGCTCGTTGTTAACAGACAGAAGACATTTTACATTCTGACTTTTTAGTTCATAAATTTTTATTTTATAAATGTTGTTTCTCCTCTTTCCATTAAATAGGATAGTCCCATCTTTCTGACTAACAGCTTTGCATGAATTTTGATTGAATATTATATCATAATCGTTATCACTTAATTGACTTATGGATAACAGGTTATGCATTAATCCATCTACTAATAAAACATTACTTATAGAGGGAAGATTTCCATTACCTACAGTTCCAGAGCCAATGATCTTTCATCTCTGATTGCCTCCAAAACCTACGTGGCCTCCAGGCTTAAGTTCCAGGCTTTGGAACATATGCCTTCTTCCCGTCATGTGTCATGAGCAGCCAGAGTCCAGGTACCATGACTGGTGTTTTTGCTTTGCTGCTAAAGATATCTACCACATGTATTATTTTATCCTTAGGTACCCATATTTTCTTGGGTCCTGATTTGTTAGTTTTACCAAAACTATGGTTGAATTTTGGTTTGACAGAATGATTACTACTTGTATATTTGATGTCATGTGTGTGCCCATATATAAAGTGTGAATCAAGTGGAGTACGTTTTATAACTAAATCCATGGCATTTTTTGGTGTAGGTACCTTACCTTGGTATCCTATTCCTTTTCTGCCATTTCTGCTAACTCCATAGATCATTGAAGCCATTTTGCTTCTATCTATGTTTTTAGCTAGAAACTTCTGAAAGCTGTGATCATACTCCTTGATGATCTCATCAGCACTGCTGGGAGTTTCAGGGATTGTTTCCTTCTGAGAGTTTTGCAATAGATTTTCTAATTTTGAAATTTTATCTTTTAACTCAGAACTCTCCAATTTGAGACTCTCAGTCTTATCAGAGTCATAAGCAAGATTCCTTTTCAGGTTTCTGAATTTAACTCTGATCTGCTGATATCTTTCCAGAATTTCATTAAGGCTTTCAGCTAGTTCAGCCTTAGTAAAGTTTATAGCAAAGTCAGGGAATACCTCTTCTGTATCTGATTCAGATTCTGACTCAGAAGCTTCACTGTCTTCTATTATGTTTGCCATGAGAGCTATGTTTTCTCTTTCATCATCTGATTCTGAGTCAGCTTCAGATGTGTCAGAATCATCCCATGTAGCCATGAGACTTTTCTTCTTTTCCTTGCCAAACTTATTTTTGGGCTTTTCCTTCTGAAGCTTTGGGCAATCACTTTTGTAGTGCCCTTACGCGTTACATTCATAGCAGATGATTTCTTTGTTGTTTGGCTTTGTTTCCTGAAGAACCTTCAGATCTTCTGTGTCCAGAGGAGGATTCTGACCTTCTGTATCTGGAGAAAGATTCATTCTGATTCTCTAATCTTCTGGGATTCCTGAACTTCCTTTGCCTCTGCTTCCATAATTGGTTCACCCTTCTGGGGAGGAGAGATAGTTCATCTTCTTCTGATGAAGACCCATCAGAGGTTTCTTCTACAGCCTGCAAAACTTTGGAGTCAGATTTTCTGTTAGATTTTAAAGCTAATGGCTTACCTTGCTTTTGAGGTTCATCTGCTTCTAGCTCTATCTCGTGACTTCTGAGGGAGCTGACAAGTTACTCCAGAGAGATTTTGTTGAGATCCTTGGCTAGCTTAAGCGCTGTGACCATTGGCCTCCATTTGTTTGGCAAGCTTCTGATGATCTTCTTAACGTGATCAGCAGTAGAATACCCTTTGTCAAGAACTTTGAGACCAGAAACAAGAATTTGAAATCTTGAAAACATAGTTTCTATTGAATCACTCTCATCCATCTTGAATGCCTCGTACTTCTGAATGAGCGCAAGAGCTTTGGTTTCTTTGACTTGAATGTTGCCTTCATGCATCATTCTCAGAGAGTCAAACATATTCTTTGCAGTGTCTCTGTTTGATATCTTTTCATATTCTGAGTAAGAGATGGCGCTGAAAAGATATGTTCTGGCCTTGTGATGATTTCTGAAATCACGCTTTTGCTGATCAGACATTGCTTTCCTGTCAATCTTCTGACCACTTCCATCCACTGGGTGCGTGTATCCATCAGTCACCATGTCCCACAAATCAACATCATGGGCCAGAAAGAAACTTTCAATTCTGTCTTTCTAGTAGTCAAAGTTCTCTCCATCAAAGACTGGAGGTTTTCCACTGAATCAGTCTCTTTCTTCATTGTTGTCATTGCTGATGTTTTGATGTGGTCCTGCCATTGTGTTTTTCTGACGCTGGATCTTGTACTGACACAGTTAAGTGTTATAAGCTCAGAACCAGGCGCTCTGATGCCAATTGAAGATGTGAAAAACACAAGAAGGGGGGTTGAATTGTAAATCTTAAAACGAAAGCTTAGACAACACTGTATTTTTATCCTGGTTCGTTTGATCTCAAACTACTCCAGTCCACCCGTCAAGGTGATTTCGCCTCTCTCCAACAAGGTCTTAATCCACTATATTCAAAGGGTTACAACAACCACTTTAACAACTGTTAAAGCCTTCTTGAGTATAACCACAAACCGGTTTATCTCAAGGAAATCTCTTTACAAATAATTGAACAATAATGTGTTTGATGTTTTCTAATAAAACAGTATACCACAACTGTGATAATACACAAATTTAAGCTTAGAATAAAAACTGAATTGCTAATGCTTTTACTTAGGCGTAGTTTGAAGGCTTAGCAAAATGTATGAGTGCGTGCATTTTCGTAGGCGTGTATATGCGTGCATCTTTTCTCACACAGACTTGTATTTATAGCCAAGGCAAAGATACGTTGTTGTCCATAAAGCACTTTTAATGATAATAACGTTCTTTCCTTTTTGAGAAGATCTTGTCTTGAATAAAGTCGTTGGTAATTAATCTGTCTTGAATGCTTAGTAATGCTTCAGAGTGTTCTTTGCTTATGGTAATCAGAGTGTTCTTTGCTTTATGCTGACGCTTCTAAGTGCTGATGACTTGGTAAGGATCTTGATCAGAGTTAGAGTGTTTATGTTGATGCGTAGATTCTGGTCATCAAGCTTCAGCATATGATCTGGTATCTTCAGCGTGTAGCACATGTTATTGATCTTCTAATGCTGATATGATCTTCTGATGCTGATTCCATCAGAACTTCTGTAAACACAAACCATAATTTTAAGTAGCATATATGTCTTATATATATAAATCTTAAAATTTATTTATTCTTGTATTTTGTTATCATCAAAACTCTAATTGAGGGTTGTAGAATCAAACTATGTTCTAACAAACCAGGCTCAAGGGTATGGTACAAGACTTCAGGCGCTTAGCCCAAATAGAGAATGGGCCCAGGAAGCGATTTGGCCCAATGTCCATCAACAACAATCCACCAGTCTTTCAGTTATTTAGCTTATTTTTTATTTTTCATCATTTTACTAGAAATAATAAAAAAATAACAAAAGAAAAAGAAAATTGAAAAGAGGATCGTGAGATTAGGGTTAGATCGAGTTATCCTCCTCGTTCATCAACGGCGCCGCGCAAGACCCCTTCTGCCGTCTTCTTCTTCTTCGATCCAGATTACTATTATTCGTAACAGCGCGACTCCGGTGTTCTTAACCCTCGCCTCTGTCCGCCTCGAACTTCATCCCCTTTCGGGAATCAACCTTTTGACATCTCAATTCGAGTTTCAATCGATGGTGATTCACATCAGTGAAGATAGAAGTCCTTAGATATTCTTCGAGATATCATCCAGGTACTTCCTCTTCACTGCCTTCTTCTTTGTTATTTTTCTTTCTACGTTGTTGCATTTTCTGCGCTTTTCTATGGTTGTGTCGTGATATTGTTGCAGCTCCATTGAACAGCTGCTGATTATGATTTCGTGGTTGTCGTTCTTGCAGATGAAGATGATGAAAAATGAAGCAGAAAGATCTGCATGTGCGTTGAAGCGTGAAGGGAATGATGAAGATGATGCGGGAAAAGGTGAAGGTTGAGGATGGTTATGAAGAAACGGTGATGATGGTTTTATTGTGATGGAGGTTTTGAACGGTACAACGAAGATGACGAATTGATGAAATTTGAAGAAGGGGTGCTGATTGAAAGGGAGGATGAAGGTGATTTTTCTGTGACTTTTTTGATAATCCTTCGTGAATAATTCTATCTGTGTGAGTCCTCCTCTCCTTCTTTTTCTGCTACTGGAAGTTTGTTATAGACCTTGGGGTTATGGTTAGAGGTTGCTAGGGTAGTTAATAATTAGGAGGTTAGTTTCTGTCAGTTGGAAACTGAGCTAAGGGTTAGTCAGTTTGAATGGGTTTTTTAAGATGTCAAGCCTTTAGAAATATGGTTAAGAATTCTGTTATAAGTCAGTTTTGGAGAAAGTTGGTTAGAAGTTTGGAAATTCTGTTAGGAAGCTGGTTTTGACAGTTGAGAGGTTATGAAACAGTTACGGGACAGTTAGGGATTGGTTATATGGCAGTTAGGAATTAGTTTGTTAATCGATAATAGGTTGGTTAAAGGTTTGTTATGAAGTTTTGTTAGAAGTTGGTTATAGGATTTATGTTAGAAGTTTGCAGGGTTGTTTTTGAATGGGCTGTTAGAAAAATGGTTAGAGGATTTATTGGTTATAGGCTATCTTCTGTTATAGATTTTGTTATATCCCTCTTTTTTTGTGTTATGTTGTTACAGGAAGTTTGTTAGAGGTTTGTTGGAATCTGTTAGGAAATTTTGCATTGGCTGTTAAAAGGGTAATTGAAATTCTATTTTGCAGGGTATTTAGGTTGCTGTTTAGTTATTTTTCTACTGGACAGTTTAGGGAATATGACAGTTTTGTTGCAAATTGATAAGAAATCCCATTATGAAATTGGTTAACAGTTTTTTTTCAGTGAGGATTGGTATTGAAGTCTATTAGCAAGACAAGACGGGAAGACCGGGTACGAGGCATTCGGTGCAAAGTTAGAAGCTTGACACGGAGACTGATTCGTATGGCATGGCATGACGTTCGGTTAAGACTCGAAACATGGAGGGTGATATGGATTAGAATAGGTTCTAATTGTTGTGTGAAGTTCCATGTGTATAATTGTATATGTTGGAAACCGTAATGTGAATTATAGTGAGGTTACGGTATTTTGTAATGGCTAGTAATTCTTTCTCCTTCATGTAATTCTTCGAATGGAATGCCATTTGGAAGTTGGAAGATCTTGCATATTTAAAGATGAATTATTATCTTTTTAGAGACATTTTCTTGTAAAGAATCTTTGAATTTGTGAGCCATGTACAATGACGTTAGATGATGGATGAAATGGTGGAAATTTTATTGAATCCCTAAGTGGATTGTGACGAACTCTGAAGGAAAACGAAAGATGTTGAATTTTGACATTCTGATGATTCTTCTTAAACGAACTTTGATATCTTGAATGATATTTGGATAACCTTGAACTTGTATACCTAATTACTTAAATCTTAAGATATCCAAATACATTTCTTTTTCAAACTTACAAGCCTCCAACAACTCTGATGAATTGAACCAAGTTTGAATCCATGGAATCATTTAAATCCACTTCAATCTTATTCCAAATTAACTCGTACGACAAGCAACAAACAATTTGAACGAATGACGCTTTGATTATAATTTGCATCTTGTATCACGTCTCGATTGTATGAGCAATAGAATAACAATGCCTTGGATCCTTGAAGAAAATATTTAAGATGACTTTGACCTTAAACCTTAGCTCACATAGTCTTTACTTAAACCTTTAGTGAAACCCTAATGATCCTGCCCTTGGTGAAGATGACAACCTTGTAATTTAATGAGAGAAAGAAGTTCTCAATGATCAAGAATCTAAACCCTAGCCCCACAAACCATAGTTAATAAGAAACCAATTGATTCAAGCCTGAGTGAAGATAAGGGTCTAAAAGCACATATAAAACCCTAACCTTCAAGATCCTTGTTCCCATGCCAAATTTACTGATTAGTGGTGCATGATGTGTTAAATGACCTAATGGAAGGTTATGTATATGTGAAAAGTGAGAGACGCCTAAGACAGATAAAAGCAAAAGTGGTAGGACAAATTTGGGGTATTACATCATGGACGGATTCTCTGGTTACAATCAGATCAAGATGGAACCCGAAGACATGGAGAAGACAACCTTCGTCACACAATGGGGCACTTTCTGCTACAAAGTAATGTCGTTTGGGTTGAAGAACGCTGGGGCAACCTATCAGCGAGCCATGGTAGATTTGTTCCATGATATGATTCACCATGAGATAGAGGTCTATGTTGATGACATGATAGCCAGGTCTCAAACTGAGGAAGAGCATCTGGATCATCTACAAAAGTTGTTTGATAGGTTGAAGACATACAAGCTGAGGTTAAATCCGAACAAGTTCACCTTCTGGGTAAGGTCTGGTAAACTCCTAGGTTTCATTTTCAGTGACAAAGGTGTGATACGGTGGCAAAACTGACTGTTTTGGAAATGCTGGTTTGCATTTTGCGTTTGTGTTTGCAAAATGTCGCGGTAAGCAAGAGTCACCACCGACTTTTATTTTATCCAGCCGGAAAAGAAAAAAGCACAGAAAAATTCCTTTTTCGAGATATTTTGAGTACGGGGGTAGATTATAGAAAGGGAATGTATTAGCATCCTTTCTATCTGTGGTTTTCCACGGGCTCTTAGGTACTTGCTCATCTTTGAAAATTGCTTGTGTGTGTTTGTTTTGAAAAGTTTTATTGTTTTACTTCGTTTTAACCCTTGCTTCTATCTTCAAGAGTGTTATAGAGTGTTTTTGAAAACTTATTTTCAAAGAGTGTAAGTGTGAAAAGGATTGATTTGAGCAAGTACCTACTAGCATCTACCTACTCGAAAAAAGATTATTTATGTTCTTGTTTCCTTTAGACAACGGTATCCTACTATTGAGAAGTAGGTAGCACCGTCATTGGAGTTGTAAGGGTCAATTCGAAAGGGACGTACAATCACTAAAGCAATGTTAGGACGTCTTAGTAATAACCCTAATGTCTTAAGATCATATTCGAGGCAACATTTCCGAGGCAACCTTTTCGAGGAAACATTTCCGAGCGGGACATTTGATCTTTGTTTAGACAGGAGGGTAACCACTAAGACACCCTATACTTAATGATCGTTTATCGAAGGCAACCGAAGTGAGAGTATACCCTAGGAGTGCACATGTGCGAGTGATTTGATTTCAAGTTATTATCTTTGCATATTAGGGTTTGCTAGCCGTTTTAAATTGTCATGCAATCTTGTCATACAATCCTATTAACATACATCTAATAGTTAATATTTGCAAGAATTAAAATGCGAGAAATAAAAACTACGCTATTACAAGGCTTCGGGGAGGGGGATTAATTACATAGCCAAAAAACCCGTAAAATGATAAATAAAAGAAAATCCTAATTAAACTATTACATATTGTAAGCAGTTACAATAATATTGTAAAAAATAATAAATGCGCGCGATGAATCGTGAACGAGAAAATTAGGGTTTTGACCCCGACTAAACCTAATCAAAAGAAAAATCATTTTTTGTCGTTTTTGTGCTATTTTAAGAAAATAAGGTTTTAATTGAATAAATACAAACCTAATTACTAATTAATTCAATTTTGAGAAAAATAATTAAATTAACCTATTTTTGTATTTTATTTTATTTTATTGTAAAGAAATAAAAATTAAATCAAGCTAACCCTAATTTTTCTAATTGATTTTAAATATATAAAAAAGTTAGAATTAATCCTAAATTAAATTAGTCTAATATTAAATTAAATTTGATAAAATAAAAATAAAACCTAATTCTATATTTGTGAAATTGATTTTATGATTTTTTGTAAAAAAGAAATTAATTTGTGTTAGAAAATAATTAAATAAAAAAAATTAAATAAAAAGAAAAATTAGAAAAGAAATAGAATGGGCCTGGTTTTGTAGCAAGAAGGGGGGGTATGAATTGCAATTCTAGGCCCAATAGCGCCTGGCCCTGTTTGACTTTTCCAGTTTCTATGTACACGCTTGACTGATGCCCATGGTGGACTCTCAGGGATAAGGCATTGGATCTGCCTTGTTGAAGATCTGTTGGCTGGATATTTATGGTGTATGGTAGGCTCATTGTATGCACGTGTACCTGATTATGCCAGAAAAAATAACATGAAACAATATGGGGACCTGGGGATCAAACCCAGGTCCTTCAGCATTCATCCATTGCACGCTTGCCAGCTGAGCTGGTTGTATTAGTTGTATACCTAATAACAAAATAATATTATATGATAAAACAATAACGCTAAACTCTGAAATGCACGCAGATTTGAATGGGCCATTCATGGGGCGCCATGTTATCATCTTCCTCATCGTCTCTGTCGTTTTAGATCAAGAACTTTTACCTACGGACAAATGGGCGTAGGTACAACCCTATACCTTTCCAAAATCATGTCCCTGCATGAAAAATCAATACCAGTGGTACCAATCAACTCGTTGGAACCTCACGAGCATCATGGTACCATTATCTATGGCCAATTGTCCCTGTACACAAAAACCCTAAAAATGAAGCAAGAACCCTAACTATGGCATCTTGTTGTACAGTTAATGAAAATGCAATGAAGTACCACCATTAGCTTGCAAATAACTCATAGATTAAGGATATGTCAATAAAGCATGCTAACTATGCCAGAATCATGATATACGAATTCAGAAAAACATGGAAATCGTGGGACTCTTACCGTGCATTTCTAGATGTTAGCAAACTTGTTAGTGGTTGAGTCTTGATCCCTGGATGTCCAACAATCAATTGGGATGGCTGGAAAGGCTTGAGATGGCCTGAAACCTGGAAATTGATTCACCATTTTTGTTGAATTTTTGCAAGTTTCTTTTCTGTTTTGCACGCCTCCAATCCCTTTGTTTTTTATCTGAACATGTTCTTATGTACCCTAGAATGAATTAGGGTTGCAAACTTGTATCAAATCTTCTCCAATTATCATGATTTGATCCTTATGCAAATCTTTCCAAATCAAGTAAAATGCAATCTTTTTGTGTCCAAATTCAGCTTGGACGATTTGATCTTACTTTCAGCTGTATAGGTGGCCTAAACATGCACAAAATCTCAAGCTTTGATTAGTTTTTGATATTTTCATGATTTTATTTTAATTTTATTTGATTTAATTGAAATAAAATCAAAGTAAATGACAAAAATAAAATAATGACAAATGGAAGGGATCATGGGTCGTGGGCCACATTACAAACTCAATGCAAGCATAAAAAGTTGGGCCCATTTAGCAAAAATTGCAATTTTGGCCACATTTGACTTTTGGCAATTTTGCAAAAAAGGTCAACTTTGCCAATGCATAACTCTTTAAAATTTGACCCTAGAGAGGTGTTCTTGGACTTTTTAGAAATCTTAAGATGTCCTATAAGCTACCCTTTTTGTCTCATCTCAATTTATTCTTCCATGTTCATGTATGAAGCTTTGACCCAAAAGGTGTTTTTGTTGACTTTTCAAAGTGACCTATAATGTCCAAATTTATATCTTCTTGTGAGTGCATATTTTGAACTTAGGAGCTGAATATGAATTTTAGGTAATTAAATCCTATTCAAAATGATCTTTGGATGGGTCATTTTTGATAAAGTATGAGAAAGTTATGCTAGGTCAAAGTTGAGTTGACTTTTCCTGCAAAACCCTAATTTAGCAACTTTTGGGTTTTGATGAATTGAGAGCATTCCTTGAGGAATCATGATAAACCCTTAATCAAATGATGAATAATACTTCAAAATGAGAATGTTGACCAAAAATCTTGAAGTTTGACTGTATGTGGGCCACAATTGACTTTTGCCCTAGCATAGTCGATTTTCAGGCCTTTGAGCAATTCTGAGCAAACTTCCTCTGCAAGGCTTGAAACTTGACATGGATGATCTTGAGAACATATTAGGACAAGAGTTATCATTTGAGATCCTTTAGACTCAAGCATTTTGATGCAAACTGAAACCCTAATTTGAGGTAGACTGCCTTAGGAGAGAGTTTGTCTGGTCAACCCTTGGACTTCCTTGAGCAATTTGAGGAACTCACTTGAAATGTATTGAGAAATATGGGAGGGAGAATTTTGGGATACAACAGCTGCCCCTGTTCAATCTTCTTAAACCTGAGGATGTAGATTGGCTTGTCTACCTTTCGTGGTCTGAAGGTTGAAGATGATTGAACACTAGAGTGCCCAGAAATTTGCACTCGCATGAAGTAGTACTTGTCTTGCGATATTGAGAATGGGCTTATAGATGCCATTTGGAGGTTGATGTCGGAAGATGGGCTTAAAGATGCCATCATAAGAAGTGTCGATCGCATAAGATATTCCTTTGCGAGAACCCGTATACCTGTTGTTGAGGAGGATTTCGCTGGGGAATGCTGGTCTTTGTATTGAGAGGGATAGAGTTTTAGGAACTTCAGTTGTCCTTTACTCTACTGGGGTATCATCTCTTAGTCTAGGAGATAAAAATGAACTACTATCTGGTCGTGCTCCAGGCTTCACAGTGATTTGCTGAGGAAAATAAGACCGACTGCTATCTGGTCGTGTTCGAGGCTTCACAGCGACTTACTGGGGGAATGAGATTAAACTTGCTATCTGGTCGTTTTCCAGGCTTCGCAATTTCTCACTTCTTATCTGGTCGTGCTCTAGGCTTCAGAATGAATCAAGTTTTTATCCGGTCGCATCTGGGCTTCAACTTGAATTTAAGGCATACTAATATCCAGTCGATTTCCGGGCTTCATAGTAATTGGCCAGGAAAACTGCTATTTGGTCGTGCTCCAAGCTTCGCAGTACCTTATACTGTTATCTGGTTGTGTCCCAGGCTTCAGTGTTTTTTGCCGCTATCTGGTCGTGATCCAGGCTTCATGGTGTCTTATACCATTATCTGGTCGATTCCAGGCTTCATGGTATCTTGTATTGCTATCTGGTAGATTTCCAGGCTTCACAATAACTTGTTGAGGGGTTAAACTATTTTCCGGTCGATTCCTGGGCTTCATAGCTTGTATTAAGATATACCACTATCTGGTCGATTCCAGGCTTCATAGTATTTTGGAGAGATCAAGATACTATCCGGTCGATTTTCGGGCTTCATAACTTGAATTTAAGAGATGCCACTATCTGGTCGCTTCCAGGCTTCGTAGTATTTTGGTACTGTTATACGGTTGTTTTCCGGGCTTCACAGTATGATGTATTGTTGGTTGACTATTATCCGGTCGATCTCCGGGCTTCATAGCCTTTTTACTGGAATAGAAATTTTAGTATCGATTTGACTGAACCATAGAAAACTTGAGAGAACTTGATTGTATCTTTCCCTGAAAGGTAAAGAGTTAGTCATGATGTATGAAATGTATTGAGTAATGATGTTCTCAAAATAATTGAGATTGTGTTGTATGATGCGTATGCGCATGCCATGATGTATGGATATGCAATGTTCTTATGATGTTCTCTAGCTGGGGAAAATAAATCCCGGACTGCCGCTGGAGAGCACAAGGAGTTGAGTTCTTTGTTCTCGCTGGGGATAGTAACCGAAGATGATTAGCCGGAGACTTACGTCCGTTCTGCTTGAGAACAACTCGTCGTCGGGAGAGACTCTGTTTGGGAATAAACCTGTGGGAGAACGACTATGTGGGGAAGAGAGATACTCTACTGGACGATCTTCCAATTTGGAGAAATAAACTCAGCTGGGGATGAATTTCAGTTACTGGCGATGATGAACTCTGTCGGGGACTGAATTTCTGTGTGTGGAAGCAATAAACTCCACTTATGGTGAACTATTATTGTTGGTGATAGATAAACTCTTCTCGGGGAGAATTTTGCCGACTTATTCGTGATTATGAACCTCGACTGGGGAGAGCTAACACCACTGTTTTTGGATGCTTCCTACTCTGCGGGGAATGTATGTACCTTTAGTCATATTCTCAAACTGGGTCTATCCCCGTACCTGGTGGATAGAGCAACTGTAAGGTTTGGACATTTCTTGTTTTCCCCTGTTCCTGGAATTACGAGTACTTGTCTTTTGTTTCGTATGTAAATATTTATGAGCAACAATTATTTTCAAATTCATATATCAAAAATGAATCATTGGACGTTCTTGCAAAACAAAACAGAAAAAAGAAAAAACAAGTTGAAATTTCTTGTGAAAATGAATTGTATTGATTTTTGAAGTTGGCCTATAATAGGCGTTTTATACAGAAGGCTGACGTCCTAGTAAGGGAACGCCGCCGAAAGATAGAAATTATACAACTTGTGAAAAAAGAAAGAAAAACAGTTATGTGAAACAATCCCATTGGGTTCCAACTCTGTTATGGACTTTATATCTTCGAGCGTCTCATCACTTTGCTACTTGGTCGAAGGTAGATCAAATTGATTGGTGCCGTCCAAGCTTGATAGTCGATACTGAAGTCTGTTTGCAAGATGATCCAATGAGACACAGTGTTACGCTTTAATCCCTAATTTTTGCCTGGACCGCCCTTTCGGGTTTTCGGTCCACCGGGATACCCTTTTTTGCCCAAGCCGCCTTTTCAGGTTTTTGACTTGCTGGGTGTATAGTTTTTTTCATTTTCATCCCTTACTTTTGCCCGAACCCTTTTGGTTCGCCGGGAAGCCCTTACTTTTGCCTAGGCCAGTCAACCTAGAGGGTCTTTAATTATGCATAGTATATTTTCACTATGTCTGCATTGACGGGGTGAGGAAGTTCGTCACCATCCATGGTGGTTAGAATCATAGCTCCTCCTGAGAAAATGTTCTTAACCACAAATGGCCCTTTGTATGTGGGGGTCCATTTTCCCCTGGGATCACCTTGCGGAAGTATGATGCGTTTGATCACCAAATCCCCAACTTGATATTCTTGTCGTATGACTTTCTTATTAAAAGCCTTGATCATTCACTTTTGATATGTCTGACCATGACAAATAGCAGTAAGTCTCTTTTCATCTATTAAATTCAGTTGATCAAGTCGGGTTTGGATCCAGTCGTCTTCGCTTAAACCTGCATCCTTCATAATCCGGAGAGAGGGTATTTGGACCTCAATTGGTAGGACTGCCTCCATGCCTTACACCAAAGAGTAGGGTGTTTCCCCTGTCGAAGTCCGCGCTGAGGTACGGTACCCATGGAGAGAGAATGGTAACATCTCATGCCAGTCTTTGTATGTCACCGTCATCTTCTGCACAATCTTCTTGATGTTCTTATTAGCCGCTTCAACAGCCCCATTCATCTTCGGCCGGTAGGGAGAAGAGTTATGATGCTGAATCTTGAACTGTTTGTAGAGCTCGGTGATCATCGTATTGTTGAGATTTGTACCATTGTCTGTAATGATCCTCTCCGGTACACCATATCGACAGATCAGATTGTTACTGTAGCAAAGGAAGTTGCCTCAACCCACTTCGTGAAATAATCAATTGCTACCAGGATGAAACTATGCCCGTTCGACGCAGTAGGTTTGATCTTGCCAATCATGTCGATGCCACATATTGCAAAAGGCCAAAGAGTTATTAAAACATTCAGGGGAATTGGAGGTACGTGCACCTTATCAGCATAGACTTGGCACTTATGACAGGTCCGAGAGTGCTGATAACAATCGGCTTCCATAGTGGACCAGTAATATCCTGCCCGTAGGATTTTCTTTGCCATGGTATGTCCACTGGAATGAGTTTCGAAGGTACCTTCATGTAACTCTGCCATGATCCTTTCTGCCTCGCTCTTGTCCACACATTGCAATAAGGTCGAATCAGGGTTACGCTTATAAAGAATCACATTACTGATGAAGAAAATCGCAATGAATCTTCTCAAGAACTTCTTATCATTAACAGATGCGCCCTTGGGGTATTCTTGAGCCTCAAGATACCTCTTTACCTCATGAAACCAGGGTTTATCTGATACCTCTTCAGTCTCGACGTCACAGCAATGCGCGGGTTCGTCCAATCTCTCGATGGTAATTTGGGGAGCTTCATTGTCCCACCTGACCTTGAATATAGAATACATGGTAGTTAGCGTGTCCGCTAACTGATTCTCCTCTCTTGGGAAGTGTTCAAACGTTACCTCCTCAAAGTGCGGGAGCAATGTCAGTACATACTCTTTGTAAGGAATAAGACTTGGGTGCTTCATATTCCACTCACCTTTGATCTGAATGATCACTAGAGAAGAATCTTCAAACACACTCAAGAACTTAATCCTTAGGTCAATAGAAGCTCGGAGGCCCATGAAGCACGCTTCGTACTCCACCATATTGTTGGTGCAGTTAAAACATAATCGGGCAGTGAACAGAGTATGACAGCCCTCAGGAGATATAACCACAACACCAATGCCATTACCCAACGTGTTTAATGCTCCATCAAAATACATAGACCATTGGGATCCTTCCTCAGGTCCTTCATCCGGTCCAGGTTCTTCACAGTCGGTCACCAACATGATGTTCTCATCCGGGAACTCGAAATTCATGGATTGGTAGTCATCCACGGCCTGATGCGCCAAATGATCCGCCAATACACTCCCCTTGATTTCTTTATGGGTTGTGTATTGGATGTCATACTCAGTTAGGATCATCTGTCATCTTGCTATTCTTCTGGACAAGGTAGGCTTTTCAAAGATATACTTGATTGGATCCATCGTAGATATCAATAAGGTGGTGTGAGTCAGCATATACTGTCTCAACCGGCGAGCAGCCCATGCCAAAGCGCAGCAAGTTTTCTCAAGCAGTGAGTATCGGGTCTCACAGTCGGTAAAATTTTTGCTAAGGTAGCAAATAGCGTGCTCTTTTCGGCCAGACTCGTCATGATGCCCCAACACGCACCCCATAAAACTTTCCAGCACTGTCAAGTATAAGATCAAAGGTCTTCCTTCAGCTGGAGGCATCATAATTGGTGGATCTTTGAGGTATTCCTTGATTCTTTCGAAAGCAGTCTGACATTCATCATTCCATTTTACCACTTGATCTTTCTTCAGTAGCTTGAAGATTTGCTCACAAGTAGCAGTCAGATGTGAAATGAATCTTGCAATGTAATTTAGACGTCCCAAAAAGCCTCTAACTTCCTTTTCTATGCGGGGAGCCGACATCTCCTGTATAGCCTTTACCTTGGCAGGGTCCACTTGAATACCCTTATCACTGACGACAAAACCCAGCAACTTACCAGACCTTACCCCGAAGGTGCACTTGTTCGGGTTCAACCTCAGCTTATACATCTTCAACCTGTCGAACAGTTTCTGGAGATGGTCAAGGTGTTCTTCCTCAGTCTGGGATCGGACGATCATGTCATCAACATAAACCTCAATCTCATGGTGAATCATGTCGTGGAACAAAGCAACCATGGCGCGTTGATAAGTTGCCCCAGCATTCTTCAACCCGAAAGGCATTACCTTGTAACAGAAGGTGCCCCATTGTGTAACGAAGATTGTCTTATCCATGTCCTCGGGAGCCATCTTGATCTGATTGTAACCAGAAAAACCATCCATGAAGGAGAAGATCTTATACTACGCGGTGTTGTCGACCAGAACATCGATGTGAGGAAGCGGGAAATCATCCTTGGGGCTTTCCCTGTTCAGATCTCTATAGTCCACACACATCCGTACTTTACCATCCTTCTTAGGCACCATAATAACGTTGGAAACCCACTGCGGGTAAGAAGTGACAGCTAGAAATCTGGCGTCAAACTGTTTCATGAACTCGGCTTTGATTTTCTCAGACATCTCAGGGCGCATACGGCGAACCTTCTGCTTTACTGGATGACAGTCTTCTTTAGTCGGAAGGCGGTGTAACATAATATCAGTGTCCAAACCAGACATATCTTTGTAGGACTAGGCAAAGATCTCAACATAGTCGCGTAGCATCCGTATCAACCGTTGTTTGACACTAGGCCCCAGATTTGCACCTATCTTAACTTCTTTCCTGTCTTCCTTTGTACCCAAATTCACTGATTCGACTGGCTCTTCATGAGGCTGTATGGCCTTCTCTTCCTGTAGTAACAGTCTAGCAAGTTCTCCAGGCACCTCACAATCATCCTCACCTTCGTCCTCCGCTTGGTTGATCGGATTTACGAAGTCATAACTGGCAGTAGTAGAGTTGTTATCAATGGGATCCATAGTGGATATGGATCTGCATTATGATACGTGAGTGCGTGTAAGAGAATAGTTGTTTTTTGATAAAGCGAGAGACAGAAAAAGAAAAACAAGGAGCGAAAAATTTGTAATGCAAGAAACATCCAATGCTTTATTGATGATATATGAAAATGACAAATGATAAGCCCTCACAAGAAAATCCAACGTGCCTCGGGCAAGGCACCAGGCTGTAAAGTTTCAAATTATTTATTACAACTCTTAAAACAAAAGTCAATTACTGTGGAATAAAAGAAACAGGTATGAAGTCTTTCGTCGTCCAGTTGTTCAGTCCACCATTGGTTGTAGGGTAGATCCAGTTGTCGATGTCTGAATCTTCTTCACTGTCTTCAAGTGCATTAACTCTCTGATTGCTGATGTGCAGAGGAGGTCTTCCGATCCATGCGCGCCTAACAGCCCTTTAGGCCCCTTCTTCAACTACATCCCTGGCATCCTTGAGAGAAGACATCTTCATCGAAGGTTTGTCAGTAGCAACTTCAGTCGACGCCAAAGTCTGGGGGACCTCTTCAAAGTTCTGACAAGGGGTTTCGATGAATTCCCCATCCATCTCCATGTAGTGAAAGGAATTAAGATGACTCACCATGTACTCCTCTTCACCTCGTACCGTGACAATCTTCCCTTTTACAGGATATTTCAACATTTGATGGAGTGTGGAAGTTACTGCCCCAGCCTTATGAATCCAAGGGCGACCCAGCATCGCAAGCAAGAATATGATGGTCTGATATCCATCACGTAGAAAGTGGATGCAAAAGTTTGAGAGCCAACTTTGACAGGGACGTCCACCTCCCCGTGCACCATCCTTTTTGACCCGTCGAAAGCCCTGACCATAATATTACTCGGCTTTAGAATCAAACCTTCATAGTCCAGACGGTCTAATGCTTTCTTTGGCAAAACATTCAATGAGGACCCAGTATCCACCAGTACATGGGCCATAGTAGTGCCCCTGCACTCGATCGAGACGTGCAGAGCATCATTGTGATTTCTTCCTTTAGCAGTCAGATTTGCATCTGAGAAACCCAACCCATTGTCGGCAGTCAAACTAGCTACACAGTCTTTGAATTGATCGGCAGATGTTTCCTGCGGCACATGCGCAGTTTTGAGGAAAGAAATTAAAGCCTTTGCATGGGCTTTAGAACATAATAACAAGGACAACATGGAGATTTTTGACGGGGTCTTCCCTAGCTGCTCGACTACGTTTTAGTCTCTTTTCTTGATAATCTTCAAAATTTCCTCTATCTCCTGCTTAGAGGTTTCTACAATGATCTTTTTAGGTGCCTCCGTCTGGGCAGGCTCACCTGTGATTTCTTTTCCCCGAGTCCCAGATGGCTCGGTGACAGGGGTGATAACTGGAATAGGAACTGGGATAGTAGCTGATGTACTGGCAGATGGAATGACAACAGGTTTATGGACAGTCGGAGGGGAAATCTCGAGAGAAAAGAGTCTTCCGCTTCTGGTGACCTTGCTAGCCCCAACAATATTGCTGATATAAGCATCAGTTTTCTCAGTTTTTAAGTCTTGCTTAACTCCATGGTAATACACACCGGCCCCATAGTGCCAAGGGACATCCTTATCTGAAGTGTATAGGATAGGATTGGGGACAGTAATTATTAACAGAGCAATTATTGGGAAGGGTGTAATCCTAATAGGCTTTCTCGAGGAAGCCTTGGAAGGATTGGTGGAAATGGTTATGATTGCAACATATTCAATTGGAACCAACGGAATCATAGTCTTTTCGAAAAGGATCTCTTTGTTATCCATCAGGTGTTGAACACCTGATTTTAATAAGTGGCAACCAGCCGGCAGCATTGAACATATGTGGCAACCTTCGCCACAACTTGGAAATAAACCGGCCAACAATAGATTCTTCTTAACTGTCATCAAAGGAGTAGAAATTTCTTCCAAGGAGGTCACAAATAAATCATCGTCCACAAAATTCACTCCATGATCATGTTTGGGCATAGGAGCAGTTATGATGTTGGGCTTCTCCGGAGCGTTAAACTCAATCTCTTTGGCTTCGATCAAGTCTTGCACCTTATTCTTTAAGTCCCAACAGGTGTTTGTATCATGGCCTAGGCCGCCGGAGTGATAGGCACAATGGGCATTTGGATTATATTGAGGAGATGTGGTGTTGGGGTTCTTCGGGGCCTCCCTCAGAGTTACCAGATTAGTGTTCAATAATTGTGGTAGAATTTGAGACAAGGTCATATTGAGCCGAGTGTACTGCATTTGTGGTCTTTCCACCCTTTGTTGATTGTTGCATTGTGGAGCAACTGTGGGTCTTGATATCACTACCGCATTTACTGCTTGACGGTGTTCAGGTCTGCTTTGGCTCCTCGAGCCATAGACTGCACTAGCTTCTTTCTTACCGATGAAAGGCTTCTTTACTTCACTTGATGAAGTGTCCTTCTGTATCTTACCACTTCGGATACCAGCTTCTACTCTCTCCCCAGTCAAAATCAACTCAGTAAACCCAGATGACGAACTGTCGATCAGATGATTGAAAAATGGACCAGATAGCGTCCCTAGAAACATGTCGACCAACTCCCTGTCAGACAGAGGGGGTTAGACTCTTCCAGCTAAGTCTCTCCACTTTTGAGCATAGTCCTTAAAACCTTCACTTGCACCCATAGACATACCCTGAAGCTGAGTATGAGTGGGAGCAAGGTCGGTGTTATATTGGTACTGCCTGTAGAAAGCAGCAGCAAGGTCTTCCCAGTTTCGGACATTGGCTCCTTCCAACTGATAAAACCATTCAAGTTGAGTCCCTGACAGACTATCTTGAAATAAATGCACCCACAAATTTCTATCAGTAGTGTGGGGTTGCATTTTCCTGACATACAAGCGAAGATGGATTTTTGGACAGGATACTCCATCGTACTTGGCAAAAACCAGAGCTTTGAACTTATGAGGGATCACCACTCCCGATACCAGTCCTAGTTCTCCAAAATCCAACCCAGGGATCTTCTGAATCTCCATGGCACTTAGAGGGTCTTCTAACTGCTTGTACATATCCTCGGTAGGAGGATATTGCTCCTCATCATAATCTGTATGATCATCAGAGATTGCAGGACTGGGGCCCTTTTCCTCTTCTTGGTTCTCCCCTTCCTTAGATGAAGAGGTCAGATCAACTTGTTGTTTTAGCCTATCTCCAAACCTTTTGCCCATATTTAGAAGAATGACCTTCTTATTCTTCTTCTTCTTCTTCTCTTTCTCTTTCAGAATGAGAGCTTTCAAATCCTCTTGCCCTTTAGCCAGGCTTAAGAACATCTGCTGGAATTGAGCGTTTTGTGCCTGCAGATCTTTGATGGCTTGATCAGAAGACATTTCATGCTGAAATAAACAGCGAAGAAGATGAGAAACCTGTAATGGTGTGCATGATAATGGGATGCGTATGTAATGATTTCAAAGACTTTGGGAGATTTAAATTTGCAAACCAAAAATAAATAAACTTTATTAGATTAACTTGTAAAAAGGTTCAACAATGCCTTTAAGGCGTTACAAAGAAATAAATGGAAAACAAATCTAAACTAGAAAAGCAAAATCAAAAATCCCATGGACGCTTCATCTTTGTCCTGACGTAGTCATTGATCATTCTTTCTTCTTCGATCTACCTGGTGAGCTTCAAGATGTTCCTTTCTTGCTCATGGTACTTTTCCCGGTAAGTATCCCTCTCCTCTTTTAGCTGAATCCAAGACCTTTGCAATGCCCCAGGATCAGTGGGCATGTAAGGATAAAGAATTGTGTAAGGAATTCCTTCTTTATTGGTGGGCTCCACAATCACTGGCAACACTGCTTCATAAGGCCTCCCAAGTTTTTGGGCACGAGCTCGGACCCATTGGAGATAAGGCTACATAGGGAGGGAAGTCCTTGGTCACAGCTCTTGAGGGTCAGATCTGTTCACCATACCCCAAGATCGTATAAACCTCCGGCGATGCTCGTCAACGTCTTCCTTATAGTCAAATGCAATATCCGTAAGGAGTAACTCATAGGGACCATCTCTCCGAGCACGACCAAACTGTCGCAAAGCTAGACAAAGATTGTAGGTTATTCCCCCTCTGATTCCAAGCAACGGGACATTAGGGTATCCCCCACAACGATCAATGACAGCAGTGTTTTCCATAACCCGGGAGCTCCAAAGAATGTCTGTATGGGCAAGTGACATTATCTTGTAAGACCATACCAAACCTTCTTCATTCATAAACACGGACTTAGGGAGGTGCAAAATAAACCACCTCGATAGAAACGGCATACAACACATGAGAGTCCCTCTTCTACGCATAGTACGAGTGTAGAGAGCATGCAAGATATCACCCAGAAGAGTAGGCACAGGATTGCGAGACAGTAAGATCTTAACCGCATTCACATCTATAAAGGAATCTGGATTCGGGAAGAGAACTAAATCGTAGATAAGGAGAGCCAAGATATATTCGAAAGCCTGAAAGTCCAAACTTTCCCAAAATAGCTGAGCTTGATCTATCAGAAACTTGGCTAAGAAACCTTCAACCCTGCTTCGTGTTTCCCAATTGGATACTACATCAGCCCTTTTTAGATACAGAGCTGAAGCAATGTCTTCTGGTCTAGGAGTCTCTTCCATACCTGTGAAGGGCATCTGCTCAAGGATGGATATGCCCAATAAGTGAGAAAACTCTTCCAAAGTGGGAACTAGCTGATAATCTGGGAAAGTGAAGTAATGATGCACAGGATCGAAGAACTAGAAAAGCACACTCATCATCTGCTCAGCAAAATTTGAGGCAACCAAACTAAGAAGCTGACCATGTCTCTTAATGAATGAAGAAGTCTTAGAAACTCTTGAGGCTAACTCTTTGAGTTGAGCAGGTATTTGCACAAAGTTAACTCGGATGGTATTTCTGCGCACGGAAGCCATAATCTGCAAAATAGAACAAAGATAAATCCCTTCGGTCTTTGAAATGGTTAGTATAATGAAGTATGCATGCTATGTTATGATGCATGATGTCATGATAAAAACAACAGGTATAGCAGATGACAGACATGGCAAAGGTAAACAAGTCACACAAAAGCCCTTAAGTTTAAGGCTTGCAAGGGGTCAAAGGTATTACCCTCTTGAAGTTCAGTTGGTTTCAACCTATCCTAGCAAAAGTAACCTGGTTCTAGAGGTTCTCAATATCATTGACCATCCTCCATTGGTCATGGTTTCAGCTCACGCAATCTTTTCTTGTGTTCGGAACTATCTCGAGAGTATGGTCTCAATGAGTGTAACATCGTGTATCAACCAGTTCTCAGCTTTACACCGAGGCCGACTATCTCACTACTTCCTAATGGCCAAGTTGGTCGATTAAGGGTTCTAAGGTCAGTTCATGCTTAACGACACACATAGCAACCTCGTACTCTCCTCGTTTCTCCACAAGGGATACCGATACCAACCAATGTGCCACATCAACGTAGCTACTGCTTCAACCGTATCGGTCTACACCATACAGTTCCCTCACAGTTTATTGCTACTTACCTAAAAGGTATCCCCAGATCCAGGTTAGGATCTATAGTAACTCCCAATACAAAACCCTTAAGAGTAAAGCAACCAAAACAAACAAGAAAAGCAATTTATGATGAACTATATCCTAAGGTATACCCCACTTATATTTTCCCCAGCAGAGTCGCTAGTTCTGTGATACGGTGGCAGAACCGACTATTTTGGAAAATGCTGGTTTGCGTTTTGCGTTTGTGTTCACAAAATGTTGCGGTAAGCAAGAGTTGCCACCGACTTTTATTTTATCCAGCCGGAAAGGAAAAAAGCATAGAAAAATTCCTTTTTCGAGATATTCTGAGTACGGGGGGTAGATTATAGAAAGGGGAGGTATTAGCACCCTTTCTATCTGTGGTTTTCCATGGGCTCTTAGGAACTTGCTCATCTTTTAAAATTGCTTGCGTGTGTTTGTTTTGAAAAATTTTATTGTTTTACTTCGTTTTAACCCTTGCTTTTGTCTTCAAGAGTGTTCGGAGTGTTTTTGAAAACTTTGTTTGAAAGAGTGTAAGTGTGAAAAGGTTTGATTTGAGCAAGTACCTACTAGCATCTACCTACTCGAAAAAAGATTATTTCTGTTCTTGTTTCCTTTAGACAACATTATCCTACTATTGAGAAGTAGGTAGCACCGCCGTTGGAGTTGTAAGGGTCAATTCGAAAGGGACGTACGATCACTAAAGCAATGTTAGGATGTCGTAGTAATAACCCTAATTTCTTAAGGTCATATTCGAGGCAACATTTCCGAGGCAACCTTTTCGAGGCAACCTTTTCGAGCGGGACATTTGATCTTTGTTTAGACAGGAGGGTAACCACTAAGACACCCTATACTTAATGACTGTTTACCGAAGGCAACCGAAGTGAGCGTATACCCTAGGAGTGCACATGTGCGAGTGATTTGATTTCAAGTTATTATCTTTGCACATTAGGGTTTGCTAGCCGTTTTAAATTGTCATGCAATCTTGTCATACAATCCTATTAACATACATTAACAGTTAATATTTGCAAGAATTAAAATGCGAGAAATAAAAACTACGCTATTACAAGGCTTCGGGGAGGGGGATTAATTACATAGCCAAAAAACCCGTAAAACGATAAATAAAATAAAATCCTAATTAAATTATTACATACTGTAAGCAGTCACATTAATATTGCAAAAAATAATAAATGCGCGCGATGAATCGAGAACGAGAAAATTAGGGTTTTGACCCCGACTAAACCTAATCAAAAGAAAAATCATTTTTTTATCGTTTTTGTGCTATTTTAAGAAAATAAGGTTTTAATTGAATAAATACAAAACTAATTACTAATTAATTCAATTTTGAGAAAAATAATTAAATTAACCTATTTTTATATTTTTTTTTATTGTAAAGAAATAAAAATTAAATCAAGCTAACCCTAATTTTTCTAATTGATTTTAAATATATATAAAAGTTAGAATTAATCCTAAATTAAATTAGACTAATATTAAATTAAATTTGATAAAATAAAAATAAAACTTAATTCTATATTTGTGAAATTGATTTTATGATTTTTTGTAAAAAAGAAATTAATTTGTGTTAGAAAATAATTAAATAAAAAAAATTAAATAAAAAGAAAAATTAGAAACTAAATAGAATGGGCCTGGTTTTGTAGCAAGAAGGTGGGATATGAATTGCAATTCTGGGCCCAATAGCGCCTGGCCCTGTTTGACATTTCCAGATTCTGTGTACACGCTTGACTGATGCCCATGGTGGACTCTCAGGGATAAGGCATTGGATCTACCTTGTTGAAGATTTGTTGGCTGGATATTGATGGTGTATGGTAGGCTCATTGTATGCACGTGTACCTGATTATGCCAGAAAAAATAACATGAAACAATATGGGGACCTGGGGATCGAACCCAGGTCCTTCAGAATTCATCCATTGCACGCTTGCCAGCTGAGCTGGTTGTATTAGTTTTATACCTAATGACAAAATAATATTATATGATAAAACAATAACGCTAAACTCTGAAACACGCGTAGATTTGAATGGGCCATTCATGGGGCGCCACATTATCATCTTCCTCATCGTCTCCGTCGTTTTAGATCAAGAACTTTTACCTACGGTCAAATGGGCGTAGGTACAACCCTATACCTTTCCAAAATCATGTCCCTGCATGAAAAATCAATACCAGTGGTACCAATCAACTCGTTGCAACCTCACGAGCATCATGGTACCACTATCCATGGTCAATTGTCCATGTACACAAAAACCCTAAAAACGAAGCAAGAACCCTAACTATGGCATCTTGCTATACAGTTAATGAAAATTCAATTAAGTACCACCATTAGCTTGCAAATAACTCATGGATTAAGGATATGTCAATAAAACATGCTAACTATGCCAGAATCATGATATATGAATTCAAAAAAACAGTGCGTTTTTGGATGTTAGGAAGCGTGTTAGTGGTTGAGTCTTGATCCCTGGATGTCCAGCAATCGATTGGGATGGCTGGAAAGGCTTGAGATGGCCTGAAACTTGGAAATTGATTCACCACTTTTGTTGAATTTTTGCAAGTTTCTTTTTTGTTTTGCACGCCTCCTATCCTTTTGTTTTTGATTTGAACATGTTCCTTATGTACCCTAGAATGAATTAGGGTTGCAAACTTGTATCAAATCTTCTCTAATTATGATGATTGAATCACGATTTGATCCTTATGCAAATCTTTCTAAATCTAGAAAAATGCAATCTTTTTGTGTCCAAATGAAGCTTTCACGATTTGATCTCACTTCCAGCTGTATAGTAGGCCTAAACATGCACAAAATCTCAAGCTTTGATTAGTTTTTGATATTTTCATGATTTTATTTTGATTTTATTTGATTTAATTGAAATAAAATCAAAATAAATGACAAAAATAAAAGAATGAAAAATGTAAGGGATAATGGGTCATGGGCCACATTACAAACTCAATGCAAGCATAAAAAGTTGGGGCCATTTAGCAAAAATTGCAATTTCTGCCACATTTGACTTTTGGCAATTTTGCAAAAAAGGCCAACTTTGCCATTGCATAACTCTTTCAATTTTGACCCTAGAGAGGTGTTCTTGGACTTTTTAGAAAGCTTAAGCAAACATTTTGGTATCATCTCAATTGAGTCTTCCATGTTCATGTATGAAGCTTTGACCCAAAAGGTGTTTTTGTTGACTTTTCAAAGTGACCTATAATGTCCAAATTTATATCTTCTTGTGAGTGCATATTTTGAACTTGGGAGATGAAAATGAATTGTAGGGAATTATAGCCTCTTCAAAATGAGCTTTGGATGGGTCATTTTGGATAAAGTATGAGAAAGTTATGCTTGGTCAAAGTTGAGTTGACTTTTCCTTCAAAACCCGAATTTAGCAACTTTTGGGTTTTGATGAATTGTGAGAAATCCTTGAGTAATCATGATCAACCCTTGATAAAATGATGAATAATACTTAAAAATGAGAATGTTGACCAAAAATCTTGAAGTTTGACTGTATGTGGGCCAAAGTTGACTTTTACCCTAACACAGTCGATTTTTAGGCCTTTGAGTAATTGACTGAGCAAACTTTGTCTTCGAGGCTTGAAACCTGACATGGATGATCTTGAGAACATATTAGGACAAGGGTTAGCATTTGGGATCCTTTGGACTTAAGCATATTGATGCAAACTGAAAACCCTAATTTGAGGTAGACTGCATTTGGAGAGAGTTTGTCTGGTCAACCCTTGGACTTCCTTGAGCAATTTGAGGACCTCACTTGAAATGTATTGAGAAATATGTGAGGGAAAATTTTGGGGTACAACAAAAGGTATTCAGGTAGACCCTGAAAAGGTGAAGGCTATACAAGAGATGCTTGCTCCTCGCAATGAGAAGGAGGTTAGAGGTTTCTTGGGATGCTTGAATTACATTGCCAGATTCATTTCCCATTTAACTGCTACTTGTGAGCCAATCTTCAAACTCCTGAAGAAAGACCAAGTGGTAAAATGGAATGACGAATTCCAGACTGCCTTCGAGAGAATCAAGGAATACCTTCAAGAGCCTCCAATTATGCCTCTGATTGAAGGAATCACTAGTGCAGAAATGACTTTTTACATCGGGTAAAATTGACTTTTTACATCGGTTTTGGGTCCGATGTAAAGTCAGGTGATATAGTAAATCAGGGACTTTTTACATCGGTTCTGGGACCGATGTAAAAAGTCCCTTTTTTACATCGGTTATAATATCAGAACCGATGTAATAACCTGTTATTATGCACATTTTTTAAAAAATTGATCCAGTTTTTTACATTGGTTGGAAGTAATACCCGATGTAAAAAGTATCTTTTTTACATCGGTTATAATATATGAACCGATGTAAAAAACAATTATTATGCACATTTTTTTTAAAAATTGATCCAGTTTTTTACATCGGTTGGAAGTAATACCCGATGTAAAAAGTCCCCAGTGACGCGACTTTTTACATCGGTTATTATCTCCAACCGATGTAAAAAGTCCCTTTTTGAAAGTTTTTACATCAGTTTTACTAATAACCGATGTAAAATGTATGAAATTTTTTTTGAATAGATTATTTATTTTCTGGGTTTCCCTATACAAATATAATTTGTACCCATTTTTTCATATTTTTCCAATATCAAACAGACTATATTTATGTCGCTATATAGATTTCATAGCTTTCCATCATCACATATATCACATTTAGGACGATGTTTTCATATTTTTCACAACAAACTTACAAATTGAACAATTGTATTGCAAACTTGTATTGTATTACAACATACAAACTTACAATTACAAATTCTTCACAAAATATAAAACAATATTCAACTATTTATAAGTCTTTTTCAAAACTTACAATTACATAATATTCACAAAATATACATATACTAAAATATTCAACTATTTCTAAGTTTCCAAACTTGAATTACCAATATAAAATCTTCGGTAGACAACACCAAAATCATATTGCCTGACAATAAATAATAACAATTAACATCAGCAAAAAAATCAAGAAACTCAACACATGAGCAAAAACCACATGTATTGTGCAAAAACCACATGTATTGTGCAAAAACCACAACTTATACAATTCTATAAAACTCACCAAGCTAAACTTAAGTTCCATGTAAGTCAAAGAAACATTTTGCCCAACGAAGTCGCAAATCATACAAATCATCTGGTGTTAATTCTGTTGGGTCATCAAATACCTATAATACATAAATATAACAATATAGAGTTATTTTTTAAAAATTCATATTAAGTCGAAAAACAAAAAGTAAAGAACAAAGTAAAGTTATTTTTAGTACCTGCATCCAATTCTCGGTTATATTAGCAGAGACAATATCCAACATATTTTTCATCACATAGTATCCACAATCATTAGAGTTATGTTGTTGCCTTGTCTACAATTGAATGACATAATTAGTGAATATTTATCGTATATATTTAACTATAGAATTACAATTTACATCACACTTACATTGGGATGAAGCCATGTAGCCTTTTTTCTATTTCCATTTGCCATTTGATGAATCCCAAAAGAACTAATACAGAAAGATATAAACATCACATAACTAAATATACTCGCCAATGAAAAATCACATAACTATTAGTTGTCAATGAAAGTCACATGAAAGATAAACTTACTTTGTAATAATTTTCTTTGTGTTCTGGTCAATTTCCCGATGAAGTGAACAAAATACGACAACTAAATTGTCTCTTGGACACATGACTATTAATTGCCAATGTCTCATGTACGTGTGTGTGGAAACAGAAAAGTCACATAAAATATATATGTTATCAAAATTAAATAATATAAAACACAATTTCATAAAAATTCTTACCCATGAATTAATGGTAGTAAGTGGCACGCTCTGTTTTCATCACGTAACTTTTCTAGCACGTAATTTTTAACATCTTCTTGAGATTTCGCTACATTATCATTATAAATACACCTAGCAGGGTCCATAAATCCATATAATTCTGAAATGGAATTCTCAAGACAAACACGATGAATATACCTGAATAATTTTAAAATTAACATTAGAATCAAAGTGATGAGAGATATAACATATTAATAGAGATTGACTTTAATAAAACAATAAAATGTACTTACGTGCACCAAATTTGAAGAATAGACACGTCAAGCCAATGACCTAAACCCACCAATAACTCTCTGATACATTTAGCTGAAACATAAAAATTAGAGACACTCGCACAATGACTTAATTGTATTGCCAAATGGTTATCATCCAATTTCAAAACCATGAGTAACAATCTCTGAACATCATCAACTTCCACGTCTTTTGTGCTCTCTTTTGTGCTTCCCTTTGCAGCTGAACAACTTCCTTTTCCGCTTCCATCAATAATTTCCAATTTTTGAATGCATTTAATATCACATGTGCTTTGTGATAAACCCATAGACTTAAGTGTCTCCATTAATGATTGCTGAAACATCTTACGCTCTTCAACCAACTTTTCTTCAAGTTCAGCTCTAAGTTTTGTTTCCAATATTGCAAGTTGTTCATTTACGTCGATATGTTGACTTTTTCTTCCAAAGTAAGTGCTTTGTTTATGGTGTTTTCCAACACCACGAACACGACCTCCATGCTCAGATGTTCCAATGGCTAATGATAAGATATCGTTACGTCCATCTGGAACAATTGCACCTTTTTCAGCTTCTTGAACAAGAGAATCCTACAAAATGCAAAAACATCAATTAATCAATCACAAATATAATGATACTTTGTAATAATTTTTTGTTGTTTACTTACAATTTTTTCAGCAACCTCTTGTGTAGATTTTGATGTGTATTCTCCTCCTTTCTTTTGTCGCGCTCTCTTCCATAACTCATGGCGTGATGGTGGAGATGGACTATCATTATCATCTAATGTGGAATTATCTCTCGATGATGACTTTTCTTTCATAATTTTCTCCTCAAGTAAGCGATACCCTCCACGAGACAATACGTGTGGGTATACATTTTTGGCCACATTGTCCTTACCCTTCTGACTTTTTTCCTATTATAAACTCAAACAAGTAATTAATCACTAAATATAATAAAAATGTTATGCACACAAAAAAATATAACTCCTACTAACCTTAAATTCAGGGGTATCTCGAATCTTGAGAAACTCTTTCCAGGCGTCTTCTGTAATAAAGTTATACTTGACATATGGAGGAGGATCATTTTCTATGGGATGATGAATATATCTATCTGTGAGTTGTGTCTTAAAACCTCTCCATCGCTCTCCCGCATATTTAATCCATTCTTTCTTCAACCTATCATTCTTTGGATCTTTACATTTTGGAATAGTAAAATGAGCCTACAAATGTAGTATATGTCATATGTTGTTAATTAGTATATGATTATAAAATATAATAAAGTATTGTATTTAAAATACCTGAATATCAGTCCAAATAGCATCTTTTACGCCTTCATCTACTTCTTTCCAATCATTTTTCACAATGCTACAATACTGTCGAGCAAGAGATGCTATATAACTCTTGAAATTTGTAGCATTTTTACCAACACCAATACATTCATAGGTTCTTGCATTAAACTCGACCTTTATCTTTTCACCTGTTTGATGAACTTTGTCAATTTGTGTCATTAAAGTGGGACCTCTAACTCTTCTTTTATTGGGGTTTGAATCACCCATGTATCTGTTTACACAAAACAAAAATAATTAGAAATAATATTAAGCACAAAATAAAAACAATTAGAAATAAAATTAAGCACAAAATAAAAACAATTAGAAAATAAAGTAACGTGGAATTAACTTATACAAAAAATCTTACTACTCCTCCCATATCCCTTCTTCATGGTCTATGCGAATAGCATGCACATCATCCCCTTCATTTTCTTCAATGAATGTAGTCACATTTGTTGAGAAAGGATGAGTTTCAGAAATATCAAGGTTCTCATCATGATTTTTGTCACTATCATGGACCTTTCCTTGTAAAACCACTGACCACTTTTTATTAGAAGGATCTGTGACATAAAACACTTGTTTTGCTTGAGATGCCATGATGAATGGTTCGTTCGCATAAGCTAACTTGCTAAGATCAACCAGTGTAACTCCAAATTCATCGATTCTGACACCACTGTTGATATCAATCCATTTGCATTTAAATACAGGAACTTTAAACACAACATAATTAACTTCCCAAATCTCTTCAATCACCCCAAAGTACGGTATAGATGCCATAACCGGGTTTTTATCTTTAGCACTAGAGAAGTGCATGGACTCGGCCACAATCATTACCCCACTATTTTGCGTGGTACTACGGTCATCCTTTGACTTTGTATAAAAAGAGGTTTTATTAATATCATATCCACTCCAAGTTATTAGGTTACATTTAGGCCCATAAGACAACCACTTAATTGTATTAGAAACACTATCTTCATTAGCAATTCTTTCTTTAAACCACTCAGAGAAACTCTTATTATGCTCTTTTAACAACCCTCTTTCATTCATCTTGGGGTACTTTTTCTTTACGATGCTTTTGTGAGCAGATAAGTAAGGTTGAACTTCATCTATGTTATTCAATATATACAAATGCACTTGAACAACCACATCAATACTTAAGCTCTTGACTTTTAAACCTTGTGTACCCACACCCTCATATCTTCCATCATGACGAGACTTGGGAACCCCTACAACATCCACTCCTGACAAATAGTTAGAACAAAACTCAATTGCTTCTTCTGCAATGTACCTCTCAATAATCGATGCTTCTGGACGGTGTGGGTTTTTTGTATACCCTTTTAGAATCTTCATGTATCGCCCTATTGGATACATCCACCGTAAAAAAACTGGACCACATAATCTAATCTCCCTTACTAGATGAACAATCAAGTGAACCATAATGTCAAAAAATGAAGGAGGAAAATACATCTCTAATTGGCACAAGATAACTGCAGCCTCATTTTCCAAATCGTCTAACTTTAGTGGATCAATGGTTTTACAACAAATTGCATTGAAAAATAAGCATAACCTAGTTATGGTCTTCCTTACGTTGTTAGGCAATATCCCACGAATAGCCAATGGTAGTAGTTGTTGCATTAAGACATGACAGTCGTGAGATTTTAAGCCAACTAATTTAAAATCTTTAACTGATACAAGCCTCTTGACATTTGATGAGTAACCATGCGGCACTTTGATACTTTGTAAACACTCACAAAAACTTGTTTTCTCTTTTTTAGACAAAGTGTAGCAGGCAGGAGGCAAATATGTCTTGTTACCTATATATTGTGGGGTTAACTCTTCTCGTATACCCATCAAACCCAAATCCAGACGAGCATTAATACCATCTTTTGTCTTGCCTTGAATGTTGAGAAGTGTTCCGATTACACTATCGCATACATTTTTCTCCACATGCATCACATCAATACAATGTCTTACATCAAGACTAGACCAATATGGAAGATCGAAGAAAATCGATCTCTTTTTCCATACATTTTTCACAGTAGATCGTTTTTGGTACTTTCCAAAGATAACATCAAGTCCCTGTTGTCGCTGATAAACTTCTTCTCCAGACAAGGGCTTTGGAGCAACACCATGCTCTTGTTCCCCATTGAAAGCTTTCCGCAATCTACGATATGGATGATAACGTTTTAGAAATTTTCGATGCCCGAGATAAACGGTCTTCTTTCCTTTTTCAAGCTGATGGTAACAAGTGTCTTTTTCACATATAGGACACGCATTATGCCCTTTAACTTTATACCCAAACAAATTACCATATGCCGGAAAATCATTGATGGTGCAAAACAACATGGCACGCATATTAAACTGTTCGCCAGAATACGCATCAAAAACATCCACCCCTTCCTCCCACAACACTCTTAAATCATCAATCAGTGGACTTAGATAAACGTCTATGTCATTTCCTGGTTGTTTTGGGCCCGATATCATCATCGATAACATAATATATTTACGCTTCATGCACAGCCTAGGAGATAGGTTGTAAATCATCAAGAGAACAGGCCAAGAACTATGGTTAGTACTCAGATTACCGAACGGATTCATTCCATCAGTAGCAAGTCCAAGTCTAAGGTTTCTCGACTCTTTGCCAAAATTTGGAAACAAAGTATCTATTTTCTTCCATTGCAAAGAATCGGCTACATGACGAATTTGTCCATCATGTTTTCTTTCTTCTGCATGCCATCTAAGATTCTTTGCGTCATCTGCATTGGCGAATAATATCTTGAACCTTTAAATTATTGGTAGGTACCATACCACTTTCGCAGGAGGACCCTTTTTTACCACCTCATCATCAATTGACTCACCATCTTTCTTTTTGTAGCGTGAAGCCTTACACTTTGGACAATGATTATACTTTTCATACTCTTTTCTGTATAATATGCAATCATTAGGGCATGCATGTATCTTTTCATACTCCAAACCCATCGGACACAATATTTTCTTCGCCTCGTAATAACGACTTGGCATTACATTACCTTCTGGAAGCATTTCGGTCAACAATTCAAGCAACTCGGTAAAACTTTTATCAGTCCACCCATTCTTTGCCTTCAGATTAAATAATTTTAACACGGCTGACAGACGTGTAAATTTTTTGCATCCCGGGTACAATGGTTTATCCTTGTCATTGCATATAGTATCATACGTATGTGCCCTCTTAAACGAATCTTGTCCAATATCACGCATCATGTCTTCTAGACGATCATCCATTTCTTCACTAACATCATCTCTTTGAGACACGTTAGACTTTGCTACTACTTCACCGTGCCATATCCATTTTGTATAACTTTGACAAATCCCTACACAAATTAGATGATCCATGATTTCTTTCTTACTACGTTTTGGTTCTTTATTTGCACAACGAATACATGGACAAAGAAAAACCGTAGGAAGACTTTTTTCAGCATTACTTTCAGCAAACTATAGAAATTCCATCACTCCATGTTCGTACTCGTCACTTAATCAATTAGCTCTCATCCAACTACGATCCATAACTATGTTCACACGGACGAAGGTCTGACGAACGGTGTGTCCGCGGTTGCGCTACTTCACGGAGATTCCGAGATTGCAAGTTGCGCTGCTTCGCGGAGAAAGAAAAATAGAATCAAATTTCAATGGCAAGGTGATAACTCTATTAAGTTTGATAGGTTAAATATAAACAACGTGTTTCTAAGAGGACCATTAATTCTTTTAGCACAATTGATTACATGTTATTTTTTATTACAGAAGAACACCTTTAAGAAACTACTTTAATTACTGTTGTGTTCATCCACATATATAGTTAATTTACTCTTGAGTAACAATTGAGTGGAATGAATACTTATTTACATGTAAATTTTGTTGGAGAGCATATATGTATCTGCATTTTAGGATAGCATTATTCTGCACTAAAAATCATATTTTCTCTTTATTTTCTTTTGTTTTAATTAAAATAATTAAACATTTTTAATTAAAATAATTAAAAATCATATATTAACACTAACAACTTTATCATTTAAATAAAATATTATATCTATACTACTAATATTAGATACTCCCTTCCACTATTTCTCGCATTAAAACCCTTACTAACCCACAAAAAATCCAATAAAACAGATTAACAAAATAAAAAACATAACCAGAACAACAACAACATAGTACTTAGAATTTTTTCGATCAGAACAATCAACAAAAATTTCTCTCTTACAGTTGAAACTCAAAGAGGAATAATGCTAATAATTCGTTTTTTAAACAAAAATTTTCACTTACAGTTGAAACGGCGAGCGAAGAGTTGTGAAGGTGAGCCGTTGACGGTAGGCGTCGGATGAGAGACGACGAAGTGGGACGGTCGTTGACGGCGACGACGGTGGTCTTAGGAGGGAGACGGCGTCGCGGAAGCGGTGTGCGTCGCAGGAGAGAAGTCGAAGAGGGACGGTCGTTGACGGCGACGACGGTGGTTCGAAGGAGGAGAGACGGCGAAATGGCGAAATGGCGTGGTGGTGGGAGAAAATCTGGTCGCGGCGAAAATGAGTCAGAAAAAATGGGTAGAGAAAATGAAGAAGACTGTACAGTTCTCAAGTTATTATTTTTGTTTTTATTGCCTTTATTACAACGGTGGATACCTCACCTGATGTAATAGCTTTCCATGTTTGTGCTATTACATCGGTGGATATACCACCCGATGTAATAGCTTGCCACGCCTTTTTTTTTATTACTTTATTACATCGGTGGATATTCCACCCGATGTAATAGCTTGCCACGCCTTTATTTTATTTTTTGTTTTTATTACTTTATTACATCGGTGGATATTCCACCCGATGTAATAGCTTGCCACGCCTTTATTTTTATTTTTTTTTATTACTTTATTACATCGGTGGATATTCCACCCGATGTAATAGCTTGCCACGCCTTTATTTATTTTTTTTGTTTTTATTACTTTATTACATCGGTAGATATTCCACCCGATGTAATAGCTTGCCACGCCTTTTTTTTTTGTTTTTATTACTTTATTACATCGGTGGATATTCCACCCGATGTAATAGCTTGCCATGCCTTTATTTTTTTTTATTACTTTATTACATCGATGGATATTCCAACCGATGTAATAGCTTTCTTATATTTTTTTAACGTTTTAGACATGTTGTCTCTTATTTACAAAAATGCCACAATGTTTTTTTTTGTAAATCTTTTACATCGGTGGATGAGATTGCCCGATGTAATAGGTGACGGAAAAAAAATTTCCTTATTTTTTATATCATTGTAATTAAATACCTGATGTAAAAAGTTTGTTAACTGTATTTTTTACATCACATATTTTGATACCCGATGTAAAAACTTTTTCTGAAATGTCTTTTTTTTAGTAGTGAATACCTTTGATAATGTACTTAACAATGTTAGATTATTCAATGGAGTGTGTGCTGGGGAAACATGACGAGTTTGGTCGAAAGGAGCACGCAATATACTACCTTAGAAAAAAGTTTACCGACTGTGAAATAAGATATTCACTGCTCGAGAAAACTTGATGCACTTTGGCATGGGCTGCTCGCCGACTGAGACAGTATATGTTGACCCATACCACTTTGTTAATATCTAAGATGGATCCAATCAAGTACATCTTTGAGAAGCCTTCTCTCTCTGGAAGAATAGAAAGATGGAAAATGATCTTGACCGAATACGATATCCAATACACGACCCAGAAATAAATCAAAGGAAGTGTATTGGCTGATCATTTGGCTCATTGGGTTGTGGATGACTACTAGTCCATGAATTTTGAGTTCCCAGACGAGAATATTATGCTAGTGACTGACTATGAAGAACCGGGACGGGATGAAGGACCTGAGGAAGGATCCCGATGGACTATGGTTTTTGATGAAGCCTCCAACGCACTCGGGAATGGCATCGGTGCTGTAATCATATCTCCCGAGGACTGTCATACTCCTTTCACGGGCAGATTATGTTTCAATTGTACCAAGAATATGGCGGAGTATGAAGCATGCATTATGGGTCTCAAAGCTGCTATTGACTTCAGGATCTAGTTCTTGAGCGTTTTCAGGAATTCAACCTTTCTAATAAGTCAAATCAAAGGGGAGTGGGACACGAAGCACCCTAATATCACCCCTTACAAAGAACATGTGCTGACATTGCTTCCACACCTTAAAGAGGTCACCTTTGAACATTTCCCACGAGAAGAGAACCAATTAGGGGACGCGCTAGCTACTATGTCATCCATGTTCAAAGTCAGATGGGACAACGAGGCTCCTCGGATCACTATCGAGAGGTTGGATGAACTAGCATAGTTCTATGAGATTGATACTGAAGAAGTAGTAGACAAACCTTGGTTTCAGGAAGTGAAGAGGTATCTCGAGGCTCAATAATATCCTGAAGGGGAATCTGTCAATGATAAGAAGTTTCTGAGAAGGTTCGCCGCAAAGTTCTTCCTCAGTAATGTAATCCTCTACAAGCGCAACCATGATTCTACTTTACTCCGGTGTGTAGACAAGAGCGAAGCCGAGAGGATTATGACAGACTTACACAAAGGCACCTTCGGAACCCATTCTAGTGGACATATTATGGCTAAAAAGATCCTACGGGCAGGATATTGTTGCTCCACATGGAAGCAGACTGTTATCAGCATTCCCGAACTTGTCACAAATGCCAGATCTATGCTGATAAAGTACAAGTACCTCTGGTTTCCTTGAATGTCTTTACGGCTCCCTGGCTCTTTCTAATGTGGGGCATTTACATGATAGGAGAGATTATACCTATCTCTTCCAATGGGCATTGTTCATCCTAGTGGCCATTGATTACTTCACGAAGTGGGTTGAGGCTGCCTCTTTTGCTACTGTTACCAAGAATGTGTTGGCGCGGTTTATCAAGCATAAACTAATTTGTCAGTATGGTGTTCTAGAGAGAATCATCACAGACAATGGTACGAATCTCAACAATACGATGATCATTGAACTCTGTAAACAATTCAAGATCCAGCATCATAATTCTTCCCCTTACCAGCCAAAGATGAATGGCCTTGTGGAGGCTGATAACAAGAATATTAAGAAAATCATACAGAAGATGATAGTGACATACAAAGACTGGCATGAGATGTTACAATTTTCTCTTCATGGTTACCGCACCTCAGCACGTATGTCAACAGGGGCAACACCTTATTCTCTGGTATATGGTATGGAGGTTATCCTACCTATTGAGGTCCAGATCCCTTCTTTGAGGATCATGAAGGATGCGGGTTTAAACGAAGATGATTGGATTCAGACTCGACTTGATCAACTAAACCTGATTGATGAGAAAAGGCTTGTTGTCGTCTGTCATGGTCAGATATACCAAAAGCGAATGATCAAAGCTTTCAACAAAAAGGTCAGACGTCAAGTATATCAAGTGGGTGATCTAGTGATCAAGCGCATCATACTGCCACAAGGTGATCCCATGGGAAAATGGACTCCCACGTACGAAGGGCCATTTGTGATCAAAAGCATATTTTTCGTTGGAGCCATGATTCTGACCACCATGGATGGTGACGACCTTCCTCACCCTATTAACGCGGACATAGTGAAAAGACACTGCACATAAATAAAGACTCGCTAGGTTGACTGGCCTAGGAAAAAATAAGGGCATCTCGGTGAACCAAAAGGGTACAGGAAAAAATTAGGGATGAATACAAAAAGAATATGTACACCCGGCAAGTCGAAAACCCGAGAGCGAGGCTTGGGCAAAAAAGGGTATCCCAGTGGACTGAAAACCCGAAAGGGAGGTCCAGGAAAAAGTTAGGGATTTTAAGCGTATAACTATGTCCCATTGGATCACCTTGCAACCAGACTTCAGTATCAACTATCAAGCTCAAACGGTACCGATCAATCCAGTCATCTTTGGACAAGTAGTAAAGTGATGAGTAGCTCAAGGACACAGGGTCAATAGAAGAATTGAAACTCAATAGGATTATTACACATAGTTGTCTTCTCTTTGTACAGTATTTTATGTAGTTTTCATTTACGGTTACGTTCTCCTACTAGAACATCAGCCTCTTTGTACAAAAGTACCTGTTATAGGCAAACTTCAGAAATCAATACAAATCATTTCTTTGAAAGTACAAAGATATTTTTTTTTCTTTTTCTGTTTTGTTTTGCAAAAATGTCCAATGATTATTTTTTACATGTGCATTTGAATATGATCACTGTTCATAAATACTTGCATAAGAAACAAAAATACAGTTTCTAATGACTTTAAGAAACGAGGCAAAGTCTAAAAAAAACAATTTGTAGTCCCGACAATTACTCTTTCTAGTGCGGTACAGGGGCAAAGACATTGTGAGATGAAGTCACCATTATATACGACCTCGTGACATCTATGTTCCCCACAGAGTTGAAACGACCAAAGTTTTGATCTCTTCTTCCCCAAGTAGGAATTACCTTCTCTAGCAAAGTTCCTTCAGAGAGCTGAAATTTGTATTCCTCAATTGAGCTTTATATTCTTAAACAATTCATAAAACCTCCTCCCCGGTAGAGTTTATTTCTCTAACTGTGGAAGTTCATCCCCCAACAAAGTTTATTTCTCCACACCGGTAAAATCTTTCGACAAAGCATTATCTCTCTCCACAGAGGCATTTTCAGGCAGGAGCTAAGAATCCCTGGAAAAATATCCTTAGACGGAAAGAGGAAATCCCCAGCAAATCATATTTATTCATCATGCCCAGCAGAAATAAAGGATTTTGTTTCCCAATACTCTTCAGCAATAGTCTGGGATTTACTTTCCAAGACTAAAAACATATCGAAATAGCATCCCATATTCATACATCATGGAATATGCATACACATCGCATACAGCATAATCTCATTTATTTTGAGAACATCATCATAATTCATTTCATACATCATGACATTGCATACGACTAACTCTTTACCGTTTTCAGGAAAGATCAAATCAACAAACACCGTTGACTACATACGTGATTAGGTAGTCTTCTCAAAAGCTACGTCTAACGAAGGGCTATTTCAGCATTTTCCTCAGAAAGACGTTCTAAAAAGACCTTCGTTGGTTCAGTTGGATCGATACTAAGATCTCTCTGATTTCTATTCCAGTTGAAGATACCTTAAAACTTTTATCTGGTACAGTTAAATCGATACTAAGATTTTTCTGATTCCTATTCCAGTCAAAGTTAATTCAAAACCTTGTATGGTTCAGTTGAATCGATGCTAAGATTCTTCTGATTTCCATTCTAGTCAAAGTTAATTCAAGACCTTCTCTGGTTCAGTTAGATCGATGCTAAGATCTCTTTGATTTCTAGTCCCGTTGAAGAAACTGCAAAGCCTGGATTCCGACCAGATAGCAATTCACCATACCATAAAGCCTGGACCCGACCAGATAACAGTTAACATCATGGATGAAGCCCGGAATCCGACCGGATAATATTCAATCAACAATTCAAGACACTGTGAAGCCTGGAATCCAACCAGATAGCAGTTTACTCTGTCAATTACTATGAAGCCCAGAATCTGACCGGATAATAGTCAATCAACAATTCAAGACACTGTGAAGCCTAGAATCTGACAAGATAATAGTATAAGGTGTTGTGAACCCTGGAATATGACCAGATAGCAGTTTACTCTGTCAATTACTATGAAGCCTGGACTCGACCAAATAATAGTATACCTTAAATTCAAGTTGAAGCCTAGACCCGACCGGATAACAGCTTAATCTCTTTAAATCACTAAAGCCTGGACATGACCAGATAACAGTTAGAGTTACTGTGAAGACTAGAGTACGACAAGATAGCAGTTAATTTCTCATTTCTCCAATAAAGCACTGTGAATCCTGGAATACGACCAAATAGAAGACATCCTTATGATCCTCAGTAAGTTACTATGAAGCCTGGATCCCGACCAGATAGCAGTTCACTACCGTCTCTTCAATCAAGAGATGATTCCCCAGTAGAGTAATGGAAAACTAAAGCTCCTAAACTTTATTTCCCAAGAGAAAGACCAACATTCCTCAACGGAGTCCTCCTCAACAATAAGAATAGGGATTCCCACAAAGGAATATCTCATGATGTCAACATTGTTCTATGATAGCATCTTTAAGCCCATCTCTGACGATGCTCCAGATGTCATCTTTAAGCCCATCTCCGACGACCTTCCGCCGTCTTCTTTAAATGGCATCTATAAGCCCATTCCTGATATTATCTACACATTCAAGTTTCATTTCAGACGAGTGCAAATTTCTGGGCACTCTAATGTTCAATCATCTTTCACCTTCAGATCACGAAAGGCATACCAGCCAATCTACATCCTCAGGTTTAAGAAGATTGAACAGGGTAAACTATTGTACCCCAAAATTTGCCCTCTCATTTCACTCATGACCTGCCCATTAAGGTTCTCAATTTGCTCAAGGATGACTAAGAATTGACCAGACAAGTTCTCCTCCTAAGGCAATGAATCTCAAACTAGGGTTTCAATTTTAAGCAAGATGTGTGAGTCCCAAGAATCCAAAATGTTCTCCATTATCCTAATATGTCCTAAAGATCATCCATGCCAAATTTCATGCCTTGAACAACAAGTTTGCTCAGTCAACTGCTCAAATGCCTGAAAATCAACTATGTGAGGTCAAAAGTCAATTTTGGCCCAAATATAGTCAAACTTCAAGGTTTTTGGTCAACATCAACATTTTGAAGTAATATCCATCATTTTATCAAGGGTTGATCATGATTCCTCAAGAAATGCTCCTAACGCATCAAAAGTCAAAAATGGCAAATTAGGGTTTCTATAGGAAAAGACAACCAAACTTTGACCAGGCATAACTTTCTCATACTTTATCAAAAAAAATTTCACCAAGTCTCATTTTGAAGAGAACCAAATTCCCCACAACTTCTCTTCATCCCTCAAGTTCAATAATTGCACCATTGGAAAGATACAAGCTCATACATTATAAATCCTTTCAGAAAGTCAACAAAAACACCTTTTTGGTCAAAGCTCCTTACATAAACATGGAAGACCAGATTTAGATGAAACCAAAAAGGTTGTTTAGAGGACATCCTAAGCTCTCTAAAAAGTCTAAGAACACCCTCTTAGGGTTAAAAATGAGAGAGATATGCATTGCTAAAGTTGACCAATTTTTGGAAAAGTGCATAAAGCCAATATTGACCAAACTTGATTTTTCTCCAAATGGGCCTACCTTTTTATGTTTGAAACTTGCTTCTAACATGGTCCACGACTTCTAAGCCCATCCATTCCTTATTTGGTCATTTATTTTATTTATTGTGATTTTTTTATCATTAAAAATTCAATTTAAATCAAATAAATGATAAAAAATATATGAAGATTGCATGGCCTTGATTTCCAAATCTCTTAAGGCCTAAAATAACTCAGGATAGCTGGAAAGATGCATGGAAGTCATTGGTGCATGATTTGGCCAATTTTAGAAATATTTCATATTATTCTAAAAACAAATCTTATGTGATGAATGCCATGGATTCTTGCTCCATTGGTTAAGATAATTTCACCCTCATATATATATCACAAGTCAGAACACAAGAGGAGGCGCAGCTGTTTCAAAAAGAGCCCTAACAAAAATTCAAAAATTCAAAAATTCAAAGGAAAAGTAAAAGTTTACACCATTCAATCCAGAGGTTTCCAGACCAAAAAAACTGCACCATTCATCCCCTAAGACTCCCAAGAGTTGAATCAGGTCGAAAGTCAAGCGCATCCACACCCAGAAGCTCCATAACCAGCCATAACCGCTGGTAGATATTTTTGTTTTCAAATCTTTCTAAATATGTGTTATTAATAGATCTAATGTGCCTATATGTGCTCATGAAATTGCATAAGGCAGGTTTAACGTATTGCATACAAGCTTAAACGCTTGAATCTCAGGTTGCCATTCTTAGGGAATAATCTGAAAACGAGCTCGAAACGCTTGATACAGGGACAATCCATTAAATCTAAGCCCGGATTTGAACTCAGGAGGTGATTTTATAGGGAATAGACCTCTTGATAGGCTTTGAATCTAACACGTTTGTAGGTTAGCCATTTTTCTTCACCGGAGAAGACGACCGGAGCGCAGCTCCGGCGTCGTTGACTTCTCTGACCCAGGCGAAGACCTTGCGTGGAAGTTTCACATGTTTTGATTGGTTTTTTTATATTTCAGTGGGACCATTTTGCGCGTTTTCTTTGATTACCTGGAATCCAACTCTGTTTTACATATATTATTATTGAGTTATTATTATAAACGATTAACAGGTTGGCTGAGTGGTAAGAGGAACGTGTGCAAAGGGGGAGAGCTGGGTTCGATTCCCAGGTCTTGAATTTTATATTTTTCTAACCAGTTTCTTTCAGATCTAATGCATTGCCACCCCAAGCGTACACCTTGCACCCTCAGATCTAGCCATTGGATCATTCATATTCCAGATCCAATGCCCAATGATGCTTCCTCATGGTGGACCTCCCAAGCATGCCTCCCACTGGATCCAGGACAGCTATGGGCCAACAGATCTGGGCCCTTAGAAAAAAATTCCAGCGTACCCCTACTTTTTGGTTTCTCACCCCCTCAGGCCCATTTCTTAATTTCTTTATTCTTTTTAATTAGTTTATATTAATTTGTTTATTCATTTTTTTTAAATCATAAAATCATAAAATCACAAAAAATTAGGACTTAGAGTTTTTTTTCTTAGAAAAATTATTTTTTGCAAACTAATTAATTTTATTAACTTTAATTTATTTTCTTTAATTTAAAATTAGTTAAGAGATTAGGTTAAATTTCAAATATTTTTCATAAAATACCAAAAATATTTTTAATAGGCAATTAGATTTTTTAGGGTTTAGAATTTATTCCAATCTTAATCTTAGCGCGTTATTATTTTTCATACGATTATTTTTATTATGTAATTGTGTCCGGTTTGTAATAGTTTAATTAGGGTTTCCAATTTCCGCATTTTACTTTTCGTTCACTATTTTTGTAACTACACCAAAGCCTTGTAATAGTTGTAGGAACTTTATTTCTTACTCTTTATATTTCTTATATGCTTGTATATAAATTTTTAGTAAATTAGGCGTGCATGACAAGAATTAATCAAATTAATCATTAGATCATTAGATCATTAACATAAGATAAATATCTGGTAAAAAAACACACTGTGGCACACTTGCACCCCTAGGGTATACCTCACTTGTTGCCTTCAAAAATGGTCATGTCCCTCGAACGTTGGGATATCTTAGCAAAGACCCTCAGTTTAAAAGTCATCATAAAGATCATGGTCCCTTAATGCCCCTCGAGTTACCTACGAGAAATGATCTTGTCCCTCGATGTTGCCTACATCATGACAGTCCCTTCGAAATGATAAGGTATCCTTACATGTTGCCTTCAGTGACCATAAGCGTCCCTTTCGATAGTCCCTCAACATCCAATGATAGGGCTACCTACTCACTAATAGTAGGATAGCACTATCTAAAGGGTAGGAGGATAAGAACATCATTTTTCGAGTAGGTAGACAGTTCTTAAGTACTTGATCAAAACCAATTCCTTTTTAGACTTACACCCTTTCAAACTTCTTTTCAAAAACGCTTTATCACACTCTTGAGGACTGATACAAGAGTTATCATAAAGAAAACAAAATCTTTCAAAACACACAAACACGAAAATAGTTTTCAAAAATGAGCAAGTACCTAAGAGTCCGTGGAAAACCACAGATGGGAAGGGTGCTAACACCTTCCCTTTCCATAATCTACTCCCCTTACTCAGAAAATCTCGAAAAAGGTCTTTTTCTGTTCTTTTCACCCTTTCCTTTGTTGGATAAAAGAAAAGCTGGTGGCGACTCTTGCTTACCGGGACATTTATGAACAAAAAACATAAACTAGTATAACAGTCGGTTCTACCACTGTATCACATAATTTAATTAATTATTTTTATTTTATTTTATCAATTTAAAATCAACTAAAGTCAGGTTTATTTAATTCAAATATTTTCTTAATAGAAACACACAAATATTAGAATTAAGTTTAACTTCATTTAGTATTTATTTTCTTAATTAAATTTAGACTTAGTTTAATTATTTTTCTTAATCAAAATAAACAAAAAACAAGCAAAACAAGATTATCTTATTTCATTTAGAATTGCCAGTTCTGTGATCGGTGGAAATAGAACTGACTGTTTTTTAAGCTGGTTCGCGAAATGTCGCGGTAAGCAAGAGTCGCCACCGTCTTTTATGTTCTCCAACATGGAAAGGACAAAAGCACAGCAAAATTCCTTTTCGAGATGTTTCTCGGTTCGGGAGGTAGATTATAGAAAAGGAAGGTGTTAGCACCCTTTCTATCCGTGGTTATCCACGGGCTCTTAGGTACTTGCTCTTATGTTTTCAAAATTTGTTTGCTTTTCAAGTGTGTGTGGGTTTTGAAAAAGTTTCGTTTGAAAAATTTCTAGGTAACTCTTGTATCTGTCCTCAAGAGTGTATGAAAAATTTGTTTGAAAACCTTTTGAAAGTGTAGGTGCGAAAAGATTGTTTTTGTTTGTTTGAAAAGAGCAAGTACCCATGAGATCTACCTACTCTAAGGAATTAGGTTGTGTAAGAGTCCTTTAAACAGTGCTATCCCACTATTGAGAAGTAGGTAGTACCGTCGTTGGAGGTATTCGGGTCAATTCGATTATAAGGGACAATGTGGTCACCGAAGCAATAGTAGGACACCTTAGAAGTAACCCTAATGTCCTAGATCCTTTTTATCCGAGGCAACCGTTTCGAGGCAACTGGATCTTTAGACAGGAGGGCGACCTCTAAAACACCCTATACTTGACGACCACGTTCGAAGGCAACCGAGTGAGGCGTACCCTAAGAGTGGCATGTGCATGTGTGTTGTTTTTCAGTTAATGTTTATCTTTGATCATGCAATTGTGAGCTACGAGTTGTTTTTAACTTGTCAGGCAATCTTGTCATGCATTTTTTAATAGTTAAGAGTGCGGAAAGTAAATTGCGGAAATATGAATCTACGCTATTACAATGCGCGGGTCTATACATCACCAAAAACATAACCCGTTTGGAAATAAATGCTGAAAATTAAAATAAAGCAATAAATAAATAAAGTCCTAATTAAAGTTATTACATTCCGGAAGCAAGTACAATAATATGGAAAAATGGATCGCGTGCGGGAAATTAAATCGGATGCGAGTTTTTTGGGGTTTTGACCCTTTTTTGAAAGAAAGTGATTTTTTTGGTTATTTTTGAATTAAATGGAATTAAATTAAATGAACAATTAAATTAAATTAAATAATGAAAATATTTTTGGATTTTTGAGTTTTTAAAGAAATAAAATAAATTGAATTAATGCTAATAAAAACCTAATATTCTAAATTGATTTTAAATATTGCAAAAAAATATTAAAAGTTAAATCTAATTAAAGCTAAATTGATTAAATTAATTTATTTACAAAAATAAAAGTGATGGAGTTAATTTTAATAAATAAAATATTTTTTGTGTTTATGATTTTATTAGGAAAAATGTTAATTGGTTAGTGATTAATAAAAATAATAACGATTAATTAATTAAAGGAACATAATACAAATAGAGAGAGGGTTTAGGAGTATACGAGCCTGATTGGAGGGGTGAAACAGCTATTGGCGTCATGTGTAAACTGTTTTGTTTTGGCCATTTGTGTTTTGGCTTTTGGCCATTTGTGTTCTGGCCTTAACGTCCTTAACCTTCTCAGGATGTCTGTCTCGCCGTGTATTGATGTCATGTGTAAGCTGTTTTGGCCATTTGGCTTTTGGCTTTTGGCCATTTGTGTTTTGGCCTTAACGTTCCTTAATGAACCTGCAAGGGATCCTGTCTAAATCTGCAGTGTTGAATCTCATGAACACATTAAATAAATTATTATATATCATAAAATACAAATAAAGCCAATATATGAAGAAATTTAATGTTTAGGCCAATATGACATGTATGAATGATTATACCCTTTTGATCATGGAGATCAAATCAACCTTACCCTTACTGGAAAAGTAGTGACATGAATGCTTGTATGCCCTTTTGATCATGGATATCAAGCCAGCCTTACTCTTACTGAAGAAGTAGTGAGATGTTAGTTTGTAACTGAGATGACTTGTTTGTAGTGAGAGAGGGATTTGTAATAAGGATTTCAAGGTTTTAGGGTTCTTGAAAGAATTTGATATTCTGACAGTATTGTGGCCAGGTTTTTTTCTCTCTGGTTTGTGTGAAAAGAATGTGATTATATAATGGAAATTAGGGTAAAGAAAATGGGCTTTGAATGTGCAATTGGGCCTCCAATGTTCACTTGAGATCGTCACTTTCCAGGCTAAATCGCAGGGACTTAAGTGCAATATTTGAAGTTGAAATGTGAAAACAAAACGTAGCTGATATCGAGAACTAACTCCTGTCCGAAAATCGGCTCAATCGGATAAACGGTGAATTAGTTATGAATTTTTGAAGTTTCAGCTCAGACAAACTTATTTTGGGCTCCAGTGTCGACTCTGACACGTTCTTCAATAAAAAACTGGTATTGATCGGAGCATAATCTGGTCTCGACTTTTGAAGCAAAGTTGTAGATATATGAGCCAGTGACCTTGTGTAAAAATATAAGCCCAATCCGATAAAAATTGACCGAGTTATGAATTTTCGAAGTTTCGGCCCAGATGAAATAATATTCAGCATTCAGGATTTTGGGTGTGTCACGCACTCTGAGCAAAAAACGAAGACCTTTTGAATACCGTTTGAACTCAATACCTTCTGTAAAAATGTAGCCAACTCAATTTTTGAAATTTTGGCGCCGGAACCAGCTCGATACGATGAAAATCGACCAAGTTATGATTTTCCGAACATGACGCAAATAAATTTGACACAAATTTCCTGTACGGAAATACTTGATAAATCCGCATTTTTGAAGACCTTCTGATCGAAATTGGCTTCCAGCCGTGAGAGATGAAAACATAGATGACGTCAAGACGGAATTTTGGCCACCAGAATAGGTTCAAAACGAGCCACGATCTTCAAGTTATGAATTTTTTAGCGTGTAAAAACTGCACTTTCAGCACACTTTTTCACCATATTTCTTCAAGAAAACTCACACATTCGGATACCTTCTTTAAAGAATTGACTCTTGAGCTGAGCCTGAATTTGAGAATATGTTATCAGAGATATCTTGGCGAAAGAACACCTGAATATGACGCGCCGGGTTGGACTTGTGAATTTTTCTTAAAATGTTTTGAGAAATATGGGAGGGCAAATTTTGGGGTACAACAGTTGCCCCCGTTCAATATTCTTAGACCTGAGGATATAGATTGGCTTGTGTGCCTTTCGTGATCCGAAGGTGGAAGATGATTGAACACTAAAGTGCCCAGAAATTTGCACTCGCATGGAGTAGTATCAGCAATGTGTTGTCGGGAATGGGCTTACAGATGCCATTTGGAGAGATGATGGATAGGAGGATGGGCTTATAGATGTCATCTGGATGTGACAGAACCTGGTCGGGAATGGGCTTATAGATGCCATTTGGAAATGTAATTGATAATTGCAGAGATGGGCTTAAAGATGCCATCCGGGGGTGTCGATCGCGTAAGAGATTCCTTAGCGAGAACTTGCGTACAGACGTACCCTGGCTGGATACAGGTATCGAATCTTCAAACTTTTCAGACGTGCCCTAGCTAGATACAGGAATTGAATCAGGAATTAGTCGTCTACAGATATGCCCTGGCTGGATACAGGTATCGAATCTGGAACTTCAAACGGTTTTCTTGATAATGATGTGATGAAGGAATCTGAGACGATTGCTACTCAGCAGGGCGATGAAGGAATCAGGGACGATTACTACCTCAGCAGGATGATGAAGGAACCAGGGACGATTACTACCTCAGCAGGGCGATGAAGGAATCAGGGACGATTACTACCTCAGCAGGATGATGAAGGAATCAGGGACGATTACTACCTCAGCAGGATGATGAAGGAATCAGGGACAATTACTACCTCAGCAGGATGATGAAGGAATCAGGGACGATTACTACCTCCGCAGGATGATGAAGGAATCATGGACGATTACTACCTCAGCAAGATGATGAAGGAATCTGTTGACTTCTACCTCAACGGGATGATGAAGGAATCAGGGACGATTACTACCTCAGCAGGATGATGAAGGAATCTGTTGACTTCTACCTCAACGGGTTGATGAAGGAATCAGGGACGATTACTACCTCAGCAGGATGATGAAGGAATCTGTTGATTTCTACCTCAACAGGATGATGAAGGAATCAGGGACGATTACTACCTCAGCAGGATGATGAAGGAATCTGTTGACTTCTACCTCAACGGGATGATGAAGGAATCTGATGACTTCTACCTCAGCAGGATGATGAAGGAATCTGTTGACTTCTACCTCAACGGGATGATGAAGGAATCTGTTGACTTCTACCTCAACGGGATGATGAAGGAATCTGTTGACTTCTACCTCAACGGGATGATGAAGGAATCTGATAACTTCTACCTCAAAAGATAATGACTTTTATCTGTTAATCGATCTTTCCTGAAAAGGTAAAGAGTTAGTTGTATGCAATGTCATGATGTATGAAATGCATGATGTCATGATGTTCTCAAAAATGAGATGGTGTCGTATGCACTTTATCATGTATGTAAGCAGGATGTATGAAATGTGAAATGTCTATGAATGTATTTTCGTCTAGGAAAATAAATCCTTGACGAATGTCGGGAACTTGAATCCTGGGCTTATGTGGAAGAGTAGAGTTCCTCGTTTCCACTGGGGAGAATGGTTGCAAGGATAAACCGGTAGGAGAAGATGACTCCGTTGGGGAAATAAACTTGTTGGAGAGATTACTCTACGGGGAATTATTCTGGGGAGAGAGATACTTCACTGAGAATTTTGATGATAACTCCGCTGGGGATACCGTTGATGAGTTATGGTGGAAGATTTGATGAACTCCGCCGGGGATAGGAAGAATTTCGCCGAGGACGATCTTTCTGTGGTAATTAGCTGAGGATAACCCAGTTAGAAGCTCTGGTGGGGAATAATCTTTTAACATGGCCGGGGAGATGCTATGCACTCTGCGGGGGACAAGCTTCCAGAATCTACTGGGGATAAGCTTTCAGAATCTACTGGGGAGATTGATTCAACTTTCCTGGGGAAGCTTTTGGACTGTACCGGGGAAGTGGCTCCACTGGGGTGTCTGGTATTCCGCCGGGAAACAATCTTAGATCAAGACTGTCGGGGATGCTTGTTGGGAATGTCTGTATACTCCGCTGGAGAATATTGAGATCTTCTGGGGATAATCCAACTTCCTTAAGGCTGACAGTAGACTAACTCTGCTCGGGGAGAGTATCGCTGACTTGCTGGAGATACTGTGCCTTTTCGGGGCTGATTGGAGACCAACTCTGCTCGGGGGAGAGTACTGCTGAATCCTGTCTTACTCTACGGGGAGTGAAGGTAACTTGGTCATACTCTTGAACTGATTCTACCTTGGTACCTCGGTGGACAGAGCAAACAGATAGCTTAGACAATTCTTATTGCCCCAGCTTCTGTGGGAGGACGTGTCTAGGAGGCCTTGATGACTGCTGATTGACGAATCTTCTTCTAGTAGGCAAGTGACGAGATGACGGGACATAGTCGTACGCTTTGATCCCTAATTTTTGCCTGGACCGCCCTTTCGGGTTTTCAGTCCACCGGGACACCCATTTTTGCCCAAGCCGCCTTTTCAGGTTTTCGACTTGCCGGGTGTACAAATTTTTTCCATTTTTATATCCCTTATTTTTGCCCGAACCCTTTTGGTTCGCCGGGAAGCCCTTATTTTTGCCTAGGTGTGTCAACCTAGCGGGTCTTTGATTATGCGCAGTATTTTTTCGACTATGTCCATGCTCTAAGGATGTAAGGAGTTTTCACTGTCAGTGGCGTTGTGTTGCCATCAGAAGGTCTTTATTGATCATGCAAGATTCGTTGCTGGAATTCAAGTCCAATGCCCCAAGCGACTCAGGCGGAGATTTGCCCCTGGCTATTTGGCATTTTTGAGAGATTCCTGGAACCTTGATTGGACTGCCCCAGATGATGGACAATGGTTATGTCTTCCCCTTGGTTGGAAGTGCTTTTGTTCACTAGGTATTCGTCGTGCGAATTTCTCTGCTGTTCAAACAAATGGTCACATATGCAAGCAATGTTATATTAAAAATGCAAAGCTTATGTCTGTCTTGAAGTTTTTGAAAATGTATTTTTTTTCAGTAAAACAAGTGAATTTTGTAAAAATGTGATGTCAACTCAGTATTTTACAGCAAGCCTTAAGGAGTCAGGATACCTTTCGTAATAGTATGCTTTCGAACTAACCCATGCTTCAGCTAGGACTTTTAAGGGTTATAACGTGGCCTAGTTCACGGTTTAAGAAACAAAGGATAAAGGCTCAAATTTTATTTGTACCCACCCGCTCTTTGTGATGTTCTTCAAACCCTAAACTCAGTTAATCGTGCGTTAGATCTTGTTTAAGTCTTCGCTTTGATATACCAGTGATGGTTCGGATATTGACAGTTTATTTTGAATAGGCAGTCATTTCTTTTTGTTGAGGGCTTGTAGGACCTCTTTTCTTTTTGATTTCGTTATCCCTGTTTTTTGCCTGAACTGTTTCTTTTTGTTTTTACAGTCAGCGGGACGCCCCAGTTTCGTAAGTCTCCTTCATAGGTTTTGACTTAATGGGCTTTAGTTTTTTTTTTGGTAATGACTGCCTGTCTTTATGATTATTCAGAACCATCACTGTCTTTTGTTTTGTGAGGACTCTTTTGATGCCGTTCATTGTGCACCTGGATTAATTGAGAAAACTACCCTGCCCCAGGTTATAATTAAGGGTTTTAATTTTTTTTTGTGAAAAGAAAAAAAAACTCCTACATCTTTGGCTCAAAGGGGTTGACGAGGGATTATCTTCCTTATAACTCCAGTGTTTAGGAATTGAAACAATGCCTGTACCTCATCAGCGGGGTCTGTTCAAAAGCATATTGTAAGGATCGTGGTATCGTTTTCGTCATCCTCCCTCAAGAGGCTTAGAATTTTTTTAATCGAGAGTTGATCATCAAAAATATGAAAACAGTTTGCATATAGCGAATGCGAATATATTGATTCAAAACAGACATATGCGATGTATTGATAAAGTAAAAGAGTTTGACATGAACAAATGTTTGAACAAGCAAAGAAAAATACAACTTGAAACTTCCAATGAACAAAAGGTCTTATCGTCTAGGGATAGTAGAAGAACTCGACCTGACCATCTGGGGTGAATTCCACTGCTCCTTCATCAATCAGGTCCTGGATCTTGTTCTGTAGAGTCCAACAGTCGTCGGTGGCATGCCCCGGGCTGTCGGAATGATAAGCGCAGCGAGCGTTGGGGTTATACCTTGAAGGTGTCTTGTTGGGATTCTTAGGAGGGTCCTTTAATGTGATCAGATTCAATCTCAACAGGCGTTGTAAAGCTTGAAACAACGACATGTTGAGCTGGGGGAATTGCCTCCTGGGCTTGTCTGGCTTGCTCTGATCAACCGGTTGTTCTTGGCGAGGTCGTTGTTGGACCTGTGAAGTAGTGGCACCCTGGAGAGATCCATTCTTCATCAAACCTTTGGCTTCTCGGAAGTTGATTAATGACTTGATCCTCAGCCCTGACTATTTGATTCATACTGTCTTGCTGAAGCTGGTTGATCACAGTTCTCAACTCTTCTTGCTCCCGAGCTAAGCCTTGGATAAGGGCCATCTGCCCCAGCATCTGAGTCCTCATTGCATCTACCTCAGCTTGCAGATGTTTCAGCCGTTCATCCTTACTGTCTTCTGGACTGCTCTTGACCAAATTCCCCATGAGGAGTGTTCTCAACTCTTCCTGCCCCTTGGATAGGCTTAGGAAGATCTCCCGGAACTGAGTCTCTTGAGTACGGAGATCCTAGTTGTCTTGTTGGGAAGCCATTGCTAAAATAAACAGCGAAGGAGGTAAGTGACCTGTAACAAGGGTACCTGTAATGCAATGATATGTCTGATATGCATGCAATGTTTTCAAGGATCTCGCGGGGTAAATAGAGAAACTTGTTAGAATTTGAACCCGGTAGCTTGATTGAAGGAACTTCATGTTGTTGAGAGTCCTTCCTCAAGAGTCGAAGCTCACCATATCCAGTGGGTCATAGCCCATGACTCAAGTTATCAACCTTGGCTAGAGGAAAATAAATCCCCTTTGCCCCTTGCTAGACAGTCAGTTCATCATGACCTGCATCACAGACCCTTGATATCCTTGAAATGGGTTAGTCCTTATGCAGGATAAATGCAATGGTATGATGTTATGATAAAGCACACCACAAGTATTCACAAAGGCAAACATGATAAGGCACACAAGTCACACAAGACAGCCCTTAGAGTTCAGGCCAGCATGAAGTTTAGGTACTACCCTCTTTCAGTTTCGTTGGTTAAGACCTGTCCTAGAAAATAGTAACCGGGTTCTAGAGGATCCCAATATCACTGACTACCCTCAATCGGTCATAACTCCAGCATCGCAATCTTTTCTTGCGGCCAGAACCATCGTGAGAGTTTAGCCTCAATGGGTGTAGCATACTGCTACTGTTCTATGGCCAAGTTGGGTCAATTTAGGGTTCTAAGGTCGGTTGGTGCTTAATGACTCCTCGGAAGACCCATATTCTCCTTGTTGCACCACAAGGGATATCGGTACAGACCAAGGTGTCACACCAATGTAGCCCCTGCTTCACCCGTATCGGTCTATGCCGGACAGGTCCCTCACAGCTTATGCTACCTAACAGGGTATTCCCCAGATCTGGGTTAGGATCTATGAAACTCCGATGCAATGCCCACAAATATAAAAGCAATCAAAACAAGCAATTGAAAACATAAGTATGATCTAATCCTAAGGTACATCTCACTTTATAAAGTTTCCCCAGCAGAGTCGCCAGTTCTGTGATCGGTGGAAATAGAACTGACTATTTTTTCAGCTGGTTCGCGAAATGTCGCGGTAAGCAAGAGTCACCACCGTCTTTTATGTTCTCCAACATGGAAAGGACAAAAGCACAGCAAAATTCCTTTTCGAGATGTTTCTCGGTTCGGGAGGTAGATTATAGAAAGGGAAGGTGTTAGCACCCTTTTTATCCGTGGTTATCCACGGGCTCTTAGGTACTTGCTCTTATGTTTTCAAAAAAATTTTGCTTTTCAAGTGTGTGTGGGTTTTGAAAAAGTTTCGTTTGAAAAATTTCTAGGTAACTCTTGTATCTGTCCTCAAGAGTGTATGAAAAATTTGTTTGAAAACCTTTTGAAAGTGTAGGTGCGAAAAGATTGTTTTTGTTTGTTTGAAAAGAGCAAGTACCCATGAGATCTACCTACTCTCAGGAATTAGGCTGTGTAAGAGTCCTTTAAACAGTGCTATCCCACTATTGAGAAGTAGGTAGCACCGTCGTTGGAGGTATTCGGGTCAATTCGATTATAAGGGACAATGTGGTCACCGAAGCAATAGTAGGACACCTTAGAAGTAACCCTAATGTCCTAGATCCTTTTTATCTGAGGCAACCGTTTCGAGGCAACTGGATCTTTAGACAGGAGGGCGACCTCTAAAACACCCTATACTTGACGATCACGTTCGAAGGCAACCGAGTGAGGCGTACCCTAAGAGTGGCATGTGCATGTGTGTTGTTTTTCAGTTAATGTTTATCTTTGATCATGCAATTGTGAGCTACGAGTTGTTTTTAACTTGTCAGGCAATCTTGTCATGCATTTTTTAACAGTTAAGAGTGCGGAAAGTAAATTGCGGAAATATGAATCTACGCTATTACAAGGCGCGGGTCTATACATCACCAAAAACATAACCCGTTTGGAAATAAATGCTGAAAATTAAAATAAAGCAATAAATAAATAAAGTCCTAATTAAAGTTATTACATTCCGGAAGCAAGTACAATAATATGGAAAAATGGATCGCGTGTGGGAAATTAAATCGGATGCGAGTTTTTTGGGGTTTTGACCCTTTTTTGAAAGAAAGTGGTTTTTTTGGTTATTTTTGAATTAAATGGAATTAAATTAAATGAACAATTAAATTAAATTAAATAATGAAAATATTTTTGGATTTTTGAGTTTTTAAAGAAATAAAATAAATTGAATTAATTCTAATAAAAACCTAATATTCTAAATTGATTTTAAATATTGCAAAAAAATATTAAAAGTTAAATCTAATTAAAGCTAAATTGATTAAATTAATTTATTTACAAAAATAAAAGTGATGGAGTTAATTTTAATAAATAAAATATTTTTTGTGTTTATGATTTTATTAGGAAAAATGTTAATTGGTTAGTGATTAATAAAAATAATAACGATTAATTAATTAAAGGAACATAACACAAATAGAGAGAGGGTTTAGGAGTATACGAGTCTGATTGGAGGGGTGAAACAGCTATTGGCGTCATGTGTAAACTGTTTTGTTTTAGCCATTTGTGTTTTGGCTTTTGGCCATTTGTGTTCTGGCCTTAACGTCCTTAACCTTCTCAGGATGTCTGTCTCGCCATGTATTGGTGTCATGTGTAAGCTGTTTTGGCCATTTGGCTTTTGGCTTTTGGCCATTTGTATTTTGGCTTCAACGTTCCTTAATGAACCTGCAAGGGATCCTGTCTAAATCTGCAGTGTTGAATCTCATGAACACATTAAATAAATTATTATATATCATAAAATACAAATAAAGCTAATATATGAAGAAATTTAATGTTTAGGCCAATATGACATGTATGAATGATTATACCCTTTTGATCATGGAGATCAAATCAATCTTACCCTTACTGGAAAAGTAGTGACATGAATGCTTGTATTCCCTTTTGATCATGGATATCAAGTCAGCCTTACTCTTACTGAAGAAGTAGTGAGATGTTGGTTTGTAACTGAGATGACTTGTTTGTAGTGTGAGAGAGATTTGTAATAAGGATTTCAAGGTTTTAGGGTTCTTGAAAGAATTTGATATTCTGACAATGTTGTGGCCAGGTTTTTTTCTCTCTGGTTTGTGTGAAAAGAATGTGATTATATAATGGAAATTAGGGTAAAGAAAATGGGCTTTGAATGTGCAATTGGGCCTCCAATGTTCACTTGAGTTCGTCCCTTTCCAGGCTAAATCGCAGGGACTTAAGTGAAATATTTGAAGTTGAAATGTGAAAACAAAATGTAGCCGATATCGAGAACTAACTCCTGTCCGAAAATCGGCTCAATCGGATAAACGGTGAATTAGTTATGAATTTTTGAAGTTTCAGCTCAGACAAACTTATTTTGGACTCTAGTGTCGACTCTGACACGTTCTTCAATAAAAAACTGGTATTGATCGGATCATAATCTGGTCTTGACTTTTGAAGCAAAGTTGTAGATCTATGAGTCAGTGACCTTGTGTAAAAATATGAGACCAATCCGATAAAAATTGACCGAGTTATGAATTTTCGAAATTTCGGCCCAGATGAAATAATATTCAGCATTCAGGATTTTGGGCGTGTCACGCACTCTGAGCAATAAACGAAGACCTTTTGAATACCTTTTGAACTCAATACCTTCTGTAAAAATGTATCCAACTCAATTTGTGAAACTTTGGCGCCAGAACCAGCTCAATACGATGAAAATCGACCAAGTTATGATTTTCCGAACATGACGCAAATAAATTTCTAACACAAATTTCCTGTACGGAAATACTTGATAAATCCGTATTTTTGAAGACCTTCTGGTCGAAATTGGCTTCCAGCCGTGAGAGATGAAAACATAGATGACGTCAATACGAAATTTTGGCCACCAGAACGGGTTCAAAACGAGCCACGATCTTCAAGTTATGAATTTTTTAGCGTGTAAAAACTGCACTTTCAGCACACTTTTTCACCATATTTCTTCAAGAAAACTCACACATTCGGATACCTTCTTTAAAGAATTGACTCTTGAGCTGAGCCTGAATTTGAGAATACGTTATCAGAGATATCTTGGCAAAAGAATACCTGAATATGACGCGTCGGGTTGGACTTGTGAATTTTTCTTGAAATGTTTTGAGAAATATGGGAGGGCAAATTTTGGGGTACAACACCTTAGGTTTCAGACGTCCCTTTTAATTCGTTTGTGCATTTATTTACTTTCTCATTTTGTTTCATCTTATTGTAACTGCTTCCCAGTTTGTAATAGTAACTAGGACTTTACTTTTCACATTTCTATAATGTACATCTCACAAAGCCGTGTAATAGCGTAGGATTTACATTCCCGCACTTTACATTTCTGCAATTTAAATTTATGTACATATTAATTATTAGTAATTAGGCTTGTATGAAAAGACTAATAATAAAACGTTAGCAAACTTAATACAAGACTGAAAAATAAAGCGTTAGCAAACCTAATGATGCAAGATAAATAACTGAATTGAACACAATTGTGTATACGTACCTCTAGGGTATCCCACTTTGGTTTCCTTCAGAAAACGGCCACAATTCTCGAAACGTGAGAAGTTATAGTGATTGTCCTCTAGTTTGAAAGATCACAAGTCCCTCGATGACCATCTCAATGTTGCCTCGGTTAAAAGTGATCTTAGAACTTTAGAAAAGTTACTCAAATTCCTTGCTAAGTTGCCTTCGTGACTGTAACATCCATTCGAATGTCCCTCTTACATCCAACGACTAGGGCTACCTACTCACTAATAGTAGGATAGCATTGTCTAAAGGATAGGAGGAAAACAACAGACCTTTTCGAGTCCAAGTAGATAGTTGTTAAATGCTTGCTCAAAAAACAAAAATTTTTACACCTACACATTTCAAAAATAACTTTCGAAAACATTCACTTTATCAACAATCTTGAGGATTGATACAAGAGTTATCACAAAGGGAATAGCCGCACTAAGGCATTTTCAAATACTTTTCAAAAACACAAAGCACAAAGTACTTTTAAAAATAGCTAAGCATCTAAGAGCCCGTAGATAACTATGGATGGAAAGGGTGCTAACACCTTCCCTTTCCATAATCTACCCCCTTTACTCAGAAAAATCTCGAAAAGGTATTTTTCTGTTCTTTTCACCCTTTCCTTAATTTGGATAAAAGAAAAGTCGGTGGCAACTCTTGCTTACCGCAACATTTGCAAACACAAACGCAAAAACAATATTAACAGTGGGTTCTGCCATCGTATCACACATACCATAGCATTTTCAGTAACCATTTCAAGGATCTCAAGGGCCTTTGATGTAGGTTTATCTTGAACTAGACTGCTAGCAAGGGGAAAGGGGATTTATTTTCCTCTAATGCCACCAAAGATCAAAGTACTTTCGCTTGAGTCAAAGGCTAGGACCCACTCGACATGGTGAGCCTGATTCTCATAGAAGGACGTTCAAAGACGCAAATTTCTTCAGTTAAAGCTGTAGTCAGACTCAACTTGTAACATTTCCTTTTGTTTACCCCGCGAGATCCTTGAAAACATTGCATCCACGTATCATGCACATCATCACAATAACAAGTATTTTCCCAAGGTAGGCTTTCTCATCTTCTTGATGTTTATTTCAGTAAAAGATGGCTCTCGAATAAACTGTGAAAGACCTTCAAGCTCAAAACGCCTAATTCTAAGAGACGCTGCTGAACTTATCCAAGGGGAAGAAAGAGCTGATGCCGCTCATTGCCAAGAAGAAAAAGGCTAGGAAACTGGTTGGTATCCTTAATATGGAGAGAAGATTCAAAGGTCTTGCCAAACAGGGTCAAGCTTCTAATATCCTATCAGATGAAGATGACAATCAAGAAGAAGACGGTAGAAGTATCAAAGCTAAGGGGGAAGAAACCTTGGTTCTGGTAGAGGCTCGGTCTGGAAAGTACTCTCCAGATACAGTCAAGTGTAGACTCATTCTGATACTTCTATTAACAGTTACCTTGGATGGAATCTATAAGCCCATATCCAACGAAATTCTACCACCTTCCCGAATGGCATCCTTAAGCGCATTCAAGCAATATTATCAACCAACAGTGTTACTTCTTGCACAGGCGAGTGCAAATTTCTGGGAACTTAAGTGTTCAATCCTCTTCTACCTTCAAATCAAGAATGACAGACATGCCAATCTAACTTGCATTTATATCTAGACATTCTCCTAGGATTCTCAAATGCTCAAGGTTGCTCAATAATTGATCAGATAAATTCTCCTCCTAAGCAATGAACTTACAACTAAGGTTTCAGTTTTCTCAAGGGAAATTAGGTTTCTAAGGCCTTAATTGGATTTCATAGTTTCTCATATGTCTTCAAGAATGCTCATATCAAGTTTAAAACCATGCATCACAAGTTTGCTCAGTCAATGGCTCAGATAACTGAAAATCACCTGTATTGGGTAAAAAGTCAATTATGATCAACATATAGTCAAACCTCGATATTTTTGGTCAGCATCAAGGTTTTGGAGTCATATTCATCATTTTATCAAGTGTTGATCATGATTCATCAAGAAAACTCTCAAATTATCAAAAGTCAAAAGTTTCCAAATTAGGGTTTTCTTAAGGAGAAGTCAACTGAACTTTGACGAAGCATAACTTTCACATGCTTCGTCAGATTTTCCTCAACCAAAGCTCATTTTTAAGGAAATTCAATTCTCTACAACTTGGTTTCTCTAAGCCCAAGTCCAAAAAATTCTTCATTTGAGAGATATGGGTCAATACATTATAGGTCATTTCAAAAGTCAACAAAAAGACACTTTTTGTCAAGGCATCTTACACTAAGATAAATTCTTAAAATGCAAAAATTGTCAAAATAAAGATTATAGAGGACATCTTGATATTTCTAAAACGTCTAAGATCACTTTCAAATGATAAAAATTGAGAGAGTTATGGCTAGTGCAATTTGGGAAATTTTGAGCAAATGCATGAAACCAAAAGCGACCAAACTTGGAATTTTGGGCTAATAGGCCATTGTTTTAAGGTCCATGTGTGTTATACACTCCAATTTGAACATCAACTCTTATTGATACACATTTTGGGTTTTTTCTTTACTTATTTTTTTTATTTATTTAAAATTCAAAATAAGTGAAATAAAACAAAAGCTTTTAGATAAGGTCCAAACCCACTCTTGGTTTGACCTAATTCAATGTTTTATATTCCATGCATTCAGACAAGAGCCACATGAAATCTAGCCTAAAGAACACATCTCCAAAAACCAAAAATCATTCAAAGGGCTCGAAAAAAGCATCCCATGCATCACAGGTTTCTCATTATGCATGAGTTTACATTGTTTTTTTTCTTTGCATTTTAATAGTTACTAACCTTACTAATGTGTTTATGAGGTATCAATATGCAGGAAAATTCCATTGTATGAGTCTCGTGATGGTTGGATCATGAACTGCCATGTTCATACCGATCCATGCTATTTTCCTCATACCTCTCAAACTAGCGCGAATTAGCCAAAAAAAACTGGTCTATTGAATTCACAGAACTTGATTTAGGGGGTAGGGTCCCCCTAGATCTCTAACATGTGTTTGTTTTGCAAGAACAGAAAAGAGGCCACCGGAGAAGACGACCGGAGCTAGGGCTCCGACGCCTCTCCGGTTATGCAATATGTGCTGATGTTGTGTTTATTTTGATTCTCTGATAAAATTACATGTATCATCACCCCAATGGTTAAAAAGTGTGTGCTAAGGCTTTCCTTTATCGAGGCGTGGGTTCGATCTCTGCCTTTTGTGACTTTTTTTCATAATTTCTGATTTTTGCAGGTTAACGTACAAAGAATGTTGATTCTATCCCTTGTACACAAGTGTGCACTTGGAACAGTGGTGAAGGTGTTGGTTGAAAGAGCTAAGGGCGTGGGTTCAACACCCGCCCCTGGAAGTTTTTTTTTATCCTTGTTTCTTCATCAATTTCACTTAAAAACCCTAAAATTCATAAACCATAAATATTTTTTTAACAAACCTAATCAAATTAAGTTTTTAGGATTTTAATTTAATTAATTAACTTTGTTTTTTTAATTAAAATTAATTAGACTTTTTAAGCTTATTTAAGCGTCAAAAACCTTTTTCATCAAAACAACTGAAAAACATTGTTCGTTTATTCTTACATTCTCTTTGCGTAGTTTATTCTTCTAGCACTTTTCATTATTATTATAATTGTTTTCCGGGATGTAATAGTAATTAGGGTTTAATTTCCCGCATTCTCCTATTTTATGTACCTCTCCCGAATCGATGTATTAGTCTAGGGTTTACCTTTCCGCATTTATTTCCTTCACTTTATTGCTTTTCATTATTTTTATGTTTACTACTTAGTAATTAGGCTTGTATAGAAAGACTAATAATGAAACAATAGCTAACCCTAATTTCAAGATAAACATACCTGAAACACAAATTACTTCGCACACTCGCACCTCTAGGGTAACCTCCCTTGTTGCCTCAAAAAACAATAATGTCCCTCTAACATGGGGACGCTTTGGCAAAGTCCCTCGAAAGCAAAGATCATAGTCCCTCGATGACCATACGATGTTGCCTTAGGTAAATGATCTAGTCCCTTAAGGATAAGCTTCTAAAGCGTCCTTACCAGTTTCCTTCGATGATTGCACAATGACCCACACCTTTCCCTTCACATCTAACGATAGGTCTTCCTACTAACTAATGGTAGGATATCACTATCTAAAGGAGAATGAAAGTACAAGAAAGACATTTTGAGTAGGTAGAATTCTAGTAATCTCTTTCTCACAAATCTTTTCAAAATAAAACCTTTTTCCACAAACACTTTCAATAAATATTTTTAAAAACAAACACTTTGTACGCATTCTCGAAGACGGATACGAGAATCATTACAAAGTCTGCCTTATATTAGCTAGATTTTCAAAATTATTTTTCAAACATCACACCTACAAAGCAATTTCCAAAGTAAGCTACCGATTAAGAGCCCGTAGATAACTACGGATGAAAAGGGTGCTAACACCTTCCCTTTTCATAATCTACCCCCTGAACTCAAAAATCTCAAAGGTCTTTCCTATTTTTTTTCACCCTTTCCTTATTGGATAAAAGAAAAGTCGGTGGAGACTCTTGCTTTCCGCAACATTTGCGATAAAATGCAAAACCAAGTCAGTTCTCCCACTGTATTACACATGCGCTTGTGTTAAGGAATGGAATCAGCGCGCTTTGTATCATAACCTGCAAAATATGAAAAAAGTAAAAAAAAAATATCAAAACACCAAAAGGCAGGGATTAAACCCACGCCTTGGTGTAGTAATGTCTTAAAGCGCATGCCTTTTCCACTAAGGTGATTATACATCCGATGATAAAAGTGAAACAAATTAAATATGAGATAAAACCATTGTCTGGACCAGAGAGGCGACAGAGCCGTAGCTCCGATCATCTTCTCCAGTGAGTGTTTTCCTTGACCTTCAAAAACAACAATTATTAGAGGTTCCCAGGGACCCTATCCCCCTAAATCAACCTCTGTGAGTTCAATGGGACCATTGTTTTTGGATGATTTGCGCTGGTTTATGAGGTATGACAAAAATAATGTGGATCGGTGTAAGCATGGCAGTTCATAGTTTCTGTAGCATGAAGGTCATGCGATTGGTCTAACCTGCACCTTGAGATCTCAAAAGCATGTTAAATAAGTTACTACACATTAAAATGTAATGAAAGCAAAGATATGAATTCACGAAATATAAGGCAACCAGAGATGCATGAAATGCTACTTTCGTGTCGTTTGGATCACCAAGTTTGATCCATCCTTACCCTATTCCTCTCTAGAGATCAATTGGCAGTGCTGGTATGCTTTGAAGGTGGTTGCAACTAGGGTTTCAAGATTGCCCTAGTTTGGATAATTTTTTGAGATTTTTGAGATGGCTTTTTGTGCAAATATTTTCGTGTCCACAGGTATGAAATAATGAGGCTATAAATAAGGATGAATTAGGTCAAATCATTTGGGCTTGGACCTTTGTAAGGAGAACCTTGACTTTTATCTTATTTAATTTGAATTTAAAATAAATAAAAAATCAAAATAAATAGAATAAAAGGTCAAGGGGTGCATAAAGTGATTCAGAGGTTCATTATAGAGGGTATCACATGCATGGACCTTGAAACAATAGCCCATTAGCCCAAAAATCCAAGTTTGATCAATTTTGGTTTCATGCATTTTCTCAAAATTTCCCAACTTTCACCAATCATAACTTTCTCAATTTTTATCATTTGAAGTTCATTTTAGACTTTTTGGGAAGCTCTAGATGTTCTATACAATATCTATTTTGATCATTTTCATCTTTGAAGAATTTATCTTGATGTAAATTTCCTTGACAAAAAGTGTATTTTTGTTGACTTTTAAAATGACATATAATGTATTGGTCCATATCTTTCAAATGAAGCATTTTTTGGACTTGAGCTTCCAGAGAAAAAGATGTAGAGAATTGAATTTCCTTCAAAATGAACTTTGGTTTTGGAAAATATGATGAAGCATGTGAAAGTTATGCTTGGTCAAAGTTCAATTGACTTCTCTTTAAGAAAACCCTAATTTGGCAACTTTTGACTTTTGATGATTTGAGAGTTTTCTTAATGAATCATGATCAAACCTTGATAAAATGATGAATGTGACTTTAAAATCTTGATTTTGACCCAAATAATTAAAGTTTGACTGTATGTTGACCGCAGTTGACTTTTTGTCCAATACAGTTGATTTTCAATCATCTGAGCAATTGACTAAGCAAACTTTTTTTCAAGGGTTGAAATTTGGCACGAGCACTCTTAGGGACATATGAGAATCCATGAAATCCACTCGAGGTTTTAGACACTCAATCTTCCTTGAAAAACACAGAACCCTAGTTGTACGTCCATTGCTTAGGAAGGGAATTTGTCTGATCAATTCTTGGGTAACCTTGAGTAAATGAAAACCCTAGAAGAATGAGGAGGTGTCTTGAAGAAAATGGGAGGGAAAATTTTGGGGTACAACACATTTAATGCATTGCGTAATGATTCTCTCAAAATAAATGAGAATGTTATATGAATTTCCGTATGCATATGCTATGATGTGTTATGAAACAATGTATGGACAAAATATGTCGTTGAAGCATATTGGTAGCTCCTTGTAACAATGTCTAGTTGGGGAAAATAAATCCTGAATTCTTGCTAGGGATGAAGAAAGTGATTCTTCAATTTCTGTTGAGAATAATCTTGTTGGGGATTCCCGCTTTTCGTTTGACGATAACTCGCTGGAAATCTTCGACTTCTGCTTGAGGATAGAGGAATTCAAGAAGAGTCGGTCATTCGTCATTATTTTGTTGAAGGATTTGATTCTTAAGTACCCTAACTTTGGATAAAAGAGATTGATATTCCTCTGGTGTGCTATCTGTCCAAGTTTCAGATATCGTAGCAACTCTTCTGGGAATAACAACTTTGATTAAACCCTGTTGGAGAAGAGAAATTTGTAAGGGATTTACGTCATTGGAGTAAATAAATTATGATGGGGATTGGAATTTTATAGGTTGCGCTGTGTTGTACCCCAAAATTTTCAATCTCAATTCTCAAGGCATCTCTCACAATGATTCTCAAAATTCAAACTTCCACAAGTACATTGGGATTTTCCAACACCACAATTAAAAGGAAACTGTCAAAAAGGGAGAAAACAGATAAAAATAACATTTTGACAAAGTTGGAGGAAAATAGGTCTCCTTCGATTCATCCCCCTTCGATTGGACTTTGCACCTCCTTCGATTGCTCAAAATTTGTTACTACTGTGCCTCTTTCGTATGGGAATGTGACTTCTTGTTGTAGGATTTGTTTGTGTCTTCCACTACCTTCATGTTTGCTTTGAGTACCAAATTTTCGGCCACATGTGCTCCCTGTAAGGCAAATTCTCCGATTGGACAAAATAGCTGCCTACAAACCTACTTTGATTAGGCATATGTTGCCTGCATGTTTGTTTCGTTTGGACAGGCTTCGATGGAATAAAATAACCATCTCTATGCATCCTTCGAATCCACTTGCACCAAGGGCCTCTTGCAGACTTTTCCTCTCACAAGTTTTGTTTGATCCAAGAGGTATCTTCATACAAGATTTGACTAAGTTCTTGCTTCCTTTGAAAGAACAGCCTTCGATTCAGAAATCAGGAACTTCCCTCACGCTAAAAGGAAATGACTCCCTTTATGTTTGTTTCGATCCACATGCTTCGATTGGCCAACATGCTTCCTTTGAACACGAGCTTTCAATTGGGCGTTATGTTTGCTTCAATCCAAGCTTTGACTGGGCATTAGCTTCATTCGAGTAAGCTTGTTTCGGCCACAAGCTTTGATTGAGGCAAAGGCTTCCTTCGAACAAGTGTGCTTCGATCTCATTCCTGCATACAAGCCTTCATTTGGGCATTCACCTCCTGCATATCTACGTGTAAGCCTTCGTTTAGGCATTCATCTCTGGCCATGCTTGCATGCAAGCTTCAGTTGAGAAAGGGCTTCATGCCACTTGGGTTACATCTTTCATTTGGGTATTGAAGCTTCCTTCAATTCAGAAGGAAATGATCTTCATACAAGCTTCAATTGAGTTTTTGTTTCCCTTTGAAACAGTGTCCTTCGAATTAGGAAGTAAAGGCCTCCTTTTGGTTTTCTTCAATTCAAAAAGTCAATAATCTTCTGAAAGCTTCCTTCGATTCAGAAGTTAATAACCTTCTGAAAAGTGTCATTCGATTGCACCATTCTCCCCTCACCTGTTTGCCTTGGATTCATAAGTTTTCGATTGGATGAATGGCTACCTTCCTGTGACTTTCAAATTCATCTTCATGTATGATTCGAATGCGCCTTCATATCACCTTCGAATCCATCTGTAAACCCTTCAATACGCCATAGTCCTGCATCATGACACACAACTTGGTGGTCCATTCGAAGGATTGCCATAGTTGGGGAATAATTGTTCTCTTACTTTGGAGTCTTGTCGAAGGTTTGGGCCTAAGTTATTAAAAGCAAGAAGACTCAAAATGGCATATTCAGCTAAAAAGGGCCATTCGAAGAACACACAGTTGGTTCATTCAAAGGACACACAACTGGTGAAAACGAATGTTGTGTTGTTCTAGTCTAGTCGAAAGGTGTAGAAAGATGGAGGATTCGACTCAAAAGATCAAGTTGAACATTTAGACCCATAGGCTAGGCTACGTGTTTTCCCTTTTCAGGCCTCAAACCTATGACTCACCCTATACTTAATTGTTTATGCAAGTTAAAATAGGACTTTACCCATTTGTTGTCCAAGACCACTTGCACTTAATAGCATAATACTACCTTTTAGAAAAGTTTTTCTGGAGCCTTGCGCCTGTTTTTCCTTCAGAAAGAAGCAACCCATCTGAACCATTCATCTTGCTTTTATGGCACAAGTGGACACTTACTTTCCAGCTGAGCCTTATTTTATTATTTTTTCTCCCCAAGCTTCCCAAAAGCCTTTCTCTATAAATAGAGAGTTCATTTGCACAAAGAGGATGAAGAAGGGGAATGTATCTTCAAAATTCTCACACACCATAAAATTCTCAAACACTTCAACACTTATGAAATAAAAAAAAACCAGAATCATCATTACCTCCTTCAATTTTGAAGAACAACATATTCCAGTTTCCTTCGAATCAAGGAGCATCCCACTTGTTCCTTCCTTTGAATCCAGCAAAGAAGGATATTTCACTTGTTTTGCTCTTTCGAATCCAGTGTCGAAGGCCTACCCTGGGTCATTTCCTTCGAATCCAGAGGCATTCAAAGCAACCGCTTCAAAGTCCAGAACACGCTCCAACCTCCAGCAAGGTAAGTCATTTTTAACCTTTGGCCCTTCGTTTCCAGCATAGCATGTAAATAAGTTTTCTTTTTCATTTAAAACATGTACACACTATTTTCTTCTTTTTGTTTTCACTCTCTTAATATGTGTCATGGTTAACAATCTTCTTGTCTTTTGCTCTTGGTACATTTAAATCCGCTTTAAAGAACTAATCTAGTCTTAAGGTGATGTTGGCATGGCCTTGGGCTATGTTGCTATTCGAACTCAAATAAAAGAAACAGGAGACAGAAAAGTTAGAAACGAAGCCTCTGGCTTCCATGCTAACCTCCAGGCCTCAATCGAAAGCCAAAATATGCTGGCTTCTAGGCCCCAATCGAAACTCATTCCTTCACCCCTTTTTAGGTAAGGTCGAAGAGGGCCAGAAATGGCAGAATCGAAGGGTTTGCTGCCCTAAATCGAAAGATCCGTTTTTTCTTGCTTTTACCTTATTTTTTTCCTTTATATTCTCATGAAATTCAATATGGTTGTAATAGTGTAGGATTTATTTTTTGCACTCTTTTATTACCTTCATATAAATGTTAAGTAATTAGGTGTGTATGGCAAGATAAAATCAACAAGTAGACAACCCAAAAATTAAAGACAAAATGCATGCAATCAAACACACTTGCACACATGCACCGTTAGGGGAATTCCACTTGTTAAAATCAACAAGTAGACAACCCAAAAATCAAAGACAAAATGCATGCAATCAAACACACTTGCACACATGCACCGTTAGGGGAATTCCACTTGTTGCCTTATAAAAATGGTCATGTTATGCATGTGGGGAATCTTAGCAAATACAATCACAAATACAAGATCATAGTCCCTCGATGACCCTACAAATGTTGCCTTACAAGTGATCTTAGTCCCTACAAGAGAATGCTAAGATATCTCACAACATTGTTATCATGACTATACGATGACCCACGTATGTCCCTTCACATCCAACGATGGGGCTTCTTATCAAATCAATGGTAAGGTAGCAACATCTAAAGGAGGAGGAAAAACACATCTAAAACCTTTTGAGTAGGTAGATTACTTTTAGTTACTTGCTCAATTTCAAAATAAACATCCTTGCTATTTTCAAAACAATCACATACATCTTTCCAAAACTTGAAATATTTTCAAAAGCTCAACACTTTGCATACATTCTTACGAACGGGAATCGTTGCAAAGTTCGCCTAAACGATGGCACCTTTTCAAAACCACACAAAAGCACAATTATCAAACAAAAGCAAGTGATCTAACAAGTAACTAAGAGACCATGGAAAACCATGGATGGAAAGGGTGCTAATACCTTCCCTTTTCATAATCTACCCCCTGAACTCAAGAAAACATCTCGAAGGGTCTTTCCTGTGCTTTTTCACCTTTCCATATTGGATAAAAGAAAAGTCGGTGGCGACTCTTGCTAAACCGCAACATTTTGTAAACACAAACGCAAAACCCTAAGTCAGTTCTCCCACCGTATCACAGAACTGGCGACTCTGCTGGGGAAAATTCTAAAAGTGGGGTTACTTAGGGCTAGATCATATTTACTTGCTTACATTATTTGATTTGCTTGCTTTATATTTTGGTTCCTTGTTTGGATTTGTTTTATATCCTACACCCGGATTTGGGGGATACTTTTTTAGGTAAGTAGCAATAAACTGTGAGGGAACTGTGCGGGGTATACTGACACGGTTGAAGTAGTAGCTACGTTGATGTGGCACTTTGGTTGGTACCGGTAACCCTTGAGTCAGACAAGGAGAGTACGGGGCCGCCGCGTGGTGTCATAAAGCATCAACTGACCTTAGAACCTTACTTGACCAACTTGGCCATTAGGACATAGTGGGATGACCTGCTTTGGTGCAGTCCAAAGTTGGTTGATACTCGATGCTACACTCATTGAGGTTTGACTCTTGAGTTTTGTTTGGTTGCGAGTCAATCTCTTATTGAACGAAACTTGGGTGAAAGATCAGTGATATTGAGATCCCTTAGAACCCAGTTACTTTTAACTAGGACAGGTTGACCCAACTAAAACTTGAAGAGGGTACTTACCTGAAACCCCATGCAAGCCTAAACTAGGGACTTGCTTGCTTTGTATATGCACTTGTACATAAACATCATAAACATCACTAACCATTTCAAGTCAGTCTTGTGAGGATACCTCCACAACTCAAGGATTTAGTATCAAGGGTCCCTGAAGATTCCCCGTTCACCAAAAGACATGGATGACTCCTTGGTTTGGTTACCTCAAGTATTGAAGAAGATATGGTAAAGGTGCTTGTCCAATTCTTCGACCCTTTGCATCATTGCTTCACTTTTCCTGATTACCAACTTGTGCCCACTTTGGAAGAATTTTCTCAACTCATGGGGATCCCTATTCTTAATCAGTTACCTTTCAACGGTATTGAAAGAGACCCTAAACCTGAGGAAATTGCTCGAGCTCTACATTTGCAACCATCGGACATAGTAGAAAATTGGGTAACAAAGAGTGGTGTTAAAGGGTTACTAGCAAAGTTTTTGTTGGAGAAGGCTCAAGAGTGTAGGAATACTTTGGATCTACAAGCCTTCGAGGAAATTCTGGCTCTTCTCATCTATGGATTGGTACTACTTCCAAATCCTGACCAATTTATATATGTGAATGCAATTAAGTTTTTCATATCTCGTAATCCGGTGCCTACATTGCTTGGAGACATATTGCATTCTCTTCACTCTCGCACTTTGAAGAAAAGGGGGACTTTGATGTGTTGCACTCCTCTGTTGGCTAGGTGGTTTATTTCGCACCTACCTTGATCCATGGTTAAGAATGAACAAGGTATGAGATGGTCTAAAATTGATGTCACTTTCGCATGTTGATATCCATTGGTATTATCGCTCCTTAGAAGACATTACCATTATTGACCGATGTGGGGAATTCCATAATGTCCCTCTACTTGGCGTTAGGGGAGGCATTACTTACAACCCTTGTTTATCTTTGTGACAATTTGGATACGCTAGAAGAGATGGCCCTCATGAGGTACTCATCCAAGGAATTGCATTTGACTACGAAAGCGATACCCAAGGTTACCGTCAAAGATTTATACGAGCTTGGGGTATGGTTAACAAAGTTGATAGCAAGACATTGGGGCGTAACAATTCCATTCCTTTGGAACCTTATCTTAAATGGGTAAGGGCTCGCGCTCAAAGTCTCAAGATGCCTTATGAAGCCGTCTTACCTGTTATCATGGAGCCAGTAGTCGAGGGAGACATTCCACATACGATCCTCTATCCTAATATGCCTACTTCTCTTGAAGATTTTCAAAACGCTTGGATTCAGTTAAAAGGAGAGCGTGACACCTTTGAAGCTAAGTTCTATGAAAGCGAGAAGAAGATATTGGAGCTTACAAGGGAACTTCATGAAGAAAGGAGCTTAAACACCTACATTCCGCCAAAGAAGATGCACACAACTTTTCTGTCTTAGGAGTTTACTTTATGCTTATTTCTGTTGTTGTAAGCCCAAGAAGCATGTTTGTATTCAAATCAAGATTTCTTTAATGCAAGTTAACATTTGTTCACTCTTTGTCTATACAAATTTAAATTCTTTAAATCCTTGAAATTATTTGCATACTGCATATTCATGCATCATGACATGACAGGCGTCCGCATAACAGGTTTCCTTATCTCTTCGCTATTTATTTCAGCAAGATGGATCTAGAGAAAACTGTGACGGAACTCCAGGTTCAGAATTCTCAATTTCAGGAAGCTTTACTCTCCCTGGCCAAGGGGAAGCAGGATATGATGGCCTTGTTGGCCGCTAAGAAAAATCCAAAGAAGAAAGCTCTACTCAACATGGGTAAAAGGTTCAAGGAGACAATCCATCAAATTCCAATAGAGGAAGATTCATCCGAAGAGGACGAGAACCAAATTGGTGAGGTCAAGAGTACTCAGGCCGACTGTATCAATGACCAAGAATATGATGATGATTATTTCAATGAACAATATCCACTCGCAGACATCAAATACAAGCAGCTAGAAGACAGATTGAAAGTAGTTGAAATCCAAGCTATTCCCGGTTTGAATTTTGATGATTTGGGCTTAATATTTGGGGTAGTCATTCCCCACAAGTTCAAAATACCAACCTTTGCAAAATACGATGGGGTTTCTTTCCCAAAGCTCCATTTGAAGTCCTATGTGCGCAAGATACAACCACACACTGCTGATAAAAAACTCTGTATTCACTTTTTCCAAGAGAGTCTGGCTGGAACACAACATAAATGGTTTTATCAGTTGGATGGCTCTCGCATCAATACTTGGGAGGGTCTAGCTACTGCCTTCTACCATCAATATCAATACAATGCCGACTTGGCACCGATGAGGGTTCAATTGCAAGGTATGACTATGGGGAAGGATGAGGGATTTAAGGAGTATGCACAGAAGTGGAGAGACCTTGTAAGTAGGCTCCAACCTCCCTTGACTGATAGGGAACACATTGACATGTTCATGAGCACATTATCTGGTCCTTTCTTTAATTTGTTGGTTGGATGCTCTTCTTCTGGTTTCACCAAATTAATCCTAACCGGTGAGAGAGTAGAAAGTGGCATTAAGAGTGGAAAGATCTATGTGGCATCTACTTCTACTCCCAATCCTGTCAAGAAACCTTTTGCCGCGAAGAAAGAAGTTAATGTTGTGTATAGAGCAAAGGCCCATACCAAAATGAATAATCATCCGTCTGTCAATGATGTCTGAATCTCCAATCTGACTGCTACTCAAAGACCATCTACCAATCATCAACGGGTTAAAGCTCCAAGAAGACAGTTCACAAGGTTAGGCATGTCATTATCTCAAGCCCTTCAACATCTACTCAGGGCCAATTTAGTGACATTGCGGGATTCTCCTGCCAACCCTGACACCTCGTCACCGAGATATAATACAAATGCAAAGTGTGCTTATCATTCAAACAGCTCAGGGCATGAGATTGATCAGTGTTGGGCCCTGAAGAACAAAATCCAGGATTTAATTGACAACAAGACTATTGAATTTGATCCTCCTCCAACGCCAAATGTAATTATCTCTCCAATGCCGAAGCACGACAAAGGTGTTAATGCCGTCGAAGATACAACTTTCATTACCTCTATCAAAGGGTTAACTACTCCATTAAATGTAATAAAGAGCAATCTGTTGAAAGCTGGGACTTTCCCCGACTGTGAAAAAGACTGTGTGGGCTGTATGAGACAATCTGATGGGTGTGAAAAACTGAGGAAAGGTATACAACGCCTAATGGATAGCCGCGAAATTCTATTCGAAAAGAATCCTGCCATCAAAAATTCAGTCGACAAAGCTGAATACTTGGCCATCATAACAATTTCAAACAAACCTCTTAGGATCTCATCCAAAGGTCCTATCAGGATTTCAAACGAACCAATCATTTCTCCTCTCATAATCAGTGTTGTCGGACCCGTTCCATACACTTCTGATAAAGCGGTACCATGGAATTATGGTGTCGAGGTTTATTACCATGGGTTAAAACAAGATTCTTGGATTAATGATAATGAAGCGGGTGTTACTAATATTACTGGTTCTAGTAAAGTCACAAGAACTGGAAGAGTCTTTTCCCCTGATATCTCACCACCAACCACTACCGCAGTTCCAATCTGCATAACCAATGGCAATGTTGGTGCCAGTACTAGAGGGAAAGAGAAAGAAAGTGAGCCTTCCAGGGAAGACGCACTTGCTAAAAAGACTGTTATGGAAGAACCATCCACTCAAAAGATGGAGGAGATTCTGAAAATCATCAAGAAAAGCGACTTCAAAATAGTAGAGCAGTTGGGACAAACCCCTTCTAAAATATCAATGTTGTCCCTATTGCTATGTTCAGACGCCCATGCACACGCTTTAATTAAGTTCTTGAAAAAGGCTCACGTGCCTCAAGAAACCACAGCCGACCATTTTGAGAACTGCGTAGCAAGTCTGACAGCTGACAATGGTCTGGGGTTCTCCGACGCAGATTTCATGGGAAAGAATCACAATAAAGCCTTACATGTTTCTGTTGAATGTAAGGGGACCACTCTGGCACATGTTTTGTTGGACATAGGCTCATCTTTAAACGTGTTACCTAAAGGCGCTTTAGATCGGCTAGACTGTGAAGGTTTGGTTTTGAAGCCAAGTGATATTGTTGTGAGAGCATTTGATGGGTCGAAAAGGATGGTTCATGGAGAGGTGGATCTCCCAATTAAGGTTGGTTCACAGATTTTCAACTCCACATTCTACATAATGGACATACGGTCTGCGTATTCTTGCTTACTTGGGCGCCCATGGATCCATGGGGCAAGTGCGGTCACTTCTACTCTCCACCAGAAGTTAAAATATCCAGTTCAAGGGAAGGTTGTCACTGTTTACGGTGAAGAAGAGTTTATGGTAAGCCACCTCATTTCTTTCAAGTACGTAGAAATGGATGGAGAATTCATAGATACTCCTTGCCAGATATTGAAGTTGTGGCCACCACCAAAATCTCCTCTGACACTCCAAAATCCGATAAAGTTATTCCCAAGATGGTTTCTCTTAAGGATGCCCGCGCTGTGGTAGAAATAGGAAACAATGAGATATGGGGTCAACTCCTCGACAACCCACTCAAGACAGATAAGTTTGGGATAGGTTTCACCTCCAAATCTCAGAAAGAAATTAGAGGTGCTCATACGGGAAAGTCGTCTCTCCACCTCAAGAGTCATGAAGTGAACGCTATAGAGGATTCCAATGATGAGTGTGCTTTTGAAGACTGAATCTACCCAACAACCGAAGGGAAGCCCAACAATTGGCATGTGAAGGACTTTGTGCCCATCTCCTTCATTGAGGAGTAATCTACTTGTTTTTGCTTTTAATTAATTCAAGAACTCGTTGTCTGTAATATTTTGATATTGACTTTTAAGCCATGTGCCTAGACTGGGGAACTTTGGTTCTTTTGTAAAGGGTTTTATATTTTGTTCATTTAATCATATGATCATTCATTACATTGGACTCTTTTGCATTCAAATATTTGTGTTCATTGTCTTTCTTTTATTTTAAATACATTTCCAAAAGATAGCCATGTATCTTACATGCACACACACACACACTTTTGTAGGTCTACATCCACTATAGATCCTATTGCCAACAACTCTATTATTGCCAATTATGACTTTGAATGTCCTATCAACCAAGCCGAAGACGAAAGCGAGGAAGATTGTGACATACCTGGAGAACTAGCCAGGCTTCTGTCACAAGAGGAAAAGGCTATTCAACCACATGAAGAGTCAATTGAGGTTATCAACCTTGGTACTGAGTCAAATAAGAAGGAAATCAGGATCGGTGCTAATTTGGAAAGCAGCGTCAAAAGCCGTTTGGTTCAGATGTTGCGCGATTATGTGGAAGTATTTGCTTGGTTGTATGAAGATATGCCTGGGTTGGATACCGACATTGTGGTTCATCGTCTGCTAACTAAAAAAGATTGCCCTCCTGTTAAACAAAAAGTTCGTCGCATAAGACCTGACATGTCTGAAAAGATCAAAGCCGAAGTAATGAAATAGTTTGATGCAGGATTCCTAGCTATAACATCCTATCCTCAATGGGTGGCTAATAAAGTGCCAGTGCCAAAGAATGACGGGAAAGTTCACATGTGTGTAGACTATAGGGATCTGAATAGGGCAAGCCCCAAGGATGATTTCCCTCTACCACACATTGATGTCTTAGTCGACAATACTGCTCAGCATAAAGTCTTCTCATTCATGGACAGCTTCTCGGGCTATAATCAAATAAAGATGGCTCCCGGAGATATGGAAAAAACTACTTTCGTTACACAATGGGGCACTTTCTGCTACAAGGTCATGCCATTCAGATTAAAGAATGCAGGGGCAACATATTAAAGGGCTATGGTGGCTTTATTTCATGACATGATTCATCATGAGATAGAGGTTTATGTGGATGATATGATCGCCAGATCACAAACCGAAGAAGAACATCTCGGTCACCTGCACAAACTATTTGAGAGATTGAAGAAATATAAACTGAGGTTAAACCCTAACAAGAGCACATTCGGAGTACGCTCTGGAAAACTTCTAGGATTTGTTGTCAGCAATAAAGGCATTGAAGTTGATCCCACCAAGATAAAGGCCATCCAAGAAATTCCAGTCCCTCGTTCTGAAAATGAAATCAGAGGATTCTTGGGCCATCTCAATTACATTTCCCGTTTCATATCACACTTAACTGCTACCTGTGAGCCAATTTTCAAACTCTTGAAGAAAGATCAGGTAGTCAAATGGAACGATGAATGCCAGACTGCCTTTGACAAAATCAAGGAATACCTACAATAACCTCCTATTCTCATGCTTCCGGTTGAAGGAAGACCGTTGATCATGTACTTGACGGTACTAGAGAATTATATGGGGTGTGTTTTAGGCCAACATGACGAGTCTGGCTGAAAAGAGCATGCAATTTACTACCTAAGCAAAAAGTTTACCGACTGTGAAACCAAATATTCACTGCTCGATAAAACTTGTTGTGGTTTAGCGTGGGCTGCTCGCCGGCTAAGACAGTACATGTTGACTCATACCACTTTGTTGATTTCTAAGATGGATCTGATTAAGTACATCTTCGAAAAACCTGCCCTTTCCGGACGAATAACTAGATGGAAGTGTACTAGATCATTTGGCCCATCAAGCTGTGGATGATTATCAGTCAATGAACTTCGACTTCCCTGACGAGAATATTATGCTGGTAACCGACTGTGCGAAACCTAGACCGTATGACAGACCTGAACAAGGATCCCGATGGACTATGGTATTTGATGGGGCTTCCAACGCCTTAGGTAACGGAATTGGTGTTGTGATCATCTCTCCTGAAGGTTGCCACACTCCTTTTACCGCCAGACTATGCTTCAATTGTACAAATAATATGGCTGAGTATGAAGCATGCATCTTAGGTCTAAGGGCTGCTATTGACTTAAAGATCAAGCATTTGGATGTATTTGGAGATTCTGCTTTGGTGATCAGCCAAGTAAAAGGAGATTGGGACACTAAACACTCTAATCTTATCCCTTACAAGGAGTTTATGCTATCCCTAATTCTTTACTTCGAAGAAATCACGTTCGAGCACTTCCCTAGAGAAGAAACCCAGTTGGATGACGCTCTGGAAACCATGTCCTCAATGTTCAAAGTCAGATGGGACAACGAAGCCCCAATGATTACAATTGAAATATTTGATGAACTTGCACATTGCTATGAGCTTGACACCGATGCGGAAAAGCCGTGGTACCATGAGGTAATGAGATACCTTGAAGCCCAAGAGTATCCAGAGGGAGTATCTATCAATGATATAAAGTTCTTATGAAGATTTGCAGCCAAATTCTTCCTAAGTAACGGGATATTGTACAAGCACAACCATGATTCGACTCTACTCCGATGTGTGGATAAGAGGGAGGCAGAGGAAATCATGAAAGACATGCACGATGGTCTTTTTGGTACTCACTCAATTGGAAATACAATGGCTAAGAAAATCTTAAGAGCTGGCTACTATTGGTCAACGATGGAGGCCGATGGCCATCAACATTCAAGAACTTGCCACAAATGCCAAATTTACGCTGACAAGGTCCATGTACCTCTGATCCCTCTGAATGTCATGTCCACTCCGTGGCCATTTGCAATGTGGGGTATTGACATGATTGGAGAGATCAATCCCATAGCTTCCAACGGACACCGCTTCATTCTTGTTGCTATCGATTATTTCACCAAATGGGTCGAAGCTGCCTCATTTTCCTCAGTCACCAAGAACGTGGTAGCCAGATTCATCAGACACAATCTTATCTGTCGTTATGGTATCCCCAAAAGGATCATCACCGACAATGGGACTAACCTCAACAATGCCATGATCAGGGAATTGTGCACTCAAATTAAGATAAAGCATCATAATTCTTCTCCGTATAGACCGAAAATGAATGGCACAGTCGAAGCATCCAACAAAAATATCAAGAAGATTATGCAGAAAATGGTAGTGACCTATAAAGATTGTCATGAGATGCTACCATTTGCTCTACATGGTTACCGTACTTCAGCTAGAACATCAACTGGGGCAAATCCCTTCTCTCTAGTTTATGGCATGGAAGCCGTTTTGCTAGTGGAAGTTCAAATCCCCTCGCTGAGGATTATGATTGAGGCAGGCCTAAGTAAAGACGAATGGATTCAAACGAGATTGGATCAGCTGAACTTGATCGATGAAAAACGATTAGCTGCTATCTGCCATGGTCAGACGTATCAAAAACGGATGATCAAAGCTTTCAACAAAAAGGTCAAGCCTCGAGTATATCAAGTTGGTGACCTGGTGATAAAATGCATCATTTTACCACAAGGTGACCCCGGAGGAAAATAGACTCCCACCTATGAAGGGATGTTTGTTGTCAAGAAAGTTTTCTCTGGCGGTGCCATGATACTGACCACCATGGATGGTGAAGATTTCCCACATCCTATAAACGTGGACATAGTTAAAAAATACTACGCATAAGAGACCCGTTAGGTTGACACACCTAAGCAGAAAGGGGCATCCCGGCAAACCAAAAGATTTGGGCAAAAATTAGGGATATATACAAAAGATTATACACCCGACAAGTTGAAAACCCGAAAGGGCGACTTGGGCAAAAAAGGGTATCCTGGTGGACCGAAAACCCGAAAGGGCGGTTCAGGCAAAAATTAAGGATTAAAAGCGTACGATTATGTCCCGTGAAATCAATACGGTCAATACTATCACCAAGGTCCAAGTTCAAATGGTCCAGGATCAATCCAATCAACTTCGATCAACGGCAAGGGACGTTCAAAGACATTGGGCCAATAGTAGAGCTGAAAGGCAATGAGATCATTTCACATGGCTATTTGTTTTTCATTCTCAATTTTGTTTTCTTTTCGGCGATTTCCTCTTACTAGGATTTTCGTCTCTATGTACAAAAATGCCTATTCATGGGCAAAATATCAATACAAATACACTTTGAAGTGCAAAATTGTCTATCTCTGTTTTGAATGCAAATTTGTCTGATGACTAAAATTGAATGAACATATGCATATGAACATAATTAAAGCTATTTGGCACATGTGTCCTGCCAAGCAGCAACTTCAACAAGGCATCAGTGCGCAACAGCAGTAAGCATACCTTTAATGAATGTGAAATAGCCCCACAGAGTTATCTCACCATCATTATCCCCACCAGGGCGTTGGCAATAAACCTTTCCCAAACGGAGTTGCCCATAAAATATCCTTGCACGGGACGATCCTTGGCCAGAGTCTCAATCTCTTGACAGCTTTTTTCCCATCTAAAGCCTAGGAGATCTCTTCCTAAAGGGAATCCACATCCTCTGTAGATTTTATTCCCCACAGAGTTATCTCATCATCATCATCCCTATAGGGACAACCCCAATGCAACCCTTCCCCAACGGAGTTGCCTCAAAAAATTTCTTCACATAGGATAAACCCTCGGCCAGAGTCTCAATCTCTTGGCAACTTTCTCTAGCGAAGTCAATATCTACAAAATTGAAACCTAGGGGTCTCTGTCTAAAGGAAATTCATCTCCTCAACAAGGTTTATTTCCCCAACAGAGTTATTTCCCCGGGCCAAGTGCAAATTCCTCAACGTACAAGACACCCCAATTTCCCCAGTCAAGTAAGCACTCTCCGGTGAGTCCAAAATTCCCCATTTGAGCCCATCATCCCCAGATGATCCCATTATTCCCAGCGGAGTATATCTTCCAACCGGGGTTTTTTCTCCCCAGTAGAGTATATCTTCCAACCAAGATTTTATTCTCCAAGCTGAGTCCATCCTCCCCAGCTGAATAAACACTCCCCACTGAGTCCATTTCCCCAGCGGAGTATATCTTCCAACCAAGATTCTATTCCCCAGCGGAGTACAAGTCCCTCAACGGAACCCAAATTCCCCATTTGAGTCTGAATCGCCCAGTTGAGTATATTCTCCCCAAGCTAAGTTTGCCTTGCCTGACTGAGCCTATACTCTCTAGTTAGAATTTCCCCTTCAAATAACTGCAAATCACAGGGCCACAACCCCTAATCCCTAGTAAAGTCTTCAACAAAGCCTTTATTGTTACCAAGAAATGCTATGAAGCCTGGATCCGACCAGATATTAGCACAATTTTCAAGTTATACTGAAGCCTGGACCCGACCAGATAACAGTTTGACTTCTTCAATTTCTAAAGCCTGGACCCGACCAGATAACAGTTTGACTTCTTCAATTTCTGAAGCCTGGACCCGACCAGATAACAGTTTGACTTCTTGAGTTACTGAAGCCTGGATCCGACCAGATAATAGTTGATCTCATTTCTCAAAAAGCTATGAAACCTGGACACGACCATCCCAACTCTTCAAAGATATAGAAGAACCTAAACTTAATCCAACCAAGGTTTTAACCACTTGTTCCCAATAGAGTTGCCTCTTTATTCCCCGACAAAGGACTGAGAAACCTGGATCCAACCAGATATCATTCCTCATTTCCATCTTTTCAAGAAAGTCAATGCAAAGCCTGGATCCGAACAGATAGAAATCATCCTCAGAGATTCGTTGTGAAGCCTGGACCTGACCAGATAACAACTAAATCCCCGAGCAGTTCATTGTGAAGCCTGGACCCGACCAGATAACAATTAACTTCATCAGAAATCTGCAAAGCCTGGACCCGACCAGATAACATTTTTCAAGCAGTTCATTATGAAGCCTGGACCCGACCAGATAACAATTAACTTCATTAGAAATCTGCAAAGCCTGGACCCGACCAGATAACAGTTTTCAACCAGTTCATTGTGAAGCCTGGACCCGACCAGATAACAATTAACTTCATCAGAAATCTGCAAAGCCTAGACCCGACCAGATAACAGTTTTCGAACAGTATATTGTGAAGTCTGGACCCGACCAGATAACAATTATCCATGATCCCCAGAAAGACATTATGAAACCTGGATTCGACCAGATAATAGTACAACTTTCCAAAGGAACATGAAGCCTGGACCCGACCAGATAACAGTCTTCAAAAAGTACTATGAAGCCTGGACCCGACCAGATAACAGTTAATTCACCCTTACCTCCAACAAGTTACTGTGAAACCTGGATCCGACCAGATAACAGTTAACCTCCACATCCCCAGCAAGTTGTTATGAAACCTGGACTCGACCAGATGACTATTTAATTTCAAGGAATTTTCTGCAAAGCCTGGATCCGACCAGATAACAGTTAATTCATCTCTTCCCCCAGTAAGTTGCCATGAAACCTGGACCCGACCAGATAACAACCGACTACTTCATCCTCAACAACTATGAAGCCTGGATCCGACCAGATAACAGCTGATCTTTGAGTGATGTTCCCCAGCAAAAGCATCTCTTCAAAAGAATTTGAAGATATGTATATTCTTCATTTCCAACAGGCAATCAAGGATTCAACCTCTAAAGATTTCCTCAGCAGTAGTTAGGGATTTATTTTCCCAGACAAAAACACACATTTCGCATTCATACATCATAGCATGTACATAACAATGCATTTAGCATGATACCATATCTGGTAAGCATCATGCAAGCATCTGCATTTTTCTAACCCCCTTTCTCACAGGAAAAACAGCAAGTCTAGTATGGATCAACAGGAGATTTGTGCTGATACTTCTTCCAGAGTTTACCAACATTCCTCCAAATGGCATCTATAAGCCCATTCACCATCCATCTTCGAGTGCAAATTTCAGGGCACTCTAGTGTTCAAACATCTTTCACCATCAAGTCATGGATGCCGGATCCGCCAATCTAACTCTTCAGGTTCAAGAAGTTTGAACAGGGGCAGCTGTTGTACCCCAAAATTTTCCCTCTCAATTCTCAAGGCATCTCTCACAATGATTCTCAAAATCCAAGCTTGCACAAGTACATTGGGATTTTCCAACCCCATAATTAAAAGGAAACTGTCAAAAAGGGAGAAAACAGATAAAAATAACATTTTGACAAATTTGGAGGAAAATAGGTCTCCTTCGATTCAGCCCCCTTCGATTGGACTTTGCACCTCCTTCGATTTCTCAAAAGTTGTTGCTACCGTGCCTCTTTCGTTTGGGCATGTGACTTCTTATTGTAGGCTTCGTTTGTGTTTTCCACTTCCTGCATGTTTTCTTTGAGTACCAAATAGCTGCCTACAAGTCTACTTCGATTGGGCATATGCTGTCTGCAAGTTTGTTTCGTTTGGACAAGCTTCGATGGGATAAAATAACCATCTCTATGCATCCTTCAATTCCACTTGCACCAAGGGCCTCTTGCAGACTTTGCCTCTCACAAGTTTTGTTTGAGCCAAGAGATATCTTCATACAAGATTTGACTAAGTTCTTGCTTCCTTTGAAAGAACACCCTTCAAATTAGAAATTAGGAACTTCCCTCATGCTAAAAGGAAATGACTCCCCTTATGTTTGTTTTGATCCACATGCTTCGATTGGGCAACATGCTTCCTTCGAACACGAGCTTTCAATTTGGCGATATGTTTGCTTCAATCCAAGCTTCGACTGGGCATTAGCTTCATTCGAGTAAGCTTGTTTCAACCACAAGCTCCGATTGAGGCAAAGACTTCCTTCAAACAAATGCGCTTTGATCTCATTCCTGCATACAAGCCTTCATTTGGGCATTCACCTCCTGCATATCTGCGTGTAAGCCTTCGTTTGGACATTCATCTCTGGCCATGCCTGCATGCAAGATTCAGTTGAGAAAGGGCTTCATGCCACTTGGGTTACATCTTTCATTTGGGTATTGAAGCTTCCTTCGATTCAGAAGGAAATGATCTTCATACAAGCTTCAATTGAGTTTTTGTTTCCCTTTGAAAAAGTGTCCTTCGACTCAGGAAGTAAAGACCTCCTTTTGGTTTTCTTCAATTCAAAAAGTCAATAATCTTCTGAAAGCTTCCTTCGATTCAAAAGTTAATAACCTTCTGAAAAGTGTCATTCGATTGCACCATTCGCCCCTCACCTGTTTGCCTTGGATTCATAAGTTTTCGATTGGATGAATGGCTACCTTCCTGTGACTTTCAAATTCATCTTCATGTATGATTCAAATGCGCCTTTATATCACCTTTGAATCCATTTGTAAACCCTTCAATACGCCATAGTCCTGCATTATGACACACAACTTGGTGGTCCATTCGAAGTACTTGCCATAGTTGGGGAATAATTGTTCTCTTACTTTGGAGTCTGGTCGAAGGTTTGGGCCTAAGTTATTAAAAGCAAGAAGACTCAAAATGGCATATTCAGCTAAAAAGGGCCATTCGAAGAACACACAGTTGGTTCATTCTAAGGACACAACTGGTGAAAACGAATGTTGTGTTGTTCTAGTCTGGTCGAAAGGTGTAGAAAGATGGAGGATTTGACTTAAAACATCAAGTTGAACATTTAGACCCATAGGCTAGGCTACGTGTTTTCCCTTTTTAGGCCTCAAAACTATGACTCGCCCTATACTTAATTGTTTATGCAAGCTAAAATAGGCCTTTACCCATTTGTTGTCCAAGACCACTTGCACTTAATAGCATAATACTACCTTTTAGAAAAGTTTGTCTTGAGTCTTGCGCCTGTTTTTCCTTCAGAAAGAAGCAACCCATCTGAACCATTCATCTTGATTTTATGGCACAAGTGGACACTTACTTTCCAGCTGAGCCTTATTTTATTATTTTTTCTCCCCAAGCTTCCCAAAAGCCTTTCTCTATAAATAGAGAGTTCATTTGCACAAAGAGAAAGGAGGAGGGAGAGAAGAGGAGGGGAATGTATCTTAAAAATTCTCACACACCATAAAATTATCAAACGCTTCAACACTTGTGAAATCACAAAAAACCAGAATCATCGTTACCTCCTTCAATTCTGAAGAACAACACATTCCAGTTTACTTCGAATCAAGGAGCATCCCACTTGTTCCTTCCTTTGAATCAAGCAAAGAAGGATACCTCACTTGTTTTCCTCTTTCGAATCCAGTGTCGAAGGCCTACCCTGGGTCTTTTTCTTCGAATCCAGAGGAATTCAAAGCAACCGTTTCAAAGTCCAGAACACGCTCCAACCTCCATCAAGGTAAGTCATTTTTAACCTTTGGCCCTTCATTTCCAGCATAGCATGTAAATAAAATTTCTTTTCGTTTCAAACATGTACATACCATTGTTCTTCTTTTCGTTTCCACCTCTTTAATATGTTTCCAGAGCTAATCCTTTTGTTTTGCTTCTTGTTTACCTAAACATTCATTAAGTACTAACCTGGCTATAAGGTAACGCTATCCTAGCCTTAGGCCATGTTGCTATTCGAACTCAAATGAAAGAAACGGGAGACAAAAAAGTTAGAAACGAAGCCTCTGGATTCCATGCTAACCCCCAGGCCCCAATCGAAAGGCACAACAGGCTAGCCTTCAGGCCCCAATTGAAAGCCAAAATATGCTGGCTTCCAGGCCCCAGTCGAAACTCATTCTTTCACCCCTTTTCAGGTAAGGTCGAAGAGGGCCAAAAATGGCAGAATTGAAGGGTTGCTGCCCTAAGTCGAAAGATCCATTTTTCTTGCTTTTACCTTATTTTTGCCTTTACATTTTCTTGCCTTTCAATATGGTTGTAATAGTGTAGGATATTTATTTCCTGCATTTTTATTGCTTTGTACAAATGCTAGTAATTAGATGTGTATGGCAAGATAAAACCAACAAATAGACAACCCTAATCAAAGACTAAATGCCTGCAATCAAATACACTTAGCACACATGCACCCTTTGGGTAATTCCACGTGTTACCTTACAAAAATGGCCATGTTATGCATGTGGGATGTCTTAGCACAAACAAATAGAAAAAGATCATAGTCCCTCGATGACGCTATCAAAGTTGCCTTTCAAAATGATCTTAGTCCCTACAAAAAAGTGCTAAGTCATTTCACAACATTGCTATCATGGTCATACGATGACCCAACGCTTGTCCCTTCATATCCAACGATGGGGCTTCTTATCAAATCAATGGTAAGGTAGCAACATCTAAAGGAGGAGGAAAAACACAACTAAAACCTTTTGAGTAGGTTGATTAATTTTAGTTACTTGCTCAATTTCAAAATAAACATCCTTGCTATTTTCAAAACAATCACATACACTTTCAAAACACTTTCCAAACATGAAATATTTTCAAAAGCTCAACACTTTGCATACATTCTTACGAATGGGAATCATTGCAAAGTTTTCCTAAACGATGGCACCTTTTCAAAATACTTTCAAAACCACACAAAAGCACGACTTTCAAATAAAAGCAAGTGATTTAGCAAGTAACTAAGAGCCCATGGAAAACCATGGATGGAAAGGGTGCTAATACCTTCCCTTTTCATAATCTATCCCCCGAACTCAAGAAAACATCTCGAAAGGTCTTTCCTGTGCTTTTTCACCTTTCCTTATTGGATAAAAGAAAAGTTGGTGGCGACTCTTGCTAAACCGCAACATTTTGCGAACACAAACGCAAAACCCCAAGTAGGTTCTCCCACCGTATCACAGTGGGTACCTAAGGATAAAATCATACATGTGGCAGATATCTTTAGCAGCAAGGCTAAGACACCAATCATGGTACCTGGACTCTGGCTGCTCACGACACATGACAGGAAGAAGGCATATGTTCCAAAGCCTGGAGCTTAAGCCTGGAGGCCACGTGGGCTTTGGAGGAAATCAGAGAGGAAAGATCATTGGCTCTGGAACAGTAGGTAATGGAAATCTTCCCTCTATAAGTAATGTTTTATTAGTTGATGGATTAATGCATAACCTGTTATCCATAAGTCAATTAAGTGATAATGGCTGATATAATCTTCAATCAAAAATTCATGCAAAGCTGTTAGTCAGAAAGATGGGACTATCCTATTTAATGGAAAGAGGAAAAACAACATTTATAAAATAAAACTTTCTGAACTAAAGAATTAGAATGTAAAATGTCTACTGTCTGTTAACAACGAGCAATGGATCTGGCACAAAAGATTGGGACATGTTAGTATGAGAAGAATATCTCAGATTAACAAACTCAATCTGGTCAGAGGACTTCCTAACTTGAAGTTCAATTCAGATGCTCTATGTGAAGCATGTAAGAAAGGCAAGTTTGAAAAACCTGCTTTCAAATCCAAGAATGTTGTTTCCACCTCTAAGCCATTAGAACTTCTACTCATTGACTTATTTGGACCAGTAAAAATTGCTTCAGTCAGTGGCAAGAAGTACGGGTTAGTAATCATAGATGACTATAGCAGATGGACATGGGTAAAGTTCTTAAGACACAAGGAAGAGTCACACTCTGTGTTTGTTACCTTCTGCAACCAAGTTCAGAATGAAAAGGATCTTAGAATTGTCAAAGTCAGAAGTGATCATGGTGGAGAATTTGAAAAAAAAGATTTTGAATTATTCTTTAACGAAAAAGGCATTTTGCATGATTTCTCTTGTCCTAGAACTCCCCAGCAAAATGGAGTTGTAGAACGAAAGAACAGAACATTGCAAGAAATAGCCAGAACCACGATCAACAAGACTAACGTTGCTAAGATCTTCTGGGCAGAGGCAATAATCACATTGTGTTACATTCAGAATACAATCTCCATAAGACCTATTCTGGAAAAGACTCCATATGAATTGTGGAAGAACAAAAAGCCCAATATTTCTTATTTTCACCCATTTGGATGCACATGTTTTATTCTGAATACAAAATTATTTAAACAAGTTTGACTCTAAAGCACAAAAGTGTATTATGTTAGGATACTCTAAACGCTCGAGAGGGTACAGAGTATACAATACAAAAACACATATTTTTGAAGAGTCAATCAGTGTTAGGTTTGATGATAAGCTTGACTCTCAAAAAGTCAATGCAGAACGAATTCCTTGCAGGTATAGAAGTTGAACTCACAGGTACTGAAGGCAACTCATCAGAGGCTCTCAACAGAGACACTCCCTCAATAGCATAAATAGTTACTACAAGCAATCTAGCACCTTCTATTGATCAACTCCAGAGAAGACTATCCAGAAGCAGCATTGATCACCCAGAAGATACAATATTGGGAAAGAAGGAAGATCCAATCAGAACAAGATCAACATTCAGAAACTCTAAAGAATCCCTCATGGGACTGGTTTCTCTAATTGAACCAACAACAATTGATGAAGCACTTTTGGACAATGACTGGATTCTGGCAATGCAAGAGGAGCTAAATCAATTCACCAGAAATGACGTATGGGATCTGGTTCCCAAACCAAAAGGGTTCAACATCATTGGTACAAAATGGGTGTTCAGAAATAAACTGAACGAGCAAGGTGAAGTCATCAGAAACAAAGCACGACTGGTAGCACAAGGTTATAGTTAGCAAGAGGGGATAAACTATACAAAAACCTTTTCTCCAGTCGCCAAGTTAGAATCTATCATACTCTTAATATCATTTGCTGTTAATAAAGGCATCACTCTGTATCAGATGGATGTCAAAAGTGCATTCTTAAATGGCTATATAGATGAAGAGGTATATGTGCACCAACCCTCTGGTTTTGAGAGTTCCAAAAATCCAGAATATGTTTTCAAACTAAAGAAGTCACTCTATGGTCTGAAACAAGCTCCCAGAGCTTGGTATGAAAGACTAAGTAACTTCCTATTAGAAAAGGAATTCACCAGAGGGAAAGTGGACACAACCTTGTTCTATAAGACAATTAAGAATGACATGTTAGTTTGTCAGATTTATGTTGATGACATCATATTTGGATCTACTAAACCCTCTCTGGGAAGAGAGTTTGCTAAATGTATGCAGGCAGAGTTTGAGATGAGTCTAATGGGGGAACTCAAATTCTTTCTGGGCATTCAGATGAATCAAAATCCAGAAGGAACTTACATTCATCAGAGCAAATATGACAGAGAACTTCTGAAGAAATTTGATCTCTCAAAATGTAAGCCCTCAAAGATTCCAATGCATCCCACGTGCATTCTGGAAAAAGAAGAGGTAATTAAAAAGGTAGAACAGAAGGTCTACAGATGTATGATTGGTTCTCTTCTCTATCTGACGGCTTCAAGGCCTGACATTCTATTCATTGTTTGCATTTGTGCTAGATTCCAATCAGATCCTAGAGAATCTCACTTAACAGCAGTTAAGCGAATTTTCAAGTATCTGAAAGGTACTGCTAATCTGGGTTTGTTTTATAGAAAATCAAGTGATTACAACTTAGTAGGATACTGTGATGCTGACTTTGCTGGAGACAGAGTAGAACGTAAAAGCACTTCTGGAAGCTGCCAGTTTCTGGGAGAAAATCTGATCTCATGGTCCAGCAAAAGACAATCTACAATAGCACTATCAACAGCAGAAGCTGAATACATAGCAGCAGCTGGATGTAGTACGCAAATGCTCTGGATGAAAAGTTAACTTGAGGACTTCAATATATTTGAGAGTAACATCCCTATCCTCTGTGACAATACTTCTGCTATTTGTCTCAGTAAAAATCCTATTTTTCATTCTAGGGCTAAGCATATAGAAATAAAACATCATTTTATTAGGGACTATATTCAAAAAGGGATCCTTAACTTAAAATTCATTGACACATACCATCAATGGAATGCTGTATTTACAAAACCTCTTTCTGAAGATAGGTTTAACTTCATTCTGAAACATCTCAGCATGAAGCTTTTCCCAGAATAAATTGTTTTATTTACATATCTTAACTTTCATAATTTTAGTTATTTTCTGTGAACTACTGATCAACCTGCCTTCAGAATTTTAGAAGTACAAATTGTATCAGAATCTATCCATAAAGATCTGAGCGTTTCATTTCAAGGATAGAAGTGTGTTGTTCAAAAGCGTTGATTGGGTGCATTGAGACACACGTCGTGGGTAACCGTTCCAATATCTTTCTGAATCCCCTAAAATCAGTTGTCATTAATGCTTATAATCATGACTAATTGTTTATCTCTCTTACAGTTTATGCTTTCAAAAATCTATTTAAATTCTAGTTTCACTCTTTACATTCTTTCACGTTTACTCTCTCAATACCTTCTAATTGTTTACAGTCCGTACTTTCAAAAAAATAAAAAACCTTTCATCTTTCTCAAATTTCTTGTGTGAACATGGCTTCTTCAAGCGTCCAAAACACCAGTACTCAGGGAACTACTTCTATGGAACAGTACGAAGAACCATACAAAATGCTATTCACGCCCATTGGCAACCTGGAAGTTCTTTTAGAACTGATTGTTGATTTTGAAAGTCTTCAAGAAAATGGCTTCAATATCTCTGAAGAGGTCAATGCTCAAGGATGGAATAGATATTTTGACCGTCTTCTAGGGCCAACGTTTCCAATTCTTGTCAAAGAATTATGGATACATGCTTCCTCCTCAAACCATCAAGTTACCTCATATGTCATGGGGAAGAAGATTGTCATTACTAAAGACCTAATTTCAAGACTTACCGGTTATAATGGTGGAGGTGTCAGGTGTATAGACATGGCTGAAAGATGTGTTGATGTTGCTTCAATTGCAAGGGAAATATTCACTCTGGGTCTACCCTCCAGCAAGATTAGGGATCTGAAGGATCATCACAGAATCTGGGCTAAAATAATTTTGGGATGCATCAACCACAGGAAGCCAACTAGCTCTCCTAATTACATAAACATTGATCAGCAGTTTATGATCTACTTTATCTCCAAGAAGACTAAGGTAAATCTCCCTCACTTGCTATTTAATCATCTGAGGACCAGTGTAAAGGAAAAAAGAGAAGATCAGCGTACCAAAAGGGACTGGATACCCCTAGGAAGAATCATATCAGATATTCTGACAGAGAATAGGCTGATAGAGCATCTAACTGAAGCACAGGAAATTAGCTCACTAGAAGCAACTGCTGGGAAGCCTCTGAATGCAAAGAATCTGAAAAAGATGAAAATCATTGAGAATATCAAGAAGGAACCCAACGTCACTTATTTTGCAACCATCACTTACAGAAGAATTCCTCTGGATGATTTTCCTCTTTTCTCTGAGATTAACTCCAAGCCTGGGATAATTGTCAGATATATGGATGCGTGTAAGGCAGATGGCACTGCACCAGGATTAAATATCCAGGACTTGCATCAGGCGGCTCCAGAAGTTGTTTTGAAGAATACTAAGAAAAGAAAGGCATCAGTAGAAGGATCATCCCAAAGGACTCCAAAAGTTGCTAAAAAGAAAGGTAGTCCTTCTTCCGTTACTATTTTAGAATCAATAACTATATCAACATCTGAACCCATAACTACCCAATCAGAACATCCAACCCCAAAAACTTTTGATGACTTTGACATAGGGTTTGATCCATCAGAAACTCTAAGTCTAAGAGAAACTCACTCCCTTCCTATCAATCCAAACCCTGAACCAACTCAACCAGAACTTGCCAAAGTTCTGTCAGATATTGACTCTTTTGACCAAGATATTTCAGCTCCCACACCACAAAATCCAAATCCTCAAATCCCTGATAATCCAAACTCCAAAACTACAACAGATGTTCCACAATCAGATATTCCACTACCTCTCTCTCCATAACAAGATATTCCTCATCCACCATCACCTCAACTTGAACAATCACAACCAGAAGCTCAAACTTCTGAGAACCAACCATCTGAGACCTATGAACCAGAACCTCACAATCTTTCAACCAACCAATCTGAAGAACCTACTTCAGATTCAGATACAATCCCAATCCCAGGAATCACTGAACCACTTGCCATTCACATGCCTACCACCATCCTGGACATTCCACAAATTCCTTCTTCTCTGGAATCCACACCACAAAATTCCCCAACTAATCCAATCATCATACCCGACTCTCGCACTCCCTCACCCAAGAGCAATCCAACTGACAATGTAAGACTTGTCATTGATCTAACTGCATTTGAACGATTAGCTGCTATATCTCACAAAACTGCCATTGCCAAACCAAAACCAACTGAACCCACACCAGATGTTGGTACAAGTTTGTTGATGTTTGAAACTGGAATACAGGAATGGATAACCTCCTTGAAGCAAGCTAGTCTAGAGATGACTAACCCTACTGCTTCTGATTATCTATGGACAAGTTTCAGAAATTGGCTAAGTTCTGAAACATTAAAGATAAAAGAATAGAGCTATGAACAGATTCAACGGAATTTGAGTGATATGCTACAGGTTTTTGAAGACCAAGTTCTGAGCCATCTGCTCAAGAAGGAGATTCTCCCTCTGGATAATGCTCCCTGGTCAGAACATCGTCTCTCAGATGAAGTTCAACTAGAATCAGAAGGACTCACTCTGACTGTTGCTCCATAATAGATGGTCTCAACTGAGGAAATGGTTCAATGTGATCAAGATGCAGAATGCTCTGAGAAGCGTCCAGACACTGAAGAATCTCCAGCTTCTTCCTATGTCATACAAACTCTGGAAGAATTGAAGAGAGTAAATGCTGTTATCCAGGAAAGGTTGGATAAGCAGGAGGACACTAACAAAGAAATCAAGAGTATCTTGGGCAAACAAGAAGAATCTAACTCCCAGATCAAGGGCTTGTTGGAAGCTTTGTTCACACGCCTTCCTCCTCCCTCTTAGATTCTCTTATGTTTTAAATTTGTTTATCTGTAACGTTTGTTTTACATTGCTTCTGTTCTGAAATACTTATCATTGCTTCTTGTTTTTTAATATAAATCAACTTTTCAGCTCTGATTATATTTCCTTTTTGATAACTGACAAAAAGGGGGAAAAGTAAGATATTTTCAATAACGGTTTACTGAGACAGAAGTCTCAAACATTCTGAACTACTTAACCTCTATCTTCTGAAAAGCTTGAACAGGTACAAAACTCTGATAAAAGACGCAGTTAAACTCTGATGCTCAAAGACTTAAGGGAAGTAATCAACTCAAGGGGAGTTTTTCTTCTCTATTCTAAACTTTTTATTATTTATTTTTTAATTGAAAAATCTGGTTTTTGTCATCATCAGAAAGGGGGAGATTGTTAGAACATAGTTTGATTCTACAACCCTTGGTTAGAGTTTTGATGATAACAAATACAAAGAATAAATAAATACAAAGAACAAATATGCACTTTAAAAATATGTTTTATGTATGCAGAAGTTCTGATCAGATCAGCATCAGAAGATAAGCCATAAAGTATTACATGCTGAAGCAATCAGATTATACACTGAAGATTGGTGACCAGAACCTGCGCTTAAATTACAGTAAACTTTGATTCTGAACAAGAACATATCAAACCAAGTCATCAATATTCTGAAGCGTCATCAGCAGTAAGGAGAAAAGACTCTGAAGCGTTACTGAACATTCAAGACAGAATTAATTCCAACGGCTTTCTTCAGACAGGATCTTCTCCAAAAGGAAAGTGTGTTAATGACATTAAACTTGCTTTATGGACAACGTCATTACATTGCCTATATAAACAAGTCAGCTTGCAAAATGAAGCACGTACGTACACACAACAATTTGATAAGATCACCAACCATGCATATTCAAGCTCAAGCAAATTCATTCTTTATTCTAAGCTAAACCTGTGTAATTTATCATAGTTGTGATAAACCGTTTTTGTTAGAAAAACAACAACACGTTTTGTTTAATCATATTGTAAAAGAGATCCTTGAGATTAACCGGATTGTGGTTGTACTCAAGAAGACTTTAACAATTGTTAAAGTAGCTTTTGTAATCTTGTTGAGATTAGTGGATTAAGACCTCGTTGGAGAGAGGCGAAATCACCTTGACGGGTGGACTGGAGTAGTTTGAGATCAAACGAACCAGGATAAAAATACGGTGTCATTAAGCTGGTTTTAGATCCTAGTTTTCAATTCAACCCCCTTCTTGTGTTTTTCACATCTTCAAGGGCTTCCTACTAACTGATGGTAGGATAGGAATATCTAAAGGAGAAGGAAAATTATAAGAACAACCTTGAGTAGGTAGTGTAGCGGTGAAAATCGGAGATCAAGCTATTAATTAACTTGACTCACAAAAGCAAGAGTCGCCACCGCGCTTTATTATTTCCAAAGCGAAAAGGGAAAAGAGCGAAATAAAACCCTAAAAACATGCAATGTAAAATAAAAAGTAATACAATGCGTTTTTTAAAAGAGATCAAGAGTCCAGGGGTTGGTTATGCAATGGGAAGGTATTAGCATCCAATGCATCTGCGGTACTCCGCAGGAACCTTTTGAAATATCTGTTTTTTGGTTAAAATTGTTTATTATGTACAAGGGTGTATGTATCTACAAACATGTTTGTTTAAGGGAAAAAAATGAGTTTTTATTATTGCGTTCGTGAGGGTTTCGCGACCCTTTGCCTACGTATCCAATGAAGGAATCAAAACACCGTAGTTCCTCTAGAAAAAAGTTGATTTGTTGGTGTTTTTTAGTGGGCGACATTATCGCACGCATTCTAGCAATAGGCACGGCCGGTATCGCGGTAGAACGGAGATAACATACCCTTGGGGGAGTTTTGATTTGTTGAGTGTTTTTGCATGTTTTAAAGTATGTTCAAGTAATGATTAAAGAGTGTTTTTGGATTTTTTGGTTTGTTTTTATCTTGCCTAATTACTAGCGTTTGTACAAAGTAAATAAAAGTGCTGAAAGATAAAAAAAACCTACGCTATTACAAACATATCAAAAGGCATAAAAATATGAAGGAAAAAAAATAAGATAAAAGTAAGAAAATGAGTATCTTTCGATTCTGGCAGGAGCAGACTTCGACTGGCATTTTCTGGCCTCCTTCGAATGGGGCTAGCAACAGTGAAGTCATGTCTTTCGATTGGGACTTTGGCAGAGGCGAAGTCCTGTCCTTCGATTGGGCTTTGGGTAGGGGTCAGGTAGTGTACTTCGATTGGAGACTGGCAGAGGAGAAGTCTTGTCCTTCGATTGGGGACTGGCAGAGGCAAAGTCATGTCCTTCGATTGGGCAAAGGCAGCAACAAGTTATATCCTTCGACTGGGAGTTCGCACCAGTGAGGTTCTATCTTTCGATTGGCCTGGATGTCAGTGTAGGAACGCCTTTCGACTGGACATGGTTTGCCTCCTGGTTGTCTCTTTCGTTCGACCCGGAGAAAGTGGGTAGAAGCCAGAAGCTTCGTTTCTTATTTTCTGTTTCCTGTTTCCTGTTTCTTTCATTTCAAACATTAAATGAAAACATGGCCTGAGGCCATGCTAGTATGAACAGTTTAATAATCAAAGCTAGTAAACAGAAAGCAGAAACGAAACAGGTAGTTCTGAAAGGTATGTTTAAAATGTGGAAACGAAAGGAACAGTATGTACATGCTATGAAACGAACAAAAGTATTATTTACATGTCATGCTGGAAATGAAAAGTTCAAGGGTAAGAGTGACTTACCTTGCTTCAGGCTGGAACGTGTGTTGGGCCTGGTGTGGTGGCCCTGGGTGCTGGATTCGAAAGAGGGGTCACAGACTGTGCTTGGAGCACTGGACTTGAAGGAAAAGAAAAAGCAAGTGATGCTTCTTTGATTCGAAGGAGACTGCAAGGTGGTTGTTCTTCAGAATCGAAGGAAGTAAGTGTTTGGGATTTTTTTGTTTGTTCTCACAAGTATTGAAGGGACTTGAGAGATTTTTATGTTTGAGAAAGTTTGGGTTTGTTCTCACAAGTGTTGAAGAACTTTGAGAATTTTTATGTTTGAGAATTTTTGCAGATTTCTACAGTGTTTGAGAAAATTTGGGAGAGGTTCGTCTGGTCCAAAAATCCTCTCTCCAAAGATCCTCTTTTTTCATGTTGTGAAGCCTTGTATTTATAGGAGGATTTGCTGAAGTTTTGGGGGGAAACAAAATGATTTGAACAGTTTGGGAATGCTGTTTCGATCCTTTCTTCTACGCAGCTCTTGTGCACTCCTTTTTGGGCAAGTACAGGACTGTTGTAGCAGGCTTTTCAGTATTTTGGAGTTTAGTGGCAGGTTGGTGCAGGACTGTTGTAGCAGGCTCAGTAGTGTTTGTTGCATGGCAGTACAGTGGTCCAACTTGTGAATTGAAGGAGACTGTATTTCCAAGTCCAAGCTTGTTGATCGAAACAGACATATTTCCCAATCGAAAGACTGTGTTCGAAGGAAGCAATATTGCCCAATCGAAACATGTTTGCAGGCAGTAAACTTGTCCAGATTCGAAAGAAGGCTTGCAGGCAGCACTCTTGGTGAATCGAAATAGGCTTGCAGGCAGCAAACTTGTCCGGTCGAAGCAGGCTTGCAGGCAATGAACTTGCCCAGTCAAAGCAGCAAACTTGTCTAGTCGAAAAGCTAAATCGAAGGAGTCTTGTCAACACATGAAATCAAACAAAAAACACACATTTTTTGCTTGATTAGAAGTTAGTGATACATAGGCTAAGAATGTTCAAAACACTTGACAATTTCTGCATAATCAATGCTCGAAGGTGAGAGGTTAAAACCAACTGTATTTAGTGACCTTGCCTTTGTATAAAAATGCAAAAATGCAAATGGGATCTTAGGTCAAAAATTGGGGTACAACAGGTAGAATACTTTTAATCTCTTGCTCACAAACATTTAAACACAGAAACATTTTTCACACAATTACACTTTTCAAAATATTTTCAAACAAACACTTTGTACGCATTCTCGAGGACAGATATGAGAATCAGTACAAAGTTTTTCCTTACATTGGCATTCAAAATATTTTTTCAAATACACAACACAGAGAAATTTTTTAAAAGTGAGCTAGCGATTAAGAGCCCGTAGATAACTACGGATAAAATGGGTGCTAACACCTTCCCTTTTCATAATCTACCCCTCGAACTCAAAAATCTCGAAGGTCTTTCCTGTTATTTTCACCCTTTCCTTATTAGATAAAAGAAAAGTAGATTGCGACTCTTGCTATCCGCAACATTTGTGATAAAACACAAACCAAGTCAGTTATTCCACTGTATTAGAGACATACTTTACAATTTCATACGAGTTGGTGCGAGATCAGCATTATACTGGTACTTCTTGTAGAAAGCCGCAACCAAATCTTCCATGGTATGAATATTGGTCCCTTATAGTTTATAGAACCACTCCAACTGTGTTCCAGATAGGATCTCTTGGAAGAAATGAACCCACAACTTCTTGTCAACAATGTGGGGTTGGATTTTCCAAACATATGACCTCAAATGTAGCTTCGGGCAAGAAACGCCGTCCTACTTAGCAAAGGTAAGAGTTTTGAACTTAGGAGGAATGATGACTCCTGAGACCAAACCCAATTCTTCGAAGTCCAACCCAGGCACCTTCTGGATCTCCATAGCTTTCAGACGCTCTTCTAACAACTTATACTTCTAATCAGCAGGGGGATATTATTAATCTGAATAACCTTCTTTTTCTTCAACAGAGTATTTGACATAACCATGATTGTTATTTTCCTCATTCTTATCACTTTCATCATTGTCATACTGTTCATTATCATTGTCCTTTGGATCTCGATCTCCTTGGGCTGTTTAGTCGGACCTCTGAATCTTCTCCCTATGTTGATAATGTCAATTGTTTTTTTGTCTTCTTCTTCTTCTCTTTGACGATGAGTGTCTTCCGTTCTTCTTTTCCATTGGCTAATCTTAGGAAAGTCTCTTGGAACTGAGCATTCTGAGCCTGGAGATCTTTCATTGTTTCTTCGAGAGCCATTTTTGCTGAAATAAACAGCAAGGAAATGAGAAACTTGTCTTGTAAACCTGTTATGAAATGACACGGTATGTAGATGTGTATGAAATGTTTTTAAGGATCTTTAGGGAATTTATATTGAAACATTATAAATTGAATTTAATTGCAATTTTGTCTGAAGAAATTTGAGTTTTCATCTTTGAACGTCCTTCTATAAGAATCAAGCTCACCATATCAAGTGGGTCATACCTTCTAACTCAAGAAAATGCACTTTGATCTTGACAGCATCTGGCTAAAGGAAAATAAATCGTCTTGCCCCTTGCTAGAAATCTGGCATATGATAATCCTGCACCAAAGATCCCTAAGATCCTTGAAATGGTTAGTAAAAATGCAATGTCATGATGTTATGATGTCATGATGTTATGTTCATGTTTAAAAAAGTAGAAAACAAAAAGAAATCACACAAGAGCCTTAGGTTTAAAGGCTTGTGTGAGGTCCATAGGTAAGTACCCTTCTATATTGAAGTTAAGTTGGCATAACTTGTCCAAAAAATAGCAACCGGGTTCTAGGAATCTCATATCACCTATTTTTCTCACAGGCTTTATTTTAGCACGGCAACTGGCTTGCCACCAAAACATCCCGAGAGTCGAATCTCAATGAGCGTAGCATCGATTATCAACTAACCTTGGACTACACCAAAGTCGGCCATCTCACTACCTTTTAATGACTAAGATGGGTCAATTAAGGTTCTAAAAGTAAGTTAATGCAAATGACACCACGCGGAAGCCTAATGTTATCCTTGACTGACTCAAGGAACATTAGTACAATTAAATGTGTCGCACTAATCGTAGCCATCATTTCACCGTACAGTATCAATGATCTATTGCTACTTACCTAAGGCATCCCTAGATCTGGGTGTAGGATCTTACAAATAATAAACCCAAGCAAGCCCTTAAAGTTAAAGCAGACAAAGCACACAATTTAAGCAAGTAAAGTGATATAAACTCTTAAGGTAACCCCTATTTTAATTATGTCCCCAACAGAGTCGCCAGTTCTGTAATACGGTGGGAGAACTTACTTTTTTGGCGTTTTATCGCAAATGTTGGGGATAGGAAAAGTCGCCACCAACTTTTCTTTTATCCAATATAAGGAAAGGCTAAAAAGAACAAGAAAGACCTTGATAGATTTTGAGTTCGGGGGGTAAGTTATGAAAAGGGAAGGTGTTAGCACCTTTTTCATCCGTAGTTATCTACAGGCTCTTAATTGCTTAGCTCACTTTGAAAAACTTTGCTTTGCTTTGTGTGTGATTGTTTGAAAATATTTTGAATGCCAATTATGAGGCAGACTTTATAATGATTCTTGTATAAGTCCTCAAGAATGCGTACAAAGTGTTTTTTTGAAAATATCTGTTTGAAATGTGATGTGTAAAATGTTTTATTTGTTTTGAAAAAGGTTATGAGCAAGAAATTTGTTAAGTCTTACCCACTAAAGGTTATTCTTGTTATTTTCCTTCTCCGTTAGAGATAGTACTATCCACACCATTAGTTGGTAGGTATCCCTATATATTGGATGTGAAAAGACATGCGTAGGGTCATCGTATGGTCATAGAAGGAAACATGTTGGGATACTTTTAGCAATTCGAAGGGACTATCATCATTTTTCTTGTAGGGTCATCAAAGAGACTAGATCAGTTTGTAGGAAACTCAAAGGGTCATCAAGGGATTATGATCTTTATTCGAAAGGGACCATGATAATACTGTTTAACCGAGGGTCTTTGTTAAAGTATTCCCATTTTCGTGGGATGCGACCATTAGTATCGCAAGGCAACAAAGAGAGGTTACCCTAGAGGTGAAGTGTGCAAAGTGTATTGATTTCAGTTATGTTATCTTGAAAATTAAGGTTATTTATGTTTGATTTTATTCTTATCATACAAGCCTATTTACTAGCAGTTATATATATATATATATATATATATATATATATATATATATATATATATATATATATATATATATATATATATATATATATATATATATATATATATATATATATATATATATATATATATATATATATATATATATATATATAAAGTCAAAAGATAAAGCGAGAATGTAAAATCTACGCTATTACAGGACTTTGAGAGAGTTACATAATTAGAAAAATGTGATGATGTAAATCTAAACTGTTACATTAAATTGTGCAACCTATACAATTGTCTAAGAAAATAAATAGCAAAAAGAATAAGAAAATGTTAGAAAAAAAGTTTAAATGCCCTAAAAATCTAATTTCATATTTTTGGTGTTTTTATGAAAATAATTTAAGTGTTAATTAATAATAATTAAAATCGTAATTCTAACTGATTTTAATTATTAAAAAGCCTAAATCTAATTGTCAAAAAAAACAATTAATTAATTTACACCCTAAAACTCATTTTTTGTTGATTTTATTATATGGCTTCTTTTTTATTTTTTTATTTATAAGTTTTGAGTAAAAATAAGTTAATTAATAATAAAATAACTAATAAAAAAAGAGGAAAATGAAGAAAGTAAAGCAAAAATGGTTTTAGCATCGCTAGGGGTTTGAACCCCCTCCTTTCTCTTCACACGCTTGGTTCTAACCTGTTATATGTTTCTTGTTTAACACATCTGAACATATGAAACTTATTAATAACATAAGTATTAAGAAATTTGAAATTAGAAAATCCTTACCACCGATATGATTGAGGGGAGGAGTTATGGGCACGGTTGAGTGTCGTTATGGAGTTGTGGAGGTTCATGGGGATGTCAGGATGATGATTCGAGGCTTTGTTTCAGTTGACAATGGTTGGAAAAATAGGATACAATTTGCACTTATTCTTTGAAAATTTTGTGTTTCAGAACTTGTTTCTATGGCAGTCAATTCGTATCCCTGTCTTATGGAATGTGTCCTATATTTATAATGGATGATTTTTTAAGTTAACATTCTTGGAAGGAAACATGTGTATTAAAAGTCATTATTTGTTTCCAAAACAATTGTAAAACTTTCCAAAACATGAAGATCTCTTTTCTTCTTCATCCCTCACGGTTTTGTTATGTTGGATATATGATCTTGGGCTTAAAATTGATCCAAAACAAAAGCCCACATCCTTGTAGATTAATTTAATTTAATTTTTAATTTTTAAATGAATAAAATAAAAATAAATGAAATAAAAAATTAAAATAATGCATGAATGGACTTAGGGGTCCCTAAGCATGTCATAAACACGTTTGAACTTCAAAAGTTAGGCTCATTATCCTAAAAGTCCAAAATTGCTCAATTGTGGTTTCATGCATTTTCTCAAAATTGCTCAACTTGCACCAATCATAACTCTCTCAAATTTTGTCATATGAAGGTGATCTTTCATTTTTTGGAAAGCTCAAGATGTCCCTTACAACTCTCACGCTGGTCACTTTTTCATTTGAAGTCTTTAAGTCGATGTAAATTTTTTACAAAAGATGTCTTGGCTCATCTCTCTCAAATGAAGCATTTTTTGACTTGAGCTTAGAAAGACAAAGTTGTAGATAATTTAATTTCCTTAAAGATGGGATTTGGTTGAGAATTTTCTGATGAAGCATGTAAAAATTATGCTTGGTCAAAGTTCAGTTGACTTCTCCTAAAGAAATGGTCAAAACCCTAATTTAGCAACTTTTGAATTTTTGAATATGTCTTGACTTTACTTGATGAATCATGGTCAACCCTTCATCAAATGATGAATGTGATTTCAAAACATTGATGTTGACCAAAAATCTTGAAGTTTGACTGTATGTTGACTATAGTTGACTTTTTATCCAATATAGTTGACTTTCACTCATCTGAGCAATTGGCTGAGAAAATTTGCAATGTATGGTTTGAAAAATGACATGAGGATTCTTTGAAGTATATGAGGAACCATGAAACTCAGTTGAGGCATTAGAAACTCAATTTTATTTTAGAAACACAAAACCCTAATTGTAGGTTAATTACTTAGGAGAGGTGCATGCATGCTCAAACCCTTGAGTATTCTCGAGCAATTGAGAACCCTAGGAGCATGAGGAGGTGTCTTGAATCAATTGTCTTCAAAAATGGGAGGGAAAATTTTGGGGTACAATATATATATATATATATATATATATATATATATATATATATATATATATATATATATATATATATATATATATATATATATATATATATATATATATATATATATATATATATATATATATATATATATATATATATATATATATATATATATATATATATATATATATAGTTGTACCCCAAAATTTTCTCTCTCATTCTTATTCAAAACATACTCCTAGAGACCCCCAAGTGCTCAAGGTTGACCGAGAATTGACCAGACATATTCTCCTCCTAAGCAATAGACTTCCAACTAGGGTTTCACTTTTCACAAAGAAGTTTGGGTTTTAAAGTCCTCAAGTAATTTCCATGGTTCCTAATATGTCATTAAGAATGCTCATGCCAAGTTTCATGCTTTGCATCACAAGTTTGCTCAATCAATGGCTCATTGAAAATACATTGTATTGGTCAAAAAGTCAACTATGGTCAACATACAGTCAAACTTCAAGATTTTTGGTCAACATTAACATTTTGAAGTTATATTCATTATTAGATCAATCTTTGATCATGATTGCCCAAGGAAAGCCCTCAGATCATCAAAAGTCAAGAATTGCCAAATTAGGGTTTCCTTAGGAGAAGTCAACTGAACTTTGACCAGGCATAACTTTCATATGCTTCATCAACCTTTCCCCAACCAAAGCCTAATTTGAAGAAAATTAAATTCTCTACAATGTTTCTAATGTTCTCAAGTCCAAAAAATACTTCATTTGGAAGATATGATCTCATACAGGTCATTTGAAAAAGTCAACAAAAGACGTTTTTTGTAAAGGAAACTTACATCAAGATGATATCTTCAAAAGCAAAAATGATCAACATAGAGATTGAAGGGGACATCTTGGGATTTCCAAAAAGTCAAAGATCAACTTCAAAAGATGAAAATTGAGCAGGTTATGAGATGCACAAGTTGGGCAATTTTCAAGAAATGCATGAAGTCAACTTTGAGCAAAATTGCATTTTTAGGTTAATGAACCTAACTTTTAGGGTTGAAACATGTTCATGACATACCCAAGGACCTCTAAACCTAACCACAAACTATTGTGATTTTTATTTTTATTTATTTGAATGTTTATTCATTTAAATATGAATTAAATCAAATAAAGTAGATAAAAATACAAGAAATAATGGGCTAGCGCATTTGGGCTTGACTTGACCCATCATGGAGCCCAATATTTCGTGCAAATACCAACAAAAAACCGTCCAGGTTCATGCAGCATCAAGAATGGCAAGAATCATCCAAATATGGCAAACTTTCAATATGTTGGATTTTTGTCTCATGGCCTTGAAAGCTTTGTTTCTTGCCATACTTGATTTTATCCTAACTCTATAAATACCTAACATTGCAAGCAAGAAAGGGCATGAAATTCCTCTTCAAAAAGCTCTTCAAAAAGTTCTCCAAAATCTTGCCCGAATTCTTCACATTTTTCAAAGAAATTTGCAATTTCGTATAGCAATTTCTAGCCATATTTGAGTAATTTCAAGCCTCATACCATCTTCCTGAAGGTTCCAGGAGGCCATACATATTCGTAGCTCACTCTCAAACACGCCAGAGCAGCCACACCAAGCCCACCGGTTTTTGGTGGAAAATTATGGATCCTAAACTCTTTTTATACGATTTAAATTAATTCTATGCATACATCCATGTTGTTATCAATGTTTGGAATGGATCTAATGTATCACACGTGAGTTTAAGTGCTTAGATTGCAGGATGCCATTGTCAGGGCTCAAGAACTTTTGAGTTTCAGATCCAGCTTCTCAAGGATGTGCTCCTACCATGGAACCTCAAGGGCTATGCGCACCAAATCATACGCAGTTGTTGGGTCCAACCAAGTTGCGCTTAGCAAATTTCAGATTCTCACCCCCAGTTTTCTTACAGCAAGCCCATCTTTTCTTTTTCTATTTTTTTTTTTTGTTTTGTCTAATTTACATTTTTCTTTTTCAATTAATTTCCTTTTATAAAAATAATTCATAAAAACATCATTAAAATCAAAACCACAAAAATATTAGAATTAGTTTTTTTTGTTTTGTTAAGATTAATTTTAATTAATTAATTTTAATAACTTTTTTAATTAATTAATTAATTATAATTAGGGTTTTATAATTAATTTATTTTCATAAATCAAATTCCAATTATTATTAACACAAAAATCTTTTTTCTCATAAAAAAAACCAAAAACATTTTTCTTGCTTAGGATTTTAGTTCTTTTATTTTGTCCTTTAATTTCTTTTTATTAATTCTTTTTCCATTTAAATTCTAGAAAAAAAATGTATAGGTCGCGCGGATAATTTTGTAATAGTCGTGGTTTACATTTCCTCGTATTTTTTTCTATTATGTAACTACTTATGGGATGTAATAGTTGTAGGTCTTTAAATTCCCACATTTTATTTTTCGTACTTACACAATTAACTGTTAGATGAATTCTAATAGGCTTGTATGAAAAGACTAAAAGCAAGCGTTAGAAAACCTAACATTCAAAGATAAAAATAACTGAAACACAACACACTCGCACACGCACATTTCTAAGGTACCTCTACTTGTTGCCTTCAGAATAAAACAGTCAAGACTCTCGAACGTAAGAAATTTTAGTGGTGACCCTTTGGTTTAAAGATCATAAGTCACTCAATGACCCTTTCGATGTTGGCTCGGTATATGATCTTAAAACCTTAGGGTAATTACTAACGTATCTTATGAGTTGCTTTTGTGACTGTACGATGACCCTCTCCTGTCCCTCAAAACATCCAACGATAGGGCTACCTACTGACTAATAGTAGGATAGCCCTATCTAAAGGAAAAGAGGAAAAGAATAAATCTTTCTAGTAGGTATATAGCTCCTAGTTGCTTGCTCATAAAAATAAACAAAACAATTTTTCGCACATGCACAAACTCTTCTCTAAAATATTTTCAAAGACAAAACACTTTGTATACGTTCTCGCTGAAACGAGAAACATTACAAAGTTCGCCATACTTAGGCATCTTTTTTTCAAAATATTTTCAAATAAACTTACAAAAAAAAAAGCATTTTTAAAGTGAGCTAGCAACTAAGAGCCCGTAGATAACTACGGATGGAAAGGGTGCTAACACCTTCCCTTTTATAACCTACCCGCGTTACTCAGAAAAAATCTCGAAAGGTCTTTCCTATTCTTTTCACCCTTTCCTTTGTTGGATAAAAGAAAAGTCGACGGGGATTCTTGCTAACTACAACATTACGATAAAATGAAAAACTAGTAAAAGTCAGTTCTCCTACCGTATTACAGAACCGGCGACTCTGCTGGGGATAGTGATGACTAAAAAAGTGGGGTTACCTTAGAGATAGTTCAAATTTAAATGCTTTACCTGTCTGACTTGCTTTCTTTACATTTCGGGTTTATGTTTGGGTATTCTTGTAAAGATCCTATACCCAGATCTGGGGCACTTTTAGGTAAGCAACAATAGATCGTAGAGATTGTACGATGTAGACAGATATGGTTGAAGTGATGGTTGCGTTAGTGTGACACATTTGTTGTTACCGGTATCCCTTGTGTTAAATCGAGGAGAATACAGGGCCATTGTGTGGTGTCATAAAACACTAAATGACCTTAGAACCTTAGTTGAATAAACTTGGCCATTAGAAAAGTAGTGAGATAGACGGCTTCAGTATAAAGCTGAGGATTGGTTGATACTCGATACTACACTCATTGAGATCGGACTTTTTGGATTTTTTGGCCGCGAGAAAAGATCGCCTGAGTTGAAACAATTCCCGATAAAGAAATATCAATGATATTGAGACTCCTTAGAACCCGATTACTTTATAGGACAAGTTGAACCAACTAAAACTTCAAGAGGGTACTTACCTACAAACTCCATGCAATCTTGAACCTAAGGCTACTTGTTTGACTTGTTTGCTTTCATTACCTAATAACTTGAAATCCTTGCAGGGCTTGCTTGTTTTCAATACCTAACAATGTGAGTTCCTTGTAGGACTTATTTGTATCCATTATCCAATAACCTGGATTTCTTGCAAGATTTACTTATTTACATCACCTTACACTTTTGCTTAGTGCATAGCATACACATCATGACATCATGCCATATCATTTCATTAACCATTTCAAGGATCTCTAAGGCATGTGATGCAGGTTATGGTGAACCATGCATCTAGCAAGGGGCAAGGGGATTTATTTTCCTCTAGCCAACGTCATCAAAGCACGATAACTTGAGTCAGAGGCTATGACCCACTCGACATGGTGAGCTTGATTCTTGTAGAAGTACATTCAACGATACGAAGTTCTTCCGTCAAAGATGAAATCAAAATTCAAACATTTTCTTGTGTTTACCCCACGAGATCCTTGAAAACATTGCATGCATGTCATTAGATAACAAGTATTCTCAAGACAAGTTTCTCATTTTCTCGTTGTTTATTTCAGCAAGTAAGATGGCTCTCGAACAAAATGATAGAGACCTCCAAACTCAAGATGCTCAATTCAAGGAAATGTTCCTAAATCTATCCAAGGGGCAAGAAGAATTAAAAGCACTCCTCTCTGGGAACATGACCAAGAAAAATCATGACGACAACAAGGATGACCAGTTGGAACAACTGCAAGCTGTGATGGAAAGGATGAGAATCCAGATGAATAGTAAGATGGATCTTATCCAAAATATAGCTCGGGGACAATAAGAGTTGAGGATTCTCATCAGTAAGCTTCATCAGGATAGATACGACCGTCTGGGGAAAACTGCTAGAATTTGGGGCCTAATCAACGATCAACTTTCTTAGCAGACGGGGAATCGAGTGACATGTTCATGTGGGAACATGTTGAAAATAAACTCAGGAGCGGTGAAATTCAGGGGACTGCATCTTCAAGTACTCAAAAGAGATCATACAACATAAATAAGGAGTCTAGTACCGTATACGACCAGAATCATTGTAATAAGAGTGATCTCAACCAATCTATGGGGGCAGTGCAGATCTCTAATCCAGCATCGGTGCAACAACAACAAGATAATCATCGTAAGCAGGACACACCCAAAAGGCAATTCACCAAAATCAACATGTCTTCATCTCAAGTATTGCAACACATGTTGAAGATGGAGTTGATAACATTGAAAGATCCTCCTCAGAATCCCAACACCGCCTTTCCTTGATACAACTGTAATATGAGATACACTTATCATTCCAATAGTCTGGGGCATGACACTAATAGCTGTTGGGCATTGAAAAATAAGATTCAGGACTTGATCGACGAAGGGGTGATGGAGTTCACACAACATGGTTGTTGTACCCCAAAATTTTCCCTCTCATTTCATCAACATTTCTCATCACAAGACTCTTGGAATTCAAGATCAAGCTAGGGTTTGCTCTGCTCAAGACACCTCCTTGCACTGTTGACCTAAATTAGGGTTTGAGTTTGCATAGTGATGTTTGACCTATAATGCCCAAAGTTACTTTCATACTTCATTTTGGACTCATAAGATTTTCCATATCAAGTTTCAAGCCTTGATTCAAATTTTTGCCTAGTCAAATTGGACAGTTGACCTAGAAATCAGCTGTATTGGGGAAAAAGTCAACTGTGGCAAATTGACAGTCAAACCTCATGAAATTTGACCCAAATAAACATTATGAACTCATATGAACCATTTGATCAAGTTTGGATCACAATTCCACAAGAAATTTGATCAGATCACCAAAAGGCAAAATGGTCATTTTTAGGGTTTTGACTGTACAAAGGCAATTTTTGACTGGTTGACCTAGCCAATGGCAAATCAAGCTCAACCATGGACTCAAGGACTCAATTACATTGTCTTGACCCATTTAACAAGTTCAAAAGATCTCAAATGCATAGGATTGACAGATGAATTTTTTCAGTCAACTGATCAAAATTTGACTATATATTGAAAAGTCAAACTTTGACTTTTTAGTAAAAATCAAGTGCCAAGGGTCATTTTTCATCAAGAAATGTCAAATTATGAAACTTGTTCATCAAGAAACCCAAAAATTCAAATTAGGGTTTAAAATGGAAAAATTTTATAACTTGGAAATTTTCTAAGTTATAAAATTTTCTTATTTTTCCTAACTTTGTCCCATTTTTTCACCAAGATGCAAATGTATTCAAACAAAACTTACAACATGAAAGTTGTAGTCCATCACAAAGTCAACAACTTTGGTTCACAAAGTTTTCTCAAAATAAGCTTGTATCTCAAGTTATGATTTTTGGAACAAGGGTACCTAAAACTTTTAACTTAGAAATTTTGCCCTATTTTAGGCAGGATTTTGACCCATCTTCTTGGCCATTTTTCACATAGTTCCACTTGTAATCTTAAGTTGCATTTCAAAGATGGATTATATTACATGTTGCGAGCTTTCCAAATTGTCTAAGAACTCCTCAAACACCTTTGTGGTTAGGGAGAATCGAATGCTTGAAGTTGGCAAAAACTCACTTTGCAACCATGGCCAATACATGTTCATACCAGTTGCCAAATCTGACCTAGCTAGCTTGGTTCACAATTACAGGCCTCTAAACCAGTTTGTATTCCATAATTTAATGCAAATCCATTGAGCCAATGAATTTTCTTGTTCATTAGGGTATTGTACACAAGTTTAATCCCTAAATGGTAAAAGGCATATTTCCATTTTTGCAAAAGGTTGCTTTATGTCAAACCACTAATCCTTGAGCCTTGAACAAGATCTTATGATGTCAACCAAATCAACAAACTTGGGGCCAAGCTTGCACAATGTATGCAGGGTTGGATCTAGCCTGTACAGGCCTGCTCTTTGTCACTTCTCATTTTGCTTCATAACCAAGCAACTTGTCAAAAACAAAAAAAACACACACATCTGATAAAACCAACTCAAGCAAAGTTGTCAAACAAGTTTCTCATACCCTAGCAAGCCAGAAGCACGAGCTCTTCACCACTCAAACCTCCTCATACTCAATATCCCTATTTTCTTGCAAAACAGGGCTAATTCTGCATTTTGCAAGCCACCATCAAATTCCCTTGTGCGTTTTATCCAAAACTACTTCAAACACATTCCAATCAACATACCTGAGCTATCCAGACCACCCACAAGTTGTTGTAACTCCATTAACACACATTGCCATTTTTGTTTGGAAGCTTTGCAAGTTGAATTTTGTAGCACGATTCAGGCCACTTCAAAACAAACCAAGCATTGGGAAAGGTTCAGTGGACATCAGGCAAGCTCAATAGAACCTCAAGCACCATTGAAAGTTGCTACATTGTCCAGCTCGAACTCAACTGAAACAGGTATTTCATGAACTTGTATCTCTCTATTTAGGAATAGTTAGACTTAGGTTTGTGAATGAAAGATGTTGTATTCATAGCCCTGAAACCATACATGTGCTTAGTTTTCATTTATATTAATAGTGCTAGGAGAATTTCATTCATGAACTTTCTGAAAAAACTAGGTTAGAAATTAGGGCCAGAGAAATTCTCTCTGGTCTTTGAGAGTTAGCTTAAGTTTTTTATATGGTTAGATTCGTTGTTTGATGCTCTACAAGTTTTATGTTTTGAGTTTTGTCAAAAAAGCACTGAATCAGGAGATACAAGTTTGTGTGGAAAACGCGCGTTTTGGTGTTTGAACAGAGGAAGAAGATGAAGTTCTTGGGCTGGGCCTGGTTATTTTTGCTTCTAACACTGGCATTTTCAATTCACACCCCCTGGCCCATTTCTTGTATATTTATCATTTTTGCATTTTTATTTCATTTCTGATTTTGATATTTTATTTTTAAATATAAAAAATGATCAAAAAATATTTTTATATTTTTTTACATTTATTTGGTATTTATTTTTTATTTTTACTAACATAAAAATGTTTATATGCTTTTATATCATTTTGTTTAAATTAAGAAAAATATAATACAAATAATACTTTTATTTTTATTTTCATTTTTATTCATATTTAAAAATGTTTTCTTGAAATATATACATATTTGTAAATAATTTATTTTTATTTTTCAGATATTTAGCATAATATATATATTTTTGTTAATTAGAATAAAAAGACCAAAAATATTACATTTTTATTTTTATCATTATTTATACTAAAAATACTTTTTTTGAATATATTTCATTTTTATACATATTAATATTTTTTTGTATATAAAAAAATACATTATATTCATTTTCCTAAGGAATTAGGGTTTTTGCCCTAAAAACAAAAATAAATTAAAAATAACCCTTTTTATTTATTTCTTTACTTTTCTTTACATAAAAAATACTTTTTTTTGCATACATGAACAAATAAAAACTTTTTTTGTATAATACATTTTATTTAATATTTATTTATTGTATTTATTTAAATATTGTACATTTAAATATTATGCCTTGCAAATTCAACTTGGATGTAATAGTAATTAGGGTTTTATATTTCTTGCAAAATAATCCCCAATTCAAATTTGTATCCCCCTCCCTATATCATGTTGTAATAGTGTAGAATTTAAATTCTCGCACCTTTAAAATGCTTTCAATTATGCCATGATTAGACTTAGGGTTTGTATGCAAAAATAGAACCAACAAATAGCTTGACCTAATCAAAGACAAAAATGTATGAAAAACAAACACAATGCACACTTGCACCCCTAGGGTTAAAATCCACTTGTTGCCTTCAAAAATGGGCCATGGTATGCATGTCAAGTACTTCGGCAAAACAAAAACAAAACAAATATCATAGTCCCTCGATGACGCTATCTGAGTTGCCTAAATAAAATGATCAAGTCCCTCAAGAAAATTGCCAAAAATACTTGACACTATTGTTATCATGGTCTATACAATGACCCGCGACTGTCCCGTTTAACATCTGAACACAAGGTTGTTCACCAAATACAATGGTGAAACAACACTGTTAAAAGGGTTAAAAACATACGAAATATCTTTGAGTAAAATAGGGTAGACAACTCTTAGTTACTTGATCAAAACTTGCAAAAACATCCTTTCTATGTTCAAAAAACACTTCACCACACAATTTCAAAACCCTACTTTCAAAACATTGAAATATCTTTTCAAAAAGACACACACCTTTGTATATATTCAAACAAGAATCGTTATAAAGGTTGCCTAGACAAGGCATCTTTTTTCAAAACATTTTCAAAACCACACACAAAACACCATTTCAAACAATTGAAAAGCAAAGCAAGTGATCTAAACAAGTAACTAAGATCCCATGGATAACCATGGATAGAAAGGGTGCTAATACCTTCCCTTTCTATAATCTACTCCCCGAACCCAAGAAAACATCTCAAAGGTCTTTCCTGTGCTTTTTGACCTTTCCTTAGGATAAAATAAAAAGTCGGTAGCGACTCTTGCTAAACCGAAACATTTGCGAACACAAACGCAAAATCCCAAGTCAGTTCTCCCACCGTATCACAATGGTCATACTGAATTCTTCTGCCATCCTACAAAGGCACACCATCTGAAGTGACAAGTTCAGATGAAAAGGCTTTTTGTTCATTAGAGTTTTCAAATTGTAATTTTATTTTGATTTTTCGAACACTTAGTTTATGTCAAACTTTGTTATTCCATTAATGCATTGCATATGTTTGTCTTGAAGTAATCCATTTGTTTTCACTCTACTATGTTTTTACTTTTGTGACATTCAACTCTCGATTAAAAAACTATAAGCCTTTAGAGGGAGGATGACGAAAATGATACCATAATCTCTACAGTATGCTTTTGAACAGACCTTGCTGACGATGTACAGGAGTTCTTTCAAATCCTAAATAGTGGATTTATAAGGAAGATAATCCCTAGTCAACCCATTTGATCCTAAGAAGTAGGAGTTTTCTTTTTCACACAAATTGAAACCTTTAATCATGACCTGGGAAGGGTAGATTCTCATTTAATTCAAATGTGCATTCAGTCGCAAGCTCTACCTTCATACACAAAGAATAGTGTCGAGGATGCTCTTATAAAGACAGTGATGGTTCCCCATAATCATTAAAATAGGCAGTCATTATTTTTCAAAAGAAAAGTCCGGTAAGTCAAAACCTATAAAGGAGACTTACGGAAAAACTGGGGCATCCCGTTGACTGTAATCACAAAAGAAACAGTTCAGGCAAAAGGTAGGGATGATAAAATCAAAAAATAGGTCTCTACAAATCCTCAACAAAAAATATTACAAAGAAATGATGACTGCCTTCTCAGATAAACTTTCAGTATCTGAACCATCACCGAAATATCAGGGAAAAGATTCCAGACTCAATTGGGATCTAAACGCACAATTAACTAAGTATATGACTGAATAACATCACGAAGAACGAGTTGGGTACAAATAAAGTTTGATCCTTTATCCTTTGTTTCATGAACCATGAACCAGGCCACGCTACAACCCTTAAAAGTCCTAGCGAAAGCATGGGTTAGTTCGAAAGCATATTGTTACAAAAAGGTATCCTGACTCTTGTAAGGTTCACTATAAATCCTGAGTTGAATTCACGTTCTTACAAAATTCAGTTTGTTTACTAAAAATGCATTTTCAAAACTTCAAGACAGACATAATCTTTACATTTTTAAAAATTCCATTGTTTGCATATGACTAATTGTTCGACAGCAAAGAAATTCATACAACGGATATTCAATGAACAAAAATCCTCTCAATGAACAGAATCACCTCAGATGGAAATACATTTCCAATAACAGGCCTTTCATAATCAAGGGGCATGGCATGATGTCCAACTGATCTAGGGGAGGTCGATTCAAGATTCAAGGAATTTCTGAAAAAGTGTCGAATAGCCAGGGGCAGACCTCCATCTAAATCACTTGGGGAATTGAACATGAGTTCCAACAAAGGGCCACGTACAATCAAGGAAACATTTTCTGGCAGTGTTGCAACACTTACTACTATGGATAGTGACAATTATCTGCACCCTGTGAACGCGGACATAGTCGGAAAATACTATGCATGAAAAAAGGCCCGCTAGGTTGACTGGCCAAGGAAAAATAAGGGCATCCCGGCGAACCAAAAGAGTTCGGGAAAAAAATAGGGATATATAAATAAAACTGTACACCCGGTAAGTCGAAAACCGGAAAAGGTAGCTTGGGCAAAAAAGGTTATCTCGATGGACTGAAAATCTAAAAGGACGGTCCAGGAAAAAGTTAGGGATTAAAGCGTACGACTATGTCCCGATATCTCGTTACTTGTTTATCAGTAGAAGACTTATCGCCCTGATTAGCATTCACTAAAGGCTCTAGAAGTTGAGGTGTGTTCAAGTCTCCATGAATCCCCATAGAGCAACTTCCATGAGATTATCCCTATATGGTAATCTTCATAAATTCATACATTCCCCGCAATTTTCCCAATAGATCACTCTGGTAGATAAAGGAGTGCAGGCTTCCTCCCAGTAATATTTCCTATCTGCAGGATCCCAAACATTACAGTCTATGGGAATTCTTCTCCCTAGTTGAGTTTTCAAAACTGTAAAAGCCCCTGCAGATTACTTCTCTCCAGCAGAGCGCATTCTCCTTGGCAAAGATCTTCCCTCAGTAGGATATACCTCCATCAATAGGGTTTATTTCCCCAATAGGATTTATCTCCCCAGTGAGGACCAATCTCCGCAGCTTGAGTCTATTACTCAGATGACAATGAGTCACCGGAAAAACATCCCTTCCCTAGTGAAGTTATCATTATCCCCAGGGAATTGCTATTTGAATCTAAAATTGGATCAAATATCAGTCAACTTTATCCTCCTCAGACGAGTCAGAAAGTTATCCATCGATGTTATCCTCAATCAGGGTATATAAGGAATTATAACTCCCTAGTAGAGCAAAAAACAACCAAATTTTTGACCTCTTCTTCCCCAAGTAGGAGTAAACACTCTCCAGCAAAGTTCCCTCAAATAGTAGAAATCAATGTTCCCCAACAGAGTTTCATAAAATCTCAAGCAGTTTATAAAGCCTCGTCCATAATAGAGTTTATTTCTCTAGCTACGGAAGTTCATCCCCCATTGGAGTTTATTTCTCCAAATTGGTAAAATATTCGAACATAACTCTTCTCTCCAACAAGATTAATCAAGATAACCACCTCTAGAAGAGTAGCTACTCGCATCACAGGATTGTTCGTTCTTCCATCCCCAGTCAGAGTACATGTAATCAATCAATTTCAGAAACCATGATAGGTTATCAACTCTCCTAAAAAGCTTTTATCCTCAAGCAGAAATCAAAATCTCCAGTGGAATACCCTCGGACAGAAAACGGGAATCCCGACGAATTTAACTTCAACAAATAGTGAGGAATTACATTCTTCATCTCTAACAGGAAGTCATGGATTTATTTTCCCCAATTCAACGACACTACAAAAATTAACTGATGCGCTCATATATTACATTCATACATCATTTAAAAATGTCATAGCATATGCATACAAAGCACATGCAACACAATCTCATTTATTTTGAGAATTGTTCTGCAATGCATTTCATACATCATTACATTGCATACAGCTAACTCTTTACTGTTTCAAGAAAAGATCAATAAACAGACCAACATCATTAACTACTAGTATGACTAGACTATTTTCTCAAAGACAACATCTTCTGGCTCAGATTAAATCGACCAGTGATTTTTTCTGATACTTCTTCCAGTAAACCTTTTTCTGGATCAGATTAAATTGACCAAATATTTATTCTGATACTTCTTCCAATTAAATACAAAGAGACCTCTTCTGGCTTAGATTAAATCAACCAAAGATTTATTCTGATACTTCTTCCAGTCTAAGTAGGACATAAATATCCTTTGGCTCAGATTAAATCGACCAGAGATTTATTCTGATACTTCTTCTAATGGACCTTTTTCTGGGTCAAATTAAATCGACCAAAGAATTATTCTAATACTTCTTCAAGTTAAAGACAAAGAGATCTATTATGGATCATATTAAATTGACCAAATATTTATTCTGATACCTCTTCCAGTCAAAGTCGGGCATAAACCATCTTCTGGCTCAGATTAAATTGACCAAAGATTTATTCTGATACTTCTTCCAGTAGACCTTTTTCTGGCTCAGAATAAATCGACCAATGATTTATTCTGATACTTCTTCCAATTAAAGACACAGAGACCTCTTCTGGCTCAGATTAAATTAACAGAATATTTATTCTGATACTTTTTCCAATTGAAGACGGTCGTAGATAGTCGTTGGCTCGGTTTAAATCGACAAATGATTTATTCTGATACTCCTTCCAGTCGAAATTCTTCTGGCTCAGCTTAGATCAGGTGTAGATCTATTCTGATACTTCTTCCAGTTAAAGGCGGTCGTACATAGTCGTTGGCTCAAATTAAATCAACCATTGATTTATTCTAATACTTTTCCAGTAGACCTTTTTTCTGGCTCAGATTAAATCGACCAATGATTTATTCTGATACTTCCTCCAGTTAAAAGACAACAAAGATCTCTTCTGGCTCAGATTAAATCGACCAATGATTTATTCTGATACTTCTTCTAGAAGAATACGGTCGTACATAGTTGTTGGCTCAGATTAAATTGACTAATGATTTATTCTGATACTTCTTCCAGTTGAAGACGGTTGTACATAGTCGCTGGCTCAGATTAAATCGACCATTGATTTATACCGATACTTCTTTCAGTAGACCTTTTTCTGGCTCAGATTAAATCGACCAATGATTTATTATGATACTTCTTCCAGTTAAAGACAACAGAGACGTCTTCTGGCTCATATTAAATCAACCAAAGATTTATTCTGATACTTATTCCAGTTGAAGACGGTTGTAGTTAGTCTCTGGCTCAGATTAAATCGACCTATCATTATTTCTGATACTTTTTCTAGAAGACCTTTTTTCTTGCTCAGATTAAATCTACCAATGATTTATTCTGATACTTCCTACATTTAAAAGACAACAAAGACCTCTTTTGGCTCAGATTAAATCGACCAATTATTGATTATGATACTTCTTCCAATTCAAGACGGTCGTACATAGTCGCTGGCTCAAATTAAATCGACCATTGATTTATTATGATACTTCTTCTAGTAGACCTTTTTCCGGCTCAGTTTAAATCGACCAATGATTTATTCTGATACTTCCTCCAGTTAAAAGGCAACAGAGACCTTTTCTGGCTCAGATTAAATCGACCAATGATTTAATCTGATACTTCTTCCAGTTGAAGACAATCGTACATAGTCACTGGCTCAGATTATATCAACCAATGATTTATTCAGATACTTCTTCCAGTTGAAGACGGTCGTACATAGTTGCTGGCTCAGATTAAATCGACCATTGATTTATTCTTATACTTCTTCCAGTAGACCTTTTTTCTAACTCAGATTAAATCGACCAATGAGTTATTTTAATACTTCCTCCAGTTAAAAGGCAACAGGGACTTCTTCTGGCTCAGATTAAATAGACCAATGATTTATCCTAATGCTTCTTCCATTTGAAGACGGTCATACATAGTCTCCGGCTCATATTAAATCGACCATTGATTTATTCTGATACTTCTTCCAATAGACTTCAAACTAGGGTTACACTTTTCACAAAAAATTTGGGTTTCAAAGGCCTCAAGTGATTTCCAAGGTTCCTAATATGTCATCAAGAATTCTCATGGAAAGTTTTATTCCTTGCATCACAAGTTTGCAGTCAATGACTCTGATGTTTGAAAATCCACAGTATTGGTCAAAAAGTCAACTATGGTCAACATACAGTCAAACTTCAAGATTTTTGGTCAACACCAACATTGTGAAGTTATATTCATAATTTGATCAAGGGTTGATCATGATTCCCCAAGGAAAGCCCTCAAATCATCAAAAGTCAAGAATTGACAAATTAGGGTTTCCTTAAGAGAAGTCAACTGAACTTTGACCAGGCATAACATTCACATGCTTCATCAAATTTTCCCCAAACAAAGATCATTTTGAAAAAACTTCAATTCTCTAAAACTTTGCTACTGTTCTTAAGTCCAAAAAATGCTTCATTTGGAAGATATGATCTCATACATTATAGGCCATTTTCAAAAGTCAACAACAGACACTTTTTGTCAAGGAAACTTACATCAAGATGATATCTTCAAAATAAAAAATGATCAACATATAGATTGAAGGGGAAATCTTGGGCTTTCCAAAAATTCAAAGATCAACTTCAAAGGATGAAAATTGAGCATGTTATGAGGTACACAAGTTGGGAAATTTTCAAGAAATGCATGAAGTCAACTTTAAGCAAAATTGCATTTTTAGGTTAATGAACCTAACTTTTAGGGTTCAAAAATGTTTATGACATACCCAAGGACCTCTAAACTTAACCATGCACTATTTTGATTTTTACTTTTATTTATTTGAATTTTTATTCATTTAAATATGAAATAAATCAAATAAATTAGATAAAAATACAAGAAATAATGGGCAAGTGCATTTGGGCTTGACATGACCCATCATGGAGCCCAATATTTCGTGCAAAGTCCAACAAAATTTGTCCAGGTTCATGCAGCATCAAGAATGGCGAGAATCATCCAAGTATGGTAAACTTTCAATATGTTGGATTTTTGTCTCATGGCCTTAAAAGCTTTGTTTCTTTCCATACTTGCTTTTCTCCTAACTCTCTAAATACATAACATTGCAAGCAAGAAAGGGCACGAAATTACACTTCAAAAGCTCTTCAAAAAGCTCTCCAAAAGCTTGCCCAAATTCTTCAGATTTTTCAAGAGGCCATACATATCCCTAGTTCACTCTCAAACACGCCAGAACAGTCACACCAAGCCCACTGGTTTTTGGTAAAAAATTATGGATCCTAAACTCTTCCATTATACGATTTAAATTAATTCTATGTATACATCCATGTTGTTATCAATGTTAGGAATGGATCTAACATATCACATGTGAGTTTAAGTGCTTAGATTGCAGGATGTCATTGTTAGGGCTCAAGAGCTTTTGAGTTTCAGATCCAGCTTCTCAAAGATGCGCTCCTACCATAGAACCTCAAGGGTTATGCACACCAAATCATACGCAATTTTTGGGTCTAACCAAGTTGGGCTTAGCAAATTTCAGATTCTCACCCCCAGTTTTCTTACAACAAGCCCATCTTTTCTTTTTCTATTTTTTTTTTGTTTTGTTTAATTTACATTTTTATTTTTCATTTAATTTCCTTTTATAAAAAAAATCATAAAAACATCATTAAAATCAAAACCACAAAAATGTTAGAATTAGTTTCTTTGTTTTGTTTTGTTAAGATTAATTTTAATTAATTATTTTTAATAACTTTTTTAATTAATTAATTAATTATAATTAGGGTTTTATAATTAATTTATTTTCATAAATCAAATTCCAATTATTATTAACACAAAATTCTTTTTTTCTCATTAAAAAAAAAACATAAAACATTTTCTTGCTTAGGATTTTAGTTCTTTTATTTTGTCCTTTAATTTATTTTTATTTATTCTTTTGCTATTTAAATTCTAGAAAACAAATGTATAGGTCACACGGATAGTTTTGTAATAGTCGTAGTTTATATTTCCTCGCATTTTTTCTATTATGTAACTGCTTATGGGATGTAATAGTTGTAGGCCTTTAAATACCCGCATTTTATTTTCCGTGCTTATACAATTAACTGTTAGATGAATGCTAATAGGCTTGTATGAAAAGACTAAAAGCAAACTTTAAAAAACCTAAAATTCAAAGATAAACATAACTGAAACACAACACACTCGCACACGTGCACCTCTAAGGTACATCCACTTGTTGCCTTCGGAATACAACAGTCTTGACTCTCGAACGTAAGAAATTTTTGTAGCGACCCTTTGGTTTAAAGATCATAAGTCCCTCGCTTGTCCCTCAAAACATCCAACGATAGGGCTAACTACTGAGTAATAGTAGAATAGCACTATCTAAAGGAAAAGGGGAAAAGAACAAATCTTTCGAGTAGGTAGATAGCTCCTAATTGCTTGCTCATAAAAACAAATTAAAAAAATTCCGCACATACACAAACTCTTCTCTAAAATATTTTCAAAGACAAAACACTTTGTATACGTTCTCACCGAAACGAGAAACATTACAAAGTTTGCCGCACTTAGCCATCTTTTTTCAAAATATTTTCAAATACACTTACAAAAATAAAAGCATTTTTAAAGTAAGCTAGCAACTAAGAGCCCGTAAATAACTACAGATGGAAAGGGTGCTAACATTTTCCCTTTCCATAACCTACCCCTCTTACTCAAAAAATCTTGAAAGGTCTTTCCTGTTCTTTTCACCCTTTCCTTTGTTAGATAAAAGAAAAGTCGGTGGTAACTTTTGCTAACCGCAACATTGCGCTAAAATGCAAAACTAGTAAAAGTCAGTTCTGCCACCGTATTATATATATATATATATATATATATATATATATATATATATATATATATATATATATATATATATATATATATATATATATATATATATATATATATATATATATATATATATATATATGTGTGTGTGTGTGTGTGTGTGTGTGTGTGTGTGTGTGTGTGTTTGTGTGTGTGGGTAAGTGTGTGTGTGTGTATGTGTGTGTATGTGTGTGTGTGTGTATGAACATAAAAGAATCAATGGAGGTTTGGTGCTTGCGGAGAATAATATAGAGAGAGAAGAAAAGAAAACTATTGTTTGTGTGTGTGTATGTGTGTTTGAGGGTGAGAAAGAAAATTATTATTAACTATTGAGATGATATATCTCCAAGACATATATATATATATATATATATATATATATATATATATATATATATATATATATATATATATATATATATATATATATATATATATATATATATATATATATATATATATATATATATATATATATATATATAAGTATATAAATGTTACAAAATGATTGTGAAAAAAATAAGCAAATACACAACCTGAAAAAAACAAAAACTCGGGCTGGTAACCAGTTAACACAAATGGTTAATAGATTACTACTACTACTACATGAAACCAAAAACATCACTGATGTAACCGGTTAGCACAAATGTGTAACCGGTTACACACCACGACACAATAGTATTTTGCCTTACAGAAAAGCTTATTTTCAAGTTGTAACCAGTTACCACCCCGTGTTAACCGATTACAACACTTGAATTATGGATATCTCATCCAACACGCTTCCTTAATTGAAGTGATCCAAGTCTACCATTACCATGCTCATCTTCAACCTCTTGAACATATCATTTATGACTCCCTTAGTTAATACATCAGCAACTTGGTCCTTAATTCTACTATATCCCAATCTTAACTTGCCTTCTAGAACAAACTTGAAGGGTGAGAAAAACACAAGAAATGGGGGGGTTTGAATTGGGTTTTCTAATAAACTATTTATTTATAAATTAATTTATAAACAAACTAGAAAGACTATAACTAACGAAAGACTATAAAAGACACTTTGGTTTATCCAAGTTCACCTCTAACTAGGCTACTCCTGTCCACCATCCCCAGGTGATTTCGCCCTCAACAAGAACTTAATCCACTAATCTCAACAAATTACAAATGCACGGGCCACCTGCTAGTGACTAACAATAACAGTATAAGAGTCTACCTGACACCTTAGCCATCTCAAGTCTCAGACTATAACCTAGTCACTTGAGGTAATAATCAATTCCTAGCAGAATTACAACCAATTGTGTTTACAAGGTTTTCTTCTAAATAAGCAGATTAACACAACTATAAAGAACAAATTATCTAATACAAATAATGAGCAATAACTCTTTGTATTGAGAACTCTAAGATTAACACGTAAATAATGAGTAACAATTGTTTGTGTTTAACCTTTAATATCTTAACACAATAACGATTAGCAACTCTTGTGTTCTTGATAATTCTCTAGAAGAATATTTGTAGATTTATATGAATAGTGATTCTTCTTTTTCTATCGGTGTTTCAATATTTCAGCAATTTGATTCAAGAGTGATAATGGTTGATAGTTCATCAATATTCTAATGATGATGGAGTCTCTTTATATAGACTTGATAAATAATACCATTGGTAGTACGAAGATGTCGCTTTCCTTTGCCAGCTACAGTGACAGTAGCATTTCATCATGGAAGACAAATAGTACAATACGTAAGCAAGTAGTGGAATATTTTAAACATATTGATTATACTAAAGACTTTGTGGCTATGTTTCTTATACTTTATATTCTAATGATTTACTTCTGCTTAAAGTAGTAATCTTGGAAGATAACTCTTGATCTTGTCTCTGTCTTCTCTTCTTCTTACTAGATTGTTTCTGATTTGAGGAGAGATAATGATCCAGAAGATTCTTCTTTGTTGTATAGTCAGAGTCTTTCAAATAGTTAAATATTGTCTACAGATATATAAGTAATAACTTATCTGATGAACAATGTCTTCTTGAGAGTGAAAGCTTTTTTGATCTTGACTTCTTGGTCTTGTCTTTGTATTCTTAATAATCAGCTTTTCTAAGTTGCATATAAGATGTCTGATTTCTGAAGGAACAACTTATATCAGTACATATGATTTGACATTGAATATCTTCTTCCAGATCTTGATCTTTCCTTGATATTTGTATTGATTCCCTTTCTGATGAACATTCAACAATCTTTAGAATTGTTGATATTTATGTAGAAGTGGTCACAATATTTATTCTATTGAGTGCAGTGGTCTTTCTGATGATATTTATCTTCTATTTAATATTACTTTGGTTGGGTAGATTTTCTTGAGAATATATCATTCTTTCAACTTGTCTTATGATGGACTTTGAGATGTTTATTAAATATGAGTCCACAAGATCTTTCTTCTGATGGAATACTTCTGATGTTGAATAAAGGTGCATATTCCATGAACTCTCTAAGTCTTCAGTATCTTGACTTTTTCTTCACAAATATGAGCAACAACTCTTTTGATGAGCAAATCTTTACTTTTGATCTTGGAGTAGAAACTTTCTTCACATGTGTTCAGAATCGTGACTTCATCTTTAGAATCCAAGAAGCAGCTCTCCTAATGAATGAATCTTGACTTCTGATCCTCTATGTTGTAAGTTTGTTTCTTGTGAAGTCTTGATTTATGATTTTGTAGCAACATCTTATCAAAAACTCTTTCTTCTTGGAACCACATTAAGATCCTTTTCTTGTCGAACATTCAACATTCCATAGAACTACTGATGTTACATTAGAAATAAAACTCAATGGTTCTTCTTCTGAGTGATAATGTGATTCTGGTGATATCTTGGTTAAGACTATCCAGAACTCTAATAATGTATCTGGATACTCAATGAAACCATTAGAACTAAAAAATTTCTTCATGAAATATATACTTGTTATCATCAAAACTCTGAGATTAAACACAAATCTAAATCTTGTTCTTACAAAACTCCCTAAAGGAGTGGAATCTCATATCAATATGATTGCTTCTCCCATTTGCAATTAGGTTTTTAGAAAGTTTCTTGGCTGAAACATTATCAACTAAGAGTGTGACAGTGTCACCCTCATTGTTGGTCAGCTCTTCCAACAGATTCATTAGTCATACTTCTTAGCACTCACATAACAAAGCGACAATATACTCGGCCTCACAAGACAAAAGTGAAACTACCATTTCCTTTTTAGAACACCGTGAGATTAGTTCTCCTCTGAACATAAAGATGTATCTGGGTGTATACTCACGATCATTTTCATCTCTGCACCAATTGGAATCGGTAAAACTGAGCAAATTGCATTTTTTGCCAGTATCCGTTGCGAGAAAGAGAATTATGCAGCCAATAGACCCTTTGACGTATCTTATGATTCATTTGAATGCTTCCAAGTGAGACACATTTGGTCTCCCCATGAATATACTTTCAATATCGACACTAATCCCGAAATCTGGCAATATATTCACAATGTAATAATCCAATCAACCTTCTATATTAAGTAGGATCCATGTTCTGCTCTTCTTCACTTTTGAATAGTTGTAACCTTACTTCAGTTGGTTTAATGGCAACATTACCATGACCTATATCTCATCTCTTCAATATCTCAAGAGCATATCTTCTTTAATGCATGAGCAGTCCCCTTTTTTACTTGTGGAACTCTATCCCAAGGAAGTATGTCATAATGCCAAGGTCGCTCATCTCGAATTCTTTCATAGGCTCACTCTTGATCTTAGAAATAATCTTCTTATTGCTGGTTGTGATCAACAAATCATTCACATTTAGACAAAGTATGATCACATCTTCACTTGCATCCGTCTTCACATAAACTCCATGCTCGGGCACACATTTCTTGAAGCCAACATCAACTAGGAAATCATCTATCTGTTTATTCCAAGCTCTTAGAGCTTTTTTCAAACCATATAAAACTTTTCCCAATTTGTAGAACCTACCATCTTGATTCTTCACAATAAAAATAGAGGTTGTTCTACATATAATTCTCCCTCAAGCGGACCATTAAACATAACCATAACTTTTTTCTAGGTTTTTTGAAACACCGTCTTTACTCTCTTTTTGAATCTCAACATCAAGATGTGATTTTCTTGGTTTTTGAGCATTGGTTTGACTGACTCTTGCTTTGCAAGGTCTTGAATCTTCTTCGTAGAGGGAAAGCGATGGCGAGGGAGATGATGATGGGGATTGGTTGGTGGTGAGAGGAAGAGGATATTGGATTGGATAATCAGAGATGATTGGAAGTGATTAAGTTTGTGGTGATGTATTTGAATCTCCATGTCAGCCACTTATTCTCCACAACAGTGCCATGTGTACCTAACTTGGCTATTACATTTTATTTTGACTAATAAAACTAACAAAAAAGGACAAACGTAATACTGTTTGAAAAAATAAAGGGCCAAATTGGTCTTTTTAAAAGTTAAAGGACTAAAATGAATCCCAAGTTAAAGATGAAATAACAAAAATGATATTTAGCCTTAAACAATCTATTTTATTTCATGCTCTCAAAAGAACACAAAGGGAGGACTCAAACCTATTGGATGATACTTGCAATATCAATAAAACAACCACTAAGCCATACTGCATTTTCTTTAAAATAAAGCATTTCTTTTATCATGTATATAATTATTTAATGTTTTCTTTAAAATTTATTTCTATATAAGACCCTTAATATTCACGTGTTGACTGCCCTTATAACTTATTATTTAAGTATGCAAAATTATCAAAAATATAGGCAATTATTTAGTGCACCCTGATACCTTCTTAGAGGCCCTTGGTGAAATTCCCATAATACTTCCTGAATTCAGATATACATATTCGAATGAACCTTTTTTCCATAAAATACATAATTTTGGAGATGCATATCCGAAAATACCCTTGTTTTTACAAAAAAAAATTGTATTTTCAAATATGCATCTATGAATAAACCTTATTTTTTTACGTAAAAAGGTGTTTAAAGTTCTCTCTTGTGTTTTTTTAAGGCTTAAATAGTTCTTTGGTCCTTGTAAGTTAGCGTGTTTTTGTTATTAGTCCCTTTTTTTTTCAAGTTTGAGTCCTTATATCTCTAATGTGTGTTGATTTTCGTCCCTGACATTAGTGGTCTGTTAAAAAAATGCTGATTTAGCAAAGGACGCTAATATGCATTTGTTTTTTATTTTTCTTTTCTTAACTATGTAGCATACTTGGCCAAATAGTCCTTTGGGGTTATTAAAGGAGTACTAAATAAAAAAACACCATTTGCATTCTTCTTCCTCTTCAAATAGTTTTTCCACCTTTTCTTCTCTTCTACTGAGCGTTTTTCTTCTCTCTAACAAGACAACATCATTTGTAGGTAATAGCTCTGAGGTTGAAATTCCAATTTGTGGTTGCAATAGGGCAATGCAAATGTTTATCTCCAACTCAAGTGAAAACCCCAAACAAAGATTCTGGAAATATGCTAATTCAGGTGTAATGTCAAGTTGCAAGATTTTCTTGTGGGATGATAAACTTGAGCGCAACATATCAATTAAACCTAAAGAAACAATTGGTTGCAATTGCTCAGAAGTTGTGTAGGAACTAGGTTGCATAATCAATAATGTTAAATCTAGGAAAAAACAGAAGATGAAATTGAAGTTGGAAAACAAAAGGAAAAAAGCCAATTTGTTTAGGATGTTATTTATTGTGTCTTGGATCTTGTTATTTGTTTACCTGAAATGGTATTGAGTTCCATATTAATGGTGTCTGTAGTCCCTATAAGATGCCTGCATGATGAATTTCGTCCCTATATAGTGTTGTCAATTTCAATTTCATCCATGATTTATGTTGTGATGTTTGTATGTTATCCCTTAATCTTAATGAAATGCATCTATTTAATTCTTGTTTCTCACGTGGGTTGTCTTTGCAGTTTGCATAATTCTTTAGTACGTAAAGAAAAAAATAATACATAATGATAATAGGCATAAGGTTTCAATTTACACAAACAGAACATAAGTTATCTTAGAATTACATCAAAATAACATAACTTGTCTCTTGCACCATAACTTGTATAAGAGTTACACAAACAGAACATTACTTGTCTTAGCATTATACAAACAAAATCATAAATTGTCTTAGAAGTATACAAAAAAAAGCATAACTTGTCTTAGAATTACATAACATAATGTCACAAATCCAAAATGCACAATATCCTTCTTCATGATAATAGAAACAACTTCATTTCTTCCTTGACCCAGGACTTCTCCTCAATTCCAATTTCCTTGTAACCTTAGGTTTCATAGTCTTATTCGTCTGCAAAAAATTACAATAATTAGAGTAGCTCATAAAACACAAATCATTAGAATAATTCCATTGAAACAGGTTTGGTACTCAACTAGTTTAAGACATATATATAGGTGTAGAAGTAGAAGGAGTAATAGGTACTTCATCTGTTGTTGGAACAGAAGCGGATAAAATATAGTCAGGAGCATAAAGTATTATACCAAAAGTAGAAAATATAATCTGAGATGATGCTGCGAGAGCAGTCTGATTTGATTCAACATAGATACTTTGAGATGATGCAGCAGGAGCACTCAGATTTGATTCAACATAGATACTTTGAGATGATGCAGCAAGATTTGGTTAAGTTTGAGTAGCCTTAAATGCTACTGCAAGATTTGCAGCTATCATTTAAAACTCAATATCAACATCTGCATTTTCTTTAGGATGTTCATTGTTAGCACCCCCAGTTGGTTGAGTAGCTTGAGTTAGACCCTACGTTGGTTGTTTTTGTTCTTGAGTAGATTGAGTTGTATCTATAGAGGGTTGTCCTATTGCAACATTCTTTGGCTTTATCTGTACATTTTAGGAAATAATAACATTAAAAGGTTTACATGTTACTTAAAAACATAACAATAATAGACATGTTACATACCTTCCTTTTTTGAGCTTCAGAGTCAACCACTTGATTCTTTCAACTTCTTGCAGTGTGCCCATGTACATCACATACTCAGGATTGGATTATCTTTGGCAACTAATATTGTGCTATTAAATGTCTAAGAAACATTATTCATATGTATATCACACTTTGGATAAAAAAGAAAAGGCATGCTTACACTATGTCTATGTAGGTATTTTTTCCAGCCACTCCCAAGCTTTCACATTAATCACCTTCATCTCTTTTGTTGTAGCATCTCATGCTTGGATATATGTCGCCTTTGTAGCTTCCATCATTATGTGTCTAATTTGTGTCCCTCAACAAAACTTCTTTTTAAAATTAGCATACAAATACTTTAGACATAGTCTATGTTCCAGCCTTTCAAACATCTCCTCAAACACAGGTATCAAACCTTGCAAACCAGTTTCAAACAAATGAAGAGAGATTAAGGATGATAAAGAAAACCAGAAAATAAGTAAGGACAAAATCCAAATATCAGAAATTAAATAGGGATGAAATCAAAACAAACATTGAATATTAGGGATGAAAACAAATTAACCAGAACATATATAGGGATGCAATATACCTTTTGTTGGTCAGAAATAAAAACCCATCAAAATTAATTTTACATGTGTTTCCTTAACTGACTCTCCTTAACTATGCATAATATCTCCACAAAAGGTTGTATTGCTTCACTGAATCACCCTCAATCAGAGCCTTTTAAATTTTTTGTCCTTCTATGGCTTGTTCATAGTTATTCCAAATCCTAACACCATCTGAAGATGTCATCCTAGCCGCCACAGTTTTAGCAACCCACTCGGAAGTGGCAGAAATGTTGTTCAAAACCCTACCACACGTGTGAGTTCCAATCTACTTCTTCATTCTAAATGTGTGTTTGTTCCCAACTTTACTTACAAGGGCTAGAAAACCACATTTTCCCTTGTAAATTACCCTTAGCCTCTCTTTGTCATTTTTTACAAACTTTATCTCTCTTCCATTTAATACTGACCATTCAGTAATTGCCTATTTGAATTCATTAAGTGTTCCAAACTCCAAACCAACTTTGAACTTGTAAGTCTTGCTCAATTCCTCCATCTTAAACCTGGGATATCTCAGCTCCTTCTCATCACCATAATCATTAGGGTCACTATTTCCAAGCTCATCACTAACAAAATTGGTATCCAAATCATGGTCCACAACACTAGATGAAGCTATATTTTCAACACCATCTGGAATTTTTTTTGAGTATCTTTATGCTTCCTTGCTACAACTTTGACCCTTTTCCTTGGAGTATCTTCTTTTTCATTAACATCAAAGAAATCATCCAACCCAAGTTCCCTCTCATCTTCACTATCATCAAATCATAAACCGTCAAATTCAAAGTCACTATCATCATTATCCTCATTTTCATCTGCATCACTACCAACAACATCATCAACATTACCTGGGACATCATCACAACATCACCTTGAACAACATCAGCAACATTACCTGGGACATCATCAGCAACATTACCTTGAACAACATCAGCAACATTACTTGAGACATCATCAACAACATTACCTTGGACACCACTATCATTAGTTACTTGAACTCTATCCTTAGGATCAACATATAGGTGCACTTCAGTTTTCATTCTCATGGCATATTCATATACATCATCAGCATCAGTATAAGTAAACATTATATTATACTTATCTCGCTCATCGTTATACCACCATAACAAGTACTATGACTGCTCAAGCTGAGTAATGTCTTTCACTATACCAAATGCCTCAAATAAGCTCCACCTATCAGGGTCAATCTCTACTAAGTGTTCGTTACCCCCTAAATAGTATACTACATAGTCTTTAAAAAAACAACCCCCGTAATGGAATACTAAATTGAAACTCGTGATTGAAATTGAACCAACAGATAAATGCATCAAGAAATTGAAATATAAACGCTAAATACCACAGATGGAATGGTCAACCAGAACGACACCGTCGTTGTCTTCTCACAATCGCCTCTGGCATTCTCCAAAGGTCACAACACTTCACCTCTCAAATTTGGAAAACCCTAATTTACAGGGATTGGTGCCAAAATTTCTTTTATGAATAATTTGTTAATTTTCAAGTAAACTTAACTCTTTGGACATGTATGATACATGATTAAACAAAGAAAAAAAATAAAAAATACACGTCAGCATCGTTTGCCAAATCATCATTTTTTAACAGATCACTAACATTCATAAAAGAAGACGATGTTCAAATCCATAACAATAGTTCTCATAAGGATTTTTTTATTGGGAAATAACATTATGTAAAGTTAATCGCTCTATTACATATTTCTATAGAATTAATGTTATCTACTAAGATAGTTTTTTCTTTATCATTCAAATTATTCTTTAATATTTTTTAGAATGATTGGCAAGTTTGTTAGAGCTTTATCATGAAAGTTAAATTATCTAGTTGTAATTACTATTCATTTCTATTAGTTATCACCTCTCTTTAAGCTATACGGTTATATATGTTGACATGATATTTCTTCGTAGCATTCTCAGTCAAGTTGAAACATATTTTCTTTACATTATTGTATTTGGCAAAGGAATAGTAAATGACACCACATCTATTGTTCTTTTTAATTCAATCTAATCACTTAACTTCGACAACATCAATGCTATATTACAACCTTGAAATTTTTAAGGACCTTCCTATACTTCTTTTAAACTAGTACTTCCCTTCGCATAATTGTAAGTTCAAATTAAAACAAATTTATAGTGGGTTTTGATAGAAAAAAACAAAAGACAAAATAATAGTAATAGCTTTTAATGAAAAATGAAGTGTTAATGAAATTTAGATATTATTTTAGGTTAAAACCCCTAACTTTTGTGTTGGAATATTTTTGTATTCTTTTGAGCTGTTGTATATTTAATATTTTTATTGTTTTTTCTTTCAGATTTTATCAATTTTATGTGTATATCTTTATAGTTTGTATTTGACATAGCAGGAAATTCAACCTTCATGGAAGAATTTTTTTATAAGCAAATGACAGTTTGACATTAAAAATAAACATTAGGGGTATACAACCAAGGGGGTCAGGAGAAAAAAATACCAACCTACAAACACAAACAAAAACACCTACTAAGAACACAAAAAATTACTCCCAACAAATCCTAAGATTGTTACACCAATCAAGCTAAGAAAATTTCTTTCCTTCTCTATGAAAGACAATGAATCAATCCCAAGATAAAACCTTAGTAAAATTCAACACATTCATCTTTACAAGAACACTACCTTTGAAAAGAATAGACTTCTTACAATGTTAAATAGACCAACAAAATACAAGTCCAGAAAATCAAAAGGAAGTGTGTAGAATTCAAATGCTGAAGTATAACCAACAAACAATCCCCAAGAGACGAAGCATCAACATCAATTCACACACAAAAATTCATCCATAAGAGATTATAAAAAGAGCAAGAACAAAACAAATGCTCCATATCCTCCTTTTTCTTAAAACACAAGGGACAAACCACATTGTGAGGACCTTCAATGATTCCCCGTTTGGTCAATTCCATCCTTGTAGGAAATTTATTAAGAATTAATCTCCAACCAAAAATAAAGATTTTACTAGGAACTTTAGACTTCCATAAACAATCTAACGTTTTTTTCTTTAAGAGGATCCAAGGTAGGCACCAAAAAACAAGATTCACTAATCCTCTTATAGCAATCTTTAACCGAAAACTCATTTTTATGTCTCCACCAAACAAAACAATCTTCTTCCTGAGGCTTAGCCTTCACCCCATACAAAAGCAATAATAACTCCTCTAACAACAAATCATCTTCGTCATTCAAGACCACCCCATTGAAACTAATATCCTACACCCAAGAATCGTTGAACCAATACCCCGCCTCATCAACTTTGAGAAAAGACAAGTTGTACAATCGGAATAAAGAAGGAAAAAATCCTTCAAAGGAGGAAGTTCCACATTGTTGCGACGAAAAAAATACCCAAGAGTATCGCACACTTGAAATACAACAGAGTCACCATCGAACTTTATTTATTCCAAAATAAAATGAAAAATATCAATAAAATCCTCAATGAACAAAAATATGATCGTCGCAACCAAAAGAGGGTTCGAAGTCGATTATGCAAGAGGAAGATATTAACATAGCTCACATCTGTTGTACTCAATGAAACCTATTTAGTTTGTTTTACGAAAGAATGTTAGCGTGATATTTGTTTCCTCCTAATTATTACTAAGTGAAAAAGAAAGAAAGAAAGAAAGAAAGAAAAAAGGATTTTTAGGTTTTTTTTATTATTGTGTCTGATAATATGTTGGATCTCGCTTCTGCGTATCCTCTGGTGCAATGATGAATTCAAGACTATCTATTTCTAAGTAAAAAAAGAATTGTTTGTAGGTGGATTTTGATAGGGCCAAAACATACTGAATACTTGACTCGACTTATGCATTACTGTTGATTTATTCCTTTTTCCACTATTATGTTGGTATTTTGTTTGTATTTCTAGTAAATGATCAAAGGGGAGTTATCCGCTAAGAAACAAAGTAAAACAGACGGAAAACGTAAGTATTAGGGAAAAATACACACAAGGTGACCACCATGGTGTTCGCCATAGAGGTGGCCATCAGTGATCCATGTCTCAACAATCAAAAGACCAAGTCTTATCCGCCTTATGAGCATGGTGTTCGCCATGGAGGGTGTGGTGACCGCTACACGGTACAGATACCAGGCAGATAGAATTTGGGATTTCTTTGTCAACGCATTTACCCCAGTTCCTCCTAGTTTCTCTCCGCGCACTAGAAAACCTCTTTTGTGATTTTAGGGCTTTAAGAACTCTAAAAAAACATTGCTACCTTTTATTTTCAAAGCATCCAAGCTTAGTTACAAATTTTAGCCACATATTGTCGAAATTGTAAGCGATCAACTCTACACATCGGAGAATTATCACATCATTGATCGAGTCTGTAATCAAGTTTGGAGCACCTTTATTTGAAGCATTAATCTTGTTGTCATTTACTTTCCGCATTCAAATTCAGTAAGTTTACTTCATGTACCAGATTTAAAGTTTCTTCGGAGCAGCTTTTTATTTAATCACACCACTTTATTTTATCGTCTCTTTATCACACTTTTATTTAATTGCATGCTCTTCTTCTACATTTCTTTTAATTGTATGTTTAAAGTCTTATTCAATTTATCAACCATGTATTATTTCACCATTGAATCAATTCTTTTATCGCATTTAACAAACATGTATAGCTAAATTTATAATTGTTGGAATGTGAGGACTGTCTATTCGACAATACTCTAATTTTTGTTCTCTAAGAAATACTTATTGGGCTGTTTTGATTTTAATCATAACCTTTCTAAACTTAAACTTATCGATTGTTGTCGCTTCTAGGATTTTCATCGAAGAGGGGGAAAGGAAACACTGAGTAAACCTAAAGAAGGGAAAGAACATGGTTTTGCAACCAAGAGAAAGAGTAAGAAAGTTGATTATGCGAGGGGAATGTATTAGCACCCCTAACGTCTTTGGTACTTCGTAAGATCCACTTAAGTTTGCACTAATCTAAGGATGTGTAAAAATCTAAAGACTAATGCTAAAGGAATGCATGCAAAGTATATACAAAAATAAATTTTTTATTAGTTGTTTTGTAGGGGTTGCGAACCTTTGTGCCTACGTACCACCTTTCGTGCAATAGGGGACCAGGGAACTCTTAGATCACCTAAAAAGGTGGTTTGGTTTGTTGTGTGTTTCTTATGAACAATGCTAGTGAAGCATGTACTTTTTTAAAAGGTTAAAAAAAATAGTCTGAAGACAAAAAGATTTAAATTGGTTGGTGTTTTTGTTACTTGTGAAAAGAGTTTGTGATTCTCACCACACCAAAGACTATGAAGAAAGAACAAGCTTCAACCTACTCATCCTTTTTCATTGCTTATGGAAGTGTGATTCTCATCATTAGTTATTAAGTGTTTTGAGAGGTTTTAAGAATAAAATAAGTTTTAGTTTTAACACGAATGCAAAATAGAAAGACTAAACAAAAGGGGATCTCAATCCTATAAGTTGTCATGCTTGTGGACCTAATGTTGTCATGCATGGATTCTTAACCTAAGGTCTATTTAGTTCAAACTTAGAGGAGAATGAACTAAAGATCCTATGGGGAGCATACAAAAGTAAGAGCAGACAATCATATTTAAATGAGATAATGAAAGCAAGCAAACATAACATAAGGCACTTAGACAAGGTACCAAGAAAATACCTACTTAGATAAGCAAGTAAATATAGGAGAAGAGATGATAAAAATACCACACAAAGATGATAACACATCAAGTATAAAAAGAAGAATAATTATGGTAGCACACTAAAATAGAAGATGACAAAACATCAAAATAAGCAATTGCATATGTAGATACCTAAAACAAAAAGAGAGGAGATGATAAAACATCACACAAAGATAATAACACATCTAGTATCAAAGATAAGGGCTAGATGATAAAACTGCAAGCACACATATATTAAGATGATAAAACATCAAGTATCAAAGAAAAGAGAAGGATGATAAAACATCACTAAGCATGCAAGTCAATGTGATAGAACACATAAGAGATGGAGATCTCACAAACAAACTTGAAGAAGTGAAGAAGGAAGGTAAGCGAGAAATGATAAGAAATCAAAGAGGCATGGCATAAAAATACATCAAGGTATAACATAAGTTCTGATCCTATCATATTAAACACATTATACTACCCTAAACATAGTAATATGGGTCAAAAAGTAGAAGAATTTACCTAACTAGGCAAGTAAAACTGCAAGTGTGCAATTAGAAGACAAAAACTTCAAAATATGTCAAAAGAATCAATCAAAATGAGATACAAGAGGTGGATACATAAGTCTAAACATGCTTCAATATATCACAAATTATCACCAAGATATTACATGTTAACAAACATCCTCTTAAACAAACAAGTAGGCATAATAGAGAGAGATGAAGTGTAGATAAGTGACAATATAAGACTTGTATTTCAAGTAAGTGGAAAATCATGAATATGAAATGATATGGAATCAATAGGAAATAAATAAGATGTGGATACATCCCTAAGGGTCATGATTCAAGGGTATGGATGTGGAAACCATAAAAGAGAACAATGAGGCAAATGCACTAGCTAGTGAAGACTTAGGAGTCATGTTCCTAACATATCATGCTATAAGGAAGTGATGTGAAGGGAAATGGATGAGTGATTGTATAATTCATAAGTGAACACATAAATGACTCATTTTTATCACATAAACAAACTTGAGAAAGATTCACATCAAAGTCAAACAAGGAAAGGATCACAATCAACCCTAAGTGGACATAAGTCCTCATGCATTGCTAACAAGAAAATAAGTTGGAAAAGAAGTGGTAATGTGAAGAAGAATAGGTAAGAATATATATTTTATACACTTATCACAAACCTAATGGTTAAGAAAAGGTTCAATTAGTCACTGAAAATATGGTTCAAACACCAAGGTACACAAACTAGCATCAATCAAAGTTATAATATGAAGTGGAAACAAGTGTGTGATCAATTGAACATGGACTAATGTGTTAAGTATGATTGAAGTAAGAATCAAATAGTAGAGTTTAAAACACACCATTGACCTATAAAAATTCATAGGATATCACTACTAAAGCACATACAAAGGTTAGTGCAAGAATTTGTTAATACCACACCCTAACATACTCCTAAAGGCAAGTGAAGCAAAAGAAAGGGATGAGTGAAGAGGGAACATGATTAGAGGGTGTCAAAACACATAGGTATATATAAAATGACCTCTAATATCATACATTTAAACATCATAAGCAATGATAGAAAGTTTCATACATAGCACACAAAGGAAGTGACCAAAGGGGACAAGCAAGTATGTTCCAATTAAACAAGTAAAGATCAAATAATGAAAGCATAGTTAAATAAGTATAGAATGTACGACTTGTTGAATAAGTTAACTCAAGATGAAGTTAAAGAGTAACCAAGAAGTAGATGAAACTTCTTGCGCAAACAAAGTCACATAACTTGATGAACAACATCGTCTAAAGTGGATGGTACTTGTCTTAAATCAAACAATATTGATGAAGACCAAGTAAAAGTAAATTGATACCTTATATTTTACAGGGTAATTGTTAATCCCTTATAAGTTATCAATCATGAAATCAAAACTTTAAGAGAAGTCAACAATATAACATACTCAAAGGTCATGATGAATTGGCAAAGTGTAGTCCTAAATGCCACAAGCATTATGATCTAAATATATAAAATTTAATGTTATTAGAGGTTATGGTAATTAGACAACATCAAGATACATTAAAGAGACATGACACAAAAGCTCATGAAGCAATCACTAATTAATCATGCTCAAAACACAAATAAGAAAGCAAATGTAGCTTCTAGTGTGTCACTATGTTGGTTAGCCAGTAAATGCTTAACCAAAGAATCATAGAAGCATGGAGAATTTGATATGAGAAGAGAATTTAAGATTAAAACTTAAGCACAAATATGTTGGACCCATGGCCCTTTATAGGATTAAAAAACCATCACACACAAGCTAGGTTAAAACAAAAATATGGCTCCTAACTTGTCATCATGATGAGTTGACAATGAGATGGCAATCAAAGAATCAAAGGAGCTATGCATGAAAGCATTTAAGACCTTAGAGATCAGAAGAAAATTCAAGATATCTCAAATAATTTCGATCCGTGGTACTCAAGTACCATGATCACAAAAGATGAACAAATGAATTTAAATAAATGGGCAATGATAGAGTACTTGAATGGTCCGTTCATTAAACTCAAGCCTCTAACATGTGATGCGAATTAGTGAAACAAAAAGGAACTTGGTTCCTTATAGGTTGCACAAGTTTATATCGTATATCTCAAGCAATAAAGAACCTAGGCAAGAAACATGTTCAAAATATCCGCCACAGTTTTAGCAACCCACTCGGAAGTGGCAGAAGTGTTGTTCAAAACCCTACCACACGTGTGAGTTCCAATCTACTTCTTCATTCTAAATGTGTGTTTGTTCCCAACTTTACTTACAAGGGCTAGAAAACAACATTTTCCCTTGTAAATTACCCTTAGCCTCACTTTGTCATTTTTTACAAACTTTATCTCTCTTCCATTTAATACTGACCATTCAGTAATTGCCTATTTGAATTCATTAAGTCTTCCAAACTCCAAACCAACTTTGAACTTGTAAGTCTTGCTCAATTCCTCCATCTTAAACCTGGGATACCTCAGCTCCTTCTCATCACCAGAATCATTAGGGTCACTACTTACAAGCTCATCACTAACAAAATTGGTATCCAAATCATGGTCCACAACACTAGATGAAGCTATATTTTCAACACCATCTGGAATTTTTTTTGGAGTATCTCTATGCTTCCTTGCTACAACTTTGACCCTTTTCCTTGGAGTATCTTCTTTTTCATTAACATCAAAGAAATCATCCAACCCAAGTTCCCTCTCATCTTCACTATCATCAAATGATAAACCGTCAAATTCAAAGTCACTATCATCATTATCCTCATTTTCATCTGCATCACTAACAACAACATCATCAACATTACTTGGGACATCATCACAACCTCACCTTGAACAACATCAGCAACATTACCTGGGACATCATCAGCAACATTACCTTGAACAACATCAGCAACATTACTTGGGACATCATCAACAACATTACCTTAGACACCACTATCATTAGTTACTTGAACTATATCCTTAGGATCAACATATAGGTGCACTTCAGTTTTCATTCTCATGGCATATTCATATACATCATCAGCATCAGTATAAGTAAACATTGTATTATACTTATCTCGCTCATCGTTATACCACCATAACAAGTACTACGACTGCTCAAGCTGAGTAATGTCTTTCACTATACCAAATGCCTCAAATAAGCTCCACCTATTAGGGTCAATCTCTACTAAGTGTTCGTTACCCCCTGAATAGTATATTACATAGTCTTTAAAAAAAAAACCCCGTAATGGAATACTAAATTGAAACTCGTGATTGAAATTGAACCAATAGATAAATGCATCAAGAAATTGAAATATAAACGCTAAATACCACAGATGGAGTGGTCAACCAGAACGACACCGTCGTTGTCTTCTCACAATCGCCTCAGGCGTTCTCCAAAGGTCACAACACTTCACCTCTCAAATTTGGAAAACCCTAATTTACAGGGATTGGTGCCAAAATTTCTTTTATGAATAATTTGTTAATTTTCAAGTAAACTTAACTCTTTGGCCATGTATGATACATGATTAAAAAAAGAAAAAAAATAAAAAAATACACGTCAGCGTCGTTTGCCAAATCAGCATTTTTTAAACAGATCACTAATGTTAGAGAGAAAAATCAACACATATTAGAGATATAAGGACTCAGACTTGGAAAAAATATAGGCTAATCACAATACACGCCAACTTGCAGGAACCAAAGAACTTTTTAAACATTTTTTTTAAATATATTGTTATTTTTATAACCAATGTGTATCATTTGTATTAATCATAAATCATTATTGCTTTTTTCTTGTCATTAGTGTTTTTTCCTTGTAATATTTATTATTAATGTATTATTTATATATTTTTTATTTATTCACATAAATAATTATTTATTGTAATTTTAATTATTTAAAATATAAATTATGTAATTATTTTTTAATAACGTTGAAATATTATGTTTAATTCTCCCATTTTATTTGTTCTATTTTAATTTCTCATAAAATATGTTTTTTAAAATATTAATGTTCAGGTAAATTTTTTAACAATAAATATAATGATTTTTTTATATAATGATGACACTAATAATTATTTTATAACAATCACTATTGAAATTTAAACTTTATAGTTTAAACTAGTAACAAACCCGTGCTATCGCACGTGTCTCATCTGGATTCACATTACATTTATAGATTATTAAATTATTAAGTATGTTAACATGTTTTCAGTTGAGTATATGTCTCATATAAACCATGTTGGAATTTAACTCCATATTTGTAGCAAGCGTCGGTCCTATCAACAAATCACGTCTGCATGAACAAATAGGAAAAATTATATACTTCTTGAAATACATGGAAAATGTACATACTATATATTTTAATTCAAAATAGATTTTTAATTTGAATCGTAAAGTATAAGATATAAAGTTTACCAACTATCAAAGTGCTTGAAAGACTTCCTTGTACACAACATTAGTAGTAGTAGAACACGGTACATTCTCCTTGTCATGAATTAGGATTTTTAGCCCACTTTTGCTCTTAACTCTTGAAATTGCAACATATAATTGACCATGACTAAACATAGGAGTAGGCAAATACAATCCAACACTATCAAGAGATTGACCTTGTGACTTATTAATTGTCATTGTATAGGAGACAATAATCGGAAATTGTCTCCTAATCAACTTGAATGGCCAAGGTGAATCAGAAGGTGATATAGACATTTGTGGAATGTAAAAAATGTTACCTATGTTCTTTCCAGACATGATTTTTGCCTCAATGACATGATTTGCAAATCTTGTATCAATTAATCTTGTTCCGTTGCACAACCCATCGGCTTGGTCCAAATTTCTCATTAGCATAATAGGTGTACCAACCTTCAATTTGATCCTATGATTGGGAAGCCCTGACGTTCTTAATTTACTGAGAAATTCAGGAGTTAGAACTTCATATGCTTCAGTATAACTTGAATATGTTCTATCAATGGAATCAAAACTCAAATACTCTTTCTCTTCTCCTAAAAAAAAGTTTAAAAGCAAAACATAAATAAATTAGTAAAACTATGTTCTTATATATATATATATATATATATATATATATATATATATATATATATATATATATATATATATATATATATATATATATATATATATATATATATATATATATATATATATATATATATATATATATATATATATATATATATATATATATATATATATATATATATATATATATATATATATATATATATATATATATATATATATTATGAATGTAATAATACAGTAAATATAAAACACATGTACCTGGTATCAAGTCTAATACATAATGATTGATTTTGTCCACAACTTCAATGGTTGAAGCAAGAATAGCCTTTCCTTGTAAGAATTCAACATCTTGATATTTTTCCAACAAATTGGGATATGTGTTTTCAACAATTGCTCTTATAGGATCATCAAAATTTGATATTAATAGCTCTTGAGGAATTTCAATATCAACCAAACCATCATTGGGTTCACAAATCTTACCATCACCCACATTTAAAATCCATTTTGAAAATTCCGCTAGTTCATTAGAACTTGTGTTGTCTCTTCCCTCTTGAAGTCTCTAATTTTTTTATAGTGTTAAAACCTGGAAATAATCCCATACATAAGATGAACTAATTGATGCATGAATAATATCAGAACGCCCAGCTCTTGGAACAACAGGAAGAATCTGTCTAAAATCTCCTCCAAATACAACAACTTTTCCACCAAAAATAGTATTCTCAACACCCTTTTTGCTCATTACATCTTTAAGGGTTTTATCCAATGCTTCGAAGTAGTTCTTGTGAGACATAGGTGCCTCATCCCATATTATCACATCCGTTGCTTCAAATAATTGAGAATGTTCGGTGTCTTTGTCGATGTTGCAAGTTGAGTTGTCAAGCGTTGGCACAGGTATTTTGAACTTTGAGTGTGCTGTTCTTCCACCCGGCAATAATAACGAAGCTATCCCACTTGAAGCAACAGTAAGAACAATTTTTTTTTGAGAACGAAGTGCACTTGATAGTGTTCTCCACATGAAAGTTTTACCAGTCCCTCCGTAACCATGCAAGAAAAATACCCCTCCACTCTGTTTGTTAACAGCATCCATGATTTTCTCAAATATCAAACGTTGTTCATCTATAAAATACAAACCAAGAATTATAAGTGCAAGGACAATAAAAATCATTTTTGTAATTCATAGTATAAAGAAAATAAATCACCTGTAAGGGCATCAAAAATTTCTTGGAATTTCTGTTTCTCGGTATCGGCATCGTAATTAAGTTCGTCATAAATAAGCCTATTGCCAACATGTTTTGTGATGTATGAATCTGGATACGGCATACATTTAAATTCATGCAAACTTCTTCGATTCGATTGCTTCATGTTCTCAATCTCAATTAGTGTGAGATTCTTTAACTCATTGTCCGATAGCTGCAATTCTGTTAAAAAAATTTCATTAGTTTTCTATATAATTACATATGTATGATGCAACTGCTGTCGTGATGTTGAAATACATTGAACATAAATCAAACAGTTGATGTTGCGGCTGCGTGAAATTAAATGGAACCAAAGACACTGTTGCAGCTGCAAGTTAAGAAAATAACTTACATACATGACAAATGACAAATATGAAAATGTTTCTTACGTAAATGGGCATACCTTATGAAACATATTAAATAAGGGACATATGGATGAAGAATAATTATATTTTAAAGTAAGTTCATATCATTATATTTTGTAATAAAAAAAGATACAGCTTGCATTCGGAAAATAATATTTGTTGACTTAAAAAAGTTTAATAAAGTGTTCATACCTCTTCTATTTTTTTTTTGCCTTTGTTGGTAGAGGATACCATCAGATAACATCCTCCAAGTTTTTTCCCAAACATGTCGTGGTCTATTGACAGTACCGGATAGTAACATAGTGACAAATAACTTTCGTAAAAAATGCCCGGAACCCCAATTCTTTGCTTCGTCGATGGCTGCAACATATTCCTTATCATCGTTAAGAAAGCCTATTTCGAAGCATGCATCCCTAAAAGAATCCTGAAATTTTCCACCCACAAATTTTATATCCTCATAGCAAGTTGGACCTTTGACGACTGTTAGCATCATTCTTAAGAAATATAACTCACCCGTACTTGGAGGGACCCAAATAAGTCTGCCAATTGTATTTCCTCTTTTACGCGGTCTCCATCGACGGTATCTTTTATCATAAACAAATTTGGAAAGAAATTGTGAGTACGTCAAATTCTTTGCCTCTGGGTATGCTTTGTTTGCTTCCATCCATGCCGTAAACATAGATTCTTTCACAGTTGGTTTGTCAAGCACCTCATCTATCAATTCATAATCGGTATAATAAACAGAGTTGTCTCCTTCAAGATGAAAGAACAACCTTTCAACTGCGGGTGATCTACCATGAATAGGAAATGAAAAAAGTCTCCAACATGCCTCACTTGGTGAGATATATCTGCAATCAAGATATTGCTTGATTTCGTCAACCATTCTGACCGAGGGAGATCCATCACCGTCAGTTTGGAAAACAGCAGCAGTAATTCTATCATACCCCTTGTTAATATACTTAAATAAGTATTTAACTGAAGTACTTTGATTACACCACTCCATATTGATGTGTGCTTGGAATTTCTTCAACAAATATGGATTGTAAGGAACTACATATCTGTTATCAAGTTGAACGTTTTTTTTCAACACTGTATTACCAGTTTCTCTTCTTCGGTACACAGGATATCCATCCTGATCAACAATGGTTTCGGTTTGATATTTCTTTGGAAAGTATTTTAAGCACTTTCCATTTTTCATGCAAGTTGAATTCGCATTTGCTAAACCACATGGGCCATGAATCATATGTGTCTTGACCAAATGGTAGAGTTGCCTATCATCTTCTTCCATTGGTATCTCTGCTGAAATGATCTTGTTTATATCATCTGGAGTCGGATACTTGCTTGAAGGATGCAAGAATAATAGTATATGGGCGTGTGGTAAACCCCGCTTTTGGAATTCAATGGTGTATATATCTGAAATTAAGTAAGTTTAAACTTAGTAAAACGATGCATATTACATATTTAATAAGATTAATGTCAAAAAATATAACTCGACTGAAAGGGTATTAAATTAACTTACATGCAATCACTCTCCCTAACACGTGCTTTTTTGTTAGATCACACAACAACTCATCGAACTTAATTTTGAAGACTCTTGAGATGATATCTGGACGGTCTTGAGAATTCAAGTTAATTTTGCTAAGCAACCTTTGGATTTCAGGCCAGTTGAGATTGCAAGTAAATGTGATAAAAAGATCTGGAAATCCAACTTGGCTACAAATTGCCATTCCATCAAAATAGAGTTGTTCCGTAAACCTCCGACTTCCAACATAAGTTGAAGGTAAAACCACTCTTTTACCTTTGTTTGATCCTTGAGTGTTTGCATTCTGTTCAGATGAGCTCAAATTGCAATATTTAGAAACACACAGCTTTTTCTGATGTTTTCGAATATAATTCAATCTTTGTGACTCCATCATAGTAAATCCATCAACCAAAAATTGTTGAAACAACCTTCTTGACCGTAATATAGTTTGTGCCTCGTTATGTCTGCATTGAATCCTAAAAGCAAGCCATTCTCTAATGGTAAGCTTATTCCTCTTCATTTTTTTTTTTGTATTAGTTTCTCTAAGAAGAACTCCAAGTCTAAAACCATCTTCCCCATAAGGAAACAAAAGTGGATATTGATATGCCAGATAACTTGAATGAAACTCACTTATTCTTTTTAGCCTTCCGCTCTTTCTTTCAAGAAGAATATCCCTCTTAGAACCCGTATCAACATCACCAACTATTAGGGCGGCTACCTCCGAAACAGTAGGTTGGTTATAAATCCTTCCATCTGTTGATCTATCAGATATTAGCTTAAGCTTGAGATCAGGCAAAGGACAATCCTTTAATCTATCTGCTGCCATCCTAAAAGATTTGGCATGTGTGTTGAACTCATCTAACATGTCCTTCAATCTACTAACTGTTTCTGGAATAATATTGGGGTTGTTCCTGCATATAAAAGGAAATACTATGATGCAGCAATGAAAAATATTTAATATGTTGTAAAGAAAACAAAGTTTGGTAAAATTACCCAATTCCTTTAATTCTATGTTGAATCTCATTGTCGGTGTCGTAAACATACAGTTGAGCAAATTTTGGAGATTGTCTAGTTAAAGGTAACATGCTCCCAATTCGATGGCAAGTCTGTCCATGAATTCTTATGTTAGGTGGTCCACTTCCAGCTAAAAATCTGTTGTCGAATTTCATTCCCGGAGACGTAAAAGCAAACATCATGTTGTACATTCTACAAAATTGTTGATAATTTCGACTGTCTATCTCACTATTATCAAACAAAAGACGTTGTAGTAATAGTGGTGGTGTTTTCAGAAGTGGCAACACAACTTTCCCCTTTCCATAACATAGTTGAAACTTAGGAACTGCACTATGTTTTCGCTTGTCAGTTTTTTCTTGATACCACATAAGTGCCCCACATTGTGTGCATTCAACTATAGGATCACCAATATCAGAATAACCTATTTAAATGAAACGTAGTTGAGCAATTGGTTTATATTAAATAATAAAATTATAACTAAAATCGTTCATATTAAATAATAAAATTATAACTAAAATCCACATTAAATCATAGCAGGTATCAAAGTGCAACATGTAATGGACAACGTCAAATTGATATGTATAATGAATTTAAAGAAGAAATAAAGTTGGTTTTAATGATAAATACCAATATTTAAAGAATCAAATGATGTAGAATTGGAGTCATAGACATCTTCGTCATCATAGCTGGAACTTGAGTCATAATTTGCATATGCGGCATTGAATTCACATGAGCTATCACTGAGAGAATCATCTGTTACCGTCTCATCACCAGAGTAATCACTCTCAATGTTAACATCTAGAGTTGAAGTGAATGTTGTGGGTTCTTGTATAGGAATATTGCTTGTGGATGAAAAAGCTAGATTATGATTCTCATTTCCAAAATAATTGAAGAGTTTGACCGTCATGGATTGAATAACACCTACATTCAACTGTTTTTTTGATTTATGAACATAACTACTTGGATGTTCATGAGGTTCCATATTTCTTTGATTAGAAAATGAGGAAGTTATATCAGAAAGAGGTGTAATAGTCAACTGTTTTTTTGATTTTTGAATAGAACAACTTGGCGGTGCATGAGGTTTTATGTTTCTTTGGTTAGAACATGAGGAAGCTATATCAGAAAATGGTGTTTTGAAATGCGAAAAGGATGGAGAATTTATCCTGAAAGGACCCCCACTGTTATTGCTAAGGTTGTTATGAAGTTTGTAAGATTAGGGCATCTTACCTTCCATAATACTTTTCCTCCGCTGTCGTGCTGAAGCAGCCAGTTGATTTGTAGAAACAATATTGAAACTCTTCATTGTACTTGAGTTGCTTGATGCAGATACTGGTGAAGGTGAACTCATATTTCTTTCATTAAAGATTGATGAAGTTAAATCAGATAGTGGTGTTCTGATATTAACCATGGTTGGAACATAATACCTTTGAGAGTTTTCAATGGGATTGATTGTGTTTTCATCAGTTCTTCCTTTTTTCAATCTTTTATCTTTAAGAATCTGCTTCCTTTTACGTCTTGCCATTGCTGCAACTTGTGGTTCCATAGTGTTGGTTAGGTGATGTTTAGATTAATGGGTAGAAAATCACTTTGATTGTATGGTTGTCATTCAATTTTTTTTTGTTAACCACATAAAATGATTGTAGACATAAAATGAATAAAGTTTTTGGTTATATGATAATAAATATAATTGTTAATACAACATTCACGGTTCCAAGATTTTGAAGTAAAATACTGAAGTCAACAGAATACCAAGTGATTATTTTTGTGAATCATTTTAATTATTAATAATAATAATTAATAATAATAATAGCGTTAAATAGTGTTAAGTGTTATTTCAAAATTTAATTAAAAATGTTATAATTATGGACAATCAAGTACCAATAAGAAAATGTAACTTTCCAGATTCTAACCATTCTGCCAATTAATCTTGAATCGAAAAGAAAAGCAATGGTCAGAAAAAATCATTATAGTTTCACTTTGGAAACCGAAAATGAAGTGCATCATGAATAGTAACTACTCAAGCATGCATTTGATAGGCTTGAAACGTTTTTTGATATAGCCATACCATATTGATTTTAATTGTAATCATATTAAAATGATTGTATCAATAATTTTTTATTTTATCATAAATTTTTATGATTATCATTTATCATTAAATTTTCATGATTACCATTTAATATTTTTTTATCATGATTACAATTATAAAGTTAATTTGAAAAGATTATGATATATTTTAGTTATTTCATAACCTTAAAAAAATTATCAAATCTCAATTGATTTTGTTTTGTTTTATTAACCTTTTTATAGAAATTGAAATAATTTATTTTAGGTCAAATAAGGATCTAAATAATTACAAAATAATATTTATTCTTACATTTATAGAATGATAAATTAAATATTTAAGATAAACATTAGAGTTCTTATTTACTTTATCTTTTATATATTTATAATATATTTTTTTTGTTAATTTTATTAACAATATATTTATAGTTAACAATACATCCTTTAAACTACGTTATTTTTTTCAAGAATATAAATGTAACCTTTCAAAAAAATATACACAAATATATTAAGAAGTCGGTAGAAAATTTTATTGGTTAAATTATAATTCCATTCAAAATTTATTGATCATAAATTTTTGAAATCAAATCATGCATAAAAATAAAATGTATTAATGTGACCATTCAAAATATTTATTTTATGGAATCAAATCATATATAAAAATTAAATATATTTATGTCACCAATAATTTCCATATAAGTATAATAAAAATAAATGATAATAATGTCTCCATTCAAAAGATATATTGGTAAAGTATCAAATTAAATGGTACTCCAATATTTGATTAAAAAATTGTAATATTTGTTTTTAATATTGTATAAAAATATATTAATTAGTCGTACTTTAAAAAAATAAATCGTAAATATTTTATTAAAAATCGTAAATATTAAATATTTTTCAGTTTATTGTGAATTTTCAATAATTAAATATTAATGATATTATATAAAATTAATTTCATGAAATAAATTTATTTAATAAAGTGTTATATAAATATTTAATACATTATATTATACCATTAATTTATATAAAATGATATTAACTTATTCCTGTTTATAAAATTATTGTAACTTTTTTCCGGTTTATAAGCATGTTGAATTCGTGTGTCCATTATTAAAATATATGTAATTTACTATTATTGATATAAATAATTTTATAAATAGTTTAATTTATTACATTTATAAAATTATTTGTAATTTATTCACCTTTATAAAATTAATTATAAATTATTTAATTTATTAAAATGATTATATTAATAATTTTTTATTTTATCATAAATTTTTATGATTATCATTTATCATTAAATTTTCATGATTACCATTTAATATTTTTTTATCATGATTACAATTATAAAGTTAATTTGAAAAGATTATGATATATTTTAGTTATTTCATAAACTTAAAAAAATTATCAAATCTCAATTGATTTTGTTTTGTTTTATTAACCTTTTTATAGAAATTGAAATAATTTATTTTAGGTCAAATAAGGATCTAAATAATTACAAAATAATATTTATTCTTACATTTATAGAATGATAAATTAAATATTTAAGATAAACACTAGAGTTCTTATTTACTATATCTTTTATATATTTATAATATACTTTTTTTTACTAAGGTTACATTAATGTACAATATATATTTATAATATATTTTATAATATACGTATTTTTTTCAAGAATATAAATGTAACCTTTCAAAAAATATACACAAATATATTTAGAAGTCGGTAGAAAATTTTATTGGTTAAATTATAATTCCATTCAAAATTTATTGATCATAAATTTTTGAAATCAAATCATGCATAAAAATAAAATGTATTAATGTGACCATTCAAAATATTTTCTATATATAATAAAAATAAATAATATTAATACCTTCATTCAAAAGATATATTTGTAAAGTTTTGATTTAATTTTTTTCATATCTTTATATATTATATTGTATATAATATTCCTACAATATGAAACACTATCAAACCTATAATATTAAAAGAGAATTCAAATTTTATTGATCATAATATTTTATGAAATCAAATCATATATAAAAATTAAATATATTTATGTCACCATTCAAAATAATTTCCATATAAGTATAATAAAAATAAATGTTAGAACGATTAATTTAAACCTCCAAATGTTTTCCACGACTCAAAATGTAAAATTAACTGTGGGAAATTAGAACGATTAATTTAAACCTCCAACATCATATATTAACAAAAAAAACCCTAATATTTATACATTTGAATCAACCAAAATGAGTTCCAAGTGTTGTTTGTTGGATGAACTTGTCACAGTCCACATATGTTTACAACGAACAGCAATCTTCCACAAATCCTTGGAGTCGTTGATGTCTTTCACAACTTCAAAAACAAATAGTATAATATATTTTCAAAAACATATTTTAAGTAATATAATTAATATAATTGATACACGTTGATTTTAATTTTTTTAACACTTCATTAATTCGAACATGCATATCTAAAAACTCTTGAAAACATAATATTGAGTTTATTTCGGATATACATATTCGAAAAACTCTGAAAATAAAATATTAGATTAGTTTGGATATGCATATCTAAAGAGTATTTTAGAATTTTAAGAGTTTTTTCCACTCATATAAAAATGTATTAAGAAATTCCCAAAATATACACTACACAATGGTTTTGAAGAGATAAATTTTAAAGTTTATTATTTATTATTTTAATTTAAATAAATAAAACCATATTAAATATTTTATTCTAAAATAAATAAAAATAAAAAAGCGAGAAAAAAGTTATTCTACGCACAAGTGACAACTCCATAATATAAATTTGTCCTTTTGATACTATCATTAAAGTTAATTAATTAAAATTTTATTATTAACATCTATAATATATTTCCATATATTTATGAAATAGTATTAGAATCTGTAAAAGAAAAGAAAATATAATTAACAAGTACAGAAGAGTGATTACGAAACCATTAGAGCTGAAGGAATAGCACTTCAAGAAAATATGGGTTGTTGGCCCAGTAAAATGAGAAGATATAAAAGTCAACGACTCCTAAAATATAAAAGTCAAACCCATAAAATAAAGTTTATTGGTCTCGGTTTCTTAATACTAACCTAACCGGCTATTTTTATGCTATATAAACAAAGCGATTTATTATAATTTGTTTTTTCTTTTATAAGTAAATTAAATTAAATTATATTAGATTGGATTTGTTTCAAATTTAAATTTATAATTTTTTATTTATGAAGATCTTTTGGAATTCTTTATATTTGCAGTATACGATTTCTTTTTTTGAGCTTATTAACATAATTAGATTATATTAGATTGGATGTGATTCAAATTTAAATATAAAAAAATTTATTTACGTAAATTTTATATTTGAAGTACACAATTTATTTTTTTGAGTTTATTGACATAATTAGATTATATTAGATTAGATTTTATTTAAATTTAAATTAAAAAAAATTATTTATCAAAATCTTTTGGATTCTTTATATTTGAAGTATACGATTAGTATTTTTTTTTTTTGAGCTTATTAACGTGACCTGAGTATTCCATTGAATCTCGAAGTATCATGAAGGCTCTCCATTCTCGTTCAAGTAAGGATTGCATGCCAACCGATGATGAACTTCTTCAAAAATTCCTCTACAACAAAATTAACAATAAACCAATTCCCAATTATCTCAATATTCTCGAACATGATTTGTTCGGTACTAACAAGAATCCCTTGGATATATGGAACGAGTTTGAAGCTTCGTACTCATATGACGGAAAAGACCTATATTTCTTTACCACCTTAAGGAAAAAATCTGTTACGAGCACACGCTCCGTTCGCACTATTGGCAATGGTAATTGGGAAGGTGAAGACACCGGAAAAAATATATTTGCCAAAGAAACGAACCAACTTCTCGGTCTGAAAAAACGTTTTCGTTTCGAGAAGAGTAACACTCCTCAAGATGGTGGATGGATCTTGCACGAATATAACCTCCATAAATCTTTGATTAACAATACTCTGGTAAGAAACTTTTATGTCACATTATTAGTTTTTGTGAACATTAGTCAGTTTTGAGTCAAAAATATTGATTAATATTTTTTTTTGGTAGGCCAATAATTATGTACTATGCAGACTTAGAAAGAATTTGAAACCGGAATCACAAAATACACAAGCAAAAGCAAGTATAACTGATCAATCTAATTCTCATTTAAGAAAAACTTCAAGAACAAAAAATTATTTTGAGCAAGAGAGTAATGAAAAGACTGCTAAAGAAAGAGAAGTTATCATTCCTAAACAAGCAGAACCAGTCATATCTGTAAGATTTTATTAATATTGTATTGCTTTATTAATGATTAATTATCAATTGATTTTATGCATATTCAAGGTTTTGATTATTTTAGAGAAAAGTCATAAATTTATGTCTGTTTTTTTGGATTGTTGTTACGTAGGGCAATAATGTTTTGGTGAAAAAATATATTATTTATGAAGAAGCAATAATTCAATCAAATGATGGTGGAAACAAGAAGAATTACGAGGATGACATAGAGATTGCATATAATGGAGAAAAAAGAAAATGTATAAGAAGTACATGGCCAGAAGAGTGCAGATATAACAATAAAGATGGAAGTGATATCATCATGAATAAAGAAGAAGAAGAAGAAGAAGAAGAAGAAGAAGAAGAAGAAGAAGAAGAAGAAGAAGAAGAAGAAGAAGAAGAAGAAGATGATGATGATGATGATGATGATGATGATGATGATGAGATGTCTTGGCCAGAACTTTTTGCAAAGGAACTGTTGGAAATTAATGGAGGAGGAGGGTTCATAAAAGAAGACGATGTTCAAATGCTTAACAATAGTTCTCATAAGGATTTTTTTATTGGGAAATAACATTATGTAAAGTTAATCGCTCTATTACATATTTCTATAGAATTAATGTTATCTACTAAGATAGTTTTTTCTTTATCATTCAAATTATTCTTTAATATTTTTTAGAATGATTGGCAAGTTTGTTACAGCTTTATCATGAAAGTTAAATTATCTAGTTGTAATTACTATTCATTGCTATTAGTTATCATCTCTCTTTAAGCTATACGGTTATATATGTTGACATGATATTTCTCTGTAGCATTCTCAGTCAAGTTGAAATATATTTTCTTTACATTATTGTATTTGGCAAAGGAATAGTAAATGACACCACATCTATTGTTCTTTTTAATTCAATCCAATCACTTAACTTCGACAACATCAATGCTATATTACAACCTTGAAATTTTTAAGGACCTTCCTATACTTATTTTGAACTAGTACTTCCCTTCGCATAATTGTAAGTTCAAACTAAAACAAATTTATAGTGGGTTTTGATAGAAAAAAACAAAAGACAAAATAATAGTAATAGCTTTTAATGAAAAATGAAGTGTTAATGAAATTTAGATATTATTTTAGGTTAAAACCCCTAACTTTTGTTTTGGAATATTTTTGTATTCTTTTGAGCTGTTGTATATTTAATATTTTTATTGTTTTTTCTTTCAGATTTTATCAATTTTATGTGTATATCTTTATAGTTTGTATTTGACATAGCAGCAACTTCAACCTTCATGGAAGAATTTTTTTATAAGCAAATGACAGTTTGACATTAAAAATAAACATTAGGGGTATACAACCAAGGGGGTCAGGAGAAAAAAATACCAACCTACAAACACAAACAAAAACACCTACTAAGAACACAAAAAATTACTCCCAACAAATCCTAAGATTGTTACACCAATCAAGCTAAGAAAATTTCCTCCCTTCTCTATGAAAGACAATGAATCAATCCCAAGATAAAACCTTAGTAAAATTCAACACATCCATCTTTACAAGAACACTACCTTTGAAAAGAATAGAATTCTTACAATGTTAAATAGACCAACAAAATACAAGTCCAGAAAATCAAAAAGAAGTGTGTAGAATTCAAATGCTGAAGTATAACCAACAAACAATCCCCAAGAGACGAAGCATCAACATCAATCCACACACAAAAATTCATCCATAAGAGATTATAAAAAGAGCAAGAACAAAACAAATGCTCCATATCCTCCTTTTTCTTAAAACACAAGGGACAAACCACATTGTGAGGACCTTCAATGATTCCCCGTTTGGTCAATTCCATCCTTGTAGGAAATTTATTAAGAATTAATCTCCAACCAAAAAGAAAGATTTTACTAGGAACTTTAGACTTCCATAAACAATCTAACGTTTTTTTCTTTAAGAGGATCCAAGGTAGGCACCAAAAAACAAGATTCACTAATCCTCTTATAGCAATCTTTAACCGAAAACTCATTTTTATGTCTCCACCAAACAAAACAATCTTCTTCATGAGGCTTAGGCTTCACCCCATACAAAAGCAACAATAACTCCTCTAACAACAAATCATCTTCGTCATTCAAGACCACCCCATTGAAACTAATATCCTACACCCAAAAATCGTTGAACCAATACCCCGCCTCATCAACTTTGAGAAAAGCCAAGTTGTACAATCGGAATAAAGAAGGAAAAAATCCTTCAAAGGAGGAAGTTCCACACTGTTGCGACGAAAAAATACCCAAGAGTATCGCACACTTGAAATACAACAGAGTCACCACCGAACTTTATTTATTCCAAAAGAAAACGAAAAATATCTATAAAATCCTCAATGAACGAAAATATGATCGTCGCAACCAAAAGAGGGTTCGAAGTCGATTATGCAAGAGGAAGATATTAACACGGCTCACATTTGTTGTACTCAATGAAACCTATTTAGTTTGTTTTACGAAAGAATGTTAGCGTGATATTTGTTTCCTCCTAATTATTACTAAGTGAAAAAGAAAGAAAGAAAGAAAGAAAGAAAGAAAGAAAAAAGGATTTTTAGGTTTTTTTTATTATTGTGTCTGATAATATGTTGGATCTCGCTTCTACGTATCCTCTGGTGCAATGATGAATTCAAGACTATCTATTTCTAAGTAAAAAAAGAATTGTTTGTAGGTGGATTTTGATAGGGCCAAAACATACTGAATACTTGACTCAACTTATGCATTACTGTTGATTTATTCCTTTTTCCACTATTATGTTGGTATTTTGTTTGTATTTCTGGTAAATGATCAAAGGGGAGTTATCCGCTAAGAAACAAAGTAAAACAGACGGAAAATGGAAGTATTAGGGAAAAATACACACAAGGTGACCACCATGGTGTTCGCCATAGAGGTGGCCATCAGTGATCCACGTCTCAACAATCAAAAGACCAAGTCTTATCCGCCTTATGAGCATGGTGTTCGCCATGGAGGGTGTGGCGACTGCTACACATTACAGATACCAGGCAGATAGAATTTGGGATTTCTTGGTCAACGCATTTACCCCAGTTCCTCCTAGTTTCTCTCTGCGTACTAGAAAACCTCTTTTGTGATTTTAGGGCTTTAAGAACTCTAAAAAAACATTGCTACCTTTCATTTTCAAAGCATCCAAGCTTAGTTACAAATTTAAGCCACATATTTTCGAAATTGTAAGTGACCAACTCTTCACATCGGAGAACTATCACATCATTGATCGAGTTTGTAATCAAGTTTAGAGCACCTTTATTTGAAGCATTAATCTTGTTGTCATTTACTTTCCGCATTCAAATTCAGTAAGTTTACTTCATGTACCAGATTTAAAGTTTCTTCGGAGCAGCTTCTTATTTAATCACACCACTTTATTTTATCGTCTCTTTATCACACTTTTATTTAATCGCATGCTCTTCTTCTACATTTCTTTTAATTGCACGTTTAAAGTCTTATTCAATTTATCAACCATGTCTTATTTCACCATTGAATCAATTCTTTTATCGCATTTCACAAACATGTATAGCTAAATTTATAATTGTTGGAATGTGAGGACTGTCTATTCGACAATACTCTAATTTTTGTTCTCTAAGAAATACTTATGGGGCTGTTTTGATTTTAATCACAACCTTTATAAACTTAAACTTATCGATTATTATCGCATCTAGGATTTTCATCGAAGAGGGGGAAAGGAAACACTGAGTAAACCTAAAGAAGGGAAAGAACATGGTTTTGCAACCAAGAGAAAGGGTAAGAAAGTTGATTATGCGAGGGGAAGGTATTAGCACCCCTCACGTCTTTGGCACTTCGTAAGATCCACTTAAGTTTGCACTAATCTAAGGATGTGTAAAAATCTAAAGCCTAATGCTAAAGGAATGCATGCAAAGTATATACAAAAATAAATTTTTTATTAGTTGTTTTGTCGGGGTTGCGAACCTTTGTGCCTACGTACCACCTTTCGTGCAATAGGGGACCAGGGAACTCTTAGATCACCTAAAAAGGTGGTTTGGTTTGTTGTGTGTTTCTTATGAACAATGCTAGCGAAGCATGTCCTTTTTTAAAAGGTTAAAAAAAATAGTCTGAAGACAAAAAGATTTAAATTGGTTGGTGTTTTTGTTACTTGTGAAAAGAGTTTGTGATTCTCACCACACCAAAGACTATGAAGAAAGAACAAGCTTCAACCTACTCATCCTTTTTCATTGCTTATGGAAGTGTGATTCTCATCATTAGTTATTAAGTGTTTTGAGAGGTTTTAAGAAGAAAATAAGTTTTAGTTTTAACACGAATGCAAAATAGAAAGACTAAACAAAAGGGGATCTCAATCCTATAAGTTATCATGCTTGTGGACCTAAAGTTGGGATGAGAGGGAGATCTACCTAATGTTGTCATGCATGGATTCTTAACCTAAGGTCTATTTAGTTCAAACTTAGAGGAGAATGAACTAAATATCCTATGGGGAGCATACAAAAGTAAGAGCAGACAATCATATTTAAATGAGATAATGAAAGCAAGCAAACATAACATAAGGCACTTAGACAAGGTACCAAGAAAATACCTACTTAGATAAGAAAGTAAATATAGGAGAAGAGATGATAAAAATATCACACAAAGATGATAACACATCAAGTATAAAAAGAAGAATAATGACGGTAGCACACCAAAATAGAAGATGACAAAACATCAAATAAGCAATCGCATAGGTAGATACCTAAAACAAAAAGAGAGGAGATGATAAAACATCACACAAAGATAATAACACATCTAGTATCAAAGATAAGGGCTAGATGATAAAACACCAAACACACATATATTAAGATGATAAAACATCAAGTCTTAAAGAAAATAGAAGGATGATAAAACATCACTAAGCATGCAAGTCAATGTGATAGAACACATAAGAGATGGAGATCTCACAAACAAACTTGAAGAAGTGAAGAAGGAAGGTAAGCGAGAAATGATAAGAAATCAAAGAGGCATGGCATAAAAATACATCTAGGTATAACATAAGTTCTGATCCTATCATATTAAACACATTATACTACCCTAAACATAGTAATATGGGTCAAAAAGTAGAAGAATTTACCTAACTAGGAAAGTAAAAGTGCAAGTGTGCAATTAGAAGACAAAAACTTCAAAATATGTCAAAAGAATCAATCAAAATGAGATACAAGAGGTGGATACATAAGTCTAAACATGCTTCAATATATCACAAATTATCACCAAGATATTACATGTTAACAAACATCCTCTTAAACAAACAAGTAGGCATAATAGAAAGAGATGAAGTGTAGATAAGTGACAATATAAGACTTGTATCTCGAGTAAGTGGAAAATCATGAATATGAAATGATATGGAATCAATAGGAAATAAATAAGATATGGAGACATCCCTAAGGGTCATGATTCAAGGGTATGGATGTGGAAACCATAAAAGAGAACAATGAGGCAAATGCACTAGCTAGTGAAGACTTAGGAGTCATGTTCCTAACATATCATGCTATAAGGAAGTGATGTGAATGGAAATAGATGAGTGATTGTATAATTCATAAGTGAACACATAAATGACTCATTTTTATCACATAAACAAACTTGAGAAAGATTCACATCAAAGTCAAACAAGGAAAGGATCACAATCAACCCTAAGTGGACATAAGTCCTCATGCATTGCTAACAAGAAAATAAGTTGGAAAAGAAGTGGTAATGTGAATAAGAATAGGTAAGAATATATATTTTATACACTTATCACAAACCTAATGGTTAAGAAAAGGTTCAATTAGTCACTGAAAATATGGTTCAAACACCAAGGTACACAAACTAGCATCAATCAAAGTTATAATGTGAAGTGGAAACAAGTGTGTGATCAATTGAACATGGACTAATGTGTCAAGTATGATTGAAGTAAGAATCAAATAGTAGAGTTTAAAACACACCATTGACCTATAAAAATTCCTAGGATATAACTACTAAAGCACATACAAAGGTTAGTGCAAGAATTTGTTAATACCACACCCTAACATACTCCTAAAGGCAAGTGAAGCAAAAGAAAGGGATGAGTGAAGAGGGAACATGATTAGAGGGTGTAAAAACACATAGGTCTATATAAAATGACCTCTAATATCATACATTTAAACATCATAAGCAATGATAGAAAGTTTCATACATGGCACACAAAGGAAGTGACCAAAGGGGACAAGCGAGTATGTTCAAATTAAACAAGTAAAGATCAAATAATGAAAGCATAATTAAATAAGTATAGAATGTATGACTTGTTGAATAAGTTAACTCAAGATGAAGTTAAAGAGTAACCAAGAAGTAGATGAAACTTCTTGCGCAAACAAAGTCACATAACTTGATGAACAACATCGTCTAAAGTGGATGGTACTTGTCTTAAATCAAACAATATTTATGAAGACCGAATAAAAGTAAATTGATACCTTATATTTTACAGGGTAATTGTTAATCCCTTATAAGTTATCAATCATGAACTCAAAACTTTAAGAGATGTCAACAATATAACATACTCAATGGTCATGATGAATTGGCAAAGTGTAGTCCTAAATGCCACAAGCATTATGATCTAAATATATAAAATTTAATGTTATTAGAGGTTATGGTAATTAGACAACATCAAGATACATTAAAGAGACATGACACAAAAGCTCATGAAGCAATCAGTAATTAATGATGCTCAAAACACTAGTAAGAAAGCAAATGTAGCTTCTAGTGTGTCACTATGTTGGTTAGCCAGTAAATGCTTAACCAAAGAATCATAGAAGCATGGAGAATTTGATATGAGAAGAGAATTTAAGATCAAAACTTAAGCACAAATATGTTGGACCCATGGCCCTTTATAGGATTAAAAAACCATCACACACAAGCTAGGTTAAAACAAAAATGTGGCTTCTAACTTGTCATCATGATGAGTTGACAATGAGATGGCAATCAAAGAATCAAAGGAGCTATGCATGAAAGCATTTAAGACCTTAGAGATCAGAAGAAAATTCAAGAGATCTCAAATAATTTCGATCCGTGGTACTCAAGTACCATGATCACAAAAGATGAACAAATGACTTTAAATAAATGGGCAATGATAGAGTACTTGAATGGTCCGTTAATATGAACTCAAGCCTCTAACATGTGATGCGAATTAGTGAAACAAAAAGGAACTTGGTTCCTTATAGGTTGCACAAGTTCATATCGTATATCTCAAGCAATAAAGCACCTAGGCAAGAAACATGTTCAAAATAGCCGCCACAGTTTTAGCAACCCACTCAGAAGTGGCAGAAGTGTTGTTCAAAACCCTACCACACGTGTGAGTTCCAATCTACTTCTTCATTCTAAATGTGTGTTTGTTCCCAATATTACTTACAATGGCCAGAAAACCACATTTTCCCTTGTAAATTACCCTTAGCCTCACTTTTGTCATTTTTTACAAACTTTATCTCTCTTCCATTTAATACTGACCATTCAGTAATTGCCTATTTGAATTTATTAAGTGTTCCAAACTCCAAACCAACTTTGAACTTGTAAGTCTTGCTCAATTTCTCCATCTTAAACCTGGGATACCTCAGCTCCTTCTCATCACCAGAATCATTAGGGTCACTACTTCCAAGCTCATCACTAACAAAATTGGTATCCAAATCATGGTCCACAACACTAGATGAAGCTATATTTTCAACACCATCTGGAATTTTTTTTTGGAGTATCTCTATGCTTCCTTGCTACAACTTTGACCCTTTTCCTTGAAGTATCTTCTTTTTCATTAACATCAAAGAAATCATCCAACCCAAGTTCCCTCTCATCTTCACTATCATCAAATGATAAACCGTCAAATTCAAAGTCATTATCATCATTATCCTCATTTTCATCTGCATCACTACCAACAACATCATCAACATTACCTGGGACATCATCACAACATCACCTTGAACAACATCAGCAACATTACCTGGGACATCATCAGCAACATTACCTTGAACAACATCAGCAACATTACTTGGGACATCATCAACAACATTACCTTGGACACCACTATCATTAGTTACTTGAACTCTATCCTTAGGATCAACATATAGGTTCACTTCAGTTTTCATTCTCATGGCATATTCATATACATCATCAGCATCAGTATAAGTAAACATTGTATTATACTTATCTCGCTCATCGTCATACCACCATAACAAGTACTACGACTGCTCAAGCTGAGTAATGTCTTTCACTATACCAAATGCCTCAAATAAGCTCCACCTATCAGGGTCAATCTCTACTAAGTGTTCGTTACCCCCTGAATAGTATACTACATAGTCTTTAAAAAAACAACCCCCGTAATGGAATACTAAATTGAAACTCATAATTGAAATTGAACCAACAGATAAATGCATCAAGAAATTGAAATATAAACGCTAAATACCACAGATGGAGTGGTCAACCAGAACGACACCGTCGTTGTCTTCTCACAATCGCCTCAGGCGTTCTCCAAAGGTCACAACACTTCACCTCTCAAATTTGGAAAACCCTAATTTACAGGGATTGGTGCCAAAATTTCTTTTATGAATAATTTGTTAATTTTCAAGTAAACTTAACTCTTTGGCCATGTATGATACATGATTAAAAAAAGAAAAAATACACGCCAACTTGCAGGAACCAAAGAACTTTTTAAACATATTTTTTAAATATATTGTAATTTTTATAACCAATGTGTATCATTTGTATTAATCATAAATCATTATTGCTTTTTTCTTGTCATTAGTGTTTTTTCCTTGTAATATTTATTATTAATGTATTATTTATATATATTTTATTTATTCACATAAATAATTATTTATTGTAATTTTAATTATTTAAAATATAAATTATGTAATTATTTTTTAATAACGTTGAAATATTATGTTTACAAGTATACGCGAAAAATTGTTTTATATTTTATATTAATTATATGTTATAAACTTGTTGTAATATATTCTTACTTTGAAACCTTATAAATATTAATTTATAACTATTTTGAATGTTATAAATAATAGTCAACAATTATTCGTATATCATTTTTTATTTTTACATTTTTGATAAGCTTTAATTTTTATTCACATTATTATTTTTTATTAAAAATATTTTAATTCTCCCATTTTATTTGTTCTATTTTAATTTCTCATAAAATATGTTTTTAAAAATATTAATGTTCAGGTAATTTTTTAACAATAAATATAATGATTTTTTTATATAATGATGACACTAATAATTATTTTATAACAATCACTATTGAAATTTAAACTTTATAGTTTAAATTTATAAAGTCAAATTTTTACTGTTGAATTGACACCTCTTAAACAAATAGTATAATATATTTTCGAAAGCATATTTTAAGTAATATAATTAATATAATTGATACACGTTGGTTTTAATTTTTTTAATACTTCATTAATTCGAATATGCATATCTAAAAACTATTGAAAACATAATATTGGATTTATTTCGGATATATATATATATTTGAAAAACTCTAAAAATAAAATATTAGATTATATCTGAAGAGTATTTTAGAATTTTAAGAGTTTTTTCCTCTCATATAAAAATGTAATAAGAAATTCCCAAAACATACACTACACAATGGTTTTGAAGAGGTAAATTTTAAAGTTTATTATTTATTATTTTAATTTAAATAAATAAAACCATATTAAATATTTTATTCTAAAATAAATAAAAATAAAAAAACGAGAAAAAAGTTATTCTACGCACAAGTGACAACTCCACAATATAAATTTGTCCTTTTGATACTATCATTAAAGTTAATTAATTAAAATTTTATTATTAACATCTATAGTATATTTCCATATATTTATGAAATAGTATTAGAATTTGTAAAAGAAAAGAAAATATAATTAAAAAGTACATAAGAGTGATTAGGAAACCATTAGAGCTGAAGGAATAGCACTTCAAGAAAATACGGGCTGTTGGCCCAGTAAAATGAGAAGATATAAAACTCAACGAATCCAAAAATATAAAAGTCAAACCCATAAAATAAAGTTTATTGGTCTCGGTTTCTTAATACTAACCTAACCGGCTATTTTTACGCTATAAACAAAGCGATTTATTATAATTTGTTTTTTCTTTTATAAGTAAATTAAATTAAATTATATTAGATTGGATTTGTTTCAAATTTAAATTTAAAACTTTTTATTTATGAAGATCTTTTGGAATTCTTTATATTTGAAGTATACGATTTCTTTTTTTGAGCTTATTAACATAATTAGATTATATTAGATTGGATGTGATTCAAATTTAAATATAAAAAAATTTATTTACGTAAATTTTATATTTGAAGTATACAATTTCTTTTTTTGAGTTTATTGACATAATTAGATTATATTAGATTAGATTTTATTCAAATTTAAATTACAAAAAATTATTTACCAAAATCTTTTGGATTCTTTATATTTGAAGTATACGATTAGTTTTTTTTTTGAGCTTATTAACGTGACCTGAGTATTCCATTGAATCTCGAAGTATCATGAAGGCTCTCCATTCTCGTTCAAGTAAGGATTGCATGCCAACCGATGATGAACTTCTTCAAAAATTCCTCTACAACAAAATTAACAATAAACCAATTCCCAATCATCTCAATATTCTCGAACATGATTTGTTCGGTACTAACAAGAATCCCTTGGATATATGGAACGAGTTTGAAGCTTCGTACTCATATGACGGAAAAGACCTATATTTTTTTACCACCTTAAGGAAAAAATCTGTTACGAGCACACGCTCCGTTCGCACTATTGGCAATGGTAATTGGGAAGGTGAAGACACCGGAAAAAATATATTTGCCAAAGAAACGAACCAACTTCTCGGTCTGAAAAAACGTTTTCGTTTCGAGAAGAGTAACACTCCTCAAGATGGTGGATGGATCTTGCACGAATATAACCTCCATAAATCTTTGATTAACAATACTCTGGTAAGAAACTTTTATGTCACATTATTAGTTTTTGTGAACATTAGTCAGTTTTGAGTCAAAAATATTGATTAATATTTTTTTTGGTAGGCCAATAATTATGTACTATGCAGACTTAGAAAGAATTTGAAACCGGAATCACAAAATACACAAGCAAAAGCAAGTATAACTGATCAATCTAATTCTCATTTAAGAAAAACTTCAAGAACAAAAAATTATTTTGAGCAAGAGAGTAATGAAAAGACTGCTAAAGAAAGAGAAGTTATCATTCCTAAACAAGCAGAACCAGTCATATCTGTAAGATTTTATTAATATTGTATTGCTTTATTAATGATTAATTATCAATTGATTTTATGCATATTCAAGGTTTTGATTATTTTAGAGAAAAGTCATAAATTTATGTCTGTTTTTTTGGATTGTTGTTACGTAGGGCAATAATGTTTTGGTGAAAAAATATATTATTTATGAAGAAGCAATAATTCAATCAAATGATGGTGGAAACAAGAAGAATTACGAGGATGACATAGAGATTGCATATAATGGAGAAAAAAGAAAATGTATAAGAAGTACATGGCCAGAAGAGTGCAGATATAACAATAAAGATGGAAGTGATATCATCATGAATAAAGAAGAAGAAGAAGAAGAAGAAGAAGAAGAAGAAGAAGAAGAAGAAGAAGAAGAAGAAGAAGAAGAAGAAGAAGAAGAAGAAGAAGAAGAAGAAGAAGAAGAAGAAGAAGAAGATGGTGATGATGATGATGATGATGATGATGATGATGATAATGGTGATGAGATGTCTTGGCCAGAACTTTTTGCAAAGGAACTGTTGGAAATTAATGGAGGAGGAGGGTTCATAAAAGAAGACGATGTTCAAATGCTTAACAATAGTTCTCATAAGGATTTTTTTATTGGGAAATAACATAATGTAAAGTTAATCGCTCTATTACATATTTCTATAGAATTAATGTTATCTACTAAGATAGTTTTTTCTTTATCATTCAAATTATTCTTTAATATTTTTTAGAATGATTGGCAAGTTTGTTACAGCTTTATCATGAAAGTTAAATTATCTAGTTGTAATTACTATTCATTGCTATTAGTTATCATCTCTCTTTAAGCTATATGGTTATATATGTTGACATGATATTTCTCTGTAGCATTCTCAGTCAAGTTGAAATATATTTTCTTTACATTATTGTATTTGGCAAAGGAATAGTAAATGACACCACATCTATTGTTCTTTTTAATTCAATCCAATCACTTAACTTCGACAACATCAATGCTATATTACAACCTTGAAATTTTTAAGGACCTTCCTATACTTATTTTGAACTAGTACTTCCCTTCGCATAATTGTAAGTTCAAACTAAAACAAATTTATAGTGGGTTTTGATAGAAAAAAACAAAAGACAAAATAATAGTAATAGCTTTTAATGAAAAATGAAGTGTTAATGAAATTTAGATATTATTTTAGGTTAAAACCCCTAACTTTTGTTTTGGAATATTTTTGTATTCTTTTGAGCTGTTGTATATTTAATATTTTTATTGTTTTTTCTTTCAGATTTTATCAATTTTATGTGTATATCTTTATAGTTTGTATTTGACATAGCAGCAACTTCAACCTTCTTGGAAGAATTTTTTTATAAGCAAATGACAGTTTGACATTAAAAATAAACATTAGGGGTATACAACCAAGGGGGTCAGGAGAAAAAAATACCAACCTACAAACACAAACAAAAACACCTACTAAGAACACAAAAAATTACACCCAACAAATCCTAAGATTGTTACACCAATCAAGCTAAGAAAATTTCCTCCCTTCTCTATGAAAGACAATGAATCAATCCCAAGATAAAACCTTAGTAAAATTCAACACATCCATCTTTACAAGAACACTACCTTTGAAAAGAATAGAATTCTTACAATGTTAAATAGACCAACAAAATACAAGTCCAGAAAATCAAAAAGAAGTGTGTAGAATTCAAATGCTGAAGTCTAACCAACAAACAATCCCCAAGAGACGAAGCATCAACATCAATCCATACACAAAAATTCATCCATAAGAGATTATAAAAAGAGCAAGAACAAAACAAATGCTCCATATCCTCCTTTTTCTTAAAACACAAGGGACAAACCACATTGTGAGGACCTTCAATGATTCCCCGTTTGGTCAATTCCATCCTTGTAGGAAATTTATTAAGAATTAATCTCCAACCAAAAATAAAGATTTTACTAGGAACTTTAGACTTCCATAAACAATCTAACGTTTTTTTCTTTAAGAGGATCCAAGGTAGGCACCAAAAAACAAGATTCACTAATCCTCTTATAGCAATCTTTAACCGAAAACTCATTTTTATGTCTCCACCAAACAAAACAATCTTCTTCATGAGGCTTAGGCTTCACCCCATACAAAAGCAACAATAACTCCTCTAACAACAAATCATCTTCGTCATTCAAGACCACCCCATTGAAACTAATATCCTACACCCAAGAATCGTTGAACCAATACCCCGCCTCATCAACTTTGAGAAAAGCCAAGTTGTACAATCGGAATAAAGAAGGAAAAAATCCTTCAAAGGAGGAAGTTCCACACTGTTGCGACGAAAAAATACCCAAGAGTATCGCACACTTGAAATACAACAGAGTCACCACCGAACTTTATTTATTCCAAAAGAAAACGAAAAATATCTATAAAATCCTCAATGAACGAAAATATGATCGTCGCAACCAAAAGAGGGTTCGAAGTCGATTATGCAAGAGGAAGATATTAACACAGCTCACATTTGTTGTACTCAATGAAACCTATTTAGTTTGTTTTACGAAAGAATGTTAGCGTGATATTTGTTTCCTCCTAATTATTACTAAGTGAAAAAGAAAGAAAGAAAGAAAGAAAGAAAAAAGGATTTTTAGGTTTTTTTTATTATTGTGTCTGATAATATGTTGGATCTCGCTTCTACGTATCCTCTGGTGCAATGATGAATTCAAGACTATCTATTTCTAAGTAAAAAAAGAATTGTTTGTAGGTGGATTTTGATAGGGCCAAAACATACTGAATACTTGACTCAACTTATGCATTACTGTTGATTTATTCCTTTTTCCACTATTATGTTGGTATTTTGTTTGTATTTCTGGTAAATGATCAAAGGGGAGTTATCCGCTAAGAAACAAAGTAAAACAGACGGAAAATGGAAGTATTAGGGAAAAATACACACAAGGTGACCACCATGGTGTTCACCATAGAGGTGGCCATCAGTGATCCACGTCTCAACAATCAAAAGACCAAGTCTTATCCGCCTTATGAGCATGGTGTTCGCCATGGAGGGTGTGGCGACTGCTACACATTACAGATACCAGGAAGATAGAATTTGGTATTTCTTGGTCAACGCATTTACCCCAGTTCCTCCTAGTTTCTCTCTGCGTACTAGAAAACCTCTTTTGTGATTTTAGGGCTTTAAGAACTCTAAAAAAACATTGCTACCTTTCATTTTCAAAGCATCCAAGCTTAGTTACAAATTTTAGCCACATATTTTTGAAATTGTAAGTGATCAACTCTTCACATCGGAGAATTATCACATCATTGATCGAGTTTGTAATCAAGTTTGGAGCACCTTTATTTGAAGCATTAATCTTGTTGTCATTTACTTTCCGCATTCAAATTCAGTAAGTTTACTTCATGTACAAGATTTAAAGTTTCTTCGGAGCAGCTTTTTATTTAATCACACCACTTTATTTTATCGTCTCTTTATCACACTTTTATTTAATCGCATGCTCTTCTTCTACATTTCTTTTAATTGCACGTTTAAAGTCTTATTCAATTTATCAACCATGTCTTATTTCACCATTGAATCAATTCTTTTATCGCATTTCACAAACATGTATAGCTAAATTTATAATTGTTGGAATGTGAGGACTGTCTATTCGACAATACTCTAATTTTTGTTCTCTAAGAAATACTTATGGGGCTGTTTTTATTTTAATCACAACCTTTATAAACTTAAACTTATCGATTGTTGTCGCATCTAGGATTTTCATCAAAGAGGGGGAAAGGAAACACTGAGTAAACCTAAAGAAGGGAAAGAACATGGTTTTGCAACCAAGAGAAAGGGTAAGAAAGTTGATTATGCGAGGGGAAGGTATTAGCACCCCTCACGTCTTTGGCACTTCGTAAGATCCACTTAAGTTTGCACTAATCTAAGGATGTGTAAAAATCTAAAGCCTAATGCTAAAGGAATGCATGCAAAGTATATACAAAAATAAATTTTTTATTAGTTGTTTTGTCGGGGTTGCGAACCTTTGTGCCTACGTACCACCTTTCGTGCAATAGGGGACCAGGGAACTCTTAGATCACCTAAAAAGGTGGTTTGGTTTGTTGTGTGTTTCTTATGAACAATGCTAGCGAAGCATGTCCTTTTTTAAAAGGTTAAAAAAAATAGTCTGAAGACAAAAATATTTAAATTGGTTGGTGTTTTTGTTACTTGTGAAAAGAGTTTGTGATTCTCACCACACCAAAGACTATGAAGAAAGAACAAGCTTCAACCTACTCATCCTTTTTCATTGCTTATGGAAGTGTGATTCTCATCATTAGTTATTAAGTGTTTTGAGAGGTTTTAAGAAGAAAATAAGTTTTAGTTTTAACACGAATGCAAAATAGAAAGACTAAACAAAAGGGGATCTCAATCCTATAAGTTGTCATGCTTGTGGACCTAAAGTTGGGATGAGAGGGAGATCTACCTAATGTTGTCATGCATGGATTCTTAACCTAAGGTCTATTTAGTTCAAACTTAGAGGAGAATGAACTAAATATCCTATGGGGAGCATACAAAAGTAAGAGCAGACAATCATATTTAAATGAGATAATGAAAGCAAGCAAACATAACATAAGGCACTTAGACAAGGTACCAAGAAAATACCTACTTAGATAAGAAAGTAAATATAGGAGAAGAGATGATAAAAATATCACACAAAGATGATAACACATCAAGTATAAAAAGAAGAATAATTATGGTAGCACACCAAAATAGAAGATGACAAAACATCAAATAAGCAATCGCATAGGTAGATACCTAAAACAAAAAGAGAGGAGATGATAAAACATCACACAAAGATAATAACACATCTAGTATCAAAGATAAGGGCTAGATGATAAAACACCAAACACACATATATTAAGATGATAAAACATCAAGTCTTAAAGAAAATAGAAGGATGATAAAACATCACTAAGCATGCAAGTCAATGTGATAGAACACATAAGAGATGGAGATCTCACAAACAAACTTGAAGAAGTGAAGAAGGAAGGTAAGCGAGAAATGATAAGAAATCAAAGAGGCATGGCATAAAAATACATCTAGGTATAACATAAGTTCTGATCCTATCATATTAAACACATTATACTACCCTAAACATAGTAATATGGGTCAAAAAGTAGAAGAATTTACCTAACTAGGAAAGTAAAAGTGCAAGTGTGCAATTAGAAGACAAAAACTTCAAAATATGTCAAAAGAATCAATCAAAATGAGATACAAGAGGTGGATACATAAGTCTAAACATGCTTCAATATATTACAAATTATCACCAAGATATTACATGTTAACAAACATCCTCTTAAACAAACAAGTAGGCATAATAGAAAGAGATGAAGTGTAGATAAGTGACAATATAAGACTTGTATCTCGAGTAAGTTGAAAATCATGAATATGAAATGATATGGAATCAATAGGAAATAAATAAGATATGGAGACATCCCTAAGGGTCATGATTCAAGGGTATGGATGTGGAAACCATAAAAGAGAACAATGAGGCAAATGCACTAGCTAGTGAAGACTTAGGAGTCATGTTCCTAACATATCATGCTATAAGGAAGTGATGTGAATGGAAATAGATGCGTGATTGTATAATTCATAAGTGAACACATAAATGACTCATTTTTATCACATAAACAAACTTGAGAAAGATTCACATCAAGTCAAACAAGGAAAGGATCACAATCAACCCTAAGTGGACATAAGTCCTCATGCATTGCTAACAAGAAAATAAGTTGGAAAAGAAGTGGTAATGTGAATAAGAATAGGTAAGAATATATATTTTATACACTTATCACAAACCTAATGGTTAAGAAAAGGTTCAATTAGTCACTGAAAATATGGTTCAAACACCAAGGTACACAAACTAGCATCAATCAAAGTTATAATGTGAAGTGGAAACAAGTGTGTGATCAATTGAACATGGACTAATCTGTCAAGTATGATTGAAGTAAGAATCAAATAGTAGAGTTTAAAACACACCATTGACCTATAAAAATTCCTAGGATATCACTACTAAAGCACATACAAAGGTTAGTGCAAGAATTTGTTAATACCACACCCTAACATACTCCTAAAGGAAAGTGAAGCAAAAGAAAGGGATGAGTGAAGAGGGAACATGATTAGAGGGTGTAAAAACACATAGGTCTATATAAAATGACCTCTAATATCATACATTTAAACATCATAAGCAATGATAGAAATTTTCATACATGGCACACAAAGGAAGTGACCAAAGGGGACAAGCGAGTATGTTCAAATTAAACAAGTAAAGATCAAATAATGAAAGCATAATTAAATAAGTATAGAATGTATGACTTCTTGAATAAGTTAACTCAAGATGAAGTTAAAGAGTAACCAAGAAGTAGATGAAACTTCTTGCGCAAACAAAGTCACATAACTTGATGAACAACATCGTCTAAAGTGGATGGTACTTGTCTTAAATCAAACAATATTGATGAAGACCGATTAAAAGTAAATTGATACCTTATATTTTACAGGGTAATTGTTAATCCCTTATAAGTTATCAATCATGAACTCAAAACTTTAAGAGATGTCAACAATATAACATACTCAATGGTCATGATGAATTGGCAAAGTGTAGTCCTAAATGCCACAAGCATTATGATCTAAATATATAAAATTTAATGTTATTAGAGGTTATGGTAATTAGACAACATCAAGATACATTAAAGAGACATGACACAAAAGCTCATGATGCCATCAGTAATTAATGATGCTCAAAACACAAGTAAGAAAGCAAATGTAGCTTCTAGTGTGTCACTATGTTGGTTAGCCAGTAAATGCTTAACCAAAGAATCATAGAAGCATGGAGAATTTGATATGAGAAGAGAATTTAAGATCAAAACTTAAGCACAAATATGTTGGACCCATGGCCCTTTATAGGATTAAAAAACCATCACACACAAGCTAGGTTAAAACAAAAATGTGGCTCCTAACTTGTCATCATGATGAGTTGACAATGAGATGGCAATCAAAGAATCAAAGGAGCTATGCATGAAAGCATTTAAGACCTTAGAGATCAGAAGAAAATTCAAGAGATCTCAAATAATTTCGATCCGTGGTACTCAAGTACCATGATCACAAAAGATGAACAAATGACTTTAAATAAATGGGCAATGATAGAGTACTTGAATAGTCCGTTAATATGAACTCAAGCCTCTAACATGTGATGCGAATTAGTGAAACAAAAAGGAACTTGGTTCCTTATAGGTTGCACAAGTTCATATCGTATATCTCAAGCAATAAAGCACCTAGGCAAGAAACATGTTCAAAATAGCCGCCACAGTTTTAGCAACCCACTCAGAAGTGGCAGAAGTGTTGTTCAAAACCCTACCACACGTGTGAGTTCCAATCTACTTCTTCATTCTAAATGTGTGTTTGTTCCCAATATTACTTACAATGGCCAGAAAACCACATTTTCCCTTGTAAATTACCCTTAGCCTCACTTTTGTCATTTTTTACAAACTTTATCTCTCTTCCATTTAATACTGACCATTAGTAATTGCCTATTTGAATTTATTAAGTGTTCCAAACTCCAAACCAACTTTGAACTTGTAAGTCTTGCTCAATTTCTCCATCTTAAACCTGGGATACCTCAACTCCTTCTCATCACCAGAATCATTAGGGTCACTACTTCCAAGCTCATCACTAACAAAATTGGTATCCAAATCATGGTCCACCACACTAGATGAAGCTATATTTTCAACACCATCTGGAATTTTTTTTGGAGTATCTCTATGCTTCCTTGCTACAACTTTGACCCTTTTCCTTGAAGTATCTTCTTTTTCATTAACATCAAAGAAATCATCCAACCCAAGTTCCCTCTCATCTTCACTATCATCAAATGATAAACCGTCAAATTCAAAGTCATTATCATCATTATCCTCATTTTCATCTGCATCACTACCAACAACATCATCAACATTACCTGGGACATCATCACAACATCACCTTGAACAACATCAGCAACATTACCTGGGACATCATCAGCAACATTACCTTGAACAACATCAGCAACATTACTTGGGACATCATCAACAACATTACCTTGGACACCACTATCATTAGTTACTTGAACTCTATCCTTAGGATCAACATATAGGTGCACTTCAGTTTTCATTCTCATGGCATATTCATATACATCATCAGCATCAGTATAAGTAAACATTGTATTATACTTATCTCGCTCATCGTCATACCACCATAACAAGTACTACGACTGCTCAAGCTGAGTAATGTCTTTCACTATACCAAATGCCTCAAATAAGCTCCACCTATCAGGGTCAATCTCTACTAAGTGTTCGTTACCCCCTGAATAGTATACTACATAGTCTTTAAAAAAACAACCCCCGTAATGGAATACTAAATTTAAACTCATAATTGAAATTGAACCAACAGATAAATGCATCAAGAAATTGAAATATAAACGCTAAATACCACAGATGGAGTGGTCAGCCAGAACGACACCGTCGTTGTCTTCTCACAATCGCCTCTGGCGTTCTCCAAAGGTCACAACACTTCACCTCTCAAATTTGGAAAACCCTAATTTACAGGGATTGGTGCCAAAATTTCTTTTATGAATAATTTGTTAATTTTCAAGTAAACTTAACTCTTTGGCCATGTATGATACATGATTAAAAAAAGAAAAAAAAGAAAAAATACACGTCAGCATCGTTTGCCAAATCAGCATTTTTTAAACATATCACTAACGTTAGAGAGAAAAATCAACACATATTAGAGATATAAGGACTCAGACTTAGAAAAAATATAGACTAATCACAATACAGGCCAACTTGCAGGAACCAAAGAACTTTTTAAACAATTTTTTAAATATATTGTTATTTTTATAACCAATGTGTATCATTTGTATTAATCATAAATCATTATTGCTTTTTTCTTGTCATTAGTGTTTTTTCCTTGTAATATTTATTATTAATGTATTATTTATATATATTTTATTTATTCACATAAATAATTATTTATTGTAATTCTAATTATTTAAAATATAAACTATGTAATTATTTTTTAATAACGTTGAAATATTATGTTTACAAGTATATGCAAAAAATTGTTTTATATTTTATATTAATTATATGTTATAAACTTGTTGTAATATATTCTTACTTTGAAACCTTATAAATATTAATTTATAACTATTTTGAATGTTATAAATAATAGTCAACAATTATTCGTATATCATTTTTTATTTTTACATTTTTGATAAGCTTTAATTTTTATTCACATTATTATTTTTTATTAAAAATATTTTAATTCTCCCATTTTATTTGTTCTATTTTAATTTCTCATAAAATATGTTTTTAAAAATATTAATGTTCAGGTAATTTTTTAACAATAAATATAATGATTTTTTTATATAATGATGACACTAATAATTATTTTATAACAATCACTATTGAAATTTAAACTTTATAGTTTAAATTTATAAAGTCAAATTTTTACTGTTGAATTGACACCTCTTAAACAAATAGTATAATATATTTTCGAAAGCATATTTTAAGTAATATAATTAATACAATTGATACACGTTGGTTTTAATTTTTTTAATACTTCATTAATTCGAATATGCATATCTAAAAACTATTAAAAACATAATATTGGATTTATTTCGGATATATATATATATATATATATATATATATATATATATATATATATATATATATATATATATATATATATATATATATATATATATATATATATATATATATATATATATATATATATATATATATATATATATATATATATATTTGAAAAACTCTAAAAATAAAATATTAGATTATATCTGAAGAGTATTTTAGAATTTTAAGAGTTTTTTCCTCTCATATAAAAATGTAATAAGAAATTCCCAAAACATACACTACACAATGGTTTTGAAGAGGTAAATTTTAAAGTTTATTATCTATTATTTTAATTTAAATAAATAAAACCATATTAAATATTTTATTATAAAATAAATAAAAATAAAAAAGCGAGAAAAAAGTTATTCTACGCACAAGTGACAACTCCACAATATAAATTTGTCCTTTTGATACTATCATTAAAGTTAATTAATTAAAATTTTATTATTAACATCTATAATATATTTCCATATATTTATGAAATAGTATTAGAATCTGTAAAAGAAAAGAAAATATAATTAACAAGTACATAAGAGTGATTACGAAACCATTAGAGTTGAAGGAATAGCACTTCAAGAAAATATGAGAAGATATAAAAGTCAACGAATCCAAAAATATAAAAGTCAAACCCATAAAATAAAGTTTATTGGTCTCGGTTTCTTAATACTAACCCAACCGGCTATTTTTACGCTATAAACAAAGCGATTTATTATAATTTGTTTTTTCTTTTATAAGTAAATTAAATTAAATTATATTAGATTGGATTTGTTTCAAATTTAAATTTAAAACTTTTTATTTATGAAGATCTTTTGGAATTCTTTATATTTGAAGTATACGATTTCTTTTTTTGAGCTTATTAACATAATTAGATTATATTAGATTGGATGTGATTCAAATTTAAATATAAAAAAATTTATTTACGTAAATTTTATATTTGAAGTATACAATTTCTTTTTGAGTTTATTGATATAATTAGATTATATTAGATTAGATTTTATTCAAATTTAAATTAAAAAAAATTATTTACCAAAATCTTTTGGATTCTTTATATTTGAAGTATACGATTAGTTTTTTTTTTTGAGCTTATTAACGTGACCTGAGTATTCCATTGAATCTCGAAGTATCATGAAGGCTCTTCATTCTCGTTCAAGTAAGGATTACATGCCAACCGATGATGAACTTCTTCAAAAATTCCTCTACAACAAAATTAACAATAAACCAATTCCCAATTATCTCAATATTCTCGAACATGATTTGTTCGGTACTAACAAGAATCCCTTGGATATATGGAACAAGTTTGAAGCTTCGTACTCATATGACAGAAAAGACCTATATTTCTTTACCACCTTACAGAAAAAATCCGTTATGAGCACACGCTCCGTTCGCACTATTGGCAATGGTAATTGGGAAGGTGAAGACACTAGAAAAAATATATTTGCCAAAGAAACGAACCAACTTCTCGGTCTGAAAAAACGTTTTTGTTTCGAGAAGAGTAACACTCCTCAAGATAGTGGATGGATCTTGCACGAATATAACCTCCACAAATCTTTGATTAACAATACTCTGGTAAGAAACTTTTATGTCACATTATTAGTTTTTGTGAACATTAGTCAGTTTTGAGTCAAAAATATTGATTAATATTTTTTTTTTGGTAGGCCAATAATTATGTACTATGCAGACTTAGAAAGAATTTGAAACCGGAATCACAAAATACACAAGCAAAAGCAAGTATAACTGAACAATCTAATTCTCATTTAAGAAAAACTTCAAGAACAAAAAATTATTTTGAGCAAGAGAGTAATGAAAAGACTGCTAAAGAAAGAGAAGTTATCATTCCTAAACAAGCAGAACCAGTCATATCTGTAAGATTTTATTAATATTGTATTGCTTTATTAACGATTAATTATCAATTGATTTTATGCATATTCAAGGTTTTGATTATTTTAGAGAAAAAGTCATAAATTTATGTCTGTTTTTTTGGATTGTTGTTACGTAGGCAATAATGTTTTGGTGAAAAAATATATTATTTATGAAGAAGCAATAACTCAATCAAATGATGGTGGAAACAAGAAAAATTACGAGGATGACATAGAGATTGCATATAATGGAGAAAAAAGACAAATGTATAAGAAGTACATGGCCAGAAGAGTGCAGATATAACAATAAAGATGGAAGTGATATCATCATGAATAAAGAAGAAGAAGAAGAAGAAGATGGTGATGATGATGATGATGATGATGATGATGATGATGATGATGATGATGATGATGATGATGATGATGATGATGATGATGATGATGATGAGATGTCTTGGCCAGAACTTTTTGCAAAGGAACTGTTGGAAATTAATGGAGGAGGAGGGTTCATAAAAGAAGACGATGTTCAAATGCTTAACAATAGTTCTCATAAGGATTTTTTTATTGGGAAATAATATTATGTAAAGTTAATCGCTCTATTACATATTTCTATAGAATTAATGTTATCTACTAAGATAGTTTTTTCTTTATCATTCAAATTATTCTTTAATATTTTTTAGAATGATTGGCAAGTTTGTTACAGCTTTATCATGAAAGTTAAATTATCTAGTTGTAATTACTATTCATTGCTATTAGTTATCATCTCTCTTTAAGCTATACGGTTATATATGTTGACATGATATTTCTCCGTAGCATTCTCAGTCAAGTTGAAATATATTTTCTTTACATTATTGTATTTGGCAAAGGAATAGTAAATGACACCACATCTATTGTTCTTTTTAATTCAATCCAATCACTTAACTTCGACAACATCAATGCTATATTACAACATTGAAATTTTTAAGGACCTTCCTATACTTCTTTTGAACTAGTACTTCCCTTCGCATGATTGTAAGTTCAAATTAAAACAAATTTATAGTGGGTTTTGATAGAAAAAAACAAAAGACATAATAATAGTAATAGCTTTTAATGAAAAATGAAGTGTTAATGAAATTTAGATATTATTTTAGGTTAAAACCTCTAACTTTTGTTTTGGAATATTTTTGTATTCTTTTGAGCTGTTGTATATTTAATATTTTTATTGTTTTTTCTTTCAGATTTTATTAATTTTATGTGTATATCTTTATAGTTTGTATTTGACATAGCAGGAACTTCAACCTTCATGGAAGAATTTTTTTATAAGCAAATGACAGTTTGACATTAAAAATAAACATTAGGGGTATACAACCAAGAGGGTTAGGAGAAAAAAATACTAACCTACAAACACAAACAAAAACACCTACTAAGAACACAAAAAATTACTCCCAACAAATCCTAAGATTGTTACACCAATCAAGCTAAGAAAATTTCCTCCCTTCTCTATGAAAGACAATGAATCAATCCCAAGATAAAACCTTAGTAAAATTCAACACATCCATCTTTACAAGAACACTACCTTTGAAAAGAATAGAATTCTTACAATGTTAAATAGACCAACAAAATACAAGTCCAGAAAATCAAAAAGAAGTGTGTAGAATTCAAATGCTGAAGTCTAACCAACAAATAATCCCCAAGAGACGAAGCATCAACATCAATCCACACACAAAAATTCGTCCATAAGAGATTATAAAAAGAGCAAGAACAAAACAAATGCTCCATAACCTCCTTTTTCTTAAAACACAAGGTACAAACCACATTGTGAGGACCTTCAATGATTCTCCGTTTGGTCAATTCCATCCTTGTAGGAAATTTATTAAGAATTAATCTCCAACCAAAAATAAAGATTTTACTAGGAACTTTAGACTTCCATAAACAATCTAACGTTTTTTCTTTAAGAGGATCCAAGGTAGGCACCAAAAAATAAGATTCACTAATCCTCTTATAGCAATCTTTAACCGAAAACTTATTTTTATGTCTCCACCAAACAAAACAATCTTCTTCATGAGGATTAGGCTTCACCCCATACAAAAGCAATAATAACTCCTCTAACAACAAATCATCTTCGTCATTCAAGACCATCCCATTGAAACTAATATCCTACACCTAAGAATCATTGAACCAATACCCCGCCTCATCAACTTTGAGAAAAGCCAAGTTGTACAATCGGAATAAAGAAGGAAAAAATCCTTCAAAGGAGGAAGTTCCACACTGTTGCGACGAAAAAATAACCAAGAGTATCGCACACTTGAAATACAACAGAGTCACCACCGAACTTTATTTATTCCAAAAGAAAACGAAAAATATCAATAAAATCCTCAATGAACGAAAATATGATCGTCGCAACCAAAAGAGGGTTCGAAGTCGATTATGCAAGAGGAAGATATTAACACAGCTCACATCTGTTGTACTCAATGAAACCTATTTAGTTTGTTTTACGAAAGAATGTTAGCGTGATATTTGTTTCCTCCTAATTATTACTAAGTGAAAAAGAAAGAAAGAAAAAAGGATTTTTAGGTTTTTTTTATTATTGTGTCTGATAATATGTTGGATCTCGCTTCTACGTATCCTCTGGTGCAATGATGAATTCAAGACTATCTATTTCTAAGTAAAAAAGAATTGTTTGTAGGTGGATTTTGATAGGGCCAAAACATACTGAATACTTGACTTGACTTATGCATTACTGTTGATTTATTCCTTTTTCCACTATTATGTTGGTATTTTGTTTGTATTTCTGGTAAATGATCAAAGGGGAGTTATCCGCTAAGAAACAAAGTAAAACAGATGGAAAATGGAAGTATTAGGGAAAAATACACACAAGGTGACCACCATGGTGTTCGCCATAGAGGTGGCCATCAGTGATCCACGTCTCAACAATCAAAAGACCAAGTCTTATCCGCCTTATGATCATGGTGTTCGCCATGCAGGGTGTGGCGACCGCTACACATTACAGATACCAGGCAGATAGAATTTGGGATTTCTTGGTCAACGCATTTACCCCAGTTCCTCCTAGTTTCTCTCTGTGCACTAGAAAACCTCTTTTGAGATTTTAGGGCTTTAAGAACTATAAAAAAACATTCCTACCTTTCATTTTCAAAGCATCCAAGCTTAGTTACAAATTTAAGCCACTTATTTTCGAAATTGTAAGTGACCAACTCTTCACATCGGAGAATTATCACATCATTGATCGAGTCTGTAATCAAGTTTGGAGCACTCTTATTTGAAGCATTAATCTTGTTGTCATTTACTTTCCGCATTCAAATTCAGTAAGTTTACTTCATGTACCAGATTTAAAGTTTCTTCGGAGCAGCTTTTTATTTAATCACACCACTTTACTTTATCGTCTCTGTATCACACTTTTATTTAATCGCATGCTCTTCTTCTACATTTCTTTTAATTGCACGTTTAAAGTCTTATTCAATTTATCAACCATGTCTTATTTCACCATTGAATCAATTCTTTTATCGCATTTCACAAACATGTATAGCTAAATTTATAATTGTTGGAATGTGAGGACTGTCTATTCGACAATACTCTAATTTTTGTTCTCTAAGAAATACTTATGGGGTTGTTTTGATTTTAATCATAACCTTTATAAACTTAAACTTATCGATTGATGTCGCGTCTAGGATTTTCATCGAAGAGGGGGAAAGGAAACACTGAGTAAACCTAAAGAAGGGAAAGAACATGGTTTTGCAACCAAGAGAAAGGGTAAGAAAGTTGATTATGCGAGGGGAAGGTATTAGCACCCCTCACGTCTTTTGTACTTCGTAAGATCCACTTAAGTTTGCACTAACCTAAGGATGTGTAAAAATCTAAAGCCTAATGCTAAAGGAATGCATGCAAAGTATATACAAAAATAAATTTTTTATTAGTTGTTGTGTCGGGGTTGCGAACCTTTGTGCCTACGTACCACCTTTCGTGCAATAGGGGACCAGGGAACTCTTAGATCACCTAAAAAGGTGGTTTGGTTTGTTGTGTGTTTCTTATGAACAATGCTAGCGAAGCATGTCCTTTTTTAAAAGGTTAAAAAAATAGTCTGAAGGCAAAAAGATTTAAATTGGTTGGTGTTTTTGTTACTTGTGAAAAGAGATTGTGATTCTCACCACACAAAAGACTATGAAGAAAGAACAAGCTTCAACCTACTCATCCTTTTTCATTGCTTATGGAAGTGTGATTCTCATCATTAGTTATTAAGTGTTTTGAGAGGTTTTAATAAGAAAATAAGTTTTAGTTTTAACACGAATGCAAAATAGAAAGACTAAACAAAAGGGGATCTCAATCCTATAAGTTGTCATGCTTGTGGACCTAAAGTTGGGATGAGAGGGAGATCTACCTAATGTTGTCATGCATGGATTCTTAACCTAAGGTCTATTTAGTTCAAACTTAGAGGAGAATGAACTAAAGATCCTATGGGGAGCATACAAAAGTAAGAGCAGACAATCATATTTAAATGACATAATGAAAGCAAGCAAACATAACATAAGGCACTTAGACAAGGTACCAAGAAAAAACCTACTTAGATAAGCAAGTAAATATAGGAGAAGAGATGATAAAAATATCATACAAAGATGATAAAACATCAAGTATAAAAAGAAGAATAATGATGGTAGCACACCAAAATAGAAGATGACAAAACATCAAATAAGCAATCGCATAGGTAGATACCTAAAACAAAAAGAGAGGAGATGATAAAACATCACATAAAGATAATAACACATCTAGTATCAAAGATAAGGGCTAGAGGATAAAACACCAAGCACACATATATTAAGATGATAAAACATCAAGTCTCAAAGAAAAGAGAAGGATGATAAAACATCACTAAGCATGCAAGTCAATGTGATAGAACACATAAGAGATGGAGATCTCACAAACAAACTTGAAGAAGTGAAGAAGGAAGGTAAGTGAGAAATGATAAGAAATCAAAGAGGCATGGCATAAAAATACATCAAGGTATAACATAAGTTCTGATCCTATCATATTAAACACATTATACTACCCTAAACATAGTAATATGGGTCAAAAAGTAGAAGAATTTACCTAACTAGGCAAGTAAAAGTGCAAGTATGCAATTAGAAGACAAAAACTTCAAAATATGTCTCAAGAATCAATCAAAATGAGATATAAGAGGTGGATACATAAGTCTAAACATGCTTCAATATATCACAAATTATCACCAAGATATTACATGTTAACAAACATCCTCTTAAACAAACAAGTAGGCATAATAGAAAGAGATGAAGTGTAGATAAGTGACAATATAAGACTTGTATCTCAAGTAAGTGAAAAATCATGAATATGAAATGATATGGAATTAATAGGAAATAAATAAGATATGGAGAATCCCTAAGGGTCATGATTCAAGGGTATGGATGTGGAAACCATAAAAGAGAACAATGAGGCAAATGCACTAGCTAGTGAAGACTTAGGAGTCATGTTCCTAACATATCATGCTATAAGGAAGTGATGTGATGGGAAATGGATGAGTGATTGTATAATTCATAAGTGAACACATAAATGACTCATTTTTATCACATAAACAAACTTGATAAAGATTCACATCAAAGTCAAACAAGGAAAGGATCACAATCAACCCTAAGTGGACATAAGTCCTCATGCATTGCTAACAAGAAAATAAGTTGGAAAAGAAGTGGTAATGTGAAGAAGAATAGGTAAGAATATATATATTTTATACACTTATCACAAACCTAATGGTTAAGAAAAGGTTCAATTAGTCACTGAAAATATGGTTCAAACACCAAGGTACACAAACTAGAATCAATCAAAGTTATAATGTGAAGTGGAAACAAGTGTGTGATCAATTGAACATTGACTAATGTGTCAAGTATGATTGAAGTAAGAATCAAATAGTAGAGTTTAAAACACACCATTGACCTATAAAAATTCCTAGGATATCACTACTAAAGCACATATAAAGTATGTGCAAGAATTTGTTAATACCACACCCTAACATACTCCTAAAGGCAAGTGAAGCAAAAGAAAGGGATGAGTGAAGAGGGAACATGATTAGAGGGTGTCAAAACACATAGGTCTATATAAAATGACCTCTAATATCATACATTTAAACATAATAAGCAATGATAGAAAGTTTCATACATGGCACACAAAGGAAGTGACCAAAGGGGACAAGCAAGTATGTTCAAATTAAACAAGTAAAGATCAAATAATGAAATCATAATTAAATAAGTATAGAATGTATGACTTGTTGAATAAGTTAACTCAAGATGAAGTTAAAGAGTAACCAAGAAGTAGATGAAACTTCTTGCGCAAATAAAGTCACATAACTTGATGAACAACATCGTCTAAAGTGGATGGTACTTGTCTTAAATCAAACAATATTGATGAAGACCGAGTAAAAGTAAATTGATACCTTATATTTTACAGGGTAATTGTTAATCCCTTATAAGTTATCAATCATGAACTCAAAACTTTAAGAGATGTCAACAATATAACATACTCAAAGGTCATGATGAATTGGCAAAGTGTAGTCCTAAATGCCACAAGCATTATGATCTAAATATATAAAATTTAGTGTTATTAGAGGATATGGTAATTATACAACATCAAGATACATTAAAGAGACATGACACAAAAGCTCATGAAGCAATCAGTAATTAATGATGCTCAAAACACAAGTAAGAAAGCAAATGTAGCTTCTAGTGTGTCACTATGTTGGTTAGCCAGTAAATGCTTAACCAAAGAATCATAGAAGCATGGAGAATTTGATATAAGAAGAGAATTTAAGATCAAAACTTAAGCACAAATATGTTGGACCCATGGCCCTTTATAGGATTAAAAAACCATCACACACAAGCTAGGTTAAAACAAAAATGTGGCTCCTAACTTGTCATCATGATGAGTTGACAATGAGATAGCAATCAAAGAATCAAAGGAGCTATGCATGAAAGCATTTAAGACCTTAGAGATCAGAAGAAAATTCAAGAGATCTCAAATAATTTCGATCTGTGGTACTCAAGTACCATGATCACAAAAGATGAACAAATGACTTTAAATAAATGGGCAATGATAGAGTACTTGAATGGTCCGTTAATATGAACTCAAGCCTCTAACATGTGATGCGAATTAGTGAAACAAAAAGGAACTTGGTTCCTTATAGGTTGCACAAGTTCATATCGTATATCTCAAGCAATAAAGCACCTAGGCAAGAAACATGTTCAAAATAGCCGCCACAGTTTTAGCAACCCACTCGTAAGTGGCAGAAGTGTTGTTCAAAACCCTACCACACGTGTGAGTTCCAATCTACTTCTTCATTCTAAATGCGTGCTTGTTCCCAACTTTACTTACAAGGGATAGAAAGCCACATTTTCCCTTGTAAATTACCCTTAGCCTCACTTTGTCATGTTTTACAAACTTTATATCTCTTCCATTTAATACTGACCATTCAGTAATTGCCTATTTGAATTCATTAAGTGTTCCAAACTCTAAACCAAATTTGAACTTGTAAGTCTTGCTCAATTCCTCCATCTTAAACCTGGGATACCTCAGCTCCTTCTCATCACCAGAATCATTAGGGTCACTACTTCCAAGCTCATCACTAACAAAATTGGTATCCAAATCATGGTCCACAACACTAGATGAAGCTATATTTTCAACACCATCTGGAATTTTTTTTGGAGTATCTCTATGCTTCCTTGCTACAACTTTGACCCTTTTCCTTGGAGTATCTTCTTTTTCATTAACATCAAAGAAATCATCCAACCCAAGTTCCCTCTCATCTTCACTATCATCAAATGATAAACCGTCAAATTCAAAGTCACTATCATCATTATCCTCATTTTCATCTGCATCACTACCAACAACATCATCAACATTACCTGGGACATCATCACAACATCACCTTGAACAACATCAGCAACATTACATGGGACATCATTAGCAACATTACCTTGAAAAACATCAGCAACATTACTTGGGACATCATCAACAACATTACCTTGGACACCACTATCATTAGTTACTTGAACTCTATCCTTAGGATCAACATATAGGTGCACTTCAGTTTTCATTCTCATGGCATATTCATATACATCATCAGCATCAGTATAAGTAAACATTGTATTATACTTATCTCGCTCATCGTTATACCACCATAACAAGTACTACGACTGCTCAAGCTGAGTAATGTCTTTCACTATACCAAATGCCTCAAATAAGCTCCACCTATCAGGGTCAATCTCTACTAAGTGTTCGTTACCCCCTGAATAGTATACTACATAGTCTTTAAAAAAACAACCCCCGTAATGGAATACTAAATTGAAACTCATGATCGAAATTGAACCAACAGATAAATGCATCAAGAAATTGAAATATAAACGCTAAATACCACAGATGGAGTGGTCAACCAGAACGACACCGTCGTTGTCTTCTCACAATCGCCTCTGGCGTTCTCCAAAGGTCACAACACTTCACCTCTCAAATTTGGAAAACCCCTAATTTACAGGGATTGGTGCCAAAATTTCTTTTATGAATAATTTTTTAATTTTCAAATAAACTTAACTCTTTGGCCATGTATGATACATGATTAAAAAAATAAAAAAAATAAAAAATACACGTCAGCATCGTTTGCCAAATCAGCATTTTTTAAACAAATCACTAACGTTAGAGAGAAAAATCAACACATATTAGAGATATAAGGACTCAGACTTGGAAAAAATATAGGCTAATCACAATACACGCCAACTTGCAAGAACCAAAGAACTTTTTAAACATTTTTTTAAATATATTGTTATTTTTATAACCAATGTGTATCATTTGTATTAATCATAAATCATTATTGCTTTTTTCTTGTCATTAGTGTTTTTTCCTTGTAATATTTATTATTAATGTATTATTTATATATATTTTATTTATTCACATAAATAATTATTTATTGTAATTTTAATTATTTAAAATATAAATTATGTAATTATTTTTTAATAACGTTGAAATATTATGTTTACAAGTATATGCGAAAAATTGTTTTATATTTTATATTAATTATATGTTATAAACTTGTTGTAATATATTCTTACTTTGAAACCTTATAAATATTAATTTATAACTATTTTGAATGTTATAAATAATAGTCAACAATTATTCGTATATCATTTTTTATTTTTACATTTTTGATAAGCTTTAATTTTTATTCACATTATTATTTTTTATTAAAAATATTTTAATTCTCCCATTTTATTTGTTCTATTTTAATTTCTCATAAAATATGTTTTTAAAAATATTAATGTTCAGGTAATATTTTAATAATAAATATAATGATTTTTTTATATAATGATGACACTAATAATTATTTTATAACAATCACTATTGAAATTTAAACTTTATAGTTTAAATTTATAAAGTCAAATTTTTATTGTTGAATTGACACCTCTTAAACAAATAGTATAATATATTTTCGAAAGCATATTTTAAGTAATATAATTAATACAATTGATACACGTTGATTTTAATTTTTTTAACACTTCATTAATTCGAATATGCATATCTAAAAACTATTGAAAACATAATATTGGATTTATTTCGGATATATATATTTGAAAAACTCTAAAAATAAAATATTAGATTATATCGGAAGAGTATTTTAGAATTTTAAGAGTTTTTTCCTCTCATATAAAAATGTAATAAGAAATTTCTAAAACATACACTACACAATGGTTTTGAAGAGATAAATTTTAAAGTTTATTATTTATTATTTTAATTTAAATAAATAAAACCATATTAAATATTTTATTCTAAAATAAATAAAAATAAAAAAGCGAGAAAAAAGTTATTCTACGCATAAGTGACAACTCCACAATATAAATTGTCCTTTTGATACTATCATTAAAGTTAATTAATTAAAATTTTATTATTAACATCTATAATATATTTCCATATATTTATGAAATAGTATTAGAATCTGTAAAAGAAAAGAAAATATAATTAACAAGTACAGAAGAGTGATTACGAAACCATTAGAGCTGAAGGAATAGCACTTCAAGAAAATATGGACTGTTGGCCCAGTAAAATGAGAAGATATAAAAGTCAACGAATCCAAAAATATAAAAGTCAAACCCATAAAATAAAGTTTATTGGTCTCGATTTCTTAATACTAACCTAACCGGCTATTTTTACGCTATAAACAAAGCGATTTATTATAATTTGTTTTTTCTTTTATAAGTAAATTAAATTAAATTATATTAGATTGGATTTGTTTCAAATTTAAATTTAAATTTTTTTATTTATGAAGATCTTTTGGAATTCTTTATATTTGAAGTATACGATTTCTTTTTTTTGAACTTATTAACATAATTAGATTATATTAGATTGGATGTGATTCAAATTTAATAATAAAAAATGTTATTTACGTAAATTTTATATTTGAAGTATACAATTTATTTTTTTCAGTTTATTGACATAATTAGATTATATTAGATTAGATTTTATTTAAATTTAAATTTAAAAAAATTATTTATCAAAATCTTTTGGATTCTTTATATTTGAAGTATACGATTAGTAATTTTTTTTTTTGAGCTTATTAACGTGACCTGAGTATTCCATTGAATCTCGAAGTATCATGAAGGCTCTCCATTCTCGTTCAAGTAAGGTTTGCATGCCAACCGATGATGAACTTCTTCAAAAATTCCTCTACAACAAAATTAACAATAAACCAATTCTCAATTATCTCAATATTCTCGAACATGATTTGTTCGATACTAACAAGAATCCCTTGGATATATGGAACGAGTTTGAAGCTTCGTACTCATATGACGGAAAAGACCTATATTTCTTTACCACCTTAAAGAAAAAATCTGTTACGAGCACATGCTCCGTTCGCACTATTGGCAATGGTAATTGGGAAGGTGAAGACACCGGAAAAAATATATTTGCCAAAGAAACGAACCAACTTCTCGATCTGAAAAAACGTTTTCGTTTCGAGAAGAGTAACACTCCTCAAGATGGTGGATGGATCTTGCACGAATATAACCTCCACAAATCTTTGATTAACAATACTCTGGTAAGAAACTTTTATGTCACATTATTAATTTTTGTGAACATTAGTCAGTTTTGAGTCAAAAATATTGATTAATATTTTTTTTTTGGTAGGCCAATAATTATGTACTATGCAAACTTAGAAAGAATTTGAAACCGGAATCACAAAATACACAAGCAAAATCAAGTATAACTGATCAATATAATTCTCATTTAAGAAAAAATTCAAGAACAAAAAATTATTTTGAGCAAGAGAGTAATGAAAAGACTGCTAAAGAAAGAGATGTTATCATTCCTAAACAAGCAGAACCAGTCATATCTGTAAGATTTTATTAATATTGTATTGCTTTATTAACGATTAATTATCAATTGATTTTATGCATATTCAAGGTTTTGATTATTTTAGAGAAAAAGTCATAAATTTATGTCTGTTTTTTTGGATTGTTGTTACGTAGGGTAATGATGTTTTGGTGAAAAAATATATTATTTATGAAGAAGCAATAACTCAATCAAATGATGGTGGAAACAAGAAGAATTACGAGGATGACATAAAGTTTGCATATAATGGAGAAAAAAGAAAATGTATAAGAAGTACATGGCCAGAAGAGTGCAGATATAACAATAAAGATGGAAGTGATATCATCATGAATAAAGAAGAAGAAGAAGAAGAAGAAGAAGAAGAAGAAGAAGAAGAAGAAGAAGAAGAAGAAGATGGTGATAATGATGATGATGATGATGATGATGATGATGATGATGATGATGATGATGATGATGATGGTGATGAGATGTCTTGGCCAGAACTTTTTGCAAAGGAACTGTTGGAAATTAATGGAGGAGGAGGGTTCATAAAAGAAGACGATGTTCAAATGCTTAACAATAGTTCTCATAAGGATTTTTTTTATTGGGAAATAACATTATGTAAAGTTAATCGCTCTATTACATATTTCTATAGAATTAATGTTATCTACTAAGATAGTTTTTTCTTTATCATTCAAATTATTCTTTAATATTTTTTAGAATGATTGGCAAGTTTGTTACAGCTTTATCATGAAAGTTAAATTATCTAGTTGTAATTACTATTCATTGCTATTAGTTATCATCTCTCTTTAAGCTATACGGTTATATATGTTGACATGATATTTCTCCATAGCATTCTCAGTCAAGTTGAAATATATTTTCTTTACATTATTGTATTTGGCAAAGGAATAGTAAATGACACCACATCTATTGTTCTTTTTAATTCAATCCAATCACTTAACTTCGACAACATCAATGCTATATTACAACCTTGAAATTTTTAAGGACCTTCCTATACTTATTTTGAACTAGTACTTCCCTTCGCATAATTGTAAGTTCAAATTAAAACAAATTTATAGTGGGTTTTGATAGAAAAAAACAAAAGACAAAATAATAGTAATAGCTTTTAATGAAAAATGAAGTGTTAATGGAATTTAGATATTATTTTAGGTTAAAACCCCTAACTTTTGTTTTGGAATATTTTTGTATTCTTTTGAGTTGTTGTATATTTAATATTTTTATTGTTTTTTCTTTTAGATTTTATCAATTTTATGTGTATATCTTTATAGTTTGTATTTGACATAGCAGAAACTTCAACCTTCATGGAAGAATTTTTTTATAAGCAAATGGCAGTTTGACATTAAAAATAAACATTAGGGGTATACAATCAAGGGGGGGTCAGGAGAAAAAAATACCAACCTACAAACACAAACAAAAACACCTACTAAGAATACAAAAAATTACTCCCAACAAATCCTAAGATTGTTACACCAATCAAGCTAAGAAAATTTCCTCCCTTCTCTATGAAAGACAATGAATCAATCCCAAGATAAAACCTTAGTAAAATTCAACACATCCATCTTTACAAGTGTTGCAACTAGTTTTTAGATAGAGTCGCCGCCCTTAATTTTTATCCTAAATGAAGGGAGTATAAAGGAATAACCCTAAAAGAAATTTAGAGATTCTAAGTTTGACTCGGTTCTAGACGATAGGAAGGTGTTAGGCACCCCTTATCTACCTTGTTCGCAAGGATACTAGGTTTAGAAACATTATTTTTAAGAAATAGGGTAATTATTAATAATAAGGGAAAAGGGTTTGAATTTTAGTTAGGGGGACTCACAACGATTTTTGATCGTATGCCTACGTATCCTCTTTAGGAGGAATCAGAGTCTCATTTTCGTAGTTCGCGGTATTGGTTGGTGTCTTTTATAAGATTGCATAGAATTGCTTTCGAATAACCTTGAACCTTATTTGGGTTGTAAGTTGAGTGATTATAGATGCAGTTCATAATTTGATTCGAAGACAATGCTATTTAATATTTTTTGAAAAATGATCTTGGATTTTGATTATGTTAGTTGAAAAATGTTTGATCGTTGGTTAGCTGTTTTGGTATTTGATTTGATTAAGACGTGGAGCAGGGAGTCTGGTATAGTCTCCTCCTCACGTGACTAGATATTGTCCACGTGTTACTCATCATGAAGGATGCGGAGGAAGTCTGATATAGTCTTCCTCATCACGTGTTCTCATCACGTGGCCAGATATTAACCACGTGTTGCTCGTTGGTGAATTTTAGCGAGTTGCATGGATTTCAATTGTTTGATTTAGTATAATGAACTGATAGATAACGTGTCAACCAATTTAATTACTCGAAGATAGATATTCTATTATTTTTAAAGATATTATTGATTTTATTTAAAGTGTTTGATTATGTACGAGTTAGTTATTCCTTAAAACCTAATAAAATTATCATAATGAATATTATCCTACAAATTAATCCACCTAACAATTGATTAATTAATTAGAATGATTAACAATATTAACTAAACAAAAACAGGGGGTTGCTAAATTAGAACTGAGTTGAAGTAAGTAAAAATATGAATAGGAGGAAATTAGTGGCCCAAAGCCCATGATAGTAAAACCCTACTTTTCTTCAATGAATAAATGGTAATAAAAATAAAAAGAAGAAAGACACCTCATTTTGGGAGAGAGGCGTCGTTGGATGCTCTTCTGTTTACTTCTTTCATTTTAGTAAAGCATGGATGAATTTTAATAAATTAAAAGCCCAGCCATTAGAAACGTGACATGGGGTAACAATAGTAATAATAAAAACAATAAAAACAAAGATGTATTACAGGGTATTATATATTGAACAAGATAATAAAAAAAAACAAAACTCAAAACCTTTTGCATCAGTGACATGTTCTTCTCCTCTCTGCCTTGTTCTTCATTCCAGCCGCAATGGGTTTCGGGCGGAGTTGCTGGCGAGTTAGATGCAGGTGAATGCGTATGGTTTCCGTTTGGAGGCGGCGGATTGCGTCGGAGATAGTAGCAGGCCGGCCGGAATCGCGTCGGAGTGGTGTTTGCAGGGATGGCTGGAGAGAGGTTTGAAGATTAGGAAAGAAAAACGTTTGATTATGCTGTCCTAGCATTTTAGGGAAACAATAAAGTTGTCTGTAACACTTTTAATTTGTTTCTGCTTGTGGATTCAAGGTTTGAATGAAAAAAAAAAATTCAATTTCGAGTTGATACAGTCCTGATTTTTTATTGAACGCACTGGGACAATTTTAAAAAAAAGAGTCTGGGTTTGTTTGGATTTATTTCGTTTTGTGTTTTAACAATTCCAACAGTAATAGTTTTTTTTCTTTTCTCCCAAATTATAATAATAAAAAAATGTTTTAAACATGACAGTAATAATTAATAAAATAATGATTAATAAAAATAATAAGAGTCAGAAATTGACTCTCAATTTTTTGGGCTATTAAGAAGATCCGTAATGGTCTTGATGTTTTAAAAAAAAAATCATTTTCAATAACAATAAATAAACAATAATAATAATAATGTTTAAATATAATAATAAAATCGGAATAGTTAATAGTTGTACACTAATAACAATAATAATGACATTATTTCTAACTAAATAATTATAATAATAATAATAATAATAATTGATTAAAATAATAATAATAATAATTATTTTAAGTAAACAAACATTTTCTTAAAATAAATCAAAAACTTGTAATGGGCTTTATTAAAAACGAATTTGTCCACACGTCCTTGATTAAAACAATACACCTCTTTTTTAAACTTGAAACAAATTTTAAGACTTAATAGACCATCAGATATTGATGGTCTATTTTACATCAACACACCCCTTTGACTTTAAATACCCCTATAAAAGTGAAAACTAAATAATAAAATTTATTTGAAGAAAATCCTAGATTAGGGTAGGGCAAATTTGGGGTATGACAACAAGAACACTACCTTTGAAAAGAATAGAATTCTTACAATGTTAAATAGACCAACAAAATACAAGTCCAGAAAATCAAAAAGAAGTGTGTAGAATTCAAATGCTGAAGTCTAACCAACAAACAATCCCCAAGAGACGAAGCATCAACATCAATCCACACACAAAAATTCATCCATAAGAGATTATAAAAAGAGCAAGAACAAAACAAATGCTCCATATCCTCCTTTTTCTTAAAACACAAGGGACAAACCACATTGTGAGGACCTTCAATGATTCCCTGTTTGGTCAATTCCATCCTTGTAGGAAATTTATTAAGAATTAATCTCCAACCAAAAATAAAGATTTTACTAGGAACTTTAGACTTCCATAAACAATCTAACGTTTTTTATTTAAGAGGATCCAAGGTAGGCACCAAAAAACAAGATTCACTAATCCTCTTATAGCAATCTTTAACCGAAAACTCATTTTTATGTCTCCACCAAACAAAACAATCTTCTTCATGAGGCTTAGGCTTCACCCCATACAAAAGCAACAATAACTCCTCTAACAACAAATCATCTTCGTCATTCAAGACCACCCCATTGAAACTAATATCTTACACCCAAGAATCGTTGAACCAATACCCCGCCTCATCAACTTTGAGAAAAGCCAAGTTGTACAATCGGAATAAAGAAGGAAAAAATCCTTCAAAGGAGGAAGTTCCACACAGTTGCGACGAAAAAAATACCCAAGAGTATCGCACACTTGAAATACAACAGACTCACCACCGAACTTTATTTATTCCAAAAGAAAACGAAAAATATCAATAAAATCCTCAATGAACGAAAATATGATTGTCGCAACCAAAAGAGGGTTCGAAGTCGATTATGCAAGAGGAAGATATTAACACAGCTCACATCTGTTGTACTCAATGAAACCTATTTAGTTTGTTTTACGAAAGAATGTTAGCGTGATATTTGTTTCCTCTTAATTATTACTAAGTGAAAAAGAAAGAAAGAAAGAAAGAAAGAAAGAAAGAAAAAAGGATTTTTAGGTTTTTTTTATTATTGTGTCTGATAATATGTTGGATCTCGCTTCTACGTATCCTCTGGTGCAATGATGAATTCAAGACTATCTATTTCTAAGTAAAAAAAGAATTGTTTGTAGGTGGATTTTGATAGGGCCAAAACATACTGAATACTTGACTCGACTTATGCATTATTGTTGATTTATTCCTTTTTCCACTATTATGTTGGTATTTTGTTTGTATTTCTGGTAAATGATCAAAGGGGAGTTATCTGCTAAGAAACAAAGTAAAACAGACGGAAAATGGAAGTATTAGGGAAAAATACACACAAGGTGACCACCATGGTGTTCGCCATAGAGGTGGCCATCAATGATCCACGTCTCAACAATCAAAAGACCAAGTCTTATCCGCCTTATGAGCATGGTGTTCGCCATGGAGGGTGTGGCGACCGCTACACGTTACAAATACCAGGCAGATAAAATTTGGGATTTCTTGGTCAACGCATTTACCCCAGTTCCTCCTAGTTTCTCTATGCGCACTCGAAAACCTCTTTTGTGATTTTAGGGCTTTAAGAACTCTAAAAAAACATTGCTACCTTTCATTTTCAAAGCATCCAAGCTTAGTTACAAATTTAAGCCACATATTGTCGAAATTGTAAGTGATCAACTTTTCACATCGGAGAATTATCACATCATTGATCGAGTCTGTAATCAAGTTTGGAGCACCTTTATTTGAAGCATTAATCTTGTTGTCATTTACTTTCCGCATTCAAATTTAATAAGTTTACTTCATGTACCAGAATTAAAGTTTCTTCAGAGCAGCTTTTTATTTAATCACACCACTTTATTTTATCGTCTCTTTATCACACTTTTATTTAATCGCATGCTCTTCTTCTACATTTATTTTAATTGCATGTTTAAAGTCTTATTCAATTTATCAACCATGTCTTATTTCACCATTGAATCAATTCTTTTATCGCATTTCACAAACATGTATAGCTAAATTTATAATTGTTGGAATGTGAGGACTGTCTATTCGACAATACTCTAATTTTTGTTCTCTAAGAAATACTTATGGGGATGTTTTGATTTTAATCACAACCTTTCTAAACTTAAACTTATCGATTGCTGTCGCGTCTAGGATTTTCATCGAAGAGGGGGAAAGGAAACACTGAGTAAACCTAAAGAAGGGAAAGAACATGGTTTTGCAACCAAGAGAAAGGGTAAGAAAGATGATTATGCGAGGGGAAGGTATTAGCATCCCTCACGTCTTTGGTACTTCGTAAGATCCACTTAAGTTTGCACTAATCTAAGGATGTGTAAAAATCTAAAGCCTAATTCTAAAGGAATGCATGCAGAGTATATACAAAAATAAATTTTTATTAGTTGTTTTGTCGGGGTTGCGAACCTTTGTGCCTACGTACCACCTTTCGTGCAATAGGGGACCAGGGAACTCTTATATCACCTAAAAAGGTGATTTGGTTTGTTGTGTGTTTCTTATGAACAATGCTAGCGAAACATGTCCTTTTCTAAAAGGTTAAAAAAAATAGTCTGAAGACAAAAAGATTTAAATTGGTTGGTGTTTTTGTTACTTGTGAAAAGAATTTGTGATTCTCACCACACCAAAGACTATGAATAAAGAACAAGCTTCAACCTACTCATCCTTTTTCATTGCTTATGGAAGTGTGATTCTCATCATTAGTTATTAAGTGTTTTGAGAGGTTTTAAGAAGAAAATAAGTTTTAGTTTTAACACGAATGCAAAATAGAAAGACTAAACAAAAGGGGATCTCAATCCTATAAGTTGTCATGCTTGTGGACCTAAAGTTGGGATGAGAGGGAGATCTACCTAATGTTTTCATGCATGAATTCTTAACCTAAGGTCTATTTAGTTCAAACTTAGAGGAGAATTAACTAAAGATCCTATGGGGAGCATACAAAAGTAAGAGCAGACAATCATATTTAAATGAGATAATGAAAGCAAGCAAACATAACATAAGGCACTTAGACAAGGTACCAAGAAAATACCTACTTAGATAAGCAAGTAAATATAGGAGAAGAGATGATAAAATATCACACAAAGATGATAACACATCAAGTATAAAAAGAAGAATAATGATGGTAGCACACCATAATAGAAGATGACAAAACATCAAATAAGCAATCGCATAGGTAGATACCTAAAACAAAAAGAGAGGAGATGATAAAACATCACACAAAGATAATAACACATCTAGTATCAAAGATAAGGGCTAGATGATAAAACACCAAGCACACATATATTAAGATGATAAAACATCAAGTCTTAAAGAAAAGAGAAGGATGATAAAACATCACTAAGCATGCAAGTCAATGTGATAGAACACATAAGAGATGGAGATCTCACAAACAAACTTGAAGAAGTGAAGAAGGAAGGTAAGCGAGAAATAATAAGAAATCAAAGAGGCATGGCATAAAAATACATCAAGGTATAACATAAGTTCTGATCCTATCTGTGATACGGTGGGAGAACTGACTTGAGGTTTTGCGTTTGTATTCGCAAATGTTGCGGTTAGCAAGAGTCGCCACCGACTTTTTATTTTATCCTAAGGAAAGGTTAAAAAGCACAGCAAAAACCTTTTGAGATGTTTTCTTGGGTTCGGGGAGTAGATTATAGAAAGGGAAGGTATTAGCACCCTTTCTATCCATGGTTATCCATGGGCTCTTAGTTACTTGCTTAGATCACTTGCCTTTTGTTTTCAATTTGTTTGAAATGGTGCTTTGTGTGTGTGGATTTGAAAATGTTTTGAAAAGAGGCCAATGTGGTGGCAATCTTTGTAATGATCCATGTGGGGATGTATACAAAGATGTATGTCTTTTGAAAAAGTTTTCATTTGTTTTTGAAAGTTGTTTTGAAAGTGTAGTGATGTGTGATTTTGAAATTAGGCAAGTGTTTTGTTTTGCAAGTTTGATTCAAGTCACTAAGAGGTTGTCTACTCCTAAATTTCTCAAAAAGATTTATTGCTATGTTTTAACCCTTTTAACAAGTTTGTTCCACCATTGTATTTGGTGGACAATCTTGTGTTAGGATGTGAAAGGGACAGGCGCGGGTCATCGTTTAGACCATAATTGCAACGACGTTAAATGTCTTTGGGCAATTTTCTTTAAGGGACTTGATCATTTGTTTTTGTTTGTTTTTGAAAAGTTTTATCGAGGGACTATGATCATTCAAATTGTCTGCTTTGCCCAAAGAAGTTCAACATACAATATGGTCCAATTTTGAAGGCAACAAAGTGGAGTACCCTAGGGGTGTTAGTGTGCAAGTGTGTTTTATTGCATACAAGAGTTTTTTCTTTGAATTAGGTTTTTCTATTTCATTGATTTTATCTTGCCATACACGTCCTAATTACTAGCAATAAGAAGCGGAAATGTAAAATCCTACGCTATTACAATAATTGGGGGATGGGGATACACATTTGTACATGGGGGGTTCAACGAGAAAAATAGACAAAAAAGAAAATAACGGAAAACAAGATATATAGAGAGAGAGAGGGAGCCTACGCGCTGTTGGGAGGCCATCAGAAGTTCTGACCCAGATCCGCTGTCGGATGATCAACCTGTTGGTGAAACTGGATGAGTCAGAACTTCTGACTCTAGAACCTGCAAAACAGAACCTTGTTAGTGGGGAAACCAGAAATTCTGATTTCCCTGCGCTGCAAGACAGAAGTTTGTTAGTGGAGAACCCAGAAGTTCTGATTCTGCTGAAAAGGCAATAACTCTCAGAGGTTCTGATGTCATTGACAGCAAGACAGGCTTCAGATGTGCTGACGTCAAAGTCAGCATTTGGCTTTTTCCTGTACTAATCAGAACATCTGCAATCCTGTTATTACTCCACAAAACAGGAAACATATTTGGAACAGATCCAGCAAAATAGCAAAAATGTTTCAGAGTTCAGAATCACCAAGGTCACAGGCAAGTCCTATACTGGCTCAGAACGTTCTGAGGTATGAGAGTCCTCAGAACATAAACAACAATAACATGAATATTTACATTATGTTACTTGAATATGCACAGCTGATGATGCTTAACAGTGTGATGAGGGTCAGCAGGTGCTTACCTGACTGTTTGGAAAAGTGGTGGGTGAAAGTTAACTTTTGGTTCTGGTGGTGTTCTGGACAGATTTGGAAAAGGGGAAGTGAAGGTGTATACGTGTATAGGGTCAGAAGTTTGGAAAGAACGTTTTTGGTTTACAGAAAAGAGCTGGATGTTTGACGAAGTTGAAGGTAAGAAACTTAAAGTTATGAAACAAAACTGGAGATTTTGGCAGAGTTTCAGAATGTTACGTTGCTAGGAGTTTCGTTTCTCTCTTAGCAATTTTTCTGTGTTTTCTTGAACGTCTTTTGCAGTGGTGAAAGCTCTCTATTTATAGGCAAAGTTCTTGTGGATGTCTTGAACATTTAAGGCGCCAACAGAGTTTGAATTTGTTCTTTGACAGAAATTCCTGGGAAGTTGTGATAACAACTATCTTTCAGCCTAGGTAGCAGCAGCAGGCGTAGATTGGGGGAAGTGACCTCTGAAATGGGCGGTGGCGTGAAGACCCATGCCAGAATCTGTGCAAAAGCATTTTCCAAGTCACACGTGAATGCTCAGGAGTGGTTGGAAGCATTAATGGGCATTAAATGGTGACAAGACCTGTCAATACCAACATTCTGGTAAGGGAAACCAGCGTTGAATCAGCAGCGTAAACCATGCTCTGGCCTTGGCTACCTGTTGTCTTAGCAAACTCTGGAGATTCTCTTGGTTTTCTGGTACGTTCCTTGGATCTACTTCTGGATAATCTGGACTTAGAGATTCTGTATCAATGTGACACCTATCCTTCTGACCTTTCATCTTCTGATTTCAACCTGTTCTGAAGGAGCCTTCATACTTTCCTGTTTCTCTTGCATTCCTTTAGCAAGTTCTGACTGAGCTTGTGTAACTGCTGAAGGGGTATGTTCTGTTTGAGGCTTACACTCTGAACCACGTTTACAACTTCTGATTGAACTGATATAGCTGCTGAAGAGCCAACTTCTGACCATGCTGAGCCAAGCTTGCAACTTCTGACCGTCTTCATCTGGAATGGGTCCAGAAGTTCTGAAGCGCTGATTTTTCTAAAAACACTTATTTTAAAGGAACATTCTAAGCACTTAGAATTTGATTTTCCTCAAGATGAAAGCGTTGTTTCCGGAGTTTGGGAGATCATCTTGCTCTTGTAAGAGGCTTGCTTGGGCAAAAGGATAACCCAGGATTTGGATTTGTTTCAGGGGACTTTGAAAAATCTAAGATGGTTTCCTGAAGAAAGGGAGGGCAAATTTTGGGGTACAACAGTTGCCCCTGTTCAATCTTCTTGAACCTGAAGAGTTAGATTGGCGAGTTTGCCTTTCGCGACTCGAGGGTAAAAGGAGATTGGACACTAGAGTGCCCGAAAATTTGCACTCGCCTAGTAGAGTATCAGCAATGGGAATGGGCTTATAGATGCCATTTGGAGAGGCGGTAGATAGGGAGATGGGCTTACAGATGCCATCCGGAGACGTGTCAGAACCTTGTCGGGAATGGGCTTATAGATGCCATTTGGAAGTGTCGATCGCATAAGAGATTCCTTAGCGAGAAACCTGTATATTTGAGAAAGACGGATGTTTTCCTGGCTTGTTACAGGTGTTTGATCTTCAATTTCCTTATGCAGATGTGCCCTGGCTAGATAAAGGTATCGAATCTACAATCGGTTGCTCACAGATGTGCCCTGGCTGGACACAGGAGTCGAATCTGGAAATAGTCGTTAATAGATGTGCCCTGGCTGGATACAGGAATCGAATCTTCGGACTCTTCAGACGTGCCCTGGCTAGATACAGGAATCGAGTCTGGAAACTGATCACTCTCAGATGTGCCCTGGCTAGATACAGGTATCGAATCTTTGAACTCTTCAGACGTGCCCTGGCTAGATACAGGAATCGAGTCTGGAAACGTTGTAGTTGATAGATGTGCCCTGGCTAGATACAGGAATCGAATCTTCGAACTCTTCAGACGTGCCCTGGCTAGATACAGGAATCGAGTCTGGAAACGTTGTAGTTGATAGATGTGCCCTGGCTGGATACAGGAATCGAATCTTCGAACTCTTCAGACGTGCCCTGGCTAGATACAGGAATCGAGTCTGGAAACGTTGTGGTTGATAGATGTGCCCTGGCTGGATACAGGAATCGAATCTTCGAACTCTTCAGACGTGCCCTGGCTAGATACAGGAATCGAGTCTGGAAACTGATCACTCTCAGATGTGCCCTGGCTAGATACAGGTATCGAATCCGGAATTGTGACAGTTGAAGGTAGTTGTTTTTGGGATTGTCTCTTTCTGAAAAGGCAAAAACATAAGTTGTATGCAAAGTCATGATGTATGATATGCATGATGTTCAACATGAGATAGTGTATGCACCTTATCATGTATGTAAGCAAGATGTATGAAAGTGTGAAATGTTTATGAATGTATCTTCATCTTAGGAAAATAGATCTTTGACGATCGGCTGGGGAGTTGCCCTGTGGCCGAGATACTTTGCTGAAGCTTGGATGGGAGGCCTTCTTGAGGACTTTTAATGATGGATCCCGCTGGGGATAACAAAGATAAAATCCGTTGGGGATTTGAAAGATAAACTCCGCTGGGGATTCCTAAGATAAAATCCGCTGGGGATTTGAAAGATAAACTCCGCTGGGGATGATCTTCCGTGGCGATTAGCTGAGGATAACCCAGTTATAAGCCCTCGTGAGGAATGACTCTGAATAAAGTTAGGGAGAGACGTCCGTATTCTGCAGGGAACAAGCTTCCAGAACCTATTGGGAATAAGCTTTGGGACCTGCCGGGGTGGTTTTGCCTTTTCAGGATTGACGGGGAATCAACTCAGCTTGGGGAGAGTATTGCCGACTCTTGTCTTACTCTGCGGGGCGTTGAGATGATTTGGTCACATCCTTCAGTTGAATCTAACCGGGTACCTTGGCGGACAAAGCAATCAGACTGCATCGGACAACTTCACATTGCCCCTGTTCCCGATGTCACCTGCAATTGATCTTTTGTTTCATATGCAAATTCTTATGAATCAGCAATTTTAATGTCAAATGCATATATCAAAAGTGGACATTGGACGTTCTTCGCAAGACAAAACAGGAAAAGAAAACAATGGTAATTTGTATGGACAAGTGAATTCGTATTGATTTGAACTTTTCCTGTGAATAGGCGTTTTTATACAAGAGGCCGACATCCTAGTAAGAGGATGCCGCCAAATAACATAGAATTTTGAAAAGGAAATAAAACAGCTATGTGAACGATCCCACTGGGTTCCAGCTCTGCTATTGCCTTTATGTCTCCGGGCGTCTCATCGCTTTGCTGCCTGGTTGAAGATGAAGCTGACTGGTCGATGCCGAAGTCTGAGCCAGGTAGTTGATACCGAATTCTGGATGCGATGTGATCCAATGAGACATAGTGTTACGCTTTTATCCCTAACTTTTTCCTGGACCGCCCTTTCGGGTTTTCAGTCCACCGGGATACCCATTTTTGCCCAAGCCGCCCTTTCAGGTTTTCGACTTGCCGGGTGTACAGATTTTTATTCATTTCATCCCTCATTTTTGCCCGAACCCTTTTGGTTCGCCAGGAAGCCCTTATTTTTGCCTAGGTATGTCAACCTAGCGGGTCTTTTATTTATGCGTAGTATTTTTTCACTATGTCTGCATTGGCGGGGTGAGGAAGGTCGTCACCATCCATGGTGGTTAGGATCATGGCTCCTCCTGAGAACACACGTTTAACCACAAATGACCCTTCGTAAGTAGGGGTCCATTTGCCCCGGGGATCACTTTGAGGAAGAATGATGCGTTTGATTACCAGGTCCCCAACTTGATACTCTTGCGGTCTGACTTTCTTGTTAAATGCCCTGATCATCCGTTTCTGATACGTTTGACCATGACAGATAGCAGTGAGCCTCTTTTCGTCAATCAGATTTAATTGATCAAGTCGTGTCTGGATCCAATCATCTTCATTCAGGTCTGCATCCTTCATTATTCGGAGTGAGGGTATCTGGACTTCAATTGGCAAGACTGCCTCCATGCCATAGACTAAGGAGAAGGGAGTTGCCCCAGTTGACGTCCTTGCTGAGGTGCGGTACCCATGAAGAGCGAACGGTAACATCTCGTGCCAATCTTTATACGTCACTGTCATCTTCTGCACAATTTTCTTGATATTTTTATTGGCTGCCTCTACAGCCCCATTCATCTTCGGCCGGTAGGGAGAAGAATTGTGGTGTTGTATCTTGAATTGTTCACAGAGTTCAGTGATCATTTTGTTATTGAGATTGGTACCGTTGTCCGTAATGATTCTTTCCGGGACGCCGTACTGACATATCAGATTATGCCGGATGAAACGTGCCACGACGCTCTTGGTTACTGTGGCATAGGAAGCTGCCTCAACCCACTTCGTGAAGTAATCGATCGCCACCAAGATGAAGCGATGCCCATTGGATGCCGTCGGTCGGATCTCACCGATCATATCGATCCCCCACATTGCAAAAGGCCAAGGTGCCGTCAGGACATTCAAAGGAACCGGAGGGGTATGCACCTTGTCAGCATAGATCTGGCATTTATGACAAGTTCGGGAATGTTGGTAACAATCGGCTTCCATTGTGGACCAGAAATATCCTGCCCGAAGGATTTTCTTAGCCATGGTGTGTCCACTGGAATGTGTTCCAAACGTGCCTTCATGTAATTCCATCATAATTTTCTCTGCTTCAGCCTTATCCACACAACGTAGCAGAGTTGAATCATGGTTCCGCTTGTAGAGAATGCCGTTGCTGAGGAAGAATTTATGAACTGTTTTCAGAAGTCTTGAGAAGAATCTGAACAAGTGATAGGTTAACATCCGTTTACTTGGAGAACCCGTGAACTATTTTCAGAAATCTTGAAGTTGAATCAGCAATAGAGCCGCATCCGTTGTTGGGAAGCGTCCGTAAACTAATTTCAGAGGTTGCATCTGAACAAGCTGATAGATTAACATCCGTTACTTGGGAAGAATCTATGAACTGTTTTCAGAAGTCTTGAGAAGAATCTGAACAAGTGATAGGTTAACATCCGTTTACTTGGAGAACCCGTGAACTATTTTCAGAAATCTTGAAGTTGAATCAGCAATAGAGCCGCATCCGTTGTTGGGAAGCGTCCGTAAACTAATTTCAGAGGTTGCATCTGAACAAGCTGATAGATTAACATCCGTTACTTGGGAAGAATCTATGAACTGTTTTCAGAAGTCTTGAGAAGAATCTGAACAAGTGATAGGTTAACATCCGTTTACTTGGAGAACCCGTGAACTATTTTCAGAAATCTTGAAGTTGAATCAGCAATAGAGCCGCATCCGTTGTTGGGAAGCGTCCGTAAACTAATTTCAAAGGTTTGAGAAGAGTCTGAACAAGTCGGTAGATTGGCGTCCGTTGTTGGGAAGAATCCGTAAACTGTTTCAGAAGTCTTGAAGAGGAACCGGTGTAGGGCTTCCTGAAGATGAGCTTGTGTAAAAACTGCATCGGGTTTTGAACACTTTTGACATTCGAATGCCCCAAGTAGTGATGTAGATAAATTCCTGGCTTATTACAGGTGTTGGTCTACAATCGGTCGTTCACAGATGTTTCTTGGGTTGTTGTAGGTGTTGATCTGGAATTCTTCAGACATGCCCTGGCTGTATACAGGAATCGAATCTGGAAAGGTAATAGTTGATAGACATGCCCTGGCTGGATACAGGAATCGAATCTTCAAACTCTTCAGACGTGCCCTGGCTAGATACAGGAGTCGAGTCTGGAAATGTAGTCAACAGATATGCCCCGGCTGGATACAGGAATCGAATCTAGAAATAGTCGTTAATAGATGTGCCCTGGCTGGATACAGGAATCGAATCTTCGAACTCTTCAGATGTGCCCTGGCTAGATACAGGAATCGAGTCTGGAAACGTGGTCAACAGATATGCCCTGGCTGGATACAGGAATCGAATCTGGAATTGTAATAGTTGATTTGTGGAACACTTTTGACATTCGAATGCCCCAAGTGGTGAAGAAGGAGTCTTGAATCGGATTACTCTGCATATTGAGAGATTTCTTGAAATCTTGACTGGACTGCCCCAGGTTAACTGTACTTTGAAAGATCTGTTGGACCTTGACTGGACTGCCCCAGGTTAACTGTACTTTAAGATCTGTTGGACCTTGACTGGACTGCCCCAGGTTAATTGAATTGTGATATGTCATGCCCCTTGTTGATAGGAGATTTGATGGAAGTGTTATCCTCTTGAAGTGATTTTGACTTGCTGAGGGAGTTTTCGTTCCTCCGAACAATCGCTGTATGAATTTCTTCGCTGTCAAACAAAAGGTCAAATGCAGACAGTGATATTCGGATAATGCAAAGTTTATGTTTGTCTCGAAGTTTTGAAAAATGCGTTTTTAGTAGAAAACTTTTCATAAGACAAGTCAACACAAGATTTAGAGCAAAGCCCTACAGGAGTCAGGATACCTTTTGTAACAGTATGCTTTCGAACTAACCCATGCTTCAATTAGGACTTTTGAAGGGTTGTAACGTGGCCTGGTTCACGGTTTAAGAAACAAAGGATAAAGGCTCAAAGTATATTTGTACCCACCCGTTCTTCGTGATGTTCTTCGACCTAAGCTCAGTTAATTGCGTCATACTCTGTTTTGAGTTTGGACCGACTTTCGGGCGATGGTTCACCAGTTTGAATTTGGGAGACAGTCATCATCTCCTTTTTCTTTTCCAACACTTTTCATGTTGTTGAGGATTTTGTAATGACCTCACTATTTTGATTTTGATTTGTTATCCCTAACTTTTGCCTGACTGTTACCGTTTTCGGGATTACTGTCAGCGGGATGCCCCAGCTTTCTTAAGCCTCCTTTATAGGTTTTGGCTTGGTGGGCTTTTCTCTTTTGAGAGATTGACTGTCTATGTGATAGGGAACCACCCTTGTCTTTTGATTCCAAAGGAATGCTTTCCCTTTTTTTTTTGGCGTCGTTCGTTGTGTTACGAACTGAGAGTTTGCGACTTCAATGCGCATTTTCTTTTGAATTAACTGAGATACTACCCTGCCCCAGGTTTATATCAAAGGTTTTGATCGTTTAGAACAGGGAACTCCTACTTCTTTGGCTCGAAGGGGTTGACTAGGGATTAACTTCCTTATAACTCCAGTGTTTGGGAATTGAAAGAAATGCCTGTACATCATCAGCACGGTCTGTTCAAAAGCATACTGTATAAGATCACGGTATTGTTTCGTCATCCTCCCTCTAAAGGCTTACAGCTTTTTATCAAGAGTCAAATATCATAAAGAAAAACATAAGAGTAGTGAAACGAATGGATGAATTCAAGACAAACATATGCAATGCATTAATGAAAATAGAGTTTAACATCAACAAATAATTGTTTGACAGCAAAAGAAATTACAACTTTGAAAATTCAAAAAGAAGCAAAAGTTTTTCAGCTTCGAGCTTCGTCACTTCAAGCGGAGAACCCTTTAACGGAAGATTTTCATCTCGCCGTCTGGCATGAATTCCAGCACCCCAATGTCGATCAGATCTTGAATCTTGTTCTTCAAGGCCCAACAGTCGTTGGTACTGTGTCCCGGGCTGCAGGAGTGGTAAACACAGAATGCGTCGGGATTAAAGTGAGGAGAGGAGATATTGAGCTTCTGAGGAGGGTCCTTTACGGTGAGCAAGTTGATCTCCAACAGGCGCTTCACTATGAAGAATGATGGTATTTCAGTCTCCGTGAACTGTCTTCCCAACTTTTCTTGTTTACGCCGATTCCCCCGTTGACGCTGGTGAGGTTGTTGATGGGATTGTGACCCTGAAGCAAGCAAAGGAGCTTTCCCTTTGTCTTCTTGAGTGGAGGGAGGCTGAGCGGTGACTTGCTCTTCGACCTCAGATTTTTGCCCCAGTTGGTTGTTTGGAAGCAGTTGGCGGACAAGAACTCTGAGTTCCTCTTGTCTTTGGGATAGGTCTTGGATGAGAGCCATCTGGCCCACCAACTGTCCCATCATTTGAGTCCTCAGTGTTGTCAGATCAAACTGCAGCTCCGCAATCTGATCATTCCTGGCATTGTTGGAATTCCCCAGGCCTTTGGTGAGGAGAGCTTTCATCTCTTCTTGCCCCAGAGACAAGTTTAGGAACATCTCCTGCAGCTGAGCAGTCTGGTCTTGGATGTCTTTGACAGACCTTTCTAGAGCCATCTCTTGCTGACATAAACAGCGGGAGAGTAAGGAAACCTGAAAAAGGAAAGATTGTCAAAATGAAATGCATGATATGTGGATGCATGCTTTCAAGGATCTCTTGGGGTAAACACAAGAAAATGTTAGAGGTTGAACTCTGCTCTTAGATTGGAGATCTCTGCACCGGTGGACGTCCTTCCACGAGAATCAAGCTCACCATGTCGAGTGGGTCATAGCCACTGATTCAAGTTGTTGTTTTTGAACTTTGACTGGAGAACTTTGTATCGGCGGATGCCTTTCCACGAGAATCAAGCTCACCATGTCGAGTGGGTCATAGCCACTGATTCAAGTTGTTGCACTTGATCTTTGATTGGACTGGTTAGAGGAGAAACCTCTTGCCCCTTGATAGATGTCTGGTTCAACGTAACCCTGCATCAACAGAACCCTCGAGATCCTTGAAATGGTTATTGAAAATGCTATGGTATGATGTTATGATGTTATGTGCATGTATGCACAAGCAAGTAAGTGTATATACAGGCAAATAATATTCACACAAAGCACACAAGGCCTTAGGTTTAGGCTTGCATGAGGTTCAGGTACTACCCTCTTTCAGTCTGTTGGTTAAAACCTGTCCTATTAAAAGTAACCGGGTTCTAGAGAATCTCATATCATTGGCTACCCTCAATCGGTCATAACTCCAGCATCGCAACCTTTTCTCGCGGCCGGAACCATCTCGAGAGTTTAGCCTCAATGAGTGTAGCATACTACTACTGTTCTAATGGCCAAGTTGGTCAATTAGGGTTCTAAGGTCGGTTGGTGCTTAATGACTCCTTGGAAGACCCATATTCTCCCCGTCTGAACACGAGGGATATCAGTACAGACCAAGACGCCACACCAACGTAGCCACTGCTTCACCCATGTCGGTATACGCCGGACAGGTCCCTCACAGATTATGCTACCTAAAAGGGTTTCCCCAGATCCGGGTTAGGATCTATAAAACTCCGATACAAAGCCCACAAGTGTAAAGCAATCAAAGCAATCAATTGAAAGTAAAGGTGATCTAAACCCTAAGGTAACCCCACTTTTAATTCTCCCCAGCAGAGTCGCCAGTTCTGTGATACGGTGGGAGAACTGACTTGAGGTTTTGCGTTTGTATTCGCAAATGTTGCGGTTAGCAAGAGTCGCCACCGACTTTTTATTTTATCCTAAGGAAAGGTTAAAAAGCACAGCAAAAACCTTTTGAGATGTTTTCTTGGGTTCGGGGAGTAGATTATAGAAAGGGAAGGTATTAGCACCCTTTCTATCCATGGTTATCCATGGGCTCTTAGTTACTTGCTTAGATCACTTGCCTTTTGTTTTCAATTTGTTTGAAATGGTGCTTTGTGTGTGTGGATTTGAAAATGTTTTGAAAAGAGGCCAATGTGGTGGCAATCTTTGTAATGATCCATGTGGGGATGTATACAAAGATGTATGTCTTTTGAAAAAGCTTTCATTTGTTTTTGAAAGTTGTTTTGAAAGTGTAGTGATGTGTGATTTTGAAATTAGGCAAGTGTTTTGTTTTGCAAGTTTGATTCAAGTCACTAAGAGGTTGTCTACTCCTAAATTTCTCAAAAAGATTTATTGCTATGTTTTAACCCTTTTAACAAGTTTGTTCCACCATTGTATTTGGTGGACAATCTTGTGTTAGGATGTGAAAGGGACAGGCGCGGGTCATCGTTTAGACCATAATTGCAACGGCGTTAAATGTCTTTGGGCAATTTTCTTTAAGGGACTTGATCATTTGTTTTTGTTTGTTTTTGAAAAGTTTTATCGAGGGACTATGATCATTCAAATTGTCTGCTTTGCCCAAAGAAGTTCAACATACAATATGGTCCAATTTTGAAGGCAACAAAGTGGAGTACCCTAGGGGTGTTAGTGTGGAAGTGTGTTTTATTGCATACAAGAGTTTTTTCTTTGAATTAGGTTTTTCTATTTCATTGATTTTATCTTGCCATACACGTCCTAATTACTAGCAATAAGAAGCGGAAATGTAAAATCCTACGCTATTACAATAATTGGGGGAGGGAGATACACATTTGTACATGGGGGGTTCAACGAGAAAAATAGACAAAAAAGAAAATAGCGGAAAACAAGATATATAGAGAGAGAGAGGGAGCCTGCGCGCTGTTGGGAGGCCATCAGAAGTTCTGACCCAGATCTGCTGTCGGATGATCAACCTGTTGGTGAAACTGGATGAGTCAGAACTTCTGACTCTAGAACCTACAAAACAGAACCTTGTTAGTGGGGAAACCAGAAATTCTGATTTCCCTGCGCTGCAAGACAGAAGTTTGTTAGTGGAGAACCCAGAAGTTCTGATTCTGCTGAAAAGGCAATAACTCTCAGAGGTTCTGATGTCATTGACAGCAAGACAGGCTTCAGATGTGCTGACGTCAAAGTCAGCATTTGGCTTTTTCCTGTACTAATCATAACATCTGCAATCCTGTTATTACTCCACAAAACAGGAAACATATTTGGAACAGATCCAGCAAAATAGCAAAAATGTTTCAGAGTTCAGAATCACCAAGGTCACAGGCAAGTCCTATACTGGCTCAGAACGTTCTGAGGTATGAGAGTCCTCAGAACATAAACAACAATAACATGAATATTTACATTATGTTACTTGAATATGCACAGCTGATGATGCTTAACAGTGTGATGAGGGTCAGCAGGTGCTTACCTGACTGTTTGGAAAAGTGGTGGGTGAAAGTTAGCTTTTGGTTCTGGTGGTGTTCTGGACAGATTTGGAAAAGGGAAAGTGAAGGTGTATACGTGTATAGGGTCAGAAGTTTGGAAAGAACGTTTTTGGTTTACAGAAAAGAGCTGGATGTTTGACGAAGTTGAAGGTAAGAAACTTAAAGTTATGAAACAAAACTGGAGATTTTGGCAGAGTTTCAGAATGTTACGTTGCTAGGAGTTTCGTTTCTCTCTTAGCAATTTTTCTGTTTTTTCTTGAACGTCTTTTGCAGTGGTGAAAGCTCTCTATTTATAGGCAAAGTTCTTGTGGATGTCTTGAACATTTAAGGCGCCGACAGAGTTTGAATTTGTTCTTTGACAGAAATTCCTGGGAAGTTGTGATAACAGCTATCTTTCAGCCTAGGTAGCAGCAGCAGGCGTAGATTGGGGGAAGTGACCTCTGAAATGGGCGGTGGCGTGAAGACCCATGCCAGAATCTGTGCAAAAGCATTTTCCAAGCCACACGTGAATGCTCAGGAGTGGTTGGAAGCATTAATGGGCATTAAATGGTGACAAGACCTATCAATACCAACATTCTGGTAAGGGAAACCAGCGTTGAATCAGCAGCGTAAACCATGCTCTGGCCTTGGCTACCTGTTGTCTTAGCAAACTCTGGAGATTCTCTTGGTTTTCTGGTACGTTCCTTGGATCTACTTCTGGATAATCTGGACTTAGAGATTCTGTATCAATGTGACACCTATCCTTCTGACCTTTCATCTTCTGATTTCAACCTGTTCTGAAGGAGCCTTCATACTTTCCTGTTTCTCTTGCATTCCTTTAGCAAGTTCTGACTGAGCTTGTGTAACTGCTGAAGGGGTATGTTCTATTTGAGGCTTACACTCTGAACCACGTTTACAACTTCTGATTGAACTGATATAGCTGCTGAAGAGCCAACTTCTGACCACGCTGAGCCAAGCTTGCAACTTCTGACCGTCTTCATCTGGAATGGGTCCAGAAGTTCTGAAGCGCTGATTTTTCTAAAAACACTTATTTTAAAGAAACATTCTAAGCACTTAGAATTTGATTTTCCTCAAGATGAAAGCGTTGTTTCCGGAGTTTGGGAGATCATCTTGCTCTTGTAAGTGGCTTTCTTGGGCAAAAGGATAACCCAGGATTTGGATTTGTTTCAGGGGACTTTGAAAAATCTAAGATGGTTTCCTGAAGAAAGGGAGGGCAAATTTTGGGGTACAACACTATCATATTAAACACATTATACTACCCTAAACATAGTAATATGGGTAAAAAAGTAGAAGAATTTACCTAACTAGGCAAGTAAAAGTGCAAGTGTGCAATTAAAAGACAAAAACTTCAAAATATGTCAAAAGAATAAATCAAAATGAGATACAAGAGGTGGATACATAAGTATAAACATGCTTCAATATATCACAAATTATCACCAAGATATTACATGTTAACAAACATCCTCTTAAACAAACAAGTAGGCATAATAGAAAGAGATGAAGTGTAGATAAGTGACAATATAAGACTTGTATCTCAAGTAAGTGGAAAATCATGAATATGAAATGATATGGAATCAATATGAAATAAATAAGATGTGGATACATCCCTAAGGGTCATGATTCAAGGGTATGGATGTGGAAACCATAAAAGAGAACAATGAGGCAAATGCACTAGCTAGTGAAGACTTAGGAGTCATGTTTCTAACATATCATGCTATAAGGAAGTGATGTGAAGGGAAATGGATGAGTGATTGTATAATTCATAAGTGAACACATAAATGACTCATTTTTATCACATAAACAAACTTGAGAAAGATTCACATCAAAGTCAAACAAGGAAAGGATCACAATCAACCCTAAGTGGACATAAGTCCTCATGCATTGCTAACAAGAAAATAAGTTGGAAAAGAAGTGGTAATGTGAAGAAGAATAGGCAAGAATATATATTTTATACACTTATCACAAACCTAATGGTTAAGAAAAGGTTAAATTAGTCCCTGAAAATATGGTTCAAACACCAAGGTACACAAACTAGCATCAATCAAAGTTATAATGTGAAGTGGAAACAAGTGTGTGATCAATTGAACATGGACTAATATGTCAAGTATGATTGAAGTAAGAATAAAATAGTAGAGTTTAAAACACACCATTGACCTATAAAAATTCCTAGGATATCACTACTAAAGCACATACAAAGGTTAGTGCAAGAATTTGTTAATACCACACCCTAACATACTCCTAAAGGCAAGTGAAGCAAAAGAAAGGGATGAGTGAAGAGGGAACATGATTAGAGGGTGTCAAAACACATAGGTCTATATAAAATGACCTCTAATATCATACATTTAAACATCATAAGCAATGATAGAAAGTTTCATACATGGCACACAAAGGAAGTGACCAAAGGGGACAAGCAAGTATGTTCAAATTAAAGAAGTAAAGATAAAATAATGAAAGCATAATTAAATAAGTATAGAATGTATGACTTGTTGAATAAGTTAACTCAAGATGAAGTTAAAGAGTAACCAAGAAGTAGATGAAACTTCTTGCGCAAAAAAAGTCACATAACTTGATGAACAACATCGTCTAAAATGGATGGTACTTGTCTTAAATCAAACAATATTGATGAAGACCGAGTTAAAGTAAATTGATACCTTATATTTTACAGGGTAATTGTTAATCCCTTATAAGTTATCAATCATGAACTCAAAACTTTAAGAGATGTCAACAATATAACATACTCAAAGGTCATGATGAATTGGCAAAGTGTAGTCCTAAATGCCACAAGCATTATGATCTAAATATATAAAATTTAATGTTATTAGAGGTTATGGTAATTAGACAACATCAAGATACATTAAAGAGACATGACACTGTTAGAACAAAGTTTGAATCTACTACCCTACATTTAAGTTTTGATGATAACAAAGTGAAAAGATATACTATTTATGATATTCATATATGAACTATCTGCTGCCTAAAATTATTATGTTCTGACTTGCAGATACTCTGATTGATAAGCAAGATCACATCTAATCAGCATCAGAATTTGGTTCTTGACACCAGCATCAGAAGTTGCCATATCAGAATGTCAGAATCAGATGATCAACTCACGTACATGCTGAAGCCTGATGAACAAGACTGCGCTCAACACTCTGATAAAGAAACACAACAGTTCATCAGCAGCGAAGCAGAGTCAGAATGAGCCAAGCCAGAACTTGCATTAAGTAAGCAACGGTACTGTGCATTGAAAGCAAATTAATTCCAACGGCCTCATTCCAGACAAGATCTTCTCGATAAGGAAAGTTTGTTATTAGCGCATTGAATCAAGAATATTGCATCCAACGTTCATCATCTCAGTGCTATATAAACAAGACTTTGAAGATTGAAATGGCTAATGCTCTCAAAATCTCTACACGCACAAAAGCTAATCATAATCTTCTTTCTCTAAGTTTTGCTAAACCACACATTCTGATATTCTATCATTGTTTAGCAATCTAGTTTCTAAGCTTCAATTTGTGTATACATCACAGTTGTGATACAGTTTTGTAGAAAACATTCACACACTTAATTTTATCTCTTTGTAAGAAAGTGTTACCTTGACAAACCGGGTTGTGGTTTGGATCAAGAAGGCTTTAGCAGTTGTTAAAGCAGTCTGTAATATTCAGTTGAATATAGTTGATTAAGACCTCGTTGGAGAGAGGTGAAATCACCTTGACGGGTGGACTGGAGTAGTTTGAGATTAAACGAACCAGGATAAAAATATCTTGTTCATTGCATTAGATTTCAGTTTTACAATTCAACCCCCCCTTCTTGTGTTTTTCACCACTTCAATTGGCATCAGAGCGCCTGGTTCTGAGCTAAAACACTTAACCGTGTTAGTACAAGATCCAGCGTCAGAAAAACACAATGGCAGGAAACAATTCTCACATCAGCAATGACAACAATAAGGACAGAGACAAATTCAGTGGCAAACCTCCAGTCTTTGATGGAGAAAACTTTGATTACTGGAAAGACAGAATTGAAAGCTTCTTTCTGGCACATGATGCTGATCTGTGGGATATGGTGACAGATGGATACACGCACCCTGTGAATGCAAGTGGTCAGAAGATTGATAGAAAAACAATGTTTGATCAACAAAAGCGTGACTTTAAGAATCACCACAAGGCAAGAACCATCCTCCTCAGCGCCATCTCCTATACTGAGTATGAAAAGATCTCCAACAGAGACACAACAAAGAATATTTTTGACTCACTCAGAATGACACATGAGGGCAACGTTCAGGTCAAAGAAACAAAAGCTCTGGCGCTCATTCAGAAGTATGAGGCTTTCAAAATGGAAGAATCTGAATCCATTGAAACCATGTTCTCTAGATTCCAGATTCTGGTAGCTGGTCTCAAAGTTCTGGACAAAGGATACTCTACTGCTGACCATGTCAAGAAAATCATCAGAAGTTTACCCAAGCAGTGGAGACCTATGGTTACAGCTCTGAAGCTAGCTAAAGATCTCAACAAAATCACTCTGGAGGAACTTATCAGCTCCCTCAGAAGTCATGAGATAGAGCTAGAAGCTGATGAGCCTCAGAAGCAAGGTAAGCCTTTAGCTTTAAAATCTAACAAAAAATTTGAGTCTAAAGTTTTGCAGGCAGTTGAAGAAACATCTGATGGATCCTCATCAGAAGAAGACGAACTCTCCCTCCTCTCCAGAAGAGTAAATCAACTGTGGAAGCAAAGACAAAGGAAGTTCAGGAATCCCAGAAGATCTGATCAGAACGAGTCTTCTTCCAGATACAGAAGGACAGATCCTTCCTCTGGATACAGAAGATCTGAAGGCTCCTCCAGTAGCAAAAAGCCAAACACCAAAGACATCATCTGCTATGAGTGCAATGAGCAAGGACACTATAAGAGTGACTGCCCAAAGCTTCAGAGGGAAAAGCCCAAAAAGAAGTTTGGAAGAGAGAAGAAGAAAAGTCTCATGGCTACATGGGATGACTCTGACTCGTCTGAAGCTGACTCAGAATCAGATGATGAGAGGGCAAACATAGCTCTCATGGCTAACATTTCAGAAGATAGTGAAGCTTCTGAATCAGACTCAGAATCAGACACTGAAGAGGTATTTCCTAACTTTGCTGTTAACTTTACAAAGGCTGAACTTGCTGAAAGCCTTAATGAGATTCTGGAACGTTATCAGCAAATTAGAGCTAAATTCAGAAACCTGAAAAGGAATCTTGAATCTGACTCTAATAAGACTGAGAGTCTCAAATTGGAAAATTCTGAGCTGAGAAATAAGATTTCAAAATTAGAAAACACTTTACAAAACTCTCAGAAGGAACCAATTTCTGAAACTCCCAGCAACGCTGATGAGATCATCAAGGAGTATGATCACAGTTTCCAGAAGTTCCTAGCTAAAAGCATAGATAGAAGCAGAATGGCTTCAATGATCTATGGAGTTAGCAGAAACGGCAGGAAAGGAATAGGATACCAAGGTAAGGTTCCTACACCAAAGAATGTCATGGACTTAACCATTAAACACACTCCTCTGAATTCACATTTTGTATATGGTCACACACATGGTATCAAATACACTAGCAGTAAGCACTCTGTGAAACCAAAATTCAACCAGAGTTTTGGTAAAACTAACAAATCAGGACCCAAGAAAATCTGGGTACCTAAGGATAAAATAATACATGTTGCAGATATCTTTAGCAGCAAGTCAGAAACACCAGTCATGGTACCTGGACTCTGGCTGCTCACGACACATGACGGGAAGAAGGCATATGTTCCAAAGCCTGGAACTTAAGCCTGGAGGCCACGTTGGCTTTGGAGGCAATCAGAGGGGAAAGATAATTGGCTCTGGAACTGTAGGTAATGGAAATCTTCCCTCTATTAATAATGTTCTGCTAGTAGATGGATTGATGCATAATCTGTTATCCATAAGTCAATTAAGTGATAACGGTTATGATATAATCTTTAATCAAAAATCATGTAAAGCTGTTAGTCAGAAAGATGGGACTATCCTGTTTAATGGTAAGAGGAAAAACAACATTTACAAAATCAAACTTTCTGAACTAAAGAGTCAGAATGTAAAATGTCTTCTGTCTGTTAACAACGAGCAGTGGATCTGGCACAGAAGATTGAGGCATGTTAGTATGAGAAGAATATCTCAGATTAACAAACTCAATCTGGTCAGAGGACTTCCTAATTTGAAGTTCAATTCAGATGCTCTGTGTGAAGCATGTCAGAAAGGCAAATTTGCAAAACCTTCTTTTAAATCCAAAAATGTTGTTTCTACCTCTAAGCCATTAGAACTTCTGCACATTGACTTATTTGGACCAGTTAAAACTGCTTCAGTCAGTGGTAAGAAGTATGGGTTAGTAATCGTAGATGACTATAGCAGATGGACATGGGTAAAGTTCTTAAGACACAAGGACGAGTCACACTCTGTTTGTTACCTTCTGTAACCAATTTCAGAATGAAAAGGATCTTAGAATCGTTAAAGTCAGAAGTGATCATGGTGGAGAATTTGAAAACAAAGATTTTGAGTCATTCTTTAATGACAGAGGCATTCTGCATGATTTCTCTTGTCCTAGAACTCCCCAACAAAATGGAGTTGTAGAACGAAAGAACAGAACATTGCAAGAAATGGCCAGAACCATGATCAATGAGACAAACGTTGCTAAGACCTTCTGGGCAGAGGCAATAAACACAGCGTGCTACATTCAGAATAGAATCTCAATAAGACCTATTCTGGAAAAGACTCCATATGAATTGTGGAAGAACAGAAAGCCCAACATTTCATATTTTCATCCATTTGGATGTACTTGCTTTATATTAAATACAAAGAATTATTTGAACAAGTTTGACTCTAAAGCACAAAAGTGTATTATGTTAGGATACTCTGAACGCTCAAGAGGGTACAAAGTATACAATACAGAAACACAGATTGTGGAAGAATCAATCAGTGTTCGTTTTGATGATAAGCTTGACTCTGAAAAGTCAAAGCAGAATGAAGTTTTTGCAGGTATAGAAATTGAATTTGCAGGTTCTGAAGACAAGTCATCAGAAGCTCTCAACACAGACATTCCTTCAACGTCTGAAAGGAGCACTGCTAGCAATCCTACAACAGCTGCTGATCAACTTCCGAAGAGATTACCCAGAAGCAGCTTGGATCACCCAGAAGAGACTATCCTAGGAAGAAAGGAAGATCCAATCAGAACAAGAGCAAGCTTCAGAAACTCTGAAGAAACACTTATGGGACTTGTGTCTCTGATTGAACCTTCTTCTATTGATGAAGCACTTCTGGATAATGACTGGATTCTGGCAATGCAAGAAGAGCTGAATCAATTCACCAGAAACGACGTATGGGATCTCGTTCCCAGACCAAAAGGATTCAACGTCATTGGAACAAGATGGGTGTTCAGAAACAAGCTAAATGAACAAGGTGAAGTCATCAGAAACAAGGCACGACTGGTTGCACAAGGTTATAGTCAGCAAGAGGGGATAGACTATACAGAAACCTTTGCTCCAGTCGCCAGGTTAGAATCTATAAGACTTTTAATTTCATTTGCTGTTAATAGAGGCATCACTCTGTATCAGATGGATGTCAAAAGTGCATTCTTAAATGGTTATATAGAAGAAGAAGTTTATGTACACCAACCCCCAGGTTTTGAAAATACAAAACATCCAGAACATGTTTTCAAACTAAAGAAGTCACTGTATGGTCTGAAACAAGCTCCCAGAGCTTGGTATGAAAGGCTAAGTAACTTTCTACTAGAAAACGAATTCACCAGAGGGAAAGTGGACACTACTCTATTATGTAAATCAGTTAAGAGTGACATCTTAGTCTGTCAAATTTATGTTGATGATATTATTTTTGGTTCTACTAATCCTTCTCTTGGAAGAAAATTTGCTAAGTGTATGCAGGCAGAATTTGAGATGAGCCTCATGGGGGAACTGAAATTCTTTCTAGGAATTCAGATCAATCAAACTCCAGAAGGAACTTACATTCATCAGAGCAAATACATCAGAGATCTTCTGAAGAAATTTGACCTCTCAGAATGTAAGCCATCAAAGATTCCAATGCATCCCACGTGCAATCTGGAAAGAGAAGAGGTAAGCAAAAATGTAGAACAGAAAGTCTACAGAGGTATGATTGGTTCTCTCCTCTATCTGTCTGCTTCAAGACCTGACATATTATTCAGTGTTTGTATCTGTGCTAGATTCCAATCAGATCCTAGAGAATCTCACTTAACAGCTGTTAAGCGAATTTTCAAGTATCTGAAAGGTACTACTAATCTGGGTTTGTTTTATAGAAAATCTAGTGATTACAGCTTAGTAGGCTACTGTGATGCTGATTTTGCTGGAGACAGAGTGGAACGTAAAAGTACTTCTGGAAGCTGCCAGTTTCTGGGAGAAAATCTGATCTCTTGGTCCAGCAAAAGGCAATCAACAATTGCTCTATCAACAGCAGAAGCTGAGTACATAGCAGCAGCAGGATGTAGCACACAAATGCTCTGGATGAAAAGTCAGCTTAAAGACTTCCAGATTTTTGAGAGTAACATTCCTATACTTTGTGATAATACTTCTGCTATTTGCTTAAGTAAGAATCCCATTTTACATTCTAGAGCTAAGCATATAGAAATAAAACATCACTTCATTAGGGACTATATTCAGAAAGGTATTTTGAACTTAAAATTTATAGATACAGACCATCAATGGGCTGATATCTTTACTAAACCCCTTTCAGAAGATAGGTTTAATTTCATTCTGAAACATCTCAGCATGAAAGTGTGTCCAGAGTGAAAATGTTTTAATTCCATATATTTACCTTCAGAATGTAATTGTTTTACTATGAACTTCTGATCAATCTCCTTTCAGAAAGATAGAACATGCAGATTGTATCAGATGCAAGTCTAAAGATCTGAGAGTCTAAGCTCAAAGACAGACGTGCTGATCACTACATCAAACAAGTATCATCCAATCATCAGCATATCTCTGAAGCAGAACGCGTGCACGCTTCTGAGAAGGCAAAGCGCTGATTGGGTGCATTGAGACACATGTCTGGTAACCGTTTTTAAGTATCTTTCTCAAATCCCCCAAAATCAGCAAGCATTTAATGAAAAGTAATCATGCTTTTAAAATGCAATCATGATTTTTCTCTCTCTTAAAAAAAACGTTTATCTTTTCAAAATATTTTTAAAACTCTATTTAAACACATTAATCTCTCATTATCATTCTTTACGTTTTCTCACTAATACTCAAGTATTTTCTGCATATTTCTGTGTTCATCTCTTGCAAAACCTATTTTCCTCAGTTTATTCTCAAAACCCTTTTAGTGTGAACATGGCAACCTCCAGCAGTGCTTTTGCAGGTCCTCAGAAGAAAGCATCATCTGAGCAATATCAAGTGCCATTCAGAACTCTCCTCACTCCTGTGAAGAATCTTGAAGTGCTTTCTGAATTAATCATTGATTTTGGAAGCTTGAAGGAGAACGGTTTTGACCTAACTGAAGAAGTTAGGGCACAGAAGTGGGAAAGATATTTTGACAGGTTGGTTGGACCAACATTCCCAATGCTAGTCAAGGAATTCTGGATTCACGCCAAGGCTTCAACACATCTAGTCACCTCCTTTGTTATGGGGAAGAAGATTGTGATCACTGAGGATCACATTGCAAGGCTAATCGGTTACAGTGGCGGTGCCGTCCGTTGTGTGGACATGGCTGAAAGATGTGCTGATGTAGGTGTGATAGCTGCAAGGATTTTCACTCATGGGGTGCCCAGCAGCAAGATTAAAGATCTGAAGGATCATTACAGAGTTTGGGCTAAGATAATTCTGGGGTGCTTCAACCACAGGAAACCAACCAGCTCTCCTGATTACATAAATGTGGATCAGTAGTTTCTGATCTACTTTATTGATCAGAAGGTAAAGATCAATCTGGCTCACTTCCTGTTCAACCACCTCAGAACAAGTGTGAAGGAAACCAGGGAAGAAGAAAGAACCAAGAGGGATTGGATACCCTTTGGAAGGTTGATATCAGATATTCTGACAGAGAATAGGCTGATAGAGCATCTGATAGAAGCTCAAGAGCTAAGCACTATTGAACCAACAGTTGGGAAACCTCTGAATGCAAAGAACTTGAAGAAGATGAAGCTGATAGAGAATATTCAGAAGGAACCCAGAGCTACTCCTATTGCTGATATCACCAGCAGAAGAGTGCCTCTGAGTGACTTTCCGTTATTTTCTGAAATTGAATCCAAACCAGAGGTGGTTCTCAGATACTTGGATGCGTGCAAGGCAGATGGTTCAGATCCAAATCTGATTATCAAAGCTCTGCATCAACCTCAGCAAGAAGTGACTCTGAAGAAGACGAAGAAGAGGAAGGCACCATCAGAAGGATCATCCCAGCAGACACCCAGGAAAAGAGGTAATTCATCTGCTGCTTCTGTTTTAAATTCTTCTACTATTCCAGCATCTATTCCTCCTCAAACCTCTCATAGAATCTCAATCCCCATCCCTACCATAGATGAAACTGTACCAGAAGAGGACCCTTCTGAGGCATTAAAACTCAGAAGACCCAGAACCAAACATCCCAAACAACCAACAATCTCAACAACATCAGCAATTGATCAAGTGCTGTCTGACATTGATCAACACACCTCTGATCAACCAATCTCTGAACCACAAATTGTTCCTCCTCCACAACCAGAACAACAGCAATCTGCTGAAGAACCAGAACAACAACAATAACCACTCTCACCAATTCCAGAAGAACCCCTTATCCCTGAACAATCAGAAATTCCAACAACTTCTCCTCAACCAGCAATTCCATCTCCCTCTCCCCAACCAGAAATTAATCCACGATCACCTCAACCAGAGTTTCATCACTCTGAAACTCCTTCTCCTCAACCATCTGAACCTCATTCACCTCAACCATCACCTTTGGCAATCCAGCTGCCAGGTGGAACAACTATCACCTTAGCACAATTGCCATCCTCATCAGAATCTACACCACCAAATACTCCCAAAACACCACCAAGTCCAATCATAATCTCTGATTCTGATACTCCATCTCCAAAACAAACAGCTGCCCAGAAAACCTCCGAAAACCCCAGCAGGACTTTCATAGACTTAACCAGTCTTGACCGTCTTGCTGATCTGAAACATAAAATTGCCATCCCAAAACCAAAACAACCAGATGTTGGCTCTGGTATTATGAATTTTGAGACAGGTGTGCTGCAATGGATTGCTTCTTTGAAGCAAGTCTGTCCTGGAATGATTGACCCAGCTGCTTCTGATCAGCTCTGGTCACAATTCAGACTTTGGGTACGTGCTGAAGCCCTCAAGTTGCAGGATATCAACTATGAGCAGGCACAACAAAATTTCAGCAAGCTTCTGAATGAAGTTGGAAGTCAGCTTCTGAAAGAAGACGTGCTCCCTCTGGATAGTGAACCTTAGTCTTTTTTCATTCATGTCCTTTTTCATGTTTTCCTTGATTTTCTGATGTACTACTTGAATGTGTTTTGTACTATTTTCATGTTTTGATTCTGAACTCTTTTAATATAACTAGTTTTTCTGATCTTAATTGTTTTAGCACATCACTTACACTTTTTGATTGCTGACAAAAAGGGGGAGAACAAGAATGATATTTTAAACAATAACGGCTAACTAGACAGAAATTCTCAAACATTCTAACTCTATTACTTGAGAATGTTTTTCTGTTTTGCTTAAAGTCTACAGGTACAAGGAAGCTCCTGGACACTCTGAAGACTAGAAGCTCTGATCACTATGAAGCTCTGATCCGCTCTGATACTCTGATCCAAAGCAAAGCTCTGACAAGAAAAGCTCTGAAGCTCTGCTCTGACATAAAGCTTCTGATAGTCAAAGACTCTGATACTCTGACGTTCAAAGAAAGGCAAAAAGATCTGATCCTGAAGAACACTTGTAATCAAAGGGAAGTAATAAACTCAGGGGGAGTATATCTCTTAACTCTGATATCTTTTTACTCCTTATCCTTTGTACTTCTTACTCTGATGCATATCTCTGATACCTTTTCACGTTATTTTCATTTAAAAAATATCTAGTTTTTGTCATCATCAAAAAGGGGGAGATTGTTAGAACAAAGTTTAAATCTACTACCCTACATTTAAGTTTTGATGATAACAAAGTGAAAAGATATACTATTTATGATATTCATATATGAACTATCTGCTGCCTAAAATTATTATGTTCTGAATTGCAGATACTCTGATTGATAAGCAAGATCACATCTAATCAGCATCAGAATTTGGTTCTTGACACCAGCATCAGAAGTTGCCATATCAGAATGTCAGAATCAGATGATCAACTGACGTACATGCTGAAGCCTGATGAACAAGACTGCGCTCAACACTCTGATAAAGAAACACAACAGTTCATCAGCAGCGAAGCAGAGTCAGAATGAGCCAAGCCAGAACTTGCATTAAGTAAGCAACGGTACTGTGCATTAAAAGCAAATTAATTCCAATGGCCTCATTCCAGACAAGATCTGCTCGATAAGGAAAGTTTGTTATTAGCATTGAATCAAGAATATTGCATCCAACGTTCATCATCTCAGTGCTATATAAACAAGACTTTGAAGATTGAAATGGCTAATGCTCTCAAAATCTCTACACGCACAAAAGCTAATCATAATCTTCTTTCTCTAAGTTTTGCTAAACCACACATTCTGATATTCTATCATTGTTTAGCAATCTAGTTTCTAAGCTTCAATTTGTGTATACATCACAGTTGTGATACAGTTTTGTAGAAAACATTCACACACTTAATTTTATCTCTTTGTAAGAAAGTGTTACCTTGACAAACCGGGTTGTGGTTTGGATCAAGAAGGCTTTAGCAGTTGTTAAAGCAGTCTGTAATATTCAGTTGAATATAGTGGATTAAGACCTCGTTGGAGAGAGGCGAAATCACCTTGACGGATGGACTGGAGTAGTTTGAGATCAAACGAACCAGGATAAAAATATCTTGCTCATTGCATTAGATTTCAGTTTTACAATTCAACCCCCCCCCCCCCCCCCCCCCCCCCCCCTTCTTGTGTTTTTCACCACTTCAGACACAAAAGCTCATGAAGCAATCAGTAATTAATGATGCTCAAAACACAAGTAAGAAAGCAAATGTAGCTTCTAGTGTGTCACTATGTTGGTTAGCCAGTAAATGCTTAACCAAAAAATCATAGAAGCATGGAGAATTTGATATGAGAAGAGAATTTAAGATCAAAACTTAAGCACAAATATGTTGGACCCATGGCCCTTTATAGGATTAAAAAACCATCACACACAAGCTAGGTTAAAACAAAAATGTGGCTCCTAACTTGTCATCATGATGAGTTGACAATGAGATGGCTATCAACGAATCAAAGGAGCTATGCATGAAAGCATTTAAGACCTTAGAGATTAGAAGAAAATTCAAGAGATCTCAAATAATTTCGATCCGTGGTACTCAAGTACCATGATCACAAAAGATGAACAAATGACTTTAAATAAATGGGCAATGATAGAGTACTTGAATGGTCCATTAATATGAACTCAAGCCTCTAACATGTGATGCAAATTAGTGAAACAAAAAGGAACTTGGTTCCTTATAGGTTTCACAAGTTCATATCGTATATCTCAAGCAATAAAGCACCTAGGCAAGAAACATGTTCAAAATAGCCGCCACAGTTTTAGCAACCCACTCGGAAGTGGCAGAAGTGTTGTTCAAAACCCTACCACATATGTGAGTTCTAATCTACTTCTTCATTCTAAATGTGTGTTTGTTCCCAACTTTACTTACAAGGGCTAGAAAACCACATTTTCCCTTGTAAATTACCCTTAGTCTCACTTTGTCATTTTTTACAAACTTTATCTCTCTTCCATTTAATACTGACCATTCAGTAATTGCCTATTTGAATTCATTAAGTGTTCCAAACTCCAAACCAACTTTGAACTTGTAAGTCTTGCTCAATTCCTCCATCTTAAACCTGGGATGCCTCAGCTCCTTCTCATCACCAGAATCATTAGGGTCACTACTTCCAAGCTCATCACTAACAAAATTGGTATCCAAATCATGGTCCACAACACTAGATGAAGCTATATTTTCAACACCATCTGGAATTTTTTTTGGAGTATCTCTATGCTTCCTTGCTACAACTTTGACCCTTTTCCTTGGAGTATATTCTTTTTCATTAACATCAAAGAAATCATCCAACCCAAGTTCCCTCTCATCTTCACTATCATCAAATGATAAACCGTCAAATTCAAAGTCACTATCATCATTATCCTCATTTTCATCTGCATCACTACCAACAACATCATCAACATTACCTGGGACATCATCATAACATCACCTTGAACAACATCAACAACATTACTTGGGACATCATCAGCAACATTACCTTGAAAAACATCAGCAACATTACTTGGGACATCATCAACAACATTACGTTGGACACCACTATCATTAGTTACTTGAACTCTATCCTTAGGATCAACATATAGGTGCACTTCAGTTTTCATTCTCATGGCATATTCATATACATCATCAGCATCAGTATAAGTAAACATTGTATTATACTTATCTCGCTCATCGTTATACCACCATAACAAGTACTACGACTGCTCAAGCTGAGTAATGTCTTTCACTATACCAAATGCCTCAAATAAGCTCCACCTATCAGGGTCAATCTCTACTAAGTGTTCGTTACCCCCTGAATAGTATACTACATAGTCTTTAAAAAAACAACCCCCGTAATGGAATACTAAATTTAAACTCATGATTGAAATTGAACCAACAGATAAATGCATCAAGAAATTGAAATATAAACGCTAAATACCACAGATGGAGTGGTCAACCAGAACGACACCGTCGTTGTCTTCTCACAATCGCCTCTGGCGTTCTCCAAAGGTCACAACACTTCACCTCTCAAATTTGGAAAACCCTAATTTACAGGGATTGGTGCCAAAATTTCTTTTATGAAGAATTTGTTAATTTTCAAGTAATAACTCTTTGGCCATGTATGATACATGATTAAAAAAAGAAAAAATACACGTCAGCGTCGTTTGCCAAATCAACATTTTTTAAACAGATCACTAACGTTAGAGAGAAAAATCAACACATATTAGAGATATAAGGACTCAGACTTGGAAAAAATATAGGCTAATCACAATACACGCCAACTTGCAGGAACCAAAGAACTTTTTAAACATTTTTTAAATATATTGTTATTTTTATAACCAATGTGTATCATTTGTAATAATCATAAATCATTATTGCTTTTTTCTTGTCGTTAGTGTTTTTTCCTTGTAATATTTATTATTAATGTATTATTTATATATATTTTATTTATTCACATAAATAATTATTTATTGTAATTTTAATTATTTAAAATATAAATTATGTAATTATTTTTTAATAACATTGAAATATTATGTTTACAAGTATATGCGAAAAATTGTTTTATATTTTATATTAATTATATGTTATAAACTTGTTGTAATATATTCTTACTTTGAAACCTTATAAATATTAATTTATAACTATTTTGAATGTTATAAATAATAGTCAACAATTATTCGTATATCATTTTTTATTTTTACATTTTTGATAAGCTTTAATTTTTATTCACATTATTATTTTTTATTAAAAATATTTTAATTCTCCCATTTTATTTGTTCTATTTTAATTTCTCATAAAATATGTTTTTAAAAATATTAATGTTCAGGTAATTTTTTAACAATAAATATAATGATTTTTTTATATAATGATGACACTAATAATTATTTTATAACAATCACTATTGAAATTTAAACTTTATAGTTTAAATTTATAAAGTCAAATTTTTACTGTTGAATTGACACCTCTTAAACAAATAGTATAATATATTTTCGAAAGCATATTTTAAGTAATATAATTAATACAATTGATACACGTTGATTTTAATTTTTTTAACACTTCATTAATTCGAATATGCATATCTAAAAACTATTGAAAACATAATATTGGATTTATTTCGGATATATATATTTGAAAAACTCTAAAAATAAAATATTAGATTATATCGGAAGAGTATTTTAGAATTTTAAGAGTTTTTTCCTCTCATATAAAAATGTAATAAGAAATTCCCAAAACATACACTACACAATGGTTTTGAAGAGATAAATTTTAAAGTTTATTATTTATTATTTTAATTTAAATAAATAAAACCATATTAAATATTTTATTCTAAAATAAATAAAAATAAAAAAGCGAGAAAAAAGTTATTCTACGCACAAGTGACAACTCCACAATGTAAATTTGTCCTTTTGATACTATCATTAAAATTAATTAATTAAAATTTTATTATTAACATCTATAATATATTTCCATATATTTATGAAATAGTATTAGAATCGGTAAAAGAAAAGAAAATATAATTAACAAGTACAGAAGAGTGATTACGAAACCATTAAAGCTGAAGGAATAGCACTTCAAGAAAATATGGGCTGCTGCCCCAGTAAAATGAGAAGAAATAAAAGTCAACGAATCCAAAAATATAAAAGTCAAACCCATAAAATAAAGTTTATTGGTATCGGTTTCTTAATACTAACCTAACCGGTTATTTTTACGCTATAAACAAAGCGATTTATTATAATTTGTTTTTTCTTTTATAAGTAAATTAAGTTAAATTATATTAGATTCGATTTGTTTCAAATTTAAATTTAAAACTTTTTATTTATGAAGATCTTTTGGAATTCTTTATATTTGAAGTATACGATTTCTTTTTTTTTTGAGCTTATTAACATAATTAGATTATATTAGATTGGATGTGATTCAAATTTAAATATAAAAAAATTTATTTACGTAAATTTTATATTTGAAGTATACAATTTCTTTTTTTGAGTTTATTGACATAATTAGATTATATTAGATTAGATTTTATTCAAATTTAAATTAAAAAAAATTATTTACCAAAATCTTTTGGATTCTTTATATTTGAAGTATACGGTTAGTATTTTTTTTTTTTTTAGCTTATTAACGTGACCTGAGTATTCCATTGAATCTCGAAGTATCATGAAGGCTCTCCATTCTCGTTCAAGTAAGGATTGCATGCCAACCGATGATGAACTTCTTTAAAAATTCCTCTACAACAAAATTAACAATAAACCAATTCCCAATTATCTCAATATTCTCGAACATGATTTGTTCGGTACTAACAAGAATCCCTTGGATATATGGAACGAGTTTGAAGCTTCGTACTCATATGACAGAAAAGACTTATATTTCTTTACCACCTTAAAGAAAAAATCTGTTACGAGCACACGCTCCGTTCGCACTATTGGCAATGGTAATTGGGAAGGTGAAGACACCGGAAAAAATATATTTTCCAAAGAAACGAACCAACTTCTCGGTCTGAAAAAAACGTTTTCGTTTCGAGAAGAGTAACACTCCTCAAGATGGTGGATGGATCTTGCACTAATATAACCTCCACAAATCTTTGATTAACAATACTCTGGTAAGAAACTTTTATGTCATATTATTAGTTTTTGTGAACATTAGTCAGTTTTGAGTCAAAAATATTGATTAATATTTTTTTTTGGTAGGCCAATAATTATGTACTATGCAGACTTAGAAAGAATTTGAAACTGGAATCACAAAATACACAAGAAAAAGCAAGTATAACTGATCAATCTAATTCTCATTTAAGAAAAACTTCAAGAACAAAAAATTATTTTGAGCAAGAGAGTAATGAAAAGACTGATAAAGAAAGAGAAGTTATCATTCCTAAACAAGCAGAACCAGTCATATCTGTAAGATTTTATTAATATTGTATTCCTTTATTAATGATTAATTATCAATTGATTTTATGCATATTCAAGGTTTTGATTATTTTAGAGAAAAAGTCATAAATTTATGTCTGTTTTTTTGGATTGTTATTACGTAGGGCAATAATGTTTTGGTGAAAAAATATATTATTTATGAAGAAGAGATAATTCAATCAAATGATGGTGAAAACAAGAAGAATTACGAGGATGACATAGAGTTTGCATATAATGGAGAAAAAATAAAATGTATAAGAAGTACATGGCCAGAAGAGTGCAGATATAACAATAAAGATGGAAGTGATATCAACATGAATAAAGAAGAAGAAGAAGAAGAAGAAGAAGAAGAAGAAGAAGAAGAAGAAGAAGAAGAAGAAGAAGAAGAAGAAGAAGAAGAAGATGGTGATGATGATGATGATGATGATGATGATGGTGATGAGATGTCTTGGCCAGAACTTTTTGCAAAGGAACTGTTGGAAATTAATGGAGGAGGAGGGTTCATAAAAGAAGAAGATGTTCAAATGCTTAACAATAGTTCTCATAAGGATTTTTTTATTGGGAAATAACATTATGTAAAGTTAATCGCTCTATTACATATTTATATAGAATTAATGTTATCTACTATGATAGTTTTTTCTTTATCATTCAAATTATTCTTTAATATTTTTTAGAATGATTGGCAAGTTTGTTACAGCTTTATCATGAAAGTTAAATTATCTAGTTGTAATTACTATTCATTTCTATTAGTTATCATCTCTCTTTAAGCTATACGGTTATATATGTTGACATGATATTTCTCCGTAGCATTCTCAGTCAAGTTGAAATATATTTTCTTTACATTATTGTATTTGGCAAAGGAATAGTAAATGACACCACATCTATTGTTCTTTTTAATTCAATCCAATCACTTAACTTCGACAACATCAATGCTATATTACAACCTTGAAATTTTTAAGGACCTTCCTATACTTCTTTTGAACTAGTACTCCCCTTTGCATAATTGTAAGTTCAAATTAAAACAAATTTATAGTGGGTTTTGATAGAAAAAGACAAAATAATAGTAATAGCTTTTAATGAAAAATGAAGTGTTAATGAAATTTATATATTATTTTAGGTTAAAACCCCTAACTTTTGTTTTGGAATATTTTTGTATTCTTTTGAGCTGTTGTATATTTAATATTTTTATTATTTTTTCTTTCAAATTTTATCAATTTTATGTGTATATCTTTATAGTTTGTATTTGACATAGCAGGAACTTCAACCTTCATGGAAGAATTTTTTTATAAGAAAATGACAGTTTGACATTAAAAATAAACATTAGGGGTATACAACCAAGGGGGTCAGGAGAAAAAAATACCAACCTACAAACACAAACAAAAACACCTACTAAGAACACAAAAAATTACTCCCAACAAATTCTAAGATTGTTACACCAATCAAGCTAAGAAAATTTCCTCCCTTCTCTATGAAAGACAATGAATCAATCCCAAGATAAAACCTTAGTAAAATTCAACACATCCATCTTTACAAGAACACTACCTTTGAAAAGAATAGAATTCTTACAATGTTAAATAGACCAACAAAATACAAGTCCAGAAAATCAAAAAGAAGTGTGTAGAATTCAAATGCTGAAGTCTAACCAACAAACAATCCCCAAGAGACGGAGCATCAACATCAATCCACACACAAAAATTCATCCATGAGAGATTATAAAAAGAGCAAGAACAAAACAAATGCTCCATATCCTCCTTTTTCTTAAAACACACAGGACAAACCACATTGTGAGGACCTTCAATGATTCCCCGTTTGGTCAATTCCATCCTTGTAGGAAATTTATTAAGAATTAATCTCCGACCAAAAATAAAGATTTTACTAGGAACTTTAGACTTCCATAAACAATCTAACGTTTTTTTCTTTAAGAGGATCCAAGGTAGGCACCAAAAAACAAGATTCACTAATCCTCTTATAGCAATCTTTAACCGAAAACTCATTTTTATGTCTCCACCAAACAAAACAATCTTCTTCATGAGGCTTAGGCTTCACCCCATAAAAAATAAACAATAACTCCTCTAACAACAAATCATCTTCGTCATTCAAGACCACCCCATTGAAACTAATATCCTACACCCAAGAATCGTTGAACCAATACCCCGCCTCATCAACTTTGAGAAAAGCCAAGTTGTACAATCGGAATAAAGAAGGAAATAATCCTTCAAAGGAGGAAGTTCCACACTGTTGCAATGAAAAAAATACCCAAGAGTATCGCACACTTGAAATACAACAGAGTCACCATCGAACTTTATTTATTCCAAAAGAAAACGAAAAATATCAATAAAATCCTCAATGAACGAAAATATGATCGTCGCAATCAAAAGAGGGTTCGAAGTCGATTATGCAAGAGGAAGATATTAACACAGCTCACATCTGTTGTACTCAATGAAACCTATTTAGTTTGTTTTATGAAAGAATGTCAGCGTGATATTTTTTTCCTCCTAATTATTAATAAGTGAAAAAGAAAGAAAGAAAGAAAGAAAGAAAGAAAGAAAGAAAAAAGGATTTTTAGGTTTTTTTTATTATTGTGTCTGATAATATGTTGGATCTCGCTTCTACGTATCCCTTGGTGCAATGATGAATTCAAGACTATCTATTTCTAAGTAAAAAAAGAATTGTTTGTAGGTGGATTTTGATAGGGCCAAAACATATTGAATACTTGACTCGACTTATGCATTACTGTTGATTTATTCCTTTTTCCACTATTATGTTGGTATTTTGTTTGTATTTCTGGTAAATTATCAAAGGGGAGTTATCCGCTAAGAAACAAAGTAAAACAGACGGAAAATGGAAGTATTAGGGAAAAATACACACAAGGTGACCACCATGGTGTTCGCCATAGTGGTGGCCATCAGTGATCAACGTCTCAACAATCAAAAGACCAAGTCTTATCCGCCTTATGAGCATGGTGTTCACCATGCAGAGTGTGGCGACCGCTACACGTTACAGATACCAGGCAGATAGAATTTGGGATTTCTTGGTCAACGCATTTACCCCAGTTCCTCCTAGTTTCTCTCTGCGCACTAGAAAACCTCTTTTGTGATTTTAGGGCTTTAAGAACTCTAAAAAAACAGTGCTACCTTTCATTTTCAAAGCATCCAAGCTTAGTTACAAATTTAAGCCACATATTGTCGAAATTGTAAGTGATCAACTCTTCACATCGGAGAATTATCACATCATTGATCGAGTCTGTAATCAAGTTTGGAGCACCTTTATTTGAAGCATTAATCTTATTGTCATTTACTTTCTGCATTCAAATTCAGTAAGTTTACTTCATGTACCAGATTTAAAGTTTCTTCGGAGCAACTTTTTATTTAATGACACCACTTTATTTTATCGTCTCTTTATCACACTTTTATTTAATCGCATGCTCTTCTTCTACATTTCTTTTAATTGCACGTTTAAAGTCTTATTCAATTTATCAACCATGTCTTATTTCACCATTGGATCAATTCTTTTATCGCATTTCACAAACATGTATAGCTAAATTTATAATTGTTGGAATGTGAGGACTGTTTATTCGACAATACTCTAATTTTTGTTCTCTAAGAAATACTTATGGGGCTGTTTTGATTTTAATCACAACCTTTCTAAACTTAAACTTATCTATTGTTGTCGCGTCTAGGATTTTCATCGAAGATGGGGAAAGGAAACACTGAGTAAACCTAAAGAAGGGAAAGAACATGGTTTTGCAACCAAGAGAAAGGGTAAGAAAGTTGATTATGCGAGGGGAAGGTATTAACACCCCTCACGCCTTTGGTACTTCGTAAGATCCACTTAAGTTTGCACTAATCTAAGGATGTGTAAAAATCTAAAGCCTAATGCTAAAGGAATGCATGCAAAGTATATACAAAAATAAATTTTTATTAGTTGTTTTGTCGGGGTTGCGAACCTTTGTGCCTACGTACCACCTTTCGTGCAATAGGGGACCAGGGAACTCTTAGATCACCTAAAAAGGTGGTTTGGTTTGTTGTGTGTTTCTTATGAACAATGCTAGCGAAGCATGTCCTTTTTTAAAAGGTTAAAAAAAATAGTCTGAAGACAAAAAAATTTAAATTGGTTGGTGTTTTTGTTACTTGTGAAAAGAGTTTGTGATTCTCACCACACCAAAGACTATGAAGAAAGAACAAGCTTCAACCTACTCATCCTTTTTCATTGCTTATGGAAGTGTGATTCTCATCATTAGTTATTAAGTGTTTTGAGAGGTTTTAAGAAGAAAATAAGTTTTAGTTTTAACACGAATGCAAAATAGAAAGACTAACCAAAAGGGGATCTCAATCCTATAAGTTGTCATGCTTGTGGACCTAAAGTTGGGATGAGAGGGAGATCTACCTAATGTTGTCATGCATGGATTCTTAACCTAAGGTCTATTTAGTTCAAACTTAGAGGAGAATGAACTAAATATCCTAAGGGGAGTGTGATACGGTGGGAGAACTGACTATGATTTTGCGTTTGTTTTCGCAAATGTTTCGGTTGAGCATGAGTCGCCACCGACTTTTTATTTTATCCTAAGGAAAGGTTAAAAAGCACAGCAAAAACCTTTTGAGATGTTTTCTTGGGTTCGGGGAGTAGATTATAGAAAGGGAAGGTATTAGCACCCTTTCTATCCATGGTTATCCATGGGCTCTTAGTTACTTGCTTAGATCAAACTTGCCTTAATTTTCAATTGTTTGAAATGGTGCTTGTGTATGTGGGTTTGAAAATGTTTTGAAAAGAAGCCAATGTGGTGGCAACCTTTGTAATGATCCATGTTGGGATGTATACAAAGGTGTATGTCTTTTGAAAAGGTTTTCATTTGTTTTTGAAAGTTGTTTTGAAAGTGTTGTGAGACGTGGTTTTAGAAAATAGGCAAGTGTTTTGTTTTTGCAAGTTTGATTCAAGTAACTAAGAGGTTATCTACTCCTAAATTTCTCAAAGTTTATTGCTATGTTTTAACCCTTTTAACAAGTTTGTTCCACCATTGTATTTGGTGGACAATCTCATGTTAGGATGTGAAAGGGACGGGCGCGGGTCATCGTTTAGACCATAATTGCAATGGTGTCGAGTATCTTTGGGCAATTTTCTTTAAGGGACTTGATCATTTGTTTAGGCAACTTTTTGAAAGCGTCATCGAGGGACTATGATCATTTGATTTGTGTTTGTTTTGCCCAAAGAGACCTAACATGCAATATGGCCCATTTATTGAAGGCAACAAGTGGAATACCCTAGGGGGTGCATGTGTGATTTGTGTGTCCATTTTCATGCTTGTTTATCTTGAAATTAGGTCAAACTATTTTCGTTGTTTTTTCGCATACAAACCCTAATTCTAACATGGTATAATTAGAAAGCAATAAAGTGCGAAAAATAAATTTACTAAGCTATTACAACACCATATATGGGAAGGGGGGTACAAATGTTCAAATGGGGATTTTGACAAGGAATTTAAACCTAAACTATTACATCAATATTGAATTATTTACAAGATAATTTAATTGCACAAATTAAATAAAATAAGAATAAATATGCAAGATGCAAAAAATGGTTTTTTGTATGTATGAAAAAAGTATTTTTATATGTCAAAATAAACAAAAATAAAAGTATTATTTTTTGGAAGTTTTTTTTATGTTTAGGGCAAAACCCTAATTTCTTAAATAAAATGGATTAATTATTTAATATGTATAATATTTATTTATTATATACAAAAATAAAATAAAAATGAAGTATATTTGTAAAAAGGCATTTTTATATTTAAATATTAATAAAAATAAAAAGTATATGTATTTTGCATTTTAACCCTAAATATATTAATAAATATATATATATATATATATATATATATATATATATATATATATATATATATATATATATATATATATATATATATATAAATATATATATATATATATATATATATATATATATATATATATATATATATATATATATATATATATATATATATATATATATATATATATATATATATATATATATATATATATATATATATATATATATATATATATATATATATATATATATATATATATATATATATATATATATATATATATATATATATATATATATATATATATATATATATATATATATATATATATGTATTATTTACTAAATATGTATTATATGTACAAATTGATAATATTTAATATTTAATAAAAAAAGTATTTTTTATATAAAATATTTTCAGAAGGTAAAACAAAATAAAAATGAAAATAAAAATGTGTTTGTATATTTTTAGTATTTTTTAATAAAAGTGTATCTATTTATTTATTTATGTATAAAAACTAACCTAAACAAACAAATACCTAATAAATAGGAAAATAGTGCAAAAAATTATTTTTATATTTTTTATATTATGAGGGAAAATAAACAAGTCAAACCAAAAAAAGAAAAGTCAAAAAATCATTAAAATGAACAAAATGGGCTCAGGGGGTGTAAAAACAAAATCAGGATGCAAAAAGAAATGTGAAACAGGCACAGCCTAGAACCAGGTCATCTTCAACCTCAGAACATCTTTTGTTCAAGCAAGCACGCGTTTTCTATCTCCCAATTCCTGGACTTTTAAGCAAAACTTTCAACATGAAAAATGTAGAGCATGAGAAGACGAATCCAGGGATATAAAGAACTTGTCTTAACTCTCTAAGATGAGGGAGAATTTCTTCTCCCCCAATTTCTGACCTAGTTTTTCATCAATGTTCAGACTCAAAATTCTCTAAGCATACATAATATAAATGAAATCTAATCATATGGGCATGTTCAGGGCTATGATTGTGACATGTTTCCTTCACAAACCTAAAGCTAACAATGCCTATACTGAGAGATAGAACTTCTTGAATATACCTGTTCAGTTGGAATCGTGCCTTGCAATGGGGGAGCTTTCAGGGCAAGATGATGATTTGTACAGCTTCCTTGAAGTGTGAGGATGATATTCCAAGATTTACTTTGTCGTGAAACTTCTTGAATCGTGCTAGAGAACTTCAACTGCAAAACAAGAAAATGAAAATGGTGAAGTGGCCTGGGAGTGTTACAGGTCGTGTTTCAGGTTTTGGTTAGCTTCAAGGGATGCTATGGAATGTGTTTGATGAGTTTTTAGCAAGAAAGCATTGAAGTTTTGAGCTATGGGATTCAAACTGCAGGGATGCCCTGTTTTGAGCAGTTTGAAGGTGATTCTGGCAATGGGGAGGTATTGGGGATCTTAGGGTCGTGCTTCAGCTTAGGATGAATGTTTGGAATGTGTTTGATAACTTTCTCTAAGCCTTGGTTCACTGATATGGAAGTTGGTATGTCATATGCAATGTTTCTTGAACTTTAAGCAAGCAATGGTCAAGTTGTGTTCTAGACAGGTAGAGGCCCCCTAAACATGCTGCAAAACCTTGTCTTGATCAGAGTGATTAACTCATAAACTTGTGCCAATTAGATTTCCTTTGTACCATCTTGATTTGCTTTAGACATAAAGTGTAACTTTTGCAAAAATGGATATAATGCTTTTTCCAATTTGGGATTAATCCTTTAGGCAATGCTTGAACACATAGAACATGGTCTTGGCACAAGGGATTGGCATTAAATTTATGAGTGTAATTGAGATAAAAGACCTGTAATCAAGTTGGGCAAGCTGAGATTGAAATGCATAGTGTTATGAACATGTAACTTGGCCAATACAAAAGTGAGTTTTTCCCATATTGCAAAATTCGATTCTCTCTAACCATGAGGTTGTTTGATGATTTCTTGGACATTTTGGAAAGCTTGGAATGTGTACTACAATCCATCTTTAAAGTGCAAATTGAAATTCCAAGTGGAAGTGTATGGAAAATGGTCTTAAAGTTAGGTAAAAACCTTGCCTAAAAAGGTCAAAATTTCACTAAGTTAAGAATGGTTTAGTACCCTTGTTCCAAAAATTGTAACTTGAGATACAAGCTTCTTTTCGGAAAACTTTGTGAATCAAAGTTGTAGATTATGCAATAGGCTACAACTTTCATGTTTTGACTTTTGCTTGAATCCAAATGAATCTTGGTGAGAAAGTGGGGCAAAGTTGGGGAAAAAATTAGGGTTTTTCATAACTTAGAAAAATTCTAAGTTATGAAAAATTCTCATTTCAAACCCTAATTTGCATTTCTTGATTTCTTGATGGACAAGTTTCATGATTTGGCATGTTTTAATGAAAAATGAATCTTGACACTTGATTTTGACCAAAAAGTCAAAGTTTGACTTTTCAGTATACAGTCAAAATTGATCAATTGACTGGGAAATTCAACTGTCAATCTTGTGTATTTGGGATCTTTTGAACTTGTTGAGCATGTCAAGATAATTCCATGGGGTCCTTGAGTCCATATGTGAGCTTGGTTTGCCATTGGCTAGGTCAAACAGTCAAAAATTGCCTTTGTGCAGTCAAAACCCTAAAAATGACCATTTTGCCCTTTTGATGATCTGATCAAATTTCTTGTGGAATTGTGATCCAAACTTGATCAAATGGTCCATGTGAGTTCATAATATTGATGTGGGTCAATTTTCATGAGATTTGACTGTCAATTGGCCACAGTTGACTTTTTCCCCAATACAGTTGATTTTTAGGTCAACTGTCCAATTGACTGGGCAAAATTTGGAATCAAGACTTGAAACTTGGTATGGATAAACTTGGGAGTCCAACATGAAGCATGAAAGTCATCTTAGGCATTTTAGGTCAAAATATCTTTGTGCAATCACAAACCCTAATTTGGGTCAACAGTGCAAGGAGAAGTCTTGAGCAGAGGAAACCCTAACTGGAACTTGATCTTCAAGGGTCTTGTGATGAGAAAATGTTGAGGAAATGGGAGGGAAAATTTTGGGGTACAACAGTTGCCCCTGTTAAATCTTCTTGAACCTGAAGAGTTAGATTGGCAAGTTTGCCTTTCGTGACTCGAGGGTAAAAGGAGATTGGACACTAGAGTGCCCGGAAATTTGCACTCGCATGTTGAAGTATTAGCAATGTGATGTCGGGAATGGGCTTACAGATGCCATTTGGAGAGATGGTGGATAGGGAGATGGGCTTATAGATGCCATCTGGAGATGCGACAGAACCTTGTCGGGAATGGGCTTATAGATGCCATTTGGAAGTGTTGATCGCATAAGAGATTCCTTAGCGAGAACTTGTGTATTTGAGAAAGACAGATGTTTTCCTGGCTTGTTACAGGTGTTTGATCTTCAATCTTCTCATGCAGATATGCCCTGGCTAGATACAGGTGTCGAATCTACAGTCGGTTTCTCACAGATGTGCCCTGGCTGGATACAGGAATCGAATCTTTGAACTCTTCAGACGTGCCCTGGCTAGATACAGGAATTGAGTCTGGAAATTTGGTCAACAGATATGCCCTGGCTGGATACAGGAGTCGAATATGGAATTGTGATAGTTGATAGATATGCCCTGGCTGGATACATGAATCGAATCTTCGAACTCTTCAGACATGCCCTGGCTAGATACAGGAATTGAGTCTGGAAATGTGGTCAACAGATATGCCCTGGCTGGATACAGGAGTCGAATCTGGAATTGTGACAGTTGAAGGTAGTTGTCTTTGGGATTGTCTTTTTCCCTGAAAAGGCAAAAACATAAGTTGTATGCAATGTCATGATGTATGATATGCATGATGTCATGATGTTCAACATGAGATAGTGTTGTATGCACTTTATCATGTATGTAAGCAAGATGTATGAAAATGTGAAATGTTTATGAATGTATTTTCGTCTTAAGAAAATAAATCCTTGACGCCCGGTCGGGGAATTGCTCTGTGGAAGAGATACTTTGCTGAAGTTTTGATGAGAGGCCTACTGAGGACTTCAATGATGGATTCCGCTGGGGATAATGATGATAAACTCCGCTGGGGATACCAAAGATAAACTCCGCTGGGGAATACCAAAGATAAACTCCGCTGGGGATTGAAAGAACTTTGCCGAGGGCGATCTTCCGTGGCAAATAGCTGAGGATAACCCAGTTATAGGCCCTTGTGAGGAATAAATTTGAATAAATCTCGGGAGAGACGTCCGTACTCTGCAGGGGATAAGCTTCCGGAATCTACTGGAGATAAGCTTTAAGACCTGCTGGGGATAAGAATTCCACTTTCCTGGGGAAACTTTTGGAATTGTACCGGTAAATGGTTCTACTGGGGTGTCTGTATTCCGCCGGGGAACAATCTTAGATCAAGACTGCCGGGGATGCTTGCTGATGAATGCCTATACTCCACTGGGGAATGTTGTGCCTTTTCAGGATTGACGGGGAACCAACTCTGCTTGGGGAAAGTATTGCTGAATCTTGTCTTATTCTTTGAGAGAACTTGATCACATCCTTCAGTTAGAATCTATCTTGGTACCTTGGCAGACAAAGCAACCCGACTGCATTAAACAACTCTACATTGCCCCTGTTTCTGGTGTCACCTATAATTAGTCTTTTGTTTCATATGCAAATATTTATGGATCAACAATTTAATGTCAAATACATATATCAAAAATGAACATTGGACGCTCTTCGCAAGACAAAACAGAAAAAGGAAAAACAATGGCAATTTGTATGGACAAGTGAATTTGTATTGATTTGAATTTTGCCTGTGAATAGGCGTTTTTGTACAAGAGGCTGACATCCTAGTAAGAGAATACCGCCGAATAACATAGAATTTACAATTTTGAAAAGGAAACAAAATAGCTATGTGAACAATCCCACTGGGTTCCAACTCTGCTATCGCCTTTATGTCTTCAAGCGTCTCATCACTTTGCTGCTTGGTTGAAGATGAAGCTGACTGATCGATGCCGAGATCTGAGCCAGATAGTTGATGCCGAATTCCGAATGCAAAGTGATCCAATGAGACATAGTGTTATGCTTTATCCCTAACTTTTGCCTGGACCGTCCTTTCGGGTTTTCAGTCCACCGGGATACCCCTTTTTGCCCAAGCCGCCTTTTCAGGTTTTCGACTTGCCGGGTGTACAAATTTTTCATTTCATCCCTTATTTTTGCCCGAACCCTTTTGGTTTGCCGGGAAGCCCTTATTTTTGCCTAGGTATGTCAACCTAGCGGGTCTTTTATTCATGCGTAGTATCTTTTCACTATGTCTGCATTGGCGGGGTGAGGAAGGTCGTCACCATCCATGGTGGTCAGAACCATGGCTCCTCCTGAGAACACATGTTTAACCACAAATGGCCCTTCGTATGTAGGGGTACATTTGCCCCGGGGATCACTTTGAGGAAGGATGATGCGTTTGATTACCAGGTCCCCAACTTGATACTCTTGTGGTCTGACTTTCTTGTTAAATGCCCTGATCATCCGTTTTTGATACGTCTGACCATGACAGATAGCAGTGAGTCTCTTTTCGTCAATCAGATTTAATTGATCAAGTCGAGTCTGGATCCAGTCATCTTCACTCAAGTCTGCATCCTTCATTATCCGGAGAGAGGGTATCTGGACTTCAATTGGCAAGACTGCCTCCATGCCATAGACCAAGGAGAAAGGAGTTGCCCCGGTTGACGTCATTGCTGAGGTACGGTACCCATGAAGAGCGAACGGTAACATCTCGTGCCAATCTTTATAGGTCACTGTCATCTTCTGCACAATTTTCTTGATATTTTTATTAGCTGCCTCTACAGCCCCATTCATCTTCGGCCGGTAGGGAGAAGAGTTGTGGTGCTGTATCTTGAATTGTTCGCAGAGCTCAGTGATCATTTTGTTATTGAGATTGGTACCATTGTCCATAATGATTCTTTCCGGGACGCCGTACCGACAGATCAGATTATGCCGGATGAAACATGCCACGACGCTCTTGGTTACCGTTGCGTAGGAAGCTGCCTCAACCCACTTCGTGAAGTAATCGATCGCCACCAAGATGAAGCGATGCCCATTGGATGCCGTCGGTCGGATCTCACCGATCATATCAATGCCCCACATTGCAAAAGGCCAAGGTGCCGTCAGGACGTTCAGAGGAACCGGAGGGATGTGCACCTTGTCAGCATAGATCTGGCATTTGTGACAAGTTCGAGAGTGTTGGTAACAATCGGCTTCCATTGTGGACCAGAAATATCCTGCCCGAAGGATTTTCTTTGCCATGGTGTGTCCACTGGAATGTGTTCTGAATGTACCTTCATGCATTTCTATCATGATCTTCTCTGCTTCAGCCTTATCCACACAATGCAGTAGAGTTGAATCATGATTCCGTTTGTAGAGAATGCCGTTGCTGAGGAAGAATTTTGCCGCAAACCTCCTCATGAATTTCTTGTCATTGACAGATGCACCTTCAGGGTATTCCTGAGCTTCCAAGTACCTCTTCACCTCATGATACCATGGTTTTTCAGTCACCTTTTCGGCCTCAAGATCGCAGCAGTATGCCGGTTCGTCCAACTTCCAGATAATGATCCGGGGAGCCTCATTGTCCCATTTAACTTTGAACATTGAAGACATCGTAGCTAGTGCGTCCGCTAGCTGATTCTCCTCTCTTTGGAAGTGCTTAAAAGTTATCTCTTCAAAGTGGGGAAGCAAGGTCAACACATACTCCTTGTAAGGAATAAGATTTGGGTGTTTCGTATCCCACTCGCCTTTGATCTGATTGATCACGAGAGCGGAATCTCCGAAGACACTCAGAAATTTGATCCTTAAGTCGATTGCAGCTTGCAGACCCATGATACATGCCTCATATTCTGCCATGTTGTTGGTGCAGTTGAAACACAATCGGGCGGTGAGTGGAGTATGAGTTCCTTTGGGAGATATGATTATAGCACCGACGCCGTTACCCAAAGCATTGGAGGCTCCGTCAAAATGCATAGACCATCGGGATCCTTCCTCAGGTCCTTCATCCGGTCCAGGTACTTCACAGTCAGTTACCACCATGATACCTTCGTCCAGAAAATCAAAGTTCAATGATTGGTAATCGTCCACAGGTTGGTGTGCCAAATGATCTGCCAGTACACTTCCTTTAATTGCTTTCTGAGTTGTATACTGGATATCATATTCTGTCAAGATCATTTTCCATCTCGCTATTCTTCCAGACAGAGCAGGCTTTTCGAATATGTACTTGATGGGATCCATCTTTGAAATCAAAAGAGTAGTGTGAGTCAGCATATACTGTCTCAGTCGGCGAGCAGACCATACCAGAGCGCAGCAAGTTTTCTCAAGCAGTGAGTAACGAGACTCACAGTCGGTAAACTTTTTGCTCAGGTAATAAATAGCGTGCTCTTTTCGGCCAGACTCGTCATGCTGCCCCAACACACACCCCATTGAATGTTCAAGTACGGTTAAGTATAGTATCAGAGGTCTTCCTTCCACTGGTGGCATAAGAATGGGTGGCTCTTGGAGATATTCCTTTATCTTTTCAAAGGCAGCCTGACATTCATCGTTCCAGCGTACTACTTGATCTTTCTTCAGTAATTTGAAGATTGACTCACAAGTAGCAGTCAGATGTGAGATGAATCGGGCAATGTAATTCAGTCGTCCCAGGAAGCCTCTGACTTCTTTCTCTGTCTTTGGGGTTGGCATCTCTTGTATGGCTTTTACCTTGGCAGGATCCACCTGAATACCTTTATCGCTTACAATGAAACCTAGCAATTTTCCGGACCTTACCCCAAAGGTGCATTTGTTGGGATTCAACCTCAGCTTGTATAACTTTAGTCGGTCAAATATCTTCCTCAGATGATCAAGGTGCTCCTCCTCAGTTTGAGACCTTGCAATCATGTCATTAACATATACCTCAATCTCATGATGGATCATATCATGAAATAAAGCAATCATGGCACGTTGGTAGGTTTCCCCAACATTTTTCAACCCGAATGGCATGACCTTGTAGCAGAAGGTGCCCCACTGAGTCACAAAGGTAGTCTTCTCCATATCTTCTGGAGCCATCTTGATCTGATTATACCCTGAAAAACCATCCATGAAGGAGAACACCTTGTGTTGAGCAGTATTGTCAACAAGAACGTCGATGTGAGGTAAGGGGAAGTCATCCTTGGGGCTTTCCCTGTTTAGATCCCTGTAGTCGACACACATCCTGACTTTTCCGTCCTTCTTCGGCACTGGCACCACATTGGCAACCCACTGAGGGTAAGAAGTTACTGCTAGAAACCCGGCATCGAATTGCTTCATAACCTCAGCCTTGATCTTTTCGGACATCTCTGGGCGCATACGGCGGACCTTTTGCTTTATCGGAGGGCAGTCTTCCTTGGTTGGCAGGTGATGAACTACAATGTCGGCATCCAAACCAGGCATGTCTTCATAGGACCAAGCAAATATCTCCATGTAATCATGTAGCATCTGGATCAATCGTTGCTTCATGCTGAGCTCTAGATTAGCCCCAATCTTGACCTCTTTTCTATCTGTCTCAGTACCCAGGTTAACTATTTCCACCGGCTCTTCATGTGGTTGAATAGCCCTCTCTTCTTGGAGTAGCAGTCTTGCGAGTTCACCAGGCACTTTGCAATCATCTTCACCTTCGTCTTCGGTCAAGTTGATCGGATTCTCGAAGTCATAACTGGTGGTAGCAGAGCTGTTACCAGTGAGATCCAGAGTGGATTGAAACCTATATAAGTGAGTGTGTGTAAATATAGCTGTTTTGTAATATATAACACAGAAAGAAAAAGAGCACAAGATTTGAAATGCAACAAACGTCCAATGTTTTGATTGATGATATATGGAAATGTCATACAAAAAAGCCCTCACAAATGGAGCTACGATGCCCCGGGTAGGACACCGAGCCAATAAAGTTTTAACATTTTGTTTGTTACAAATTGAAAATCAAAAGAGTTAATTACTGCGTGAAAAATGTGATAGGTGTAAAATCCTTTGCCGTCCAGTTGCTTGGTCCGTTGCTGGTGGTTGGATAGATCCAACTGTCAAACTCTGCTTCCTCTACGTCCTCCTCGATAGCATTCACCCTTGGACTGGTGATAAACACTGGAGCCTTTCTGATCTTTTCCTTGCGCACAGCCCTCTGAGCCTCTGCAGTAAAGCCAAGCCCAAACTTGTCGTTCTTTTGAGTGAAGTCAGGAAGCTGACCCCAATTTGCATAATTGCCTTTCTCGATTACAGCCCGGGCATCCTTTAAGGACGCCATCTTCAATGGAAAGCCTTCTTCAACCACTGTTTCAGCCGATGCCAACGTTGGAGGTACCTCTTCAAAATGCTGAAAGGGGGTTTCAATAAACTCCCCGTCCATCTCGATATACCGAAATGAATTCAAGTGACTAACCATGTATTCCTCCTCACCCTGCACAGTAACAATCTTCCCTTTGACAGGGTATTTGAGCTTTTGGTGTAGAGTGGATGTTACTGCCCCAGCCTTGTGAATCCAGGGTCGACCCAACAAGCAGGAGTAAGATGGACGAATATCCATTACATAGAACGTTGAGTTGAAGACTTGGGAACCCACACGAATAGGGATGTCTACTTCACCGTGCACCATCCTCTTAGAACCGTCGAAGGCTCTAACAATGATGTTACTAGATTTCAATTCCAGGCCCTCGCAATCCAAGCGATCCAATGCCTTTTTGGGCAAAACATTCAGGGAAGAACCGGTATCCACCAACACGTGTGCGAGAGTAGTGCCCCTGCATTCTATAGAGACATGCAGGGCATCATTGTGATTTTTCCCTTTGGCGGTAAGGTCAGCATCTGAGAACCCCAGACCATTGTCAGCTGTCAAATTAGCCACACAGTCGGTGAATTGATCCGCGGAGGTCTCTTGCGGCACATGGGCCGTTTTCAGAAATGAAATCAGGGCTTTTGCATGGTCCTCTGAGCATAGCAGCAATGATAGCATAGAGATTTTGGAGGGGGTATGCCCCAACTGTTCAACAACATTGAAGTCACTCTTTTTAATGATTTTAAGGATTTCCTCCATTTCTTGTTGGGAGGCTTCGACAGCAGTCTTTTTTGGTGCCTCCGTCCTGGCAGGCAAATCGGCAGCAACTTCTTTGCCCCGAGCATCAGAGGACTCGACGGCAGTAGTAGACACAGGAACTTGAATCGGAACATGCACACTTGCGGGTGTGATGGTGAGAGGTTTTCGGATAACTGGCGGTGCAATGTCAGGCGAGAAGAGCCTGCCACTGCGGGTAATCTTGGCGGGACCAGTGATGTTACTGATACTGGTATTGGTGTTGAACTCCTGCTTCACTCCAAGCACATACACGAAGGCCCCATAATGCCATGGGACCGCTTTATCAGACTCATAGGGGAGAGGCCCCGGAACAGTAATAGTAATGGGTGCAACAGACATAATTTGGACTGGCTTCCTCGGGGGAGCTTTGGTAGGATTGTAAATTGTTACAACAGATATTTCTTCAGCGGAAACAAACGGAACAACAGTTTTCTTGAACAGAATTTCTTTACTATCCATCAGGCTTTGGATGCCTGATTTCAGCAGCGGACAACCGGTAGGGATAACAGCACACAGGAGGAAACCCTTGCTACAACCCAAAAATAAATCGGCTAGCAGTAAGTTCCTCTTAACAGTCAATAGAGGGGTAGCAACATCATTCACCGAAACAACATATAAATCTTCCTCGATGGCATTTACTCTATGCTGGGGCATAGGAGCAGTTACAACATTTGGCCTCTCAGGCGCCTCAAACTGAATTTCCTTCGCATCAATAAGGTCTTGCACCTTGTTTCTCAAGGCCCAGCAATCATCAGTAGTATGCCCGGGGCTATAAGAATGATAAGCACAACGGGCATTTGGGTTATACTTAGGAGATGCAGTATTCACGACCTTTGGCGCTTCTTTGATGGTCACCAAGTTGGTTGATAACAGTTGCGGTAAGATTTGTGACAAGGTCATACTCAACCGAGTATACTATCTCTTGGGCCTTTCACCTCTTTGTTGATTGTACTGCTGAGGAGCATCAACAGGTTTTGAAATGACTAAAGCATTGATGGCTTGGCGACTTTCTGGCTTGACTTGTCTTCTAGGACCATAGACGGCACTTGCTTCTTTCTTAAACGGCCTCTTCTCAGTACTTGGGGAGGCAGCTTTTTGTATCTTTCCTGACCTGATGCCAGCTTCAATTCTTTCTCCTGTCAGAATCAAATCCGTAAACCCAGCGGAGGATTTACCAACCAAATGATTGAAAAATGGACCAGACAAAGTCCCTAGAAACATATCAACCAGCTCCCGATCAGTCAATGGAGGCTGCACCCTACCAACCAAATCTCTCTATTTTTGTGCATATTCTTTGAACCCTTCGCCCGTTCCATGAGACATACCCTGAAGTTGGGTACGCGTAGGAGCGAGATCAGAATTGTATTGATATTGTCTGTAGAATGCGGTTGCCAAATCTTCCCAGTGTCGGATACTGGTTCCATCTAGTTGGTAGAACCACTCAAGCTGTGACCCCGAAAGACTATCTTGGAAGAAGTGAATCCAAAGGTTCTTATCTGCCGTGTAAGGTTGGATCTTCCTTACGTACGACCTTAGATGCAGCTTTGGACAAGAAGCCCGTCGTATTTGGCAAAGGCAGACGCCTTAAACTTGTGTGGGATTACTACCCCAGAAGATAACCCCAAATCTCCGAAATCCAGCCCCGGTACATTCTGAATCTCCATGGCGCTCAAGCGGTCTTCTAATTGCTTATATCTGTCAGCAGCGGGTGGGTATTGTTCGTCATTGTAGTCCGTCTCTGTGATCGGTGGATCTAGAACTGACTATTTAACGCTGGTTCGCGAAATGTCGCGGAAGCAAGAGTCGCCACCGTCTTTTATTTTCTCCAAATGGAAAGGACAAAAGCACAAAAAAATTCCTTAAAGAGATTGCTCTCGGTTCGGGAGGTAGGTTATAGAAAGGGAAGGTGTTAGCACCCTTTCTATCCATGGTTATCCATGGGCTCTTAGATACTTGCTCATTGTGTTTTCAAAAATGGTTTGTTTGCTTTTCAACTGTGGGTTTTAAAAAAAGTTTCTTTGAAAATTCCAGTTCGACTCTTGTATCGGTCCTCAAGAGTGTTTGAAAAATGCTTTCGAAAGCTTTTTGAAAAGGTGTCGGTGTGAAAAGTATTTTTGAATTTGTTTTGAAATGTAGAGCAAGTATCTAGAGTCGTCTACCTACCCTAAGGAATTCGTCTGTGTAAATGTCCTTTAAAGTAGTGCCATCCCACCATTGAGAGGTAGGTAGCACCACCGTTGGAGGTGTTCGGGTCAATTCGAGGTTCGGGACATGGTGATCACCAGAGCAATAGGAAGACACCTTAGAAGCTACCCTCATGCCAGGTTCCCGGATCATGAGGACTTACTAAGACATCCTCTACTCGACGATCACCTTTCGAGGCAAGGCAACAGTGAGGCGTACCCTAGGGGTGGTGTGTGCGATTCGTGTGTCGTTTTCATTTATTTTTGTCTTTTGTCATGTTATTGGTGATCTAGCGTTTGTTTTTATTTTTATCCATACATTCTTTCATGCCTTGATTAACAGTTAAAAATTGCGGAAAGTAAAAGATTCTAAGCTATTACAAAAGGCGCGGGTCCACATCGCCAAAATTTCTTGAACCCGATTTGACAGAAAAAATAAAGAAAGTAAAGAAAATAAAGAATTAAAAATGCGAGAAATTAATTACACGGCTTTGGGAGAGATACAGAAATATTAAAATAAATAAACAATAAACGCGCGAATTAAATAAGAATTAAACGAGGGCGTTGGACCCCTTTTTTGCAAAATTAAATTAAACGATGAAATTAATTAATGTTAAAAAAGAAAAGGAAATGTTTTTGGTATTTTTTAGTATTTTAGGATTTTAATGAAAAAGAATTAATTGCAATTAAACCTAAATCTACAATTTTTATTTTATTATGAAAACGTATTAAAGTTTAACCTAAAATTAACCCTAATTATTTTACATGCAATTTAATTACAAAAATAAATATTTAATATTTTAATTATTATGGAAGAAAAATAAAAAAGGAATAAAATTATCATAAACCCTAATTCTATATTTTTTTAGATTTTTATTAAAAGAGTTAAAATTAAAACCTAATTTAAAACTAGTTAATTTATGAATTTATTTACAAAAAATACTATTAAATAAATATATTTAAATTTTTTATCTTTTCTGATTTTTTATGTGTTTTTTATATTATGAAAATATTAAATTTAATAAAAAAACAATGATTACAAGGAAGTAAAAAATAAAGAAAGTAAAAAGAATAATAAAAAAGGTCTTGCAAACCTAGGGGGTTCAGACCCCAAATAGGAGGTTTTTTTGTAGTGATTCAGGCCCATTAACCTTGGCCTTTTTGACTTTTCAGGACACGTACCCAAGCGTTGACTAGAGCCTACCATATTCCACAAATCCTGGCCCTTGAATTGATGAGATTAAACGCGTGGCATGTTTGATTGTATGGGTGCACGGTGCGTCTTTACACTGAACCTGCATGGAACCATTAAATGCAAAATAATATGAAGGGGGTGAGGACCTGGGGCTCGAACCCAGGTCATTAACGTTACCAACCAAGCGCTTCACCACTGCTCCACTTTGTTTATCTGTAAATTAATATAACAAATAAATATAATAAAACAAAACGTGTTGATGCTTGGTTTTCCGCGCGAACTTTCAAACCAGCCAACCATCGCTTGCCACCTAGTCGTCTTCTCCATTGCTTATTTTTTTCCTGAAAATATAAAACATTGGCCACGGTTTTTCAAGTGTTCCCTTAGGCTAGTTTCTGAAAAATAGCGACTAGCCCAGGGATCATCATAAATTAAGCGCGAGGGTGGATTCCTGATCGTCCAAGCACGCTCGTTTTAATGGTCTAGGTCCCAAGTCTCAATTTTTCTTTGGATGGAAAGCCCCAATTTGCCAAACCTGAAACCCTAAAATATGACAATGGTATATTTGCATATAGTGTACAAAAACGAAATTAATCCACATGGTTAGCTTCAGAATACAATACTCAGTATGAATACATAAATAAAATGCCATGAAACTGTCTCAAAGTTAAAACACGAGTATGCATTTTTATGAGAAAAAATTCGATTCTGTACAACGATTTAGGGCGTTAGAGTTGGTGTTTTCGATTGGGAATCCTTCCTTGAAGCTTCAGGAAGGTGATGGCACAAGTCTTTTGCCTTGAATCCTCTTCTAGCCTGGTTTTCAGATTCGAGATTTTTTTAGTAAAAAGTCAAGTTTGTTTCTATGTTCTTGCGCAGCTTCTGGTCCATGAGCATGAGGGTTGTGATCAGGCTTATGTATGGAGTGATCTAGGTCAAATAAAATTGATCCACAATCCATGAATTGATGAATGCAATATTTGATTTTTTCACCATTATTTTCAAATCTTTTTCACATGCTTTTTGATACAAATCACATCCAATTCCATTGGTTCTTTCCATATTTGGCTAGGCACGAAATCTTGAGGATATAATATGCACAAAAAGATTAAAAAACTAGGTTTAGCATTTTTCATGTATTTTATTTAATTAAAATGAATTATTAATAATAAAAATCCAAATAAATAAATAAATAATGAAAAAGAACTTCCCTTTGGGCCAAGTGGTCGTGCACATGCCTTGGATGATGAATTGTGGAAGAAAAATAGGCCCATTAGCAATTTTAGGTCATTTGAAGCAATGTTGACTTTTCAAAATATCCAAATATTTCCCAATTTCCACAAGGCATAACTTGCTCAATTTTTAAGCTTTGCTCATGTACTTGGACATTTTGGAAAGGTCTTTGAGTCCTCTAACCAATGCCTTTGGTCCCATGTCATTTTGATTTACCAATCTCAAGTTATGGCCTTTGACTTAAAGTCCCTTTTTGTTGACTTTTGAAAATGACCTATAATGTTGAAATTGATAACTTTTTGTGAGAGCATTTCTTGGACTTGGAGTATGAAGATGAGTTGTAGGAAATGTCTTTATCTTCAAAATGAGCTTTGGATGGAATTTTTCTGATAATCCATGTGAAAGTTATGCCCTGGTCAATTTACAGTTGACTTTTTCAACTGTCCAAATAAGGAAACTTTTGCATCTTGATGATTTTTGAGCCAAGCTTTGAGAATCATGATCAAGCATTGATCAAATGATGTTTGTGGCTTCAAAATGAGATGTTGACCAAAACTTTGAACTTTTGACTGTCAAATGACCATTTTGCCCCTACAGTTGACTATAGTGCAATTAGGGTTTTGACTGTGCAATTTTGTGCTGAAAATCTTGAAACTTGATATGAGGATGCTTGACCATATTTGTAGGCATGTGGGACTTGATTGGACCCTTGGAAACTTCATTTTCTTGATCAGAGCCAAAACCCTAATTTTGACTGCTTAGGAGGCCCTTGAATTGTGCAACTCTTGGGGAGAACTTTGTAGCTTGACTTGGCAATTTCTTGAAGAATATGGGAGGGAAAATTTTGGGGTACAACAGTTGCCCCTGTTCAATCTTCTTAGACCTGAGGATGCAGATTGGCTGACGTGCCTTTCGTAATCCGAGGGTAGAAGATGATTGAACACTAGAGTGCCTAGAAATTTACGCTCACATAGTAGCAGTGTGATGATGGGAATGGGCTTATAGATGCCATTTAGAGATTGATGAATAGGATGATGGGCTTATAGATGCCATCTGGATGTTGATCGCATAAGAGATTCCTTAGCGAGAACCTGCGTGCCTGCAAAAGAAAAATGAGTACCTGACATGTTGCAGGAGCTGGTCTTCAGATGCTTTGTATAGATGTGTCCTGACTGGTTACAGGAGCTGAGTCTGGATCTTCAAACGGTGATGAATGAACCAGGGATGATTACTACCTCAACTGGAACGGTGAGAGAATCTTGGATGACTTTAACTTCAACAGCAATCGTTGAGAAAATCTTGGGATTACCACCTCTGCAGGATCGGGAAGAGAACCATAGGCAATTATAATCTCAAAAGCGGACGTTTGAGAAAAACCTGGAATGGAATTATCGTCTCCGCAGCATTGGGGAGAGAACCATAGGAAATTATAATCTCAAAAGCGGACGTTTGAGAAAAACCTGGAATGGAATTATCATCTCCGCAACATTGGGGAGAGAACCATAGGAAATTATAATCTCAAAAGCGGACGTTTGAGAAAAACCTGGAATGGAATTATCGTCTCCGCAACATTGGGGAGAGAACCATAGGAAATTATAATCTCAAAAGCGGACGTTTGAGAAAAACCTGGAATGGAATTATCATCTCCGCAACATTGGAGAGAGAACCATAGGAAATTATAATCTCAAAAGCGGACGTTTGAGAAAAACCTGAAATGGAATTATCATCTCCGCAACATTGGGGAGAGAACCATAGGAAATTACAATCTCAAAAGCGGACGTTTGAGAAAAACCTGGGATGGAATTATCGTCTCCGCAACATTGGGGAGAGAACCATAGGAAATTATAATCTCAAAAGCGGACGTTTGAGAAAAACCTGGGATGGAATTATCGTCTCCGCAACATTGGGGAGAGAACCATAGGAAATTATAATCTCAAAAGCGGACGTTTGAGAAAAACCTAGAATGGAATTATCATCTCCGCAACATTGGGGAGAGAACCATAGGAAATTATAATCTCAAAAGCGGACGTTTGAGAAAAACCTGAAATGGAATTATCATCTCCGCAACATTGGGGAGAGAACCATAGGAAATTATAATCTCAAAAGCGGACGTTTGAGAAAAACCTGGAATGGAATTATCATCTCCGCAACATTGGGGAGAGAACCATAGGAAATTATAATCTCAAAAGAGGACGTTTGAGAAAAACCTGAAATGGAATTATCATCTCCGCAACATTGGGGAGAGAACCATAGGAAATTATAATCTCAAAAGCGGACGTTTGAGAAAAACCTTTGATAACTTCTACTGAATCTTCATCAGAAAAATCTGTTTGGGGTCGATTTAACTAGACTAGAGAAGGCCTTGGACTGGATAAGAAATCTTTGGAGTCGATTAACTGAACCGGTCTAGGTCTTGAAACATGATTGAGAATTTAACTGAATCTTTCCTGAAAGGTAAAGGTCAGTCATATGTAATGCATGATATGGACCAAGCAATGATGTTCTCAACATAAATGAGATTTGTAAGATATGATGCGTCTATGCATGTTATAATGATGTATGTGATGTTTAGGAATGTATGTTTTCGTCTAGGAAAGTGAATTCTTGACGGGCGCCGGGAAGTCATATCCTGGGCTGATGTTGAATAGATTTCGCTTCCGCTGGGGATGGTAGCTGCAAGAATACCGATAGGAGAAGATAACTCCGTTGGGGGATAAACTTGGCGAATGGAATAACTCTGCGGGGGGAAAAGTACCCTGACGATCTTGCTGGGAGGCGATCCTTTGTGAGGAGAGAGATACTTTGTTGAGTTGTTGATAATAACTTGCTGGGGATATCTTTGCTGTATTGGAAGTGTGAATAGATTTCGCTGGGGGTAGGAAGACTGTGTCGACGACGATCTTTCCGTGGCTTTTGGCTGAGGATAACCCAGTTATATCCTGGTAAGGAAATAACTCTTTAAATAAAGCCGGGGTACGCGCTCGTACTCTGCGAGGATAAGCTTCCAGAATCTACTGGGGATAAGCTTACTGCTTGGGGGAAATGGATTCCAACTTTCCTGGGGAACTAGATTGGACTCTCATGGGGAAGTTTTGAACTGCGGGGGAAGTGATTCCTTTGAATGTTGTTATACTACCGGGGAACAATCTTTAGACCAAGACTGCCAGGGATGCTTGTTAGGAATATGTATATTGCTGCTGGGGAAATGTTGAGATCCACCGGAAGATACCCAACTTCCTTAAGGTTTGATAGTAGCTTTGCTTAGGGGGAGTGCATTGACTTGCTGACACACTCTCTGGGGAATTAAGATATACTGGTTATGTTCTTCCACTGAACCTACCTTGATACCTTGGAGGACAGAACAATTGGACTGCTCAGACAGCTCTTTATTTCCCCTGTTTCTGAGGTGGGAGAGGAAGACCTGTGAGGTGATGATAGTTGTTGATGGACCAACTTTCTTCTGGTTGGCAGGTGACAAGATGACAGGACATAGTCGTACGCTTTAATCCCTAGTTTTTTCCTGGACCGCCCTTTCGGGTTTTCAGTCCATCGGGATACCCATTTTTGCCCAAGCCGCCTTTCCAGGTTTTCGACTTGCCGGGTGTACAGATTTTTATTTCATCCCTTCATTTTGCCCGAACCCTTTTGGTTCACCGGGAAGCCCTTATTTTTGCCTAGGTACGTCGACCTAGCGGGTCTTTGATTTTGCGTAGTATCTTTTCGGCTATGTCCATGTTCTCAGAATGTAGGGAGTTTCCCCTGTTAGAAGTGTTTTGCCATGCCACCCGAAGATGTTTGATCAGGCAAGATTCGTCGTTGGAGTGCCCCAAGTGACTTAGGCGGAGATTTGCCCCAGGCTATTTGGCCTTTGAGAGATTCTCCGAATCTTGATTGGATTGCCCCAGCTGATGGACCATGCTCATGTCATGCCCCTTGATTGGAAGTGCTTCTGTTCACCAGATATTCTTCGTGCGCAATTTCCTGCTGTTCAAACAAATAGTCATATGCAAACAAAGTTATGTTAAAAATGCAACGCTTATGCCTGTCTTGAAGATTTTGAAAACGTATTCTTTTTCATAAAACGAGTAATTGCTTGTAAAACGTGATGTCAACTCGTTAGTTTATTACGAGCCTTAAGGAGTCAGGATACCTTTGTTAACAGTACGCTTTCGAACTAACCCATGCTTCAGCTAGGACTTTTGAGGGTTATAACGTGGCCTGGTTCACGGTTTAAGAAACAAAGGATAAATGCTCAAATTATTTGTACCCACCCGCTCTTCGTGATGTTCTTCAAACCTAAGCTCAGTTGATCATACGTTAGACCTTGTTTGAGTTTTTGTCCTGATGTTCCAATGATGGTTCAGATATTGATGATTTATTCTGAATAGGCAGTCATTTTTGTTTTTGTTGAGGGTTTGTAAGACCTCTTTCTCTTTCTTGATTTTTGTTATCCCTTTCTTTTTTTGCCTGAACTGTTTCCTTTTTTGGAATTACAGTCAGCGGGATGCCCCAGTTTTGTAAGTCTCCTTCATGGGTTTTGACTTAATGGTTTTTTTTATTTTTCGAGATAATGACTGCCTTTCTTTATTGATTGTTCGGAACCATCACTGTCTTTGTTTTGTAAGGACCTCTTTGGTGCCATTCGTTATGCACTTGGATCAACTGAGAGACTACCCTGCCCCAGGTTATGATTAAGGGTTTTAAATTTCGAAAAGAAAAAACTCCTACTTCTTTGGCTCAGAGGGGTTGACGAGGGATTATCTTCCTTATAACTCTAGTGTTTAGGGATTGAAACAATGCCTGTACCTCATCAGCTAGGTCTGTTCAAAAGCATACTGTACATTGTGGTATCGTTTTCGTCATCCTCCCTCAAGAGGCTTAGAATTATCATTTAAGAGTTGATCATCAGAAAAAATATGAAAATTATTTGCATTTAGTGAATACGAATATATTGTTTTAAAACAGACGCATGCGATGCATTAATGAAATAACAACGTTTAACATGAGTAAATGTTTGAACAAAGAGAATTGCAACTTGAACATTCGAATGAACAAAAATTTCTCAATCCTAGCCATGTTTTGGCAAGGGAGCAGTGATCACGTGGGGAGTCTTGTGTACTTTAAACTGAATCTCTCCAGCGTCGATCATGTCTTGGATCTTATTTTTCAAGCTCCAACAATCATCTGTAGTATGCCCCGGGCTGTCAGAGTGATAAGCGCAGCGGGCGTTGAGGTTATACTTCGGTGACGTTGTATTTTGGCTCTTCGGAGCTTCTTTTAGAGTTACCAGCTTGGTTTCCAGCAACTGTGGCAATATCTGGGATAAGGTCATGCTGAGCCGAGTGAACTGCCTTCTCTCGCTCTTTTGTTGGTTGTGATGTTGAATTTGTGACACTGGAGCCATTTGAGGAGCTCTCCCCTTACCTCCTTGTCTCAAAGGTGGTTGAACGATGACTGGCTTTTTACCCTTAGACTTTTGCCCCAGGTGGTTACCCTGAAGCAGTTGGTTGACGAGAAACCAAAGCTCATCTTGTCTTTGAGCTAACCCTTGAATGGCAGTCACCTGCCCCAGCATCTGGACCCTCAATGCATCCACCTCAGCTTGTAGGTGTTTCAGCCTTTCATCCTCAGCACTGTTCCTGACAAGGGTCTCCATGAGAAGTGTCCTTAGCTCCTCCTGCCCCTTGGATAGACTTAGGAAGATCTCTTTGAACTGAATCTCTTGGGTGTGAAGGTCCTGGTTACCTTGTTGGGAAGTCATTGCTGAAATAAACAGCGAGAAAGGTAAGTGACCTGCAGCAAGGATACCTGTTATGCAATGATATGTATGATATGCATGCAATGTTTTCAAGGATCTCGCGGGGTAAACAAGAAAATTGGTTAGCATCTGGATCCGGTAGCTTGATTGAAAGAACTTCATATTTGTTGAGAGTCTTTCTTCCAAGGGTCAAAGGCTCACCATATCAAGTGGGTCATAGCCCCTGGCTTTGGTTATCATGTCTGGTTTTGATTTCCAAACAACCTTGGTTAAGGGAACCTTCTTCAAGAGTCAGAGCTCACAATATCAAGTGGGTCATATCCCCTGACAACCTTGTCTAGAGGAAAATAAATCCTCTTTGCCCCTTGCTGGGATAGTTGATTCACCATAACCTGCATCACAAGCCCTTGAGATCCTTGAAATGGGTTAGGACGTATGCAATGGTATGATGTCATGATGCATGGGGTCATATGGATAAACCCTGTTATGAGCCCTTGTTAAGGACTGTAAACCAAAACCTGCAAGAAACTCAAGTAAAACCTGTCATGAATCCCAATTAAGGACTATAAACCAAAACCTGCAAGAAACTTAGTAAACTTTGTTATGAGTCCTAATTAAGGACTACAAACAAAACCTGCAAGAAACTCAGTAAATCTTGTTATGAGTCCCTATTAAGGACTAAAACAAAACCTACAAGTAGTTCACGTGTCAGTTAACAAGCATGCAAGTAGGCAGGTACGAAGGCACACAAGTCACACAAAAGAGCCCTTAGAGTTTAAGGCCAGCATAGGGTCTGGGTAGTACCCTCTTGAAGTTGGTGGGTTCAGCCTGTCCTATTAGAAGTAACCGGGTTCTAAGGGTCCCAATATCACGGGATTGCTTTCATTGTTCATCGTTTCGATTTAGCCACTAAACTGGCGACCGAAATATTCCAGGAAAGCAACCCTCAATTGAGTGTAGTATCGAGTATCAACCAACCTCGGACTGCACCAAAGTCAGTTATATCACTACCCTAAAGAGGCCAAGATAGTTCAATTAAGGTTCCTAAGGTCTGTTGATGCTTCATGACACCATGCGGAGGCCCCGTACTCTCCTTGACTGAACTCAAGGGTTACCGGTACACACCACAGTGCCACATCAACGTAGCAGACTGTTTCAACCATGTCGGTATACCCCGCACAGTTCCCTCACAGCCTTGTTGCTACTTTCTAAGAAGGTATCCCCAGATCCGGGTTAGGATCTATAGAACTCCCAAGCAACCCACAATTTAAAGCAAGCAAAGAAAGCAATTGAAAACACAGTTATGAACTAGCTCTAAGGTACACCTCACTTTAAGTAGATATCCCCAACAGAGTTGCCAGTTCTGTGATCGGTGGATCTGGAACTGACTGTTTAATGCTGGTTCGCGAAATGTCGCGGAAGCAAGAGTCGCCACCGTCTTTTATTTTCTCCAAATGGAAAGGACAAAAGCATAGAAAAATTCCTTAAAGAGATTGCTCTCGGTTCGGGAGGTAGGTTATAGAAAGGGAAGGTGTTAGCACCCTTTCTATCCATGGTTATCCATGGGCTCTTAGATACTTGCTCATTGTGTTTTCAAAAATGGTTTGTTTGCTTTTCAACTGTGGGTTTTAAAAAAAGTTTCTTTGAAAATTCCAGTTCGACTCTTGTATCGGTCCTCAAGAGTGTTTGAAAAATGCTTTCGAAAGCTTTTTGAAAAGGTGTCGGTGTGAAAAGTATTTTTGAATTTGTTTTGAAATTTAGAGCAAGTATCTAGAGTCGTCTACCTACCCTAAGGAATTCGTCTGTGTAAATGTCCTTTAAAGTAGTGCCATCCCACCATTGAGAGGTAGGTAGCACCACCGTTGGAGGTGTTCGGGTCAATTCGAGGTTCGGGACATGGTGATCACCAGAGCAATAGGAAGACACCTTAGAAGCTACCCTCATGCCAGGTTCCCGGATCATGAGGACTTACTAAGACATCCTCTACTCGACGATCACCTTTCGAGGCAAGGCAACAGTGAGGCGTACCCTAGGGGTGGTGTGTGCGATGCGTGTGTCGTTTTCATTTATTTTTGTCTTTTGTCATGTTATTGGTGATCTAGCGTTTGTTTTTATTTTTATCCATACATTCTTTCATGCCTTGATTAACAGTTAAAAATTGCGGAAAGTAAAAGATTCTAAGCTATTACAAAAGGCGCGGGTCCACATCGCCAAAATTTCTTGAACCCGATTTGACAGAAAAAATAAAGAAAGTAAAGAAAATAAAGAATTAAAAATGCGAGAAATTAATTACACGGCTTTGGGAGAGATACAGAAATATTAAAATAAATAAACAATAAACGCGCGAATTAAATAAGAATTAAACGAGGGCGTTGGACCCCTTTTTTGCAAAATTAAATTAAACGATGAAATTAATTAATGTTAAAAAAGAAAAGGAAATGTTTTTGGTATTTTTTAGTATTTTAGGATTTTAATGAAAAAGAATTAATTGCAATTAAACCTAAATCTACAATTTTTATTTTATTATGAAAACGTATTAAAGTTTAACCTAAAATTAACCCTAATTATTTTACATGCAATTTAATTACAAAAATAAATATTTAATATTTTAATTATTATGGAAGAAAAATAAAAAAGGAATAAAATTATCATAAACCCTAATTCTATATTTTTTTAGATTTTTATTAAAAGAGTTAAAATTAAAACCTAATTTAAAACTAGTTAATTTATGAATTTATTTACAAAAAATACTATTAAATAAATATATTTAAATTTTTTATCTTTTCTGATTTTTTATGTGTTTTTTATATTATGAAAATATTAAATTTAATAAAAAAACAATGATTACAAGGAAGTAAAAAATAAAGAAAGTAAAAAGAATAATAAAAAAGGTCTTGCAAACCTAGGGGGTTCAGACCCCAAATAGCAGGTTTTATTGTAGTGATTCAGGCCCATTAACCTTGGCCTTTTTGACTTTTCAGGACACGTACCCAAGCGTTGACTAGAGCCTACCATATTCCACAAATCCTGGCCCTTGAATTGATGAGATTAAACGCGTGGCATGTTTGATTGTATGGGTGCACGGTGCGTCTTTACACTGAACCTGCATGGAACCATTAAATGCAAAATAATATGAAGGGGGTGAGGACCTGGGGCTCGAACCCAGGTCATTAACGTTACCAACCAAGCGCTTCACCACTGCTCCACTTTGTTTATCTGTAAATTAATATAACAAATAAATATAATAAAACAAAACATGTTGATGCTTGGTTTTCCGCGCGAACTTTCAAACCAGCCAACCATCGCTTGCCACCTAGTCGTCTTCTCTATTGCTTATTTTTTTCCTGAAAATATAAAACATTGGCCACGGTTTTTCAAGTGTTCCCTTAGGCTAGTTTCTGAAAAATAGCGACTAGCCCATGGATCATCATAAATTAAGCGCGAGGGTGGATTCCTGATCGTCCAAGCACGCTCGTTTTAATGGTCCAGGTCCCAAGTCTCAATTTTTCTTTGGATGGAAAGCCCCAATTTGCCAAGCCTGAAACCCTAAAATATGACAATGGTATATTTGCATATAGTGTACAAAAACGAAATTAATCCACATGGTTAGCTTCAGAATACAATACTCAGTATGAATACATAAATAAAATGCCATGAAACTGTCTCAAAGTTAAAACACGAGTATGCATTTTTATGAGAAAAAATTCGATTCTGTACAACGATTTAGGGCGTTAGAGTTGGTGTTTTCGATTGGGAATCCTTCCTTGAAGCTTCAGGAAGGTGATGGCACAAGTCTTTTGCCTTGAATCCTCTTCTAGCCTGGTTTTCAGATTCGAGATTTTTTTAGTAAAAAGTCAAGTTTGTTTCTATGTTCTTGCGCAGCTTCTGGTCCATGAGCATGAGGGTTGTGATCAGGCTTATGTATGGAGTGATCTAGGTCAAATAAAATTGATCCACAATCCATGAATTGATGAATGCAATATTTGATTTTTTCGCCATTATTTTCAAATCTTTTTCACATGCTTTTTGATACAAATCACATCCAATTCCATTGGTTCTTTCCATATTTGGCTAGGCACGAAATCTTGAGGATATAATATGCACAAAAAGATTGAAAAACTAGGTTTAGCATTTTTCATGTATTTTATTTAATTAAAATGAATTATTAATAATAAAAATCCAAATAAATAAATAAATAATGAAAAAGAACTTCCCTTTGGGCCGAGTGGTCGTGCACATGCCTTGGATGATGAATTGTGGAAGAAAAATAGGCCCATTAGCAATTTTAGGTCATTTGAAGCAATGTTGACTTTTCAAAATATCCAAAAATTTCCCAACTTCCACATGGCATAACTTGCTCAATTTTTAAGCTTTGCTCATGTACTTGGACATTTTGGAAAGGTCTTTGAGTCCTCTAACCAATGCCTTTGGTCCCATGTCATTTTGATTTACCAATCTCAAGTTATGGCCTTTGACTTAAAGTCCCTTTTTGTGGACTTTTGAAAATGACCTATAATGTTGAAATTGATAACTTTTTGTGAGAGCATTTCTTGGACTTGGAGTATGAAGATGAGTTGTAGGAAATGTCTTTCTCTTCAAAATGAGCTTTGGATGGAATTTTTCTGATAATCCATGTGAAAGTTATGCCCTGGTCAATTTACAGTTGACTTTTTCAACTGTCCAAATAAGGAAACTTTTGCATCTTGATGATTTTTGAGCCAAGCTTTGAGAATCATGATCAAGCATTGATCAAATGATGTTTTTGACTTCAAAATGAGATGTTGACCAAAACTTTGAACTTTTGACTGTCAAATGACCATTTTGCCCCTACAGTTGACTGTAGTGCAATTAGGGTTTTGACTGTGCAATTTTGTGCTGAAAATCTTGAAACTTGATATGAGGATGCTTGACCATATTTGTAGGCATGTGGGACTTGATTGGACCCTTGGAAACTTCATTTTCTTGATCAGAGCCAAAACCCTAATTTTGACTGCTTAGGAGGCCCTTGAACTGTGCAACTCTTGGGGAGAACTTTGCAGCTTGACTTGGCAATTTCTTGAAGAATATGGGAGGGAAAATTTTGGGGTACAACAGTCTCGTTGTCAGAGACTGCAGGACTAGGAGCTCCTCCCCCTTGGGGACTGTTTTTCTCAGCAGAAGAAGTAGTTGGTTCAGCTTCATTATGGAGTGTGTTCCCAAACCTGCGTCCGGTGTTGAATAACGCAGTCCTCTTTTTCTTCTTCTTCTTCAGGAGTAGGGTCTTCAACTCTTACTGACCTTGGGCCAGGCTTAGGACCATCTCTTGAAACTGGGCACTTTGGGCCTGAAGGGCCTTGATTGCTTGCTCACTGGATGAGTCTGGATTCATGATGACTGTTCAAATAAACAGCGAAGAAGATTAAGCAACCTGTGAAAAAGGGTACCTGCGATGCATATGGTGCAATGAGATGCGTATGTTTTATGTTTTCAAAGACAAATAAGATTCTACTTTGTAGACAAAAGGGAAACACACTTCATTAGATTCGAATTTTAAATTGTTCAACAACTTGCCCTTAGGCATTACAGGAATGAAAAATACTGAAAAGGAAATAAAAAACTGTAGAAGGAAATGTCCAAAGCCCATCAGTGCTCCCATGACCTCCTCTTCTCAGTGTGGATGTAGTTGTTCAGGACCCGCTCTTCCTCCAATTGCTTAGTCAGCCTCTGGATCTTCCGTTCCTGTTCGTTGAACTTTTCCCGATAAAAATCCCGTTCTTCCTTTAGCTGCGCCCAAGATCTATTCATTGTGTTAAAATCAGTGGGTATCTGAGGAGGGAGGACAGTTGGAGGAACCCCATCTTCATCAGGAGATTCAAGAATGATAGGTCTGACAGCTTCGTACGGCATAACTAACTTCTGAGCACGGATGCGGACCCATTTGCAATAGGGTTCCATTGGTAGAGAAGTCTTTGGTCCTAACTCATGTGGGTCAGCTTTGTGAATTATGTCCCAAGCCTTAATGAATCCATGGCGTAGTTTGTCACTGTCTACCTGAAACTCAAAATGGAAGTGAGGAACCAACATTTCATGAGGCCCAACTCTTCTGGCTCTTCCAAACTGGCGGAGAGCTAAGCATGGATTATAAGAGATCCCTCCTTGGATACCAATCAACGGAACATTAGGGTATTCTCCGCAACGATCAATGACAGCTACCTCATCCAAACCTCTGAGAGTCCAAGTGATGTCAATATCAGTGAGAGACATTAGCCTATGAGCCCAACCCTTTCCTTCTTCATTCTTCAGCACGAACTTAGGAAGGTGCGAAATAAACCACCTTACTAGCAAAGGAGCACAACACCACGGAGTTCCCCGTTTTCGAGCGGTACGAGCATAGAGTTGTTGCAGGATATCACCCAAAAGAGTGGGTACAGGATTCCGAGAAATGAAGATCCTTATGGCATGGATACTGATAAAGGTGTCAGGATTGGGAAACAATACCAGACCATAGATCAAAAGAGCCAGAATATCTTCGTATGCCTTGAAGTCCAAGTCATTCCAGAAATCATTAGCCTTGCCAACCAGAAATTTGACCAAGAAGCCCTTAACTCCACTTCTAGTTTCCCAGTTAGCCAATACCTCTTCTTTGGTCAAGGGGAGAACTGCAGCAACCTCTTCAGGCCTAGGAGTCTTTTCCAAACCAGTGAATGGAGTTTGCTCCAAGACAGGTATCCCAAGCAAATAAGAGAATTCTTCCAGGGTAGGAACCAGCTGGAAGTCTTGAAAGGTGAAACAATGATACAGGGGGTCATAAAACTGGGTCAGAACACTTATCAATTGTTGGTCCCATTTTGCAGTGATCAAGCCAAGGAGAGAACCATGCCTGTTGATGAAGGAATAAGTGTTTGGAATCCTACCCACCAAATCCTTGAGCAAAGTTGGTGGTTGAACAAAGTTGAGCCGGATAGTATTCCTACGCACGGGCATCATGATGTCCTACAAAACAGAGCAAAAATGAAACTTTTTTTTGTCTTTGAAATGGGTTAGTCCTCTATACAGGATGCATGCAATGGTATGATGGCATGATGCTATGATGAAGCACACCACAAGTATTCACATAGGCAAGCATGATAAGGCACACAAATCACACAAGACAACCCTTAGGTTTCAGGCCAGCATGAAGTTTAGGTATTACCCTCTTTTGGTTTCGTTGGTTAAAACCTGTCCTATCAAAAGTAACCGGGTTCTAGAGGATCTCAAATCATTGACTACCCTCAATCGGTCATAACTCCAGCATCGCAATCTTTTCTTGCGGCCAGAACCATCGCGAGAGTTTAGCCTCAATGAGTGTAGCATACTGCTACTGTTCTAATGGCCAAGTTTGGTTAATTTAGGGTTCTAAGGTCGGTTGGTGTTTAATGACTCCTTAGAAGACCTATATTCTCCTCATTGCAACACAAGGGATATAAGTACAGACCAAGGTGCCACACCAACGTAGCCACTACTTCACCCATGTCGGTCTACGCCGGACAGGTCCCTCATAGATTATGCTACCTAAAAAAAGGGTATTCCCCAGATCCGGGTTAGGATCTATGAAACTCCGATGCAAAGCCCACAAATATAAAATCAAACAAAGCAAAAAATTGAAAACAAAGGTGATCTAAGCCCTAAGGTTACTCCACTTTTAATAGATTCCCCAGCAGAGTCGCCAGTTCTGTGATACGGTGGGAGAACTGACTATGATTTTGCGTTTGTTTTTGCAAATGTTTTGGTTGAGCAAGAGTCGCCACCGACTTTTTATTTTATCCTAAGGAAAGGTTAAAAGGCACAGCAAAAACCTTTTGAGATGTTTTCTTGGGTTCGGGGAGTAGATTATAGAAAGGGAAGGTATTAGCACCCTTTCTATCCATGGTTATCCATGGGCTCTTAGTTACTTGCTTAGATCAAACTTGCCTTGATTTTCAATTGTTTGAAATGGTGCTTGTGTGTGTGGGTTTGAAAATGTTTTGAAAAGAAGCCAATGTGGTGGCAACCTTTGTAATAATCCATGTTGGGATGTATACAAAGGTGTATGTCTTTTGAAAAGGTTTTAATTTGTTTTTGAAAGTTGTTTTGAAAGTGTTGTGAGACGTGGTTTTAGAAAATAGGCAAGTGCTTTGTTTTTGCAAGTTTGATTCAAGTAACTAAGAGGTTATCTACTCCTAAATTTCTCAAAGTTTATTGCTATGTTTTAACCCTTTTAACAAGTTTGATCCACCATTGTATTTGGTGGACAATCTCATGTTAGGATGTGAAAGGGACGGGCGCGGGTCATCGTTTAGACCATAATTGCAATGGTGTCGAGTATCTTTGGGCAATTTTCTTTAAGGGACTTGATCATTTGTTTAGGCAACTTTTTGAAAGCGTCGTCGAGGGACTATGATCATTTGATTTGTGTTTGTTTTGCCCAAAGAGACCTAACATGCAATATGGCCCATTTATTGAAGGCAACAAGTGGAATACCCTAGGGGGTGCAAGTGTGATTTGTGTGTCCATTTTCATGCTTGTTTATCTTGAAATTAGGTCAAACTATTTTCGTTGTTTTTTCGCATACAAACCCTAATTCTAACATGGTATAATTAGAAAGAAATAAAGTGCGAAAAATAAATTTACTAAGCTATTACAACACCATATATGGGAAGGGGGGTACAAATGTTCAAATGGGGATTTTGACAAGGAATTTAAACCTAAACTATTACATCAATATTGAATTATTTACAAGATAATTTAATTGCACAAATTAAATAAAATAAGAATAAATATGCAAGATGCAAAAAATGGTTTTTTGTATGTATGAAAAAAGTATTTTTATATGTCAAAATAAACAAAAATAAAAGTATTATTTTTTGGAGTTTTTTTTTATGTTTAGGGCAAAACCCTAATTTCTTAAATAAAATGGATTAATTATTTAATATGTATAATATTTATTTATTATATACAAAAATAAAATAAAAATGAAGTATATTTGTAAAAAGGCATTTTTATATTTAAATATTAATAAAAATAAAAAGTATATGTATTTTGCATTTTAACCCTAAATATATTAATATATATATATATATATATATATATATATATATATATATATATATATATATATATATATATATATATATATATATATATATATATATATATATATATATATATATATATATATATATATATATATATATATATTATATATATATATATATATATATATATATATATATATATATATATATATATAATATATATATATATATATATATATATATATATATATATATATATATATATATATATATATATATATATATATATATATATATATATATATATATATATATATATATATATATATATATATATATATATATATATATATATATATATATATATATATATATATATATATATATATATATATATATATATATATATATATATATATATATATATATATATATATATATATATATATATATATATATATATATATATATATATATATATATATATATATATATATATATATATATATATATATATATATATATATATATATATATATATATGTATTATTTACTAAATATGTATTATATGTACAAATTGATAATATTTAATATTTAATAAAAAAAGTATATTTTATATAAAATATTTTCAGAAGGTAAACAAAATAAAAATGAAAATAAAAATGTGTTTGTATATTTTTAGTATTTTTTAATAAAAGTGTATCTATTTATTTATTTATGTATAAAAACTAACCTAAACAAACAAATACCTAATAAATAGGAAAATAGTGCAAAAAATTATTTTTATATTTTTTATATTATGAGGGAAAATAAACAAGTCAAACCAAAAAAAGAAAAGTCAAAAAATCATTAAAATGAACAAAATGGGCTCAGGGGGTGTAAAAACAAAATCAGGGTGCAAAAAGAAATGTGAAACAGGCCCAGCCCAGAACCAGGTCATCTTCAACCTCAGAACATCTTTTGTTCAAGCAAGCACGCGTTTTCTATCTCCCAATTCCTGGACTTTTAAGCAAAACTTTCAACATGAAAAATGTAGAGCATGAGAAGACGAATCCATGGATATAAAGAACTTGTCTTAACTCTCTAAGATGAGGGAGAATTTCTTCTCCCCCAATTCCTGACCTAGTTTTTCATCAATGTTCAGACTCAAAATTCTCTAAGCATACATAATATAAATGAAATCTAATCATATGGGCATGTTCAGGGCTATGATTGTGACATGTTTCCTTCACAAACCTAAAGCTAACAATGCCTATACTGAGAGATAGAAATTCATGAATATACCTGTTCAGTTGGAATCGTGCCTTGCAATGGGGGAGCTTTCAGGGCAAGATGATGATTTGTACAGCTTCCTTGAAGTGTGAGGATGTTATTCCAAGCTTTACTTTGTCCTGAAACTTCTTGAATCGTGCTAGAGAACTTCAACTGCAAAACAAGAAAATGAAAATGGTGAAGTGGTCTGGGAGTGTTACAGGTCGTGTTTCAGGTTTTGGTTAGCTTCAAGGGATGCTATGGAATGTGTTTGATGAGATTTTAGCAAGAAAGCATGGAAGTTTTGAGCTATGGGATTCAAACTGCGGGGATGCCCTGTTTTGAGCAGTTTGAAGGTGATTTTGGCAATGGGGAGGTATTGGGGATCTTAGGGTCATGCTTCAGCTTAGAATGAATGTTTGGAATGTGTTTGATAACTTTCTCTAAGCCTTGGTTCACTGATATGGAAGTTGGTATGTCATATGCAATGTTTCTTGAACTTTAAGCAAGCAATGGTCAAGTTGTGTTCTAGACAGGTAGAGGCCCCCTAAACATGCTGCAAAACCTTGTCTTGATCAGAGTGATTAACTCATAAACTTGTGCCAATTAGATTTCCTTTGTACCTTCTTGATTTGCTTTAGACATAAAGTGTAACTTTTGCAAAAATGGATATAATGCTTTTTCCAATTTGGGATTAATCCTTTAGGCAATGCTTGAACACATAGAACATGGTCTTGGCACAAGGGATTGGCATTAAATTTATGAGTGTAATTGAGATAAAAGACCTGTAATCAAGTTGGGCAAGCTGAGATTGAAATGCATAGTGTTATGAACATGTAACTTGGCCAATACAAAAGTGAGTTTTTCCCATATTGCAAAATTCGATTCTCTCTAACCATGAGGTTGTTTGATGAGTTCTTGGACATTTTGGAAAGCTTGGAATGTGTACTACAATCCATCTTTGAAGTGAAAATTGAAATTCCAAGTGGAAGTGTATGGAAAATGGTCTTGAAGTTAGGTAAAAACCTTGCCTAAAAAGGTAAAAATTTCACTAAGTTAAGAATGGTTTAGTACCCTTGTTCCAAAAATTGTAACTTGAGATATAAGCTTCTTTTGGGAAAACTTTGTGAATCAAAGTTGTAGATTATGCAATAGGCTACAACTTTCATGTTTTGACTTTTTCTTGAATCGAAATGAATCTTGGTGAGAAAGTGGAGCAAAGTTGGGGAAAAATTAGGGTTTTTCATAACTTAGAAAAATTCTAAGTTATGAAAAATTCTCATTTCAAACCCTAATTTGCATTTCTTGATTTCTTGATGGACAAGTTTCATGATTTGGAATGTTTTAATGAAAAATGAATCTTGACACTTGATTTTGACCAAAAAGTCAAAGTTTGACTTTTCAGTATACAGTCAAAATTGATCAATTGACTGGGAAATTCAACTGTCAATCTTGTGTATTTGGGATCTTTTGAACTTGTTGAGCATGTCAAGATAATTCCATGGGGTCCTTGAGTCCATATGTGAGCTTGGTTTGCCATTGGCTAGGTCAAACAGTCAAAAATTGCCTTTGTGCAGTCAAAACCCTAAAAATGACCATTTTGCCCTTTTGATGATCTGATCAAATTTCTTGTGGAATTGTGATCCAAACTTGATCAAATGGTCCATGTGAGTTCATAATATTTATGTGGGTCAACTTTCATGAGATTTGACTGTCAATTGGCCACAATTGACTTTTTCCCCAATACAGTTGATTTCTAGGTCAACTGTCCAATTGACTGGGCAAAATTTGGAATCAAGACTTGAAACTTGGTATGGATAAACTTGGGAGTCCAACATGAAGCATGAAAGTCATATTAGGAATTTTAGGTCAAAATATCTTTGTGCAATCACAAACCCTAATTTGGGTCAACAGTGCAATGAGAAGTCTTGAGCAGAGGAAACCCTAACTGGATCTTGATCTTCAAGGGTCTTGGGATGAGAAAATGTTGAGGAAATGGGAGGGAAAATTTTGGGGTACAACAGGGAGCATACAAAAGTAAGAGCAGACAATCATATTTAAATGAGATAATGAAAGCAAGCAAACATAACATAAGGCACTTAGACAAGGTACCAAGAAAATACCTACTTAGATAAGCAAGTAAATATAGGAGAAGAGATGATAAAAATATCACACAAAGATGATAACACATCAAGTATAAAAAGAAGAATAATGATGGTAGCACACCAAAATAGAAGATGACAAAACATCAAATAAGCAATCGCATAGGTAGATACCTAAAACAAAAAGAGAGGAGATGATAAAACATCACACAAAGATAATAACACATCTAGTATCAAAGATACGGGCTAGATGATAAAACACCAAGCACACATATATTAAGATGATAAAATATCAAGTCTTAATGAAAAGAGAAGGATGATAAAACATCACTAAGCATGCAAGTCAATGTGATAGAACACATAAGAGATGGAGATCTCACAAACAAACTTGAAGAAGTGAAGAAGGAAGGTAAGCGAGAAATGATAAGAAATCAAAGAGGCATGGCATAAAAATACATCAAGGTATAACATAAGTTCTGATCCTATCATATTAAACACATTATACTACCCTAAACATAGTAGTATGGGTCAAAAAGTAGAAGAATTTACCTAACTAGACAAGTAAAAGTGCAAGTGTGCAATTAGAAGACAAAAACTTCAAAATATGTCAAAAGAATCAATCAAAATGAGATAAAAGAGGTGGATACATAAGTCTAAACATGCTTCAATATATCACAAATTATCACCAAGATATTACATGTTAACAAACATCCTCTTAAACAAACAAGTAGGCATAATAGAAAGAGATGAAGTGTAGATAAGTGACAATATAAGACTTGTATCTCAAGTAAGTGGAAAATCATGAATATGAAATGATATGGAATCAATAGGAAATAAATAAGATGTGGATACATCCCTAAGGGTCATGATTCAAGGGTATGGATGTGGAAACCATAAAAGAGAACAATGAGGCAAATGCACTAGCTAGTGAAGACTTAGGAGTCATGTTCCTAACATATCATGCTATAAGGAAGTGATGTGAAGGGAAATGGATGAGTGATTGTATAATTCATAAGTGAACACATAAATGACTCATTTTTATCACATAAACAAACTTGAGAAAGATTCACATCAAAGTCAAACAAGGAAAGGATCACAATCAACCCTAAGTGGACATAAGTCCTCATGCATTGCTAACAAGAAAATAAGTTGGAAAAGAAGTGGTAATGTGAAGAAGAATAGGTAAGAATATATATTTTATACACTTATCACAAACCTAATGGTTAAGAAAAGGTTAAATTAGTCCCTGAAAATATGGTTCAAACACCAAGGTACACAAACTAGCATCAATCAAAGTTATAATGTGAAGTGGAAACAAGTGTGTGATCAATTGAACATGGACTAATGTGTCAAGTATGATTGAAGTAAGAATAAAATAGTAGAGCTTAAAACACACCATTGACCTATAAAAATTCCTAGGATATCACTACTAAAGCACATACAAAGGTTAGTGCAAGAATTTGTTAATACCACACCCTAACATACTCCTAAAGGCAAGTGAAGCAAAAGAAAGGGATGAGTGAAGAGGGAACATGATTAGAGGGTGTCAAAACACATAGGTCTATATAAAATGACCTCTAATATCATACATTTAAACATCATAAGAAATGATAGAAAGTTTCATACATGGCACACAAAGGAAGTGACCAAAGGGGACAAGCAAGTATGTTCAAATTAAACAAGTAAAGATAAAATAATGAAAGCATAATTAAATAAGTATAGAATGTATGACTTGTTGAATAAGTTAACTCAAGATGAAGTTAAAGAGTAACCAAGAAGTAGATGAAACTTCTTGCACAAACAAAGTCACATAACTTGATGAACAACATCGTCTAAAGTGGATGGTACTTGTCTTAAATCAAACAATATTGATGAAGACCGAGTTAAAGTAAATTGATACCTTATATTTTACAGGGTAATTATTAATCCCTTATAAGTTATCAATCATGAACTCAAAACTTTAAGAGATGTCAACAATATAACATACTCAAAGGTCATGATGAATTGGCAAAGTGTAGTCCTAAATGCCACAAGCATTATGATCTAAATATATAAAATTTAATGTTATTAGAGGTTATGGTAATTAGACAACATCAAGATACATTAAAGAGACATGACACAAAAGCTCATGAAGCAATCACTAATTAATGATGCTCAAAACACAAGTAAGAAAGCAAATGTAGCTTCTAGTGTGTCACTATGTTGGTTAGCCAGTAAATGCTTAACCAAAAAATCATAGAAGCATGGAGAATTTGATATGAGAAGAGAATTTAAGATCAAAACTTAAGCACAAATATGTTGGACCCATGGCCCTTTATAGGATTAAAAAACCATCACACACAAGCTAGGTTAAAACAAAAATGTGGCTCCTAACTTGTCATCATGATGAGTTGACAATGAGATGGCAATCAAAGAATCAAAGGAGCTATGCATGAAAGCATTTAAGACCTTAGAGATTAGAAGAAAATTCAAGAGATCTCAAATAATTTTGATCCGTGGTACTCAAGTACCATGATCACAAAAGATGAACAAATGACTTTAAATAAATGGGAAATGATAGAGTACTTGAATGGTCCGTTAATCTGAACTCAATCCTCTAACATGTGATGCGAATTAGTGAAACAAAAAGGAACTTGGTTCCTTATAGGTTTCACAAGTTCATATCGTATATCTCAAGCAATAAAGCACCTAGGCAAGAAACATGTTCAAAATAGCTGCCACAGTTTTAGCAACCCACTCGGAAGTGGCAGAAGTGTTGTTCAAAACCCTACCACACGTGTGAGTTCTAATCTACTTCTTCATTCTAAATGTGTGTTTGTTCCAAACTTTACTTACAAGGGCTAGAAAACCACATTTTCCCTTGTAAATTACCCTTAGCCTCACTTTGTCATTTTTTACAAACTTTATCTCTCTTCCATTTAATATTGACCATTCAGTAATTGCCTATTTGAATTCATTAAGTGTTCCAAACTCCAAACCAACTTTGAACTTGTAAGTCTTGCTCAATTCCTCCATCTTAAATCTGGGATACCTCAGCTCCTTCTCATCACCAGAATCATTAGGGTCACTACTTCCAAGCTCATCACTAACAAAATTGGTATCCAAATCATGGTCCACAACACTAGATGAAGCTATATTTTCAACACCATATGGAATTTTTTTTGGAGTATCTCTATGCTTCCTTGCTACAACTTTGACCCTTTTCCTTGGAGTATCTTCTTTTTCATTAACATCAAAGAAATCATCCAACCCAAGTTCCCTCTCATCTTCACTATCATTAAATGATAAACCGTCAAATTCAAAGTCACTATCATCATTATCCTCATTTTCATCTGCATCACTACCAACAACATCATCAACATTACCTGGGACATCATCACAACATCACCTTGAACAACATCAGCAACATTACCTGGGATATCATCAGCAACATTACCTTGAACAACATCAGCAACATTACTTAGGACATCATCAACAACATTACGTTGGACACCACTATCATTAGTTACTTGAACTCTATCCTTAGGATCAACATATAGGTGCACTTCAGTTTTCATTATCATGGCATATTCATATACATCATCAACATCAGTATAAGTAAACATTGTATTATACTTATCTCGCTCATCGTTATACCACCATAACAAGTACTACGACTGCTCAAGCTGAGTAATGTCTTTCACTATACCAAATGCCTCAAATAAGCTCCACCTATCAGGGTCAATCTCTACTAAGTGTTCGTTACCCCCTGAATAGTATACTACATAGTCTTTAAAAAAACAACCCCCGTAATGGAATACTAAATTGAAACTCATGATTGAAATTGAACCAACAGATAAATGCATCAAGAAATTGAAATATAAACGCTAAATACCACAGATGGAGTGGTCAACCAGAACGACACCGTCGTTGTCTTCTCACAATCGCCTCTGGCGTTCTCCAAAGGTCACAACACTTCACCTCTCAAATTTGGAAAACCCTAATTTACAGGGATTGGTGCCAAAATTTCTTTTATGAATAATTTGTTAATTTTCAAGTAATAACTCTTTGGCCATGTATGATACATGATTAAAAAAAGAAAAAATACACGTCAGCGTCGTTTGCCAAATCAGCATTTTTTAAACAGATCACTAACGTTAGAGAGAAAAATCAACACATATTAGAGATATAAGGACTCAGACTTGGAAAAAATATAGGCTAATCACAATACACGCCAACTTGCAGGAACCAAAGAACTTTTTAAACATTTTTTTAAATATATTGTTATTTTTATAACCAATGTGTATCATTTGTAATAATCATAAATCATTATTGCTTTTTTCTTGTCATTAGTGTTTTTTCCTTGTAATATTTATTATTAATGTATTATTTATATATATTTTATTTATTCACATAAATAATTATTTATTGTAATTTTAATTATTTAAAATATAAATTATGTAATTATTTTTTAATAACATTGAAATATTATGTTTACAAGTATATGCGAAAAATTGTTTTATATTTTATATTAATTATATGTTATAAACTTGTTGTAATATATTCTTACTTTGAAACCTTATAAATATTAATTTATAACTATTTTGAATGTTATAAATAATAGTCAACAATTATTCGTATATCATTTTTTATTTTTACATTTTTGATAAGCTTTAATTTTTATTCACATTATTATTTTTTATTAAAAATATTTTAATTCTCCCATTTTATTTGTTCTATTTTAATTTCTCATAAAATATGTTTTTAAAAATATTAATGTTCAGGTAATTTTTTAACAATAAATATAATGATTTTTTTATATAATGATGACACTAATAATTATTTTATAACAATCACTATTGAAATTTAAACTTTATAGTTTAAATTTATAAAGTCAAATTTTTACTGTTGAATTGACACCTCTTAAACAAATAGTATAATATATTTTCGAAAGCATATTTTAAGTAATATAATTAATACAATTGATACACGTTGATTTTAATTTTTTTAACACTTCATTAATTCGAATATGCATATCTAAAAACTATTGAAAACATAATATTGGATTTATTTCGGATATACATATTCGAAAAACTCTGAAAATAAAATATTAGATTATATCGGAAGAGTATTTTAGAATTTTAAGAGTTTTTTCCACTCATATAAAAATGTAATAAGAAATTCCCAAAACATACACTACACAATGGTTTTGAAGAGATAAATTTTAAAGTTTATTATTTATTATTTTAATTTAAATAAATAAAACCATATTAAATATTTTATTCTAAAATAAATAAAAATAAAAAAGCGAGAAAAAAGTTATTTTACGCACAAGTGACAACTCCACAATATAAATTTGTCCTTTTGATACTATCATTAAAGTTAATTAATTAAAATTTTATTATTAACATCTATAATATATTTCCATATATTTATGAAATAGTATTAGAATCTGTAAAAGAAAAGAAAATATAATTAACAAGTACAGAAGAGTGATTACGAAACCATTAGAGCTGAAGGAATAGCACTTCAAGAAAATATGGGCTGCTGCCCCAGTAAAATGAGAAGAAATAAAAGTCAACGAATCCAAAAATATAAAAGTCAAACCCATAAAATAAAGTTTATTGGTATCGGTTTCTTAATACTAACCTAACCGGTTATTTTTACGCTATAAACAAAGCGATTTATTATAATTTGTTTTTTCTTTTATAAGTAAATTAAGTTAAATTATATTAGATTCGATTTGTTTCAAATTTAAATTTAAAACTTTTTATTTATGAAGATCTTTTGGAATTCTTTATATTTGAAGTATACGATTTCTTTTTTTTGAGCTTATTAACATAATTAGATTATATTAGATTGGATGTGATTCAAATTTAAATATAAAAAAATTTATTTACGTAAATTTTATATTTGAAGTATACAATTTCTTTTTTTGAGTTTATTGACATAATTAGATTATATTAGATTAGATTTTATTCAAATTTAAATTAAAAAAAATTATTTACCAAAATCTTTTGGATTCTTTATATTTGAAGTATACGATTAGTATTTTTTTTTGAGCTTATTAACGTGACCTGAGTATTCCATTGAATCTCGAAGTATCCTGAAGGCTCTCCATTCTCGTTCAAGTAAGGATTGCATGCCAACCCATGATGAACTTCTTCAAAAATTCCTCTACAACAAAATTAACAATAAACCAATTCCTAATTATCTCAATATTCTCGAACATGATTTGTTCGGTACTAACAAGAATCCCTTGGATATATGGAACGAGTTTGAAGCTTCGTACTCATATGACAGAAAAGACTTATATTTCTTTACCACCTTAAAGAAAAAATCTGTTACGAGCACACGCTCCGTTCGCACTATTGGCAATGGTAATTGGGAAGGTGAAGACACCGGAAAAAATATATTTTCCAAAGAAACGAACCAACTTCTCGGTCTGAAAAAACGTTTTCGTTTCGAGAAGAGTAACACTCCTCAAGATGGTGGATGGGTCTTGCACGAATATAACCTCCACAAATCTTTGATTAACAATACTCTGGTAAGAAACTTTTATGTCACATTATTAGTTTTTGTGAACATTAGTCAGTTTTGAGTCAAAAATATTGATTAATATTTTTTTTGGTAGGCCAATAATTATGTACTATGCAGACTTAGAAAGAATTTGAAACCGGAATCACAAAATACACAAGCAAAAGCAAGTATAACTGATCAATCTAATTCTCATTTAAGAAAAACTTCAAGAACAAAAAATTATTTTGAGCAAGAGAGTAATGAAAAGACTGCTAAAGAAAGAGAAGTTATCATTGCTAAACAAGCAGAACCAGTCATATCTGTAAGATTTTATTAATATTGTATTCCTTTATTAATGATTAATTATCAATTGATTTTATGCATATTCAAGGTTTTGATTATTTTAGAGAAAAAGTCATAAATTTATGTCTGTTTTTTTGGATTGTTGTTACGTAGGGCAATAATGTTTTGGTGAAAAAATATATTATTTATGAAGAAGCAATAATTCAATCAAATGATGGTGGAAACAAGAAGAATTACGAGGATGACATAGAGTTTGCATATAATGGAGAAAAAATAAAATGTATAAGAAGTACATGGCCAGAAGAGTGCAGATATAACAATAAAGATGGAAGTGATATCATCATGAATAAAGAAGAAGAAGAAGAAGAAGAAGAAGAAGAAGAAGAAGATGGTGATGATGATGATGATGATGATGGTGATGAGATGTCTTGGCCAGAACTTTTTGCAAAGGAACTGTTGGAAATTAATGGAGGAGGAGGGTTCATAAAAGAAGACGATGTTCAAATGCTTAACAATAGTTCTCATAAGGATTTTTTTATTGGGAAATAACATTATGTAAAGTTAATCGCTCTATTACATATTTATATAGAATTAATGTTATCTACTATGATAGTTTTTTCTTTATCATTCAAATTATTCTTTAATATTTTTTAGAATGATTGGCAAGTTTGTTACAACTTTATCATGAAAGTTAAATTATCTAGTTGTAATTACTATTCATTGCTATTAGTTATCATCTCTCTTTAAGCTATACGGTTATATATGTTGACATGATATTTCTCCGTAGCATTCTCAGTCAAGTTGAAATATATTTTCTTTACATTATTGTAATTGGCAAAGGAATAGTAAATGACACCACATCTATTGTTCTTTTTAATTCAATCCAATCACTTAACTTCGACAACATCAATGCTATATTACAACCTTGAAATTTTTAAGGACCTTCCTATACTTCTTTTGAACTAGTACTTCCCTTCGCATAATTGTAAGTTAAAATTAAAACAAATTTATAGTGGGTTTTGATAGAAAAAAACAAAAGACAAAATAATAGTAATAGCTTTTAATGAAAAATGAAGTGTTAATGAAATTTAGATATTATTTTAGGTTAAAACCCCTAACTTTTGTTTTGGAATATTTTTGTATTCTTTTGAGCTGTTATATATTTAATATTTTTATTATTTTTTCTTTCAGATTTTATCAATTTTATGTGTATATCTTTATAGTTTGTATTTGACATAGCAGGAACTTCAACCTTCATGGAAGAATTATTTTATAAGCAAATGACAGTTTGACATTAAAAATAAACATTAGGGGTATACAACCAAGGGGGTCAGGAGAAAAAAATACCAACCTACAAACACAAACAAAAACACCTACTAAGAACATAAAAAATTACTCCCAACAAATCCTAAGATTGTTACACCAATCAAGCTAAGAAAATTTCCTCCCTTCTCTATGAAAGACAATGAATCAATCCCAAGATAAAAGCTTAGTAAAATTCAACGCATCCATCTTTACAAGAACACTACCTTTGAAAAGAATAGAATTCTTACAATGTTAAATAGACCAACAAAATACAAGTCCAGAAAATAAAAAAGAAGTGTGTAGAATTCAAATGCTGAAGTCTAACCAACAAACAATCCCCAAGAGACAGAGCATCAACATCAATCCACACACAAAAATTCATCCATAAGAGATTATAAAAAGAGCAAGAACAAAACAAATGCTCCATATTCTCCTTTTTCTTAAAACACACAGGACAAACCACACTGTGAGGACCTTCAATGATTCCCTGTTTAGTCAATTCCATCCTTGTAGGAAATTTATTAAGAATTAATCTCCGACCAAAAATAAAGATTTTACTAGGAACTTTAGACTTCCATAAACAATCTAACGTTTTTTTTCTTTAAGAGGATCCAAGGTAGGCACCAAAAAACAAGATTCACTAATCCTCTTATAGCAATCTTTAACCGAAAACTCATTTTTATGTCTCCACCAAACAAAACAATCTTCTTCATGAGGCTTAGGCTTCACCCCATAAAAAAGCAACAATAACTCCTCTAACAACAAATCATCTTCGTCATTCAAGACCACCCCATTGAAACTAATATCCTACACCCAAGAATCGTTGAACCAATACCACGCCTCATCAACTTTGAGAAAAGCCAAGTTGTACAATCGGAATAAAGAAGGAAAAAATCCTTCAAAGGAGGAAGTTCCACACTGTTGCGACGAAAAAAATACCCAAGAGTATCGCACACTTGAAATACAACAGAGTCACCATCGAACTTTATTTATTCCAAAAGAAAACGAAAAATATCAATAAAATCCTCAATGAACGAAAATATGATCGTCGCAACCAAAAGAGGGTTCGAAGTCGATTATGCAAGAGGAAGATATTAACACAGCTCACATCTGTTGTACTCAATGAAACCTATTTAGTTTGTTTTACGAAAGAATGTCAACGTGATATTTGTTTCCTCCTAATTATTACTAAGTGAAAAAGAAAGAAAGAAAAAAGGATTTTTAGGTTTTTTTTATTATTGTGTCTGATAATATGTTGGATCTCGCTTCTACGTATCCCTTGGTGCAATGATGAATTCAAGACTATCTATTTCTAAGTAAAAAAAGAATTGTTTGTAGGTGGATTTTGATAGGGCCAAAACATATTGAATACTTGACTCGACTTATGCATTACTGTTGATTTATTCCTTTTTCCACTATTATGTTGGTATTTTGTTTGTATTTCTGGTAAATTATCAAAGGGGAGTTATCCGCTAAGAAACAAAGTAAAACAGACGGAAAATGGAAGTATTAGGGAAAAATACACACAAGGTGACCACCATGGTGTTCGCCATAGAGGTGGCCATCAGTGATCCACGTCTCAACAATCAAAAGACCAAGTCTTATCCGCCTTATGAGCATGGTGTTCACCATGGAGGGTGTGGCGACCGCTACACGTTACAGATACCAGGCAGATAGAATTTGGGATTTCTTGGTCAACGCATTTACCCCAGTTCCTCCTAGTTTCTCTCTGCGCACTAGAAAACCTCTTTTGTGATTTTAGGGCTTTAAGAACTCTAAAAAAACATTGCTACCTTTCATTTTCAAAGCATCCAAGCTTAGTTACAAATTTAAGCCACATATTGTCGAAATTGTAAGTGATCAACTCTTTACATCGGAGAATTATCACATCATTGATCGAGTCTGTAATCAAGTTTGGAGCACCTTTATTTGAAGCATTAATCTTATTGTCATTTACTTTCCGCATTCAAATTCAGTAAGTTTACTTCATGTACCAGATTTAAAGTTTCTTCGGAGCAGCTTTTTATTTAATCACACCACTTTATTTTATCGTCTCTTTATCACACTTTTATTTAATCGCATGCTCTTCTTCTACATTTCTTTTAATTGCACGTTTAAAGTCTTATTCAATTTATCAACCATGTCTTATTTCACCATTGGATCATTTCTTTTATCGCATTTCACAAACATGTATAGCTAAATTTATAATTGTTGGAATGTGAGGACTGTTTATTCGACAATACTCTAATTTTTGTTCTCTAAGAAATACTTATGGGGCTGTTTTGATTTTAATCACAACCTTTCTAAACTTAAACTTATCTATTGTTGTCGCGTCTAGGATTTTCATCGAAGATGGGGAAAGGAAACACTGAGTAAACCTAAAGAAGGGAAAGAACATGGTTTTGCAACCAAGAGAAAGGGTAAGAAAGTTGATTATGCGAGGGGAAGGTATTAGCACCCCTCACGCCTTTGGTACTTCGTAAGATCCACTTAAGTTTGCACTAATCTAAGGATGTGTAAAAATCTAAAGCCTAATGCTAAAGGAATGCATGCAAAGTATATACAAAAATAAATTTTTATTAGTTGTTTTGTCGGGGTTGCGAACCTTTGTGCCTACGTACCACCTTTCGTGCAATAGGGGATCAGGGAACTCTTAGATCACCTAAAAAGGTGGTTTGGTTTGTTGTGTGTTTCTTATGAACAATGCTAGCGAAGCATGTCCTTTTTTAAAAGGTTAAAAAAAATAGTCTGAAGACAAAAAGATTTAAATTGGTTGGTGTTTTTGTTACTTGTGAAAAGAGTTTGTGATTCTCACCACACCAAAGACTATGAAGAAAGAACAAGCTTCAACCTACTCATCCTTTTTCATTGCTTATGGAAGTGTGATTCTCATCATTAGTTATTAAGTGTTTTGAGAGGTTTTAAGAAGAAAATAAGTTTTAGTTTTAACACGAATGCAAAATAGAAAGACTAACCAAAAGGGGATCTCAATCCTATAAGTTGTCATGCTTGTGGACCTAAAGTTGGGATGAGAGGGAGATCTACCTAATGTTGTCATGCATGGATTCTTAACCTAAGGTCTATTTAGTTCAAACTTAGAGGAGAATGAACTAAATATCCTATGGGGAGCATACAAAAGTAAGAGCAGACAATCATATTTAAATAAGATAATGAAAGCAAGCAAACATAACATAAGGCACTTAGACAAGGTACCAAGAAAATACCTACTTAGATAAGCAAGTAAATATAGGAGAAGAGATGATAAAAATATCACACAAAGATGATAACACATCAAGTATAAAAAGAAGAATAATGATGGTAGCACACCAAATTAGAAGATGACAAAACATCAAATAAGCAATCGCATAGGTAGATACCTAAAACAAAAAGAGAGGAGATGATAAAACATCACACAAAGATAATAACACATCTAGTATCAAAGATACGGGCTAGATGATAAAACACCAAGCACACATATATTAAGATGATAAAACATCAAGTCTTAATGAAAAGAGAAGGATGATAAAACATCACTAAGCATGCAAGTCAATGTGATAGAACACATAAGAGATGGAGATCTCACAAACAAACTTGAAGAAGTGAAGAAGGAAGGTAAGCGAGAAATGATAAGAAATCAAAGAGGCATGGCATAAAAATACATCAAGGTATAACATAAGTTCTGATCCTATCATATTAAACACATTATACTACCCTAAACATAGTAATATGGGTCAAAAAGTAGAAGAATTTACCTAACTAGGCAAGTAAAAGTGCAAGTGTGCAATTAGAAGACACAAACTTCAAAATATGTCAAAAGAATCAATCAAAATGAGATACAAGAGGTGGATACATAAGTCTAAACATGCTTCAATATATCACAAATTATCACCAAGATATTACATGTTAACAAATATCCTCTTAAACAAACAAGTAGGCATAATAGAAAGAGATGAAGTGTAGATAAGTGACAATATAAGACATGTATCTCAAGTTAGTGGAAAATCATGAATATGAAATGATATGGAATCAATAGGAAATAAATAAGATGTGGATACATCCATAAGGGTCATGATTCAAGGGTATGGATGTGGAAACCATAAAAGAGAACAATGAGGCAAATGCACTAGCTAGTGAAGACTTAGGAGTCATGTTCCTAACATATCATGCTATAAGAAAGTGATGTGAATGGAAATGGATGAGTGATTGTATAATTCATAAGTGAACACATAAATGACTCATTTTTATCACATAAAAAAACTTGAGAAAGATTCACATCAAAGTCAAACAAGGAAAGGATCACAATCAACCCTAAGTGGACATAAGTCCTCATGCATTGCAAACAAGAAAATAAGTTGGAAAAGAAGTGGTAATGTGAAGAAGAATAGGTAAGAATATATATTTTATACACTTATCACAAACCTAATGGTTAAGAAAAGGTTAAATTAGTCCCTGAAAATATGGTTCAAACACCAAGGTACACAAACTAGCATCAATCAAAGTTATAATGTGAAGTGGAAACAAGTGTGTGATCAATTGAACATGGACTAATGTGTCAAGTATGATTGAAGTAAGAATAAAATAGTAGAGTTTAAAACACACCATTGACCTATAAAAATTCCTAGGATATCACTACTAAAGCACATACAAAGGTTAGTGCAAGAATTTGTTAATACCACACCCTAACATACTCCTAAAGGCAAGTGAAGCAAAAGAAAGGGATGAGTGAAGAGGGAACATGATTATAGGGTGTCAAAACACATAGGTCTATATAAAATGACCTCTAATATCATACATTTAAACATCATAAGCAATGATAGAAAGTTTCATACATGGCACACAAAGGAATTGACCAAAGGGGACAAGCAAGTATGTTCAAATTAAACAAGTAAAGATAAAATAATGAAAGCATAATTAAATAAGTATAGAATGTATGACTTTTTGAATAAGTTAACTCAAGATGAAGTTAAAGAGTAACCAAGAAGTAGATGAAACTTCTTACGCAAACAAAGTCACATAACTTGATGAACAACATCGTCTAAAGTGGATGGTACTTGTCTTAAATCAAACAATATTGATGAAGACCGAGTTAAAGTAAATTGATACCTTACATTTTACAGGGTAATTGTTAATCCCTTATAAGTTATCAATCATGAACTCAAAACTTTAAGAGATGTCAACAATATAACATACTCAAAGGTCATGATGAATTGGCAAAGTGTAGTCCTAAATGCCACAAGCATTATGATCTAAATATATAAAATTTAATGTTATTAGAGGTTATGGTAATTAGAAAACATCAAGATACATTAAAGAGACATGACACAAAAGCTCATGAAGCAATCACTAATTAATGATGCTCAAAACACAAGTAAGAAAGCAAATGTAGCTTCTAGTGTGTCACTATGTTGGTTAGCCAGTAAATGCTTAACCAAAAAATCATAGAAGCATGGAGAATTTGATATGAGAAGAGAATTTAAGATCAAAACTTAAGCACAAATATGTTGGACCCATGGCCCTTTATAGGATTAAAAAACCATCACACACAAGCTAGGTTAAAACAAAAATGTGGCTCCTAACTTGTCATCATGATGAGTTGACAATGAGATGACAATCAAAGAATCAAAGGAGCTATGCATGAAAGCATTTAAGACCTTAAAGATTAGAAGAAAATTCAAGAGATCTCAAATAATTTCGATTCGTGGTACTCAAGTACCATGATCACAAAAGATGAACAAATGACTTTAAATAAATGGGCAATGATAGAGTACTTGAATGGTCCGTTAATATGAACTCAAGCCTCTAACATGTGATGCGAATTAGTGAAACAAAAAGGAACTTGGTTCCTTATAGGTTTCACAAGTTCATATCGTATATCTCAAGCAATAAAGAACCTAGGCAAGAAACATGTTCAAAATAGCCGCCACAGTTTTAGCAACCCACTCGGAAGTGGCAGAAGTGTTGTTCAAAACCCTACCACACGTGTGAGTTCTAATCTACTTCTTCATTCTAAATGTGTGTTTGTTCCCAACTTTACTTACAAGGGCTAGAAAACCACATTTTCCCTTGTAAATTACCCTTAGCCTCACTTTGTCATTTTTTACAAACTTTATCTCTCTTCCATTTAATACTGACCATTCAGTAATTGCCTATTTGAATTCATTAAGTGTTCCAAACTCCAAACCAACTTTGAACTTGTAAGTCTTGCTCAATTCCCCCATCTTAAACCTGGGATACCTCAGCTCCTTCTCATCACCAGAATCATTAGGTTCACTACTTCCAAGCTCATCACTAACAAAATTGGTATCCAAATCATGGTCCACAACACTAGATGAAGCTATATTTTCAACACCATCTGGAATTTTTTTTGGAGTATCTCTATGCTTCCTTGCTACAACTTTGACCCTTTTCCTTGGAGTATCTTCTTTTTCATTAACATCAAAGAAATCATCCAACCCAAGTTCCCTCTCATCTTCACTATCATCAAATGATAAACCGTCAAATTCAAAGTCACTATCATCATTATCCTCATTTTCATCTGCATCACTACCAACAACATCATCAACATTACCTGGGACATCATCACAACATTACCTTGAACAACATCAGCAACATTACCTGGGACATCATCAACAACATTACCTTTAACAACATCAGCAACATTACTTGGGACATCATCAACAATATTACGTTGGACACCACTATCATTAGTTACTTGAACTCTATCCTTAGGATCAACATATAGGTGCACTTCAGTTTTCATTCTCATGGCATATTCATATAGATCATCAGCACCAGTATAAGTAAACATTGTATTATACTTATCTCGCTCATTGTTATACCACCATAACAAGTACTACGACTGCTCAAGCTGAGTAATGTCTTTCACTATACCAAATGCCTCAAATAAGCTCCACCTATCAGGGTCAATCTCTACTAAGTGTTCGTTACCCCCTGAATAGTATACTACATAGTCTTTAAAAAAACAACCCCCGTAATGGAATACTAAATTGAAACTCATGATTGAAATTGAACCAACAGATAAATGCATCAAGAAATTGAAATATAAACGCTAAATACCACAGATGGAGTGGTCAACCAGAACGACACCGTCGTTGTCTTCTCACAATCGCCTCTGGCGTTCTCCAAAGGTCACAACACTTCACCTCTCAAATTTGGAAAACCCTAATTTACAGGGATTGGTGCCAAAATTTCTTTTATGAATAATTTGTTAATTTTCAAGTAATAACTCTTTGGCCATGTATGATACATGATTAAAAAAAGAAAAAAAAAGAAAAAATACACGTCAGCGTCGTTTGCCAAATCAACATTTTTAAAACAGATCACTAATGTTAGAGAGAAAAATCAACACATATTAGAGATATAAGGACTCAGACTTGGAAAAAATATAGGCTAATCACAATACACGCCAACTTGCAGGAACCAAAGAACTTTTTAAACATTTTTTTAAATATATTGTTATTTTTATAACCAATGTGTATCATTTGTAATAATCATAAATCATTATTGCTTTTTTCTTGTCATTAGTGTTTTTTCCTTGTAATATTTATTATTAATGTATTATTTATATATATTTTATTTATTCACATAAATAATTATTTATTGTAATTTTAATTATTTAAAATATAAATTATGTAATTATTTTTTAATAACATTGAAATATTATGTTTACAAGTATATGCGAAAAATTGTTTTATATTTTATATTAATTATATGTTATAAACTTGTTGTAATATATTCTTACTTTGAAACCTTATAAATATTAATTTATAACTATTTTGAATGTTATAAATAATAGTCAACAATTATTCGTATATCATTTTTTATTTTTACATTTTTGATAAGCTTTAATTTTTATTCACATTATTATTTTTTATTAAAAATATTTTAATTCTCCCATTTTATTTGTTCTATTTTAATTTCTCATAAAATATGTTTTTAAAAATATTAATGTTCAGGTAATTTTTTAACAATAAATATAATGATTTTTTTATATAATGATGACACTAATAATTATTTTATAACAATCACTATTGAAATTTAAACTTTATAGTTTAAATTTATAAAGTCAAATTTTTACTGTTGAATTGACACCTCTTAAACAAATAGTATAATATATTTTCGAAAGCATATTTTAAGTAATATAATTAATACAATTGATACACGTTGATTTTAATTTTTTTAACACTTCATTAATTCGAATATGCATATCTAAAAACTATTGAAAACATAATATTGAATTTATTTCGGATATACATATTCGAAAAACTCTGAAAATAAAATATTAGATTATATCGGAAGAGTATTTTAGAATTTTAAGAGTTTTTTCCACTCATATAAAAATGTAATAAGAAATTCCCAAAAAATACACTACACAATGGTTTTGAAGAGATAAATTTTAAAGTTTATTATTTATTATTTTAATTTAAATAAATAAAACCATATTAAATATGTTATTCTAAAATAAATAAAAATAAAAAAGCGAGAAAAAAGTTATTCTACGCACAAGTGACAACTCCACAATATAAATTTGTCCTTTTGATACTATCATTAAAGTTAATTAATTAAAATTTTATTATTAACATCTATAATATATTTCCATATATTTATGAAATAGTATTAGAATCTGTAAAAGAAAAGAAAATATAATTAACAAGTACAGAAGAGTGATTACGAAACCATTAGAGCTGAAGGAATAGCACTTCAAGAAAATATGGGCTGCTGCCCCAGTAAAATGAGAAGAAATAAAAGTCAACGAATCCAAAAATATAAAAGTCAAACCCATAAAATAAAGTTTATTGGTATCGGTTTCTTAATACTAACCTAACCGGTTATTTTTACGCTATAAACAAAGCGATTTATTATAATTTGTTTTTTCTTTTATAGGTAAATTAAGTTAAATTATATTAGATTGGATTTGTTTCAAATTTAAATTTAAAACTTTTTATTTATGAAGATCTTTTGGAATTCTTTATATTTGAAGTATACGATTTCTTTTTTTTTGAGCTTATTAACATAATTAGATTATATTAGATTGGATGTGATTCAAATTTAAATATAAAAAAATTTATTTACCTAAATTTTATATTTGAAGTATACAATTTCTTTTTTTGAGTTTATTGACATAATTAGATTATATTAGATTAGATTTTATTCAAATTTAAATTAAAAAAAAATTATTTACCAAAATCTTTTGGATTCTTTATATTTGAAGTATACCATTAGTATTTTTTTTTTGAGCTTATTAACGTGACCTGAGTATTCCATTGAATCTCGAAGTATCATGAAGGCTCTCCATTCTCATTCAAGTAAGGATTGCATGCCAACCGATGATGAACTTCTTCAAAAATTCCTCTACAACAAAATTAACAATAAACCAATTCCCAATTATCTCAATATTCTCGAACATGATTTATTCGGTACTAACAAGAATCCCTTGGATATATGGAATGAGTTTGAAGCTTCGTACTCATATGACAGAAAAAACTTATATTTCTTTACCACCTTAAAGAAAAAATCTGTTACGAGCACACGCTCCGTTCGCACTATTGGCAATGGTAATTGGGAAGGTGAAGACACTGAAAAAAATATATTTTCCAAAGAAACGAACCAACTTCTCGGTCTGAAAAAACGTTTTCGTTTCGAGAAGAGTAACACTCCTCAAGATGGTGGATGGATCTTGCACGAATATAACCTCCACAAATCTTTGATTAACAATACTCTGGTAAGAAACTTTTATGTCACATTATTAGTTTTTGTGAACATTAGTCAGTTTTGAGTCAAAAATATTGATTAATATTTTTTTTGGTAGGCCAATAATTATGTACTATGCAGACTTAGAAAGAATTTGAAACCGGAATCACAAAATACACAAGCAAAAGCAAGTATAACTGATCAATCTAATTCTCATTTAAGAAAAACTTCAAGAACAAAAAACTATTTTGAGCAAGAGAGTAATGAAAAGACTGCTAAAGAAAGAGAAGTTATCATTCCTAAACAAGCAGAACCAGTCATATCTGTAAGATTTTATTAATATTGTATTCCTTTATTAATGATTAATTATCAATTGATTTTATGCATATTCAAGGTTTTGATTATTTTAAAGAAAAAGTCATAAATTTATGTCTGTTTTTTTGGATTGTTGTTACGTAGGGCAATAATGTTTTGGTGAAAAAATATATTATTTATGAAGAAGCAATAATTCAATCAAATGATGGTGGAAACAAGAAGAATTACGAGGATGACATAGAGTTTGCATATAATGGAGAAAAAATAAAATGTATAAGAAGTACATGGCCAGAAGAGTGCAGATATAACAATAAAGATGGAAGTGATATCATCATGAATAAAGAAGAAGAAGAAGAAGAAGAAGAAGAAGAAGAAGAAGAAGAAGATGGTGATGATGATGATGATGATGATGATGATGATGATGATGATGGTGATGAGATGTCTTGGCCAGAACTTTTTGCAAAGGAACTGTTGGAAATTAATGGAGGAGGAGGGTTCATAAAAGAAGACGATGTTCAAATGCTTAACAATAGTTCTCATAAGGATTTTTTTATTGGGAAATAACATTATGTAAAGTTAATCGCTCTATTACATATTTATATAGAATTAATGTTATCTACTATGATAGTTTTTTCTTTATCATTCAAATTATTCTTTAATATTTTTTAGAATGATTGGCAAGTTTGTTACAGCTTTATCATGAAAGTTAAATTATCTAGTTGTAATTACTATTTGAAAGTCAACACATCCATCTTTACAAGAACACTACCTTTGAAAAGAATAGAATTCTTACAATGTTAAATAGACCAACAAAATACAAGTCCAGAAAATAAAAAAGAAGTGTGTAGAATTCAAATGCTGAAGTCTAACCAACAAACAATCCCCAAGAGACAGAGCATCAACATCAATCCACACACAAAAATTCATCCATAAGAGATTATAAAAAGAGCAAGAACAAAAAAAATGCTCCATATCCTCCTTTTTCTTAAAACACACAGGACAAACCACACTGTGAGGACCTTCAATGATTCCCTGTTTAGTCAATTCCATCCTTGTAGGAAATTTATTAAGAATTAATCTCCGACCAAAAATAAAGATTTTACTAGGAACTTTAGACTTCCATAAACAATCTAACGTTTTTTTTCTTTAAGAGGATCCAAGGTAGGCACCAAAAAACAAGATTCACTAATCCTCTTATAGCAATCTTTAACCGAAAACTCATTTTTATGTCTCCACCAAACAAAACAATCTTCTTCATGAGGCTTAGGCTTCACCCCATAAAAAAGCAACAATAACTCCTCTAACAACAAATCATCTTCGTCATTCAAGACCACCCCATTGAAACTAATATCCTACACCCAAGAATCGTTGAACCAATACCACGCCTCATCAACTTTGAGAAAAGCCAAGTTGTACAATCGGAATAAAGAAGGAAAAAATCCTTCAAAGGAGGAAGTTCCACACTGTTGCGACGAAAAAAATACCCAAGAGTATCGCACACTTGAAATACAACAGAGTCACCATCAAACTTTATTTATTCCAAAAGAAAACGAAAAATATCAATAAAATCCTCAATGAACGAAAATATGATCGTCGCAACCAAAAGAGGGTTCAAAGTCGATTATGCAAGAGGAAGATATTAACACAGCTCACATCTGTTGTACTCAATGAAACCTATTTAGTTTGTTTTACGAAAGAATGTCAACGTGATATTTGTTTCCTCCTAATTATTACTAAGTGAAAAAGAAAGAAAGAAAAAAGGATTTTTAGGTTTTTTTTATTATTGTGTCTGATAATATGTTGGATCTCGCTTCTACGTATCCCTTGGTGCAATGATGAATTCAAGACTATCTATTTCTAAGTAAAAAAAGAATTGTTTGTAGGTGGATTTTGATAGGGCCAAAACATATTGAATACTTGACTCGACTTATGCATTACTGTTGATTTATTCCTTTTTCCACTATTATGTTGGTATTTTGTTTGTATTTCTGGTAAATTATCAAAGGGGAGTTATCCGCTTAGAAACAAAGTAAAACAGACGGAAAATGGAAGTATTAGGGAAAAATACACACAAGGTGACCACCATGGTGTTCGCCATAGAGGTGGCCATCAGTGATCCACGTCTCAACAATCAAAAGACCAAGTCTTATCCGCCTTATGAGCATGGTGTTCACCATGGAGGGTGTGGCGACCGCTACACGTTACAGATACCAGGCAGATAGAATTTGGGATTTCTTGGTCAACGCATTTACCCCAGTTCCTCCTAGTTTCTCTCTGCGCACTAGAAAACCTCTTTTGTGATTTTAGGGCTTTAAGAACTCTAAAAAAACATTGCTACCTTTCATTTTCAAAGCATCCAAGCTTAGTTACAAATTTAAGCCACATATTGTCGAAATTGTAAGTGATCAACTCTTTACATCGGAGAATTATCACATCATTGATCGAGTCTGTAATCAAGTTTGGAGCACCTTTATTTGAAGCATTAATCTTATTGTCATTTACTTTCCGCATTCAAATTCAGTAAGTTTACTTCATGTACCAGATTTAAAGTTTCTTCGGAGCAGCTTTTTATTTAATCACACCACTTTATTTTATCGTCTCTTTATCACACTTTTATTTAATCGCATGCTCTTCTTCTACATTTCTTTTAATTGCACGTTTAAAGTCTTATTCAATTTATCAACCATGTCTTATTTCACCATTGGATCAATTCTTTTATCGCATTTCACAAACATGTATAGCTAAATTTATAATTGTTGGAATGTGAGGACTGTTTATTCGACAATACTCTAATTTTTGTTCTCTAAGAAATACTTATGGGGCTGTTTTGATTTTAATCACAACCTTTCTAAACTTAAACTTATCTATTGTTGTCGCGTCTAGGATTTTCATCGAAGATGGGGAAAGGAAACACTGAGTAAACCTAAAGAAGGGAAAGAACATGGTTTTGCAACCAAGAGAAAGGGTAAGAAAGTTGATTATGCGAGGGGAAGGTATTAGCACCCCTCACGCCTTTGGTACTTCGTAAGATCCACTTAAGTTTGCACTAATCTAAGGATGTGTAAAAATCTAAAGCCTAATGCTAAAGGAATGCATGCAAAGTATATACAAAAATAAATTTTTATTAGTTGTTTTGTCGGGGTTGCGAACCTTTGTGCCTACGTACCACCTTTCGTGCAATAGGGGATCAGGGAACTCTTAGATCACCTAAAAAGGTGGTTTGGTTTGTTGTGTGTTTCTTATGAACAATGCTAGCGAAGCATGTCCTTTTTTAAAAGGTTAAAAAAAATAGTCTGAAGACAAAAAGATTTAAATTGGTTGGTGTTTTTGTTACTTGTGAAAAGAGTTTGTGATTCTCACCACACCAAAGACTATGAAGAAAGAACAAGCTTCAACCTACTCATCCTTTTTCATTGCTTATGGAAGTGTGATTCTCATCATTAGTTATTAAGTGTTTTGAGAGGTTTTAAGAAGAAAATAAGTTTTAGTTTTAACACGAATGCAAAATAAAAAGACTAACCAAAAGGGGATCTCAATCCTATAAGTTGTCATGCTTGTGGACCTAAAGTTGGGATGAGAGGGAGATCTACCTAATGTTGTCATGCATGGATTCTTAACCTAAGGTCTATTTAGTTCAAACTTAGAGGAGAATGAACTAAATATCCTATGGGGAGCATACAAAAGTAAGAGCAGACAATCATATTTAAATAAGATAATGAAAGAAAGCAAACATAACATAAGGCACTTAGACAAGGTACCAAGAAAATACCTACTTAGATAAGCAAGTAAATATAGGAGAAGAGATGATAAAAATATCACACAAAGATGATAACACATCAAGTATAAAAAGAAGAATAATGATGGTAGCACACCAAATTAGAAGATGACAAAACATCAAATAAGCAATCGCATAGGTAGATACCTAAAACAAAAAGAGAGGAGATGATAAAACATCACACAAAGATAATAACTCATCTAGTATCAAAGATACGGGCTAGATGATAAAACACCAAGCACACATATATTAAGATGATAAAACATCAAGTCTTAATGAAAATAGAAGGATGATAAAACATCACTAAGCATGCAAGTCAATGTGATAGAACACATAAGAGATGGAGATCTCACAAACAAACTTGAAGAAGTGAAGAAGGAAGGTAAGCGAGAAATGATAAGAAATCAAAGAGGCATGGCATAAAAATACATCAAGGTATAACATAAGTTCTGATCCTATCATATTAAACACATTATACTACCCTAAACATAGTAATATGGGTCAAAAAGTAGAAGAATTTACCTAACTAGGCAAGTAAAAGTGCAAGTGTGCAATTAGAAGACACAAACTTCAAAATATGTCAAAAGAATCAATCAAAATGAGATACAAGAGGTGGATACATAAGTCTAAACATGCTTCAATATATCACAAATTATCACCAAGATATTACATGTTAACAAATATCCTCTTAAACAAACAAGTAGGCATAATAGAAAGAGATGAAGTGTAGATAAGTGACAATATAAGACATGTATCTCAAGTTAGTGGAAAATCATGAATATGAAATGATATGGAATCAATAGGAAATAAATAAGATGTGGATACATCCATAAGGGTCATGATTCAAGGGTATGGATGTGGAAACCATAAAAGAGAACAATGAGGCAAATGCACTAGCTAGTGAAGACTTAGGAGTCATGTTCCTAACATATCATGCTATAAGAAAGTGATGTGAAGGGAAATGGATGAGTGATTGTATAATTCATAAGTGAACACATAAATGACTCATTTTTATCACATAAACAAACTTGAGAAAGATTCACATCAAAGTCAAACAAGGAAAGGATCACAATCAACCCTAAGTGGACATAAGTCCTCATGCATTGCAAACAAGAAAATAAGTTGGAAAAGAAGTGGTAATGTGAAGAAGAATAGGTAAGAATATATATTTTATACACTTATCACAAACCTAATGGTTAAGAAAAGGTTAAATTAGTCCCTGAAAATATGGTTCAAACACCAAGGTACACAAACTAGCATCAATCAAAGTTATAATGTGAAGTGGAAACAAGTGTGTGATCAATTGAACATGGACTAATGTGTCAAGTATGATTGAAGTAAGAATAAAATAGTAGAGTTTAAAACACACCATTGACCTATAAAAATTCCTAGGATATCACTACTAAAGCACATACAAAGGTTAGTGCAAGAATTTGTTAATACCACACCCTAACATACTCCTAAAGGCAAGTGAAGCAAAAGAAAGGGATGAGTGAAGAGGGAACATGATTATAGGGTGTCAAAACACATAGGTCTATATAAAATGACCAGTAATATCATACATTTAAACATCATAAGCAATGATAGAAAGTTTCATACATGGCACACAAAGGAATTGACCAAAGGGGACAAGCAAGTATGTTCAAATTAAACAAGTAAAGATAAAATAATGAAAGCATAATTAAATAAGTATAGAATGTATGACTTTTTGAATAAGTTAACTCAAGATGAAGTTAAAGAGTAACCAAGAAGTAGATGAAACTTCTTACGCAAACAAAGTCACATAACTTGATGAACAACATCGTCTAAAGTGGATGGTACTTGTCTTAAATCAAACAATATTGATGAAGACCGAGTTAAAGTAAATTGATACCTTACATTTTACAGGGTAATTGTTAATCCCTTATAAGTTATCAATCATGAACTCAAAACTTTAAGAGATGTCAACAATATAACATACTCAAAGGTCATGATGAATTGGCAAAGTGTAGTCCTAAATGCCACAAGCATTATGATCTAAATATATAAAATTTAATGTTATTAGAGGTTATGGTAATTAGAAAACATCAAGATACATTAAAGAGACATGACACAAAAGCTCATGAAGCAATCACTAATTAATGATGCTCAAAACACAAGTAAGAAAGCAAATGTAGCTTCTAGTGTGTCACTATGTTGGTTAGCCAGTAAATGCTTAACCAAAAAATCATAGAAGCATGGAGAATTTGATATGAGAAGAGAATTTAAGATCAAAACTTAAGCACAAATATGTTGGACCCATGGCCCTTTATAGGATTAAAAAACCATCACACACAAGCTAGGTTAAAACAAAAATGTGGCTCCTAACTTGTCATCATGATGAGTTGACAATGAGATGGCAATCAAAGAATCAAAGGAGCTATGCATGAAAGCATTTAAGACCTTAAAGATTAGAAGAAAATTCAAGAGATCTCAAATAATTTCGATTCGTGGTACTCAAGTACCATGATCACAAAAGATGAACAAATGACTTTAAATAAATGGGCAATGATAGAGTACTTGAATGGTCCGTTAATATGAACTCAAGCCTCTAACATGTGATGCGAATTAGTGAAACAAAAAGGAACTTGGTTCCTTATAGGTTTCACAAGTTCATATCGTATATCTCAAGCAATAAAGAACCTAGGCAAGAAACATGTTCAAAATAGCCGCCACAGTTTTAGCAACCCACTCGGAAGTGGCAGAAGTGTTGTTCAAAACCCTACCACACGTGTGAGTTCTAATCTACTTCTTCATTCTAAATGTGTGTTTGTTCCCAACTTTACTTACAAGGGCTAGAAAACCACATTTTCCCTTGTAAATTACCCTTAGCCTCACTTTGTCATTTTTTACAAACTTTATCTCTCTTCCATTTAATACTGACCATTCAGTAATTGCCTATTTGAATTCATTAAGTGTTCCAAACTCCAAACCAACTTTGAACTTGTAAGTCTTGCTCAATTCCCCCATCTTAAACCTGGGATACCTCAGCTCCTTCTCATCACCAGAATCATTAGGTTCACTACTTCCAAGCTCATCACTAACAAAATTGGTATCCAAATCATGGTCCACAACACTAGATGAAGCTATATTTTCAACACCATCTGGAATTTTTTTGGAGTATCTCTATGCTTCCTTGCTACAACTTTGACCCTTTTCCTTGGAGTATCTTCTTTTTCATTAACATCAAAGAAATCATCCAACCCAAGTTCCCTCTCATCTTCACTATCATCAAATGATAAACCGTCAAATTCAAAGTCACTATCATCATTATCCTCATTTTCATCTGCATCACTACCAACAACATCATCAACATTACCTGGGACATCATCACAACATCACCTTGAACAACATCAGCAACATTACCTGGGACATCATCAGCAACATTACCTTGAACAACATCAGCAACATTACTTGGGACATCATCAACAACATTACGTTGGACACCACTATCATTAGTTACTTGAACTCTATCCTTAGGATCAACATATAGGTGCACTTCAGTTTTCATTCTCATGGCATATTCATATACATCATCAGCATCAGTATAAGTAAACATTGTATTATACTTATCTCGCTCATCGTTATACCACCATAACAAGTACTACGACTGCTCAAGCTGAGTAATGTCTTTCACTATACCAAATGCCTCAAATAAGCTCCACCTATCAGGGTCAATCTCTACTAAGTGTTCGTTACCCCCTGAATAGTATACTACATAGTCTTTAAAAAAACAACCCCCGTAATGGAATACTAAATTGAAACTCATGATTGAAATTGAACCAACAGATAAATGCATCAAGAAATTGAAATATAAACGCTAAATACCACAGATGGAGTGGTCAACCAGAACGACACCGTCGTTGTCTTCTCACAATCGCCTCTGGCGTTCTCCAAAGGTCACAACACTTCACCTCTCAAATTTGGAAAACCCTAATTTACAGGGATTGGTGCCAAAATTTCTTTTATGAATAATTTGTTAATTTTCAAGTAATAACTCTTTGGCCATGTATGATACATGATTAAAAAAAGAAAAAAAAAGAAAAAATACACGTCAGCGTCGTTTGCCAAATCAGCATTTTTTAAACAGATCACTAACGTTAGAGAGAAAAATCAACACATATTAGAGATATAAGGACTCAGACTTGGAAAAAATATAGGCTAATCACAATACACGCCAACTTGCAGGAACCAAAGAACTTTTTAAACATTTTTTTAAATATATTGTTATTTTTATAACCAATGTGTATCATTTGTAATAATCATAAATCATTATTGCTTTTTTCTTGTCATTAGTGTTTTTTCCTTGTAATATTTATTATTAATGTATTATTTATATATATTTTATTTATTCACATAAATAATTATTTATTGTAATTTTAATTATTTAAAATATAAATTATGTAATTATTTTTTAATAATATTGAAATATTATGTTTACAAGTATATGCGAAAAATTGTTTTATATTTTATATTAATTATATGTTATAAACTTGTTGTAATATATTCTTACTTTGAAACCTTATAAATATTAATTTATAACTATTTTGAATGTTATAAATAATAGTCAACAATTATTCGTATATCATTTTTTATTTTTACATTTTTGATAAGCTTTAATTTTTATTCACATTATTATTTTTTATTAAAAATATTTTAATTCTCCCATTTTATTTGTTCTATTTTAATTTCTCATAAAATATGTTTTTAAAAATATTAATGTTCAGGTAATTTTTTAACAATAAATATAATGATTTTTTTATATAATGATGACACTAATAATTATTTTATAACAATCACTATTGAAATTTAAACTTTATAGTTTAAATTTATAAAGTCAAATTTTTACTGTTGAATTGACACCTCTTAAACAAATAGTATAATATATTTTCGAAAGCATATTTTAAGTAATATAATTAATACAATTAATACACGTTGATTTTAATTTTTTTAACACTTCATTAATTCGAATATGCATATCTAAAAACTATTGAAAACATAATATTGGATTTATTTCGGATATACATATTCGAAAAACTCTGAAAATAAAATATTAGATTATATCGGAAGAGTATTTTAGAATTTTAAGAGTTTTTTCCACTCATATAAAAATGTAATAAGAAATTCCCAAAACATACACTACACAATGGTTTTGAAGAGATAAATTTTAAAGTTTATTATTTATTATTTTAATTTAAATAAATAAAACCATATTAAATATTTTATTCTAAAATAAATAAAAATAAAAAAGCGAGAAAAAAGTTATTCTACGCACAAGTGACAACTCCACAATATAAATTTGTCCTTTTGATACTATCATTAAAGTTAATTAATTAAAATTTTATTATTAACATCTATAATATATTTCCATATATTTATGAAATAGTATTAGAATCTGTAAAAGAAAAGAAAATATTATTAACAAGTACAGAAGAGTGATTACGAAACCATTAGAGCTGAAGGAATAGCACTTCAAGAAAATATGGGTTGCTGCCCTAGTAAAATGAGAAGAAATAAAAGTCAACGAATCCAAAAATATAAAAGTCAAACCCATAAAATAAAGTTTATTGGTATCGGTTTCTTAATACTAACCTAACCGGTTATTTTTACGCTATAAACAAAGCGATTTATTATAATTTGTTTTTTCTTTTATAGGTAAATTAAGTTAAATTATATTAGATTCGATTTGTTTCAAATTTAAATTTAAAAATTTTTATTTATGAAGATCTTTTGGAATTCTTTATATTTGAAGTATACGATTTCTTTTTTTTGAGCTTATTAACATAATTAGATTATATTAGATTGGATGTGATTCAAATTTAAATATAAAAAAATTTATTTACGTAAATTTTATATTTGAAGTATACAATTTCTTTTTTTGAGTTTATTGACATAATTAGATTTTATTAGATTAGATTTTATTCAAATTTAAATTAAAAAAAATTATTTACCAAAATCTTTTGGATTCTTTATATTTGAAGTATACGATTAGTATTTTTTTTTTTTAGCTTATTAACGTGACCTGAGTATTCCATTGAATCTCGAAGTATCATGAAGGCTCTCCATTCTCGTTCAAGTAAGGATTGCATGCCAACCGATGATGAACTTCTTCAAAAATTCCTCTACAACAAAATTAACAATAAACCAATTCCCAATTATCTCAATATTCTCGAACATGATTTGTTCGCTACTAACAAGAATCCCTTGGATATATGGAACGAGTTTGAAGCTTCGTACTCATATGACATAAAAGACTTATATTTCTTTACCACCTTAAAGAAAAAATCTGTTACGAGCACACGCTCCGTTCGCACTATTGGCAATGGTAATTGGGAAGGTGAAGACACCGGAAAAAATATATTTTCCAAAGAAACGAACCAACTTCTCGGTCTGAAAAAACGTTTTCGTTTCGAGAAGAGTAACACTCCTCAAGATGGTGGATGGATCTTGCACTAATATAACCTCCACAAATCTTTGATTAACAATACTCTGGTAAGAAACTTTTATGTCACATTATTAGTTTTTGTGAACATTAGTCAGTTTTGAGTCAAAAATATTGATTAATATTTTTTTTGGTAGGCCAATAATTATGTACTATGCAAACTTAGAAAGAATTTGAAACCGGAATCACAAAATACACAAGCAAAAGCAAGTATAACTGGTCAATCTAATTCTCATTTAAGAAAAACTTCAAGAACAAAAAATTATTTTGAGCAAGAGAGTAATGAAAAGACTGCTAAAGAAAGAGAAGTTATCATTCCTAAACAAGCAGAACCAGTCATATCTGTAAGATTTTATTAATATTGTATTCCTTTATTAATGATTAATTATCAATTGATTTTATTCATATTCAAGGTTTTGATTATTTTAGAGAAAAAGTCATAAATTTATGTCTGTTTTTTTGGATTGTTGTTACGTAGGGCAATAATGTTTTGGTGAAAAAATATATTATTTATGAAGAAGCAATAATTCAATCAAATGATGGTGAAAACAAGAAGAATTACGAGGATGACATAGAGTTTGCATATAATGGAGAAAAAATAAAATGTATAAGAAGTACATGGCCAGAAGAGTGCAGATATAACAATAAAGATGGAAGTGATATCATCATGAATAAAGAAGAAGAAGAAGAAGAAGAAGAAGAAGAAGAAGAAGAAGAAGAAGAAGAAGAAGAAGAAGAAGAAGAAGAAGAAGAAGAAGATGGTGATGATGATGATGATGATGATGATGGTGATGAGATGTCTTGGACAGAACTTTTTGCAAAGGAACTGTTGGAAATTAATGGAGGAGGAGGGTTCATAAAAGAAGACGATGTTCAAATGCTTAACAATAGTTCTCATAAGGATTTTTTTATTGGGAAATAACATTATGTAAAGTTAATCGCTCTATTACATATTTATATAGAATTAATGTTATCTACTATGATAGTTTTTTCTTTATCATTCAAATTATTCTTTAATATTTTTTAGAATGATTGGCAAGTTTGTTACAGCTTTATCATGAAAGTTAAATTATCTAGTTGTAATTACTATTCATTGCTATTAGTTATCATCTCTCTTTAAGCTATACGGTTATATATGTTAACATGATATTTCTCCGTAGCATTCTCAGTCAAGTTGAAATATATTTTCTTTACATTATTGTATTTGGCAAAGGAATAGTAAATGACACCACATCTATTGTTCTTTTTAATTCAATCCAATCACTTAACTTCGACAACATCAATGCTATATTACAACCTTGAAATTTTTAAGGACCTTCCTATACTTCTTTTGAACTAGTACTCCCCTTCGCATAATTGTAAGTTCAAATTAAAACAAATTTATAGTGGGTTTTGATAGAAAAAAACAAAAGACAAAATAATAGTAATAGCTTTTAATGAAAAATGAAGTGTTAATGAAATTTAGATATTATTTTAGGTTAAAACCCCTAACTTTTGTTTTGGAATATTTTTGTATTCTTTTGAGCTGTTGTATATTTAATATTTTTATTATTTTTTCTTTCAGATTTTATCAATTTTATGTGTATATCTTTATAGTTTGTATTTGACATAGCAGGAACTTCAACCTTCATGGAAGAATTTTTTTATAAGCAAATGACAGTTTGACATTAAAAATAAACATTAGGGGTATACAACCAAGGGGGTCAGGAGAAAAAAATACCAACCTACAAACACAAACAAAAACACCTACTAAGAACACAAAAAATTACTCCCAACAAATCCTAAGATTGTTACACCAATCAAGCTAAGAAAATTTCCTCCCTTCTCTATGAAAGACAATGAATCAATCCCAAGATAAAAGCTTAGTAAAATTCAACACATCCATCTTTACAAGAACACTACCTTTGAAAATAATAGAATTCTTACAATGTTAAATAGACCAACAAAATACAAGTCCATAAAATCAAAAAGAAGTGTGTAGAATTCAAATGCTGAAGTCTAACCAACAAACAATCCCCAAGAGACGGAGCATCAACATCAATCCACACACAAAAATTCATCCATAAGAGATTATAAAAAGAGCAAGAACAAAACAAATGCTCCATATCCTCCTTTTTCTTAAAACACACAGGACAAACCACATTGTGAGGACCTTCAATGATTCCCCGTTTGGTCAATTCCATCCTTGTAGGAAATTTATTAAGAATTAATCTCCGACCAAAAATAAAGATTTTACTAGGAACTTTAGACTTCCATAAACAATCTAACATTTTTTTTCTTTAAGAGGATCCAAGGTAGGCACCAAAAAACAAGATTCACTAATCCTCTTATAGCAATCTTTAACCGAAAACTCATTTTTATGTCTCCACCAAACAAAACAATCTTCTTCATGAGGCTTAGGCTTCACCCCATAAAAAAGCAACAATAACTCCTCTAACAACAAATCATCTTCGTCATTCAAGACCACCCCATTGAAACTAATATCCTACACCCAAGAATCGTTGAACCAATACCCCGCCTCATCAACTTTGAGAAAAGCCAAGTTGTACAATCGGAATAAAGAAGGAAAAAATTCTTCAAAGGAGGAAGTTCCACACTGTCGCAACGAAAAAAATACCCAAGAGTATCGCACACTTGAAATACAACAGAGTCACCATCGAACTTTATTTATTCCAAAAGAAAACGAAAAATATCAATAAAATCCTCAATGAACGAAAATATGATCGTCGCAACTAAAAGAGGGTTCGAAGTCGATTATGCAAGAGGAAGATATTAACACAGCTCACATCTGTTGTACTCAATGAAACCTATTTAGTTTGTTTTACGAAAGAATGTCAGCGTGATATTTGTTTCCTCCTAATTATTACTAAGTGAAAAAGAAAGAAAGAAAGAAAGAAAGAAAGAAAAAAGGATTTTAAGGTTTTTTTATTATTGTGTCTGATAATATGTTGGATCTCGCTTCTACTTATCCCTTGGTGCAATGATGAATTCAAGACTATCTATTTCTAAGTAAAAAAAGAATTGTTTGTAGGTGGATTTTGATAGGGCTAAAACATATTGAATACTTGACTCGACTTATGCATTACTGTTGATTTATTCCTTTTTCCACTATTATGTTGGTATTTTGTTTGTATTTCTGGTAAATTATCAAAGGGGAGTTATCCGCTAAGAAACAAAGTAAAACAGACAGAAAATGGAAGTATTAGGGAAAAATACACACAAGGTGACCACCATGGTGTTCGCCATAGAGGTGGCCATCAGTGATCCACGTCTCAACAATCAAAAGACCAAGTCTTATCCGCCTTATGAGCATGGTGTTCACCATGGAGGGTGTGGCGACCGCTACACGTTACATATACCAGGCAAATAGAATTTGGGATTTTAGTTTCTCTTTGCGCACTAGAAAACCTCTTTTGTGATTTTAGGGCTTTAAGAACTCTAAAAAAACATTGCTACCTTTCATTTTCAAAGCATCCAAGCTTAGTTACAAATTTAAGCCACATATTATCGAAATTGTAAGTGATCAACTCTTCACATCGGAGAATTATCACATCATTGATCGAGTCTGTAATCAAGTTTGGAGCACCTTTATTTGAAGCATTAATCTTATTGTCATTTACTTTCCGCATTCAAATTCAGTAAGTTTACTTCATGTACCAGATTTAAAGTTTCTTCGGAGCAGCTTTTTATTTAATCACACCACTTTATTTTATCGTCTCTTTATCACACTTTTATTTAATCGCATGCTCTTCTTCTACATTTCTTTTAATTGCATGTTTAAAGTCTTATTCAATTTATCAACCATGTCTTATTTCACCATTGGATCAATTCTTTTATCGCATTTCACAAACATGTATAGCTAAATTTATAATTGTTGGAATGTGAGGACTGTTTATTCGACAATACTCTAATTTTTGTTCTCTAAGAAATACTTATGGGGTTGTTTTGATTTTAATCACAACCTTTCTAAACTTAAACTTATCTATTGTTGTTGCGTCTAGGATTTTCATCGAAGATGGGGAAAGGAAACACTGAGTAAACCTAAAGAAGGGAAAGAACATGGTTTTGCAACCAAGAGAAAGGGTAAGAAAGTTGATTATGCGAGGGGAAGGTATTAGCACCCCTCACGCCTTTGGTACTTCGTAAGATCCACTTAAGTTTGCACTAATCTAAGGATGTGTAAAAATCTAAAGCCTAATGCTAAAGGAATGCATGCAAAGTATATACAAAAATAAATTTTTATTAGTTGTTTTGTCGGGGTTGCGAACCTTTGTGCCTACGTACCACCTTTCGTGCAATAGGGGACCAGGGAACTCTTAGATCACCTAAAAAGGTGGTTTGGTTTGTTGTGTGTTTCTTATGAACAATGCTAGCGAAGCATGTCCTTTTTTAAAAGGTTAAAAAAAAGTCTGAAGACAAAAAGATTTAAATTGGTTGGTGTTTTTGTTACTTGTGAAAAGAGTTTGTGATTCTCACCACACCAAAGACTATGAAGAAAGAACAAGCTTCAACCTACTCATCCTTTTTCATTGCTTATGGAAGTGTGATTCTCATAATTAGTTATTAAGTGTTTTGAGAGGTTTTAAGAAGAAAATAAGTTTTAGTTTTAACACGAATGCAAAATAGAAAGACTAACCAAAAGGGGATCTCAATCCTATAAGTTGTCATGCTTGTGGACCTAAAGTTGGGATGAGAGGGAGATCTACCTAATGTTGTCATGCATGGATTCTTAACCTAAGGTCTATTTAGTTCAAACTTAGAGGAGAATGAACTAAATATCCTATGGGGAGTGTGATACGGTGGGAGAACTGACTATGATTTTGCGTTTGTTTTCGCAAATGTTTCGGTTGAGCAAGAGTCGCCACCGACTTTTTATTTTATCCTAAGGAAAGGTTAAAAAGCATAGCAAAAACCTTTTGAGATGTTTTCTTGGGTTCGGAGAGTAGATTATAGAAAGGGAAGGTATTAGCACCCTTTCTATCCATGGTTATCCATGGGCTCTTAGTTACTTGCTTAGATCAAACTTGCCTTAATTTTCAATTGTTTGAAATGGTGCTTGTGTGTGTGGGTTTGAAAATGTTTTGAAAAGAAGCCAATGTGGTGGCAACCTTTGTAATGATCCATGTTGGGATGTATACAAAGGTGTATGTCTTTTGAAAAGGTTTTCATTTGTTTTTGAAAGTTGTTTTGAAAGTGTTGTGAGACGTGGTTTTAGAAAATAGGCAAGTGTTTTGTTTTTGCAAGTTTGATTCAAGTAACTAAGAGGTTATCTACTCCTAAATTTCTCAAAGTTTATTACTATGTTTTAAATATTTTAACAAGTTTGTTCCACCATTGTATTTGGTGGACAATCTCATGTTAGGATGTGAAAGGGACGGGCGCGGGTCATCGTTTAGACCATAATTGCAATGGTGTCGAGTATCTTTGGGCAATTTTCTTTAAAGGACTTGATCATTTGTTTAGGCAACTTTTTGAAAGCGTCATCGAGGGACTATGATCATTTGATTTATGTTTGTTTTGCCCAAAGAGACCTAACATGCAATATGGCCCATTTATTGAAGGCAACAAGTGGAATACCCTAGGGGGTGCAAGTGTGATTTGTGTGTCCATTTTCATGCTTGTTTATCTTGAAATTAGGTCAAACTATTTTCGTTGTTTTTTCGCATACAAACCCTAATTCTAACATGGTATAATTAGAAAGCAATAAAGTGCGAAAAATAAATTTACTAAGCTATTACAACACCATATATGGGAAGGGGGGTACAAATGTTCAAATGGGGATTTTGACAAGGAATTTAAACCTAAACTATTACATCAATATTGAATTATTTACAAGATAATTTAATTGCACAAATTAAATAAAATAAGAATAAATATGCAAGATGCAAAAAATGGTTTTTTGTATGTATGAAAAAAGTATTTTTATATGTCAAAATAAACAAAAATAAAAGTATTATTTTTTGGAGTTTTTTTTTTATGTTTAGGGAAAAACCCTAATTTCTTAAATAAAATGGATTAATTATTTAATATGTATAATATTTATTTATTATATACAAAAATAAAATAAAAATGAAGTATATTTGTAAAAAGGCTTTTTTATATTTAAATATTAATAAAAATAAAAAGTATATGTATTTTGCATTTTAACCCTAAATATATTAATAAATATATTAATAAATATATATATATATATATATATATATATATATATATATATATATATATATATATATATATATATATATATATATATATATATATATATATATATATATATATATATATATATATATATATATATATATATATATATATATATATATATATATATATATATATATATATATATATATATATATATATATATATATATATATATATATATATATATATATATATATATATATATATATATATATATATATATATATATATATATATATATATATATATATATATATATATATATATATATATATATATATATATATATATATATATATATATATATATATATATATATATATATATATATATATATATATATATATATATATATATATATATATATATATATATATATATATATATATATATATATATATATATATATATATATATATATATATATATATATATATATATATATATATATATATATATATATATATATATATATATATATATATATATATATATATATATATATATATATATATATATATATATATATATATATATATATATATATATATATATATATATATATATATATATGTATTATTTACTAAATATGTATTATATGTACAAATTGATAATATTTAATATTTAATAAAAAAAGTATTTTTTATATAAAATATTTTCAGAAGGTAAAACCAAATAAAAATGAAAATAAAAATGTGTTTGTATATTTTTAGTATTTTTTTAATAAAAGTGTATCTATTTATTTATTTATGTATAAAAACTAACCTAAACAAACAAATACCTAATAAATAGGAAAATAGTGCAAAAAATTATTTTTATATTTTTTATATTATGAGGGAAAATAAACAAGTCAAACCAAAAAAAGAAAAGTCAAAAAATCATTAAAATGAACAAAATGGGCTCAGGGGGTGTAAAAACAAAATCAGGGTGCAAAAAGAAATGTGAAACAGGCCCAGCCCAGAACCAGGTCATCTTCAACCTCAAAACATCTTTTGTTCAAGCAAGCACGCGTTTTCTATCTCCCAATTCCTGGACTTTTAAGCAAAACTTTCAACATGAAAAATCTAGAGCATGAGAAGACGAATCCAGGGATATAAAGAACTTGTCTTAACTCTCTAAGATGAGGGAGAATTTCTTCTCCCCCAATTCCTGACCTAGTTTTTCATCAATGTTCAGACTCAAAATTCTCTAAGCATACATAATATAAATGAAATCTAATCATATGGGCATGTTCAGGGCTATGATTGTGACATGTTTCCTTCACAAACCTAAAGCTAACAATGCCTATACTGAGAGATAGAACTTCATGAATATACCTGTTCAGTTGGAATCGTGCCTTGCAATGGGGGAGCTTTCAGGGCAAGATGATGATTTGTACAGCTTTCTTGAAGTGTGAGGATGCTATTCCAAGCTTTACTTTGTCATGAAACTTCTTGAATCGTGCTAGAGAACTTCAACTGCAAAACAAGAAAATGAAAATGGTGAAGTGGCCTGGGAGTGTTACAGGTCGTGTTTCAGGTTTTGGTTAGCTTCAAGGGATGCTATGGAATGTGTTTGATGAGTTTTTAGCAAGAAAGCATGGAAGTTTTGAGCTATGGGATTCAAACTGCAAGGATGCCCTGTTTTGAGCAGTTTGAAGGTGATTCTGGCAATGGGGAGGTATTGGGGATCTTAGGGTTGTGCTTAAGCTTAGGATGAATGTTTGGAATGTGTTTGATAACTTTCTCTAAGCCTTGGTTCACTGATATGGAAGTTGGTATGTCATATGCAATGTTTCTTGAACTTTAAGCAAACAATGGTCAAGTTGTGTTCTAGACAGGTAGAGGCCCCCTAAACATGCTGCAAAACCTTGTCTTGATCAGAGTGATTAACTCATAAACTTGTGCCAGTTAGATTTCCTTTGTACCTTCTTGATTTGCTTTAGACATAAAGTGTAACTTTTGCAAAAATGGATATAATGCTTTTTCCAATTTGGGATTAATCCTTTAGGCAATGCTTGAACACATAGAACATGGTCTTGGAACAAGGGATTGGAATTAAATTTATGAGTGTAATTGAGATAAAAGACCTGTAATCAAGTTGGGCAAGCTGAGATTGAAATGCATAGTGTTATGAACATGTAACTTGGCCAATACAAAAGTGAGTTTTTCCCATATTGCAAAATTCGATTCTCTCTAACCATGAGGTTGTTTGATGAGTTCTTGGACATTTTGGAAATCTTGGAATGTGTACTACAATCCATCTTTGAAGTGAAAATTGAAATTCCAAGTGGAAGTGTATGAAAAATGGTCTTGAAGTTAGGTAAAAACCTTGCCTAAAAAGGTCAAAATTTCACTAAGTTAAGAATGGTTTAGTACCCTTGTTCCAAAAATTGTAACTTGAGATACAGGCTTCTTTTTGGAAAACTTTGTGAATCAAAGTTGTAGATTATGCAATAGGCTACAACTTTCATGTTTTGACTTTTGCTTGAATCCAAATGAATCTTGGTGAGAAAGTGGGGCAAAGTTTGGGAAAAAATTAGGGTTTTTCATAACTTAGAAAAATTCTAAGTTATGAAAAATTCTCATTTCAAACCCTAATTTGCATTTCTTGATTTCTTGATGGACAAGTTTCATGATTTGGCATGTTTTAATGAAAAATGAATCTTGACACTTGATTTTGACCAAAAAGTCAAAGTTTGACTTTTCAGTATACAGTCAAAATTGATCAATTGACTGGGAAATTCAACTGTCAATCTTGTGTATTTGGGATCTTTTGAACTTGTTGAGCATGTCAAGATAATTCCATGGGGTCCTTGAGTCCATATGTGAGCTTGGTTTGCCATTGGCTAGGTCAAACAGTCAAAAATTGCCTTTGTGCAGTCAAAACCCTAAAAATGACCATTTTGCCCTTTTGATGATCTGATCAAATTTCTTGTGGAATTGTGATCCAAACTTGATCAAATGGTCCATGTGAGTTCATAATATTGATGTGGGTCAATTTTCATGAGATTTGACTGTCAATTGGCCACAGTTGACTTTTTCCCCAATACAGTTGATTTCTAGGTCAACTGTCCAATTGACTGGGCAAAATTTGGAATCAAGACTTGAAACTTGGTATGGATAAACTTGGGAGTCCAACATGAAGCATGAAAGTCATCTTAGGCATTTTAGGTCAAAATATCTTTGTGCAATCACAAACCCTAATTTGGGTCAACAGTGCAAGGAGAAGTCTTGAGCAGAGGAAACCCTAACTGGATCTTGATCTTCAAGGGTCTTGTGATGAGAAAATGTTAAGGAAATGGGAGGGCAAATTTTGGGGTACAACAGTTGCCCCTGTTCAATCTTCTTGAACCTGAAGAGTTAGATTGGCAAGTTTGCCTTTCGTGACTCGAGGGTAAAAGGAGATTGGACACTAGAGTGCCCGGAAATTTGCACTCGCATGTTGAAGTATCAGCAATGTGATGCCGGGAATGGGCTTACAGATGCCATTTGGAGAGATGGTGGATAGGGAGATGGGCTTATAGATGCCATCTCGAGATGCAACAGAACCTTGTCGGGAATGGGCTTATAGATGCCATTTGGAAGTGTTGATCGCATAAGAGATTCCTTAGCGAGAACTTGTGTATTTGAGAAAGACAAATGTTTTCCTGGCTTGTTACAGGTGTTTGATCTTCAATCTCCTCAAGCAGATATGCCCTGGCTAGATACAGGTGTCGAATCTACAGTCGGTTGCTCACAGATGTGCCCTGGCTAGATACAGGAATCAAATCTTTGAACTCTTCAGACGTGCCCTGGTTAGATACAGGAATTGAGTCTGGAAATGTGGTCAACAAATATGCCCTGGCTGGATACAGGAGTCGAATCTGGAATTGTGATAGTTGATAGATATGCCCTGACTGGATACAGGAATCGAATCTTCGAACTCTTCAGACGTGCCCTGGCTAGATACAGGAATTGAGTCTGGAAATGTGGTCAACAGATATGCCCTGGCTGGATACAGGAGTCGAATCTGGAATTGTGACAGTTGAAGGTAGTTGTCTTTGGGATTGTCTTTTTCCCTGAAAAGGCAAAAACATAAGTTGTATGCAATGTCATGATGTATGATATGCATGATGTCATGATGTTCAACATGAGATAGTGTTGTATGCACTTTATCATGTATGTAAGCAAGATGTATGCAAATGTGAAATGTTTATGAATGTATTTTCGTCTTAAGAAAATAAATCCTTGACGCCCGGCCGGGGAATTGCTCTGTGGAAGAGATACTTTGCTGAAGTTTTGATGAGAGGCCTACTGAGGACTTCAATGATGGATTCCGCTGGGGATAATGATGATAAACTCTGCTGGGGATACCAAAGATAAACTCCGCTGGGGAATACCAAAGATAAACTCCGCTGGGGATTGAAAGAACTTTGCCGAGGGCGATCTTCCGTGGCAAATAGCTGAGGATAACCCAGTTATAGGCCCTTGTGAGGAATAAATTTGAATAAAGCTCGGGAGAGACGTCCGTACTCTGCAGAGGATAAGCTTCCGGAATCTACTAGAGATAAGCTTTAAGACCTGCTGGGGATAATAATTCCACTTTCCTGGGGAAACTTTTGGAATTGTACGGGTAAATGGTTCTACTGGGGTGTCTGTATTCCGCCGGGGAACAATCTTAGATCAAGACTGCCGGGGATGCTTGCTGATGAATGCCTATACTCCACTGGGGAATGTTGTGCCTTTTCAGGATTGACGGGGAACCAACTCTGCTTGGGGAAAGTATTGCTGAATCTTGTCTTATTCTTTGAGAGAACTTGATCACATCCTTCAGTTAGAATCTACCTTGGTACCTTGGTGGACAAAGCAACCCGACTGCATTAAACAACTCTACACTGCCCCTGTTTCTGGTGTCACCTATAATTAGTCTTTTGTTTCATATGCAAATATTTATGGATCAGCAATTTAATGTCAAATGCATATATCAAAAATGAACATTGGACGCTCTTCGCAAGACAAAACAGAAAAAGGAAAAACAATGGCAATTTGTATGGACAAGTGAATTTGTATTGATTTGAATTTTGCCTGTGAATAGGCGTTTTTGTACAAGAGGCTAACATCCTAGTAAGAGAATGCCGCCGAATAACATAGAATTTACAATTTTGAAAAGGAAACAAAACAGCTATGTGAACAATCCCACTGGGTTCCAACTCTGCTATCGCCTTTATGTCTTCAAGCGTCTCATCACTTTGCTGCTTGGTTGAAGATGAAGCTGATTGATCGATGCCGAGATCTGAGCCAGATAGTTGATGCCGAATTCCGGATGCAAAGTGATCCAATGAGACATAGTGTTACGCTTTATCCCTAACTTTTGCCTAGACCGTCCTTTCGGGTTTTCAGTCCACCGGGATACCCCTTTTTGCCCAAGCCGCCTTTTCAGGTTTTCGACTTGCCGGGTGTACAGATTTTTCATTTCATCCCTTATTTTTGCCCGAACCCTTTTGGTTCGCCGGGAAGCCCTTATTTTTGCCTAGGTATGTCAACCTAGCGGGTCTTTTATTCATGCGTAGTATCTTTTCACTATGTCTGCATTGGCGGGGTGAGGAAGGTCGTCACCATCCATGGTGGTCAGAACCATGGCTCCTCCTGAGAACACATGTTTAACCACAAATGGCCCTTCGTATGTAGGGGTCCATTTGCCCCGGGGATCACTTTGAGGAAGGATGATACGTTTGATTACCAGGTGTGATCGGTGGATCTGGAACTGACTGTTTTAAAGCTGGTTTCGCGAAATGTCGCGGAAGCAAGAGTCGCCACCGTCTTTTATTTTCTCCAAATGGAAAGGACAAAAGCACAGAAAAATTCCTTAAAGAGATTGCTCTCGGTTCGGGAGGTAGTTTATAGAAAGGGAAGGTGTTAGCACCCTTTCTATCCATGGTTATCCATGGGCTCTTAGATACTTGCTCATTGTGTTTTCAAAATGTTTGTTTGCTTTTCAATGTGGGTTTAAAAAGTTTCTTTGAAAAATTTCAGATCGACTCGTACGTCAGAGTGTTTGAAAAGTTTGTTTTGAAAGCTTTTGAAAAGTGTCAGTGTGAAAAGTCTTTTTGAGTTTATTTTGAGATTAGAGCAAGTATCCTTGAGAACCTACCTACCCTAAGGAATTCGTCTGTGTAAATGTCCTAAAAAGTAGTGCCATCCCACCATTGAGAGGTAGGTAGCACCACCGTTGGAGGTGTTCGGGTCAATTCGAGTTTAGGGACATTGTGGTCACCGAGCAAAGGTAAGACACCTTAGAAGCTACCCTTATGCCATTGATCTTTTATTCCGAGGCAACCGTTCCGAGGCAACTTATTCGAGGCAACTTTGTTTTAGGCAACTGGATCAATGGACATAAGGACTCACTAAGACGTCCTATAGTCGACGGCCACGTTTCGGGGGACAAGGCAACAGTGTGATCACCGGAGTAATGGGAAGACACCTTAGAAGCTACCCTCATGCCAGGTTCCTGGATCATGAGGACTTACTAAAACATCCTCTACTCGACGATCACCTTTCGAAAGGCAACAGTGAGGCGTACCCTAGAGGTGGTGTGTGCGAATCGTGTGTCATGTTTCAGTTATTCGTCTTGTCATGTTTGTCGTGTTCTACGCTTGATTTTATTTTAAGCCCATTCATTCTTGCATGCATATTTAACAGTTATAAAGTTTGCGGAAAAATAAATCTAAGGCTATTACAAAGGCGCGGGTCCACATCGCCAAAATTAAGCCGGACCCGATTTAGCGGAAAAATAAATAATGCGAAGTAAATAAAAGTGCGAAAAGTAAAGTTACATGGCTTTGGGACAATTACATAATTATTTGAATGATTATAAAATAAATGCGCGAAATAAAGAAATTAAAACAAAATTAGGGCGTTGGACCCTTTTACAAACAATTAAAATTAATCAAGGAATTTAAAATTAAAATTAAATGAAAAATGGTATTTTTGTGTTTTTAGATTTAATAAGGAAAAGAAGTTAATTGAAATTAAGTTAAACGGCAAACCCTAATTCTAATATTTTTTATTTATTATGAAAGAATTAAAATATAATCTACATTAAACCCTAAATTATTCATGTACATTTAATTATAAAAATAAAATAAATAATATTATTAATATTGTGAAAAAAAGGAAAAAATTAAAAAAATATAAAAACTATCAATTAACCTAATTCTACATTTTTTGGATTTTTATTAAAAGGAATTAAAGTTGAAAACCTAATTAAACTAAATAATTATAAGCATTTATTATGAAAATAATTAATACATAAATATTTATTAATTTTTTTTGGCCTTTTCTGATTTTTTGAGTGTTTTTGTATTTTTGTATGTTTTTGTATTTTTGTTAAAAATAATTAATTAAAACAAATAATTAAAATAAACATAACAATTAAAATAAATGAAATAAAAAAGAAAATCAAACCAGAGTGGGGTGTTGCCCCAAATAAGGAGGTTCAGGCCTAGAAAATCAGGCCCATTTGATTTGGAATTCGTTTGACTTTCCTAATCATGTGCCAACGCGTTGACCTGCTGTATGCTGCGCCTTGAATATTGGCCATTGATCTGATCATTTTGGACGCGTGGATGGCCATGCTTTGAGTGTGCATGATGAGTCTTAAGATGATGCCTGCATGAGAATACGCGTTGAAAAATAATAGTGAAATTTTGCCAGACCTGGGACTTGAACCCAGGTCATGAGAGTCATATGCGTTGATACCTGCCAGCTGAGCCATTGTGTTCCATTTAACATATTATATCAATTAAATAACAAAAAGCAAAATCAATGCATAATGGGCAAAACGCGCGTAAATTTGAAACACCCAACCAGGGCCTGCCAACGCATCATCGTCTTCATCCCTTTTTTTATTTTTTCTGAAACATAAGCATACGGCAACGGTTTTAGAAACGTTGCATTAGGGGGGATTCAAGAAAATAGCGAATAGCCCTCCTTGATACATAAATCCATCGCGAGGTATGTTTCTTGTTCATGGGAACACGCTGATTGCAATGGTCTTAATCTTGAGTCCCAATTGTTCCTTGGGTGAGAAACCCCAAATCAAGAACTCTGAAAACCTAAATTTCGATCATGGCGAATTCGCGTACAACATGTAAAACTTCAATCAAGCATAAGGGTTAGTTTCAGAAACTCAAAACAAACATGATGCAATGAATAGAATGCTGTAAAAGTGCTTAAAAAATGCTATACGATTTCAAAAAATTCTTGGTACAGTTTGAGTTCTAACTACCACTTCTTGAGGTTTTAATCGTTGTTATTGATTGGAATGTGTCCAGCAATTGCCACTGAAGCTTTTGGAACAGGTTTGGAAGTTTGAATCGACCTCTAAGGCACTTTTCAGATTTGAGTTTTTTAGGAGAATTTTCAATTTGCCAAGGGTTTCTTATGCGCAGCTTGCAGTCTAATCCTTTTAGGTCTTTGCTTCTGAGTATGTATAGAACATGCTAGGTCAACAAAATTACACAAAATCTCAAGCATTCATTGTTTTACATATTTGATTTTATGAAATCTTTTTGAATCTTTTTTTCATGGTTTTTGTGTTCAATCAGCTCAAATCTTATCAAAACTTGCCATAATCAATCAAGCACGAAATATTGACCTTGGAATGTGCATAAAAAGATTTTTTTAGGTTAGGTTTATATTTTCCATGTATTAAAATGATTTAAATGAATATAAATTAATATAAATTCAAATAAATAATTAAAAAATATGAAAATACTTCCCTTTGGGCCTAGTGGTCGTGCATAGGCTTGGCATGAAGAAACTTGGAAGAAAAATGGGCCCATTTGCATTTTTAGGCCATTTGCATCAATGTTGACTTTTCAAAATTCCTAAAAATTTCCCAACTTCCACAAGGCATAACTTGGTCAATTGTTAAGCTTTTCACATGTTCTTGGACATTTTGGAAAGGTCTTTGAGTCCTTTAACCAATGCCTTTGGTCCCATGTCATTTTGATTTACCAATCTCAAGTTATGGCCTTTGACTTAAAGTCCCTTTTTGTTGACTTTTGAAAATGACCTATAATGTTGAAATTGATAACTTTTTGTGAGAGCATTTCTTGGACTTGGAATATGAAGATGAGTTGTAGGAAATGTCTTTCTCTTCAAAATGAGCTTTGGATGCAATTTTTCTGATAATCCATGTGAAAGTTATGCCCTGGTCAATTTCAGTTGACTTTTTCAGCTGTCCAAATATAGTAACTTTTGCATCTTTGATGATTTCTGAGCCAAATCTTGAAAATCATGATCAAGCATTGATCAAATGATGTTTGTGGCTTCAAAATGATATGTTGACCAAAAATTTGAACTTTTGACTGTCAAATGACCATTTTGCCCCTACAGTTGACTGTAGTGCAATCTAGGGTTTTGACTGTGCAATTTTGAGCTGAATGCCTTGAAACTTGGTATGAGGATGTTTGACCACATTTGTAGGCATATGAGACTTGATTGGTCCTTTGAAATCTTCATTTTCTTGACCAGAACTCAAACCCTAGTTTTGACTGTCTAGGAGACAGTTGAGCTGCACAACCCTTGGGGAACTTTGTGACCTTGACTTGACAAAATCTTGGAGAATATGGGAGGGAAAATTTTGGGGTGCAACACCAGGTCCCCAACTTGAGACTCTTGTGGTCTAACTTTCTTGTTAAATGCCCTGATCATCCGTTTTTGGTACGTCTGACCATGACAGATAGCAGTGAATCTCTTTTCGTCAATCAAATTTAATTGATCAAGTCGAGTCTGGATCCAGTCATCTTCACTCAAGTCTGCATCCTTCATTATCCGGAGAGAGGGTATCTGGACTTCAATTGGCAAGACTGCCTCCATGCCATAGACCAAGGAGAAAGGAGTTGCCCCGGTTGACGTCATTGCTGAGGTACGGTACCCATGAAGAGCGAACGGTAACATCTCGTGCCAATATTTATAGGTCACTGTCATCTTCTGCACAATTTTCTTGATATTCTTATTAGCTGCCTCTACAGCCCCATTCATCTTCGGCCGGTAGGGAGAAGAGTTGTGGTGCTGTATCTTGAATTGTTCGCAGAGCTCAGTGATCATTTTGTTATTGAGATTAGTAACATTGTCCGTAATGATTCTTTCCGGGACGCCGTACCGACAGATCAGATTATGCCGGATGAAACGTGCCACGACGCTCTTGGTTACCGTTGCGTAGGAAGCTGCCTCAACCCACTTCGTGAAGTAATCGATCGCCACCAAGATGAAGCGATGCCCATTGGATGCCGTCGGTCGGATCTCACCGATCATATCAATGCCCCACATTGCAAAAGGCCAAGGTGCCGTCAGGACGTTCAGAGGAACCGAGGGATGTGCACCTTGTCAGCATAGATCTGGCATTTGTGACAAGTTCGAGAGTGTTGGTAACAATCGGCTTCCATTGTGGACCAGAAATATCCTGCCCGAAGGATTTTCTTTGCCATGGTGTGTCCACTGGAATGTGTTCCGAATGTACCTTCATGCAGTTCTATCATGATCTTCTCTGCTTCAGCCTTATCCACACAACGCAGTAGAGTTGAATCATGATTCCGTTTGTAGAGAATGTCGTTGCTGAGGAAGAATTTTGCCGCAAACCTCCTCATGAATTTCTTGTCATTGACAGATGCACCTTCAGGGTATTCCTGAGCTTCCAAGTACCTCTTCACCTCATGATACCAGGGTTTTTCAGTCACCTTTTCGGCCTCAAGATCGCATCAGTATGCCGGTTCGTCCAACTTCCAGATAATGATCCGGGGAGACTCATTGTCCCATTTAACTTTGAACATTGAAGACATCGTAGCTAGTGCGTCCGCTAGTTGATTCTCCTCTCTTGGGAAGTGCTCAAAAGTTATCTCTTCAAAGTGGGGAAGCAAGGTCAACACATACTCCTTGTAAGGAATAAGATTTGGGTGTTTCGTATCCCACTCGCCTTTGATCTGATTGATCACGAGAGCGGAATCTCCGAAGACACTCAGAAATTTGATCCTTAAGTCGATTGCAGCTTGCAGACTCATGATACATGCCTCATATTCTGCCATGTTGTTGGTGCAGTTGAAACACAATCGGGCGATGAGTGGAGTATGAGTTCCTTTGGGAGATATGATTATAGCGCCGATGCCGTTACCCAAAGCATTGGAGGCTCCGTCAAAATGCATAGACCATCGGGATCCTTCCTCAGGTCCTTCATCCGGTCCAGGTACTTCACAGTCAGTTACCACCATGATATCTTCGTCCGGAAAATCAAAGTTCAATGATTGGTAATCGTCCACAGGTTGGTGTGCCAAACGCTGATGAATGAACCAGGGATGGTTGCTATCTTAGCATGAATGGTAAGAGAACCTTGGGCGACTTTAACTTCAACAACGTTCGTTGAGAGAAAGTCTTGGGTGTCTTTAACTTCAGCAACGCTCGTTGAGAAAAATTTGGGGTGTCTTCTACTGGAATAAGAATCAGGGAGATCTTAGGGTCGATCTGACTGAACCAGAGAGGCCTTTGACTGGGTAAGAATCAAGAAAATCTTAGGATCGATTTAACTGAACCGGTCTAGGTCTTGAAACATCTTCAACTGGATAAGTATCAGGGAGATCTTAGGGTCGATCTGACTGAACCAGAGAAGGCCTTGGATTCGGTAAGAATCAGGGAAATCTCAGGGTCGATTTAACTGAACCGGTCTAGGTCTTGAAACGTCTTCAACTGGATAAGTATCAGGGAGATCTTAGGGTCGATCTGACTGAACCAGAGAAGGCCTTGGACTGGGTAAGAATCAGGGAAATCTTAGGGTCGATTTAACTGAACCGGTCTAGGTCTTGAAACGTCTTCAACTGGATAAGTATCAGGGAGATCTTAGGGTCGATCTGACTGAACCAGAGAAGGCCTTGGACTGGGTAAGAATCAGGGAAATCTTAGGGTCGATCTGACTGAACCGGTCTAGGTCTTGAAACGTCTTCAACTGGATAAGTATCAGGGAGATCTTAGGGTCGATCTGACTGAACCAGAGAAGGCCTTGGACTGGGTAAGAATCAGGGAGATCTTAGGTTCGATCTGACTGAACCGGTCTAGGTCTTGAAATGTCGTCAACGGGAATAAGTGTCAGAACGTCGCCATATCTGGTTTACATCTGAAACTATATCTGGAAGGAAATCTGGAAGCAGTATCGGAACGTCACCATCGCTGGGTTTACATCTGAAACTATATCTAGAAGGAATTCTGGAAGCAGTATCAGAACGTCACCATCGCTGGGTTTACATCTGAAACTATATCTAGAAGGAATTCTGGAAGCAGTATCAGAACGTCACCATCGCTGGGTTTACATCTGAAACTATATCTAGAAGGAATTCTGGAAGCAGTATCAGAACGTCACCATCGCTGGGTTTACATCTGAAACTATATCTAGAAGGAAATCTGGAAGCAGTATCAGAACGTCACCATCGCTGGGTTTACATCTGAAACTATATCTAGAAGGAAATCTGGCGGCAGTATCAGAACGTCACCATCGCTGGGTTTACATCTGAAACTATATCGAGAAGGAATTCTGGAAGCAGTGTCAGAACGTCACCATCGCTGGATCATATCTGAAACTATATCTAGAAAGAATTGCATTAGTTGACAGTAATCATTTTTGTATTGATCTTTTTCTTGAAAAGGTAGAACATAATTGTATGCAAAATCATGATGCATGAACTGTATGTCTTCAATATCAATGAGATTCCTGTAGCATGATGCATATGCATTCTATAATGATGTATGTGACGTTTTATGAATGTATGTTTGTCTAAGAAAATAAATTCTTGACGGGTGCCGGAAAGTCGCATCCTGGGCTGATGTTGAAAAATAGCTTTGCTTCCGCTGGGGAGGATAGCTGCAAGTATACCGGTAGGAGAAGATAACTCCGTTAGGGAATAAACTTGGCGAATGGAGGATTCTGCGGGGAGAAAAAGATATTCTAGCGACCCTGCTGGGAAGAAATACTCTGTGGGGATATGCTTTTGCTGATTTGTTGAGGATGACTCGCTGAGGATACCTTGCTGTATTGGAAGTATGAATGGACTTCGCTGGGGATAAGAAGATTCTGTTGACGACGCTCTTTCCGTGGCTTTTGGCTAAGGATAACCCAGTTATATCCTGTTAAGGAAATAACTCTTTAAATCAAGCCGGACGACGCGTTCGTGCCCTGCTAGGGGATAAGCTTACTGCTTGGGGGGATAGATTCCAACTTTCTTGGGGAAACTGGATTGGACTCTCCTGGGGGAGTATTGAACTGTATTGGTCATGTTCTTCAACTTACCCTGGTGTCCTGGAGGATAGAACAATCAGACTGCTCAGACCAACCTTTATTGCCCCTGTTTCTATGGGGGAGGCACATGGTGGATGCTGATAATTGTTGATGGACAAACCTTCTTCTGGTAGGCAGATGATGAGATGACGGGACATAGTCGTACGCTTTGATCCCTAACTTTTGCCTGGACTGCCCTTCCGGGTTTTCAGTCCACCGGGATGCCCATTTTTGCCCAAGCCGCCTTTTCAGGTTTTCGACTTGCCGGGGGTACAGATTTTTCATTTCATCCCTTTATTTTGCCCGAACCCTTTTGGTTCGCCGGGAAGCCCTTATTTTTGCCTAGGTATGTCAACCTAGCGGGTCTTTGATTTTGCGTAATATCTTTTCGACTATGTCCACGTTCTCAGAATGCAGGTAGGTGTCCCTGGCTGCTTGTGTTGTCATATTACCAGAAGGTGTCTGATCGTGCAAGATTCGTTGCTGGAGTGCCCCAAATGACTCAAGCGGAGACTTGCCCCAGGCTGTTTGGCCTTTTGAGAAATTCTCTGAATCTTGACTGAATTGCCCCAGATGGTGGACAATAATCATGCCGTGCCCCTTGATTGGAAGTGCTTTTGTTCACTAGGTATTCATCGTGCGAATTTCCCTGCTGTTCAAACAAAAAGTCATATGCAAACAAAGTTATGTTAAAAATGCAAAGCTTATGTCTGTCTTGAAGGTTTTGAAGATGCATTCTTTTTCATAAAACAAGTGAATGTTTGTAAAAACATGATGTCAACTCTGTATTTATCGTAGCCTTAAGGAGTCAGGATACCTTCGTAACAGTATGCTTTCGAACTAACCCATGCTTCAGCTAGGACTTTTAAGGGTTATAACGTGGCTTGGTTCATGGTTTAAGAAACAAAGGATAAAGGCTCAAAATTTATTTGTACCCACCCGCTCTTCGTGATGTTCTCCAAACCTAAACTCAGTTGATCATACGTTAGACTTTGTTGGAGTCTTTGTTTTGATGTTCCATCAATGGTTCAGAGGTTGAACGTTTATTTGAATAGGCAGTCATTTTTGCTTTGGTTGAGGGTTCTGAGACCTCTTGCTTTTTGATTTTTGTTATCCCTTTCTTTTTTTGCCTGAACTGTTTCCTTTTTTGGAATTACAGTCAGCGGGATGCCCCAATTTCATGAGTCCCCTTTGTAGGTTTAGACTTTTTGGGCTTTTCATTTATGAATTTTGATGATGACTGCCTGTCCTTTTGATTGTTCTGAACCATCACTGTCTTTGTTCGTTTTGTAAAGATCTCTTCGGTGCCATTCGTTATGCACTTGGATCAACTGAGAGACTACCCTGCCCCAGGTTGTGATTAAGGGTTTTGATTTTCGAAAATACAAACTCCTACTTCTTTGGCTCTGATGGGTTGACGAGGGATTATCATCCTTATAACTCCAGTGTTTAGGAATTGAAACAATGCCTGTACCTCATAAGCGGGGTCTGTTCAAAAGCATACTGTAGAGATCGTGGTATCGTTTTCGTCATCCTCCCTCAAGAGGCTTAGAATTTTGGATCAAGAGTTGACATCAGAAAAAATATGAAAATAATTTGCGTATAGTGAATACGAATATATTGATTCAAAATAGACATAAGCGATGCATTAATGAAATAACAATGTTTTAACAATGAGTAAATGTTTGAACAAAAGGAAATTGCAACTTGAACATTCGAATGAACAAAAGTTTCCTAGTCTCGGAGCTTGTTACTTTAACTGATGAGCCTTGGAGGAATGGTAGAAAAATTCAACCTGTCCATCTTGTGTGAACTCCACTGCCCCTTCATCGATCAGATTCTGGATTTTGTTCCTCAGCTCCCAACATTCATTGGTATCATGTCCTGGGCTAGCAGAGTGGTAGGCACACCTCTTATTGGGATCATAGGCAGGAGATGCTGTGTTGGGGTTCCGGGGATGAGCCTTTAATGTGATCAGATTCAACCTCAATAGGCGTTGCAAGGCTTGAAACAGCGACATGTTGAGTTGGGTGAATTGCCTCCTGGGCTTGTCTGGCTGAACTTGGCGAGGTTGGCGCTGAATTTGTGGCACTGGAGTCGTTTGAGGAGCTTTCTTCTTATCCTCTTGTCTCGAGGATGATTGGATGATGAATGGCTTTTTACCCTCAGATGTTTGCCCCAGTAGGTTACCCTGCAGCAGTTGGTTGAAGAGAAACCAGAGCTCCTCTTGTCTTTGAACTAGGCAGTGAATGACATTCTTCTGTCCCAGCATCTGGGCTTTCATAGCATCCATCTCAGCTTGTAGGTGTTCCAACTTTCCATCCTCAGCATTGCCCCTGACGGGGGTCTCCGTGAGAAGTGTCCTTAGCTCCTCCTGCCCCTTGGATAGATTCAGGAGGATTTCCCCGAACCGAGTCTCTTGATCAAGAAAGTTCTGGTTGTCTTGTGGGCAAGCCATTGCTGAAATAAACAGCGAGAAGGGTGAGTGACCTGCAAAGAACGGGTATCTGTAATGCAATGATATGTATGATATGCATGCAATGTTTTCAAGGATCTCGCAGGGTAAACAAGAAAAAATTTGTCAGAGTTTGAATCTGGTAGCTTGATTGAAGGAAACCCATGCTGTTGAGGGTTCTTCTTTAAGGGTCAAAGACTCACCATATCCAGTGGGTCATAGCCCCTGACAACCTTGGCTAGAGGAAAATAGATCCTCTTTGCCCCTTGCTAGATGTTTGATTCATCATGACCTGCATCACAAGCCTTTGAGATCCTTGAAATGGGTTAGGATGTATGCAATGGTATGCAATGGTATGATGTCATGCTATGCATGGGGTGATGTAGGTAAACCCTGTTATGAGTCCCAATTAAGGACTATAACCAGACCCTGCAAGAAATTCAGTATTCTTTGTTATGAGTCCCAATTAAGGACTATGAACAACACCTGCAAGAAATTTGATAAACCCTGTCATGAGCCCTAGTTAAGGACTATAAACAAGACCTGCAAGAAACTTAGTGCCCTATTATGAGTCCCAATTAAGGACTATAAACAAGACCTGCAAGTGGTTAGTACACCCTGTTATAAGTCCCAATTAAGGACTATAAACAAAACCTGCAGGAAACCTAAGTAAAACCTGTCATGAGTCCCAATCAAGGACTATAAACAGAACCTGCAAGTGGTTAGTACACCCTGTTATAAGTCCCAATTAAGGACTATGAACAAAACCTGCAAGACATTCGGTAAACTTTGTTATGAGTCCTAATTAAGGACTATAAACAAAACCTGCAAGAACTCAAGGGTCAGATAACAAGCATGCAAGTAGTCAAATACGAAGGCACACAAGTCACACCAAAGAGCCCTTAGGGTTCAGGCCAGCATGGGGTCTAGGTATTACCCTCTTTCAGTTGGTTGGTTCATACCTGTCCTAATCAAAAGTAACCAGGTTCTTAGAGGATCCCAATATCATTGACTAACCTCAATCGGTCATAACTCCAGCATCGCAATCTTTTCTTGCGGCCAGAACCATCACGAGAGTTTAGCCTCAATGGGCGTAGCATACTGCTACTGTTCTAAAGGCCAAGTTGTGTCAATTAAGGTTCTAAGGTTGTTGGTGCTTAATGACTCCTTAGAAGACCCATATTCTCCTCGTTGCAACACAAGGGATATCGGTACAAACTAAGGTGCCACACCAACGTAGCCACTGCTTCACCTGTGTCGGTCTACGCCGGACAGGTCCCTCACAGCTTATGCTACCTAAATAGGGTATCCCCAGATCCGGGTTAGGATCTATGTAACTCCCATGCAACCCACAATAGTAAAGCAAGCAAAACAATACAAGTGAAAACACAGTTGTGACTTAGCCCTAAGGTACACCTCACTTTATGAAGTTGTCCCCAGCAGAGTCGCCAGTTCTGTGATCGGTGGATCTGGAACTGACTGTTTTAAAGCTGGTTTCGCGAAATGTCGCGGAAGCAAGAGTCGCCACCGTCTTTTATTTTCTCCAAATGGAAAGGACAAAAGCACAGAAAAATTCCTTAAAGAGATTGCTCTCGGTTCGGGAGGTAGTTTATAGAAAGGGAAGGTGTTAGCACCCTTTCTATCCATGGTTATCCATGGGCTCTTAGATACTTGCTCATTGTGTTTTCAAAATGTTTGTTTGCTTTTCAATGTGGGTTTAAAAAGTTTCTTTGAAAAATTTCAGATCGACTCGTACGTCAGAGTGTTTGAAAAGTTTGTTTTGAAAGCTTTTGAAAAGTGTCAGTGTGAAAAGTCTTTTTGAGTTTATTTTGAGATTAGAGAAAGTATCCTTGAGAACCTACCTACCCTAAGGAATTCGTCTGTGTAAATGTCCTAAAAAGTAGTGCCATCCCACCATTGAGAGGTAGGTAGCACCACCGTTGGAGGTGTTCGGGTCAATTCGAGTTTAGGGACATTGTGGTCACCGAGCAAAGGTAAGACACCTTAGAAGCTACCCTTATGCCATTGATCTTTTATTCCGAGGCAACCGTTCCGAGGCAACTTATTCGAGGCAACTTTGTTTTAGGCAACTGGATCAATGGACATAAGGACTCACTAAGACGTCCTATAGTCGACGGCCACGTTTCGGGGGACAAGGCAACAGTGTGATCACCGGAGTAATGGGAAGACACCTTAGAAGCTACCCTCATGCCAGGTTCCTGGATCATGAGGACTTACTAAAACATCCTCTACTCGACGATCACCTTTCGAAAGGCAACAGTGAGGCGTACCCTAGAGGTGGTGTGTGCGAATCGTGTGTCATGTTTCAGTTATTCGTCTTGTCATGTTTGTCGTGTTCTACGCTTGATTTTATTTTAAGCCCATTCATTCTTGCATGCATATTTAACAGTTATAAAGTTTGCGGAAAAATAAATCTAAGGCTATTACAAAGGCGCGAGTCCACATCGCCAAAATTAAGCCGGACCCGATTTAGCGGAAAAATAAATAATGCGAAGTAAATAAAAGTGCGAAAAGTAAAGTTACATGGCTTTGGGACAATTACATAATTATTTGAATGATTATAAAATAAATGCGCGAAATAAAGAAATTAAAACAAAATTAGGGCGTTGGACCCTTTTACAAACAATTAAAATTAATCAAGGAATTTAAAATTAAAATTAAATGAAAAATGGTATTTTTGTGTTTTTAGATTTAATAAGGAAAAGAAGTTAATTGAAATTAAGTTAAACGGCAAACCCTAATTCTAATATTTTTTATTTATTATGAAAGAATTAAAATATAATCTACATTAAACCCTAAATTATTCATGTACATTTAATTATAAAAATAAAATAAATAATATTATTAATATTGTGAAAAAAAGGAAAAAATTAAAAAAATATAAAAACTATCAATTAACCTAATTCTACATTTTTTGGATTTTTATTAAAAGGAATTAAAGTTGAAAACCTAATTAAACTAAATAATTATAAGCATTTATTATGAAAATAATTAATACATAAATATTTATTAATTTTTTTTGGCCTTTTCTGATTTTTTGAGTGTTTTTGTATTTTTGTATGTTTTTGTATTTTTGTTAAAAATAATTAATTAAAACAAATAATTAAAATAAACATAACAATTAAAATAAATGAAATAAAAAAGAAAATCAAACCAGAGTGGGGTGTTGCCCCAAATAAGGAGGTTCAGGCCTAGAAAATCAGGCCCATTTGATTTGGAATTCGTTTGACTTTCCTAATCATGTGCCAACGCGTTGACCTGCTGTATGCTGCGCCTTGAATATTGGCCATTGATCTGATCATTTTGGACGCGTGGATGGCCATGCTTTGAGTGTGCATGATGAGTCTTAAGATGATGCCTGCATGAGAATACGCGTTGAAAAATAATAGTGAAATTTTGCCAGACCTGGGACTTGAACCCAGGTCATGAGAGTCATATGCGTTGATACCTGCCAGCTGAGCCATTGTGTTCCATTTAACATATTATATCAATTAAATAACAAAAAGCAAAATCAATGCATAATGGGCAAAACGCGCGTAAATTTGAAACACCCAACCAGGGCCTGCCAACGCATCATCGTCTTCATCCCTTTTTTTATTTTTTCTGAAACATAAGCATACGGCAACGGTTTTAGAAACGTTGCATTAGGGGGGATTCAAGAAAATAGCGAATAGCCCTCCTTGATACATAAATCCATCGCGAGGTATGTTTCTTGTTCATGGGAACACGCTGATTGCAATGGTCTTAATCTTGAGTCCCAATTGTTCCTTGGGTGAGAAACCCCAAATCAAGAACTCTGAAAACCTAAATTTCGATCATGGCGAATTCGCGTACAACATGTAAAACTTCAATCAAGCATAAGGGTTAGTTTCAGAAACTCAAAACAAACATGATGCAATGAATAGAATGCTGTAAAAGTGCTTAAAAAATGCTATACGATTTCAAAAAATTCTTGGTACAGTTTGAGTTCTAACTACCACTTCTTGAGGTTTTAATCGTTGTTATTGATTGGAATGTGTCCAGCAATTGCCACTGAAGCTTTTGGAACAGGTTTGGAAGTTTGAATCGACCTCTAAGGCACTTTTCAGATTTGAGTTTTTTAGGAGAATTTTCAATTTGCCAAGGGTTTCTTATGCGCAGCTTGCAGTCTAATCCTTTTAGGTCTTTGCTTCTGAGTATGTATAGAACATGCTAGGTCAACAAAATTACACAAAATCTCAAGCATTCATTGTTTTACATATTTGATTTTATGAAATCTTTTTGAATCTTTTTTTCATGGTTTTTGTGTTCAATCAGCTCAAATCTTATCAAAACTTGCCATAATCAATCAAGCACGAAATATTGACCTTGGAATGTGCATAAAAAGATTTTTTTAGGTTAGGTTTATATTTTCCATGTATTAAAATGATTTAAATGAATATAAATTAATATAAATTCAAATAAATAATTAAAAAATATGAAAATACTTCCCTTTGGGCCTAGTGGTCGTGCATAGGCTTGGCATGAAGAAACTTGGAAGAAAAATGGGCCCATTTGCATTTTTAGGCCTTTTGCATCAATGTTGACTTTTCAAAATTCCTAAAAATTTCCCAACTTCCACAAGGCATAACTTGGTCAATTTTTAAGCTTTTCACATGTTCTTGGACATTTTGGAAAGGTATTTGAGTCCTTTAACCAATGCCTTTGGTCCCATGTCATTTTGATTTACCAATCTCAAGTTATGGCCTTTGACTTAAAGTCCCTTTTTGTTGACTTTTGAAAATGACCTATAATGTTGAAATTGATAACTTTTTGTGAGAGCATTTCTTGGACTTGGAATATGAAGATGAGTTGTAGGAAATGTCTTTCTCTTCAAAATGAGCTTTGGATGCAATTTTTCTGATAATCCATGTGAAAGTTATGCCCTGGTCAATTTCAGTTGACTTTTTCAGCTGTCCAAATATAGTAACTTTTGCATCTTTGATGATTTCTGAGCCAAATCTTGAAAATCATGATCAAGCATTGATCAAATGATGTTTGTGGCTTCAAAATGATATGTTGACCAAAAATTTGAACTTTTGACTGTCAAATGACCATTTTGCCCCTACAGTTGACTGTAGTGCAATCTAGGGTTTTGACTGTGCAATTTTGAGCTGAATGCCTTGAAACTTGGTATGAGGATGTTTGACCACATTTGTAGGCATATGAGACTTGATTGGTCCTTTGAAATCTTCATTTTCTTGACCAGAACTCAAACCCTAGTTTTGACTGTCTAGGAGACAGTTGAGCTGCACAACCCTTGGGGAACTTTGTGACCTTGACTTGACAAAATCTTGGAGAATATGGGAGGGCAAATTTTGGGGTGCAACACCAGGTCCCCAACTTGAGACTCTTGTGGTCTAACTTTCTTGTTAAATGCCCTGATCATCCGTTTTTGGTACGTCTGACCATGACAGATAGCAGTGAATCTCTTTTCGTCAATCAAATTTAATTGATCAAGTCGAGTCTGGATCCAGTCATCTTCACTCAAGTCTGCATCCTTCATTATCCGGAGAGAGGGTATCTGGACTTCAATTGGCAAGACTGCCTCCATGCCATAGACCAAGGAGAAAGGAGTTGCCCCGGTTGACGTCATTGCTGAGGTACGGTACCCATGAAGAGCGAACGGTAACATCTCGTGCCAATATTTATAGGTCACTGTCATCTTCTGCACAATTTTCTTGATATTCTTATTAGCTGCCTCTACAGCCCCATTCATCTTCGGCCGGTAGGGAGAAGAGTTGTGGTGCTGTATCTTGAATTGTTCGCAGAGCTCAGTGATCATTTTGTTATTGAGATTAGTAACATTGTCCGTAATGATTCTTTCCGGGACGCCGTACCGACAGATCAGATTATGCCGGATGAAACGTGCCACGACGCTCTTGGTTACCGTTGCGTAGGAAGCTGCCTCAACCCACTTCGTGAAGTAATCGATCGCCACCAAGATGAAGCGATGCCCATTGGATGCCGTCGGTCGGATCTCACCGATCATATCAATGCCCCACATTGCAAAAGGCCAAGGTGCCGTCAGGACGTTCAGAGGAACCGAGGGATGTGCACCTTGTCAGCATAGATCTGGCATTTGTGACAAGTTCGAGAGTGTTGGTAACAATCGGCTTCCATTGTGGACCAGAAATATCCTGCCCGAAGGATTTTCTTTGCCATGGTGTGTCCACTGGAATGTGTTCCGAATGTACCTTCATGCAGTTCTATCATGATCTTCTCTGCTTCAGCCTTATCCACACAACGCAGTAGAGTTGAATCATGATTCCGTTTGTAGAGAATGTCGTTGCTGAGGAAGAATTTTGCCGCAAACCTCCTCATGAATTTCTTGTCATTGACAGATGCACCTTCAGGGTATTCCTGAGCTTCCAAGTACCTCTTCACCTCATGATACCAGGGTTTTTCAGTCACCTTTTCGGCCTCAAGATCGCATCAGTATGCCGGTTCGTCCAACTTCCAGATAATGATCCGGGGAGACTCATTGTCCCATTTAACTTTGAACATTGAAGACATCGTAGCTAGTGCGTCCGCTAGTTGATTCTCCTCTCTTGGGAAGTGCTCAAAAGTTATCTCTTCAAAGTGGGGAAGCAAGGTCAACACATACTCCTTGTAAGGAATAAGATTTGGGTGTTTCGTATCCCACTCGCCTTTGATCTGATTGATCACGAGAGCGGAATCTCCGAAGACACTCAGAAATTTGATCCTTAAGTCGATTGCAGCTTGCAGACTCATGATACATGCCTCATATTCTGCCATGTTGTTGGTGCAGTTGAAACACAATCGGGCGATGAGTGGAGTATGAGTTCCTTTGGGAGATATGATTATAGCGCCGATGCCGTTACCCAAAGCATTGGAGGCTCCGTCAAAATGCATAGACCATCGGGATCCTTCCTCAGGTCCTTCATCCGGTCCAGGTACTTCACAGTCAGTTACCACCATGATATCTTCGTCCGGAAAATCAAAGTTCAATGATTGGTAATCGTCCACAGGTTGGTGTGCCAAATGATCTGCCAGTACACTTCCTTTAATTTCTTTCTGAGTTGTATACTGGATATCATATTCTGTCAAGATCATTTGCCATCTCGCTATTCTTCCAGACAGAGCAGGCTTTTCGAATATGTACTTGATGGGATCCATCTTTGAAATCAAAAGAGTAGTGTGAGTCAGCATATACTGTCACAGCCAGCGAGCAGCCCATACCAGAGCGTAGCAAGTTTTCTCAAGCAGTGAGTAACGAGACTCACAGTCGGTAAACTTTTTTATCAGGTAATAAATAGCGTGCTCTTTTCGGCCAGACTCGTCATGCTGCCCCAGCACACACCCCATTGAATTGTCAAGTACGGTTAAGTATAGTATCAGAGGTCTTCCTTCCACTGGTGGCATAAGAATGGGTGGCTCTTGGATATATTCCTTTATCTTTTCAAAGGCAGCCTGACATTCATCGTTCCAGCGTACCACTTGATCTTTCTTCAGTAATTTGAAGATTGGCTCACAAGTAACAGTCAGATGTGAGATGAATCGGGCAATGTAATTCAGTCGTCCCAGGAAGCGTCTGACTTCTTTCTCTGTCTTTGAGGTTGGCATCTCTTATATGGCTTTTACCTTGGCAGGATCCACCTGAATACCTTTATCGCTTACAATGAAACCTAGCAATTTTCCGGACCTTACCCCAAAGGTGCATTTGTTGGGATTCAACCTCAGCTTGTATAACTTTAGTCGGTCAAACAGCTTCCTTAGATGATCAAGGTGCTCCTCCTCAGTTTGAGACCTTGCAATCATGTCATTAACATATACCTCAATCTCATGATGGATCATATCATGAAATAAAGCAATCATGGCACGTTGGTAGGTTGCCCCATCATTTTTCAACCCGAATGGCATGACCTTGTAGCAGAAGGTGCCCCACTGAGTCACAAAGGTAGTCTTCTCCATATCTTCTGGAGCCATCTTGATCTGATTATACCCTGAAAAACCATCCATGAAGGAGAACACCTTGTGTTGAGCAGTATTGTCAACAAGAACGTCAATGTGAGGTAAGGGGAAGTCATCCTTGGGGCTTGCCCTGTTTAGATCCCTGTAGTCGACACACATCCTGACTTTTCCGTCCTTCTTCGGAACTGGCACCACATTGGCAACCCACTGAGGGTAAGAAGTTACTGCTAGAAACCCGACATCGAATTGCTTCATAACCTCAGCCTTGATCTTTTTGGACATCTCTGGGCGCATACGGCGGACCTTTTGCTTTACCGGAGGGCAGTCTTCCTTGGTTGGCAGGTGATGAACTACAATGTCGGCATCCAAACCAGGCATGTCTTCATAGGACCAAGCAAATATCTCCATGTAATCATGTAGCATCTGGATCAATCGTTGCTTCACGCTGAGCTCTAGATTAGCCCTAATCTTGACCTCTTTTCTATCTGTCTCAGTACCCAGGTTAACTATTTCCACCGGCTCTTCATGTGGTTGAATAGCCCTCTCTTCTTGGAGTAGCAGTCTTGCGAGTTCACCAGGAACTTCGCAATCATCTTCACCTTTGTCTTCGGCCAAGTTGATCGGATTCTCGAAGTCATAACTGGTGGTAGCAGAGCTGTTACCAGTGAGATCCAGAGTGGATTGAAACCTGTATAAGTGAGTGTGTGTAAATATAGCTGTTTTGCAATATATAACACAGAAAGAAAAAGAGCACAAGATTTGAAATGCAACAAACGTCCAATGTTTTGATTGATGATATATGGAAATGTCATACAAAAAAGCCCTCACAAATGGAGCTACGATGCCCCGGGTAGGACACCGAGCCAATAAAGTTTTAACATTTTGTTTGTTACAAATTGAAAATCAAAAGAGTTAATTACTGCGTGACAAATGTGATAGGTGTAAAATCCTTTGCCGTCCAGTTGCTTGGTCCGTTGCTGGTGGTTGGATAGATCCAACTGTCAAACTCTGCTTCCTCTACGTCCTCCTCGATAGCATTCACCCTTGGACTGGTGATAAACACTGGAGCCTTTCTGATCTTTTCCTTGCGCACAACCCTCTGAGCCTCTGCAGTAAAGCCCAGCCCAAACTTGTCGTTCTTTTGAGTGAAGTCAGGAAGCTGACCCCAATTTGCACAATTGCCATTCTCGATTACAGCCCGGGCATCCTTTAAGGACGCCATCTTCAATGGAAAGCCTTCTTCAACCACTGTTTCAGCCGATGCCAATGTTGGAGGTACCTCTTCAAAATGCTGAAAGGGGGTTTCAATAAACTCCCCGTCCATCTCGATATACCGGAATGAATTCAAGTGACTAACCATGTATTCCTCCTCACCCTGCACAGTAACAATCTTCCCTTTGACATGGTATTTGAGCTTTTGGTGTAGAGTGGATGTTACTGCCCCAGCCTTGTGAATCCAGGGTCGACCCAACAAGCAGGAGTAAGATGGACGAATATCCATTACATAGAACATTGAGTTGAAGACTTGGGAACCCACACGAATAGGGATGTCTACTTCACCGTGCACCATCCTCTTAGAACCGTCGAAGGCTCTAACAATGATGTTACTAGATTTCAATTCCAGGCCCTCGCAATCCAAGCGATCCAATGCCTTTTTGGGCAAAACATTCAGGGAAGAACCGGTATCCACCAACACGTGTGCGAGAGTAGTGCCCCTGCATTCTATAGAGACATGCAGGGCATCATTGTGATTTTTCCCTTTGGCGGTAAGGTCAGCATTTGAGAACCCCAGACCATTGTCAGTTGTCAAATTAGCCACACAGTCGGTGAATTGATCCGCGGAGGTCTCTTGCGGCACATGGGCCGTTTTCAGAAATGAAATCAGGGCTTTTGCATGGTCCTCTGAGCATAGCAGCAATGATAGCATAGAGATTTTGGAGGGGGTATGCCCCAACTGTTCAACAACATTGAAGTCACTCTTTTTAATGATTTTAAGGATTTCCTCCATTTCTTGTTGGGAGGCTTCGACAGCAGTCTTTTTTGGTGCCTCCGTCCTGGAAGGCAAATCGGCAGCAACTTCTTTGCCCCGAGCATCAGAGGACTCGGCGGCAGTAGTAGACACGGGAACTTGAATCGGAACATGCACACTTGCGGGTGTGATGGTGAGAGGTTTTAGGATAACTGGCGGTGCAATTTCAGGCGAGAAGAGCCTGCCACTGCGGGTAATCTTGGCGGGACTAGTGATGTTACTGATACTGGTATTGGTGTTGAACTCCTGCTTCACTCCAAGCACATACACGTCGGCCCCATAATGCCATGGGACCGCTTTATCAGACTCATAGGGGAGAGGCCCCGGAACAGTAATAGTAATGGGTGCAACAGACATAATTTGGATTGGCTTCCTCGGGGGAGCTTTGGCAGGATTGTAAATTGTGACAACAGATATTTCTTCAGCGGAAACAAACGGAACAACAGTTTTCTTGAACAGAATTTCTTTGCTATCCATCAGGCTTTGGATGCCTGATTTCAGCAGCGGACAACCGGTAGGGATAACAGCACACAGGAGGCAACCCTTGCTACAACCCGGAAATAAACCGGCTAGCAGTAAGTTCCTCTTAACAGTCAATAGAGGGGTAGCAACATCATTCACCGAAACAACATATAAATCTTCCTCGATGGCATTTACTCTATGCTGGGGCATAGGAGCAGTTACAACATTTGGCCTCTCAGGCGCCTCAAACTGAATTTCCTTCGCATCAATAAGGTCTTGCACCTTGTTTCTCAAGGCCCAGCAATCATCAGTAGTTTGCCCGGGGCTATCAGAATGATAAGCACAACGGGCATTTGGGTTATACTTAAGAGATGCAGTATTCACGACCTTTGGCGCTTCTTTGATGGTCACCAAGTTGGTTGATAACAGTTGCGGTAAGATTTGTGACAAGGTCATACTAAACCGAGTATACTATCTCTTGGGCCTTTCACCTCTTTGTTGATTGTACTGCTGAGGAGCAGCAACAAGTTTTGAAATGACTAAAGCATTGATGGCTTGGCGACTTTCTGGCTTGACTTGTCTTCTAGGACCATAGACGGCACTTGCTTCTTTCTTAAACGGCCTCTTCTCAGTACTTGGGGAGGCAGCTTTTTGTATCTTTCCTGACCTGATGCCAGCTTCAATTCTTTCTCCTGTCAGAATCAAATCCGTAAACCCAGCGGAGGATTTACCAACCAAATGATTGAAAAATGGACCAGACAAAGTCCCTAGAAACATATCAACCAACTCCCGATCAGTCAATGGAGGCTGCACCCTGCCAGCCAAATCTCTCCATTTTTGTGCATATTCTTTGAACCCTTCGCCCGTTCCTAGAGACATACCCTAAAGTTGGGTACGCGTAGGAGCGAGATCAGAATTGTATTGATATTGTCTGTAGAATACGGTTGCCAAATCTTCCCAGTGTCGGATACTGGTTCCATCTAGTTGGTAGAACCACTCAAGCTGTGACCCCGAAAGGCTATCTTGGAAGAAGTGAATCCAAAGGTTCTTATCTGCCGTGTAAGGTTGGATCTTCCTTACGTACGACCTTAGATGCAGCTTTGGACAGGAAGCCCCGTCGTATTTGGCAAAGGCAGGCGCCTTAAACTTGTGTGGGATTACTACCCCAGAAGATAACCCCAAATCTCCGAAATCCAGCCCCGGTACATTCTGAATCTCCATGGCGCTCAAGCGGTCTTCTAATTGCTTATATCTGTCAGCAGCGGGTGGGTATTGTTCATCATTGTAGTCCGTCTCGTTGTCAGAGACTGCAGGACTAGGAGCTCCTCCCCCTTGGGGACTGTTTTTCTCAGCAGAAGAAGTAGTTGGTTCAGCTTCATTATGGAGTGTGTTCCCAAACCTGCGTCCGGTGTTGAATAACGCAGTCCTCTTTTTCTTCTTCAGGAGTAGGTGTTATACCCCAAAATTTGCCCTCCCATATTCTTCAAGAAATTGCCAAGCCAAGCTAGAAAATTCCCCAAGGGTTGTGCAGTGCAACAGTCTCCCATATAGTCAAAATTAGGGTTTTGAGTCTGATCAAGAAAAGGAAGTTTTCAAAGGCCCAATCAAGTCTCATATGCTTACAAACATGGTCAAGTGTCCTCATATCAAGTTTCAAGGCATTCAGCTCAAGATTGCACAGTCAAAACCCTAAATTGCACTACAGTCAACTGTAGGGGCAAAATGGTCATTTGGCAGTCAAAAGTTCAAATTTTTGGTCAACATATCATTTTGAAGCCACAAACATCATTTGATCAATGCTTGATCATGATTCTCAAAATTTGGCTCAGAAATCATCAAAGATGCAAAAGTTGCTATATTTGGACAGCTGAAAAAGTCAACTGAAATTGACCAGGGCATAACTTTCACATGGATTATCAGAAAAATTCCATCCAAAGCTCATTTTGAAGAGAAAGACATTTCCTACAACTCATCTTCATACTTCAAGTCCAAGAAATGCTCTCACAAAAAGTTATCAATTTCAACATTATAGGTCATTTTCAAAAGTCAACAAAAAGGGACTTTAAGTCAAAGGCCATAACTTGAGATTGGTAAATCAAAATGACATGGGACCAAAGGCATTGGTTAAAGGACTCAAAGACCTTTCCAAAATGTCCAAGAACATGTGAAAAGCTTAAAAATTGAGCAAGTTATGCCTTGTAGAAGTTGGGAAATTTTTGTGAAATGGCAAAAGTCAACTATCCTTGAAAATCCAATTTTTGACAAAAGGGCCCCATTTTTTCCACTTGGTTCATCCTTGTCATGCCACACACGTGTCCCATGGTTAATTTCAAGACCAAATATTGATTTTTTTATTTTATTTAATTTTTGATGATTTAATTCATTTTAATTCTTTGAAAATTCAAATAAAATTTAAAAACCAATGGAATAGTGTCATGTGAACTTGGACAATTTCTATGTATCATGAACCAACTCAAGAAATCAGGCTAGGGTTCATTTGCACACTAGGTCTAGGTTTTGGCTAAAAAGTAGGAAAAATGGTTAAGGGTGAAAACCCTAGGACTTATTCTTTCCCAAGCATGAATTAAGGTGAGTTAACAAGCCAATTCCATTCCATGATCATCACTGAGTCCAACCCTAACCATAACATAGCAAAAGGCTCGCTCAAAAGCTGATTGGAACTTTGAAAAAGAAGGCATAAAGCACAAATCTGAAATCAGTGCTAGAGGATCTTTCAAGCATCAATTTTGATTCCATAAGCATCCTGGACAATCACTGAACACATTCCAATTCCAAACATCTTCCAAAACTCCCTGAACTGGTACCCCTAACTCAGACTGTAACTCAAAATATTTGAAATCGTATTCTCAATTCCAAGCCTCTTCATTGCATTTCAAACATATATCCTTGTTCCTTACAAAGTTTCTAAGCTCTCCATTATATTTAATTGCATTTTTAGTGATCATACGTGATTCCACCATTTTCATGTTCTAGGGTTTTGTAGAGCTTAATTTAGGGCTTTTGTAAATAAGAAAAATCAGAGCTCAAGACCATTGCCATCACACTCAACGCATCTGGACGAAAAGATTCATACACTCGCGCCTAATTTATATTTGGAAACAAGCTAATCGCTATTTTTCTGTAGCTAGCTTTAAGCCACGCATGAAAAACCGTGGCCAATGCGTTTTGTTTTTACAGGGATGAAGAAGACGGTGTCGTGTCACACAGGGACAGGTCCATTTAAATTTGCGCGCGTTTTGATGACTACGCATTGGTTTTGTTTTTTATTATTTGTTTGCCATTATATATTAAATGAAGCACAAATGGCTCAGTGGCCAGGGATACGCGCATGTAACCTCAATGACCTGGGTTCAAGCCCCAGGTCTACACAACTTCCATTATTTTTCTATTCAAGTTCCTGTGCAGGTTTCTCATTAAGGCGCACCATGCTCCTTCATCCTCCCACCATCCACGCGTCCATCCCACTCAGATCAAAGGCATAAGATCAAGGAACACCATAAGTCCCAGTCAAAGCGCCATACATGATTAGAAAAGTCAACCAATTCAATGCAAATGGGCCTGATTTGCTAGGCCTGCACCTCACAACTTTGGGGTTACCCCCCCCCCTGGTTTGCCTTATTATTTTTTATTCTTTCTTTAATTTTTCTTTTTATTTCTTTTATTTGCTATTTAATAAATTAATTATTTTTACATAAATATAATAAAAACATGCAAAAATCAGAAAAGGCCAAAAAAATATAATTTTATTTAATTATTTTCTAAATAAATTGCATGTAAATATTTAGTTTTAATTAGGTTTTCAACTTTAATTCCTTTTAATAAAAATCAAAACAAAAACATAGAATTAGGTTAATGACTTTTTCCTTTTAACTTTCCTTGTTTTTTGCCATAGTATTAGTATTTTTCATAATTAAACTAGGGTTGCATTTTAGGTTAGATTTTAATACTTTCTTAATAACTAAAAATCCAAAAAAATAGAGTTTAGGTTTAAATAACTTTTTATTTTCTTTTTTTAATTTTCCTTTTTTTCAGAATAATAATATTATTTGTTTATTTCCATAAATCAAAAATTGTACATAAATTAATTTAGAGTTAAAATAGGTTAAAAGTCAATATTTTCATAATAAACTTAAAAAAACATTAGAACTAGGATTTTAATTTTAATTAATTTTTTCTTTTTTTCTTTTAAATCTAAAAAACCCAAAAAATACCATTTTTCATTTAATTTTAATTTTAGATAACTTAATTATTTTAATTCCTTTAAAGGGTCCAACGCCCTCGCATTTGATTATTTTCTTTTTCGCGCGTTTCATTTATTTCTTTTGTAAATAATTATGTATATGCCCCAAAGCCTTGTAAATTTATCTTTCACTTTTATTTATTCGCTTTATTTACTTTCAGTCAAATCGGGTTCGGTTTATTTTGGCGATGTGGACCCGCGCCATTTGTAATAGTTTAGATTTATTTTCTCGCAAATATAACTGTTAATAAATATGCATGAAAGAATGTATGGACTTAAACATAAAATCAAGCGTAGACCACAACAAACATGACAAGACAAAATAATTGAAACATGACACACGAACTGCACAAACCACCCCTAGGGTACGCCTCACTGTTGCCTTTCGAAAGGTGATCATCGAGTAGAGGACGTCTTAGTAAGTCCTCATGATCCGGGAACCTGGCATGAGGGTAGCTTCTAAGGTGTCTTCCCATTGCTCCGGTGATCACCATGTCCCTAAACCTCGAATTGACCCGAACACCTCCAACGGTGGTGCTACCTACCCCTCAATGGTGGGATGGCACTACTTTTAAGGACATTTACACAGACGAATTCCTTAGGGTAGGTAGGTTCTCAAGGATACTTGCTCTAATTTCAAACAAATCAAAACATCTTCACACCAACACTTTCAAAACAAACTTTTCAAACACTCTGACGTACGAGTTGAATTGAAACTTTTCAAAGAATATTTTTGAAACCCACATTGAAAAGCAAGCAAACAATTTTGAAAACACAATGAACAAGTACCTAAGAGCCCATGGATAACCATGGATAGAAAGGGTGCTAACACCTTCCCTTTCTATAACCTACCTCCCGAACCGAGAGCAATCTCTTTAAAGGAATTTTTCTGTGCTTTTGTCCTTTCCATTTGGAGAAAATAAAAGACGGTGGCGACTCTTGCTTACCGCGACATTTCGCGAACCAGCTTTAAAACAGTCAGTTCCAGATCCACCGATCACAGAACTGGCGACTCTGCTGGGGATGAACTTAAAGTGAGGTGTACCTTAGGGCTAGGTCATAACTATGTTTTCAATTGTCTTCTTTGCTTGCTTTATTATTGTGGGTTGCTTGGGAGTTCTATAGATCCTAACCCGGATCTGGGGGATACCCTTTTAGAAAGTAGCAACAAGGCTGTGAGGGAACTGTGCGGGGTATACCGACATGGTTGAAACAGTCTGCTACGTTGATGTGGCACTTTGGTGTGTACCGGTAACCCTTGAGTCAGTCAAGGAGAGTACGGGGCCTCCATGTGGTGTCATGAAGCATCAACAGACCTTAGGAACCTTAATTGAACCATCTTGGCCTCTTTAGGGTAGTGAGATAACTGACTTTGGTGCAGTCCGAGGTTGGTTGATACTCGATACTACACTCAATTGAGGGTTGCTTTCCTGGGATATTTCGGTCGCCAGTTCAGTGGCTAAATCGAAACGATGAACAATGAAAGCAATCCCGTGATATTGGGAACCTTAGAACCCGGTTACTTTGATTAGGACAGGTTGAACCCACCAACTTCAAGAGGGTACTACCCAGACTCCATGCTGGCCTAAACTTTAAGGGTTTCTCTTGTGTGACTTGTGTGCCTTCCTACTTGAACTACTTGCATGCTTATTACCTGACATTTGTCTCTTGCAGGTTGTGATTGTAGTCCTTAATTAGGACTCATAACAGGGTATCCTAAGTTTCTTGCAGGTTTTTGCAGTCCTTAATTTGGACTCATAACAGGGTTACTCACATTACCCCATACATATCATGACATCATACCATTTGCATACATTCTAACCCATTTCAAGGATCTCAAGGGCTGGTGATACAGGTCATATAAATCAAACATCTAGCAAGGGGCAAAGAGGATTTATTTTCCTCTAGCCAATGTTGTCAGAGGCTATGACCCACTTGATATGGTGAGCTCTGACTCCTGAAGAAGGTTCCCTAACCAAGGTTGTTTGGAAATCAAAACCAGACATGATGACTAAAGTCAGGGGCTATGACCCACTTGATATGGTGAGCCTTTGACTCTTGAAGAAGAGTTCTCAATAACATGGGTGTCCTTCAATCAAGCTCTAAATTCCAATGCTAACAAATTTTCTTGTTTACCCCGCGAGATCCTTGAAAACATTGCATGCATATCATACATATCATTATATAACAGGTACCCTTCCTCTGCAGGTTGCTTACCTTCTTCGCTGTTTATTTCAGCAGCCTCGTCATGAATCCTGAATCATCAACCGAGGCATCTATCAAGGCTCTTCAGGCGCAGAACGCCCAATTTCAGGCACAGAACGCCCAATTTCAAGAGTTGATCAAGGGTTTGGCTCAGGGTCAACAAGAGTTGAAGACCATGCTTCTGAAGAAGACTAAGAAGAAGAGGAGGACTGTGCTATTCAACACTGGGCGCAGACTCGGGAACACTTTGGTTGAAGCTGAAAGGACTCCTCCATCTGTGACGGAAGGTAGTCACCAAGAAAGGGAGGTCCCTACTCCTGTGGGCTCTGATACTGAAACAGACTTCAACGACGAACAGTACCCTCCTGCTGAAGACCGGTACAAACAGCTGGAAGACAGACTAAAGGCTATGGAAATTCAGCAAGTGCCTGGATTGGATTTCGGAGACTTAGGGTTATCTACTGGGGTGGTGATCCCCCACAAGTTCAAAACACCGGCCTTCGTGAAGTATGATGGGGCTTCCTGTCCCAAGATGCATCTCCGTTCTTATGTAAGGAAGATCCAGCCTTACACAGCAGACAAAAACCTTTGGATCCACTTCTTCCAGGAGAGTCTTTCAGGGACTCACCTCGATTGGTTCTATCAGCTGGATGGAATCAGCATTCGTAACTGGGAGGATCTGGCCACTGCTTTTTACAAGCAGTATCAGTATAATGCCGACCCCGCTCCTACGCGTACCCAGCTCCAGGGTATGTCGCTAGGGTCGGGTGAAGGTTTCAAGGAGTACGCACAAAGATGGAGAGACCTTGCTGGAAGGGTGCAACCTCCGTTAACTGACCGGGAACTCGTTGATATGTTCTTGGGGACCCTATCCGGGCCATTCTTCAATCACCTCATTGGTAACTCATCTGCTGGATTTACCGACCTCATCCTGACTGGCGAAAGAATTGAAGCTGGTATCAAGTCGGGGAAGATTCAAGAGGCCACACCTTCTGATATTCATAAAAAACCTTACACGGGAAAGAAGGAATCCAGTGCTGTATACAGTCAAAAGAGTCGCCGTGATCAACATGCAGGGGCAGTCATGATCTCTAGTTCTGCACCACGCCGTCAACCACAAAGGGGAAACCAGCAAAGGCCGGAAGGGCCTAAAAGGCAATTCACCAACATTAACATGCCTTGGTCACAAGCATTGCAGCATATGGTGAAGATGAACCTGATTGCAGTAATCAACCCTCCTGCCAATCCTAAGACCTCCTCTCCTAGCTACAATCCAGAAGCAAGGTGTGCCTATCATTCTGATAGCCCGGGGCACGATACTGAGGACTGTTGGGCACTGAAGTACAAAATTCAGAACATGATCGATGCCAAAGAGATCGAGTTCGAGCCTGCGGAGACTCCCAACGTGATCACCGCTCCATTGCCAAAGCAGGGCTAAATTTTTGTTCATTTGCTTTCAAGTTGTATTTTTCCTTTTCTTGTTCAGATAAACAATTATTGTGTTAAACTCTTTTATTTCATGAATGAATTACACATGTCTGTCTTGAATTAATTATGTTTACTATGCTTAAAACTGCTTTCATATTTTTTGCGATGGTCAATTCTAAACCTCTTGAGGGAGGATGACGAAAACGATACCACAAACTACAGTATGCTTTTGAACAGACCCCGCTGATGAGGTACAGGCATTGTTTCAATCCCTAAACACTGGAGTTATAAGGATGATAATCCCTCGTCAACCCCTCTGAGCCAAAGAAGTAGGAGTTTTTATTTTCGAAAATCAAAACCCTCAATCATAACCTGGGGCAGGGTAGTCTCTCAGTTGATCCGAGTGCATAACGAATGGCACCAAAAAGAGATCCTTACAAAACGAAGAAAGACAGTGATGGTTCCGAATAATCATAAGGACAGACAGTCATTATCAACAAAAAATCATAAATGAAAAGCCCAAAAAGTCAAAGCCAACGAAGAAGACTTACAAAACTGGGGCATCCCGTTGACTGTAATTCCAAAAAAGGAAACAGTTCAGGCAAAAAATAGGGATAACAAAATCAAAAAGAAAGAGGTCCCACAAACCCTCGACAAAAAATGATGACTGCCTATTCAGAATAAATCATCAATATCCGAATCATCACCGGAAAATCAGAGCAAAGACTCAAACAAGGTCTAACGCACGATCAACTGAGTTTAGGTTTGGAGAACATCACGAAGAGCGGGTGGGTACAAATAATTTGAGCCTTTATCCTTTGTTTCTTAAACCGTGAACCAGGCCACGATATAACTCTTAAAAGTCCTAGCTGAAGCATGGGTTAGTTCGAAAGCATACTGTTACGAAGGTATCCTGACTCCTGAAGGTTTGCTGTACAATATTGAGTTGACGTCGCACTGTATTACAAAAAATGCATTTTCAAAATTCAAGACAGACATAGACTTTTGCATCCTTAAAATAACCTTGTTTGCATATGACTACTTGTTTGAACAAGCAGGGAAATTTGCACGATGAACACCTTGTGAACAGAAGAACCTCCAATCAAGGGGCACATTGCTCATTATCTGGGGCATGGCAAAATACTTCCAACAGGGGCAACTCCCTACATTCTGAGAGCGTGGACATAGTCGGAAAAATACTGCGCATCATCAAAGACCCGCTAGGTTGACATGCCTAGGCAAAAATAAGGGCTTCCCGGCGAACCAAAAGGGTTCGGGCAAAATAAGGGATGAAAACAAAAACATGTACACCCGGCAAGTCGAAAACCTGAAAAAGCGGCTTGGGCAAAAAGGGATATCCCGGTGGACTGAAAACCCGAAAGGGCAGTCCAGGCAAAAGTTAGGGATCAAAGCATACGACTATGTTCCGGTATCTCATCATTTGTCTACCCGAAGATTTGTCAATCACCCACACAGGTATCCTCTTCCCTCACCTCCGAAACAGGGGCAATAATGAGTTATCCAGGCGATCCAATCGCTCTGCCAACCAAAGTATAAAGTAAAGATCAACATAAGGATGATTACCATCTACCTTTACAAATTCCAGATCATGGACAATCATCCACTTAATCAAAATCATGCAACCCTACACCGGTTCATTCTCAATTTTCATCCAGAAGTTTTTACACAAACTTATCCCGAAGTGACCTAACCCCAGTTCCTCCAGAAGTTTTACACAAACTTATCCAAGTAACCTTACCCCGGTTCCTCCAGAAATCTTACATGGATTTATCACAAGTAACCTTACCCCGGTTCGTCAAGAAGTTTTACACAAACTTATCCAAGTAACCTTACCCCGGTTCCTCCAGAAATCTTACATGGATTTAGCCCTACACCGGTTCATTCTCAATTTTCATCCAGAAGTTTTACACAAACTTATCCAAGTAACCTTACCCCGGTTCCTCCAGAAATCTTACATGGATTTAACCTTACCCCGGTTCGTCAAGAAGTTTTACACAAACTTATCCAAGTAACCTTACCCCGGTTCCTCCAGAAATCTTACATGGATTTATCACAAGTAACCTTACCCCGGTTCGTCAAGAAGTTTTACACAAACTTATCCAAGTAACCTTACCCCGGTTCCTCCAGAAATCTTACATGGATTTAGCCCTCACCCCGGTTCATCAAGAAGTTTTACATGAACTCACCTCATCAAGCAACCCTACACCGGTTCCCTCTCTTCAAGATGCTGTTTTACATGGACTCGTCACCCAGAAACCCTACACAGGTTCTCCCTTTCCAAGAACGAAGTTTTACACGAACTCATCATCAAAGTAACCCTACCCAGGTTCTTTCTCTATTTCAGATACGGTTTTACACGAGCTCATCAGCAGGCAACCCTACATAGGTTCCCTCTCTCAACTTACAAAATTACTATCAAAATTTCCCCAGGAGAGTCCCATCCAAGTTCCCCAGGATAGATGGAATTCATCTCCTCAAGCAGTAAGCCTATCCCCAGTAAATTCTGGAAGCTTATCCTTCACAGGACACGAACGCGTCGTCTGGCTTGATTTAAAGAGTTATTTCCTTAACAGGATATAACTGGGTTATCCTCAGCCAAAAGCCAAGGGAAGTTCGTCGTCAACGTAGTTCTTTCCTATCCCCAGCGAAGTCAATTCACACTTCCAATATAACAACGGTATCCCCAACAGAGTTACTATCAACATTCAGCAAAGCATCTCTATCCCCACAGAGTATTGCTTCCCAGCATGGTCGCTAGAGTATCTTTTCGCCCCGCAGAATCTCCCATTCGCCAAGTTTATTCCGCAACGGAGTCATCTTCTCCTACCGGTATTCTTGCAATTATCATCCCCAGCGGAAGCAAAAGCTTATTCTTCAACATCAGCCCAGGATAAGACTTCCCGGCACCCGTCAAGGATTCACTTTCCTAGACAAAAACATACATAAAACATCACATACACCATTATGGCATGCATGTACACATCATATCTTACAAATCTCATTTATGTTGAGAACATCATTGCTTGATCCATATCATGCATTGCATATGACTGACTTTTACCTTTCAGGGAAGATCCAGTTAAGTTCTCAAGCTACATTTCAAGACCTAGACCGGTTCAGTTAAATCGACCCCAAGATTTTCCTGATGCTTATCCAGTCAAAGGCCTTCTCTGGTTCAGTTAAATCGTCCCAAGATTTTCCTGATTGCTTATCCAGTTGAAGACATTTCAAGACCTAGACCGGTTCAGTTAAATCGTCCCAAGATTTTCCTGATTGCTTATCCAGTCAAAGGCCTTCTCTGGTTCAGTCAGATCAACCCTAAGATCTCTCTGATTCTTATCCCAGTAGAAGACACCCAAGATTTTTCTCAACGAGCGTTGTTGAAGTTAAAGTCACCCAAGGCTCTCTTACCATTCATGCTAAGGAAGTAATCATCCCTGGTTCTTTCATCGCCGTTTGAAGCTCCAGACTCAGCTCCTGTAACCAGTCAGGACACATCTATACCAGGCACCTAAAAATCAGCTCCTGTAACGTGTCGGGTACTCATTTTCTGTTTTGCGGGTGTGCAGGTTCTCGCTAAGGAATCTCCCACGCAATCAACATTCAGATGGCATCTATAAGCCCATCATCCTATCCAACAACCTCCAAATGGCATCTATAAGCCCATTCCCACCACATTGCTACCATGTGAGCGCAAATTTCCGGGCACTCTAGTGTCCAATCATCTTTTACCCTCGGATTACGAAAGGCCCGTCAGCCAATCTGCATCCTCAGGTCTAAGAAGATTGAACAGGGGCAACTGTTATACCCCAAAATTTGCCCTCCCATATTCTTCAAGAAATTGCCAAGCCAAGCTAGAAAATTCCCCAAGGGTTGTGCAGTGCAACAGTCTCCCATACAGTCAAAATTAGGGTTTTGAGTCTGATCAAGAAAAGGAAGTTTTCAAAGGCCCAATCAAGTCTCATATGCTTACAAACATGGTCAAGTGTCCTCATATCAAGTTTCAAGGCATTCAGCTCAAGATTGCACAGTCAAAACCCTAAATTGCACTACAGTCAACTGTAGGGGCAAAATGGTCATTTGGCAGTCAAAAGTTCAAATTTTTGGTCAACATATCATTTTGAAGCCACAAACATCATTTGATCAATGCTTGATCATGATTCTCAAAATTTGGCTCAGAAATCATCAAAGATGCAAAAGTTGCTATATTTGGACAGTTGAAAAAGTCAACTGAAATTGACCAGGGCATAACTTTCACATGGATTATCAGAAAAATTCCATCCAAAGCTCATTTTGAAGAGAAAGACATTTCCTACAACTCATCTTCATACTTCAAGTCCAAGAAATGCTCTCACAAAAAGTTATCAATTTCAACATTATAGGTCATTTTCAAAAGTCAACAAAAAGGGACTTTAAGTCAAAGGCCATAACTTGAGATTGGTAAATCAAAATGACATGGGACCAAAGGCATTGGTTAAAGGACTCAAAGTCCTTTCCAAAATGTCCAAGAACATGTGAAAATCATAAAAATTGAGCAAGTTATGCCTTGTAGAAGTTGGGAAATTTTTGTGAAATGGCAAAAGTCAACTATCCTTGAAAATCCAATTTTTGACAAAAGGGCCCCATTTTTTCCACTTGGTTCATCCTTGTCATGCCACACACGTGTCCCATGGTTAATTTCAAGACCAAATATTGATTTTTTTATTTTATTTAATTTTTGATGATTTAATTCATTTTAATTCTTTGAAAATTCAAATAAAATTTAAAAACCAATGGAATAGTGTCATGTGAACTTGGACAATTTCTATGTATCATGAACCAACTCAAGAAATCAGGCTAGGGTTCATTTGCACACTAGGTCTAGGTTTTGGCTAAAAAGTAGGAAAAATGGTTAAGGGTGAAAACCCTAGGACTTATTCTTTCCCAAGCATGAATTAAGGTGAGTTAACAAGCCAATTCCATTCCATGATCATCACTGAGTCCAACCCTAACCATAACATAGCAAAAGGCTCGCTCAAAAGCTGATTGGAACTTTGAAAAAGAAGGCATAAAGCACAAATCTGAAATCAGTGCTAGAGGATCTTTCAAGCATCAATTTTGATTCCATAAGCATCCTGGACAATCACTGAACACATTCCAATTCCAAACATCTTCCAAAACTCCCTGAACTGGTACCCCTAACTCAGACTGTAACTCAAAATATTTGAAATCGTATTCTCAATTCCAAGCCTCTTCATTGCATTTCAAACATATATCCTTGTTCCTTACAAAGTTTCTAAGCTCTCCATTATATTTAATTGCATTTTTAGTGATCATACGTGATTCCACCATTTTCATATTCTAGGGTTTTGTAGAGCTTAATTTAGGGCTTTTGTAAATAAGAAAAATCAGAGCTCAAGACCATTGCCATCACACTCAACGCATCTGGACGAAAAGATTCATACACTCGCGCCTAATTTATATTTGGAAACAAGCTAATCGCTATTTTTCTGTAGCTAGCTTTAAGCCACGCATGAAAAACCGTGGCCAATGCGTTTTGTTTTTACAGGGATGAAGAAGACGGTGTCGTGTCACACAGGGACAGGTCCATTTAAATTTGCGCGCGTTTTGATGACTACGCATTGGTTTTGTTTTTTATTATTTGTTTGCCATTATATATTAAATGAAGCACAAATGGCTCAGTGGCCAGGGATACGCGCATGTAACCTCAATGACCTGGGTTCAAGCCCCAGGTCTACACAACTTCCATTATTTTTCTATTCAAGTTCCTGTGCAGGTTTCTCATTAAGGCGCACCATGCTCCTTCATCCTCCCACCATCCACGCGTCCATCCCACTCAGATCAAAGGCATAAGATCAAGGAACACCATAAGTCCCAGTCAAAGCGCCATACATGATTAGAAAAGTCAACCAATTCAATGCAAATGGGCCTGATTTGCTAGGCCTGCACCTCACAACTTTGGGGTTACCCCCCCCTGGTTTGCCTTATTATTTTTTATTATTTCTTTAATTTTTCTTTTTATTTCTTTTATTTGCTATTTAATAAATTAATTATTTTTACATAAATATAATAAAAACATGCAAAAATCAGAAAAGGCCAAAAAAATATAATTTTATTTAATTATTTTCTAAATAAATTGCATGTAAATATTTAGTTTTAATTAGGTTTTCAACTTTAATTCCTTTTAATAAAAATCAAAACAAAAACATAGAATTAGGTTAATGACTTTTTCCTTTTAACTTTCCTTGTTTTTTGCCATAGTATTAGTATTTTTCATAATTAAACTAGGGTTGCATTTTAGGTTAGATTTTAATACTTTCTTAATAACTAAAAATCCAAAAAAATAGAGTTTAGGTTTAAATAACTTTTTATTTTCTTTTTTTAATTTTCCTTTTTTTCAGAATAATAATATTATTTGTTTATTTCCATAAATCAAAAATTGTACATAAATTAATTTAGAGTTAAAATAGGTTAAAAGTCAATATTTTCATAATAAACTTAAAAAAACATTAGAACTAGGATTTTAATTTTAATTAATTTTTTCTTTTTTTCTTTTAAATCTAAAAAACCCAAAAAATACCATTTTTCATTTAATTTTAATTTTAGATAACTTAATTATTTTAATTCCTTTAAAGGGTCCAACGCCCTCGCATTTGATTATTTTCTTTTTCGCGCGTTTCATTTATTTCTTTTGTAAATAATTATGTATATGCCCCAAAGCCTTGTAAATTTATCTTTCACTTTTATTTATTCGCTTTATTTACTTTCAGTCAAATCGGGTTCGGTTTATTTTGGCGATGTGGACCCGCGCCATTTGTAATAGTTTAGATTTATTTTCTCGCAAATATAACTGTTAATAAATATGCATGAAAGAATGTATGGACTTAAACATAAAATCAAGCGTAGACCACAACAAACATGACAAGACAAAATAATTGAAACATGACACACGAACTGCACAAACCACCCCTAGGGTACGCCTCACTGTTGCCTTTCGAAAGGTGATCGTCGAGTAGAGGACGTCTTAGTAAGTCCTCATGATCCGGGAACCTGGCATGAGGGTAGCTTCTAAGGTGTCTTCCCATTGCTCCGGTGATCACCATGTCCCTAAACCTCGAATTGACCCGAACACCTCCAACGGTGGTGCTACCTACCCCTCAATGGTGGGATGGCACTACTTTTAAGGACATTTACACAGACGAATTCCTTAGGGTAGGTAGGTTCTCAAGGATACTTGCTCTAATTTCAAACAAATCAAAACATCTTCACACCAACACTTTCAAAACAAACTTTTCAAACACTCTGACGTACGAGTTGAATTGAAACTTTTCAAAGAATATTTTTGAAACCCACATTGAAAAGCAAGCAAACAATTTTGAAAACACAATGAGCAAGTACCTAAGAGCCCATGGATAACCATGGATAGAAAGGGTGCTAACACCTTCCCTTTCTATAACCTACCTCCCGAACCGAGAGCAATCTCTTTAAAGGAATTTTTCTGTGCTTTTGTCCTTTCCATTTGGAGAAAATAAAAGACGGTGGCGACTCTTGCTTACCGCGACATTTCGCGAACCAGCTTTAAAACAGTCAGTTCCAGATCCACCGATCACAGTAGGGTCTTCAACTATTGCTGACCTTGGGCCAGGCTTAGGACCATCTCTTGAAACTGGGAACTTTGGGCCTGAAGGGCCTTGATTGCTTGCTCACTGGATGAGTCTGGATTCATGATGACTGTTCAAATAAACAGCGAAGAAGATTAAGCAACCTGTGAAAAAGGGTACCTGCGATGCATATGGTGCAATGAGATGCATATGTTTTATGTTTTCAAAGACAAACAAGATTCAACTTTGTAGACAAAAGGGAAACACACTTCATTAGATTCGAATTTTAAATTGTTCAACAACTTTCCCTTAGGCATTACAGGAATGAAAAATACTGAAAAGGAAATAAAAAACTGTAGAAGGAAATGTCCAAAGCCCATCAGTGCTCCCATGGCCTCCTCTTCTCAGTGTGGATGTAGTTGTTCAGGACCCGCTCTTCCTCCAATTGCTTAGTCAGCCTCTGGATCTTCCGTTCCTGTTCGTTGAACTTTTCCCGATAAAAATCCCGTTCTTCCTTTAGCTGCGCCCAAGATCTCTTCATTGTGTCAAAATCAGTGGGTATCTGAGGAGGGAGGACAGGTGGAGGAACCCCATCTTCATCAGGAGATTCAATAATGATAGGTCTGACAGCTTCGTACGGCATACCTAACTTCTGAGCACGGATGCGGACCCATTTGCAATAGGGTTCCATTGGTAGAGAAGTCTTTGGTCCTAACTCATGTGGGTCAGCTTTGTGAATTCTGTCCCAAGCCTTAATGAATCCATGGCGTAGTTTGTCACTGTCTACCTGAAACTCAAAATAGAAGTGAGGAACCAACATTTCATGAGGCCCAACTCTTCTGGCTCTTCCAAACTGGCGGAGAGCTAAGCATGGATTATAAGAGATCCCTCCTTGGATACCAATCAACGGAACATTAGGGTATTCTCCGCAACAATCAATGACAGCTACCTCATCCAAACCTCTGAGAGTCCAAGTGATGTCAATATCAGTGAGAGACATTAGCCTATGAGCCCAACCCTTTCCTTCTTCATTCTTCAGCACGAACTTAGGAAGGTGCGAAATAAACCACCTTACTAGCAAAGGAGCACAACACCACGGAGTTCCCCGTTTTCGAGCGGTACGAGCATAAAGTTGTTGCGGGATATCACCCAAAAGAGTGGGTACAGGATTCCGAGACATGAAGATCCTTATGGCATGGATACTGATAAAGGTGTCAGGATTGGGAAACAATACCAGACCATAGATCAAAAGAGCCATAATATCTTCGTATGCCTTGAAGTCCAAGTCATTCCAGAAATCATTAGCCTTGCCAAGCAGAAATTTGACTAAGAAGCCCTTAACTCCACTTCTAGTTTCCCAGTTAGCCAATACCTCTTCTTTGGTCAAGGGGAGAACTGCAGCAACCTCTTCAGGCCTAGGAGTCTTTTCCAAACCAGTGAATGGAGTTTGCTCCAAGACAGGGATCCCAAGCAAATAAGAGAATTCTTCCAGGGTAGGAACCAGCTGGAAGTCTTGAAAGGTGAAACAATGATACAGGGGGTCATAAAACTGGGTCAGAACACTTATCAATTGTTGGTCCCATTTTGCAGTGATCAAGCCAATGAGAGAACCATGCCTGTTGATGAAGGAAGAAGTGTTTGGAATCCTACCCACCAAATCCTTGAGCAAAGTTGGTGGTTGAACAAAGTTGAGCCGGATAGTATTCCTACGCACGGGCATCATGATGTCCTACAAAACAGAGCAAAGATGAAAGTTTTTTTTGTCTTTGAAATGGGTTAGTCCTCTATACAGGATGCATGCAATGGTATGATGGCATGATGCTATGATGAAGCACACCACAAGTATTCACATAGGCAAGCATGATAAGGCACACAAATCACACAAGACAACCCTTAGGTTTCAGGCCAGCATGAAGTTTAGGTATTACCCTCTTTTGGTTTCGTTGGTTAAAACCTGTCCTATCAAAAGTAACCGGGTTCTAGAGGATCTCAAATCATTGACTACCCGCAATCGGTCATAACTCCAGCATCGCAATCTTTTCTTGCGGCCAGAACCATCGCGAGAGTTTAGCCTCAATGAGTGTAGCATACTGCTACTGTTCTAATGGCCAAGTTTGGTTAATTTAGGGTTCTAAGGTCGGTTGGTGTTTAATGACTCCTTAGAAGACCTATATTCTCCTCATTGCAACACAAGGGATATAGGTCCAAACCAAGGTGCCACACCAACGTAGCCACTGCTTCACCCATGTCGGTCTACGCCGGACAGGTCCCTCATAGATTATGCTACCTAAAAAAAGGGTATTCCCCAGATCCGGGTTATGATCTATGAAACTCCGATGCAAAGCCCACAAATATAAAAGCAAACAATTGAAAACAAAAGTGATCTAAGCCCTAAGGTTACTCCACTTTTAATAGATTCCTCAGCAGAGTCGCCAGTTCTGTGATACGGTGGGAGAACTGACTATGATTTTGCGTTTGTTTTCGCAAATGTTTCGGTTGAGCAAGAGTCGCCACCGACTTTTTATTTTATCCTAAGGAAAGGTTAAAAAGCACAGCAAAAACCTTTTGAGATGTTTTCTTGGGTTCGGGGAGTAGATTATAGAAAGGGAAGGTATTATCACCCTTTCTATCCATGGTTATCCATGGGCTCTTAGTTACTTGCTTAGATCAAACTTGCCTTAATTTTCAATTGTTTGAAATGGTGCTTGTGTGTGTGGGTTTGAAAATGTTTTGAAAAGAAGCCAATGTGGTGGCAACCTTTGTAATGATCCATGTTGGGATGTATACAAAGGTGTATGTCTTTTGAAAAGGTTTTCATTTGTTTTTGAAAGTTGTTTTGAAAGTGTTGTGAGACGTGGTTTTAGAAAATAGGCAAGTGTTTTGTTTTTGCAAGTTTGATTCAAGTAACTAAGAGGTTATCTACTCCTAAATTTCTCAAAGTTTATTGCTATGTTTTAACCCTTTTAACAAGTTTGTTCCACCATTGTATTTGGTGGACAATCTCATGTTAGGATGTGAAAGGGACGGGCGCGGGTCATCGTTTAGACCATAATTGCAATGGTGTCGAGTATCTTTGGGCAATTTTCTTTAAGGGACTTGATCATTTGTTTAGGCAACTTTTTGAAAGCGTCATCAAGGGACTATGATCATTTGATTTGTGTTTGTTTTGCCCAAAGAGACCTAACATGCAATATGGCCCATTTATTGAAGGCAACAAGTGGAATACCCTAGGGGGTGCAAGTGTGATTTGTGTGTCCATTTTCATGCTTGTTTATCTTGAAATTAGGTCAAACTATTTTCGTTGTTTTTTCGCATACAAACCCTAATTCTAACATGGTATAATTAGAAAGCAATAAAGTGCGAAAAATAAATTTACTAAGCTATTACAACACCATATATGGGAAGGGGGGTACAAATGTTCAAATGGGGATTTTGACAAGGAATTTAAACCTAAACTATTACATCAATATTGAATTATTTACAAGATAATTTAATTGCACAAATTAAATAAAATAAGAATAAATATGCAAGATGCAAAAAATGGTTTTTTGTATGTATGAAAAAAGTATTTTTATATGTCAAAATAAACAAAAATAAAAGTATTATTTTTTGGAGTTTTTTTTTTTATGTTTAGGGCAAAACCCTAATTTCTTAAATAAAATGGATTAATTATTTAATATGTATAATATTTATTTATTATATACAAAAATAAAATAAAAATGAAGTATATTTGTAAAAAGGCATATTTATATTTAAATATTAATAAAAATAAAAAGTATATGTATTTTGCATTTTAACCCTAAATATATTAATAAATATATACATATATATATATATATATATATGTATTATTTACTAAATATGTATTATATGTACAAATTGATAATATTTAATATTTAATAAAAAAAGTATTTTTTATATAAAATATTTTCAGAAGGTAAAACAAAATAAAAATGAAAATAAAAATGTGTTTGTATATTTTTAGTATTTTTTAATAAAAGTGTATCTATTTATTTATTTATGTATAAAAACTAACCTAAACAAACAAATACCTAATAAATAGGAAAATAGTGCAAAAAATTATTTTTATATTTTTTATATTATGAGGGAAAATAAACAAGTCAAACCAAAAAAAGAAAAGTAAAAAAATCATTAAAATGAACAAAATGGGCTCAGGTGGTGTAAAAACAAAATCAGGGTGCAAAAAGAAATGTGAAACAGGCCCAGCCCAAAACCAGGTCATCTTCAACCTCAGAACATCTTTTGTTCAAGCAAGCACGCGTTTTCTATCTCCCAATTCCTGGATTTTTAAGCAAAACTTTCAACATGAAAAATGTAGAGCATGAGAAGACGAATCCAGGGATATAAAGAACTTGTCTTAACTCTCTAAGATGAGGGAGAATTTCTTCTCCCCCAATTCCTAACCTAGTTTTTCATCAATGTTCAGACTCAAAATTCTCTAAGCATACATAATATAAATGAAATCTAATCATATGGGCATGTTCAGGGCTATGATTGTGACATGTTTCCTTCACAAACCTAAAGCTAACAATGCCTATACTGAGAGATAGAACTTCATGAATATACCTGTTCAGTTGGAATCATGCCTTGCAATGGGGGAGCTTTCAGGGCAAGATGATGATTTGTACAGCTTCCTTGAAGTGTGAGGATGCTATTCCAAGATTTACTTTGTCCTGAAACTTCTTGAATCGTGCTAGAGAACTTCAACTGCAAAACAAGAAAATGAAAATGGTGAAGTGGCCTGGGAGTGTTACAGGTCGTGTTTCAGGTTTTGGTTAGCTTCAAGGGATGCTATGGAATGTGTTTGATGAGTTTTTAGCAAGAAAGCATGGAAGTTTTGAGCTATGGGATTCAAACTGCAGGGATGCCCTGTTTTGAGCAGTTTGAAGGTGATTCTGGCAATGGGGAGGTATTGGGGATCTTAGGGTCGTGCTTCAGCTTAGGATGAATGTTTGGAATGTGTTTGATAACTTTCTCTAAGCCTTGGTTCACTGATATGGAAGTTGGTATGTCATATGCAATGTTTCTTGAACTTTAAGCAAGCAATGGTCAAGTTGTGTTCTAGACAGGTAGAGGCCCCCTAAACATGCTGCAAAACCTTGTCTTGATCAGAGTGATTAACTCATAAACTTGTGCCAATTAGATTTCCTTTGTACCTTCTTGATTTGCTTTAGACATAAAGTGTAACTTTTGCAAAAATGGATATAATGCTTTTTCCAATTTGGGATTAATCCTTTAGGCAATGCTTGAACACATAGAACATGGTCTTGGCACAAGGGATTGTCATTAAATTTATGAGTGTAATTGAGATAAAAGACCTGTAATCAAGTTGGGCAAGCTGAGATTGAAATGCATAGTGTTATGAACATGTAACTTGGCCAATACAAAAATGAGTTTTTCCCATATTGCAAAATTCGATTCTCTCTAACCATGAGGTTGTTTGATGAGTTCTTGGACATTTTGGAAAGCTTGGAATGTGTACTACAATCCATCTTTGAAGTGAAAATTGAAATTCCAAGTGGAAGTGTATGGAAAATGGTCTTGAAGTTAGGTAAAAACCTTGCCTAAAAAGGTCAAAATTTCACTAAGTTAAGAATGGTTTAGTACCCTTGTTCCAAAAATTGTAACTTGAGATACAAGCTTCTTTTGGGAAAACTTTATGATTCAAAGTTATATATTATGCAATAGGCTACAACTTTCATGTTTTGACTTTTGCTTGAATCCAAATGAATCTTGTTGAGAAAGTGGGGCAAAGTTGGGGAAAAAATTAGGGTTTTTCATAACTTAGAAAAATTCTAAGTTATGAAAAATTCTCATTTCAAACCCTAATTTGCATTTCTTGATTTCTTGATGGACAAGTTTCATGATTTGGCATGTTTTAATGAAAAATGAATCTTGACACTTGATTTTGACCAAAAAGTCAAAGTTTGACTTTTCAGTATACAATCAAAATTGATCAATTGACTGGGAAATTCAACTGTCAATCTTGTGTATTTGGGATCTTTTGAACTTGTTGAGCATGTCAAGATAATTCCATGGGGTCCTTGAGTCCATATGTGAGCTTGGTTTGCCATTGGTTAGGTCAAACAGTCAAAAATTGCCTTTGTGCAGTCAAAACCCTAAAAATGACCATTTTGCCCTTTTGATGATCTGATCAAATTTCTTGTGGAATTGTGATCCAAACTTGATCAAATGGTCCATGTGAGTTCATAATATTGATGTGGGTCAATTTTCATGAGATTTGACTGTCAATTGGCCACAGTTGACTTTTTCCCCAATACAGTTGATTTCTAGGTCAACTGTCCAATTGACTGGGCAAATTTTGGAATCAAGACTTGAAACTTGGTATGGATAAACTTGGGAGTCCAACATGAAGCATGAAAGTCATCTTAGGCATTTTAGGTCAAAACATCTTTGTGCAATCACAAACCCTAATTTGGGTCAACAGTGCAAGGAGAAGTCTTGAGCAGAGGAAACCCTAACTGGATCTTGATCTTCAAGGGTCTTGTGATGAGAAAATGTTGAGGAAATGGGAGGGCAAATTTTGGGGTACAACAGGGAGCATACAAAAGTAAGAGCAGACAATCATATTTAAATGAGATAATGAAAGCAAGCAAACATAACATAAGGCACTTAGACAAGGTACCAAGAAAATACCTACTTAGATAAGCAAGTAAATATAGGAGAAGAGATGATAAAAATATCACACAAAGATGATAACACATAAAGTATAAAAAGAATAATAATGATGGTAGCACACCAAAATAGAAGATGACAAAACATCAAATAAGCAATCACATAGGTAGATACCTAAAACAAAAAGAGAGTAGATGATAAAACATCACACAAAGATAATAACACATCTAGTATCAAAGATACGGTCTAGATGATAAAACACCAAGCACACATATATTAAGATGATAAAACATCAAGTCTTAATGAAAAGAGAAGGATGATAAAACATCACTAAGCATGCAAGTCAATGTGATAGAACACATAAGAGATGGAGATCTCACAAACAAACTTGAAGAAGTGAAGAAGGAAGGTAAGCGAGAAATGATAAGAAATCAAAGAGGCATGGCATAAAAATACATCAAGGTATAACATAAGTTCTGATCCTATCATATTAAACACATTATACTACCCTAAACATAGTAGTATGGGTCAAAAAGTAGAAGAATTTACCTAACTAGGCAAGTAAAAGTGCAAGTGTGCAATTAGAAGACAAAAACTTCAAAATATGTCAAAAGAATCAATAAAAATGAGATACAAGAGGTGGATACATAAGTCTAAACATGCTTCAATATATCACAAATTATCACCAAGATATTACATGTTAACAAACATCCTCTTAAACAAACAAGTAGGCATAATAGAAAGAGATGAAGTGTAGATAAGTGACAATATAAGACTTGTATCTCAAGTAAGTGGAAAATCATGAATATGAAATGATATGGAATCAATAGGAAATAAATAAGATGTGGATACATCCATAAGGGTCATGATTCAAGGGTATGGATGTGGAAACCATAAAAGAGAACAATGAGGAAAATGCACTAGCTAGTGAAGACTTAGGAGTCATGTTCCTAACATATCATGCTATAAGGAAGTGATGTGAAGGGAAATGGATGAGTGATTGTATAATTCATAAGTGAACACATAAATGACTCATTTTTATCACATAAACAAACTTGAGAAAGATTCACATCAAAGTCAAACAAGGAAAGGATCACAATCAACCCTAAGTGGACATAAGTCCTCATGCATTGCTAACAAGAAAATAAGTTGGAAAAGAAGTGGTAATGTGAAGAAGAATAGGTAAGAATATATATTTTATACACTTATCACAAACCTAATGGTTAAGAAAAGGTTAAATTAGTCCCTGAAAATATGGTTCAAACACCAAGGTACACAAACTAGCATCAATCAAAGTTATAATGTGAAGTGGAAACAAGTGTGTGATCAATTGAACATGGACTAATGTGTCAAGTATGATTGAAGTAAGAATAAAATAGTAGAGTTTAAAACACACCATTGACCTATAAAAATTCCTAGGATATCACTACTAAAGCATATACAAAGGTTAGTGCAAGAATTTGTTAATACCACACCCTAACATACTCCTAAAGGCAAGTGAAGCAAAAGAAAGGGATGAGTGAAGAGGGAACATGATTAGAGGGTGTCAAAACACATAGGTATATATAAAATGACCTCTAATATCATACATTTAAACATCATAAGCAATGATAGAAAGTTTCATACATGGCACACAAAGGAAGTGACCAAAGGGGACAAGCAAGTATGTTCAAATTAAACAAGTAAAGATAAAATAATGAAAGCATAATTAAATAAGTATAGAATGTATGACTTGTTGAATAAGTTAACTCAAGATGAAGTTAAAGAGTAACCAAGAAGTAGATGAAACTTCTTGCGCAAACAAAGTCACATAACTTGATGAACAACATCGTCTAAAGTGGATGGTACTTGTCTTAAATCAAACAATATTGATGAAGACCGAGTTAAAGTAAATTGATACCTTATATTTTACAGGGTAATTGTTAATCCCTTATAAGTTATCAATCATGAACTCAAAACATTAAGAGATGTCCACAATATAACATACTCAAAGGTCATGATGAATTGGCAAAGTGTAGTCCTAAATGCCACAAGCATTATGATCTAAATATATAAAATTTAATGTTATTAGAGGTTATGGTAATTATACAACATCAAGATACATTAAAGAGACATGACACAAAAGCTCATGAAGCAATCACTAATTAATGATGCTCAAAACACAAGTAAGAAAGCAAATGTAGCTTCTAGTGTGTCACTATGTTGGTTAGCTAGTAAATGCTTAACCAAAAAATCATAGAAGCATGGAGAATTTGATATGAGAAGAGAATTTAAGATCAAAACTTAAGAACAAATATGTTGGACCCATGGCCCTTTATAGGATTAAAAAACCATCACACACAAGCTAGGTTAAAACAAAAATGTGGCTCCTAACTTGTCATCATGATGAGTTGACAATGAGATGGCAATCAAAGAATCAAAGGAGCTATGCATGAAAGCATTTAAGACCTTAGAGATTAGAAGAAAATTCAAGAGATCTCAAATAATTTCGATCCGTGGTACTCAAGTACCATGATCACAAAAGATGAATAAATGACTTTAAATAACTGGGCAATGATAGAGTACTTGAATGGTCCGTTAATATGAACTCGAGCCTCTAACATGTGATGCGAATTAGTGAAACAAAAAGGAACTTGGTTCCTTATAGGTTTCACAAGTTCATATCGTATATCTCAAGCAATAAAGCACCTAGGCAAGAAACATGTTCAAAATAGCCGCCACAGTTTTAGCAACCCACTCGGAAGTGGCAGAAGTGTTGTTCAAAACCCTACCACACGTGTGAGTTCTAATCTACTTCTTCATTCTAAATGTGTGTTTGTTCCCAACTTTACTTACAAGGGCTAGAAAACCACATTTTCCCTTGTAAATTACCCTTAGCCTCACTTTGTCATTTTTTACAAACTTTATCTCTCTTCCATTTAATATTGACCATTCGGTAATTGCCTATTTGAATTCATTAAGTGTTCCAAACCCCAAACCAACTTTGAACTTGTAAGTCTTGCTCAATTCCTCCATCTTAAACCTGGGATACCTCAGCTCCTTCTCATCACCAGAATCATTAGGGTCACTACTTCCAAGCTCATCACTAACAAAATTGGTATCCAAATCATGGTCCACAACACTAGATGAAGCTATATTTTCAACACCATCTGGAATTTTTTTGGAGTATCTCTATGCTTCCTTGCTACAACTTTGACCCTTTTCCTTGGAGTATCTTCTTTTTCATTAACATCAAAGAAATCATCCAACCCAAGTTCCCTCTCATCTTCACTATCATCAAATGATAAACCGTCAAATTCAAAGTCACTATCATCATTATCCTCATTTTCATCTGCATCACTACCAACAACATCATCAACATTACCTGGGACATCATCACAACATCACCTTGAACAACATCAGCAACATTACCTGGGACATCATCAGCAACATTACCTTGAACAACATCAGCAACATTACTTGGGACATCATCAACAACATTACGTTGGACACCACTATCATTAGTTACTTGAACTCTATCCTTAGGATCAACATATAGGTGCACTTCAGTTTTCATTCTCATGGCATATTCATATACATCATCAGCATCAGTATAAGTAAACATTGTATTATACTTATCTCGCTCATCGTTATACCACCATAACAAGTACTACGACTGCTCAAGCTGAGTAATGTCTTTCACTATACCAAATGCCTCAAATAAGCTCCACCTATCAGGGTCAATCTCTACTAAGTGTTCGTTACCCCCTGAATAGTATACTACATAGTCTTTAAAAAAACAACCCCCGTAATGGAATACTAAATTGAAACTCATGATTGAAATTGAACCAACAGATAAATGCATCAAGAAATTGAAATATAAACGCTAAATACCACAGATGGAGTGGTCAACCAGAACGACACCGTCGTTGTCTTCTCACAATCGCCTCTGGCGTTCTCCAAAGGTCACAACACTTCACCTCTCAAATTTGGAAAACCCTAATTTACAGGGATTGGTGCCAAAATTTCTTTTATGAATAATTTGTTAATTTTCAAGTAATAACTCTTTGGCCATGAATGATACATGATTAAAAAAAGAAAAAAAAGAAAAAATACACGTCAGCGTCGTTTTTAAACATTTTTTTAAATATATTGTTATTTTTATAACCAATGTGTATCATTTGTAATAATCATAAATCATTATTGCTTTTTTCTTGTCATTAGTGTTTTTTCCTTGTAATATTTATTATTAATGTATTATTTATATATATTTTATTTATTCACATAAATAATTATTTATTGTAATTTTAATTATTTAAAATATAAATTATGTAATTATTTTTTAATAACATTGAAATATTATGTTTACAAGTATATGCGAAAAATTGTTTTATATTTTATATTAATTATATGTTATAAACTTGTTGTAATATATTCTTACTTTGAAACCTTATAAATATTAATTTATAACTATTTTGAATGTTATAAATAATAGTCAACAATTATTCGTATATCATTTTTTATTTTTACATTTTTGATAAGCTTTAGTTTTTATTCACATTATTATTTTTTATTAAAAATATTTTAATTCTCCCATTTTATTTGTTCTATTTTAATTTCTCATAAAATATGTTTTTAAAAATATTAATGTTCAGGTAATTTTTTAACAATAAATATAATAATTTTTTTATATAATGATGACACTAATAATTATTTTATAACAATCACTATTGAAATTTAAACTTTATAGTTTAAATTTATAAAGTCAAATTTTTACTGTTGAATTGACACCTCTTAAACAAATAGTATAATATATTTTCGAAAGCATATTTTAAGTAATATAATTAATACAATTGATACACGTTGATTTTAATTTTTTTAACACTTCATTAATTCGAATATGCATATCTAAAAACTATTGAAAATATAATATTGGATTTATTTCGGATATATATATTTGAAAAACTCTAAAAATAAAATATTAGATTATATCGGAAGAATATTTTAGAATTTTAAGAGTTTTTTCCTCTCATATAAAAATGTAATAAGAAATTCCCAAAACATACACTACACAATGGTTTTGAAGAGATAAATTTTAAAGTTTATTATTTATTATTTTAATTTAAATAAATAAAACCATATTAAATATTTTATTCTAAAATAAATAAAAATAAAAAAGCGAGAAAAAAGTTATTCTACGCACAAGTGACAACTCCACAATATAAATTTGTCCTTTTGATACTATCATTAAAGTTAATTAATTAAAATTTTATTATTAACATCTATAATATATTTCCATATATTTATGAAATAGTATTAGAATCTGTAAAAGAAAAGAAAATATAATTAACAAGTACAGAAGAGTGATTACGAAACCATTAGAGCTGAAGGAATAGCACTTCAAGAAAATATGGGCTGCTGCCCCAGTAAAATGAGAAGAAATAAAAGTCAACGAATCCAAAAATATAAAAGTCAAACCCATAAAATAAAGTTTATTGGTATCGGTTTCTTAATACTAACCTAACCGGTTATTTTTACGCTATAAACAAAGCGATTTATTATAATTTGTTTTTTCTTTTATAAGTAAATTAAGTTAAATTATATTAGATTGGATTTGTTTCAAATTTAAATTTAAAACTTTTTATTTATGAAGATCTTTTGGAATTCTTTATATTTGAAGTATACGATTTCTTTTTTTTGAGCTTATTAACATAATTAGATTATATTAGATTGGATGTGATTCAAATTTAAATATAAAAAAATTTATTTACGTAAATTTTATATTTGAAGTATACAATTTCTTTTTTTGAGTTTATTGACATAATTAGATTATATTAGATTAGATTTTATTCAAATTTAAATTAAAAAAAATTATTTACCAAAATCTTTTGGATTCTTTATATTTGAAGTATACTATTAGTATTTTTTTTTTGAGCTTATTAACGTGACCTGAGTATTCCATTGAATCTCGAAGTATCATGAAGGCTCTCCATTCTCATTCAAGTAAGGATTGCATGCCAACCGATGATGAACTTCTTCAAAAATTCCTCTACAACAAAATTAACAATAAACCAATTCCCAATTATCTCAATATTCTCGAACATGATTTATTCGGTACTAACAAGAATCCCTTGGATATATGGAATGAGTTTGAAGCTTCGTACTCATATGACAGAAAAGACTTATATTTCTTTACCACCTTAAAGAAAAAATCTGTTACGAGCACACGCTCCGTTCGCACTATTGGCGATGGTAATTGGGAAGGTGAAGACACCGGAAAAAATATATTTTCCAAAGAAACGAACCAACTTCTCGGTCTGAAAAAACGTTTTCGTTTCGAGAAGAGTAACACTCCTCAAGATGGTGGATGGATCTTGCACGAATATAACCTCCACAAATCTTTGATTAACAATACTCTGGTAAGAAACTTTTATGTCACATTATTAGTTTTTGTGAACATTAGTCAGTTTTGAGTCAAAAATATTGATTAATATTTTTTTTGGTAGGCCAATAATTATGTACTATGCAGACTTAGAAAGAATTTGAAACCGGAATCACAAAATACACAAGCAAAAGCAAGTATAACTGATCAATCTAATTCTCATTTAAGAAAAACTTCAAGAACAAAAAATTATTTTGAGCAAGAGAGTAATGAAAAGACTGCTAAAGAAAGAGAAGTTATCATTCCTAAACAAGCAGAACCAGTCATATCTGTAAGATTTTATTAATATTGTATTCCTTTATTAATGATTAATTATCAATTGATTTTATGCATATTCAAGGTTTTGATTATTTTAGAGAAAAAGTCATAAATTTATGTCTGTTTTTTTGGATTGTTGTTACGTAGGGCAATAATGTTTTGGTGAAAAAATATATTATTTATGAAGAAGAAATAATTCAATCAAATGATGGTGGAAACAAGAAGAATTACGAGGATGACATAGAGTTTGCATATAATGGAGAAAAAATAAAATGTATAAGAAGTACATGGCCAGAAGAGTGCAGATATAACAATAAAGATGGAAGTGATATCATCATGAATAAAGAAGAAGAAGAAGAAGAAGAAGAAGAAGAAGAAGAAGAAGAAGAAGAAGATGGTGATGATGATGATGATGATGATGATGATGATGATGATGATGATGATGGTGATGAGATGTCTTGGCCAGAACTTTTTGCAAAGGAACTGTTGGAAATTAATGGAGGAGGAGGGTTCATAAAAGAAGACGATGTTCAAATGCTTAACAATAGTTCTCATAAGGATTTTTTTATTGGGAAATAACATTATGTAAAGTTAATCGCTCTATTACATATTTATATAGAATTAATGTTATCTACTATGATAGTTTTTTCTTTATCATTCAAATTATTCTTTAATATTTTTTAGAATGATTGGCAAGTTTGTTACAGCTTTATCATGAAAGTTAAATTATCTAGTTGTAATTACTATTCATTGCTATTAGTTATCATCTCTCTTTAAGCTATACGGTTATATATGTTGACATGATATTTCTCCGTAGCATTCTCAGTCAAGTTGAAATATATTTTCTTTACATTATTGTATTTGGCAAAGGAATAGTAAATGACACCACATCTATTGTTCTTTTTAATTCAATCCAATCACTTAACTTCGACAACATCAATGCTATATTACAACCTTGAAATTTTTAAGGACCTTCCTATACTTCTTTTGAACTAGTACTTCCCTTCGCATAATTGTAAGTTCAAATTAAAACAAATTTATAGTGGGTTTTGATAGAAAAAAACAAAAGAAAAAATAATAGTAATAGCTTTTAATGAAAAATGAAGTGTTAATGAAATTTAGATATTATTTTAGGTTAAAACCCCTAACTTTTGTTTTGGAATATTTTTGTATTCTTTTGAGCTGTTGTATATTTAATATTTTTATTATTTTTTCTTTCAGATTTTATCAATTTTATGTGTATATCTTTATAGTTTGTATTTGACATAGCAGGAACTTCAACCTTCATGGAAGAATTTTTTTATAAGCAAATGACAGTTTGACATTAAAAATAAACATTAGGGGTATAAAACCAAGGGGGTCAGGAGAAAAAAATACCAACCTACAAACATAAACAAAAACACCTACTAAGAACACAAAAAATTACTCCCAACAAAACCTAAGATTGTTACACCAATCAAGCTAGGAAAATTTCCTCCCTTCTCTATGAAAGACAATGAATCAATCCCAAGATAAAAGCTTAGTAAAATTCAACACATCCATCTTTACAAGAACACTACCTTTGAAAAGAATAGAATTCTTACAATGTTAAATAGACAAACAAAATACAAGTCCAGAAAATCAAAAAGAAGTGTGTAGAATTCAAATGCTGAAGTCTAACCAACAAACAATCCCCAAGAGACGGAGCATCAACATCAATCCACACACAAAAATTCATCCATAAGAGATTATAAAAAGATCAAGAACAAAACAAATGCTCCATATCCTCCTTTTTCTTAAAACACACAGGACAAACCACATTGTGAGGACCTTCAATGATTCCCCGTTTAGTCAATTCCATCCTTGTAGGAAATTTATTAAGAATTAATCTCCGACCAAACATAAAGATTTTACTAGGAACTTTAGACTTCCATAAACAATCTAACGTTTTTTTCTTTAAGAGGATCCAAGGTAGGCACCAAAAAACAAGATTCACTAATCCTCTTATAGCAATCTTTAACCGAAAACTCATTTTTATGTCTCCACCAAACAAAACAATCTTCTTCATGAGGCTTAGGCTTCACCCCATAAAAAAGCAACAATAACTCCTCTAACAACAAATCATCTTCGTCATTCAAGACCACCCCATTGAAACTAATATCCTACACCCAAGAATCGTTGAACCAATACCCCGCCTCATCAACTTTGAGAAAAGCCAAGTTGTACAATCGGAATAAAGAAGGAAAAAATCCTTCAAAGGAGGAAGTTCCACACTGTTGCGACGAAAAAAATACCCAAGAGTATCGCACACTTGAAATACAACAGAGTCACCATCGAACTTTATTTATTCCAAAAGAAAACGAAAAATATCAATAAAATCCTCAATGAACGAAAATATGATCGTCGCAACCAAAAGAGGGTTCGAAGTCGATTATGCAAGAGGAAGATATTAACACAGCTCACATCTGTTGTACTCAATGAAACCTATTTAGTTTGTTTTACGAAAGAATGTCAGCGTGATATTTATTTCCTCCTAATTATTACTAAGTGAAAAAGAAAGAAAGAAAGAAAGAAAGAAAAAAGGATTTTTAGGTTTTTTTTATTATTGTGTCTGATAATATGTTGGATCTCGCTTCTACGTATCCCTTGGTGCAATGATGAATTCAAGACTATCTATTTCTAAGTAAAAAAAGAATTGTTTGTAGGTGGATTTTGATAGGGCCAAAACATATTGAATACTTGACTCGACTTATGCATTACTGTTGATTTATTCCTTTTTCCACTATTATGTTGGTATTTTGTTTGTATTTCTGGTAAATTATCAAAGGGGAGTTATCCGCTAAGAAACAAAGTAAAACAGACGGAAAATGGAAGTATTAGGGAAAAATACACACAAGGTGACCACCATGGTGTTCGCCATAGAGGTGGCCATCAGTGATCCACGTCTCAACAATCAAAAGACCAAGTCTTATCCGCCTTATGAGCATGGTGTTCACCATGGAGGGTGTGGCGACCGCTACACGTTACAGATACCAGGCAGATAGAATTTGGGATTTCTTGGTCAACGCATTTACCCCAGTTCCTCCTAGTTTCTCTCTGCGCACTAGAAAACCTCTTTTGTGATTTTAGGGCTTTAAGAACTCTAAAAAAACATTGCTACCTTTCATTTTCAAAGCATCCAAGCTTAGTTACAAATTTAAGCCACATATTGTCGAAATTGTAAGTGATCAACTCTTCACATCGGAGAATTATCACATCATTGATCGAGTCTGTAATCAAGTTTGGAGCACCTTTATTTGAAGCATTAATCTTATTGTCATTTACTTTCCGCATTCAAATTCAGTAAGTTTACTTCATGTACCAGATTTAAAGTTTCTTCGGAGCAGCTTTTTATTTAATCACACCACTTTATTTTATCGTCTCTTTATCACACTTTTATTTAATCGCATGCTCTTCTTCTACATTTCTTTTAATTGCATGTTTAAAGTCTTATTCAATTTATCAACCATGTCTTATTTCACCATTGGATCAATTCTTTTATCGCATTTCACAAACATGTATAGCTAAATTTATAATTGTTGGAATGTGAGGACTGTTTATTCGACAATACTATAATTTTTGTTCTCTAAGAAATACTTATGGGGCTGTTTTGATTTTAATCACAACCTTTCTAAACTTAAACTTATCTATTGTTGTCGCGTCTAGGATTTTCATCGAAGATGGGGAAAGGAAACACTGAGTAAACCTAAAGAAGGGAAAGAACATGGTTTTGCAACCAAGAGAAAGGGTAAGAAAGTTGATTATGCGAGGGGAAGGTATTAGCACCCCTCACGTCTTTGGTACTTCGTAAGATCCACTTAAGTTTGCACTAATCTAAGGATGTGTAAAAATCTAAAGCCTAATGCTAAAGGAATGCATGCAAAGTATATACAAAAATAAATTTTTATTAGTTGTTTTGTCGGGGTTGCGAACCTTTGTGCCTACGTACCACCTTTCGTGCAATAGGGGACCAGGGAACTCTTAGATCACCTAAAAAGGTGGTTTGGTTTGTTGTGTGTTTCTTATGAACAATGCTAGCGAAGCATGTCCTTTTTTAAAAGGTTAAAAAAAATAGTCTGAAGACAAAAAGATTTAAATTGGTTGGTGTTTTTGTTACTTGTGAAAAGAGTTTGTGATTCTCACCACACCAAAGACTGTGAAGAAAGAACAAGCTTTAACCTACTCATCCTTTTTCATTGCTTATGGAAGTGTGATTCTCATCATTAGTTATTAAGTGTTTTGAGAGGTTTTAAGAAGAAAATAATTTTTAGTTTTAACACAAATGCAAAATAGAAAGACTAAACAAAAGGGGATCTCAATCCTATAAGTTGTCATGCTTGTGGACCTAAAGTTGGGATGAGAGGGAGATATACCTAATGTTGTCATGCATGGATTCTTAACCTAAGGTCTATTTAGTTCAAACTTATAGGAGAATGAACTAAATATCCTATGGGGAGCATACAAAAGTAAGAGCAGACAATCATATTTAAATGAGATAATGAAAGCAAGCAAACATAACATAAGGCACTTAGACAAGGTACCAAGAAAATACCTACTTAGATAAGCAAGTAAATATAGGAGAAGAGATGATAAAAATATCACACAAAGATGATAACACATCAAGTATAAAGAGAAGAATAATGATGGTAGCACACCAAAATAGAAGATGACAAAACATCAAATAAGCAATCGCATAGGTAGATACCTAAAACAAAAATAGAGTTGATGATAAAACATCACACAAAGATAATAACACATCTAGTATCAAAGATACGGGCTAGATGATAAAACACCAAGCACACATATATTAAGATGATAAAACATCAAGTCTTAATGAAAAGAGAAGGATGATAAAACATCACTAAGCATGCAAGTCAATGTGATAGAACACATAAGAGATGGAGATCTCACAAACAAACTTGAAGAAGTGAAGAAGGAAGGTAAGCGAGAAATGATAATAAATCAAAGAGGCATGGCATAAAAATACATCAAGGTATAACATAAGTTCTGATCCTATCATATTAAACACATTATACTACCCTAAACATAGTAATATAGGTCAAAAAGTAGAAGAATTTACCTAACTAGGCAAGTAAAAGTGCAAGTGTGCAATTAGAAGACAAAAACTTCAAAATATGTCAAAAGAATCAATCAAAATGAGATACAAGAGGTGGATACATAAGTCTAAACATGCTTCAATATATCACAAATCATCACCAAGATATTACATGTTAACAAACATCCTCTTAAACAAACAAGTAGGCATAATAGAAAGAGATGAAGTGTAGATAAGTGATAATATAAGACTTGTATCTCAAGTAAGTGGAAAATCATGAATATGAAATGATATGGAATCAATAGGAAATAAATAAGATGTGGAGACATCCCTAAGGGTCATGATTCAAGGGTATGGATGTGGAAACCATATAAGAGAACAATGAGGCAAATGCACTAGCTAGTGAAGACTTAGGAGTCATGTTCCTAACATATCATGCTATAAGGAAGTGATGTGAAGGGAAATGGATGAGTGATTGTATAATTCATAAGTGAACACATAAATGACTCATTTTTATCACATAAACAAACTTGAGAAAGATTCACATCAAAGTCAAACAAGGAAAGCATCACAATCAACCCTAAGTGGACATAAGTCCTCATGCATTGCTAACAAGAAAATAAGTTGGAAAAGAAGTGGTAATGTGAAGAAGAATAGGTAAGAATATATATTTTATACACTTACCACAAACCTAATGGTTAAGAAAAGGTTCAATTAGTTACTGAAAATATGGTTCAAACACCAAGGTACACAAACTAGCATCAATCAAAGTTATAATGTGAAGTGGAAACAAGTGTGTAATCAATTGAACATGGACTAATGTGTCAAGTATGATTGAAGTAAGAATAAAATAGTAGAGTTTAAAACACACCATTGACCTATAAAAATTCCTAGGATATCACTACTAAAGCACATACAAAGGTTAGTGCAAGAATTTGTTAATACCACACCCTAACATACTCCTAAAGGCAAGTGAAGCAAAAGAAAGGGATGAGTGAAGAGGGAACATTATTAGAGGGTGTCAAAACACATAGGTATATATAAAATGACCTCTAATATCATACATTTAAACATCATAAGCAATGATAGAAAGTTTCATACATGGCACACAAAGGAAGTGACCAAAGGGGACAAGCAAGTATGTTCAAATTAAACAAGTAAAGATCAAATAATGAAAGCATAATTAAATAAGTATAGAATGTATGACTTGTTGAATAAGTTAACTCAAGATGAAGTTAAAGAGTAACCAAGAAGTAGATGAAACTTCTTGCTCAAACAAAGTCACATAACTTGATGAACAACATCGTCTAAAGTGGATGGTACTTGTCTTAAATCAAACAATATTGATGAAGACCGAGTAAAAGTAAATTGATACCTTATATTTTACAGGGTAATTGTTAATCCCTTATAAGTTACCAATCATGAACTCAAAACTTTAAGAGATGTCAACAATATAACATACTCAAAGGTCATGATGAATTGGCAAAGTGTAGTCCTAAATTCCACAAGCATTATGATCTAAATATATAAAATTTAATGTTATTAGAGGTTATGGTAATTAGACAACATCAAGATACATTAAAGAGACATGACACAAAAGCTCATGAAGCAACCAGTAATTAATGATGCTCAAAACACAAGTATGAAAGCAAATGTAGCTTCTAGTGTGTCACTATGTTGGTTAGCCAGTAAATGCTTAACCAAAGAATCATAGAAGCATGGAGAATTTGATATGAGAATAGAATTTAAGATCAAAACTTAAGCACAAATATGTTGGACCCATGGCCCTTTATAGGATTAAAAAACCATCACACACAAGCTAGGTTAAAACAAAAATGTGGCTCCTAACTTGTCATCATGATGAGCTGACAATGAGATGGCAATCAAAGAATCAAAGGAGCTATGCATGAAAGCATTTAAGACCTTAGAGATCAGTAGAAAATTCAAGAGATCTTAAAAAATTTCGATCCGTGGTACTCAAGTACCATGATCACAAAAGATGAACATATGACTTTAAATAAATGGGCAATGATAGAGTACTTGAATGGTCCGTTAATATGAACTCAAGCCTCTAACATGTGATGCAAATTAGTGAAACAAAAAGGAACTTGGTTCCTTATAGGTTGCACAAGTTCATATCGTATATCTTAAGCAATAAAGCACCTAGGCAAGAAACATGTTCAAAATAGCCGCCACAGTTTTAGCAACCCACTCGGAAGTGGCAGAAGTGTTATTCAAAACCCTACCACACATGTGAGTTCCAATCTACTTCTTCATTCTAAATGTGTGTTTGTTCCCAACTTTACTTACAAGGGCTAGACAACCACATTTTCCCTTGTAAATTACCCTTAGCCTCACTTTGTCATTTTTTACAAACTTTATCTGTCTTACATTTAATACTGACCATTCAGTAATTGCCTATTTGAATTCATTAAGTATTCCAAACTCCAAACCAACTTTGAACTTGTAAGTCTTGCTCAATTCCTCCATCTTAAACCTGGGATACCTCAGCTCCTTCTCATCACCAGAATCATTAGCGTCACTACTTCCAAGCTCATCACTAACAAAATTGGTATCCAAATCATGGTCCACAACACTAGATGAAGCTATATTTTCAACACCATCTGGAATTTTTTTGGGGTATCTCTATGCTTCCTTGCTACAACTTTGACCCTTTTCCTTGGAGTATCTTCTTTTTCATTAACATCAAAGAAATCATCCAACCCAAGTTCCCTCTCATCTTCACTATCATCAAATGATAAACCGTCAAATTCAAAGTCACTATCATCATTATCCTCATTTTCATCTGCATCACTACCAACAACATCAACAACATTACCTGGGACATCATCACAACATCACCTTGAACAACATCAGCAACATTACCTGGGATATCATCAGCAACGTTACGTTGAACAACATCAGCTAACATTACTTGGGACATCATCAACAACATTACCTTGGACGCCACTATCATTAGTTACTTGAACTCTATCCTTAGGATCAACATATAGGTGCACTTCAGTTTTCATTCTCATGGCATATTCATATACATCATCAGCATCAGTATAAGTAAACATTGTATTATACTTATCTCGCTCATCGTTATACCACCATAACAAGTACTACGACTGCTCAAGCTGAGTAATGTCTTTCACTATACCAAATGCCTCAAATAAGCTCCACCTATCAGGGTCAATCTCTACTAAGTGTTCGTTACCCCTTGAATAGTATACTACATAGTCTTTAAAAAAACAACCCCCGTAATGGAATACTAAATTGAAACTCATGATTGAAATTGAACCAACAGATAAATGCATCAAGAAATTGAAATATAAACGCTAAATACCACAGATGGAGTGGTCAACCAGAACGACACCGTCGTTGTCTTCTCTCAATCGCCTCTGGCGTTCTCCAAAGGTCACAACACTTCACCTCTCAAATTTGGAAAACCCTAATTTACAGGGATTGGTGCCAAAATTTCTTTTATGAATAATTTGTTAATTTTCAAGTAATAACTCTTTGGCCATGTATGATACATGATTAAAAAAAGAAAAAATACACGTCAGCGTCGTTTGCCAAATCAGCATTTTTTAAACAGATCACTAACGTTAAAGAGAAAAATCAACACATATTAGAGATATAAGGACTCAGACTTGGAAAAAATATAGGCTAATCACAATACACGCCAACTTGCAGGAACCAAAGAACTTTTTAAACATTTTTTTAAATATATTGTTATTTTTATAACCAATGTGTATCATTTGTAATAATCATAAATCATTATTGCTTTTTTCTTGTCATTAGTGTTTTTTCCTTGTAATATTTATTATTAATGTATTATTTATATATATTTTATTTATTCACATAAATAATTATTTATTGTAATTTTAATTATTTAAAATATAAATTATGTAATTATTTTTTAATAACATTGAAATATTATGTTTACAAGTATATGCGAAAAATTGTTTTATATTTTATATTAATTATATGTTATAAACTTGTTGTAATATATTCTTACTTTGAAACCTTATAAATATTAATTTATAACTATTTTGAATGTTATAAATAATAGTCAACAATTATTCGTATATCATTTTTTATTTTTACATTTTTGATAAGCTTTAATTTTTATTCACATTATTATTTTTTATTAAAAATATTTTAATTCTCCCATTTTATTTGTTCTATTTTAATTTCTCATAAAATATGTTTTTAAAAATATTAATGTTCAGGTAATTTTTTAACAATAAATATAATGATTTTTTTATATAATGATGACACTAATAATTATTTTATAACAATCACTATTGAAATTTAAACTTTATAGTTTAAATTTATAAAGTCAAATTTTTACTGTTGAATTGACACCTCTTAAACAAATAGTATAATATATTTTCGAAAGCATATTTTAAGTAATATAATTAATACAATTGATACACGTTGATTTTAATTTTTTTAACACTTCATTAATTCGAATATGCATATCTAAAAACTATTGAAAACATAATATTGGATTTATTTCGGATATATATATTTGAAAAACTCTAAAAATAAAATATTAGATTATATCGGAAGAGTATTTTAGAATTTTAAGAGTTTTTTCCTCTCATATAAAAATGTAATAAGAAATTCCCAAAACATACACTACACAATGGTTTTGAAGAGATAAATTTTAAAGTTTATTATTTATTATTTTAATTTAAATAAATAAAACCATATTAAATATTTTATTCTAAAATAAATAAAAATAAAAAAGCGAGAAACAAGTTATTCTACGCACAAGTGACAACTCCACAATATAAATTTGTCCTTTTGATACTATCATTAAAGTTAATTAATTAAAATTTTATTATTAACATCTATAATATATTTCCATATATTTATGAAATAGTATTAGAATCTGTAAAAGAAAAGAAAATATAATTAACAAGTACAGAAGAGTGATTACGAAACCATTAGAGCCGAAGGAATAGCACTTCAAGAAAATATGGGCTGCTGCCCCAGTAAAATGAGAAGAAATAAAAGTCAACGAATCCAAAAATATAAAAGTCAAACCCATAAAATAAAGTTTATTGGTATCAGTTTCTTAATACTAACCTAACCGGTTATTTTTACGCTATAAACAAAGCGATTTATTATAATTTGTTTTTTCTTTTATAGGTAAATTAAGTTAAATTATATTAGATTCGATTTGTTTCAAATTTAAATTTAAAATTTTTTATTTATGAAGATCTTTTGGAATTCTTTATATTTGAAGTATACGATTTCTTTTTTTTGAGCTTATTAACATAATTAGATTATATTAGATTGGATGTGATTCAAATTTAAATATAAAAAAATTTATTTACGTAAATTTTATATTTGAAGTATACAATTTCTTTTTTTGAGTTTATTGACATAATTAGATTATATTAGATTAGATTTTATTCAAATTTAAATTAAAAAAAATTATTTACCAAAATCTTTTGGATTCAATATATTTGAAGTATACGATTAGTATTTTTTTTTTTTAGCTTATTAACGTGACCTGAGTATTCCATTGAATCTCGAAGTATCATGAAGGCTCTCCATTCTCGTTCAAGTAAGGATTGCATGCCAACCGATGATGAACTTCTTCAAAAATTCCTCTACAACAAAATTAACAATAAACCAATTCCCAATTATCTCAATATTCTCGAACATGATTTGTTCGGTACTAACAAGAATCCCTTGGATATATGGAACGAGTTTGAAGCTTCGTACTCATATGACAGAAAAGACTTATATTTCTTTACCACCTTAAAGAAAAAATCTGTTACGAGCACACGCTCCATTCGCACTATTGGCAATGGTAATTGGGAAGGTGAAGACACCGGAAAAAATATATTTTCCAAAGAAACGAACCAACTTTTCGGTTTGAAAAAACGTTTTCGTTTCGAGAAGAGTAACACTCCTCAAGATGGTGGATGGATCTTGCACTAATATAACCTCCACAAATCTTTGATTAACAATACTCTGGTAAGAAACTTTTATGTCACATTATTAGTTTTTGTGAACATTAGTCAGTTTTGAGTCAAAAATATTGATTAATATTTTTTTTGGTAGGCCAATAATTATGTACTATGCAGACTTAGAAAGAATTTGAAACCGGAATCATAAAATACACAAGCAAAAGCAAGTACAACTGATCAATCTAATTCTCATTTAAGAAAAACTTCAAGAACAAAAAATTATTTTGAGCAAGAGAGTAATGAAAAGACTGCTAAAGAAAGAGAAGTTATCATTCCTAAACAAGCAGAACCAGTCATATCTGTAAGATTTTATTAATATTGTATTCCTTTATTAATGATTAATTATCAATTGATTTTATGCATATTCAAGGTTTTGATTATTTTAGAGAAAAAGTCATAAATTTATGTCTGTTTTTTGGATTGTTGTTACGTAGGGCAATAATGTTTTGGTGAAAAAATATATTATTTATGAAGAAGCAATAATTCAATCAAATGATGGTGAAAACAAGAAGAATTACGAGGATAACATAGAGTTTGCATATAATGGAGAAAAAATAAAATGTATAAGAAGTACATGGCCAGAAGAGTGCAGATATAGAAATAAAGATGGAAGTGATATCATCATGAATAAAGAAGAAGAAGAAGAAGAAGAAGAAGAAGAAGAAGAAGAAGAAGAAGAAGAAGAAGAAGAAGAAGAAGAAGATGGTGATGATGATGATGATGATGATGATGATGATGATGGTGATGAGATGTCTTGGCCAGAACTTTTTGCAAAGGAACTGTTGGAAATTAATGGAGGAGGAGGGTTCATAAAAGAAGACGATGTTCAAATGCTTAACAATAGTTCTCATAAGGATTTTTTTATTGGGAAATAACATTATGTAAAGTTAATCGCTCTATTACATATTTATATAGAATTAATGTTATCTACTATGATAGTTTTTCTTTATCATTCAAATTATTCTTTAATATTTTTTAGAATGATTGGCAAGTTTGTTACAGCTTTATCATGAAAGTTAAATTATCTAGTTGTAATTACTATTCATTGCTATTAGTTATCATCTCTCTTTAAGCTATACGGATATATATGTTGACATGATATTTCTCCGTAGCATTCTCAGTCAAGTTGAAATATATTTTCTTTACATTATTGTATTTGGCAAATGAATAGTAAATGACACCACATCTATTGTCCTTTTTAATTCAATCCAATCACTTAACTTCGACAACATCAATGATATATTACAACCTTGAAATTTTTAAGGACCTTCCTATACTTCTTTTGAACTAGTACTCCCCTTCGCATAATTGTAAGTTCAAATTAAAACAAATTTATAGTGGGTTTTGATAGAAAAAAACAAAAGACAAAATAATAGTAATAGCTTTTAATGAAAAATGAAGTGTTAATGAAATTTAGATATTATTTTAGGTTAAAACCCCTAACTTTTGTTTTGGAATATTTTTGTATTCTTTTGAGCTGTTGTATATTTAATATTTTTATTATTTATTCTTTCAGATTTTATCAATTTTATGTGTATATCTTTATAGTTTGTATTTGACATAGCAGGAACTTCAACCTTCATGGAAGAATTTTTTTATAAGCAAATGACAGTTTGACATTAAAAATAAACATTAGGGGTATACAACCAAGGGGGTCAGGAGAAAAAAATACCAACCTACAAACACAAACAAAAACACCTACTAAGAACACAAAAAATTACTCCCAACAAATCCTAAGATTGTTACACCAATCAAGCTAAGAAAATTTCCTCCCTTCTCTATGAAAGACAATGAATCAATCCCAAGATAAAACCTTAGTAAAATTCAACACATCCATCTTTACAAGAACACTACCTTTGAAAAGAATAGAATTCTTACAATGTTAAATAGACCAACAAAATACAAGTCCAGAAAATAAAAAAGAAATGTGTAGAATTCAAATGCTGAAGTCTAACCAACAAACAATCCCCAAGAGACGGAGCATCAACATCAATCCACACACAAAAATTCATCCATAAGAGATTATAAAAAGAGCAAGAACAAAACAAATGCTCCATATCCTCCTTTTTCTTAAAACACACAAGAAAAACCACATTATGAGGACCTTCAATGATTCCCCGTTTGGTCAATTCCATCCTTGTAGGAAATTTATTAAGAATTAATCTCCGACCAAAAATAAAGATTTTACTAGGAACTTTAGACTTCCATAAACAATCTAACGTTTTTTCTTTAAGAGGATCCAAGGTAGGCACCAAAAAACAAGATTCACTAATCCTCTTATAGCAATCTTTAATCAAAAACTAATTTTTATGTCTCCACCAAACAAAACAATCTTCTTCATGAGGCTTAGGCTTCACCCCATAAAAAAGCAACAATAACTCCTCTAACAACAAATCATCTTCGTCATTCAAGACCACCCCATTGAAACTAATATCCTACACCCAAGAATCGTTGAACCAATACCCCGCCTCATCAACTTTGAGAAAAGCCAAGTTGTACAATCGGAATAAAGAAGGAAAAAATCCTTCAAAGGAGGAAGTTCCACACTGTTGCGACGAAAAAAATACCCAAGAGTATCGCACACTTGAAATACAACAGAGTCACCATCGAACTTTATTTATTCCAAAAGAAAACGAAAAATATCAATAAAATCCTCAATGAACGAAAATATGATCGTCGCAACCAAAAGAGGGTTCGAAGTCGATTATGCAAGAGGAAGATATTAACACAGGTCACATCTGTTGTACTCAATGAAACCTATTTAGTTTGTTTTAAGAAAGAATGTCAGCGTGATATTTGTTTCCTCCTAATTATTACTAAGTGAAAAAGAAAGAAAGAAAGAAAGAAAGAAAAAAGGATTTTTAGGTTTTTTTTATTATTGTGTCTGATAATATGTTGGATCTCGCTTCTACGTATCCCTTGGTGCAATGATGAATTCAAGATTATTAATTTCTAAGTAAAAAAAGAATTGTTTGTAGGTGGATTTTGATAGGGCCAAAACATATTGAATACTTGACTCGACTTATGCATTACTGTTGATTTATTCCTTTTTCCACTATTATGTTGGTATTTTGTTTGTATTTCTGGTAAATTATCAAAGGGGAGTTATCCGCTAAGAAATAAAGTAAAACAGACAGAAAATGGAAGTATTAGGGAAAAATACACACAAGGTGACCACCATGGTGTTCGCCATAGAGGTGGCCATCAGTGATCCACGTCTCAACAATCAAAAGACCAAGTCTTATCCGCCTTATGAGCATGGTGTTCACCATGGAGGGTGTGGCGACCGCTACACGTTACAGATACCATGCAGATAGAATTTGGGATTTCTTGGTCAATGCATTTACCCCAGTTCCTCCTAGTTTCTCTCTGCGCACTAGAAAACCTCTTTTGTGATTTTAGGGCTTTAAGAACTCTAAAAAAACATTGCTACCTATCATTTTCAAAGCATCCAAGCTTAGTTACAAATTTAAGCCACATATTGTCGAAATTGTAAGTGATCAACTCTTCACATCGGAGAATTATCACATCATTGATCGAGTCTGTAATCAAGTTTGGAGCACCTTTATTTGAAGCATTAATCTTATTGTCATTTACTTTCCGCATTCAAATTCAGTAAGTTTACTTCATGTACCAGATTTAAAGTTTCTTCGGAGCAACTTTTTATTTAATCACACCACTTTATTTTATCGTCTCTTTATCACACTTATATTTAATCGCACGCTCTTCTTCTACATTTCTTTTAATTGCACGTTTAAAGTCTTATTCAATTTATCAACCATGTCTTATTTCACCATTGGATCAATTCTTTTATCGCATTTCACAAACATGTATAGCTAAATTTATAATTGTTGGAATGTGAGGACTGTTTATTCGACAATACTCTAATTTTTGTTCTCTAAGAAATACTTATGGGGCTGTTTTGATTTTAATCACAACCTTTCTAAACTTAAACTTATCTATTGTTGTCGCGTCTAGGATTTTCATCGAAGATGGGGAAAGGAAACACTGAGTAAACCTAAAGAAGGGAAAGAACATGGTTTTGCAACCAAGAGAAAGGGTAAGAAAGTTGATTATGCGAGGGGAAGGTATTAGCACCCCTCACGCCTTTGGTACTTCGTAAGATCCACTTAAGTTTGCACTAATCTAAGGATGTGTAAAAATCTAAAGCCTAATGCTAAAGGAATGCATGCAAAGTATATACAAAAATAAATTTTTATTAGTTGTTTGTCGGGGTTGCGAACCTTTGTGCCTACATACCACCTTTCGTGCAATAGGGGACCAGGGAACTCTTAGATCACCTAAAAAGGTGGTTTGGTTTGTTGTGTGTTTCTTATGAACAATGCTAGCGAAGCATGTCCTTTTTTAAAAGGTTAAAATAAATAGTCTGAAGACAAAAAGATTTAAATTGGTTGGTGTTTTTGTTACTTGTGAAAAGAGTTTGTGATTCTCACCACACCAAAGACTATGAAGAAAGAACAAGCTTCAACCTACTCATCCTTTTTCATTGCTTATGGAAGTGTGATTCTCATCATTAGTTATTAAGTGTTTTGAGAGGTTTTAAGAAGAAAATAAGTTTTAGTTTTAACACGAATGCAAAATAGAAAGACTAACCAAAAGGGGATCTCAATCCTATAAGTTGTCATGCTTGTGGACCTAAAGTTGGGATGAGAGGGAGATCTACCTAATGTTGTCATGCATGGATTCTTAACCTAAGGTCTATTTAGTTCAAACTTAGAGGAGAATGAACTAAATATCCTATGGGGAGTGTGATACGGTGGGAGAACTGACTATGATTTTGCGTTTGTTTTCGCAAATGTTTCGGTTGAGCAAGAGTCGCCACCGACTTTTTTTATTTTATCCTACGGAAAGGTTAAAAAGCACAGCAAAAACCTTTTGAGATGTTTTCTTGGGTTCGGGGAGTAGATTATAGAAAGGGAAGGTATTAGCACCCTTTCTATCCATGGTTATCCATGGGCTCTTAGTTACTTGCTTAGATCAAACTTGCCTTAATTTTCAATTGTTTGAAATGGTGCTTGTGTGTGTGGGTTTGAAAATGTTTTGAAAAGAAGCCAATGTCGTGGCAACCTTTGTAATGATCCATGTTGGGATGTATACAAAGGTGTATGTCTTTTGAAAAGGTTTTCATTTGTTTTTGAAAGTTGTTTTGAAAGTGTTGTGAGACGTGGTTTTATAAAATAGGCAAGTGTTTTGTTTTTGCAAGTTTGATTCAAGTAACTAAGAGGTTATCTCCTCCTAAATTTTTCAAAGTTTATTGCTATGTTTTAACCCTTTTAACAAGTTTGTTCCACCATTGTATTTGGTGGACAATCTCATGTTAGGATGTGAAAGGGACGGGCGCGGGTCATTGTTTAGACCATAATTGCAATGGTGTCGAGTATCTTTGGGCAATTTTCTTTAAAGGACTTGATCATTTGTTAAGGCAACTTTTTGAAAGCGTCATCGAGGGACTATGATCATTTGATTTGTGTTTGTTTTGCCCAAAGAGACCTAACATGCAATATGGCCCATTTATTGAAGGCAACAAGTGGAATACCCTAGGGGGTGCAAGTGTGATTTGTGTGTCCATTTTCATGCTTGTTTATCTTGAAATTAGGTCAAACTATTTTCGTTGTTTTTTCGCATACAAACCCTAATTCTAACATGGTATAATTAGAAAGCAATAAAGTGCAAAAAATAAATTTACTAAGCTATTACAACACCATATATGGGAAGGGGGGTACAAATGTTCAAATGGGGATTTTGACAAGGAATTTAAACATAAACTATTACATCAATATTGAATTATTTACAAGATAATTTAATTGCACAAATTAAATAAAATAAGAATAAATATGCAAGATGCAAAAAATGGTTTTTTGTATGTATGAAAAAAGTATTTTTATATGTCAAAATAAACAAAAATAAAAGTATTATTTTTTGGAGTTTTTTTTTATGTTTAGGGCAAAACCCTAATTTCTTAAATAAAATGGATTAATTATTTAATATGTATAATATTTATTTATTATATACAAAAATAAAATAAAAATGAAGTATATTTGTAAAAAGGCATTTTTATATTTAAATATTAATAAAAATAAAAAGTATATGTATTTTGCATTTTAACCCTAAATATATTAATAAATATATATATATGTATTATTTACTAAATATGTATTATATGTACAAATTGATAATATTTAATATTTAATAAAAAAAGTATTTTTTATATAAAATATTTTCAGAAGGTAAAACAAAATAAAAATGAAAATAAAAATGTGTTTGTATATTTTTAGTATTTTTTAATAAAAGTGTATCTATTTATTTATTTATGTATAAAAACTAACCTAAACAAACAAATACCTAATAAATAGGAAAATAGTGCAAAAAATTATTTTTATATTTTTTATATTATGAGGGAAAATAAACAAGTCAAACCAAAAAAAGAAAAGTCAAAAAATTATTAAAATGAACAAAATGGGCTCAGGGGGTGTAAAAACAAAATCAGGGTGCAAAAAGAAATGTGAAACAGGCCCAGCCCAGAACCAGGTCATCTTCAACCTCAGAACATCTTTTGTTCAAGCAAGCACGCGTTTTCTATCTCCCAATTCCTGGACTTTTAAGCAAAACTTTCAACATGAAAAATGTAGAGCATGAGAAGACGAATCCAGGGATATAAAGAACTTGTCTTAACTCTCTAAGATGAGGGAGAATTTCTTCTCCCCCAATTCCTGACCTAGTTTTTCATCAATTTTCAGACTCAAAATTCTCTAAGCATACATAATATAAATGAAATCTAATCATATGGGCATGTTCAGGGCTATGATTATAACATGTTTCCTTCACAAACCTAAAGCTAACAATGCCTATACTGAGAGATAGAACTTCATGAATATACCTGTTCAGTTGGAATCATGCCTTGCAATGGGGGAGCTTTCAGGGCAAGATGATGATTTGTACAACTTCCTTGAAGCGTGAGGATGCTATTCCAAGCTTTACTTTGTCCTGAAACTTCTTGAATCGTGCTAGAGAAATTCAACTGCAAAACAAGAAAATGAAAATGGTGAAGTGGCCTGGGAGTGTTACAGGTCGTGTTTCAGGTTTTGGTTAGCTTCAAGGGATGCTATGGAATGTGTTTGATGAGTTTTTAGCAAGAAAGCATGGAAGTTTTGAGCTATGGGATTCAAACTGCAGGGATGCCCTGTTTTGAGCAGTTTGAAGGTGATTCTGGAAATGGGGAGGTATTGGGGATCTTAGGGTCGTGCTTCAGCTTTGGATGAATGTTTGGAATGTGTTTGATAACTTTCTCTAAGCCTTGGTTCACTGATATGGAAGTTGGTATGTCATATGCAATGTTTCTTGAACTTTAAGCAAGCAATGGTCAAGTTGTGTTCTAGACAGGTAGAGGCCCCCTAAACATGCTGTAAAACCTTGTCTTGATCAGAGTGATTAACTCATAAACTTGTGCCAATTAGATTTCCTTTGTACCTTCTTGATTTGCTTTAGACATAAAGTGTAACTTTTGCAAAAATGGATATAATGCTTTTTCCAATTTGGGATTAATCCTTTAGGCAATGCTTGAACACATAGAACATGGTCTTGGCACAAGGGATTGGCATTAAATTTATGAGTGTAATTGAGATAAAAGACCTGTAATCAAGTTGGGCAAGCTGAGATTGAAATGCATAGTGTTATGAACATGTAACTTGGCCAATACAAAAGTGAGTTTTTCCCATATTGCAAAATTTGATTCTCTCTAACCATGAGGTTGTTTGATGAGTTCTTGGACATTTTGGAAATCTTGGAATGTGTACTACAATCCATCTTTGAAGTGCAAATTGAAATTCCAAGTGGAAGTGTATGTAAAATGGTCTTGAAGTTAGGTAAAAACCTTGCCTAAAAAGGTCAAAATTTCACTAAGTTAAGAATGGTTTAGTACCCTTGTTCCAAAAATTGTAACTTGAGATACAAGATTCTTTTGGGAAAACTTTGTGAATAAAAGTTGTAGATTATGCAATAGGCTACAACTTTCATGTTTTGACTTTTTCTTGAATCCAAATGAATCTTGGTGAGAAAGTGGGACAAAGTTGGGGAAAAAATTAGGGTTTTTCATAACTTAGAAAAATTCTAAGTTAGGAAAAATTCTCATTTCAAACCCTAATTTGCATTTCTTGATTTCTTGATGGAAAAGTTTCATGATTTGGCATGTTTTAATGAAAAATGAATATTGACACTTGATTTTGACCAAAAAGTCAAAGTTTGACTTTTCAGTATACAGTCAAAATTGATCAATTGACTGGGAAATTCAACTGTCAATCTTGTGTATTTGGGATCTTTTGAACTTGTTGAGCATGTCAAGATAATTCCATGGGGTCCTTGAGTCCATATGTGAGCTTGGTTTGCCATTGGCTAGGTCAAACAGTCAAAAATTGCCTTTGTGCAGTCAAAACCCTAAAAATGACCATTTTCCCTTTTGATGATCTGATTAAATTTCTTGTGGAATTGTGATCCAAACTTGATCAAATGGTCCATGTGAGTTCATAATATTGATGTGGGTCAATTTTCATGAGATTTGACTGTCAATTGGCCACAGTTGACTTTTTCCCCAATACAGTTGATTTCTAGGTCAACTGTCCAATTGACTGGGCAAAATTTAGAATCAAGACTTGAAACTTGGTATGGATAAACTTGGGAGTCCAACATGAAGCATGAAAGTCATCTTAGGCATTTTAGGTCAAAATATCTTTGTGCAATCACAAACCCTAATTTGGGTCAACAGTGCAAGGAGAAGTCTTGAGCAGAGGAAACCATAACTGGATCTTGATCTTCAAGGGTCTTGTGATGAGAAAATGTTGAGGAAATGGGAGGGCAAATTTTGGGGTACAACAGTTGCCCCTGTTCAATCTTCTTGAACTTGAAGAGTTAGATTGGCAAGTTTGCCTTTCGTGACTCGAGGGTAAAAGGATATTGGACACTAGAGTGCCCGGAAATTTGCACTCGCATGTTGAAGTATCAGCAATGTGATGTCGGGAATGGGCTTACAGATTCCATTTAGAGAGATGGTGGATAGGGAGATGGGCTTATAGATGCCATCTGGAGATGCGACAGAACCTTGTCGGGAATGGGCTTATAGATGCCATTTGGAAGTGTTGATCGCATAAGAGATTCCTTAGCGAGAACTTGTGTATTTGAGAAAGACAGATGTTTTCCTGGCTTGTTACAGGTGTTTGATCTTCAATCTCCTCATGCAGATATGCCCTGGCTAGATACAGGTGTCGAATCTACAGTCGGTTGCTCACATATGTGCCCTGGCTGGATACAGGAATCGAATCTTTGAACTCTTCAGACGTGCCCTGGCTAGATACAGGAATTGAGTCTGGAAATGTGGTCAACAGATATGCTCTGGCTGGATACAGGAGTCGAATATGGAATTGTGATAGTTGATAGATATGCCCTGGCTGGATACAGGAATCGAATCTTCGAACTCTTCAGACGTGCCCTGGCTAGATACAGGAATTGAGTCTGGAAATGTGGTCAACAGATATGCCCTGGCTGAATACAGGAGTCGAATCTGGAATTGTGACAGTTGAAGGTAGTTGTCTTTGGGATTATCTTTTTCCCTGAAAAGGCAAAAACATAAGTTGTATGCAATGTCATGATGTATGATATGCATGATGTCATGATGTTCAACATGAGATAGTGTTGTATGCACTTTATCATGTATGTAAGCAAGATGTATGAAAATGTGAAATGTTTATGAATGTATTTTCGTCTTAAGAAAATAAATCCTTGACGCCCGGCCGGGGAATTGCTCTGTGGAAGAGATACTTTGCTGAAGTTTTGATGAGAGGCCTACTGAGGATGTCAATGATGGATTTCGCTGGGGATAATGATGATAAACTCCGCTGGGGATACCAAAGATAAACTCCGCTGGGGAATACCAAAGATAAACTCCGCTGGGGATTGAAAGAACTTTGCCGAGGGCGATCTTCCGTGGCAAATAGCTGAGGATAACCCAGTTATAGGCCCTTGTGAGGAATAAATTTGAATAAAGCTCGGGAGAGACGTCCGTACTCTGCAGGGGATAAGCTTCCGGAATCTACTGGAGATAAGCTTTAAGACCTGCTGGGGATAAGAATTCCACTTTCCTGGGGAAACTTTTGGAATTGTACCGGTAAATGGTTCTACTGGGTGTCTGTATTCCGCCAGGGAACAATCTTAGATCAAGACTGCCGGGGATGCTTGCTGATGAATGCCTATACTCCACTGGGGAATGTTGTGCCTTTTCAGGATTGACGGGGAACCAACTCTGCTTGGGGAAAGTATTGCTGAATCTTGTCTTATTCTTTGAGAGAACTTGATCACATCCTTCAGTTAGAATCTACCTTGGTACCTTGGCGGACAAAGCAACCCGACTGCATTAAACAACTCTACATTGCCCCTGTTTCTGGTGTCACCTATAATTAGTCTTTTGTTTCATATGCAAATATTTATGGATCAGCAATTTAATGTCAAATGCATATATCAAAAATGAACATTGGACGCTCTTCGCAAGACAAAACAGAAAAAGGAAAAACAATGGCAATTTGTATGGACAAGTGAATTTGTATTGATTTGAATTTTGCCTGTGAATAGACGTTTTTGTACAAGAGGCTGACATCCTAGTAAGAGAATGACGCCGAATAACATAGAATTTACAATTTTGAAAAGGAAACAAAAAATCTATGTGAACAATCCCACTGGGTTCCAACTCTGCTATCGCCTTTATGTCTTCAAGCGTCTCATCACTTTGCTGCTTGGTTGAAGATGAAGCTGATTGATCGATGCCGAGATCTGAGCCAGATAGTTGATGCCGAATTCCGGATGCAAAGTGATCCAATGAGACATAGTGTTACGCTTTATCCCTAACTTTTGCCTGGACCGTCCTTTCGGGTTTTCAGTCCACCGGGACACCCCTTTTTGCCCAAGCCGCCTTTTCAGGTTTTCGACTTGCCGGGTGTACAGATTTTTCATTTCATCCCTTATTTTTGCCCGAACCCTTTTGGTTCGCCGGGAAGCCCTTATTTTTGCCTAGGTATGTCAACCTAGCGGGTCTTTTATTCATGCGTAGTATCTTTTCACTATGTCTGCATTGGCGGGGTGAGGAAGGTCGTCACCATCCATGGTGGTCAGAACCATGGCTCCTCCTGAGAACACATGTTTAACCACAAATGGCCCTTCGTATGTAGGGGTCCATTTGCCCCGGGGATCACTTTGAGGAAGGATGATGCGTTTGATTACCAGGTCCCCAACTTGATACTCTTGTGGTCTAACTTTCTTGTTAAATGCCCTGATCATCCGTTTTTGGTACGTCTGACCATGACAGATAGTAGTGAGTCTCTTCTCGTCAATCAGATTTAATTGATCAAGTCGAGTCTGGATCCAGTCATCTTCACTCAAGTCTGCATCCTTCATTATCCGGAGAGAAGGTATCTGGACTTCAATTGGCAAGACTGTCTCCATGCCATAGACCAAGGAGAAAGGAGTTGCCCCGGTTGACGTCATTGCTGAGGTACGGTACCCATGAAGAGCGAACGGTAACATCTCGTGCCAATCTTTATAGGTCACTGTCATCTTCTGCACAATTTTCTTGATATTCTTATTAGCTGCCTCTACAGCCCCATTCATCTTCGGCCGGTAGGGAGAAGAGTTATGGTGCTGTATCTTGAATTGTTCGTAGAGCTCAGTGATCATTTTGTTATTGAGATTGGTACCATTGTCCGTAATGATTCTTTCCGGGACGCCGTACCGACAGATCAGATTATGCCGGATGAAACGTGCCACGACGCTCTTGGTTACCGTTGCATAGGAAGCTGCCTCAACCCACTTCGTGAAGTAATCGATCGCCACCAAGATGAAGCGATGCCCATTGGATGCCGTCGGTCGGATCTCACCGATCATATCAATACCCCACATTGCAAAAGGCCAAGGTGCCGTCAGTACGTTTAGAGGAACCGGAGGGATGTGCACCTTGTCAGCATAGATCTGGCATTTGTGACAAGTTCGAGAGTGTTGGTAACAATCAGCTTCCATTGTGGACCAGAAATATCCTGCCCGAAGGATTTTCTTTGCCATGGTGTGTCCACTGGAATGTGTTCCGAATGTACCTTCATGTAGTTCTATCATGATCTTCTCTGCTTCAGCCTTTTCCACACAACGCAGTAGAGTTGAATCATGATTCCGTTTGTAGAGAATGTCGTTGCTGAGGAAGAATTTTGCCGCAAACCTCCTCATGAATTTCTTGTCATTGACAGATGCACCTTCAGGGTATTCCTGAGCTTCCAAGTACCTCTTCACCTCATGATACCAGGGTTTTTCAGTCACCTTTTCGGCCTCAAGATCGCAGCAGTATGCCGGTTTGTCCAACTTCCAAATAATGATCCGGGGAGCCTCATTGTCCCATTTAACTTTGAACATTGAAGACATCGTAGCTAGTGCGTCCGCTAGCTGATTCTCCTCTCTTGGGAAGTGCTCAAAAGTTATCTCTTCAAAGTGGGGAAGCAAGGTCAACACATACTCCTTGTAAGGAATAAGATTTGGGTGTTTCGTATCCCACTCGCCTTTGATCTGATTGATCACGAGAGCGGAATCTCCGAAGACACTCAAAAATTTGATCCTTAAGTCGATTGCAGCTTGCAGACCCATGATACATGCCTCATATTCTGCCATGTTGTTGGTGCAGTTGAAACACAATCGGGCGGTGAGTGGAGTATGAGTTCCTTTGGGAGATATGATTATAGCGCCGACGCCGTTACCCAAAGCTTTGGAGGCTCCGTCAAAATGCATAGACCATCGGGATCCTTCCTCAGGTCCTTCATCCGGTCCAGGTACTTCACAGTCAGTTACCACCATGATATCTTCGTCCGAAAAATCAAAGTTCAATGATTGGTAATCGTCCACAGGTTGGTGTGCCAAATGATCTGCCAGTACACTTCCTTTAATTGCTTTCTGAGTTGTATACTGGATATCATATTCTGTCAAGATCATTTGCCATCTCGCTATTCTTCCAGACAGAGCAGGCTTTTCGAATATGTACTTGATGGGATCCATCTTTGAAATCAAAAGAGTAGTGTGAGTCAGCATATACTGTCTCAGCCGGCGAGCAGCCCATACCAGAGCGCAACAAGTTTTCTCAAGCAGTGAGTAACGAGACTCACAGTCGGTAAACTTTTTGCTCAGGTAATAAATAGCGTGCTCTTTTCGGCCAGACTCGTCATGCTACCCCAGCACACACCCCATTGAATTGTCAAGTACGGTTAAGTATAGTATCAGAGGTCTTCCTTCCACTGGTGGCATAAGAATGGGTGGCTCTTGGAGATATTCCTTTATCTTTTCAAAGGCAGCCTGACATTCATCGTTCCAGCGTACTACTTGATCTTTCTTCAGGAATTTGAAGATTGGCTCACAAGTAGCAGTCAGATGTGAGATGAATCGGGCAATGTAATTCAGTCGTCCCAGGAAGCCTCTGACTTCTTTCTCTGTCTTTGGGGTTGGCATCTCTTGTATGGCTTTTACCTTGGCAGGATCCACCTGAATACCTTTATCGCTTACAATGAAACCTAGCAATTTTCCGGACCTTACCCCAAAGGTGCATTTGTTGGGATTCAACCTCAGCTTGTATAACTTTAGTCGGTCAAACAGCTTCCTTAGATGATCAAGGTGCTCCTCCTCAGTTTGAGACCTTGCAATCATGTCATTAACATATACCTCAATCTCATGATGGATCATATCATGAAATAAAGCAATCATGGCACGTTGGTAGGTTGCCCCAGCATTTTTCAACCCGAATGGCATGACCTTGTAGCAGAAGGTGCCCCACTGAGTCACAAAGGTAGTCTTCTCCATATCTTCTGGAGCCATCTTGATCTGATTATACCCTGAAAAACCATCCATGAAGGAGAACACCTTGTGTTGAGCAGTATTGTCAACAAGAACGTCGATGTGAGGTAAGGGGAAGTCATCCTTGGGGCTTGCCCTGTTTCGATCCCTGTAGTCGACACACATCCTGACTTTTCCGTCCTTCTTCGGCACTGGCACCACATTGGCAACCCACTGAGGGTAAGAAGTTACTGCTAGAAACCCGGCATCGAATTGCTTCATAACCTCAGCCTTGATCTTTTCGGACATCTCTGGGCGCATACGGCGGACCTTTTGCTTTACCGGAGGGCAGTCTTCCTTGGTTGGCAGGTGATGAACTACAATGTCGGCATCCAAACCAGGCATGTCTTCATAGGACCAAGCAAATATCTCCAGGTAATCATGTAGCATCTGGATCAATCGTTGCTTCACGCTGAGCTCTAGATTAGCCCCAATCTTGACCTCTTTTCTATCTGTCTCAGTACCCAGGTTAACTATTTCCACCGGCTCTTCATGTGATTGAATAACCCTCTCTTCTTGGAGTAGCAGTCTTGCGAGTTCACCAGGCACTTCGCAATCATCTTCACCTTCTTCTTCGGCCAAGTTGATCGGATTCTCGAAGTCATAACTGGTGGTAGCAGAGCTGTTACCAGTGAGATCCAGAGTGGATTGAAACCTGTATAAGTGAGTGTGTGTAAATATAGCTGTTTTGCAATATATAACACAGAAAGAAAAAGAGCACAAGATTTGAAATGCAACAAACGTCCAATGTTTTGATTGATGATATATGGAAATGTCATACAAAAAAGCCCTCACAAATGGAGCTACGATGCCCCGGGTAGGACACCGAGCCAATAAAGTTTTAACATTTTGTTTGTTACAAATTGAAAATCAAAAGAGTTAATTACTGCGTGACAAATGTGATAGGTGTAAAATCCTTTGCCATCCAGTTTCTTGGTCTGTTGCTGGTGGTTGGATAGATCCAACTGTCAAACTCTGCTTCCTCTACGTCCTCCTCGATAGCATTCACCCTTGGACTGGTGATAAACACTGGAGCCTTTCTGATCTTTTCCTTGCGCACATCCCTCTGAGCCTCTGCAGTAAAGCCCAACCCAAACTTGTCGTTCTTTTGAGTGAAGTCAGGAAGCTGACCCCAATTTGCACAATTGCCTTTCTCGATTACAGCCCGGGCATCCTTTAAGGACGCCATCTTCAATGGAAAGCCTTCTTCAACCACTGTTTCAGCCGATGCCAACGTTGGAGGTACCTCTTCAAAATGCTGAAAGGGGGTTTCAATAAACTCCCCGTCCATCTCGATATACCGGAATGAATTCAAGTGACTAACCATGTATTCCTCCTCACCCTGCATAGTAACAATCTTCCCTTTGACAGGGTATTTGAGCTTTTGGTGTAGAGTGGATGTTACTGCCCCAGCCTTGTGAATCCAGGGTCGACCCAACAAGCAGGAGTAAGATGGACGAATATCCATTACATAGAACGTTGAGTTGAAGACTTGGGAACCCACACGAATAGGGATGTCTACTTCACCGTGCACCATCCTCTTAGAACCGTCGAAGGCTCTAACAATGATGTTACTAGATTTCAATTCCAGGCCCTCGCAATCCAAGCGATCCAATGCCTTTTTGGGCAAAACATTCAGGGAAGAACCGGTATCCACCAACACGTGTGCGAGAGTGGTGCCCCTGCATTCTATAGAGACATGCAGGGCATCATTGTGATTTTTCCCTTTGGCGGTAAGGTCAGCATCTGAGAATCCCAGACCATTGTCAGCTGTCAAATTAGCCACACAGTCGGTGAATTGATCCGCGGAGGTCTCTTGCGGCACATGGGCCGTTTTCAGAAATGAAATCAGGGCTTTTGCATGGTCCTCTGAGCATAGCAGCAATGGTAGCATAGAGATTTTGGAGGGGGTATGCCCCAACTGTTCAACAACATTGAAGTCACTCTTTTTAATGATTTTAAGGATTTCCTCCATTTCTTGTTGGGAGGCTTCGACAACAGTCTTTTTTGGTGCCTCCGTCCTGGCAGGCAAATCGGCAGCAACTTCTTTGCCCCGAGCATCAGAGGACTCGGCGACAGTAGTAGACACAGGAACTTGAATCGGAACATGCACACTTGCGGGTGTGATGGTGAGAGGTTTTCGGATAACTGGCGGTGCAATGTCAGGCGAGAAGAGCCTGCCACTGCGGGTAATCTTGGCGGGACCAGTGATGTTACTAATACTGGTATTGGTGTTGAACTCCTGCTTCACTCCAAGCACATACACATCGGCCCCATAATGCCATGGGACCGCTTTATCAGACTCATAGGGGAGAGGCCCCGGAACAGTAATAGTAATGGGTGCAACAGACATAATTTGGACTGGCTTCCTCGGGGGAGCTTTGGTAGGATTGTAAATTGTGACAACAGATATTTCTTTAGCGGAAACAAACGAAACATCAGTTTTCTTAAACATAATTTCTTTGCTATCCATCAGGCTTTGGATGCCTGATTTCAGCAGCGGACAACCGGTAGGGATAACAGCACACAGGAGGAAACCCTTGCTACAACCCAGAAATAAACCGGCTAGCAGTAAGTTCCTCTTAACAGTCAATAGAGGGGTAGCAACATCATTCACCGAAACAGCATATAAATCTTCCTCGATGGCATTTACTCTATGCTGGGGCATAGGAGCAGTTACAACATTTGGCCTCTCAGGCGCCTCAAACTGAATTTCCTTCGCATCAATAAGGTCTTGCACCTTGTTTCTCAAGGCCCAGCAATCATCAGTAGTATGCCCGGGGCTATCAGAATGATAAGCACAACGGGCATTTGGGTTATACTTAGGAGATGCAGTATTCACGACCTTTGGCGCTTCTTTGATGGTCACCAAGTTGGTTGATAACAGTTGCGGTAAGATTTGTGACAAGGTCATACTCAACCGAGTATACTATCTCTTGGGCCTTTCACCTCTTTTTTGATTGTACTGCTGAGGAGCAGCAACAGGTTTTGAAATGACTAAAGCATTGATGGCTTGGCGACTTTCTGGCTTGACTTGTCTTCTAGGACCATAGACGGCACTTTCTTCTTTCTTAAACGGCCTCTTCTCAGTACTTGGGGAGGCAACTTTTTGTATCTTTCCTGACCTGATGCCAGCTTCAATTCTTTCTCCTGTCAGAATCAAATCCGTAAACCCAGCGGAGGATTTACCAACCAAATGATTGAAAAATGGACCAGACAAAGTCCCTAGAAACATATCAACCAGCTCCTGATCAGTCAATGGAGGCTGCACCCTGCCAGCCAAATCTCTCCATTTTTGTGCATATTCTTTGAACCCTTCGCCCGTTCCTAGAGACATACCCTGAAGTTGGGTACGCGTAGGAGCGAGATCAGAATTGTATTGATATTGTCTGTAGAATGCGGTTTCCAAATCTTCCCAGTGTCGGATACTGGTTCCATCTAGTTGGTAGAACCACTCAAGCTGTGACCCCGAAAGGCTATCTTGGAAGAAGTGAATCCAAAGGTTCTTATCTGCCGTGTAAGGTTGGATCTTCCTTACGTACGACCTTAGATGCAGCTTTGGACAGGAAGCCCTGTCGTATTTGGAAAAGGCAGGCGCCTTAAACTTGTGTGGGATTACTACCCCAGAAGATAACCCCAAATCTCCGAAATCCAGCCCCGGTACATTCTGAATCTCCATGGCGCTCAAGCGGTCTTCTAATTGCTTATATCTGTCAGCAGCGGGTGGGTATTGTTCGTCATTGTAGTCCGTCTCGTTGTCAGAGACTGCAGGACTAGGAGCTCCTCCCCCTTGGGGACTGTTTTTCTCAGCAGAAGAAGTAGTTGGTTCAGCTTCATTATGGAGTGTGTTCCCAAACCTGCGTCCGGTGTTGAATAACGCAGTCCTCTTTTTCTTCTTCTTCTTCAGGAGTAGGGTCTTCAACTCTTGCTGACCTTGGGCCAGGCTTAGGACCATCTCTTGAAACTAGGCACTTTGGGCCTGAAGGGCCTTGATTGCTTGCTCACTGGATGAGTCTGGATTCATGATGACTGTTCAAATAAACAACAAAGAAGATTAAGCAACCTGTGAAAAAGGGTACCTGCGATGCATATGGTGCAATGAGATGCGTATGTTTTATGTTTTCAAAGACAAACAAGATTCAACTTTGTAGACAAAAGGGAAACACACTTCATTAGATTCGAATTTTAAATTGTTCAACAACTTGCCCTTAGGCATTACAGGTATGAAAAATACTGAAAAGGAAATAAAAAACTGTAGAAGGAAATGTCCAAAGCCCATCAGTGCTCCCATGGCCTCCTCTTCTCAGTGTGGATGTAGTTGTTCAGGACCCGCTCTTCCTCCAATTGCTTAGTCAGCCTCTGGATCTTCCGTTCCTGTTCGTTGAACTTTTCCCGATAAAAATCCCGTTCTTCCTTTAGCTGCGCCCAAGATCTCTTCATTGTGTCAAAATCAGTGGGTATCTGAGGAGGGAGGACAGTTGGAGGAACCCCATCTTCATCAGGAGATTCAAGAATGATAGGTCCGACAGCTTCGTACAGCATACCTAACTTCTGAGCACAGATGCGGACCCATTTGCAATAAGGTTCCATTGGTAGAGAAGTCTTTGGTCCTAACTCATGTGGGTCAGCTTTGTGAATTCTGTCCCAAGCCTTAATGAATCCATGGCGTAGTTTGTCACTGTCTACCTGAAACTCAAAATGGAAGTGAGGAACCAACATTTCATGAGGCCCAACTCTTCTGGCTCTTCCAAACTGGCGGAGAGCTAAGCATGGATTATAAGAGATCCCTCCTTGGATACCAATCAACAGAACATTAGGGTATTCTCCGCAACGATCAATGACAGCTACCTCATCCAAACCTCTGAGAGTCCAAGTGATGTCAATACCAGTGAGAGACATTAGCCTATGAGCCCAACCCTTTCCTTCTTCATTCTTCAGCAAGAACTTAGGAAGGTGCGAAATAAACCACCTTACTAGCAAAGGAGCACAACACTACAGAGTTCCCCGTTTTCGAGCGGTACGAGCATAGAGTTGTTGCAGGATATCACCCAAAAGAGTGGGTACAGGATTCTGAGACATAAAGATCCTTATGGCATGGATACTGATAAAGGTGTCAGGATTGGGAAACAATACCAGACCATAGATCAAAAGAGCCAGAATATCTTCGTATGCCTTGAAGTCCAAGTCATTCCAGAAATCATTAGCCTTGCCAACCAGAAATTTGACCAAGAAGCCCTTAACTCCACTTCTAGTTTCCTAGTTAGCCAATACCTCTTCTTTGGTCAAGGGGAGAACTGAAGCAACCTCTTCAGGCCTAGGAGTCTTTTCCAAACCAGTGAATGGAGTTTGCTCCAAGACAGGGATCCCAAGCAAATAAGAGAATTCTTCCAGGGTAGGAACCAGCTGGAAGTCTTGAAAGGTGAAACAATGATACAGGGGGTCATAAAACTGGGTCAGAACACTTATCAATTGTTGGTCCCATTTTGCAGTGATCAAGCCAAGGAGAGAACCATGCCTGTTGATGAAGGAAGAAGTGTTTGGAATCCTACCCACCAAATCCTTGAGCAAAGTTGGTGGTTGAACAAAGTTGAGCCGGATAGTATTCCTACGCACGGGCATCATGATGTCCTACAAAACAGAGCAAAGATGAAAGTTTTTTTTGTCTTTGAAATGGGTTAGTCCTCTATACAGGATGCATGCAATGGTATGATGGCATGATGCTATGATGAAGCACACCACAAGTATTCACATAGGCAAGCATGATAAGGCACACAAATCACACAAGACAACCCTTAGGTTTCAGGCCAGCATGAAGTTTAAGTATTACCCTCTTTTGGTTTCGTTGGTTAAAACATGTCCTATCAAAAGTAACCGGGTTCTAGAGGATCTCAAATCATTGACTACCCTCAATCGGTCATAACTCCAGCATCGCAATCTTTTCTTGCGGCCAGAACCATCGCGAGAGTTTAGCCTCAATGAGTGTAGCATACTGCTACTGTTCTAATGGCCAAGTTTGGTTAATTTAGGGTTCTAAGGTCGGTTGGTGTTTAATGACTCCTTAGAAGACCTATATTCTCCTCATTGCAACACAAGGGATATAGGTACAGACCAAGGTGCCACACCAACGTAGCCACTGCTTCACCCATGTCGGTCTACGCCGGACAGGTCCCTCATAGATTATGCTACCTAAAAAAAGGGTATTCCCCAGATCCGGGTTAGGATCTATGAAACTCCGATGCAAATCCCACAAATATAAAAGCAAACAAAGCAAACAATTGAAAACAAAGGTGATCTAAGCCTTAAGGTTAATCCACTATTAATAGATTCCCCAGCAGAGTCGCCAGTTCTGTAATACGGTGGGAGAACTGACTATGATTTTGCGTTTGTTTTCGCAAATGTTTCGGTTGAGCAAGAGTCGCCACCGACTTTTTATTTTATCCTAAGGAAAGGTTAAAAAGCACAGCAAAAACCTTTTGAGATGTTTTCTTGGGTTCGGGGAGTAGATTATAGAAAGGGAAGGTATTAGCACCTTTTCTATCCATGGTTATCCATGGGCTCTTAGTTACTTGCTTAGATCAAACTTGCCTTAATTTTCAATTGTTTGAAATGGTGCTTGTGTGTGTGGGTTTGAAAATGTTTTGAAAAGAAGCCAATGTGGTGGCAACCTTTGTAATGATCCATGTTGGGATGTATACAAAGGTGTATGTCTTTTGAAAAGGTTTTCATTTGTTTTTGAAAGTTGTTTTGAAAGTGTTGTGAGATGTGGTTTTAGAAAATAGGCAAGTGTTTTGTTTTTGCAAGTTTGATTCAAGTAACTAAGAGGTTATCTACTCCTAAATTTCTCAAAGTTTATTGCTATGTTTTAACCCTTTTAACAAGTTTGTTCCACAATTGTATTTGGTGGACAATCTCATGTTAGGATGTGAAAGGGACGGGCGCGGGTCATCGTTTAGACCATAATTGCAATGGTGTCGAGTATCTTTGGGCAATTTTCTTTAAGGGACTTGATCATTTGTTTAGGCAACTTTTTGAAAGCGTCATCGAGGGACTATGATCATTTGATTTGTGTTTGTTTTGCCCAAAGAGACCTAACATGCAATATGGCCCATTTATTGAAGGCAACAAGTGGAATACCCTAGGGGGTGCAAGTGTGATTTGTGTGTCCATTTTCATGCTTGTTTATCTTGAAATTAGGTCAAACTATTTTCGTTGTTTTTCGCATACAAACCCTAATTCTAACATGGTATAATTAGAAAGCAATAAAGTGCGAAAAATAAATTTACTAAGCTATTACAACACCATATATGGGAAGGGGGGTACAAATATTCAAATGGGGATTTGAACAAGGAATTTAAACCTAAACTATTACATCAATATTGAATTATTTACAAGATAATTTAATTGCACAAATTAAATAAAATAAGAATAAATATGCAAGATGCAAAAAATGGTTTTTTGTATGTATGAAAAAAGTATTTTTATATGTCAAAATAAACAAAAATAAAAGTATTATTTTTTGGAGTTTTTTTTTTTATGTTTAGGGCAAAACCCTAATTTCTTAAATAAAATGGATTAATTATTTAATATGTATAATAATTATTTATTATATACAAAAATAAAATAAAAATGAAGTATATTTGTAAAAAGGCATTTTTATATTTAAATATTAATAAAAATAAAAAGTATATGTATTTTGCATTTTAACCCTAAATATATTAATATAAATATATATATATATATATATATATATATATATATATATATATATATATATATATATATATATAAATATATATATATATATATATATATATATATATAAATATATATATATATATATATATATATATATATATATATATATATATATATATATATATATATATATATATATATATATATATATATATATATATATAAATATATAAATATATATATATATATATATATATATATATATATATATATATATATATATATATATATATATATATTATATATATATATATATATATATATATATATATATATATAATATATATATATATATATATATATATATATATATATATATATATATATATATATATATATATATATATATATATATATATATATACTAAATATGTATTATATGTACAAATTGATAATATTTAATATTTAATAAAAAAAGTATTTTTTATATAAAATATTTTCAGAAGGTAAAACAAAATAAAAATGAAAATAAAAATGTGTTTGTATATTTTTAGTATTTTTTAATAAAAGTGTATCTATTTATTTATTTATGTATAAAAACTAACCTAAACAAACAAACACCTAATAAATAGGAAAATAGTGCAAAAAATTATTTTTATATTTTTTATATTATGAGGGAAAATAAACAAGTCAAACCAAAAAAAGAAAAGTCAAAAAATCATTAAAATGAACAAAATGGGCTCAGGGGGTGTAAAAACAAAATCAGGGTGCAAAAAGAAATGTGAAACATGCCCAGCCCAGAACCAGGTCATCTTCAACCTCAGAACATCTTTTGTTCAAGCAAGCACGCGTTTTCTATCTCCCAATTCCTGGACTTTTAAGCAAAACTTTCAACATGAAAAATGTAGAGCATGAGAAGACGAATCCAGGGATATAAAGAACTTGTCTTAACTCTCTAAGATGAGGGAGAATTTCTTATCCCCCAATTCCTGACCTAGTTTTTCATCAATGTTCAGACTCAAAATTCTCTAAGCATACATAATATAAATGAAATCTAATCATATGGGCATGTTCAGGGCTATGATTGTGACATGTTTCCTTCACAAACCTAAAGCTAACAATGCCTATACTGAGAGATAGAACTTCATGAATATACCTGTTCAGTTGGAATCGTGCCTTGCAATGGGGGAGCTTTCAGGGCAAGATGATGATTTGTACAACTTCCTTGAAGCGTGAGGATGCTATTCCAAGCTTTACTTTGTCCTGAAACTTCTTGAATCGTGCTAGAGAACTTCAACTGCAAAACAAGAAAATGAAAATGGTGAAGTGGCCTGGGAGTGTTACAGGTCGTGTTTCAGGTTTTGGTTAGCTTCAAGGGATGCTATGGAATGTGTTTGATGAGTTTTTAGCAAGAAAGCATGGAAGTTTTGAGCTATGGGATTCAAACTGCAGGGATGCCCTGTTTTGAGCAGTTTGAAGGTGATTCTGGCAATGGGGAGGTATTGGGGATCTTAGGGTCGTGCTTCAGCTTAGGATGAATGTTTGGAATGTGTTTGATAACTTTCTCTAAGCCTTGGTTCACTGATATGGAAGTTGGTATGTCATATGCAATGTTTCTTGAACTTTAAGCAAGCAATGGTCAAGTTGTGTTCTAGACAGGTAGAGGCCCCCTAAACATGCTGCAAAACCTTGTCTTGATCAGAGTGATTAACTCATAAACTTGTGCCAATTAGATTTCCTTTGTACCTTCTTGATTTGCTTTAGACATAAAGTGTAACTTTTGCAAAAATGGATATAATGCTTTTTCCAATTTGGGATTAATCCTTTAGGCAATGCTTGAACACATAGAACATGGTCTTGGCACAAGGGATTGGAATTAAATTTATGAGTGTAATTAAGATAAAAGACCTGTAATCAAGTTGGGAAAGCTGAGATTGAAATGCATAGTGTTATGAACATGTAACTTGGCCAATACAAAAGTGAGTTTTTCCCATATTGCAAAATTCGATTCTCTCTAACCATGAGGTTGTTTGATGAGTTCTTGGACATTTTGGAAAGCTTGGAATGTGTACTACAATCCATCTTTGAAGTGAAAATTGAAATTCAAAGTGGAAGTGTATGGAAAATGGTCTTGAAGTTAGGTAAAAACCTTGCCTAAAAAGGTCAAAATTTCACTAAGTTAAGAATGGTTTAGTACCCTTGTTCCAAAAATTGTAACTTGAGATACAAGATTCTTTTGGGAAAACTTTGTGAATCAAAGTTGTAGATTATGCAATAGGCTACAACTTTCATGTTTTGACTTTTGCTTGAATACAAATGAATCTTGGTGATAAAGTGGGGCAAAGTTGGGGAAAAAATTAGGGTTTTTCATAACTTAGAAAAATTCTAAGTTATGAAAAATTCTCATTTCAAACCCTAATTTGCTTTTCTTGATTTCTTGATGGACAAGTTTCATGATTTGGCATGTTTTAATGAAAAATGAATCTTGACACTTGATTTTGACCAAAAAGTCAAAGTTTGACTTTTCAGAATACAGTCAAAATTGATCAATTGACTGGGAAATTCAACTGTCAATCTTGTGTATTTGGGATCTTTTGAACTTGTTGAGCATGTCAAGATAATTCCATGTGGTCCTTGAGTCCATATGTGAGCTTGGTTTACCATTGGCTAGGTCAAACAGTCAAAAATTGCCTTTGTGCAGTCAAAACCCTAAAAATGACCATTTTGCCCTTTTGATGATCTGATCAAATTTCTTGTGGAATTGTGATCCAAACTTGATAAAATGGTCCATGTGAGTTCATAATATTGATGTGGGTCAATTTTCATGAGATTTGACTGTCAATTGGCCACAGTTGACTTTTTCCCCAATACAGTTGATTTCTAGGTCAACTGTCCAATTGACTGGGCAAAATTTGGAATCAAGACTTGAAACTTGGTAGGGATAAACTTGGGAGTCCAAAATGAAGCATGAAAGTCATCTTAGGCATTTTAGGTCAAAATATCTTTGTGCAATCACAAACCCTAATTTGGGTCAACAGTGCAAGGAGAAGTCTTGAGCAGAGGAAACCCTAACTGGATCTTGATCTTCAAGGGTCTTGTGATGAGAAAATGTTGAGGAAATGGGAGGGCAAATTTTGGGGTACAACAGGGAGCATAAAAAATTAAGAGCAGACAATCATATTTAAATGAGATAATGAAAGCAAGCAAACATAACATAAGGCACTTAGACAAGGTACCAAGAAAATACCTACTTAGATAAGCAAGTAAATATAGGAGAAGAGATGATAAAAATATCACACAAAGATGATAACACATCAAGTATAAAAAGAAGAATAATTATGGTAGCACACCAAAATAGAAGATGACAAAACATCAAATAAGCAATCGCATAGGTAGATACCTAAAACAAAAAGAGAGGAGATGATAAAACATCACACAAAGATAATAACACATCTAGTATCAAAGATACGGGCTAGATGATAAAACACCAAGCACACATATATTAAGATGATAAAACATCAAGTCTTAATGAAAAGAGAAGGATGATAAAACATCACTAAGCATGCAAGTCAATGTGATAGAACACATAAGAGATGGAGATCTCACAAACAAACTTGAAGAAGTGAAGAAGGAAGGTAAGCGAGAAATGATAATAAATCAAAGAGGCATGGCATAAAAATACATCAAGGTATAACATAAGTTCTGATCCTATCATATTAAACACATTATACTACCCTAAACATAGTAATATGGGTCAAAAAGTAGAAGAATTTACCTAACTAGGCAAGTAAAAGTGCAAGTGTGCAATTAGAAGACAAAAACTTCAAAATATGTCAAAAGCATCAATCAAAATGAGATACAAGAGGTGGATACATAAGTCTAAACATGCTTCAATATATCACAAATTATCACCAAGATATTACATGTTAACAAACATCCTCTTAAACAAACAAGTAGGCATAATAGAAAGAGATGAAGTGTAGATAAGTGACAATATAAGACTTGTATCTCAAGTAAGTGGAAAATCATGAATATGAAATGATATGGAATCAATAGGAAATAAATAAGATGTGGATACATCCATAAGGGTCATGATTCAAGGGTATGGATGTGGAAACCATAAAAGAGAACAATGAGGCAAATGCACTAGCTAGTGAAGACTTAGGAGTCATGTTCCTAACATATCATGCTATAAGGAAGTGATGTGAAGGGAAATGGATGAGTGATTGTATAATTCATAAGTGAACACATAAATGACTCATTTTTATCACATAAACAAACTTGAGAAAGATTCACATCAAAGTCAAACAAGGAAAGGATCACAATCAACCCTAAGTGGACATAAGTCCTCATGCATTGCTAACAATAAAATAAGTTGGAAAAGAAGTGGTAATGTCAATAAGAATAGGTAAGAATATATATTTTATACACTTATCACAAACCTAATGGTTAAGAAAAGGTTAAATTAGTCCCTGAAAATATGGTTCAAACACCAAGGTACACAAACTAGCATCAATCAAAGTTATAATGTGAAGTGGAAACAAGTGTGTGATCAATTGAACATGGACTAATGTGTCAAGTATGATTGAAGTAAGAATAAAATAGTAGAGTTTAAAACACACCATTGACCTATAAAAATTCCTAGGATATCACTACTAAAGCACATACAAAGGTTAGTGCAAGAATTTGTTAATACCACACCCTAACATACTCCTAAAGGCAAGTGAAGCAAAATAAAGGGATGAGTGAAGAGGGAACATGATTAGAGGGTGTCAAAACACATAGGTCTATATAAACTGACCTCTAATATCATACATTTAAACATCATAAGCAATGATAGAAAGTTTCATACATGGCACACAAAGGAAGTGACCAAAGGGGACAAGCAAGTATGTTCAAATTAAACAAGTAAAGATAAAATAATGAAAGCATAATTAAATAAGTATAGAATGTATGACTTGTTGAATAAGTTAACTCAAGATGAAGTTAAAGAGTAACCAAGTAGTAGATGAAACTTCTTGCGCAAACAAAGTCACATAACTTGATGAACAACATCGTCTAAAGTGGATGGTACTTGTCTTAAATCAAACAATATTGATGAAGACCGAGTTAAAGTAAATTGATACCTTATATTTTACAGGGTAATTGTTAATCCCTTATAAGTTATCAATCATGAACTCAAAACTTTAAGAGATGTCAACAATATAACATACTCAAAGGTCATGATGAATTGGCAAAGTGTAGTCCTAAATGCCACAAGCATTATGATCTAAATATATAAAATTTAATGTTATTAGAGGTTATGGTAATTAGACAACATCAAGATACATTAAAGAGACATGACACAAAAGCTCATGAAGCAATCACTAATTAATGATGCTCAAAACACAAGTAAGAAAGCAAATGTAGCTTTTAGTGTGTCACTATGTTGGTTAGCCAGTAAATGCTTAACCAAAAAATCATAGAAGCATGGAGAATTTGATATGAGAAGAGAATTTAAGATCAAAACTTAAGCACAAATATGTTGGACCCATGGCCCTTTATAGGATTAAAAAACCATCACACACAAGCTAGGTTAAAACAAAAATGTGGCTCCTAACTTGTCATCATGATGAGTTGACAATGAGATGGCAATCAAAGAATCAAAGGAGCTATGCATGAAAGCATTTAAGACCTTAGAGATTAGAAGAAAATTCAAGAGATCTCAAATAATTTCGATCCGTGGTACTCAAGTACCATGATCACAAAAGATAAACAAATGACTTTAAATAAATGGGCAATGATAGAGTACTTGAATGGTCCGTTAATATGAACTCAAGCCTCTAACATGTGATGCGAATTAGTGAAACAAAAAGGAACTTGGTTCCTTATAGGTTTCACAAGTTCATATCGTATATCTTAAGCAATAAAGCACCTAGGCAAGAAACATGTTCAAAAAAGCCGCCACAGTTTTAGCAACCCACTCGGAAGTGGCAGAAGTGTTGTTCAAAACCCTACCACACGTGTGAGTTCTAATCTACTTCTTCATTCTAAATGTGTGTTTGTTCCCAACTTTACTTACAAGGGCTAGAAAACCACATTTTCCCTTGTAAATTACCCTTAGCCTCACTTTGTCATTTTTTACAAACTTTATCTCTCTTCCATTTAATACTGACCATTCAGCAAATTGCCTATTTGAATTCATTAAGTGTTCCAAACTCCAAACCAACTTTGAACTTGTAAGTCTTGCTCAATTCCTCCATCTTAAATCTGGGATACCTCAGCTCCTTCTCATCACCAGAATCATTAGGGTCACTACTTCCAAGCTCATCACTAACAAAATTGGTATCCAAATCATGGTCCACAACACTAGATGAAGCTATATTTTCAACACCATATGGAATTTTTTTTGGAGTATCTCTATGCTTCCTTGCTACAACTTTGACCCTTTTCCTTGGAGTATCTTCTTTTTCATTAACATCAAAGAAATCATCCAACCCAAGTTCCCTCTCATCTTCACTATCATCAAATGATAAACCGTCAAATTCAAAGTCACTATCATCATTATCCTCATTTTCATCTGCATCACTACCAACAACATCATCAACATTACCTGGGACATCATCACAACATCACCTTGAACAACATCAACAACATTACCTGGGACATCATCAGCAACATTACCTTGAACAACATCAGCAACATTACTTGGGACATCATCAACAACATTACGTTGGACACCACTATCATTAGTTACTTGAACTCTATCCTTAGGATCAACATATAGGTGCACTTCAGTTTTCATTCTCATGGCATATTCATATACATCATCAGCATCAGTATAAGTAAACATTGTATTATACTTATCTCGCTCATCGTTATACCACCATAACAAGTACTACGACTGCTCAAGCTGAGTAATGTCTTTCACTATACCAAATGCCTCAAATAAGCTCCACCTATCAGGGTCAATCTCTACTAAGTGTTCGTTACCCCCTGAATAGTATACTACATAGTCTTTAAAAAAACAACCCCCGTAATGGAATACTAAATTGAAACTCATGATTGAAATTGAACCAACAGATAAATGCATCAAGAAATTGAAATATAAACGCTAAATACCACAAATGGAGTGGTCAACCAGAACGACACCGTCGTTGTCTTCTCACAATCGCCTCTGGCATTCTCCAAAGGTCACAACACTTCACCTCTCAAATTTGGAAAACCCTAATTTACAGGGATTGGTGCCAAAATTTCTTTTATGAATAATTTGTTAATTTTCAAGTAATAACTCTTTGGCCATGTATGATACATGATTAAAAAAAGAAAAAAAAAATAAAAAATACACGTCAGCGTTGTTTGCCAAATCCGCATTTTTTAAACAGATCACTAACGTTAGAGAGAAAAATCAACACACATTAGAGATATAAGGACTCAGACTTGGAAAAAATATAGGCTAATCACAATACACGCCAACTTGCAGGAACCAAAGAACTTTTTAAACATTTTTTTAAATATATTGTTATTTTTATAACCAATGTGTATCATTTGTAATAATCATAAATCATTATTGCTTTTTTCTTGTCATTAGTGTTTTTTCCTTGTAATATTTATTATTAATGTATTATTTATATATATTTTATTTATTCACATAAATAATTATTTATTGTAATTTTAATTATTTAAAATATAAATTATGTAATTATTTTTTAATAACATTGAAATATTATGTTTACAAGTATATGCGAAAAATTGTTTTATATTTTATATTAATTATATGTTATAAACTTGTTGTAATATATTCTTACTTTGAAACCTTATAAATATTAATTTATAACTATTTTGAATGTTATAAATAATAGTCAACAATTATTCGTATATCATTTTTTATTTTTACATTTTTGATAAGCTTTAGTTTTTATTCACATTATTATTTTTTATTAAAAATATTTTAATTCTCCCATTTTATTTGTTCTATTTTAATTTCTCATAAAATATGTTTTTAAAAATATTAATGTTCAGGTAATTTTTTAACAATAAATATAATGATTTTTTTATATAATGATGACACTAATAATTATTTTATAACAATCACTATTGAAATTTAAACTTTATAGTTTAAATTTATAAAGTCAAATTTTTACTGTTGAATTGACACCTCTTAAACAAATAGTATAATATATTTTCGAAAGCATATTTTAAGTAATATAATTAATATAATTGATACACGTTGATTTTAATTTTTTTAACACTTCATTAATTCGAATATGCATATCTAAAAACTATTGAAAACATAATATTGTATTTATTTCGGATATACATATTCGAAAAACTCTGAAAATAAAATATTAGATTATATCGGAAGAGTATTTTAGAATTTTAAGAGTTTTTTCCACTCATATAAAAATGTAATAAGAAATTCCCAAAACATACACTACACAATGGTTTTGAAGAGATAAATTTTAAAGTTTATTATTTATTATTTTAATTTAAATAAATAAAACCATATTAAATATTTTATTCTAAAATAAATAAAAATAAAAAAGCGAGAAAAAAGTTATTCTACGCACAAGTGACAACTCCGTAATATAAATTTGTCCTTTTGATACTATCATTAAAGTTAATTAATTAAAATTTTATTATTAACATCTATAATATATTTCCATATATTTATGAAATAGTATTAGAATCTGTAAAAGAAAATAAAATATAATTAACAAGTACAGAAGAGTGATTACGAAACCATTAGAGCTGAAGGAATAGCACTTCAAGAAAATATGGGCTGCTGCCCCAGTAAAATGAGAAGAAATAAAAGTCAACGAATCCAAAAATATAAAAGTCAAACCCATAAAATAAAGTTTATTGGTATCGGTTTCTTAATACTAACCTAACCGGTTATTTTTACGCTATAAACAAAGCGACTTATTATAATTTGTTTTTTCTTTTATAAGTAAATTAAGTTAAATTATATTAGATTCGATTTGTTTCAAATTTAAATTTAAAACTTTTTATTTATGAAGATCTTTTGGAATTCTTTATATTTGAAGTATACGATATCTTTTTTTTGAGCTTATTAACATAATTAGATTATATTAGATTGGATGTGATTCAAATTTAAATATAAAAAAATTTATTTACGTAAATTTTATATTTGAAGTATACAATTTCTTTTTTTGAGTTTATTGACATAATTAGATTATATTAGATTAGATTTTATTCAAATTTAAATTAAAAAAAAAATTATTTACCAAAATCTTTTGGATTCTTTATATTTGAAGTATACGATTAGTATTTTTTTTTTTGAGCTTATTAACGTGACCTGAGTATTCCATTGAATCTCGAAGTATCATGAAGGCTCTCCATTCTCGTTCAAGTAAAGATTGCATGCCAACCGATGATGAACTTCTTCAAAAATTCCTCTACAACAAAATTAACAATAAACCAATTCCCAATTATCTCAATATTCTCGAACATGATTTGTTCGGTACTAACAAGAATCCCTTGGATATATGGAACGAGTTTGAAGCTTCGTACTCATATGACAGAAAAGACTTATATTTCTTTACCACCTTAAAGAAAAAATCTGTTACGAGCACACGCTCCGTTCGCACTATTGGCAATGGTAATTGGGAAAGTGAAGACACCGGAAAAAATATATTTTCCAAAGAAACGAACCAACTTCTCGGTCTGAAAAAACTTTTTCATTTCGAGAAGAGTAACACTCCTTAAGATGGTGGATGGGTCTTGCACGAATATAACCTCCACAAATCTTTAATTAACAATACTCTGGTAAGAAACTTTTATGTCACATTATTAGTTTTTGTGAACATTAGTCAGTTTTGAGTCAAAAATATTGATTAATATTTTTTTTGGTAGGCCAATAATTATGTACTATGCAGACTTAGAAAGAATTTGAAACCGGAATCACAAAATACACAAGCAAAAGCAAGTATAACTGATCAATCTAATTCTCATTTAAGAAAAACTTCAAGAACAAAAATTATTTTGAGCAAGAGAGTAATGAAAAGACGGCTAAAGAAAGAGAAGTTATCATTCCTAAACAAGAAGAACCAGTCATATCTGTAAGATTTTATTAATATTATATTCCTTTATTAATGATTAATTATCAATTGATTTTATGCATATTCAAGGTTTTGATTATTTTAGAGAAAAAGTCATAAATTTATGTCTGTTTTTTTGGATTGTTGTTACGTAGGGAAATAATGTTTTGGTGAAAAAATATATTATTTATGAAGAAGCAATAATTCAATCAAATGATGGTGGAAACAAGAAGAATTACGAGGATGACATAGAGTTTGCATATAATGGAGAAAAAATAAAATGTATAAGAAGTACATGGCCAGAAGAGTGCAGATATAACAATAAAGATGGAAGTGATATCATCATGAATAAAGAAGAAGAAGAAGAAGAAGAAGAAGAAGAAGAAGAAGAAGATGGTGATGATGATGATGATGATGATGGTGATGAGATGTCTTGGCCGGAACTTTTTGCAAAGGAACTGTTGGAAATTAATGGAGGAGGAGGGTTCATAAAAGAAGACGATGTTCAAATGCTTAACAATAGTTCTCATAAGGATTTTTTTATTGGGAAATAACATTATGTAAAGTTAATCGCTCTATTACATATTTATATAGAGTTAATGTTATCTACTATGATAGTTTTTTCTTTATCATTCAAATTATTCTTTAATATTTTTTAGAATGATTGGCAAGTTTGTTACAGCTTTATCATGAAAGTTAAATTATCTAGTTGTAATTACTATTCATTGCTATTAGTTATCATCTCTCTTTAAGCTATACGGTTATATATGTTGACATGATATTTCTCCGTAGCATTCTCAGTCAAGTTGAAATATATTTTCTTTACATTATTGTATTTGGCAAAGGAATAGTAAATGACACCACATCTATTGTTCTTTTTAATTCAATCCAATCACTTAACTTCGACAACATCAATGCTATATTACAACCTTGAAATTTTTAAGGACCTTCTTCCTATACTTCTTTTGAACTAGTACTTCCCTTCGCATAATTGTAAGTTAAAATTAAAACAAATTTATAGTGGGTTTTGATAGAAAAAAACAAAAGACAAAATAATAGTAATAGCTTTTAATGAAAAATGAAGTGTTAATGAAATTTAGATATTATTTTAGGTTAAAACCCCTAACTTTTGTTTTGGAATATTTTTGTATTCTTTTGAGCTGTTGTATATTTAATATTTTTATTATTTTTTCTTTCAGATTTTATCAATTTTATGTGTATATCTTTATAGTTTGTATTTGACATAGCAGGAACTTCAACCTTCATGGAAGAATTTTTTTATAAGCAAATGACAGTTTGACATTAAAAATAAACATTAGGGGTATACAACCAAGGGGGTCAGGAGAAAAAAATACCAACCTACAAACACAAACAAAAACACCTACTAAGAACACAAAAAATTACTCCCAACAAATCCTAAGATTGTTACACCAATCAAGCTAAGAAAATTTCCTCCCTTCTCTATGAAAGACAATGAATCAATCCCAAGATAAAAGCTTAGTAAAATTCAACACATCCATCTTTACAAGAACACTACCTTTGAAAAGAATAGAATTCTTACAATGTTAAATAGACCAACAAAATACAAGTCCAGAAAATCAAAAAGAAGTGTGTAGAATTCAAATGCTGAAGTCTAACCAACAAACAATCCCCAAGAGGCGGAGCATCAACATCAATCCACACACAAAAATTCATCCATAAGAGATTATAAAAAGAGCAAGAACAAAACAAATGCTCCATATCCTCCTTTTTCTTAAAACACACAGGACAAACCACATTGTGAGGACCTTCAATGATTCCCCGTTTAGTCAATTCCATCCTTGTAGGAAATTTATTAAGAATTAATCTCCGACCAAAAATAAAGATTTTACTAGGAACTTTAGACTTCCATAAACAATCTAACGTTTTTTTCTTTAAGAGGATCCAAGGTAGGCAACAAAAAACAAGATTCACTAATCCTCTTATAGCAATCTTTAACCGAAAACTCATTTTTATGTCTCCACCAAACAAAACAATCTTCTTCATGAGGCTTAGGCTTCACCCCATAAAAAAGCAACAATAACTCCTCTAACAACAAATCATCTTCGTCATTCAAGACCACCCCATTGAAACTAATATCCTACACCCAAGAATCGTTGAACCAATACCCCGCCTCATCAACTTTGAGAAAAGCCAAGTTGTACAATCGGAATAAAGAAGTAAAAAATCCTTCAAAGGAGGAAGTCCCACACTGTTACGACGAAAAAAATACCCAAGAGTATCGCACACTTGAAATACAACAGAGTCACCATCGAACTTTATTTATTCCAAAAGAAAACGAAAAATATCAATAAAATCCTCAATGAACGAAAATATGATCGTCGCAACCAAAAGAGGGTTCGAAGTCGATTATGCAAGAGGAAGATATTAACACAGCTCACATCTGTTGTACTCAATGAAACCTATTTAGTTTGTTTTACGAAAGAATGTCAACGTGATATTTGTTTCCTCCTAATTATTACTAAGTGAAAAAGAAAAAAAGAAAGAAAGAAAGAAAGAAAAAAGGATTTTTAGGTTTTTTTTATTATTGTGTCTGATAATATGTTGGATCTCGCTTCTACGTATCCCTTGGTGCAATGATGAATTCAAGACTATCTATTTATAAGTAAAAAAAGAATTGTTTGTAGGTGGATTTTGATAGGGCCAAAACATATTGAATACTTGACTCGACTTATGCATTACTGTTGATTTATTCCTTTTTCCACTATTATGTTGGTATTTTGTTTGTATTTCTGGTAAATTATCAAAGGGGAGTTATCCGCTAAGAAACAAAGTAAAACAGACGAAAAATGGAAGTATTAGGGAAAAACACACACAAGGTGACCACCATGGTGTTCGCCATAGAGGTGGCCATCAGTGATCCACGTCTCAACAATCAAAAGACCAAGTCTTATCCGCCTTATGAGCATGGTGTTCACCATGGAGGGTGTGGCGACCGCTACACGTTACAGATACCAGGCAGATAGAATTTGGGATTTCTTGGTCAACGCATTTACCCCAGTTCCTCCTAGTTTCTCTCTGCGCACTAGAAAACCTCTTTTGTGATTTTAGGGCTTTAAGAACTCTAAAAAAACATTGCTACCTTTCATTTTCAAAGCATCCAAGCTTAGTTACAAATTTAAGCCACATATTGTCGAAATTGTAAGTGATCAACTCTTCACATCGGAGAATTATCACATCATTGATCGAGTCTGTAATCAAGTTTGGAGCACCTTTATTTGAAGCATTAATCTTATTTTCATTTACTTTCCGCATTCAAATTCAGTAAGTTTACTTCATGTACCAGATTTAAAGTTTCTTCGGAGCAACTTTTTATTTAATCACACCACTTTATTTATCGTCTCTTTATGACACTTTTATTTAATCACATGCTCTTCTTCTACATTTCTTTTAATTGCACGTTTAAAGTCTTATTCAATTTATCAACCATGTCTTATTTCACCATTGGATCAATTCTTTTATCGCATTTCACAAACATGTATAGCTAAATTTATAATTGTTGGAATGTGAGGACTGTTTATTCGACAATACTATAATTTTTGTTCTCTAAGAAATACTTATGGGGCTGTTTTGATTTTAATCACAACCTTTCTAAACTTAAACTTATCTATTGTTGTCGCGTCTAGGATTTTCATCGAAGATGGGGAAAGGAAACACTGAGTAAACCTAAAGAAGGGAAAGAACATGGTTTTGCAACCAAGAGAAAGGGTAAGAAAGTTGATTATGCGAGGGGAAGGTATTAGCACCCCTCACGTCTTTGGTACTTCGTAAGATCCACTAAAGGTTTCACTAATCTAAGGATGTGTAAAAATATAAAGCCTAATGCTAAAGGAATGCATGCAAAGTATATACAAAAATAAATTTTTATTAGTTGTTTTGTCGGGGTTGCGAACCTTTGTGCCTACGTACCACCTTTCGTGCAATAGGGGACCAGGGAACTCTTAGATCACCTAAAAAGGTGGTTTGGTTTGTTGTGTGTTTCTTATGAACAATGCTAGCGAAGCATGTCCTTTTTTAAAAGGTTAAAAAAAATAGTCTGAAGACAAAAAGATTTAAATTGGTTGGTGTTTTTGTTACTTGTGAAAAGAGTTTTTGATTCTCACCACACCAAAGACTATGAAGAAAGAACAAGCTTTAACCTACTCATCCTTTTTCATTGCTTATGGAAGTGTGATTCTCATCATTAGTTATTAAGTGTTTTGAGAGGTTTTAAGAAGAAAATAATTTTTAGTTTTAACACGAATGCAAAATAGAAAGACTAAACAAAAGGGGATCTCAATCCTATAAGTTGTCATGCTTGTGGACCTAAAGTTGGGATGAGAGGGAGATATACCTAATGTTGTCATGCATGGATTCTTAACCTAAGGTCTATTTAGTTCAAACTTAGAGGAGAATGAACTAAATATCCTATGGGGAGCATACAAAAGGAAGAGCAGACAATCATATTTAAATGAGATAATGAAAGCAAGCAAACATAACATAAGGCACTTAGACAAGGTACCAAGAAAATACCTACTTAGATAAGCAAGTAAATATAGGAGAAGAGATGATAAAAATACCACACAAAGATGATAACACATCAAGTATAAAAAGAAGAATAATGATGGTAGCACACCAAAATAGAAGATGACAAAACATCAAATAAGCAATCGCATAGGTAGATACCTAAAACAAAAAGAGAGGAGATGATAAAACATCACACAAAGATAATAACACATCTAGTATCAAAGATACGGGCTAGATGATAAAACACCAAGCACACATATATTAAAATGGTAAAACATCAAGTCTTAATGAAAAGAGAAGGATGATAAAACATCACTAATCATGCAAGTCAATGTGATAGAACACATAAGAGATGGAGATCTCACAAACAAACTTGAAGAAGTGAAGAAGGAAGGTAAGCGAGAAATGATAAGAAATCAAAGAGGCATGGCATAAAAATACATCAAGGTATAACATAAGTTCTGATCCTATCATATTAAACACATTATACTACCCTAAACATATTAATATGGGTCAAAAAGTAGAAGAATTTACCTAACTAGGCAAGTAAAAGTGCAAGTGTGCAATTAGAAGACAAAAACTTCAAAATATGTCAAAAGAATCAATCAAAATGAGATACAAGAGGTGGGTACATAAGTCTAAACATGCTTCAATATATCACAAATCATCACCAAGATATTACATGTTAACAAACATCCTCTTAAACAAACAAGTAAGCATAATAGAAAGAGATGAAGTGTAGATAAGTGACAATATAAGACTTGTATCTCAAGTAAGTGGAAAATCATGAATATGAAATGATATGGAATCAATAGGAAATAAATAAGATGTGTAGACATACCTAAGGGTCATGATTAAAGGGTATGGATGTGGAAACCATATAAGAGAACAATGAGGCAAATGCACTAGCTAGTGAAGACTTAGGAGTCATGTTCCTAACATATCATGCTATAAGGAAGTGATGTGAAGGGAAATGGATGAGTGATTGTATAATTCATAAGTGAACACAAAAATGACTCATTTTTATCACATAAACAAACTTGAGAAAGATTCACATCAAAGTCAAACAAGGAAAGCATCACAATCAACCCTAAGTGGACATAAGTCCTCATGCATTGCTAACATGAAAATAAGTTGGAAAAGAAGTGGTAATATGAAGAAGAATAGGTAAGAATATATATTTTATACACTTACCACAAACCTAATGGTTAAGAAAAGGTTCAATTAGTCACTGAAAATATGGTTCAAACACCAAGGTACACAAACTAGCATCAATCAAAGTTATAATGTGAAGTGGAAACAAGTGTGTGATCAATTGAACATGGACTAATGTGTCAAGTATGATTGAAGTAAGAATAAAATAGTAGAGTTTAAAACACACCATTGACCTATAAAAATTCCTAGGATATCACTACTAAAGCACATACAAAGGTTAGTGCAAGAATTTGTTAATACCACACCCTAACATACTCCTAAAGGCAAGTGAAGAAAAAGAAAGGGATGAGTGAAGAGGGAACATGATTAGAGGGTGTCAAAACACATAGGTATATATAAAATGACCTCTAATATCATACATTTAAACATCATAAGAAATGATAGAAAGTTTCATACATGGCACACAAAGGAAGTGACCAAAGGGGACAAGCAAGTATGTTCAAATTAAACAAGTAAAGATCAAATAATGAAAGCATAATTAAATAAGTATAGAATGTATGACTTGTTGAATAAGTTAACTCAAGATGAAGTTAAAGAGTAACCAAGAAGTAGATGAAACTTCTTGCGCAAACAAAGTCACATAACTTGATGAACAACGTCGTCTAAAGTGGATGGTACTTGTCTTAAATCAAACAATATTGATGAAGACCGAGTAAAAGTAAATTGATACCTTATATTTTACAGGGTAATTGTTAATCCCTTATAAGTTACCAATCATGAACTCAAAACTTTAAGAGATGTCAACAATATAACATACTCAAAGGTCATGATGAATTGGCAAAGTGTAGTCCTAAATTCCACAAGCATTATGATCTAAATATATAAAATTTAATGTTATTAGAGGTTATGGTAATTAGAAAACATCAAGATACATTAAAGAGACATGACACAAAAGCTCATGAAGCAATCAGTAATTAATAATTCTCAAAACACAAGTAAGAAACAAAATGTAGCTTCTAGTGTGTCACTATGTTGGTTAGCCAGTAAATGCTTAACCAAAGAATCATAGAAGCATGGAGAATTTGATATGAGAAGAGAATTTAAGATCAAAACTTAAGCACAAATATGTTGGACCCATGGCCCTTTATAGGATTAAAAAACCATCACACACAAGCTAGGTTAAAACAAAAATGTGGCTCCTAACTTGTCATCATGATGAGCTGACAATGAGATGGCAATCAAAGAATCAAAGGAGCTATGCATGAAAGCATTTAAGACCTTAGAGATCAGAAGAAAATTCAAGAGATCTCAAAAAATTTTGATCCGTGGTACTCAAGTACCATGATCACAAAAGATGAACATATGACTTTAAATAAATGGGCAATGATAGAGTACTTGAATGGTCCGTTAATATGAACTCAAGCCTCTAACATGTGATGCAAATTAGTGAAACAAAAAGGAACTTGGTTCCTTATATGTTGCACAAGTTCATATCGTATATCTCAAGCAATAAAGCACCTAGGCAAGAAACATGTTCAAAATAGCCGCCACAGTTTTAGCAACCCACTCGGAAGTGGCAGAAGTGTTGTTCAAAACCCTACCACACGTGTGAGTTCCAATCTACTTCTTCATTCTAAATGTGTGTTTGTTCCCAACTTTACTTACAAGGGCTAGACAACCACATTTTCCCTTGTAAATTACCCTTAGCCTCACTTTGTCATTTTTTACAAACTTTATCTCTCTTACATTTAATACTGACCATTCAGTAATTGCCTATTTGAATTCATTAAGTGTTCCAAACTCCAAACCAACTTTGAACTTGTAAGTCTTGCTCAATTCCTCCATCTTAAACCTGGGATACCTCAGCTCCTTCTCATCACCAGAATCATTAGGGTCACTACTTCCAAGATCATCACTAACAAAATTGGTATCCAAACCATGGTCCACAACACTAGATGAAGCTATATTTTCAACACCATCTGGAATTTTTTTTTGGAGTATCTCTATGCTTCCTTGCTACAACTTTGACCCTTTTCCTTGGAGTATCTTCTTTTTCATTAACATCAAAGAAATCATCCAACCCAAGTTCCCTCTCATCTTCACTATCATCAAATGATAAACCGTCAAATTCAAAGTCACTATCATCATTATCCTCATTTTCATCTGCATCACTACCAACAACATCATCAACATTACCTGGGACATCATCATAACATCACCTTGAACAACATCAGCAACATTACCTAGGATATCATCAGCAACGTTACCTTGAACAACATCAGCAACATTACTTGGGACATCATCAACAACATTACCTTGGACGCCACTATCATTAGTTACTTGAACTCTATCCTTAGGATCAACATATAGGTGCACTTCAGTTTTCATTCTCATGGCATATTCATATACATCATCAGCATCAGTATAAGTAAACATTGTATTATACTTATCTCGCTCATCGTTATACCACCATAACAAGTACTACGACTGCTCAAGCTGAGTAATGTCTTTCACTATACCAAATGCCTCAAATAAGCTCCACCTATTAGGGTCAATCTCTACTAAGTGTTCGTTACCCCCTGAATAGTATACTACATAGTCTTTAAAAAAACAACCCCCGTAATGGAATACTAAATTGAAACTCATGATTGAAATTGAACCAACAGATAAATGCATCAAGAAATTGAAATATAAACGCTAAATACCACAGATGGAGTGGTCAACCAGAACGACACCGTCGTTGTCTTCTCACAATCGCCTCTGGCGTTCTCCAAAGGTCACAACACTTCACCTCTCAAATTTGGAAAACCCTAATTTACAGGGATTGGTGCCAAAATTTCTTTTATGAATAATTTGTTAATTTTCAAGTAAACTTAACTCTTTGGCCATGTATGATACATGATTAAAAAAAGAAAAAAAATAAAAAATACACATCAGCGTCGTTTGCCAAATCAACATTTTTTAAACAGATCACTAACGTTAGAGAGAAAAATTTTAACTTATATTAGAGATATAAGGACTCATACTTGGAAAAAATATAGGCTAATCACAATACACGCCAACTTGCAGGAACCAAAGAACTTTTTAAACATTTTTTTAAATATATTATTATTTTTATAACCAATGTGTATCATTTGTATTAATCATAAATCATTATTGCTTTTTTCTTGTCATTAGTGTTTTTTCCTTGTAATATTTATTATTAATGTATTATTTATATATATTTTATTTATTCACATAAATAATTATTTATTGTAATTTTAATTATTTAAAATATAAATTATGTAATTATTTTTTAATAACGTTGAAATATTATGTTTACAAGTATATGCGAAAAATTGTTTTATATTTTATATTAATTATATGTTATAAACTTGTTGTAATATATTCTTACTTTGAAACCTTATAAATATTAATTTATAACTATTTTGAATGTTATAAATAATAGTCAACAATTATTCGTATATCATTTTTTATTTTTACGTTTTTGATAAGCTTTAATTTTTATTCACATTATTATTTTTTATTAAAAATATTTTAATTCTCCCATTTTATTTGTTCTATTTTAATTTCTCATAAAATATGTTTTTAAAAATATTAATGTTCAGGTAATTTTTTAACAATAAATATAATAATTTTTTTATATAATGATGACACTAATAATTATTTTATAACAATCAATATTGAAATTTAAACTTTATAGTTTAAATTTATAAAGTCAAATTTTTACTGTTGAATTGACACCTCTTAAACAAATAGTATAATATATTTTTGAAAGCATATTTTAAGTAATATAATTAATATAATTGATACACGTTGATTTTAATTTTTTTAACACTTCATTAATTCGAATATGCATATCTAAAAACTATTGAAAACATAATATTGGATTTATTTCGGATATATATATTTGAAAAACTCTAAAAATAAAATATTAGATTATATCGGAAGAGTATTTTAGAATTTTAAGAGTTTTTTCCACTCATATAAAAATGTATTAAGAAATTCCCAAAATATACACTACACAATGGTTTTGAAGAGATAAATTTTAAACTTTATTATTTATTATTTTAATTTAAATAAATAAAACCATATTAAATATTTTATTCTAAAATAAATAAAAATAAAAAAGCGAAAAAAAAGTTATTCCACGCACAAGTGACAACTCCACAATATAAATTTGTCCTTTTGATACTATCATTAAAGTTAATTAATTAATATTTTATTATTAACATCTATAATATATTTCCATATATTTATGAAATAGTATTAGAATCTGTAAAAGAAAAGAAAATATAATTAACAAGTACAGAAGAGTGATTACGAAACCATTAGAGCTGAAGGAATAGCACTTCAAGAAAATATGGGCTGTTGGCCCAGTAAAATGAGAAGATATAAAAGTCAACGAACCCAAAAATATAAAAGTCAAACCCATAAAATAAAGTTTATTGGTCTCGATTTCTTAATACTAACCTAACCGTCTATTTTTACGCTATAAACAAAGCGATTTATTATAATATGTTTTTTCTTTTATAAGTAAATTAAATTAAATTATATTAGATGAGATTTGTTTCAAATTTAAATTTAAAATTTTTTATTTACGAAGATCTTTTGGAATTCTTTATATTTGAAGTATACGATTTCTTTTTTTGAGCTTATTAACATAATTAGATTATATTAGATTGGATGTGATTCAAATTTAAATATAAAAAAATTTATTTACGTAAATTTTATATTTGAAGTATACAATTTATTTTTTTGAGTTTATTGACATAATTAGATTATATTAGATTATATTTTATTTAAATTTAAATTTAAAAAAATTATTTATCAAAATCTTTTGGATTCTTTATATTTGAAGTATACTATTAGTATTTTTTTTTTTTGAGCTTATGTACTATGCAGACTTAGAAAGAATTTGAAACCGGAATCACAAAATACACAAGCAAAAGCAAGTATAACTAATTCTCATTTAAGAAAAACTTCACGAACAAAAAATTATTTTGAGCAAGAGAGTAATGAAAAGACTGCTAAAGAAAGAGAAGTTATCATTCCTAAACAAGCAGAACCAGTCATATCTGTAAGATTTTATTAATATTGTATTGCTTTATTAATAATTAATTATCAATTGATTTTATGCATATTCAAGGTTTTGATTATTTTAGAGAAAAAGTCATAAATTTATGTCTGTTTTTTTGGATTGTTGTTACGTAGGGCAATAATTTTTTGGTGAAAAAATATATTATTTATGAAGAAGCAATAACTCAATCAAATGATGGTGGAAACAAGAAGAATTACGAGGATGACATAGAGTTTGCATATAATGGAGAAAAAAGAAAATGTATAAGAAGTACATGGCCAGAAGAGTGCAGATATAACAATAAAGATGGAAGTGATATCATCATGAATAAAGAAGAAGAAGAAGAAGAAGAAGATGGTGGTGATGATGATGATGATGATGATGATGATGATGATGATGATGATGATGATGGTGATGAGATGTCTTGGCCAGAACTTTTTGCAAAGGAACTGTTGGAAATTAATGGAGGAGGAGGGTTCATAAAATAAGATGATGTTCAAATGCTTAACAATAGTTCTCATAAGGATTTTTTTATTGGGAAATAACATTATGTAATGTTAATCGCTCTATTACATATTTCTATAGAATTAATGTTATCTACTAAGATAGTTTTTTCTTTATCATTCAAATTATTCTTTAATATTTTCTAGAATGATTGGCAAGTTTGTTACAACTTTATCATGAAAGTTAAATTATCTAGTTGTAATTACTATTCATTGCTATTAGTTATCATCTCTCTTTAAGCTATACGGTTATATATGTTGACATGATATTTCTCCGTAGCATTCTAAGTCAAGTTGAAACATATTTTCTTTACATTATTGTATTTGGCAAAGGAATAGTAAATGACACCATATCTATTGTTCTTTTTAATTCAATCCAATCACTTAACTTCGACAACATCAATGCTATATTACAACCTTGAAATTTTTAAGGACCTTCCTATACTTCTTTTGAACTAGTACTTCCCTTCGCATAATTGTAAGTTCAAATTAAAACAAATTTATAGTGGGTTTTGATAGAAAAAAACAAAAGACAAAATAATAGTAATAGCTTTTAATGAAAAATGAAGTGTTAATGAAATTTATATATTATTTTAGGTTAAAACCCCTAACTTTTGTTTTGGAATATTTTTGTATTCTTTTGAGCTGTTGTATATTTAATATTTTTATTGTTTTTTCTTTCAGATTTTATCAATTTTATGTGTATATCTTTATAGTTTGTATTTGACATAGCAGCAACTTCAACCTTCATGGAAGAATTTTTTTATAAGCAAATGAGAGTTTGACATTAAAAATAAACATTAGGGGTATACAACATAGGGGGTCAGGAGAAAAAAATACCAACCTACAAACACAAACAAAAACACCTACTAAGAACACAAAAAATTACTCCCAACAAATCCTAAGATTGTTACACCAATCAAGCTAAGAAATTTTCCTCCCTTTTCTATGAAAGACAATGAATCAATCCCAAGATAAAACCTTAGTAAAATTCAACACATCCATCTTTACAATAACACTACCTTTGAAAAGAATAGAATTCTTATAATGTTAAATAGACCAACAAAATACAAGTCCAGAAAATCAAAAAGAAGTGTGTAGAATTCAAATGCTGAAGTCTAACCAACAAACAATCCCCAAGAGACGAAGCATCAACATCAATCCACACACAAAAATTCATCCATAAGAGATTATAAAAAGAGCAAGAACAAAACAAATGCTCCATATCCTCCTTTTTCTTAAAACACAAGGGACTAACCACATTGTGAGGACCTTCAATGATTCTCCATTTGGTCAATTCCATCCTTGTAGGAAATTTATTAAGAATTAATCTCCAACCAAAAATAAAGATTTTACTAGGAACTTTAGACTTCCATAAACAATCTAACGTTTTTTTTCTTTAAGAGGATCCAAAGTAGGCACCAAAAAACAAGATTCACTAATCCTCTTATAGCAATCTTTAACCGAAAACTCATTTTTATGTCTCCACCAAACAAAACAATCTTCTTCATGAGGCTTAGGCTTCACCCCATACAAAAGCAATAATAACTCCTCTAACAACAAATCATCTTCGTCATTCAAGACCACCCCATTGAAACTAATATCCTACACCCAAGAATCGTTTAACCAATACCCCACCTCATCAACTTTGAGAAAAGCCAAGTTGTACAATCGGAATAAAGAAGGAAAAAATCCTTCAAAGGAGGAAGTTCCACACTGTTGCGACGAAAAAAATACCCAAGAGTATCGCACACTTGAAATACAACAGAGTCACCACCGAACTTTATTTATTCCAAAAGAAAACGAAAAATATCAATAAAATCCTCAATGAACGAAAATATGATCGTCGCAACCAAAAGAGGGTTCGAAGTCGATTATGCAAGAGGAAGATATTAACACAGCTCACATTTGTTGTACTCAATGAAACCTATTTAGTTTGTTTTACGAAAGAATGTTAGCGTGATATTTGTTTCCTCCTAATTATTACTAAGTGAAAAAGAAAGAAAGAAAGAAAGAAAAAAAAGGATTGTTAGGTTTTTTTTATTATTGTGTCTGATAATATGTTGGATCTCGCTTCTATGTATCCTCTGGTGCAATGATGAATTCAAGACTATCTATTTCTAAGTAAAAAAAGAATTGTTTGTAGGTGGATTTTGATAGGGCAAAAACATACTGAATACTTGACTCAACTTATGCATTACTGTTGATTTATTCCTTTTTCCATTATTATGTTGGTATTTTGTTTGTATTTCTTGTAAATGATCAAAGGGGAGTTATCCGCTAAGAAACAAAGTAAAACAGACGGACAATGGAAGTATTAGGGAAAAATACACACAAGGTGACCACCATGGTGTTCGCCATAGAGGTGGACATCAATGATCCACGTCTCAACAATCAAAAGACCAAGTATTATCCGCCTTATGAGCATGGTGTTCGCCATGGAGGGTGTGGCAACCGCTACACGTTACAAATACCAGGCAGATAGAATTTGGGATTTCTTGGTCAACGCATTTACCCCAGTTCCTCCTAGTTTCTCTCCGTGCACTAGAAAACCTCATTTGTGATTTTAGGGCTTTAAGAACTCTAAAAAAACATTGCTACCTTTCATTTTCAAAGCATCCATGCTTAGTTACAAATTTAAGCCACATATTGTCGAAATTGTAAGCGATCAACTCTTCACATCAGAGAATTATCACATCATTGATCGAGTCTATAATCAAGTTTGGAGCACCTTTATTTGAAGCATTAATCTTGTTGTCATTTACTTTCCGCATTCAAATTCAGTAAGTTTACTTCATGTACCAGATTTAAAGTTTCTTCGGAGCAGCTTTTTATTTAATCACACCATTTTATTTTATCGTCTCTTTATCATACTTTTATTTAATCGCATGCTCTTCTTCTACATTTCTTTTAATTGCACGTTTAAAGTCTTATTCAATTTATCAACCATGTCTTATTTCACCATTGAATCAATTCTTTTATCGCATTTCACAAACATGTATAGCTAAATTTATAATTGTTGGAATGTGAGGACTGTCTATTCGACAATACTCTAATTTTTGTTCTCTAAGAAATATTATGGGGATGTTTTGATTTTAATCACAACCTTTCTAAACTTAAACTTATTGATTGTTGTTGCGTCTAGGATTTTCATCGAAGAGGGGGAAAGCAAACACTGAGTAAACCTAAAGAAGGGAAAGAACATGGTTTTGCAACCAAGAGAAAGGGTAAGAAAGTTGATTATACGAGGGGAAGGTATTAGCACCCCTCACGTCTTTGGTACTTCGTAAGATCCACTTAAGTTTGCACTAATCTAAGGATGTGTAAAAATCTATAGCCTAATGCTAAAGGAATGCATGCAAACTATATACAAAAATAAATTTTTTATTAGTTATTTTATCGGGGTTGCAAACCTTTGTGCCTACGTACCACCTTTCATGCAATAGGGGACTAGGGAACTCTTAGATCACCTAAAAAGGTGGTTTGGTTTGTTGTGTGTTTCTTATGAACAATGCTAGCGAAGCATGTCCTTTTTTAAAAGGTTAAAACAATAGTCTGAAGACAAAAAGATTTAAATTGGTTGGTGTTTTTGTTACTTGTGAAAAGAGTTTGTGATTCTCACCACACCAAAGACTATGAAGAAAGAACAAGCTTCAACCTACCCATCCTTTTTCATTGCTTATGGAAGTGTGATTCTCATCATTAGTTATTAAGTGTTTTGAGAGGTTTTAAGAAGAAAATAAGTTTTAGTTTTAACACGAATGCAAAATAGAAAGACTAAACAAAAGGGGATCTCAATCCTATAAGTTGTCATGCTTGTGGACCTAAAGTTGGGATGAGAGGGAGATCTACCTAATGTTGTCATGCATGGATTCTTAACCTAAGGTCTATTTAGTTCAAACTTAGAGGAGAATGAACTAAAGATCCTATGGGGAGCATACAAAAGTAAGAGCATACAATCATATTTAAATGAGATAATGAAAACAATCAAACATAACATAAGGCACTTAGACAAGGTACCAAGAAAATACCTACTTAGATAAACAAGTAAATATAGGAGAAGAGATGATAAAAATATCACATAAAGATGATAACACATCAAGTATAAAAAGAAGAATAATGATGGTAGCAAACCAAAATAGAAGATGACAAAACATCAAATAAGCAATCACATAGGTAGATACCTAAAACAAAAAGAGAGGAGATGATAAAACATCACACAAAGATAATAACACATCTAGTATCAAAGATAAGGGATAGATGATAAAACACCAAGCAAACATATATTAAGATGATAAAACATCAAGTCTCAAAGAAAAGAGAAGGATGATAAAACATCATTAAGCACGCAAGTCAATGTGATAAAACACATAAGAGATGGAGATCTCACAAACAAACTTGAAGAAGTGAAGAAGGAAGGTAAGCGAGAAATGATAAGAATTAAAAGAGGCATGGCATAAAAATACATCAAGGTATAACATAAGTTCTGATCCTATCTGTGATCGGTGGATCTGGAACTGACTGTTTAACGCTGGTTCGCGAAATGTCACAGAAGCAAGAGTCGCCACCGTCTTTTATTTTCTCCAAATGGAAAGGACAAAAGCACAGAAAAATTCTTTATAGAGATTGCTCTCGGTTCGGGAGGTAGATTATAGAAAGGGAAGGTGTTAGCACCCTTTCTATCCATGGTTATCCATGGGCTCTTAGATACTTGCTCATTGTGTTTTCAAAAATGGTTTGTTTGCTTTTCAACTGTGAGTTTTAAAAAGTTTCTTTGAAAATTTCAGTTCGACTCTTGTATCAGTCCTCAAGAGTGTTTGAAAAGTTGCTTTCGAAGGCTTTTGAAAAAGGTGTCGGTGTGAAAAGTATTTTTGATTTGTTTTGAAATTAGAGCAAGTATCTAGAGTCGTCTACCTACCCTAAGGAATTCGTCTATGTAAATGTCCTTGAAGTAGTGCCATCCCACCATTGAGAGGTAGGTAGCACCACCGTTGGAGGTATTCGGGTCAATTCGAGGGTTCGGGACATGGTGATCACCGGAGCAATGGAAAGACACCTTAGAAGCTACCCTCATGCCATGTTCATGGACATGAGGACTTACTAAAACGTCCTCTACTCGACGATCACCTTTCGAGGGGCAAGGCAACAATGAGGCATACCCTAGGGGTGGTGTGTGATTTGTGTGTCATGTTCATTTATTTTTGTCTTGTCATGTATTGGTGATCTACGCGTTGCTTTTATTTTTGACATTCATTCTTTCATGCAATAGTTAACAGTTAAAAAGATGCGGAATTTAAAAAATCCTACGCTATTACAAAGGCGCGGGTCCACATCGCCAAATTAATCCAGAACCCGATTTGAAATAAAATAAAGCGCGAGAAACAAAAACCCTAATTGATCTATTACATAGCTTTGGGAGAATTACATTATATTCACAAAAAGAAATAAAAGTGTGAAGAGAATTAGAATCGGGAATGCGAGGGCGTTGGACCCTTTTAAAGAAATTGAATTAAAATTATGAAATTAATTAAATTGAATGAAAAAAAAAGAAGTTATTTTTGAGTTTTTGTATTTATGAATTTTAATGAGAATTAAAGGAATTAAAACCTAATTCTAAACTATTTTTAATTTATTAAAAAAAAGTGTTTTTAGTTTGACCTAACTTTAACCTAATTATTGACACGGTAATTTATTTACAAAAATAATAATTAGTAATTAATATGGTGAAAAAGAAAAAAGGAAAAAAAGTATAAAAACCTAATTCTACATTTTTTTAATTTATTAAGAAAAAACATTTAAAATTAAATCTAGAATTAAGACCAATTAATTGATAAAATTTATTTACAAAAATAATTAAATAAAATATATTTTTATTTTGTCTTTCTGACCTTTTTTATTATTTTTATGTTTTATGAAAATATATTAATTTAAAGAACTAAAAGGAAATAATTAAATTAAAACAAATAATAGAAAATAGAAAAGAAGTGCAAACCCTTGGGGGTGTTGACCCCAGTTTGGAGGTATTTGGTCAGTAATTAGGCCCAATGTTCTAAGGCCTTCAGTTGACTTTCCTGGGACATGAGTGGCGCGTTTGACTGATGCATACCATCGACCTTGAATCCTGGCCACTGGATGGACATTGTGGGACAAGTGGCGTGCTGGAGCGTAGAGTGCATGGTAGGACTTTGAGGGGAACGCTGCACGTAAACCTGAAGAGAAAAATAATATGGAGAAAGAAGGGGACCTGGGGATCGAACCCAGGTCCCAAAGCTTTCCAACACAACATTCCACCAACTGAGCTGCTTCAACGCGTTGTATATTGAATAAAGAATAAATAAAATAAAGGAAATTTGGTGTTAGTGACATATAACCAAAAAAACGCGCGCTGAATTCAAACTTCCCAATCAGAGCTTGCCACATGATCGTCTTCCTCGTTTGTCCCTGAAACAAAAAGAAGTAGCGGGGGTTTTAAACCCCCCCAAAACACAGTCTTTTCAAAAATAGTGAATAGCCCGTATGGCTATATAAATTAGGCGCGATTAGTGTATTGAGTTCGTCCAAGCGTCCTGATTCTAGCCATGGTACTGGGATGTCTGGATTTTACAGTATATGTAAACGCCCAATTTGAAACTTGAGAAACCCTAAAACATTCCAATGACAATTTTCGCTACAAGCATTGTTAGTCAAATTAAAGGTTGCCATTAGTCTCAGAACCTTCATATTAGTCTAGATCAATATTCAAAATGTATAAAAAATGCATGCATATTAAAATACGATTATGGAAAAGTTTTGAGAAAATTTGACATCCATATACCAATTCTGGAGGCGTGGGGACTGGAAAAAGATTCAGAAAGCTTCCTTGAGGCTTTGGCAAGCTATTGGAATTGTTACTTTTCTTTGAATCGTGCTAGAAGGCAGTTTTCAGTTTTTAACTTTTTTCACAAAATTTGCCAAATGTGTTCTTGACTTGAGCGCAGATTTTTTGATCCTTGGCATTAGGGTTAGGTTTGTGCTTGTATAAGGAATGATTTTAGTCAATAATCCAAGCCCAAAGCTTTGTCTTTAATGGTTTTTAAAATTTGATTTTTATGAATCTTTTCAAATCTTTTTTCATGTGATTTTGATGTCAATCATGGCCAAACCTTTCCAATTTTGTTGTGCATGAATCTTGAGTCTTTAAGGAGAGCAAATACTGCATAAAAAGATTCAAATGCATTGGTTTAGTATTTTTTCCATATTTTATTTAATTAAATGAATTAATTATGATTAAAAATTCAAATAAAATAATAAAAATGATGAAATAAATCCCCTTTGGGCCAAATGGTCGTGAATAGCCTTTGGATGATGAATCTTGGAAGAAAATGTGGCCCATTAGCAATTTTGAGGCATTTGAAGTAAAGTTGACTTTTCAAAATTCCCAAAAATTTCCCAACTTCCACAAGGCATATCTTGCTCAATTTTTAAGCTTTGATCATGTTTTTGGACATTTTGGAAAGGTCTTGAAGTCCTCTAACCAATGCCTTTGGTACCATGTCATTTTTATTTACCAATCTCAAGTTATGGTCTTTGACTTAAAGTCCCTTTTTGTTGACTTTTGAAAATGACCTATAATGTTGAAATTGATAACTTTTTGTGAGAGCATTTCTTGGACTTGAAGTGTGAAGAGGAGTTGTAGGAAATGCCTTTCTCTTCAAAATGAGATTTGGATGGAATTTTTCTGATAAACCATGTGGAAGTTATGCATTGGTCAAGTTACAGTTGACTTTTTCAACTGTCCAAATATAGAAACTTTTGCATCTTGAGACTTTTTGAGCCATGCCTTGAAAATCATGATCAAGAATTGATAAAATGATGTTTGTGGCTTCAAAATGAGATGTTGACCAAAAATTTGAACTTTTGACTGTCAAATGACCATTTTGCCCCTACAGTTGACTGTAGGGCAATTAGGGTTTTTGACTGTGCAATTTTGTGTTGTAAGTCTTGAAACTTGGCATGAGGATGCTTGACCATGTTTGTAGGCATGTGGGACTTGATTGGCCCCTTGGAAACTTCAATTTCTTTTCCAGAACCAAAACCCTAGTTTTTGACTGTTAGGAGGCCCTTGAACTGTGCAACCCTTGGGGAGATTTTGAAGCATGTTCTTTGCAATTCTTGAAGAATATGGGAGGGAAAATTTTGGGGTACAACAGTTGCCCCTGTTCAATCTTCTTAAACCTGAGGATGCAGATTGGCTGACGTGCCATTCGTAATCCGAAGGTGGAAGATGATTGAACACTAGAGTGCCCAGAAATTTGCGCTCACATAGTAGTGTGATGGTGGGAATGGGCTTATAGATGCCATTTGGAGATTGGTGGATAGGATGATGGGCTTATAGATGCCATGCTGAGAGGTGATGGATAGGTGGATGGGCTTATAGATGCCATCTGGATGTCGATCGCGTAAGAGATTCCTTAGCGAGAACTTGCGTACCTGAAAAAGAAAATGAGTACCTGGCCTGTTACAGGAGCGGGTCTTCAAACTCTTTGTATAGATGCGCCCTGACTGGTTACAGGAATTGAATCTGGAGCTTCAAAAGATGATGAATGAACCAGGGATGGTTACTACCTCAACGGGACGGTGAGAGAACCTTGGATGTCTTCTACCTCAACAGTAACGCTGAGAGAATCTTGGACGATTACTACCTCAACAGGAACGCTGAGAGAACCTTGGACGATTACTACCTCAACAAGAACGCTGAGAGAACCTTGGGGACGATTACTACCTCAACAGTAACGCTGAGAGAATCATAGGCGACTTCAACCTCAACAGTAACGCTGAGAGAATCTTGGATATCTTCTACTGAGTCTTCATCAGGAAAATCTTTTAGGGATCGATTTAAGTGGACTAGAGAAGGCCTTTGACTGGATAAGAAACAGGAAAATCTTAGGGTCGATTTAACTGAACCGGACAAGGTCTTGAAATCTTCAACTGGATAAGAAACAGGGAGATCTTAGGGTCGATCTGACTGAACCAGAGAAGGCCTTTGACTGGATAAGAAACAGAAAAATCTTAGGGTCGATTTAACTGAACCGGTCTAGGTCTTGAAATCTTCAACTGGATAAGAAACAGGGAGATCTTAGGGTCGATCTGACTGAACCAGAGAAGGCCTTTGACTGGATAAGAAACAGAAAAATCTTAGGGTCGATTTAACTGAACCGGTCTAGGTCTTGAATATAGTTGAGAACTTAACTGGATCTTTCCTGAAAGGTAAAGGTCAGTCATATGCAATGCATGATATGGATCAAGCAATGATGTTCTCAACATAAATGAGATTTGTAAGATATGATGCGTATATGCATGCTATAATGTATGAAAATGCGATGTTTATGAACGTATGTTTTCTTCCTAGGAAAACGAATCCTTGACGGGTGCCAGGAAGTTACATCCTGGGCTGATGTTGAAGAATAGATCTTTGCTTCCGCTGGGGATGATGATTGCAAGAATACCGGTAGGAGAAGATGACTCCGTTGGGGAATAAACTTGGCGAATAGATTACTCTGCGGGGAAAGAGAGGTACTTTGCTGAGGTTGATGAGGATAACTCCGCTGGGGATACCGTTGTTATGTTGGAAGTGTTAGTAGACTTCGCTGGGGATAAGAAGATTTCGTCGAGGACGATCTTTCCGTGGCTTTTGGCTGAGGATAACCCATTTATATCCCGGTAGGGAAATAACCTTTGAATAAAGCCGGGGGACGCGTTCGTGCTCTACGGGGATACGCTTCCAGAATCTACGGGGGATAAGCTTACTGCTTGGGGAAATGGATTCAAACTTTCCTGGGGAAATCTTGATTGGACTCTCCTGGGGAAATTTTTGAATTGTAATTTTTGTAAGCTGAAAGAGGGAACCTTATGTAGGGTTGCCTGATGATGAGCTCGTGCAACACCGCATCTTGGAAAGAAGGACACCTGTGTAGGGTTATTTTGAGGTTGAGCTCGTGTGGAGCTGCATTTGGAGTTGAAGGAAACCTGTGTAGGGTTTACTGACAATGAGTCCGTATAAAACTGCATCTTTGAAAATAGAGGACCTGTGTAGGGTTTCTAGGTGACGAGTCTGTGTAAAACTACATCTGGAGTTTGGAGAAGGAAACCTGTGTAGGGTTTACTGATGACGAGTCCGTGTAAAACTACGTCTGGAAAGAGATAACCTGTGTAGGGTTACTTCGGGGTAAGTTCGTGTAAAACTTCTGGAGGAACCGGGGTAAGGTTACTGCAGGATAAGTTCGTGTAAAACTTCTGGATGAACCGGGGTAAGGTTATCTTTGGGGTAAATCCGTGTAAGACTTCTGGAGGAACCGGGGTAAGGTTACTGCAGGATAAGTTCGTATAAACCTTCTGGATGAACCGGGGTAAGGTTATCTTTGAGGTAAATCCGTGTAAGACTTCTGGAGGAACCGGGGTAAGGTTACTGCAGGATAAGTTCGTGTAAAACTTCTGGATGAACCGGGGTAAGGTTATCTTTGAGGTAAATCCGTGTAAGACTTCTGGAGGAACCGGGGTAAGGTTACTGCAGGATAAGTTCGTATAAAACTTCTGGATGAACCGGGGTAAGGTTATCTTTGAGGTAAATCCGTGTAAGACTTCTGGAGGAACCGGGGTAAGGTTACTGCAGGATAAGTTCGTGTAAAACTTCTGGATGAACCGGGGTAAGGTTATCTTTGAGGTAAATCCGTGTAAGACTTCGTCTGAAGATTGAGAAGGAACCGGTGTAGGGTTGCCTGAGGATGATCAAGTAGATAATTGTCCTGTTTGGTTTCGGATGTTAACCCACGATCAGTCGTCCATTGATTTTTCCTGGCTTGTTACCAATGTTGATCTGGAATTTGTAAAGGTAGATGGTAATCATCTTTGTATCAACCTTTCCTTGGTACTTTGGTTGACAGAGCAGCCGGATCGCCTGGACGACTCATTATTGCCCCTGTTTCTGAGATGAGGGGAGAGGATACCTTGTGGAGGTAGTTGACAAATCTTCTGGTAGACAGGTGATTATATGCCGGGACATAGTCATACGCTTAAATCCCTAATTTTTGCCTGGACCTCCCCTTCGGGTTTTCAGTCCACCGGGATACCCATTTTTGCCCAAGCCGCCTTTTCAGGTTTTCGACTTGCCGGGTGTACAGATTTTTCTTTTTCATCCCTTATTTTGCCCGAACCCTTTTGGTTCGCCGGGAAGCCCTTATTTTTTCCTAGGTATGTCAACCTAGCAGGTCTTTTGATTTTGCGTAGTATTTTTTCGACTATGTCCACGCTCTTAGAATGCAGGGAGGTGCCCCTGGCTGCTTGGGTTGTCATGCCACCAGAAGATCTTCGTTTGATCGTCCAATGCCCCAAGTGACTTAGACGGAGATTTGCCCCAGATAGTAGACACTGATCATGCCATGCCCCTTGATTGGAAGTGTTTCTTCCACTTGAGGTGACCTCTTTGGTTGAGAGGACTTTGTTCATTAGATATTCGTCGTGCGAATTTCTCTGCTGTTCAAACAAATAGTCATATGCAAACAAGGTTATTTAAGAATGCAAAGGCTTATGTTTGTCTTGAATTTTGAAAATGCATTTTTGTAAAACAAGTGAAACCTTTTGTAGGCTGTGATGTCAACTCAAACTTTTACAGTGGGCCTTAAGGTGTCAGGATACCTTTTGTGACAGTATGCTTTCGAACTAAACCATGCTTCAGCTAGGACTTTTAAGGGTTATAACGTGGCTTGGTTCACGGTTTAAGAAACAAAGGATAAAGGCTCAAATTATTTGTACCCACCCACTCTTCGTGATGTTCTTCAAACCTAAGCTCAGTTGATCGTGCGTTAAACCTTGTTAGAGTCTTTGTCCTGATGTTCCAATGATGGTTCAGATATTGATGATTTATCCTGAATAGGCAGTCATTTTTGTTTTTGTTGAGGGTTGGTATGACCTCTTTCTTTTGATTTTGCTTTTGTTATCCCTGTTTTTTTTCCTGAACTGTTTCTTTTGTGATTACAGTCAGCGGGATGCCCCAGTTTCGTAAGTCTCCTTCATAGGTTTTGACTTATTGGGTTTTTATTTTGGAAGATAATGACTGCCTTTCTTTATTGATTATTCAGAACCATCACTGTCTTTCTTTGTTTTGTAAGGACTCCTTTGATGCCATTCATTGTGCACCTGGATCAACTGAGAAGACTACCCTGCCCCAGGTTATGATTAAGGGTTTTAATTTTCGAAAAGAAAAACTCCTACTTCTTTGGCTCAGAGGGTTGACGAGGGATTATCTTCCTTATAACTCCAGTGTTTAGGAATTGAAACAATGCCTGTACCTCATCAGCGGGGTCTGTTCAAAAGCATACTGTAGATTGTGGTATCGTTTTCGTCATCCTCCCTCAAGAGGCTTAGAATTATTAATTGAGAGTTGACATCAAAAAAATGAAAGCAATTTTGAAAATAGCGAATGCGAATGTATTGATTCAAAATAGACATAAGCGATGCATTAATGGAATAACAACGTTTAACATGAATAAATGTTTAAACAATCAAAGAACAACACAACTTGAACATTCGAATGAACAAAAGTTTTCTATTCTCAGGGCTTGTCACTTCAAATAGTGAGCCTTGGAGGGATGGTAGAAAAACTCAGCCTGACCATCTTGTGTGAACTCCAATGCTCCTTCATCAATCAGGTCCTGGATCTTGTTCTTCAGAGCCCAACACTCATTTGTATCATGTCCTGGACTGGAAGAGTGGTAGGCACACCTTTTATTGGGATGATAGGTAGGAGATGCTGTGTTGGGGTTCCAGGGATGAGCCCTTAATGTGATCAGATTCAACCTCAACAGGCGTTGTAAAGCTTGAAACAGCGACATGTTGAGCTGGGTGAATTGCCTCCTGGGCTTGTCTGGTTGAAGCTGGTGAGGTTGATGCTGAATCTGTGACACTGAAGCCATTTGAGGAGCTCTCCCCTTATCTCCTTGTCTCAAAGATGGTTGAATGATGACTGGCCTTTCAACCTTAGATGTTTGCCCCGGTTGGTTACCCCGAAGCAGTTGGTTGATGAGAACCCCGAGCTCATCTTGTCTTTGAGCTAAGTCTTTGATGATAGTCACCTGCCCCAGCATCTGGGCTCTTATTGCATCCACTTCAGCTTGCAGATGTTTCAGCCGTTCGTCCTCAGCGCTGTTCCTGACCAAAGTCTCCATGAGAAGTGTCCTTAGCTCCTCCTGCCCCTTGGATAGATTCAGGAGGATTTCCCCGAACCGAGTCTCTTGAGCAAGAAGGTCTTGGTTATCTTGTTGGGAAGCCATTGCTGAAATAAACAACGAAGATGGTGAGTGACCTGCAACAAGGATACCTGTTATGCAACGATGTGTATGACATGCATGTAATGTTTTCAAGGACCTCGCGGGATAAACAAGAAAATTTGTTAGAATTTGGGTCCGGTAGCTTGATTGAAGGAACTTCATGTTGCTGAGAGTCCCTCTTCAAGGGTCAAAGCTCACCATATCTAGTGGGTCATAGCCCCTGACAACCTTGGCTAGAGGAAAATAAATCCTCTTTTCCCCTTGCTGGACAGTTGGTTCATCATGACCTGCATCACAAGCCCTTGAGATCCTTGAAATGGATTAGTCCTTATGTAGGATGTATGCAATGGTATGATGTTATGCTATGCATGGAGTGATGTAAGTAAACCCTGTTATGAGTCCCAATTAAGGACTGCAAACAAAACCTGCAAGAAACTCAGTAAACTCTGTTATGAGTCCCAATTAAGGACTATGGACAAAACCTGCAAGAAACTCGAGTGTCAGATAACAAGCATGCAAATAGTCAAGTACGAAGGCACACAAGTCACACAAAAGAGCCCTTAGAGTTTAGGCCAGCATGGGGTCTGGGTATTACCCTCTTTCAGTTTGTTGGTTAAGACCTGTCCTATCAGAAGTAACCGGGTTCTTAGAGGATCCCAATATCATTGACTACCCTCAATCGGTCATAACTCCAGCATCGCAATCTTTTCTTGTGGCCAGAACCATCACGAGAGTTTAGCCTCAATGGGCGTAGCATACTGCTACTGTTCTAATGGCCAAGTTGTGTCATTTAAGGTTCTAAGGTTGTTGGTGCTTAATGACTCCTCAGAAGACCCATATTCTCCTTGTTGCAACACAAGGGATATCGGTACAGACCAAGGTGCCACACCAATGTAGCCACTGCTTCACCCGTGTCGGTCTACGCCGGACAGGTCCCTCACAGCTTATGCTACCTAAACAGGGTATCCCCAGATCCGGGTTAGGATCTATGTAACTCCCATGAAACCCACAATTTTAAAGCAAACAAGTCAATACAAGTGAAAACATAGTTATGAACTATCCTAAGGTACACCTCACTTTAAGAGTAATTCCCCAGCAGAGTCGCCAGTTCTGTGATCGGTGGATCTGGAACTGACTGTTTAACGCTGGTTCACGAAATGTCGCGGAAGCAAGAGTCGCCACCGTCTTTTATTTTCTCCAAATGGAAACGACAAAAGCACAGAAAAATTCCTTATAGAGATTGCTCTCGGTTCGGGAGGTAGATTATAGAAAGGGAAGGTGTTAGCACCCTTTCTATCCATGGTTATCCATGGGCTCTTAGATACTTGCTCATTGTGTTTTCAAAAATGGTTTGTTTGCTTTTCAACTGTGAGTTTTAAAAAGTTTCTTTGAAAATTTCAGTTCGACTCTTGTATCAGTCCTCAAGAGTGTTTGAAAAGTTGCTTTTGAAGGCTTTTGAAAAAGGTGTCGGTGTGAAAAGTATTTTTGATTTGTTTTGAAATTAGAGCAAGTATCTAGAGTCGTCTACCTACACTAAGGAATTCGTCTGTGTAAATGTCCTTGAAGTAGTGCCATCCCACCATTGAGAGGTAGGTAGCACCACTGTTGGAGGTATTCGGGTCAATTCGAGGGTTCGGGACATTGTGATCACCGGAGCAATGGGAAGACACCTTAGAAGCTACCCTCATGCCATGTTCATGGACATGAGGACTTACTAAAACGTCCTCTACTCGATGATCACCTTTCGAGGGGCAAGGCAACAATGAGGCGTACCCTAGGGGTGGTGTGTGATTTGTGTGTCATGTTCATTTATTTTTGTCTTGTCATGTATTGGTGATCTACGCGTTGCTTTTATTTTTGACATTCATTCTTTCATGCAATAGTTAACAGTTAAAAAGATGCGGAATTTAAAAAATCCTACGCTATTACAAAGGCGCGGGTCCACATCGCCAAATTAATCCAGAACCCGATTTGAAATAAAATAAAGCGCGAGAAACAAAAACCCTAATTGATATATTACATTGCTTTGGGAGAATTACATTATATTCACAAAAAGAAATAAAAGTGCGAAGAAAATTAGAATCGGGAATGCGAGGGCGTTGGACCCTTTTAAAGAAATTGAATTAAAATTACGAAATTAATTAAATTGAATGAAAAAAAGAAGAAGTTATTTTTGAGTTTTTGTATTTATGAATTTTAATGAGAATTAAAGGAATTAAAACCTAATTCTAAACTATTTTTAATTTATTAAAAAAAAGTGTTTTTAGTTTGACCTAACTTTAACCTAATTATTGACACGGTGATTTATTTACAAAAATAATAATTAGTAATTAATATGGTGAAAAAGAAAAAAGGAAAAAAAGTATGAAAACCTAATTCTACATTTTTTTAATTTATTAAGAAAAAACATTTAAAATTAAATCTAGAATTAAGACCAATTAATTGATAAAATTTATTTACAAAAATAATTAAATAAAATATATTTTTATTTTGTCTTTCTGACCTTTTTTATTATTTTTATGTTTTATGAAAATATATTAATTTAAAGAACTAAAAGGAAATAATTAAATTAAAACAAATAATAGAAAATAGAAAAGAAGTGCAAACCCTTGGGGGTGTTGACCCCAGTTTGGAGGTATTTGGTCAGTAATTAGGCCCAATGTTCTAAGGCCTTCAGTTGACTTTCCTGGGACATGAGTGGCGCGTTTGACTGATGCATACCATAGACCTTGAATCCTGGCCACTGGATGGACGTTGTGGGACAAGTGGCGTGCTGGAGCGTAGAGTGCATGGTAGGCCTTTGAGGGGAACGCTGCACGTAAACCTGAAGAGAAAAATAATATGGAGAAAGAAGGGGACCTGGGGATCGAACCCAGGTCCCAAAGCTTGCCAACACAACATTCCACCAACTGAGCTGCTTCAACGCGTTGTATATTGAATAAAGAATAAATAACATAAAGGAAAATTGGTGTTAGTGACATATAACCAAAAAAACGCGCGCTGAATTCAAACTTCCCAATCAGAGCTTGCCACATGATCGTCTTCCTCGTTTGTCCCTGAAACAAAAAGAAGTAGCGGGGGTTTTAAACCCCCCCAAAACACAGTTTTTTCAAAAATAGCGAATAGCCCGTATGGCTATATAAATTAGGCGCGATTAATGTATTGAGTTCGTCCAAGCGTCCTGATTCTAGCCATGGTACTGGGATGTCTGGATTTTACAGTATATGTAAACGCCCAATTTGAAACTTGAGAAACCCTAAAACATTCCAATGGCAATTTTCGCTACAAGCATTGTTAGTCAAATTAAAGGTTGCCATTAGTCTCAGAACCTTCATATTAGTCTAGATAAATATTCAAAATGTATAAAAATGCATGCATATTAGAATACGATTATGGAAAAGTTTTGAGAAAATTTGACATCCATATACCAATTCTGGAGGCGTGGGGACTGGAAAAAGATTCAGAAAGCTTCCTTGAGGCTTTGGCAAGCTATTGGAATTGTTACTTTTCTTTGAATCGTGCTAGAAGGCAGCTTTCAATTTTTGACTTTTTTCACAAAATTTGCCAAATGTGTTCTTGACTTGAGCGCAGCTTTTTTGATCCTTGGCATTAGGGTTAGGTTTGTGCTTGTATAAGGAATGATTTTATTCAATAATCCAAGCCCAAAGCTTTGTCTTTAATGGTTTTCAAAATTTAATTTTTATGAATCTTTTCAAATCTTTTTTCATGTGATTTTGATGTCAATCATGGCCAAACCTTTCCAATTTTGTTGTGCACGAATCTTGAGTCTTTAAGGAGAGCAAATACTGCATAAAAAGATTCAAATGCATTGGTTTAGTATTTTTTCCATATTTTATTTAATTAAATGAATTAATTATGATTAAAAATTCAAATAAAATAATAAAAATGATGAAATAAATCCCCTTTGGGCCAAATGGTCGTGCATAGCCTTTGGATGATGAATCTTGGAAGAAAATGTGGCCCATTAGCAATTTTGAGGCATTTGAAGTAAAGTTGACTTTTCAAAATTCCCAAAAATTTCCCAACTTCCACAAGACATATCTTGCTCAATTTTTAAGCTTTGATCATGTTTTTGGACATTTTGGAAAGGTCTTGAAGTCCTCTAATCAATGCCTTTGGTCCCATGTCATTTTTATTTACCAATCTCAAGTTATGGTCTTTGACTTAAAGTCCCTTTTTGTTGACTTTTGAAAATGACCTATAATGTTGAAATTGATAACTTTTTGTGAGAGCATTTCTTGGACTTGAAGTGTGAAGATGAGTTTTAGGAAATGTCTTTATCTTCAAAATGAGCTTTGGATGGAATTTTTATGATAAACCATGTGGAAGTTATGCCTTGGTCAAGTTACAGTTGACTTTTTCAACTGGCCAAATATAGAAACTTTTGCATCTTGAGACTTTTTGAGCCATGCCTTGAAAATCATGATCAAGAATTGATAAAATGATGTTTGTGGCTTCAAAATGAGATGTTGACCAAAAATTTGAACTTTTGACTGTCAAATGACCATTTTGCCCCTGCAGTTGACTGTAGGGCAATTAGGGTTTTTGACTGTGCAATTTTGTGTTGTAAGTCTTGAAACTTGGCATGAGGATGCTTGACCATGTTTGTAGGCATGTGGGACTTGATTGGCCCCTTGGAAACTTCAATTTCTTTGCCAGAACCAAAACCCTAGTTTTTGACTGTTAGGAGGCCCTTGAACTGTGCAACCCTTGGGGAGATTTTGAAGCATGTTCTTTGCAATTCTTGAAGAATATGGGAGGGAAAATTTTGGGGTACAACAGTTGCCCCTGTTCAATATTCTTAAACCTGAGGATGCAGATTGGTTGGCGTGCCTTTCGTAATCCGAAGGTGGAAGATGATTGAACACAAGAGTGCCCAGAAATTTGCGCTCACATAGTAGTGTGATGGTGGGAATGGGCTTATAGATGCCATTTGGAGATTGGTGGATAGGATGATGGGCTTATAGATGCCATGCTGAGAGGTGATGGATAGGTGGATGGGCTTATAGATGCCATCTGGATGTCGATCGCGTAAGAGATTCCTTAGCGAGAACTTGCATACCTGAAAAAGAAAATGAGTACCTGGCCTGTTACAGGAGCGGGTCTTCAAACTCTTTGTATAGATGCGCCCTGACTGGTTACAGGAATTGAATCTGGAGCTTCAAAAGATGATGAATGAACCAGGGATGGTTACTACCTCAACGGGACGGTGAGAGAACCTTGGATGTCTTCTACCTCAACAGTAACGCTGAGAGAATCTTTGACGATTACTACCTCAACAGGAACGCTGAGAGAACCTTGGACGATTACTACCTCAACAGGAACACTGAGAGAACCTTGGGGACGATTACTACCTCAACAGTAACGCTGAGAGAATCATAGGCGACTTCAACCTCAACAGTAACGCTGAGAGAATCTTGGATATCTTCTACTGAGTCTTCATCAGGAAAATCTTTTAGGGATCGATTTAACTGGACTAGAGAAGGCCTTTGACTGGATAAGAAACAGGAAAATCTTAGGGTCGATTTAACTGAACCGGACAAGGTCTTGAAATCTTCAACTGGATAAGAAACAGGGAGATCTTAGGGTCGATCTGACTGAACCAGAGAAGGCCTTTGACTGGATAAGAAACAGAAAAATCTTAGGGTCGATTTAACTGAACCGGTCTAGGTCTTGAAATCTTCAACTGGATAAGAAACAGGGAGATCTTAGGGTCGATCTGACTGAACCAGAGAAGGCCTTTGACTGGATAAGAAACAGAAAAATCTTAGGGTCGATTTAACTGAACCGGTCTAAAAGTAGAAGAATTTACCTAACTAGGCAAGTAAAAGTGCAAGTGTGCAATTAGAAGACAAAAACTTCAAAATATGTCAAAAGAATCAATCAAAATAAGATACAAGAGGTGGATACCTAAGTATAAACATGCTTAAATATATCACAAATTATCACCAAGATATTACATGTTAACAAACATCCTCTTAAACAAACAAGTAGGCATAATAGAAAGAGATGAAGTGTAGATAAGTGACAATATAATACTTGTATCTCAAGTAAGTGGAAAATCATGAATATGAAATGATATGGAATCAAGAGAACATAAATAAGATGTGGAGACATCCCTAAGGGTCATGATTCAAGGGTATGGATGTGGAAACCATAAAAGAGAACAATGAGGCAAATGCACTATCTAGTGAAGACTTAGGAGTCATGTTCCTAACATATCATGCTATAAGGAAGTGATGTGAAGGGAAATGGATGAGTGATTGTATAAGTCATAAGTGAAGACATAAATGACTCATTTTTATCACATAAACAAACTTGATAAAGATTCACATCAAAGTCAAACAAGGAAAGGATCACAATCAACCCTAAGTGGACATAAGTCCTCATGCATTGCTAACAAGAAAATAAGTTGGAAAAGAAGTGGTAATGTGAAGAATAATAGGTAAGAATATATATTTTATACACTTATCACAAATCTAATGGTTACAAAAAAGTTCAATTAGTCACTGAAAATATGGTTCAAACACCAAGGTACACAAACTAGCATCAATCAAAGTTATAATGTGAAGTGGAAACAAGTGTGTGATCAATTGAACATGGCCTAATGTGTCAAGTATGAGTGAAGTAAGAATCAAATAGTAGAGTTTAAAACACACCATTGACCTATAAACATTCCTAGGATATCACTACTAAAGCACATACAAAGGTTAGTGCAAGAATTTGTTAATACCACACCCTAACATACTCCTAAAGGCAAGTGAAGCAAAAGAAAGGGATAAGTGAAGAGGGAACATGATTAGAGGGTGTCAAAACACATAGGTATATATAAAATGACCTCTAATATCATACATTTAAACATCATAAGCAATGAGAGAAAGTTTCATACATGGCACACAAAGGAAGTGACTAAAGGGTACAAGCAAGTATTTTCAAATTAGACAAGTAAAGATCAAATAATGAAAGCATAATTAAATAAGTATATAATGTATGACTTGTTGAATAAGGTAACTCAAGATGAAGTTAAAGAGTAACCAAGAAGAAGATGAAACTTCTTGCGTAAACAAAGTGATATAACTTGATGAACAACATCGTCTAAAGTGGATGGTACTTGTCTTAAATCAAACAATATTGATGAAGACCGAGTAAAAGTAAATTTATACCTTATATTTCATAGGGTAATTGTTAATCCCTTATAAGTTATCAATCATGAACTCAAAACTTTAAGAGATGTCAACAATATAACATACTCAAAGGTCATGATGAATTGGCAAAGTGTAGTCCTAAATGCCACAAGCATTATGATCTAAATATATAAAATTTAATGTTATTAGAGGTTATGGTAATTAGACAACATCAAGATACATTAAAGATACATGACACAAAAGCTCATGAAGCAATCACTAATTAATGATGTCAAAACATAAGTAAGAAAGAAAATGTAGCTTCTAGTGTGTCACTATGTTGGTTAGCCAGTAAATGCTTAACCAAAGAATCATAGAAGCATGGAGAATTTGATATGAGAAGAGAATTTAAGATCAAAACTTAAGCACAAATATGTTGGACCCATGGACCTTTATAGGATTAAAAAACCATCACACACAAGCTAGGTTAAAACAAAAATGTGGCTCCTAACTTGTCATCATGATGAGTTGACAATGAGATGGCAATCAAAGAATCAAAGCATTTAAGACCTTAGAGAACAGAGCAAAATTCAAGAGATCTCAAATAATTTCGATCCGTGGTACTCAAGTACCATGATCACAAAAGATGAACAAATGACTTTAAATAAATGGGCAATGATAGAGTACTTGAATGGTCCGTTAATATTAATTCAAGCCTCTAACATGTGATGAGAATTAGTGAAACAAAAAGGAACTTGGTTCCTTATAGGTTGCACAAGTTCATGTCGTATATCTCAAGCAATAAAACACCTAGGCAAGAAACACGTTCAAAATAGCAAGGCAAAAGAAGAATTGATCAAATGAAATCATATGGTTCTCAATTCATCAAGAGACTATCCTTGAACTTATCATCCCTCAATCATGATCATTGGACACAAGAGTCCTCAAGAATAAACCACAAAACATACGAAAGATTTAAATTAGGGTTTAAATTTTGGTCAACTAGGAGTTCAAAACAAAATGATCATTAATAACTAAAAAGGATCAAATAAATTGTTCTAAGCTAATGTGATGCTAAAGGAAACCAATGATCACCAAATGTCCAAAACTAAGCCCCAAAATATTTCATAAGCTAGAAAATGAAAAGCAATAAGCTCAAGCAAATTTCAATGGATACCTTCACTTAAAAATTAGGTTAAAAATAGAAAGAAGACAATTTTTTCTTTATCCCTCAAATTATTAGCTTTAATATTTTTTAGAATGATTGGAAAGTTTGTTACAGCTTCCTTATGAAAGTTAAGTTATCTAGTTGTAATTATTATTCATTGCTAATAGTTATCATCTCTCTTTAACCTATATAGTTATATATGTTGACATGATACTTTTCTGTATCATTCTCAGTCAAGTTGAAACATATTTTCTTTACATTATTGTATTTGGAAAAGAAGTAGTAAATGACACCAAATCTATTGTTCTTCTCAATTCAACCCAATCAGTTAACTTCGACAACATCAATACTATATTACAACCTTAAAAATTTAAGGACCTTCCTATACTTCTTTTTCACTAGTATTTCCCTTGGCAAATTGTAATTTCAAATTAAAACAAATTTATAGTGGGTTTTGATAGAAAAAAAAACAAAAGACAAAATAATTGTAATAGCGTTTAATGAAAAATGAAGTGTTAATGAAATTTAGATAGTATTTTAGCTTAAAAAACCCCTTACTTTTGTTTCGGAACATTTTTGTATTCTTTTGAACCATTGAATATTTAATATTTTTATTGTTTTTTCTTTCAGATTTTATCAATTTTATGTGTATACCTTTATAGTTTGTATTTGACATAGGAGGAACTTCAATTTTCATGGAATTTTTTTTATAAGCAAATGACAATTTGACATTAAAAATAAGCATTTGACATAGGAGGAACTTCAATTTTCATGGAATTTTTTTATTTATAAGCAAATGACAATTTGACATTAAAAATAAGCACTGTGGGTATTCACCTTATACAACTAAAGGGACCAGGAGAAAAAAATACAAACCTATAAACACAAACCAAAACACCTACTAAGAACACAACAAATTACTCCCAACAAACCTCGAGATTGTTACACCAATCAAGCTAAGAAATATTCCTCCCTTTTCTATGAAAGACAATGAATCAATCCCAAGATAAAACCTTAGTAAAACTCAACAGGACCATCTTTATAAGAACACTACCTTTGAAAAGAATAGAATTCTTACAAGACCTAATAGACCAACAAAATACAAGCCTAGAAAACCAAAAAGAAGTGGTAGAATTTAGATGCTGAAGTCTAACCAACAGATAACCCCCAAGAGACGAAGCATTAACATCAATCCATACACAAAAATTAATTCATAAGAGATTATAAAAAGAGCATGAACAAAACAAATTTTCCATACCATCCTCTTTCTTAAATTACAATGGACAAACCATGTTGTGAGCACCTTTAATGATTCCCCGTTTGGTCAATTCCATCCTTGTAGGAAATTTGTTAAGAATTAATATACAACCAAAAATAAAGATTTTACTAGAAACTTTAGACTTCCATAAACAATGTAACATTTATTCTTTAAGACGATCTAAAGTAGGCACCAAAAAACAAGATTCACTATCCTCTTATAGAAATATTATCCAAAAACTCATTTTTATGTCTCCACCAAACAAAACAATCTTCTTCATGAGGCTTAGGCTTCACCCCATACAAAAGCAATAATAACTCCTTTAACAACAAATCATCTTTTCCATTCAAGACCACCCCATTGAAACCTGTTGTACCCCAAAATTTCCCCTCCCATATTTCTCAATACATGTCAAGTGAGGTCCTCAAATTGCTCAAGGAAGTCCAAGAGTTGACCAGACAAACTCTCTCCTAAGGCAGTCTGCCTCAAATTAGGGTTTCATTTTGCATCAAGATGCTTAAGTCCAAAGGATCCCAAATTCTCACCATTGTACTAATATGTTCTCAAGATCATCCATATTATGTTTCAAGCCTTCCAGAGGAAGTTTGCTCAGTCAATTGCTCAAAGGCCTGAAAATCGACTGTGCTAGGGCAAAAGTCAACTGTGGCCCACATACAGTCAAACTTCAAGATTTTTGGTCAACATCCTCATTTTTAAGTTTATTCATCATTTGATCAAGGGTTGATCATGATTCCTCAAGGATTTCTCATAATTCATCAAAGCCCAAAAGTTGCTAAATTAGGGTTTTGTAGGAAAAATCAACTCAACTTTGACCAAGCATAACTTTCTCATACTTTATCAAAAATGACCCATCCAAAGCTCATTTTGAAGAGGATATAATTCCCTACAATCCATATTCATCTCCAAAGTTCAAAATATGCACTCACAAAAAGATATGAATTTGGACATTATAGGTCATTTTGAAAAGTCAACAAAAACACCCTTTGGGTCAAAGCTTCATACATGAACATGGAAGACTCAATTGAGATGAGAACAAATGGGTTGATTAGAGGACATCTTAAGCTTTCTAAAAAGTCAAAGAACACATCTCTAGGGTAAAAATTGATGGAGTTATCCATTGGCCAAGTTTTCCCTTTTTGCAAAATTGCCAAAAGTCAAATGTGTCAAAAATTGCATTTTTTTGCCAAATGGGCCCAACTTTTTATGCTTGCACTGAGTTTGTAATGTGACACACGATCAATGAGCCCTTCCACTTGTCATTCTTTTATTTTTGTTATTTATTTTGATTTTATTTTAATTAAATCAAATAAAATCAATATAAAATAGTAAAAAATATCAAAATCTAATTAAATCTTGAGATTTTGTGCATGTTTAGGTTCATTACATAGCTGGAAACAAGATCAAATCATGCAAGGTGCAAAATGGACAGAAAAAGATTGGATTTGCTTGTTTTGGAAAGATTTTGCACAAGTATCAAATCATGAATCAATATTCACAATTGGATAATATTTGAAACAAATTGTAACCCTAATACATTCTTGGATACATAAGGGACGAGGGAAGATCAAAAAACAAGGGGTTGGAGGTGTGCAAAGGAGAGAACGAGTTTCAAAAAATTCAAGAAAAGTTGCAAACTGATTTCCAAGTTTTAGGCTACCTCAAGCCCTTATGATCATACCAATCTGTTGTACCCCAAAATTTACCCTCCCATATTTCTCAAATACATTTCAAGTGAGGTCCTCAAATTGCTCAAGGAAGTCCAAGGGTTCACCAGACAAAGTCTCTCATAAGGCAGTCTACCTCAAATTAGGGTTTCATGTTGCATCAAGAGACTTGAGTCCAAAGGGTCCCAAGTGCTCACCGTTGTCCTAATATGTTCTCAAGATCATCCATGTCAAGTTTCAATCCTTGCAGAAAAAATTTGCTCAGTCAATTGCTCAAGGGCCTGAAAATCGACTATGCTAGGGCAAAAGTCAATTGTGGCCCACATATAGTCAAACTTCAAGATTTTTGGTCAACATTCTCATTTTGAAGCATTATTCATAATTTTATCAAGGGTTGATCATGATTCATCAAGGATTGCTCACAATTCATCAAAACCCAAAAGTTGCTAAATTAGGGTTTTGTAGGAAAAGTCAACTCAACTTTGACCAAACATAACTTTCTCATACTTTATCAAAAATGATACATCCAAAGATCATTTTGAAGAGGATGTAATTCCCTACAATTCGTCTTCAGCTCTCAAGTTCAAAATATGCAATCACAAGAAGTTATGAATTTGAACATTATAGGTCATTTTGAAAAGTCAACAAAAACACCCTTTTTCCAAAGCTTCATACATGAACATGGAAGACTCAATTGATATGAGACCAAAAGGTTTGCTTAGAGGACATATTGAGCTTTCTAAGAAGTCCAAGAACACATCTCTAGGGTCAAAATTGAAGGAGTTATGCATTGTCAAAATTGACCTTTTTTGCACAATTGCTAAAAGTCAAAAGTGGCCAAAATTGCAAACCTAATTCACTCAAGGATACATATAGAATATGGGCAGGCCCAAAGCATAAGGATTGGAGGCATGATAAGCTGAGAGAGAACTTGCAAAAACTCAAGAAAAATGGCAATATGATTTCTTAGTTCTAGGCGCTTTCAAGCCATTCCAAGCACGCCATTCACTTACTGGACATCTAAGGACTCTATCCCAACCATTAACAAGCGCGTTCATGCCCAAAAACGCATTGTAAGTATCTCACGACATTGATACTTTCTTGAAATTCAATCTCACGATTCTGGAATTTGTAGCATGAATTCTTTACATATTCTTGTTCATTGAAACATTTGCAAGCTGATGGTAATATTCAATTGTGTTTTTGTTAGCCATACAGAGATTTGCCATGATTAGGGTTTAGGTTTCGTTTTTAGGGATTTTGATTACAGGTACAATTGGGCCACGATTGAGGTACAATGATGCTCGTGAGGTTGTCACGAGTTGATTGGTACCATTGTTATGTGTTTATCATGCTTGTAGGGAATTTTGGAGAATCACATGGGCTATACCTACAGAAAACGTCTGTAGGTAAAAGTTGTTTTTACCCAAGACAACGGACACTGGAGAAGATGATGGCGTGGCATGGCCTGACTGGCCCATTCAAATTTCGCGCGTTTCCAGAATCCACTTTTGGTCTTTATCATATTATGCTTATTTGTTATTTTACTAACACAAAAACACGCTAGCTCAGTTGGTCAGTGGGAGAGAGAAATTGCCAAAGGGCCCGGGTTCGAATCCCAGGTCCCCCTATTATTTCATAATGTTTTTTATTGCATAATCAGACACATGTACAGGAAAGGAGATCACCATGCGCCCTCAATGTTCAGCCAACCAGATGTCCAACAAGCTGGATCCAATGGCCATTCTTTGAAGGTCCATGATACACCTTAGTTAAGTCAATGCATTGGATCATGAGAGTCAACGTGGACCCAAGCTTATTGGGCTCAGATATGCAATTAACACCCCCTTCTACTTTGACACCATGCCCATATTCTTTTTCTTTTATATTTTTTTCTTTTAATTATTTTGATTAATTTTGTTTTCTCACAAATTTAATTAATTCCTTTTTTACAAAAAAACTCATAAAATCAATTTTCATCAAATTAGAATTTAGGTATTTTTTAATTTATTTGGTCAAAATTAATTTAATTAGTTTAATTAAATTTAGGGTAATTTTAATCTTTTTGTAAATAAATTAAAACATATTAGAAAATTAGGTTTTATTTGATTTAATTTTTTTTACTTTCTTTTCTTAAAATAACCAAAATACAAAAATAGGTTAACATTAATTACTTTTCTTAATTTAAATTAATTAGTAATTAGGTTTGTACTTATTTAATTAAAACCTTATTTTTTTTAATCAAAAATAATCAAAAACAACAAAAAATGATTTTTCTTGCAACTAGGTTTAGACGGGGTCAAAACCATAATTTTCTCTCGTTCTCGATTCATCGCGCATTTATTTATTTTTACGATATTGATGTAACTGCTCATGGGATGTAATAGTTTAATTATGATTTTTCTTTTTATCGTTTTTACGGGTTTTTGGCTATGTAATTAATCCCCCTCCCCGAAGCCTTGTAATAGCGTAGTTTTATTTCTCGCATTTTAATTTTCGCAAATATTAACTGTTAGATGTATGATAATAGGGTTGCATGTCAAGAATGTATGTTAATTTTAAAATGGTTAGCAAACCCTAAATGTGCAAAGATAATAACTGAAATCAAATCACTCACACATGCGTACTCCTAGGGTATACTCTCACTTCGGTTGCCTTCGGTAAACGATCATTAAGTATAGGGTGTTTTTGTGGTCGCTCTCTTGTCTAAAAAAAGATCAAATGTCCCGTTCGGAAATGTTTCCTCGGAAGGTTGCCTCAAAAATGTTTCCTCGAATATGACCTTAAGACACTAGGGTTATTACTAAGACGTCCTAACATTGCTTTAGTGATCGTACATCCCTTTCGAATAGACCCTTACAAACTCCAATGACGGTGCTACCTACTCTTTAATAGTGGGATAGCGCTGTCTAAAGGAAACAAGAACATATACATTCTTTTTTCGAGTAGGTAGATGCTAGTAGGTACTTGCTCAAAAATAAACATTTTCACACTTACACCTTTTGTCAAACAAAGTTTTTAAAACGACTTTGTAACACTCTTGAGGACTGATACAAGGGTTAAAACAAAGTAAAACAAAAACTTTTCAAAACACACAAACACAGAAGCAATTTTAAAATGATGAGCAAGTATCTAAGAGCCCGTAGAAAACTACAGATAGAAAGGGTGCTAATACTTTCCCTTTCTATAAACTACCCCATGTACTCAAAATCTCGAATAAGGAATTTTTCTGTGCTTTTTTCCTTTCCAGTTGGATAAAATAAAAGTCGGTGGAGACTCTTGCTTACCACGACATTTTGCGAATAAAAACACAAAACGCAAACCATCATTTTCCTAAAAATAGCCTGGTTCTGCCACCGTATCACAGAACTGGCGACTCTGCTGGGGAATAATAAGTGGGGTATACCTTAGGAATAGTTCATCATAAATTGCTTCTCTTGTTTGATTTGATTGCTTTACTTTTGAGGGTTTTGTATTGGTAGTTACTATAGATCCTAACCTGGATCTGGGGGACACCTTTTAGGTAAGTAGAAATAAAGTGTGAGGGAACTCTACGACATAGACCGATACGGTTGAAGTAGTAGCTACGTTGATGTGGCACATTGGTTAGTACCGGTATCCCTTGTGGAGAAACAAGGAGAATACAGGGCTGCTATGTGTGTCGTTAAGCATCAACTGACCTTAGAAACTATAATTGACCAACTTGGCCATAGGAAGTAGTGAGATAGCCGACCTCGGTGTAAATCTGGGAACTGGTTGATACTCAATACTACACTCATTGAGACCATACTCTCGAGATAGTTCCGGCCGCAAGAAAAGATTGTGTGAGCTGAAACCATGACTGATGGAGGATGGTTAGTGATATTGAGAACCTCTAGAACCCGATTACTATTATTAGGACAGGTTGAAACCAACTGAACTTCAAGAGGGTAATACCTAGACCCTATACAAGCCTTAAACTTAAGGGTTGTTGTGTGACTTGTTTGCCTTTACCATGTCTGTTATGTGCTATACTTGTTGTTTGTTTTACCATGACATCATGCATCATAACATAGCATGCATACTTCATTATACTAACGATTTCAAAGACCGAGGGGATTTATCTTTGTTCTGTTTTGCAGATTATGGCTTCCATGCGCAGAAACACCATCCGAATTAACTTTGTGCAAATACCTGCTCAAATCAAAGTATTAGCCTCAAAAGTTTCTGATACTTCTTCATTCATTAGGAGACATGGTAAGCTTCTTAGCTTGGTTACCTTAAAGTTTGATGAGCAAATGATGAGTGTGCTTTTCCAGTTCTTTGACCCGGTGCATCATTGCTTCACTTTCCCGGATTATCAGCTAGTTCCCACTATGGAAGAGTTTTCTCACTTATTGGGTATATCCATCCTTGAGCAGATGCCTTTCACAGGTTTGGAAGAGACTCCTAGACCAGAAGATATTGCTTCAGCTTTGCATCTAAAAAGGGCTGATGTAATATCCAATTGGGAGACACAAAGCGGGTTTGAAGGTTTCTTAGCCAAGTTTCTGATAGATCAAGCTCAGCTGTTCTGGGATAATTTGGACTTTCAGGATTTTGAAGACATCTTGGCTCTCCTTATGTACGATTTGGTTCTTTTCCCGAATCCAGATTCCTTCATAGATGTGAATGCAATTAAAATATTCCTGTCTCGCAATCCCGTGCCTACTCTTCTGGGTGATATCCTGCATGCCCTCTACACTCGTACTGTGCGTAGAAGAGGGACCCTCATGTTTTGCATGCCTTTGCTGGGGAGGTGGTTTATTTCGCACCTCCCCAAATCCGTGTTGAAGAATGAGGAAGGTTTAGGGTGGTCTTACATGATAATGTCCCTTGCCCATACATACATTCTTTAGAGTTATAAGGCTATGGAAAGCATTGATGTCATCGATCGATGTGGGGTATACCCTAATGTCCTGTTGCTTGGAATCAGAGGGGGAATAACCTACAATCCTTGCCTGGCTTTACGAAAATTCGGTCATGCTCGGAGAGACGGTCCTCATGAGCTACTTCTTACAAATATTGCATTTTACTACAAGGAGGACGTTGACGAGCATCGCCGAAGGTTTATACGAGCCTGGGGCATGGTGAACAGGTATGACCCTCAAGATCTAGGACCAAGGACTTCTCTCCCTATGCAGCCCTATCTCCAGTGGGTTCGAGCTCGTGCTCAGAAGCTTGGGATTCCCTATGAAGCTGTGTTGCCAGTGATTGTGGAGCCTACCAATGAAGAGGGCATTCCTTATACGGTCCTTTATCCCTACATGCCCACTGATCTTGGGGAATTGAAGAGATCCTGGATTCAGCTGAAAGAGGAGAGGGATACCTACCGGGAAAAGTACCATGAGAAAGAGAAGAAGATCTTGAAGCTCACCAGGAAAATCGAGAATGAAAGAACGATTAATGACTACGTCAGCACCAAGGGGAAACGTCCATGGGATTTCTGATTTTGCTTTCTTTAGTTTAGATTTGTTTTCCATTTTTTTCTTTTGTAACGCCTCAAAGGCATTGTTAAACATTTTTACAAGTTAATCTAATAAAGTGTGTTTTATTTTTGGTTTGCGAATTTAAATCTCCCAAAGTCTTTGAAACCATTACATACGCATCCCATTATCATGCACATCATTACAGGTACCATTACAGGTTTCTCATCTTCTTTGCTTTTTATTTCAGCAGTTATGTCTTCTGATCAAGCTATCAAAGATCTTCAGGCACAAAATGCCCAATTCCAAGAGCTGTTCTTAAGCTTGGCTAAAAGGCAAGAGGATTTGAAAGCTCCCATCTTGAAAGAGAAAGAGAAGGAGGAGAAGAAGAAGAAGAAAAAGGTTGTTCTTTTGAGTATGGGTAAAAGGTTTGGGGATAGGATGAAACAACAAGTTGATCTGTCTCTTTCATCCAAAGGAGAGGAGAACCAAGAAGAAGAAAAGGGCCTCAGTCCTACAGTTTCTGATAATGATACAAATTACGATGAAGAACAGTATCCTCCTGCTGAGGATAGGTACAAATAACTTGAAGACCGACTGAGTGCTATGGAGTGTCAGAAGATCCTTGGTTTGGATTTTGAAGAACTGGGACTAGCATATGGGGTGGTGACTCCTCATAAGTTTAAAGCTCCGGTTTTTGCTAAGTACGATGGAGCATCCTGTCCAAAACTCCATCTCCGCTCGTATGTCCGAAAAATCCAACCTTACACTGCTGATAGGAATTTGTGGGTACATTTCTTTCAAGATAGTCTGTCAGGGACTCAGCTTAAATGGTTTTACCAATTGGAAGGAGCTAATATCCGCAACTGGGAGGACCTTGTTGCTGCTTTTTACAAGCAGTATCAGTATAACGCCGATCTTGCTCCCACTCGTACTCAGCTTCAGGGTATGTTTATGGGTGCAAGCGATGGTTTTAAGTACTATGCTCAGAAGTGGAGAGACATAACTGGAAGAGTCCAACCCCCTTTGTCTGACAGGGAGTTGGTTGATATGTTTCTAGGGATGTTGTCTGGTCCATTTTTCAATCATCTGATCGGCAGTTCGTCATTTGGGTTTACTGAATTGATTTTGACTGGGGAGAGAGTAGAAGTTGGTATCCGAAGTGGTAAGATACAGAAAATTACTTCATCAAGTGCAGACAAGAAGCCTTTCGTCGGTAAGAAAGAAGCTAGTGCATTCTACATCTCGAGGAGCCAAAGCATACCTGAACACCGTCAAGCAGTAAATGCGGTAGTATATCAAGACCCATCGTTGCCCCACAATGCAACAATCAACAAAGAATGGAGAGACCGCAGAGACAGTACACTCCGCTTAATATGACCTTGTCTCAAATTCTACCACAATTATTGAAGACCAACCTGGTAACTCTGAGGGAAGCCTCGAAGAATCCTAACACCACATCTCCGCTATATAACCCGAACGCCCGTTGCGCCTATCACTCCGATAGCCCAGGTCATGATACAAACAACAGTTGGGCCTTGAAGAATAAGGTGCAAGATTTGATCGAAGCTAAATAAATTGAGTTTGACGCTCCGGAGAAGCCCAACGTCATAACTGCACCCATGCCCAAGCATGATCAGGGAGTGAACGCAATTGAGGATGATGAAGAAGAGTCAGATATCGACAGCTGGATCTACCCGACTACCAACGGTGGATTGAACAACTGAACGGAAAAGGACTTCGTACCCATTTCTTTTATTACACAATAATAGACTTTTGCTTTGAGATTTGTAACAAACAGTTTGAAACTTTATAGCCTGATGCCTTTCCCGAGGCACCTGGGCTTTGTTTGTGAGGGCTTATTATTTGTCATTTTCATATATCATTAATAAAGCATTGGACGTTTTCTTGCATTACAAATTTTGCGCTCCTTGTTTTTTCCTTTCTATCTCGCACTTTATCAAAACAGTTATTGTCTTACACACACTCACATATCATAATGCAGATCCACATCCACTCTGATCCCATTGATAACGACTCTGCTACTGCCAATTATGACTTCGAAAATCCGATCAACCAAGCCGAGGACGAAGGTGAAGATGATTGTGAAGTGCCTGAGGAACTTGCTAGATGGTTACTATAGGAAGAGAGGGCCATACAACCTCATGAAGAGCCAGTGGAATCAGTGAATTTGGGTACAGAGGAAGACAAGAAAGAGGTCAAGATAGGTGCGAATCTGGAGCCTAGCTTCAAGCAACAGTTGATACAGATGCTACACGACTATGTTGAGATCTTCGCTTGGTCTTATGAAGATATGCCTGGTTTAGACACCAATATTGTGGTACACCGCCTGCCATCCAAAGAAGATTGTCCTCCAGTAAAGCAGAAGGTTCGCCGTATGCGCCCTGAGATGTCTGAGAAAATCAAAGCTGAGGTCATGAAACAGTTTGACGCCAGATTTCTAGTTGTTACTTCTTACCCACAATGGGTTGCCAACATGGTTCCGGTGCCTAAGAAGGATGGTAAGGTACAGATGTGTGTGGACTATAGGGATCTGAATAGGGCGAGCCACAAGGACGATTTCCCATTTCCTCACATTGATGTTCTGGTCGACAACACCGTGCAGCATAAGGTCATCTCCTTTATGGATGGTTTTTATGGTTACAATCAGATTAAGATGGCTCCCGAGGACATGGAGAAGACAACTTTCATTACACAGTGGGGTACCTTCTGTTACAAGGTAATGCCTTTCGGGTTGAAGAATGCTGGGGAAACTTATCAGCGTGCCATGGTCGCTTTGTTCCACGACATGATTCACCATGAGATTGAGGTTTACGTTGATGACATGATTGCAAGGTCCCAGACTGAAGAAGAACACCTCGATCATCTCCAGAAGCTGTTCGACAGGTTGAAGATGTACAAGCTGAGGTTAAACCCGAACAAGCGCACCTTCAGAGTAAGGTCTGGTAAGCTGCTGGGTTTCGTCGTTAGTGATAAAGGTATTCAAGTGGATCCTGCAAAGGTGAAGCATATACAGGAGATTCCGGCTTCCCGAACAGAAAAGGAAGTTAGAGGTTTTTTGGGACGTCTGAACTACATTGCCCGATTCATTTCACATTTGACCACTACTTGTGAGTCGATCTTCAAGCTGCTGAAGAAAGATCAAGTAATAAAATGGAATGATGAATGTAAGACCGCCTTTGAAAGGATCAAGGAATACCTCTAAGAGCCACCTATCCTGATGCCTCCAGTTGAAGGAAGGCCTTTGATCCTATACTTGACAGTACTGGATAATTCAATGGGGTGTGTGCTGGGGCAGCATGACGAGTCTGGCTGAAAAGAGAACGCTATTTACTACCTTAGCAAAAAGTTTACCGACTGCGAGACCCGATACTCGTTGCTCGAGAAAACTTGTTGCGCTTTGGCATGGGCTTCTCGCCGGCTGAGACAGTATATGCTGAGTCACACTACCCTATTGATATCAAAGATGGACCCAATCAAGTATATCTTCGAAAAGCCTGCTTTATCCGGAAGAATTGCAAGATGGAAGATGATCTTAACTGAGTACGACATCCAATATACAACCCAGAAGGCAATTAAGGGGAGTGTATTGGCAGATCATTTGGCGCATCAGGCCATGGATGATTACCAATCCATTAATTTCGAGTTCCCGGATGAGAATATCATGTTGGTGACTGACTGTGAAGAACCTGGACCAGATGAAGGACCTGGGAAAGGATCCCGATGGTCTATGTATTTTGATGGAGCCTCAAACGCGTTGGGTAATGGCATTGGCACCATGATCATATCTCCGGAGGGCTGTCATACTCCGTTCACCGCCCGATTATGTTTTAACTGCACCAACAATATGGCGGAGTATGAAGCATGCATCATGGGCCTTCGAGCAGCTATTGACCTAAGGATTAAGTTTTAAGTGTGTTTGGAGATTCCGCTCTAGTGATCAGTCAGATCAAAGGTGAGTGGGATACGAAGCACCCAAATCTGATTCCTTACAAAGAGTATGTGCTGAAGTTGCTTCCACACTTTCAGGAGATAAACTTTGAACACTTCCCAAGAGAGGAGAATCAGTTAGCGGACACGCTAGCTACCATGGCTTCTATGTTCAAGGTCAGGTGGGACAATGAAGCTCCTCAGATTACCATTGAGAAGTTGGACAAACCCGCACATTGCTGTGATATAGAGACTGAAGAGGTAACAAATAAACCCTGGTTTCACGAGGTAAAGAGGTATCTTGAGGCTCAAGAGGACCCCGAGGGTGCATCTGTTAATGATAAGAAGTTCTTGAGGAGGTTCGCTGCGAAGTTCTTCATCAGTAATAGGATCCTTTATAAGCGTAACCATGACTCAACCTTACTGTGATGTATGGACAAGAACGAGGCAGAAAGGATTATGGAAGAGTTACATGAAGGTACTTTTGGAACTCATTCCAGTGGACATGCCATGGCAAAGAAAATCCTATGGGTAGGATATTATTAGTCTACTATAGAATCTGATTGTTATCAGCATTCTCGGACCTGTCATAAGTGCCAAGTCTATGCTGATAAGGTGCATGTACCTCCAGTTCCTCTGAATGTATTGACAGCTCCTTAGCCTTTTGCAATGTGGGCATTGATATGATTGGCGAGATTAGACCTATTGTGTCCAACGGGCATCGTTTCATCCTGGTAGCAATTGATTATTTCACGAAGTGGGTTGAGGCAACTTCCTTTGCTACATTAACCAAGAATGTCGAGGCGCGGTTCATCCGACACAATCTGATATGTCGATAGGGTGTACCAGAGAGGATCATTACGGATAATGGTACAAATCTCAACAATACAATGATCACCGAACTCTGCAAACAGTTTAAGATACATCATCATAACTCTTCTCCTTATCGGCCGAAGATGAATGGGGCTGTTGAAGCGGATAATAAGAACATCAAGAAGATTGTGCAGAAGATGACGATGATATACAAAGACTGGCATGAGATGTTACCGTTCGCTCTTCATGGGTACCGTACCTCAACGCGGACTTCGACAAGGGCAACACCCTACTCTTTGGTGTATGGCATGGAGGCAGTCTTACCCATTGAGGTCCAAATACCCTCTCTCTGGATCATGAAGGATGCAGGCTTGAGCGAAGATGATTGGATCCATACCCGACTTGATCAACTAAATTTAATCGATGAAAAGAGACTTACTTCTATTTGTCATGGTCAGACGTATCAAAAGCGGATGATCAAGGCTTTTAACAAGAAAGTCAGACGACAAGAGTATTAAGTCGGGGATCTGGTGATCAAACGCATCATACTGCCACAAGGTGATCCCAAGGGAAAATGGACCCCTATGTACGAAGGGCCATTTATGGTTAAGAACATTTTCTCAGGAGGAGATATGATTCTAACCACCATGGATGGTGACGACCTTCCTCACCCCGTCAATGCAGACATAGTGAAAAAATACTACGCATAATCAAAGACCCGCTAGGTCGACTGGCCTAGGAAAAAATAAGGGCTTCCCGGCGAACCAAAAGGGTTCGGGCAAAAGTAAGGGATGAAAATGAAAAAACATACACCCGGCAAGTCGAAAACCTGAAAAGGCGACTTGGGAAAAAAAGGGTATCCCGGTGGACTGAAAACCCGAAAGGGCGGTCCAAGAAAAAATTAGGGATCAAAGCATAACGCTATGTCTCATTGGATCATCTTGCAACCAGACTTCAGTATCAACTATCAAGCTTGGACAGCGCCAATCAATCTGATCTACCTTCAACCAAGTAGCAAAGTGATGAGACACTCGAAGATATAAAGGCAATAACAGAGTTGGATACCAGTGGGGTTGTTCACATAGCTGTTTTTCTTTGTTTTTCACAAATTGTATAAATTCTATCTTTCGGCGGCGTTCTCTTACTAGGACGTCAGCCTCTTGTACAAAACTCCTATCACAGGATAATTTCAAAAATCAATACAATTCATTTTACAACAAATTTCAAAGTTGCTTTTCTTTTTCTGTTTTATTTTGCAAGAACGTCCAATGATTCATTTTTGATATATGCATTTGAAAATAATTGTTGCTCATAAATATTCACATGCGAAACGAAGGACGATTACTCGTAATTCTAGGAATAGGGGCAAACAAGAAATGTCCAAACCTTACAGTTTATCTAGTCACCAGGTACAAGGATAGACCCAACTGGAGAATATGACTAAAGGCAAATACACTCCCCGCAGAGTAAAAGATACCCAAAAAATAGTGGTGTTAATTCTCCCCAAGCAGAGTTTATCTATCACCAACAATGGAAGACTATCCCCAGGGGAGTTTATTTCTTCCACAAGCAGAAGCTCAATCCCCAACAAGGTTGTACTATCACCAGCAATGGTAATTCATCCCCAACCAAGGTTATTTCTCCAAGTCAGCAGATCTTCTGACAGAGTATCTCTTCCTCACAGAGTCATTCTCTCGCCAGTTTATTCTCCAGCAAAGTTATTCTCTCGCCAATTTATTCTCAAATCATATTCGATCGTTATCCCCAGCGAGAACGAAGAATTCAACTCCTTGCACTCTCCAACAGCAATCCGGGATTTATTTTCCCCTAACTAGAGAACATCATAAGAACATTTCATATCTATACATTATGGCATATGCATACGCATCATACAGCATAATCTCATTTATTTTGAGAACATCATTATTCAATACATTTCATACATCATGACATTACATACGACTAACTCTTTACCTTTCAGGGAAAGGTACAATCAAAATTCTCACGAGTTTTCTCTGGTTCAGTCAAATCAATGCTAAAGATTTCTATTCCAGTTCAAGCTATGAAGCCCGGATCTGACCAGATAATATCATGATTTCTCCATCATATTGTGAAGCCCGGAGAATGACCGGATAACAATATCAAATACCGCGAAGCCTGGAATCGACCAGATAGTGGTTTATCTTAAATTTAAGCTATGAAGCCCGAATTCGACCTAAAAATAGTTTAATCCCCAACAAGTTACTGTGAAGCCTGGATTTCGACCAGATAGCAGTACAAAGACACCATGAAGCCTGGAGTCGACCAGATAGTGGTGTATCATAAACACAAGTCGTGAAGCCCGGAAATTGACCGGATAACAGCTTAACAAGTTATTGTGAAGCCTGGATTATGACCAGATAGAAATACAAGGTACCATGAAGCCTGGACTCGACCAAATAATGGTATAAGACGTTGTGAAGCCTGGATTACGACCAGATAGTAGCCAAGAATACTATGAAGCTTGGAGTCGACTAGATAGTGGTATATCTTTAATGCAAGTTATGAAGCCTAGATTCGACCGGATAATATCTTGATTTCTCCAAAGACCATGAAGCCTGGATTTGACCAGATAATGGTATAATACATTGTGAAGCCTGGATTACGACCAGATAGCGGTAAAAGACACTGAAGCCTGGGACTATGACCAGATAACAATAAGGGACACTGCGAAGCTTGGATTTCGACCAAATAGCAGTCTACCCGGCCAGTTACTATGAAGCCCGGAAATCGACCGGATATTAGTAGGCCTTAAAATCAAATGGAAGCCCGAATGCGACTGGATAACCACTTGATTTCTTCTGAAGCTTGGAATACGACCAGATAAGAAGTAAGGTGTTATGAAGACTGGAATTGACCAGATAGCAGTACAGGACACCATGAAGCCTGGATTCGACCAGATAATGGTATGAAACATCGTGAGGCCTGGATTACGACCAGATAGCGGTAAAGGATACTGAATCCTGGGTAACGACCAGATGACAATACAATACACTGCGAAGCTTAGATTTCGACCAAATAGCATTTTACCTGGACAATTACTAAGAAGCCCGGAGTCGACCGCATATTAGTGTGCCCTAAATTCAAGTTGAAGCCCGGATGCAACCGAATAACAACTTAATTCCTTCCGAAGCCTGGAGTACGACCAGATAAGAATTGAGAAATTGCAAAGCCTGGATTACGACCAGATAGCAAGTTTAATCTCATCTCCCCAGTAAGTCACTGTAAAGCCTGGAGCACGACCATATAGCAATCGATCTTATCACTATGAAACCTGGATCACGACCAGATAGTAGTTCATTTTCACCTTTTCAACCAAGATGATTCCCCAGTAGAATAACTGACAACTGAAGCTCCTAAAATTCAACTTTTACCAAGACAGAGACAAGCATTCCCCAGCAAAGTCTTCCTCAACAACAGGTATACGGGCTTTCACTAAGGAATCTCTTATGAGATCGAAACTCCTTCGAATGGCATCTTTAAGCCCATTTTCCGTCATCAATCTCCAAATGGAATCTATAAGTCCATTCCCGACATCACAAGACAAGTACCACTTCATGCGAGTGCAAATTTCTGGGCACTCTAGTGTTCAATCATCTTCCACCTTCGAATCACGAAAGGCAAGCAGGCCAATCTACATCCTCAGGTTTAAGAAGATTGAACAGAGGCAGTTGTTGTACCCCAAAATTTTCCCTCCCATATTTCTCAAATACATTTCAAGTGAGGTCCTCAAATTGCTCAAGGAAGTCCAAGGGTTCACCAAACAAACTCTCTCATAAGGCAGTCTACCTCAAATTAGGGTTTCATGTTGCATCAAGACACTTGAGTCCAAAGGGTCCCAAGTGCTCACCATTGTCCTAATATGTTCTCACGATCATCCATGTCAAGTTTCAAGCCTTGCAGAGAAAATTTGCTCAGTCAATTGCTCAAGGGCCTGAAAATCGACTGTGCTAGGGAAAAAGTCAACTGTGGCCCACATACAATCAATCTTCAAGATTTTTGGTCGACATTCTCATTTTGAAGCATTATTCATCATTTTATCAAGGGTTGATCATGATTCATCAAAACCTAAAAGTTGCTGAATTAGGGTTTTCTAGGAAAAGTCAACTCAACTTTGACCAAGCATAACTTTCTCATACTTTATCAAAAATGACCCATCCAAAGATCATTTTTAAGAGGATGTAATTCCCTGTAATTCATCTTCAACTCCCAAGTTCAAAATATGCACTCACAAGAAGTTATGAATTTGAACATTATAGATCATTTTAAAAAGTCAACAAAAACACCCTTTTTGCCAAAGCTTCATACATGAACATGGAAGACTCAATTAAGATGATACTAAAAGGGTTGCTTAGAGGACATCTTGAGCTTTCTAAAAAGTCCAAGAACACATCTCTAGGGTCCAAATTGAAGGAGTTATGCTTTGGCAAAGTTGACCTTTTTTGTAAAATTGCTAAAAGTCAAAAGTGGCCAAAATTGCAATTTTTGTCAAATGGGCCTAACTTTTTGTGCTTGTATTGAGTTTGTAACATGGTCCACGACTCATGATCCTTCCCATTTTCCTTTATTTTATTTTTGTCATTTATTTTGATTTTTATTTCATTTAAATCAAATAAAATCAATAATAAATAATGAAAATATCAAAAATCATTTAAACCTTGAGATTTTGTGCATATTTCAGGTCCATGAATAGCTGGCAATGAGATCAAATCGTGCAAGGCTTGTTTGTACACAAAAAGATTGGATTTTGGCTTGATTTGGAAAGATTTACATGAGAATTAAATCATGATCAATGATCATTATTGGAGAAGATTTGATGCAAACTTGTAAACCTAATTCACTCAAGGATACATATAGAACATGGGCAGACCCAAAGCATAAGGATTGGAGGCGTGAAAAGCTGAGAGAGAACTTGCAAAAACTCAAGAAAAGTGGCAATCTGATTTCATAGTTCCAGGCGCTTTCAAGCCATTCCAAGTACGCCATTCACTATCTGGACATCTAAGGACTCTATCCCAACCATTAACAAGCGCGTTCGTGCCCAAAAATGCACTGTAAGTATCTCACGACAGTGATACTTTCTTGAAATTCAGTCTCACGATTCTGGCATTTGTAGCATGAATTCTTTACATATTCTTGTTCATTGAAACATTTGCAAGCTGATGGTAATATTCAATTGTGTTTTTGTTAGCCATACAGAGATTTTCCATGATTAGGGTTTAGGTTTCGTTTTTAGGGATTTTGATTACAGGTACAATTGGGCCACGACTGAGGTACCATGATGCTCGTGAGGTTGTCACGAGTTGATTGGTACCATTGTTATATGTTTATCATGCTTGCAGGGAATTTTGGAAAATCACAGGGGCTATACCTACAGAAAACGTCTGTAGGTAAAAGTTGTTTTTACCTAAGACGACGAACGCTGAAGAAGATGATGGTGTGGCATGGCCTGACTGGCCCATTCAAATTTCGCGCGTTTCCAGAATCCACTTTTGGTCTTTATCATATTATGCTTATTTGTTATTTTACTAACACAAAAACAAGTTAGCTCAGTTGGACAGTGGGAGAGAGAAATTGCCAAAGGGCCTGGGTTCGAATCCCAGGTCCCCCTATTATTTCATAATGTTTTTTATTGCATAATCAGGCACATGTACAGGCAAGGAGATCACCATGCACCCTCAATGTTCAGCCAACCAGATGTCCAACAAGCTGGATCCAAAGGCCATTCTTTGAAGGTCTATGATACACCTTAGTCAAGCCAATGCATTGGATCATGAGAGTCAACATGGACCCAGGCTTATTGGGCTCAGATATGCAATTAACACCCCCTTCTACTTTGACACCAGGCCCATATTCTTTATCTTTTAATTATTTTGATTAATTATTTTCTCACAAATTTAATTAATTCCTTTTTTACAAAAAAACTCATAAAATCAATTTTCATCAAATTAGAATTTAGGTTTTTTTAATTTTATTTTGTCAAAATTAATTTAATTACTTTAATTAAATTTAGGGTAATTTTAATCTTTTTGTAAATAAATTAAAACAAATTAGAAAATTAAGTTTTATTTGATTTAATTTTTTTTACTTTCTTTTCTTAAAATAACCAAAATACAAAAATAGATTAAAATTAATTATTTTTCTTAATTTAAATTAATTAGTAATTAGTTTTGTACTTATTTAATTAAAACCTTATTTTTTTCTAAAAAATAATCAAAAACAACAAAAAATGATTTTTCTTGCAACTAAGTTTAGACGGGGTCAAAACCCTAATTTTCTCTCGTTCTCGATTCATCGCGCGTTTATTTATTTTTACGATATTGATTAACTACTCATGGGATATAATAGTTTAATTAGGATTTTTCTTTTTATCGTTTTTTACGGGTTTTTGGCTATGTAATTAATCCCCCTCCCCGAAGCCTTGTAATAGCGTAGTTTTATTTCTCGCATTTTAATTTTCGCAAATATTAACTGTTAGATGTATGATAATAGGGTTGCATGTCAAGAATGTATGTTAATTTTAAAATGGTTAGCAAACCCTAAATGTGCGAAGATAATAACTGAAATCAAATCACTCGCACATGCGCACTCCTAGGGTATACTCTCACTTCGGTTGCATTCGGTAAACAATCATTAAGTAGGGTGTTTTAGTGGTCGCTCTCTTGTCGAAACAAAGATCAAATGTCCCGTTCGAAAATGTTGCCTCGGAAATGTTGCCTCGGAAGGTTGCCTCGGAAATGTTGCCTCGAATATGATCTTAAGACACTAGGGTTATTACTAAGACGTCCTAACATTGCTTTAGTGATCATACATCCCTTTCGAATTGACCCTTATAAACTCCAACGACGGTGCTACCTACTCTTTAATAGTGGGATAGCGTTGTCTAAAGGAAACAAGAACAAAAACATTCTTTTTTCGAGTAGGTAGATGCTAGTAGGTACTTGCTCAAAAACAAACCTTTTCACACTTACACCTTTTGTCAAACAAAGTTTTCAAAACGAATTCGTAACACTCTTGAGGACTGATATAAGGGTTAAAACGAAGTAAAACAAAAACTATTCAAAACACACAAACACGGAAGCAATTTTAAAATGATGAGAAAGTATCTAAGAGCCCGTAGAAAACAACGGATAGAAAGGGTGCTAATACCTTCCCTTTCTATAATCTACCCCCGATACTCAAAATCTTGAAAAAGGAATTTTTCTGTGCTTTTTTCCTTTCCAGTTGGATAAAATAAAAGTCGGTGGCGACTCTTGCTTATCGCGACATTTTGCGAATAAAAACGCAAAATGCAAACCAGCATTTTCCTAAAAACAGTCTGGTTCTGCCACCATATCACACAATCGTTTGTTGGACATCCTAGGATCCTATTTCAATCGCTAGCAAGCTTCCCCACGCCTTGAAACACCCTGTAAGAGTCACACGGTTTCCATATTTTCTTGAATTCGAATATCATAATTCTGGCATATTTAGCATGATTAATTGATATATTCATAATCCTTGAGATGTTTGCAAGATAATGGTTGTATTTAATTGCATTTTTATTGACTGTACCCCAAGATGCCATCGCTAGGGTTTGTGGCTCGTTTTTAGGGATTTTTCATACAGGAAGAATTGGCCATTAATAATGGTACTATGATGCTCGTGAGGTTGCAACGAGTTGATTAGTACCATTGGTTTTCATTTATCATGCTCGTATGAGATTTTGGAAATGCACAGGGTTATACCTACACTCAGATGTCCGTAGGTAAAAGCTTATAGGGCTAACACAACGGTGGGAGGAAGAACATGGTTACGTGGCATTCTCTGACTTGCCAATTCAAATTTCGCGCGTTTTAAGAATTAATATTTTGTTTATACTATAAAATAATTGTTTGCTATTGTTTAGACAACTAACCATTCTGGCTCAGTTGACAAGTGTGCAATGTGATAATGCTCAAGGACTTGAGTTCGATCCCTAGGTCCCAACTTTCGCTTCATATTATTTTTTCTTACATAATCAGGTGCACATGTATCCCCTGCGTCCACCATACATCACCAGCGTCCAACCATCAGATCATCAAGGCTTCAGATCCAACGCCTTCTCCCTGAAGGAGTACCATGCACCTAAGTCAAGCTGACATACAAGATCTGGCAAAGTCAATGGGGCCACGAATTGTTGGGCGCAGATTTGCAAATAACACCCCCTCCTTTTCTTAACACTAGGCCCATTCTCTTTCTTTTTTTATTTATTTCTTTTATTTATTTAATTTGTTTAATTATTTTCTAACCAAAATCAATTTCTTTTTCACAAAAAATCATAAAATCACGTTTTCACAAAATTTAGAATTAGGTTTTTTATTTTATCAAATTTAATTTAATGTTAGTTTAATTTAATTTAGGATAATTCTAACCTTTTTTATATAATTAAAATCAATTAGAAAAATTAGGGTTAACTCTTGATTTAATTTTTATTTCTTTTCTCAAAACAAAAAAAAAACAAAAAATAGGTTAATTTAATTATTTTTCTTAATTAAAATTAATTAGTAATTAGGTTTTTTTTATTTACTCAATTAAACTTTATTTTCTCAAAATAGCAAAAACCACAAAAAATGATTTTTCTTTTAAATTGCAATTAGGTAGTTGGGGTCAAAACCCTAAATCTCTCGTTTTCGATTCATCGCGCATGTTTATTATTATTTTTGCAATATTAATGTAACTGCTCCCGGTATGTAATAGTTTAATCTAAGACTTTCTTTATTTGTAGTTTTTTACGGGTTTTTTGGCTATGTAATTAATCCACACCCCGAAGCCTTGTAATAGCGTAGGTTTTATTTCTCGCATTTTAATTTTCGCAAATATTAACTGTTTAGATGTATGTTAATAGGATTGTATGACAAAGATTGCATGATAATTTTAAATGGCTAGAAAACCCTAATGTGCAAAGATAATAACTGAAATCAAATCACTCGCACATACGCACTCTTAGGGTATACTCTCACTTCGGTTGCCTTCAGTAAATGATCATTAAGTATATGGTGACTTAGTGGTTGCCCTCTTGTCTAAACAAAGATCAGATGTCCCGCTCGGAAATGTTGCCTCAGAAACATTGCCTCGGAAATGTTGCCTCGAATATGATCTTAAGACTTTAGTGTTATTACTAAGACGTCCTAATATTGCTTTAGTGATCATACGTCCCTTTCGAATTGACCCTTACAACTCCAACGACGGTGCTTCCTATTTCTCAATAGTAGGATAGCATTGTCTAAAGGAAAAGAGAACAGAAACGATATTTTTTCGAGTAGGTAGATGCTAGTAGGTACTTGCTCAAATCAAACTTTTTCACACCAAACACTTTTCAAACAAAGTTTTCAAAAACAACTTCGTAACACTCTTGAGGACAGAAACAAGGGTTAAAACGAAGTAAAACAAAAAATTTCAAAACAAACACACACAAGAAATTTTAAAAGATGAGCAAGTACCTAAGAGCCCATGGAAAACCATGGATAGAAAGGGTTATAACACCTTCCCTTTCTATAATCTACCCCCCGTACTCAAAATCTCGAAAAAGGATTTTTTCTATGATTTTTTTCCTTTCCGGTTGGATAAAATAAAAGTCGGTGGCGACTCTTGCTTACCGCGACATTTTGTGAATACAAAACGCAAAACGCAAACCATCATTTTCAAAACAGTCAGTTCTGCCACCGTATCACAAAACCAATATCCTACATTCAAGAATCGTTGAACCAATACTCCACATCATCAACTTTGAGGCAAGCCAAGTTGCATAATTGAAATAAAGAATGAAATAATCCTTCAAAGGAGGAAGTTCCACACTGTCGCGATGAAAAAAATACCCAACAGTATCGCATGCTTGAAATACAAGAGAGTCACCACCAAACTTTATTTATTCCCAAAGAAAAGAGAAAATATCAATAAAATCCTCAATGAACAAAAATATGATCGTCGAAACCAAAAGAGGGTTTAAAGATGGTTATGCAAGAGGAAGGTATTAGCACTCATCACATATGTTGTACTCAATGGAACCTATTTAGTTAGTTTTGCGAGAGAATGTTAGCGTGATATTTGTTTTCTCCCAATTATTACTAAGTGAAAAAGAAAGAAAGAAAGGATTTTTAGGGTTTTTTTATTATTGTGTTTGATAAGACATTGGATCTTAATTCTACGTATCCTCTGGTGTAATGAGGAACTTAAGACTATCTAGTTCTAAGTAGAAAAGAATTGTGTGTGGGTGGATTTTGATAGGGCCAAAACATACTGAATATTTGACTCGACTTATGCATTACTGTTGATTTATTTCTTTTTCCACTATTATGTTTGTATTTTGTGTGTTTTAGGTAAATGGCCAAAAGGGAGTTGTACGCTAAGAGACAAAGTAAAACAGACAGAAAACGAAAGAATTAGGGCAAGGCGACCACCATGGAGTTCACCGCAGAGGTGGCCATGAGTGGTCTACGTCTCAATGGTCAAAATACCAAGTCTCAGCCACCTTATGAGCATGGCATTCACCATGGAGGGTGTGACGACCACAACACGTTATAGAGACCAGGTAGTTAGAATTTGGGCTTTCTTGGTTAAGGAAATTACCCCATTTCCTCCTACTTTCTCTCCACGCACTAGAAAAACTCCTTTGTGATTTTAGGGTTTTAGGAACTCTAAAAATACCTTTCTACCTTTCATTTCCAAAGAATCCAAGCTTAGTTACAAACTTAATCGACATAATGTCGAAATTATAAGCGATCAACTCTTCACATCAAAGAGTTATCACATCATTGATCGAGTCTGTAATCGATTTTGGAGTACCTTTATTTGAAGCATTAATATTACCGTCATTTACTTTCCGTATTCAAATTCAGTAAGTTTACTTCCTCTACCAGATTTAAAGTCTCCTCGGAGCAGGTTTTTATTTAATCACACTACTTTATTTTATCGGCTCTTTATCACACTTTTATTTAATCACATGCTCTTCTTCTAACTTTCTTTTAATTGCACGTTTAAAGTCTTATTCATTTTATCTATCATGTCTTATCTATCATGTCTTATTTAATTAATTAACTATGTAGCATACTTGGCTAAATAGTCCTTTGGGGTTATTAAAGGAGGACTCAATAAAAAAAATACCATTTGCATTCTTCTTCCTCTTCAAATAGTTTTTCCACCTTTTCTTCTCTTCTACTGAGCGTTTTTCTTCTCTCTAACAAGACAACATCATTTGTAGGTAATAGCTCTGAGGTTGAAATTCCAATTTGTGGTTGCAATAGGGAAATGTGAATGTTCATCTCTAACTCAAGTGAAAACCCTAAACAAAGATTCTGGAAATGTGCTAATTAAGGTGTAATGTCAAGTTGCAAGATTTTCTTGTGGGATGATAAACTTGAGCGTAACATATCAACTAAACCTAAAGAAACAATTGGTTGCAATTGCTCAGAAGTTGTGTAGGAACTAGGTTGCATAATCAAAGACGTTAAATCAAGGAAAAAACAGAAGATGAAATTGAAGTTGGAAAACAAAAGGAAAAAAGCCAATTTGTTTAGGATGTTATTTATTGTATCTTAGATCTTGTTATTTGTTTACCAGAAATGGTATTGAGTTCCATATTAATGGTGTCTGTAGTCCCTATAAGATGTTTGCATGTTGAATTTCGTTCCTATATAGTGTTGTCAATTTCAATTTCGTCCATGTTTTATGTTGTGATGTTTGTATGTTATCCCTTAATCTTAATGAAATGCATCTATTTAATTCTTGTTTCTCACATGGGTTGTCTTTGCAGTTTTCTTAATTCTTTAGTACGTAAAGACAAAAATAATACATAATGATAATAGGCATAAGGTTTCAATTTACACAAACAGAACATAAGTTGTCTTAGAATTACATCAAAATAACATAACTTGTCTCTTGCACCATACCTTGTCTAAGAGTTACACAAACAGAACATTACTTATCTTAGCATTACACAAACAAAATCATAAATTGTCTTAGAAGTATACAAACAAAAGCATAACTTGTCTTAGAATTACATAACATAATGTCACAAATCCAAAATGCACAATATCCTTCTTCATGATAATAGAAACAACTTCATTTCTTCCTTGACCCAAGACTTCTCCTCAATTCCAATTTCCTTGTAACCTTAGGTTTAATAGTCTTATTCGTCTGAAAAAAATTACAATAATTAGAGTAGCTCATAAAACACAAATAATTAGAATAATGCCATTGAAACAGTTTTGGTACTCAACTAGTTTAAGACATATAGGTGTAGAAGTAGATGGAGTAATAGGTACTTCATCTGTTGTTGAAATAGAAGCGGATAAAATATAGTAAGGAGCATAAAGTATTATACCAAAAGTAGAAAATATAGTTTGAGATGATGCAGCAGAAGCAGTCTGATTTGATTCAACATAGATACTTTAAGATGATGCAGCAGGAGCACTCAGATTTGATTCAACATAGATACTTTGAGATGATGCAGCAAGATTTGGTTAAGTTTGAGTAGCCTTAAATGCTACTGCAAGATTTGCAGCTAGCATTTAAAACTCAATATCAACATTTGCATTTGCTTTAGGATGTTCATTGTTAGCATCCCCAGTTGGTTGAGTAGCTTGAGTTAGACCCTACATTGGTTGTGTTTGTTATTGCGTAGATTGAGTTGTATCTATAGAGGGTTGTCCTATTGCAACATTCTTTGGCTTTATCTATACATTTTAGGAAATAATAACATTAAAAGGTTTACATGTTACTTAAAAATATAATAATAATAGACATGTTACATACCTTCCTTTTTTGAGCTTTAGAGTCAACCACTTGACTCTTTAAACTTCTTGCATTGTGCCCATGTACATCACATACTCAGGATTGTATTATCTTTGGCAATTAATATTGTGCTATTAAATGCCTAAGAAACATTATTCATATGTAAATCACACTTTGGATAAAAATAAAAGGCATGCTTACACTATGTCTTTGTAGGTATTTTTTCCAGCCACTCCCAAGCTTTCACATTAATCACCTTCATCTCTTTCATTGTAGCATCTCATGCTTGGATATATGTATCCTTTGTAGCTTCCATCATTACATGTTTAATTTGTGTCCCTCAACAAAACTTCTTTTTAAAATTAGCATACAAATACTTTAGACATAGTCTATGTTCCAGCCTTTCAAACATCTCCTCAAACACAGGTATCAAACCCTGCAAACCAGTTTCAAACAAATGAAGAGAGATTAAGGATGATAAAAAAACCAGAAAATAAGTAAGGATAAAATCCAAAAATCATAAATTAAATAGGGATGAAATCAAAACAAAAATTGAATATTAGGGATGAAAACAAATTAACCAGAATATATATAGGGATGCAATATACCTTTTGTTGGTCAGAAATAAAAACTCATCAAAATTAATTTTACATGTGTTTCCTGAATTGACTCTCCTTAACTATGCATAATATCTCCACAAAAGGTTGTATTGCTTCACTGCATCACCCTCAATCAGAGCCTTTGCAATTTGTTTGGCCTTCTATGGCTTGTTCATAGTTATTCCAACACCAAAATTACTCATAATTTTAGAAACAATATCACGAATCTTAACACCATCTGAAGATGTCATCCTAGCCGCCACAGTTTTAGCAACCCACTCAGAAGTGGCAGAAGTGTTGTTCAAAACCCTACCACACGTGTGAGAGCCAATCCACTTGTTCATTCTAAATCTGTGTTTGTTTCCAACTTTACTTACAAGGTCTAGAAAACCATATTTTCCCTTGTAAATTACCCTTACCCTCACTTTGTCATTTTTTACAAACTTTATCTCTCTTCCATTTAATACTGACCATTCAATAATTGCCTATTTGAATTCATTAAGTGTTCCAAACTCCAAACCAACTTTGAACTTGTAAGTCTTGCTCAATTCGTCCATCTTAAACCTGGGATACCTCATCTCCTTCTCATCACCAGAATCATTAGGGTCACTACTTCCAAGCTCATCACTAACAAAATTGGTATCCAAATCATGGTTCACAACACTAGATGAAGTTATATTTTCAACACCATCTGGATTTTTTTTGGAGTATCTCTATGCTTCCTTGCTACAACTTTGACCCTTTTCCTTGGAGTATCTTCTTTTTCATTAACATCAAAGAAATCATCCAAACCAAGTTCCCTCTCATCTTCACTATCATCAAATGATAAACCGTCAAATTCAAAGTCACTATCATCATTATCCTCATTTTCATCTGCATCACTACCAACAACATCATCAACATTACCTGGGATATCATCACAACATCACCTTGAACAACATCAACAACATTACTTGGGACATCAGCAACAACATTACCTTGAACAACATCAACAACATTACTTGGGACATCATCAACAACATTACCTTGGACACCACTATCATTAGTTACTTGAACTCTATCCTTAGGATCAACATATAGGTGCACTTCAGTTTTCATTCTCATGGCATATTCATATACATCATCAGCATCAGTATAAGTAAACATTGTATTATACTTATCTCTCTCATCGTTATACCACCATAACAAGTATTACGACTGCTCAAGCTGAGTAATGTCTTTCACTATACCAAATGCCTCAAATAAGCTTCACCTATCAGGGTCAATATCTACTAAGTGTTCGTTACCCCCTGAATAGTATACTACATAGTCTTTAAAAAAACAACCCCCGTAATGGAATACTAAATTGAAACTCATGATTGAAATTGAACCAACAGATAAATGCATCAAGAAATTGAAACATAAACGCTAAATACCACAGATGAGGTGGTCAACCAGAACGACACCGTCGTTGTCTTCTCACAATCGCCTCTGGCGTTCTCCAAAGATCACAACACTTCACCTCTCAAATTTGGAAAATCCTAATTTACAGGGACTGATGCCAAAATTTCTTTTATGAATAATTTGTTAATTTTCAAGTAAACTTAACTCTTTGGCCATGTATGATACATGATTAAAAAAATAAAAATAAAAAACAAATACACGTCAGCATCGTTTGCCAAATCAAAATTTTTTAAACAGATCACTAACGTTAGAGAGGAAAATCAACACATATTAGAGATATAAGGTCTTAGACTTGGAAAAAATATAGGCTAATCACAATACACGCCAACTTGCAGGAACCAAATAACTTTTTAAACATTTTTTTTAAATATATTGTTATTTTTATAATCAATGTGTATCATTTGTATTAATCATAAATCATTATTGCTTTTTTCTTGTCATTAGTGTTTTTTCCTTGTAATATTTATTATTAATGTATTATTTATATATATTTTATTTATTCACATAAATAATTATGTATTGTAATTTTAATTATTTAAAATATAAATTATGTAATTATTTTTTAATAACGTTGAAATATTATATTTACAAGTATATGCGAAAAATTGTTTTATATTTTATATTAATTATATGTTATAAACTTGTTGTAATATATTCTTACTTTGAAACCTTATAAATATTAATTTATAACTATTTTGAATGTTATAAATAATAGTCAACAATTATTCATATATCATTTTTTATTTTTACATTTTTGATAAGCTTTAATTTTTATTCACATTATTATTTTTTATTAAAAATATTTTAATTCTCCCATTTTATTTGTTCTATTTTAATTTCTCATAAAATATGTTTTTAAAAATATTAATGTTCAGGTAATTTTTTAACAATAAATATAATGATTTTTTTTATATAATGATGACACTAATAATTATTTTATAACAATCACTATTGAAATTTAAATTTTATAGTTTAAATTTATAAAGTCAAATTTTTACTGTTGAATTGACACCTCTTAAATAAATAGTATAATATATTCTCGAAAGCATATCTAAAAACTATTGAAAACATAATATTGAGTTTATTTCGGATATACATATTTGAAAAACTCTAAAAATAAAATATTAGATTAGTTCGGATATGCATATCTGAAGTGTATTTTAGAATTTTAAGAGTTTTTTCCACTCATATAAAAATGTATTAAGAAATTCCCAAAACATACACTACACAATGGTTTTGAAGAGATAAGTTTTAAAGTTTATTATTTATTATTTTAATTTAAATAAATAAAACCATATTAAATATTTTATTCTAAAATAAATAAAAATAAAAAAGCGAGAAAAAAGTTATTTTACGCTCAAGTGACAACTCCATAATATAAATTTGTCCTTTTGATACTATCATTAAAGTTAATTAATTAAAATTTTATTATTAACATCTATAATATATTTCCATATATTTATGAAATAGTATTAGAATCTGTAAAAGAAAAGAAAATATAATTAACAAGTACATAAGAGTGATTACGAAATCATTAGAGCTGAAGGAATAGCACTTCAAGAAAATATGGGCTGTTGGCCCAGTAAAATGAGAAGATATAAAAGTCAACGAATCCAAAAATATAAAAGTCAAACCCATAAAATAAAGTTTAATTTTAATTTGTTTAAACTGGTTTGAAATTTTTATTTCTTAATATTAACCTAGCCGGCTATTTTTACGCTATAAACAAAGCGATTTATTATAATTTGTTTTTTCTTTTATAAGTAAATTAAATTACAGTATATTATATTAGATTGGATTTGTTTCAAATTTAAATTTAAAATTTTTTATTTATGAAGATCTTTTAGAATTCTTTATATTTGAAACATACGATTTCTTTTTTTGAGCTTATTAACATAATTAGATTATATTAGATTGGATGTGATTCAAATTTAAATATAAAAAAATTTATTTACGTAAATTTTATATTTGAAGTATACAATTTCTTTTTTTGAGTTTATTGACATAATTAGATTATATTAGATTAGATTTTATTCAAATTTAAATTAAAAAAAAAATTATTTACCAAAATCTTTTGGATTCTTTATATTTGAAGTATACGATTAGTATTTTTTTTTTGAGCTTATTAACGTGACCTAAGTATTCCATTGAATCTCGAAGTATCATGAAGACTCTCCATTCTCGTTCAAGTAAGGATTGCATGCCAACCGATGATGAACTTCTTCAAAAATTCCTCTACAACAAAATTAACAATAAACCAATTCCCAATTATCTCAATATTCTCGAACATGATTTGTTTGGTACTAACAAGAATCCCTTGGATATATGGAACGAGTTTGAAGCTTCGTACTCATATGACGGAAAAGACCTATATTTCTTTACCACCTTAAAGAAAAAATCTGTTACGAGCACACGCTCCGTTCGCACTATAGGCAATGGTAATTGGGAAGATGAAGACACCGGAAAAAATATATTTGCCAAAGAAATGAACCAACTTCTCGGTCTGAAAAAACATTTTCGTTTCGAGAAGAGTAACACTCCTCAAGATGGTGGATGGATCTTGCACGAATATAACCTCCACAAATCTTTGATTAACAATACTCTGATAAGAAACTTTTATGTCACATTATTAGTTTTTGTGAATATTAGTCAGTTTTGAGTCAAAAATATTGATTAATATTATTTTTTTGGTAGGCCAATATTATGTACTATGCAGACTTAGAAAGAATTTGAAACCGGAATCACAAAATACACAAGCAAAAGCAAGTATAACTGATCAATCTAATTTTCATTTAAGAAAAACTTCAAGAACAAAAAATTGTTTTGAGCAAGAGAGTAATGAAAAGACTGCTAAAGAAAGAGAAGTTATCATTCCTAAACAAGCAGAACCAGTCATATCTGTAAGATTTTATTAATATTGTATTTCTTTATTAATGATTAATTATCAATTGATTTTATGCATATTCAAGGTTTTGATTATTTTAGAGAAAAAGTCATAAACTTATGTCTGTTTTTTTGGATTGTTGTTACGTAGGGCAATAATGTTTTGGTGAAAAAATATATTATTTATGAAGAAGCAATAACTCAATCAAATGATGGTGGAAACAAGAAGAATTATGAGGATGACATAGAGTTTACATATAATGGAGAAAAAAGAAAATGTATAAGAAATACATGGCCAGAAGAGTGCAGATATAACAATAAAGATGGAAGTGATATCATCATGAATAAAGAAGAAGAAGAAGAAGAAGAAGAAGAAGAAGAAGAAGAAGATGATGATGATGATGATGATGATGATGATGATGGTGATGAGATGTCTTGGCCAGAAGTTTTTGCAAAGGAACTGTTGGAAATTAATGGAGCAGGAGGGTTCATAAAAGAAGACGATGTTCAAATGCTTAACAATAGTTCTCATAAGGATTTTTTTTATTGGGAAATAACATTATGTAAAGTTAATCGCTCTATTACATATTTCTATAGAATTAATGTTATCTACTAAGATAGTTTTTTCTTTATCATTCAAATTATTCTTTAATATTTTTTAGAATGATTGGCAAGTTTGTTACAGCTTTATCATGAAATTTAAATTATCTAGTTGTAATTACTATTCATTGCTATTAGTTATCATATCTCTTTAAGCTATACAGTTATATATGTTGACATGATATTTCTCTGTAGCATTCTCAATCAAGTTGAAACATATTTTCTTTACATTATTGTATTTGGCAAAGGAATAGTAAATGACACCACATCTATTGTTCTTTTTAATTCAATCCAATCACTTAACTTCGACAACATCAATGCTATATTACAACCTTGAAATTTTTAAGGACCTTCCTATACTTCTTTTGAACTAGTACTTCCCTTCGCATAATTGTAAGTTCAAATTAAAACAAATTTATAGTGGGTTTTGATAGAAAAAAACAAAAGACAAAATAATAGTAATAGTTTTTAATGAAAAATGAAGTGTTAATGAAATTTAGATAGTATTTTAGGTTAAAACCCCTAACTTTTGTTTTGGAATATTTTTGTATTCTTTTGAGTTGTTGTATATTTAATATTTTTATTGTTTTTTCTTTCATATTTTATCAATTTTATGTGTATATCTTTATAGTTTGTATTTGACATAGCAGGAACTTCAACCTTCATGGAAGAATTTTTTTATAAGCAAATGACAGTTTGGCATTAAAAATAAACATTAGGGGTATACAACCAAGGGGGTCAGGAGAAAAAAATACCAACCTACAAACACAAACAAAAACACCTACTAAGAACACAAAAAATTACTCCCAACAAATCCTAAGATTGTTATACCAATCAAGCTAAGAAATTTTCCTCCCTTCTCTATGAAAGACAATGAATCAATCCCAAGATAAAACCTTAGTAAAATTCAAAACATCCATCTTTACAAGAACACTACCTTTGAAAAGAATAGAATTCTTACAATGTTAAATAGACCAACAAAATACAAGTCCAAAAAATCAAAAAGAAATGTGTAGAATTCAAATGCTGAAGTCTAACCAACAAACAATCCCCAAGAGACGAAGCATCAACGTCAATCCACACTCAAAAATTCATCCATAAGAGATTATAAAAAGAGCAAGAACAAAACAAATGCTCCATATCCTCCTTTTTCTTAAAACACAAGGGACAAACCACATTGTGAGGACCTTCAATGATTCCCCGTTTGGTCAATTCCATCCTTGTAGGAAATTTATTAAGAATTAATCTCCAACCAAAAATAAAGATTTTACTAGGAACTTTAGACTTCCATAAACAATCTAACGTTTTTTTCTTTAAGAGGATCCAAAGTAGGCACCAATAAACAAGATTCACTAATCCTCTTATAGAAATCTTTAACCGAAAACTCATTTTTATGTCTCCACCAAACAAAACAATCTTCTTCATGAGGCTTAGGCTTCACCCCATACAAAAGCAATAATAACTCCTCTAACAAAAAATCATCTTCGTCATTCAAGACCACCCCATTGAAACTAATATCCTACACCCAAGAATCGTTGAACCAATACCCCGCCTCATCAACTTTGAGAAAAGCCAAGTTGTACAATCGGAATAAAGAAGGAAAAAATCCTTCAAAGGAGGAAGTTCCACACTGTTGCGACGAAAAAAATACCCAAGAGTATCGCACACTTGAAATAAAACAGAGTCACCACCGAACTTTATTTATTCCAAAAGAAAACGAAAAATATCAATAAAATCCTCAATGAATGAAAATGTGATCGTCGCAACCAAAAGAGGGTTCGAAGTCGATTATGCAAAAGGAAGATATTAACACAACTCACATCAGTTGTACTCAATGAAACCTATTTAATTTGTTTTACGAAAGAATGTTAGCGTGATATTTGTTTCCTCCTAATTATTACTAAGTGAAAAAGAAAGAAAGAAAGAAAAAAAAGGATTTTTAGGTTTTTTTTTTATTATTGTGTCTGATAATATGTTGGATCTCGCTTCTACGTATCCTCTGGTGCAATGATGAATTCAAGACTATCTATTTCTAAGTAAAAAAAGAATTGTTTGTAGGTGGATTTTGATAGGGCCAAAACATACTGAATACTTGACTCGACTTATGCATTACTGTTGATTTATTCCTTTTTCCACTGTTATGTTGGTATTTTGTTTGTATTTCTGGTAAATGATCAAAGGGGAGTTATCCGCTAAGAAACAAAGTAAAACGGACGGAAAATGGAAGTATTAGGGAAAAATACACACAAGGTGACCACCATGGTGTTCGCCATAGAGGTGGCCATCAGTGATCCACGTCTCAACAATCAAAATACCAAGTCTTATCCGCCTTATGAGCATGGTGTTCGACATGGAGGGTGTGGCGACCGCTACACGTTACAGATACCAGGCAGATAGAATTTGGGATTTCTTGGTCAACGCATTTACCCCAGTTCCTCCTAGTTTCTCTCCGCGCACTAGAAAAACTCTTTTGTGATTTTAGGGCTTTAAGAACTCTAAAAAACATTTCTACCTTTCATTTTCAAAGCATCCAAGCTTAGTTACAAATTTAAGCCACATATTGTCGAAATTGTAAGCGATCAACTCTTCACATCAGAGAATTATCACATCATTGATCGAGTCTGTAATCAAGTTTGGAGCACCTTTATTTGAAGCATTAATCTTGTTGTCATTTACTTTCCGCATTCAAATTCAGTAAGTTTACTTCATGTACCAGATTTAAAGTTTCTTCGGAGCAGCTTTTTATTTAATCACACCACTTTATTTTATCGTCTCTTTATCACAATTTTATTTAATCGCATGCTCTTCTTCTACATTTCTTTTAATTGCAAGTTTAAAGTCTTATTCAATTTATCAACCACGTCTTATTTCACCATTGAATCAATTCTTTTATCGCATTTCACAAACATGTATAGCTAAATTTATAATTGTTGGAATGTGAGGACTGTCTATTTGACAATACTCTAATTTTTGTTCTCTAAGAAATACTTATGGGGCTGTTTTGATTTTAATCACAACCTTTCTAAACTTAAACTTATCGATTGCTGTCGCGTATAGGATTTTCATCGAAGAGGGGGAAAGGAAACACTGAGTAAACCTAAAGAAGGGAAAGAACATGGTTTTGCAACTAAGAGAAAGGGTAAGAAAGTTGATTATGCAAGGGGAAGGTATTAGCACCCCTCACGTCTTTGGTACTTCGTAAGATCCACTTAAATTTGCACTAATCTAAGGATGTGTAAAAATCTAAAGCCTAATGCTAAAGGAATGCATGCAAAGTATATACAAAAAGAAATTTTTTATTAGTTGTTTTGTCGGGGTTGCAAACCTTTGTGCCTACGTACCACCTTTCGTGCAATAGGGGACCAGGGAACTCTTAGATCACCTAAAAAGGTGGTTTGGTTTGTTGTGTGTTTCTTATGAACAATGCTAGCGAAGCATGTCCTTTTTTAAAAGGTTAAAAAAAATAGTCTGAAGACAAAAAGATTTAAATTGGTTGGTGTTTTTGTTACTTGTGAAAAGAGTTTGTTATTCTCACCACACCAAAGACTATGAAGAAAGAATAAGCTTCAACCTACTTATCCTTTTTCATTGCTTATGGAAGTGTGATTCTCATCATTAGTTATTAAGTGTTTTGAGAGGTTTTAAGAAGAAAATAAGTTTTTGTTTTAACACGAATGCAAAATAGAAAGACTAAACAAAAGGGGATCTCAATCCTATAAGTTGTCATGCTTGTGGACCTAAAGTTGGAATGAGAGGGAGATCTACCTAATGTTGTCATGCATGGATTCTTAACCTAAGGTCTATTTAGTTCAAACTTAGAGGAGAATGAACTAAAGATCCTATGGGGAGCATACAAAAGTAAGAGCATACAATCATATTTAAATGAGATAATGAAAGCAAGCAAACATAACATAAGGCACTTAGACAAGGTACCAAGAAAATACCTACTTAGATAAGAAAGTAAATATAGGAGAAGAGATGATAAAAATATCACACAAAGATGATAACACATCAAGTATAAAAAGAAGAATAATGATGGTAGCACACCAAAATAGAAGATGACAAAACATCAAATAAGCAATCGCATAGGTAGATACCTAAAACAAAAAGAGAGGAGATGATAAAACATCACACAAAGATAATAACACATCTAGTATCAAAGATAAGGGCTAGATGATAAAACACCAAGCACACATATATTAAGATGATAAAACATCAAGTCTCAAAGAAAAGAGAAGGATGATAAAACATCACTAAGCACGCAAGTCAATGTGATAGAACACATAGGAGATGGAGATCTCACAAAAAAACTTGAAGAAGTTAAGAAGGAATATGTTGTACCCCAAAATTTTCCCTCCCATATTTCTCAAAACATGGCAAGAAAAATCTCCAAGTGGCTCAAGATTGCTCAAGAGTTGGACAGTCAAGCTATCTCCTAAGGCAGTCAACCTATAATTAGGGTTTTGTGTTGCATCAAGGTCCTTGCATCCAAATGACATCAATTTCTCCCCAATCTCCTAATATGTTCTCAAGATCATCCATGCCAAATTTCAAGCCTTGCAGAGGAAGTTTGCTTAGTCAATTGCTCAAGGGGTCCAAAAATCGACTGTGCTAGGGCAAAAGTCAACTGTGACCTACAAACAGTCAAACTTCAAGATTTTTTTTTCAACATTCTAATTTTGAAGGATATTTCATCATTTGATCAAGGGTTAATCATGATTCATCAAGGAATGCTAAAAATTCATCAAGACTCAAAAGTTGCTAAATTAGGGTTTTGTAGGAAAAGTCAACTCAACTTTGACCAAGCATAACTTTCTCATACTTTATGAAAAATGACCCATACAAAGCTCATTTTTAATAGGATGCAATTTCCTACAATCCATCTTCATACCCCAAGATCAGAAAATGCAGTCACAAGAAGTTATAAATTTGGACATTATAGGTCATTTTGAAAGTCAACAAAAACACCTTTTTTGCCAAAGCTTATAACTTTATCATGGAATATCAAAATGATATGAGACCAAAAGGGTTGGTTATAGGACATCTCAAGCTTTCTAAACAGTCCAAGAACACCTCCAAAAGTTCAAAATTGAAGAAGTTATGCATTGTTGAAGTTTGGCATTTTTGCAAAATTTCCAAAAGTCAACTATCCCCAAAACTTCAAATTTTGTCAAAAGGGCCCATTATTTTCCTCTTGATTTGATCTTGCCACATTGCACACGTGTCCTAGCTTCATCCTTATGTCCATTTATCAATTTTATTATTTTATTTGATTTTTTATTGAATCATTTCATTTTAAATCAATTTAAATCAAATAAAATCCCAAAACTTGATTACATGAGATCTTTTTCTATTTTCAGGACCTAATCATCATCAATGTCATGATCAAACTCGTATCAAGCATTCTATGTGCAAAAAGATTGGATTTTTTTGGCAAATTAGGCAAGTTATCAATGGTGGATCAAATCCAATCTCAAGGCATTGATGTGGAAAGATTCAAGACCAATTTGTTGAACTAATACATTGCAACATACATATACAAGCCAAAGCACACAAATTTGAGAGCTAGAGGCTGCAAGAGCATCAAGAACCAAACTTGAAAAATTGACAAAAAGTGTGAAACTGAAATCATTCTTAGAGGCAAATTCAGGAGCGAAACTCAACATCAATCAATTGCTGGAGGTTCACTAAGTCAGAACCAACCCCTAGCAAGCTCTCACACGCTCTCAAATGCACTGTAAGTGATACGCAGCCCCCTCTGAATTTGATTTCGTGTTTCAAAATCCACGCATCATTACAAAAAACCAATGGTATATTTGCAATCACTAGATAATTTCCAAGCTTTCCATATTATTTGATTGTGTTTATCTGCTCTATAATGCAAAACGCCATTGTAGGGTTTCCTAGGTTTTTTTTAGGGGTTTTTGTTACAGGTAAAATTGGACCTATTAATGGCCATGGACATGACCGGAGGAGAAAGACAAGCACAACCATGGCCTTGGATGGAGTTTATATGGCCTGAGATGGATTTTTGAATTGTTCTACGCCTTTAGCTGCAGATTTAAATCCGTAGGTAATTTCTGTGCAAACCTGAGGACAGGGATGACAACGTGTCCCCATTTGATTTCCCCATTAGAATATTCGCGTGTTTTGTTTTTTTATTCTGGCATATTACGTGTTTTCCCATATTATCATTATTGTCCAATATAATAACAGATGAATCGTGATGGCTAAGTGGTAAGGCGTGTATCCAATGATCAACAGGACCTGGGTTCGAATCCCAGGTCCCCCATATTGCTTTATATTTTTTCTCTTCAGGCGATCCAGTGCTAACTCAAGCGCGCAACCTACAATACTCCCTCATTCAATCAATGGACAGATGGCCCCAGGCCAGATCTGATGGTCCAGATGGGACGTCCACCATGCTACCAAGTTAAGGTGCCACATGGAATCCAGAAAAGTCAGCCAGGCCAGCGCCTGATGGGCCTTGAATTTTCCATTTCCACCCCCCTAAACAGGCCCAAACCTCCTAACTCTTCCTTTTTTTAATTATTTCCTTTAATTATTTATTGTTATTATTTTTACTATTTATTAACCAATCAAACTTTTTTCTTAATAAAATTTAAAACCAAAAAATATTTTGTTTATTAAATTAATTTTCAGTATTTTATTTTTGTTAATAAATATTAATTTAATTAATTTAGTTCTAATTAGGAATAACTTTTAATACATTTTGCAATAATTAAAATTAACTTAGACAATTAGGTTTTATTAACTTTGATCAAATTTATTTTTATTTCTTTAAATACCAAAAATTCCAAAAATATTATTTTTATTAATTAATTAATTAGTTTATTAATTTAATAATTAACCTAGTTTAATTTCTTTCTTAATTAAAAAATAACCAAAAAAATCTTTTCTTGAATAACAAAGGGTCAAAACCCTAAAAACTTGCGCCCGATTTAATTTCCCGCACGCGATCCATTTTATTCAAATATTATATCTGTTTCCGGAATGTAATATCTTAATAGGACTTTAAATATATTTATCGCTTTATTTATTTTCCACATTTTAATTTCAAGGGTTGCTTTCGGCGATGTAAATACCCGACGCCTTGTAATAGTTAGTTTAATTTCCGCAACTTATAAATTGTTAGATGTTGGGTAATAGGGAATGCATGACAAGATCGAATGTTTAACCTAAAATCAACATAGATAACCACTAACATGTACAAAGATAAAATTAACTGAAAATAACACACTCGCACATGCGCACTCTTAGGGTACACCTCACTTGGTTGCCTTCGAACGCGGTCATTGAGTATAGGAAGTTTTAGAGGTCGCCCTCTTGTCCAAAGATCATAGTTGCCTCGAAACGGTTGCCTCGGAAAAATGATCTAAGACATTAGGGTTACCGCTAAGGCGTCCTAACATTGCTTTAGTGACCGCCCGTCCCTTAATCGAATTGACCCTTAAACTCCAACGGCGATGCTACCTACTCATCAATAGTGGGATAACATTGTCTAAAGGACATTAGTACAGATTTATTCCTTTTTTGAGTAGGTAGATGGTTCTTAAGTACTTGCTCTTTCAAAAACAAAAACTTTTCACACTTACACTTTTCAAACAAAAACTTCTTCAAACCCACGAACACAAAGAAAAGCAATTTTGAAAACACTTTGAGCAAGTACCTAAGAGCCTGTGGATAACCACAAATAGAAAGGGTGCGAACACCTTCCCTTTCTATAATCTACCCCTCAGACCCGAGAAACATCTCGAAAAAGGAATTTTTCTGTGCTTTTTTCCTTTCCTTGTTGGATAAAATAAAAGACGGTGGAGACTCTTGCTTACCGCGACATTTTGCAAAAACAAACGTAAAACGCAAACCAGCATTCCAAAAAACAGTCAGTTCTTCCCACCGTATCACCGAACTGGCGACTCTATTGGGGCTTTTAATAAGTGGGGTGTACCTTAGGATTAGATCATTGTGTTTTCAATTGTTTGCTTTGTATGCTTTATATTTGTGGGCTTGTATCGGAGTTACTATAGATCCTAACCTGGATCTGGGGGATACCCTTTAGGTAAGTAGCAATAAACTGTGAGGGAACAGTACGATGTAGACCGATACGGTTGAAGCAGTAACTATGTTGGTGTGGCACTTTAGTCTGTACCGATATCCCTTGTGTTGGAACAAGGAGAATATGGGTCTTCTAAGGGGTCATTAAGCACCAACCAACCTTAGAACCTTTAAATTAACCAACTTGGCCATAGAACAGTAGCAGTATGCTACACTCATTGAGACTAAACTCTCGCGATGATTCCGGCTGCAAGAAAAGGTTGCTAAATTGGAATTATGACCGATTGAGGGTAGTCAGTGATATTAAGATCCTCTAGAACCCGGTTACTATTTTTAGGACAAGTTTAAACCAACTGAACTGAAAGAGGGTAGTACCTAAGCTCCTTGCCAGCCTGAAATCTAAGGGCTCTCTGTGTGACTTGTGTGCCTTTACCATGTTTTCTATTTGTGGATACTTGTGATGTGCTTTCCATCATGACATCATGACATCATAACATTGCATACATCTTGCATTGGACTAACCTATTTCAAAGACAGGAGGGATTCATCTTTGTTCTGTTTTGTAGGTCATGATGCCCATGCGTAGGAATACCATCCGGATCAACTTTATCCAGGTTCCCACCATGCTTAAAGAATTGGTTGCAAGGATGCCTGATACTACCTCCTTCATCAGAAGACATGGGTATCTTCTCAGTTTGGTCACCTCCAAATTGGACGAGCAGATGATGAGTGTCCTGGTCCAGTTCTATGATCCATTGTATCATTGCTTTACTTTCCAGGACTACCAGTTGGTTCCCACCTTAGAAGAGTTCTCTGATCTGCTCGGTGTCTCTATTTTGGAGCAGACCCCGTTACTGGTTGGGAGAAGATCCTTAGGCCAGAAGAGATTGCTTCAGCCCTTCATATGACAAAGGATGAGGTAATGGCTAATTGGGAGACTAGAAGTGGAGCAAAGGGCTTTCTGACCAAGTTCTTGGTTGGTAAGGCTAATTATTTCTGGGATAGTCTAGACATCAAGGCATTCGAAGATATTCTGGCTCTTCTGATATATGGCTTGGTATTTTTTCCGAACCATGACTCCTTTGTTGATGTGAATGTGGTGAAAATCTTCATCTCTCGTAATCCTGTACCCACTCTCTTGGGTGACATTCTTCATCAACTTTGTGCCCGTACTGCTCAAAAGCGGGGAACCTTGATGTGTTGTGCTCCATTATTGGCTAGGTGGTTTATTTCGCACCTTCCCAAATCAGTGCTGAACAACAAAGAAAGTATGTGTTGGGCTTATAGGGTTATGTCTCTCTCTCATAATGACATCATCTGGACTGTCAAGGGTATGGACGAGGTGGCTATTATTGATTGATGTGGGGAGTACCCCAATGTTCCCCTGATAGGAACCAATGGAGGAATTTCTTACAATCCATGCTTGGCCTTACGTCAGTTCGGGCGAGCCAGAAGAGAAGGACCTCACGAGCTGCTAATGCCTAGTATCATCTTTGATTTTCAAGGGGATAGAGACGAGCAACACCGCAGGTTCATAAGGGCTTGGGATAGAGTTCACAGATCTGATCCACACGAGTTGGGCCCAAATACTTCACTTCCAATGGAGCCATATCTCAGATGGGTTCGTATCCGTGCCCAAAAGCTCGGTATGCCACATGAAGTCGTCCTGCCTATCATTGTTGAAATTGCTAATGAAGAAGGGGTGCTTCCGACCATCCTCCATCCTCATATGCCCACTGACATTGGGGAACTGAAAAGGTCTTGGATGCAGCTGAGAAAAGAGTGGGATGCTTACCGAGAAAAGTTTAACGAGCAAGAGCAGAAGATCCAGAAGTTGACTAGGCAGCTGGAGAACGAGCGGATTCTCAATGACTATGTCCGCACCGACAAGAAGCGACCATGGGAGCACTTATTGTCCTTTGATTATTTCCTTTCTAGTTTTTATTTACTTTTCAGTATTTCCTTTCTTGTAACGCCTTAAGGGCAATCTGTTGAACAGTTTGAATTTCAAAGTTTATCTAATAAAAGTGTGTTTCATTTCTTGTTTACGAATTTGAATCTCTCAATTGTCTTTGAAATCATATCATACGCACTTCATCCCATGCACTTCATAACAGGTACCCATTACAGGTCTCTTATCTTCTGCGCTGTTTATTTCAGCATCATGTCTGCTGAACCATCAACTGAGCAAGCAATTAAGGCCCAACAGGCCCAAAACGCCCAATTCCAGGAGTTGTTCATGAATCTAGCTAAGGGTCAGTAAGATCTGAAGACCCTGATTCCGAAAGAGAAGAAGAAGAAGAAGAGGACAGTCCTGTTTAACATAGGTCACAGGTTTGGAAACAGGCTTCGGGATGAAGTTGATTTGACCACCTCATCTGCAGGGAAAGATAGTCAAGAAGAGAGGAGGGCTCCTAGCCCTGTAGTTTCAGACAATGAGACGGACTTCGACGAAGACCAGTATCCTCCTGCTGAGGATAGATACAAATAACTGGAAGACCGGTTGAGTGCGATGGAAGTTCAGAAAGTGCCTGGTCTGGAATTTGGTGATCTAGGTCTGTCATCTGGGGTGGTGATTCCCCAAAAGTTCAAGCACCAGCCTTTACTAAGTATGACAGAGTTTCTTGTTCGAAGTTGCACCTCCGGTCATATGTAAGGAAGATTCAGCCGTACACCGCTGATAAGAACCTATGGATCCACTTCTTTCATGACAGTCTCTCAGGGACTCAGCTTGAATGGTTTTACCAGTTGGACCGAGCCAGTATCCGCAGTTGGGAGGATTTGGCTACTGCTTTCTATAGGCAGTACCAATACAATTCCGACCTCGCTCCCACGCGTACCCAACTCCAGGGTATGTCAATGGGAACGGGCGAAGGTTTCAAAGATTATGCTCAGAAGTGGAGGGACCTCTCCGGAAGAGTGCAACCACCCTTGGCTGATCGGGAGCTTGTGGATATATTTCTGGGGACCTTGTCTGGTCCATTTTTCAACCATCTGATTGGAAGCTCTTCGTCTGGGTTTACAGAGCTAATTATGACCGGTGAGAGGATCGAGGCTGGTATTAAGGTCGGTAAGATACAAAAGGGTGCTTCATCAAGCACCGAGAAAAAGCCTTTTAAAAAAGAGTCCAGTGCTGTCTACAGTTCGAAAAGCCAGAATAGACCTGAACGCCACCAAGCTGTTAATGCGGTTGTTATTTCAAGACCTGCTGGTGCTACTCAACGCAACAATCAACAAAAGGACGAGAGACCTCGAAGGCAATTCACCCGTCTCAGCATGACTTTGTCTCAAATTTTTCCGCAGTTATTGAAAACTAATCTAGTGATTCCAAGGGAGGCCCCAAAGAATCCTAACACTACATCACCAAAGTATAACCCTAATGCCCGCTGTGCTTTTCACTCTGATAGCCCGGGGCATGATACAGATGATTATTGGGTTTTGAAGAACAAGGTACAGGATTTGATTGATGCAAAAGAGATCGAGTTTGGAGCACCAGAAAAGCCTATACAAGATGTAGGGGTGAATGCTATCGGGGACGATAATGGTGAAGAGTTTAATATTGATAGTTGGATCTAGCCGACTGCCAATGGTGGACTAAGCAACTGGACAGCGAAAGATTCTATGCCCGTTTCTGTTATCACCCAGTAATGAAACTTTTTGTTTTGAATTTGTAATAGACAATGTTTTGAACTTTATGGCCCGGTGTCTTACCCGGGGCACCGTGGCTTCATTTGTAAGGGCTTTATGTGTGTCATTTTCATATATCATTAATAAAAGCATTGGACGTTTCTTGCATTTCAAATTTTGCGCTCCTTGTTTTTCTTTTATTATATATTGAAAAACAACTATTTTACACACACTCACATATACAGGTCTACATCCACTCTGGATCCTACTGGTAACGACTCTGCTATTTCCGGTTATGATTTCGAAAATCCGATCAACTTAGCCGAAGACGAAGGTGAAGATAGTTGCGAAGTGCCTGGTGAACTTGCAAGATTATTACTCCAAGAGGAGAGGGCTATTCAGCCACACGAAGAGCCGGTGGAATCAGTAAATCTGGGTACAGAGATAAACAAGAAAGAGGTCAAGATCGGTGCAAATCAGGAGCTTAGTGTGAAGCAACGGTTGGTTCAGATGCTGCGTGACTATGTTGAGATCTTTGCCTGGTCTTATGAAGACATGCCTAGGTTGGATACTGATATTGTGGTTCATCGCCTACCTACCAAGGAAGACTGTCCTCCAGTGAAACAGAAAGTCCTCCGAATGCGCCCAGAGATGTCTGAGAAAATCAAGGCTGAAGTGATGAAACAGTTTGACACCGGTTTTCTAGCAGTTAATTCTTACCCACAGTGGGTGGCCAACGTGGTTCCTGTACTGAAGAAGGATGGTAAGGTTCGAATGTGTGTTGACTACAGGGATTTGAACAGGGCGAGCCCCAAAGATGATTTCCCTCTACCTCATATCGACGTTCTGGTTGATAACACCGCCCAACATAAAGTCTTCTCCTTTATGGATGGTTTCTCCGGGTATAATATGATTAAAATGGCTCCCGGAGACATGGAGAAGACGACCTTTGTTACTCAGTGGGGTACCTTTTGCTACAAGGTCATGTCGTTTGGATTAAAGAATGTTGGGGCAACGTATCAGCGTGCCATGGTTGCTTTGTTCCATGACATGATCCATCACAAGATTGAGGTATACGTCGACGACATGATTGCAAGATCTCAAACTAAGTAAGAACACCTTGACCACCTTCAGAAGCTGTTTGACAGGTTGAAGTTGTACAATCTGAGGTTAAACCCGAACAAGTGCACCTTCGGGGTGAGATCTGGCAAGCTGATGGGTTTCATCGTAAGCGAGTGGATCCGACAAAAGTGAAGGCCATACAGGAAATGCCAGCTCCCAGAACAGAGAAAGAGGTCAGAGGCTTTCTGGGACGACTGAACTACATCGCCCAATTCATCTTGCACCTAACTGCTACTTGTGAACCAATATTCAAGTTGCTGAAGAAAGATCAAGTGGTACATTGGAACGATGAATGCCAGACCGCTTTCGAAAGGATCAAAGAGTATCTCCAAGAGCCACCTATTCTGATGCCACCAGTTGAGGGGAGACCTTTGATCTTATACTTGATAGTACTCGACAACTCAATGGGGTGTGTGCTGGGTCAGCATGACGAGTCTGGCCGAAAAGAGCATGCTATTTATTACCTTAGCAAAAAGTTTACCGACTGTGAGACCCGATACTCACTGCTCGAGAAAACTTGCTGCTTTTGGCATGGGCTGCTCGCCGGCTGAGACAATATATGTTGACTCACACTACTCTATTGATATCAAAGATGGATCCAATCAAGTATATCTTCGAAAAGCCTGCCTTGTCTGGAAGAATAGCGAGATGGCAGATGATCTTGACTGAGTATGACATCTAGTACACGACCCAAAAGGCAATCAAGGGAAGTGTGTTGGCAGACCATTTGGCACATCAGGCAGTGGATGATTACCAGTCTATGAACTTTGAATTTCTGGACGAGAATATCATGTTGGTAACTGATTGTGAGACACTTGGACTGGATGAAGGACCTGAGGAAGGATCCCGATGGTCTATGTACTTTGATGGAGCTTCAAACGCTTTGGGTAATGGCATTGGCGCCGTGGTCATATCTCCTAAAGGCTCTCATACTCCGTTCATCGCCCGACTATGTTTTAACTGCACCAACAATATGGCGGAGTATGAAGCATGCATCATGGGTCTTCGAGCAGCAATTGACCTAAGGATTAAGTTTCTGAGTGTCTTCGGAGATTCCGCTCTCGTGATCAGTCAAATCAAAGGCGAGTGGGATACGAAACACCCTAATATTATCCCTTACAAGGAGTATGTATTGACGTTGCTTCCCTATTTCGAGGAGATAACCTTTGAACACTTCCCTAGAGAGGAGAATCAGTTGGCGAACGCGCTGGCTACAATGTCTTCTATGTTCAAAGTCAATTGGGACAACGAAGCTCCCCGGATTATCATTGAAAGATTGGATGAACCTGCACATTTCTGTGACATTGAGACTGAAGAGGTAGCAGAAAATCCCTGGTTTCATGAAGTAAAGAGGTACCTTTAGGCTCAGGAGTACCCCGAGGGAGCATCTGTGAATGACAAGAAGTTTCTGAGGAGGTTCGCAGCAAAGTTCTTCATCAGTAATGGCATTCTTTACAAATGCAACCATGTTTCGACCTTACTACGTTGTATGGATAAGAACGAGGCAGAAAGGATCATGGCAGATTTACATGAAGGTACTTTCGGAACTCATTCCAGTGGACACACCATGGCAAAGAAAATCCTTCGGGAGGGATATTATTGGTCCACTATGGAAGCCGACTGTTATCAGCATTCTCGGATATGTCACAAGTGCCAAGTCTATGCTGATAATATGCACATACCTCCAGTTCCTCTGAACGTCTTGACAACTCCTTGGCCTTTTGCAATGTGGGGAATTGAAATGATCGTCGAGATCAGACCTACGGCATCCAACAAGCATCGTTTCATCCTGGTAGTGATTGATTACTTTATGAAGTGGGTTGAAGCAACTTCCTTTGCTACTGTAACCAAGAACGTCGTGGCACGGTTCATTCGGAACAATCTGATCTGTCGATATGGTGTACCAGAGAGGATCATTACGGACAATGGTACCAATCTCAATAACAAGATGATCACCGAGCTCTGCGAGCAATTCAAGATACAACATCATAACTCTTCTCCCTACCGGCCGAAGATGAATGGGGTTGTCGAAGCGGATAATAAGAACATTAAGAAGATTGTGCAGAAGATGACGGTGACATACAAAGACTGGCACGAGATGTTACCATTTGCTCTTCATGGGTACCGTACCTCATCTCGGACGTCAACAGGGGCAACACCCTATTCTTTGGTTTACGGCATGGAAGCAGTCTTGCCCATTGAAGTTCAGATACCCTCTCTCCGAATCATGAAGGATGCAGGTTTGAGCAAAGATGACTGGATTTAGACCCGACTTGATCAGCTGAATTTAATCGATGAAAAGAGACTTACTGCTATTTGTCATGGTCAGACGTATAAAAAACGGATGATCAAGGCATTTAACAAGAAAGTTAGACGACAGGAATATCAAGTTAGCGACCTGGTAATCAAGCGCATTATTCTACCTCAAGGTGATCCTAGGGGCAAATGGACCTCTACTCACGAAGGGCCATTTGTGGTTAAGAACATTTTCTCAAGAGGAGCTATGATTCTAACCACCATGGATGGTGACGACCTTCCTCACCCCGTCAATGCAGACATAGTGAAAAAATACTACGCATAGTCAAAGACCCGCTAGGTTGATTGGCCTAGGCAAAAATAAGGGCTTCCCGGCGAACCAAAAGGGTTCGGGAAAAAATAAGGGATGAAAATGAAAAAATCTGTACACCCGGCAAGTCGAAAACTTGAAAAGGCGACTTGGGCAAAAATGGGTATCCCGGTGGACTGAAAACCCGAAAGGGCGGTTCAGGAAAAAATTAGGGATCATCGTAACACTATGTCTCATTGGATCACCTTGCATCCAGACTTCGGTATCAACTGTCAAGCTCGAACGACACTAATCAATCTGATCTACGTTCGACCAAGTAGCAAAGTGATGAGATTCTCGAGGACATAAAGGAAATAGAAGAGTTGGAACCCAGTGGGATTATTCCCATAACTGTTTTGTTTATTTTTTACAAAATGTATAAACTCTCTTGTTCGGCGGCGTTCTCTTACTAGGACGTCAACCTCCTGTACAAAAACGCCTATTTACAGGCCAAACTTCAAAATCAATACAAATTCATTTTCAGACAAATTTCAAACTGTTTTTCCTTTTTCTGTTTTGTTTTGCAAAGAACGTCCAATGTTCATTTTTGATATATGCACTTGACATTAATTGCCGCTCATAAATATTTACATGAAAAACAAAAGACGATTACGGGTAATATCAGGAACAGGGGCAATAAAAATTGTCCAAACTGTATAGTTGCTCTGTCCACCAGGTACAAAGGTAGATTCAGCTGAAGAATATGGCTAAGATACCTTCATTCCCCGCAGAGTAAGACAGTAATGGTATTTCTCCCCCAGCTGAGACTTGCAACTATGAACGGATCAGCAATGCTCTCCCCAAGCAGAGTTGATCTATCATCAGCACCGAAGAGGCTTGATATCCCTAACAGTCTTAATATTCCCTAGCAGAGTATAAGAATGTTCCCTGGAAGAATATAAGATACCCCCAGTGGAGTTAAAATTTTCCCAGTGCAGTCTGAAAAAGCTTCCCCAACGGAGTTGAAGCATCATCCCCAGTAGACTCTGGAAGTTTATCCCCAGCGGAGTACAAAATTAAATCTCCTCAGCCGAGTTCAAAGGATCATTCCCAGCAGAGCTCAAAGGGTTATCCCCACAAAAGTCTAACAGGTTACCCCCAGTGAAGTCGCAACCGAAGGGTCATCCCCAATGGAGTTCTTTCCTTTCACAAACAGGAATTCAATCCCCAACAGGATTCAGTATCACCAGCAACGGTAATTCGTCCCCAACAGAATTCGTCAGTGGAATCCTCAGCAGAGCATCTCTTCCCCACAGAGTAATCTCCTCATCAGTTTATTCCCTAACGGAGTCATCCTCTCCTGCAGGTTTATTCTCTTCATTCATCATCCCCAGCGGAAATGAAGAATTCAACTCTATTCTTCAGCAGCTATCTGGGATCTATTTTCCCCAGCTAGAAACATTACATTTCCGTACATCATGATACATGCATATACGCATCATACCATACAATCTCATTTATTTTGAGAGCATCATTGCTTGATATATCTCATGCATCATGACATTGCATATGAATAACTCTTTACCTTTTTAGGGAAAGACAAATCAATAAACACCGTTGACTATTCATATGACCTGGTAGTCCCCTCAAAAAGAAACTACAGCCATGGAAGACCTTCTCTGGTTCAGTCAGATCGACCCTAAGATCTCCCTGATTTGTATTCCAGTTGAAGATATTCCAAGACTTTTGTCTGGTTCAGTTAAATCGATCCTATGATTTTTCTGATTCCGATCCAGTCAAAGTTAATCCGAGACCTTCTCTGATTCAGTCAGATCGACCCTAAGATCTCCCTGACTCGTATTCCAGTTGAAGATATTCCAAGACTTTTGTCTGGTTCAGTTAAATCAATCCTAAGATTTTTCTGATTCCGATCCAGTCAAAGTTAATCCGAGACCTTCGCTGGTTCAGTTAGATCGACGATAAGATCTCCCTGATTCGTATTCTAGTTGAAGATATTCCAAGACTTTTGTCTGGTTCAATTAAATTGATCCTAAGATTTTTCTAATTCCGATCCAGTCAAAGTTAATCCGAGACCTTCTCTGGTTCATTCAGATCGACCCTAAGATCTCCCTGATTCGTATTCTAGTTGAAGATGTTCCAAGAATTTCGTCTGGTTCAGTTAAATCGATCCTAAGATTTCTCTGATTCTTATCCAGTCAAAGTTAATCCGAGACCTTTGCTGGTTCAGTTAGATCGATGATACGATATCCCTGATTCGTATTCTAGTTGAAGATATTCCAAGACTTTTGTCTGGTTCAGTTAAATCGATCCTAAGATTTTTCTGATGCCGATCCAGTCAAAGTTAATCCGAGACCTTCTCTGGTTAAGTCAGATCGACCCAAAGATCTCCCTGATTTGTATTCCAGTTGAAGATGTTCCAAGACTTTCATCTGGTTCAGTTAAATCGATCCTAAGATTTCTCTAATTCTTATCCAGTCAAAGTTAATCCAAGATCTTCTCTGGTTCAGTTAGATCGACGATAAGATCTCCCTGATTCGTATTCCAGTTGAAGATATTCCAAGACTTTTTCCTGGTTCAGTTAAATCGATCCTAAGATTTTTCTGATTCCGATCCAGTCAAAGTTAATCCGAGACCTTATCTGGTTCAGTCAGATCGACCCTAAGATATCCCTGATTCGTATTCCAATTGAAGACATTCCAAAACTTTTGTCTGGTTCAGTTAAATCGATCCTAAGATTTTTCTGATTCTTATCCAGTCAAAGTTAATCCAAGACCTTCTCTAGTTCAGTCAAATCGACAATAAGATCTCCCTGATTCATATTCCAGTCGAAGTTCAGACCACCTATCAACAGTCTCCAAATGGCATCGGTAAGCCCATTCCCGACATCACCAGGCTGATACCACTTCATGCGAGTGCAAATTTCTGGGCACTCTAGTGTTCAATCATCTTCGACCTTCGGATCACGAAAGGCACGAAAGCCAATCTACATCCTCAGGTTTAAGAAGATTGAACAAGGGCAGCTGTTGTACCCCAAAATTTTTCCTCCCATATTTCTCAAAACATGGCAAGAAAAATCTCCAAGTGGCTCAAGATTGCTCAAGAGTTGGACAGTCAAGCTATCACCTAAGGCAGTCAACCTCAAATTAGGGTTTTGTGTTGCATCAAGGTCCTTGCATACAAATGACCTCAAGTGCTCCCAAATCTCCTAATATGTCCTCAAGATCATCCATGCTAAATTTCAAGCCTTGCAGAGGAAGTTTGCTCAGTCAATTGCTCAAGGGGTCCAAAAATCGACTATGCTAGGGCAAAAGTCAACTGTGACCTACAAACTGTCAAACTTCAAGATTTTTTGTCAACATTATCATTTTGAAGGATATTTCATCATTTGATCAAGGGTTGATCATGATTCATCAAGGATTGCTAAAAATTCATCAAGACTCAAAAGTTGCTAAATTAGGGTTTTGTAGGAAAAGTCAACTCAAGTTTGACCAAGCATAACTTTCTCATACTTTATGAGAAATGACCCATCCAAAGCTAATTTTGAAGTGTATGAAATTTCCAACAATCCATATTCATACCCCAAGATCAGAAAATTCACTCACAAGAAGTTATAAATTTGGACATTATAGGTCATTTTTGAAAGTCAACAAAAACACCTTTTTTGCCAAAGCTTATAACTTGAGAATGGAATATAAAAATTAGATGAGACAAAAAGGGTTGGTTATAGGACATCTCAAGATTTCTAAAAAGTCCTAGAACACCTCCAAAAGTTCAAAATTGAAGAAGTTATGCATTGTTGAAGTTGGTCATTTTTACAAAATTGCCAAAAGTCAACTATCCCCAAAACTTCAAATTTTGTCAAAGGGGCCCATTCTTTTCCTCTTTATTTGATCTTTATACATTGCACACGTGTCCTAGCTTCAGCCTTATGTCCATTTATCAATTTTATTATTTTATTTGGTTTTTTATTGAATTATTTCATTTTAAATCAATTTAAATCAAATAAAATCCCAAAACTTGATTACATGAGATATTTTTCTATTTTCAGGACCTAATCATCATCAATGTCATGATCAAACTCGTATCAAGCATTCTATGTGCAAAAAGATTGGATTTTTGGCAAATTAGGAAAGTTATCAATGGTGGATCAAATCCAATCTCAAGGCATTGATGTGGAAAGATTCAAGACCAATTTGTTGACCTAATACATTGCAGCATACATATACAAGCCAAAGCACACGAATTTGAGAGCCTGAGGCTGCAAGAGCATCAAGAACCAAACTTGAAAAATTGACAAAAAAGTGTGAAACTGAAATCATTCTTAGAGGCAAATTCAGAAGCGAAACTCAACATCAATCAATTGCTTGAGGTTCACTGAGTCAGAACCAACCCCTAGAAAGCTCTCACACGCTCTCAAATGCACTGTAAGTGATACGCGGCCCCCCTCTGAATTTGATTTCTTGTTTCAAAATCCATGCATCATTACAAGAAACCAATGGTATATTTGCAATCACTAGATAATTTTCAAGCTTTCCATATTATTTGATTGTGTTTATCTGCTCTATAATGTAAAACGCCATTGTAGGGTTTCCTAGGTTTTTTTTAGGGGTTTTTGTTACAGGTAAAATTGGACCTATTAATGGCCACGGACATGACCGGAGGAGAAAGACAAGCACAACCATGGCCTTGGATGGAGTTTACATGGCCTGAGATGGATTTTTGAATTGTCCTACGCCTTTAGTTGTTGATTTAAATCCGCACGTAATTTCTGTGCAAACCTGAGGATAGGGACGACAATGTGTCCCCATCTGATTGCCCCATTCAAATATTCGCGCGTTTTGTTTTTTTATTCTAGCATATTACGTGTTTTCCCATATTATCATTATTGTCCAATATAATAACAGATGAAGCGTGATGGGTGAGTGGTAAGGTGTGTATCCAATGATCAACATGACCTGGGTTCGAATCCCAGGTCCCCCATATTGATTTGTATTTTTTCTCTTCAGGTGATCCAGTGCTAACTCAAGCGCGTAGCCTACAATACTCCCTCATTCAATCAATGGACAGATGGCCCCAGGCCAGATCTGATGGTCCAGATGGGACACCCACCATGCTACCAAGTCAAGGTGCCACGTGGAATCCAGAAAAGTCAGCCAGGCCAGTGCCTGATGGGCCTTGAATTTGCCATTTCCACCCCCTAAACAGGCCCAAACCTCCTAACTCTTCCTTTTTTTTATTATTTCCTTTAATTATTTATTGTTATGATTTTTACTATTTATTAACCAATCAAACTTTTTTCTTAATAAAATTTAAAACCAAAAAATATTTTGTTTATTAAATTAATTTTCAGTATTTTATTTTTGTTAATAAATATTAATTTAATTAATTTAGTTCTAATTAGGAATAACTTTTAATACATTTTGCAATAATTAAAATTAACTTAGACAATTAGGTTTTATTAACTTTGATCAAATTTATTTTTATTTCTTTAAATACCAAAAAATCCAAAAATATTATTTTAATTAATTAATTAATTAGTTTATTAATTTAATAATTAACCTAGTTTAATTTCTTTCTTAATTAAAAAATAACCAAAAAAATCTTTTCTTGAATAACAAAGGGTCAAAACCCTAAAAACTTGCGCCCGATTTAATTTCCCGCATGCGGTCCATTTTATTCAAATATTGTATCTGTTTCCGGAATGTAATAGCTTAATAGGACTTTAAATATCTTTATCTCTTTATTTATTTTCCGCATTTTAATTTCAAGGGTTGCTTTTGGCGATGTAAATACCCGACGACTTGTAATAGTTAGTTTAATTTCCGCAACTTATAAATTGTTAGATATTTGGTAATAGGGAATGCATGACAAGATCAAATGTTTAACCTAAAATCAACATAGATAACCACTAACATGTACAAATATAAAATTAACTGAAAACAACACACTCGCACATGCACACTCTTAGGGTACACCTCACTTGGTTGCCTTCGAACGCGGTCATTGAGTATAGAAAGTTTTAGAGGTCGCCCTCTTGTCCAAAGATCATAGTTGCCTCGAAATGGTTGCCTCAGAAAAATGATCTAAGACATTAGGGTTACCGCTAAGGCGTCCTAACATTGCTTTAGTGACCGACCGTCCCTTAATCGAATTGACCCTTAAACTCCAATGGCGATGCTACCTACTCATCAATAGTGGGATAGCATTTTCTAAAGGACATTAGTACAAATTGATTCCTTTTTCGAGTAGGTAGATGGTTCTTAAGTACTTGCTCTTTCAAAAACAAAAACTTTTCACACATACACTTTTTAAACAAAAACTTCTTCAAACCCACAAACACAAAGAAAAGAAATTTTGAAAACACTTTGAGCAAGTACCTAAGAGCCCGTGGATAACCACAGATAGAAAGGGTTCTAACACCTTCCCTTTCTATAATCTACCCCCCGGACCCGAGAAACATCTCGAAAAAGGAATTTTTCTGTGCTTTTTTCCTTTCCTTGTTGGATAAAATAAAATACGGTGGCGACTCTTTCTTACCACTACATTTTGCGAAAACAAACGCAAAACGCAAACCAACATTCCAAAAAACAATCAGTTCTTCCCACTATATCACAGAACTGGCGACTCTGCTGGGGACTTTAATAAGTGGGGTGTACCTTAGGATTAGATAATTGTGTTTTCAATTGTTTGCTTTGTATGCTTTATATTTGTGGGCTTGTATCGGAGTTACTATAGATCCTAACTTGGATCTGGGGGATACCCTTTAGGTAAGTAGCAATAAACTGTGAGGGAACTTTACGGCGTAGACCGATACGGTTGAAGCAGTAGCTACGTTGGTGTGGCACTTTAGTCTGTACCAATATCCCTTGTGTTGGAACGAGGAGAATATGGGTCTTCTAAGGGGTCATTAAGCACCAACCGACCTTAGAACCTTTAAATTGACCAACTTGGCCATAGAACAGTAGCAGTATGCTACACTCATTGGGACTAAACTCTCGTGATGATTCCGGCCGCAAGAAAGGGTTGCTAAACTGGAATTATGACCGATTGAGGGTAGTCAGTGATATTGAGATCCTCTAGAACCCGATTACTATTTTTAGGACATGTTTAAACCAACTGAACTGAAAGAGGGTAGTACCTAAGCTCCTTGCCAGCCTGACATCTAAGGGCTCTCTGTGTGACTTGTGTGCCTTTACCATGTTTTCTATTTGTGGATACTTGTGATGTGCTTTCCATCATGACATCATGACATCATGACATCATAACATTGCATACATCTTGCATTGGACTAACCTATTTCAAAGACAGGAGGGATTCATCTTTGTTATGTTTTGTAGGTGATGATGCCCATGCGTAGGAATATCATCCGGATCAACTTTGTCCAAGTTCCCACCACGCTTAAAGAATTGGTTGTAAAGATGCCTGATACTACCTCCTTCATCAGAAGACATGGGTATCTTCTCAGTTTGGTCACCTCCAAATTGGACGAGCAGATGATGCATGTCCTGGTCCAGTTCTATGATCCACTGTACCATTTCTTTACTTTCCAGGACTACCAGTTGGTTCCCACCTTAGAAGAGTTCTCTGATCTGCTCGGTGTCTCTATTCTGGAGCAGACCCCGTTTACTGGTTGGGAGAAGATCCTTAGGCCAGAAGAGATTGCTTCAGCCCTTCATATGAAAAAGGATGAGGTAATGGCTAATTGGGAGACTAGAAGTGGAGCAAAGGGCTTTCTGACCAAGTTCTTGGTTGGTAAGGCTAATTATTTCTGGGATAGTCTAGACTTCAAGCCATTCGAAGATATTATGGCTCTTCTGTTATATGGCTTGGTATTTTTTCCGAACCCTAACTCCTTTGTTGATGTGAATGCGGTGAAAATCTTCATCTCTCGTAATCCTGTACCCACTCTCTTGGGTGACATTCTTCATCAACTTTGTGCCCGTACTGCTCAAAAGCGGGGAACCTTGATGTGCTGTGCTCCATTATTGGCGAGGTGGTTTATTTCACACCTCCCCAAATCAGTGCTGAAGAACAAAGAAGGTATGGGATGGGCTTATAGGGTTATGTCTCTCTCTCATAATGACATCATCTGGACTGTCAAGGGTATGGACGAGGTGGCTATTATTGATCTATGTGGGGAGTACCCCAATGTTCCCCTGATAGGAACCAATGGAGGAATTTCTTACAATCCATGCTTGGCCTTACGTCAGTTCGGGCGAGCCAGAAGAGAAGGACCTCACGAGCTGCTAATGCCTAGTATCATCTTTGATTTTCAAGGGGATAGCGACGAGCAACGCCGCAGGTTCATAAGGGCTTAGGATAGAGTTCACAGATCTAATTCACACGAGTTGGGCCCAAAGACTTCACTTCCGATGGAGCCATATCTCAGATGGGTTCTTATCCGTGCCCAAAAGCTGGGTATGCCATATGAAGCCGTCCTGCCTATCATTGTTGAAATTTCTAATGAAGAAGGGGGGCTTCCGACCATCCTCCATCCTCATATGCCCACTGACATTGGGGCACTGAAAAGGTCTTGGATGCAGCTGAGAGAAGAGCGGGATGCTTACCGAGAAAAGTTTAACGAGCAAGAGCAGAAGATCTAGAAGTTGACTAGGCAGCTGGAGAACGAGCGGATTCTCAATGACTATGTCCGCACCGACAAGAAGCGACCATGGGAGCACTGATTGTCCTTTGATTATTTCCTTTCCAATTTTTATTTACTTTTCAGTATTTCCTTTCTTGTAACGCCTTAAGGGAAATCTGTTGAACAATTTGAATTTCAGAGTTTATCTAATAAAAGTGTGTTTCATTTATTGTTTACGAATTTGAATCTCTCGATTTTCTTTGAAATCATATCATACGCATTTCATCCCATGCACGTCATAACAGGTACCCATTACATGTCTCTTATCTTCTGCGCTGTTTATTTCAGCATCATGTTTGCTGAACCATCAACTGAGCAAGCAATCAAGGCCCTACAGGCCCAAAACGCCCAATTCCAGGAGTTGTTCATGAATCTAGCTAAGGGTCAGCAAGATCTGAAGACGCTGATTCTGAAAGAGAAGAAGAAGAAGAAGAAGAAGAAGAAGAGGACAATCATGTTTAACACAGGTCACAGGTTTGGAAACAGGCTACGGGATAAAGTTAATTTGACCACCTCATCTGGAGGGAAAGATAGTCAAGAAGAGAGGAGGGCTCCTAGCCCTGTAGTTTCGGACAATGAGACGGACTTCGACGAAGACCAGTATCCTCCTGCTGAGGATAGATACAAACAATTGGAAGACCGATTGAGTGCGATGGAAGTTCAGAAAGTGCCTGGTCTGGACTTTGGTAATCTAGGTCTGTCATCTGGGGTGGTGATTCCCCACAAGTTCAAGGCACCAGCCTTTGCTAAGTATGACGGAGTTTCTTGTCCGAAGTTGCACCTCCGGTGATATGTAAGGAAGATTCAGCCGTACACCGCTGATAAGAACCTATGGATCCACTTCTTTCAAGACAGTCTCTCAGGGACTTAGCTTGAATGGTTTTACCAGTTGGACGGAGCCAGTATCCGCACTTGGGAGGATTTGGCTACTGCTTTCAACAGGTAGTACCAATACAATTCCGACCTCGCTCCCACGCATACCCAACTCCAGGGTATGTCAATGGCAACGGGCGAAGGTTTCAAAGATTATGCTCATAAGTGGAGGGACCTCGCCAGAAGAGTGCAACCACCCTTGGCTGATCGGGAGCTTGTGGATATGTTTATGGGGACCTTGTCTGGTCCATTTTTCAACCATCTGATTGGAAGCTCTTCTTTTGGGTTTACAGAGCTAATTATGACCGGTGAGAGGATCGAGGCTGGTATTAAGGCCGGTAAGATACAAAAGGGTGCTTCATCAAGCACCAATAAAAAGCCTTTTAAAAAAGAGTCCAGTGCTGTCTACAATTCGAAAAGCCAGAATAGACCTAAACGCCACCAAGCTGTTAATGCGGTTGTTATTTCAAGACCTGATGGTGCTACTCAACTCAACAATCAACAAAAGGACGAGAGACCTCGAAGACAATTCACCCGTCTAAGCATGACTTTGTCTCAAATTCTGCCGCAGTTATTGAAAACTAATCTGGTGATTCTAAGGGAGGCCCCAAAGAATCCCAACACTACATCACCAAAGTATATGTCAAAAGAATCAATCAAAATGAGATACAAGAGGTGGATACCTAAGTCTAAACATGCTTCAATATATCACAAATTATCACCAAGATATTACATGTTAACAAACATCCTCTTAAACAAACAAGTAGGCATAATAGAAAGAGATGAAGTGTAGATAAGTGACAATATAAGACTTGTATCTCAAGTAAGTGGAAAATCATGAATATGAAATGATATGGAATCAATAGGACATAAATAAGATGTGGAGACATCCCTAAGGGTCATGATTCAAGGGTATGGATGTGGAAACCATAAAAGAGAACAATGATGCAAATGCACTAGCTAGTGAAGACTTAGGAGTCATGTTCCTAACATATCATGCTATAAGGAAGTGATGTGAAGGGAAATGGATGAGTGAGTGTATAAGTCATAAGTGAACACATAAATGACTCATTTTTATCACATAAAAAAACTTGAGAAAGATTCACATCAAAGTCAAACAAGGAAAGGATCACAGACAACCCTAAGTGGACATAAGTCCTCATGCATTGCTAACAAGAAAATAAGTTGGAAAAGAAGTGGTAATGTGAAGAAAAATAGGTAAGAATATATATTTTATACACTTATCACAAACCTAATGGTTAAGAAAAAGTTCAATTAGTCACTGGATATATGGTTCAAACACCAAGGTACACAAACTAGCATCAATCAAATTTATAATGTGAAGTGGAAACAAGTGTGTAATCAATTGAACATGGACTAATGTGTCAAGTATGAGTGAATTAAGAATCAAATAGTAGAGTTTAAAACACACCATTGACCTATAAACATTCCTAGGATATCACTACTAAAGCACATACAAAGGTTAGTGCAAGAATTTGTTAATACCACACCCTAACATACTCCTAAAGGCAAGTGAAGCAAAATAAAGGGATAAGTGAAGAGGGAACATGATTAGAGGGTGTCAAAACACATAGTTCTATATAAAATTACCTCTAATATCATACATTTAAACATCATAAGCAATGATAGAAAGTTTCATACATGGCACACAAAGGAAGTGACCAAAGGGGACAAGCAAGTCTGTTCAAATTAAACAAGTAAAGATCAAATAATGAAAGCATAATTAAATAATTATAGAATGTATGACTTGTTGAATAAGTTAACTCAAGATGAAGTTAAAGAGTAACCAAGAAGTAGATGAAACTTCTTGCGTAAACAAAGTCACATAACTTGATGAACAACATCGTCTAAAGTGGATGGTACTTGTCTTAAATCAAACAATATTGATGAAGACCAAGTAAAAGTAAATTGATACCTTATATTTCATAGGGTAATTATTAATCCCTTATAGGTTATCAATCATGAACTCAAAACTTTAAGAGATATCAACAATATAACATACTCAAAGGTCATGATGAATTGGCAAAGTGTAGTCCTAAATGCCACAAGCATTATGATCTAAATATATAAAATTTAATGTTATTAGAGGTTATGGTAATTAGACAACATCAAGATACATTAAAGAGACATGACACAAAAGCTCATGAAGCAATCACTAATTAATGATGCTCAAAACACAAGTAAGAAAGCAAATGTAGCTTCTAGTGTGTCACTATGTTGGTTAGCCAGTAAATGCTTAACCAAAGAATCATAGAAGCATGGAGAATTTGATATGAGAAGAGAATTTAAGATCAAAACGTAAGCACAAATATGTTGGACCCATGGCCCTTTATAGGATTAAAAAACCATCACACACAAGCTAGGTTAAAACAAAAACGTGGCTCCTAACTTGTCATCATGATGAGTTGACAATGAGATGGCAATCAAAGAATCAAAGGAGCTATGCATGAAAGTATTTAAGACCTTAGATATCAGAAGAAAATTCAAGAGATCTCAAATGATTTCGATCCGTGGTACTCAAGTACCATGATCACAAAAGATGAACAAATGACTTTAAATAAATGGGCAATGATAGAGTACTTGAATGGCCCGTTAATATGAACTCAAGCCTCTAACATGTGATGAGAATTAGTGAAACAAAAAGGAACTTGGTTCCTTATAGGTTGCATAAGTTCATATCGTATATCTCAAGCAATAAAGCACCTAGGCAAGAAACATGTTGAAAATAGCAAGGCAAAAGAAGAATTGATCAAATGAAATCATATGGTTCTCAATTCCTCAAGAGACTATCCTTGAAATTATCATCCCTCAATCATGATCATTGGACACAAGAGTCCTCAAGAACAAACCAAAAAAACATAAGAAAGATTTAAATTAGGGTTTAAATTTTGGTCGTTTAGGAGTTCAAAACAAAATGATCATTAATAACTAAAAAGGATCAAATAAATTGTTCCAAGCTAATGTGATGCTAAAGGAAACCAATGATCACCAAATATCCAAAACTAAGCCCCAAAATATTTCATAAGCTAGCAAATGAAAAGAAATAAGCTCAAGCAAATTTCAATGGATACCTTCACTTAAAAATTAGGTTAAAAATAGAAAGAAGACAATTTTTTCTTTATCCCTCAAATTATTAGCTTTAATATTTTTTAGAATGATTGGAAAGTTTGTTACAGCTTCCTCATGAAAGTTAAGTTATCTAGTTGTAATTATTATTCATTTCTATAAGTTATCATCTCTCTTTAACCTATATAGTTATATATGTTGACATGATACTTTTCTGTAGCATTCTCAGTCAAGTTGAAACATATTTTCTTTACATTATTGTATTTGGCAAAGAAGTAGTAAATGACACCACATCTATTGTTCTTCTCAATTCAACCCAATCACTTAACTTCGACAACATCAATACTATATTACAACCTTAAAACTTTTAAGGACCTTCCTATACTTCTTTTTCACTAGTACTTCCCTTGGCATAATTGTAATTTCAAATTAAAACAAATTTATAATGGGTTTTAATAGAAAAAAAACAAAAGACAAAATAATTGTAATAGCGTTTAATGAAAAATGAAGTGTTAATGAAATTTAGATAGTATTTTAGCTTAAAACCCCTTACTTTTGTTTTGGAATATTTTTGTATTCTTTTGAACCATTGAATATTTAATATTTTTATTGTTTTTTCTTTCAGATTTTATCAATTTTATGTGTATACCTTTATAGTTTGTATTTGACATAGGAGGAACTTCAATTTTCATGGAATTTTTATTTATAAGCAAATGACAATTTGACATTAAAAATAATCACTATGGGTGTTCACCTTATACAACCAAAGGGACCAGGAGAAAAAAAATACCAACCTATAAACACAAACCAAAACACCTACTGAGAACACAACAAATTACTCCCAACAAACCTCGAGATTGTTACACCAATCAAGCTAAGAAATATTCCTCCCTTTTCTATGAAAGACAATGAATCAATCCCAAGATAAAACCATAGTAAAACTCAACAGGACCATCTTTATAAGAACACTACCTTTGAAAAGAATAGAATTATTACAAGACCTAATAGACCAACAAAATACAAGCCTAGAAAACCAAAAAGAAGTGGTAGAATTTAGATGCTGAAGTCTAACCAACAGACAACCCCCAAGAGACGAAGCATCAACATCAATCCATACACAAAAATTAATTCATAAGAGATTATAAAAAGAGAATGAACAAAAGAAATGTTCCATACCATCCTCTTTCTTAAATTACAAGGGACAAACCACGTTGTGAGCACCTTTAATGATTCCCCGTTTGGTCAATTCCATCCTTGTAGGAAATTTGTTAAGAATTAACATACAACCAAAAATAAAGATTTTACTAGAAACTTTAGACTTCCATAAACAATGTAACATTTTTTCTTTAAGAGGATCCAAAGTAGGCACCAAAAAACAAGATTCACTAATACTCTTATAGAAATATTTAACCAAAAACTCATTTTTATGTCTCCACCAAACAAAACAATCTTCTTCACGAGGCTTAGGCTTCACCCCATACAAAAGAAATAATAACTCCTCTAACAAAAAATCATCTTTTCCATTCAATACCACACCATTGAAACCTGTTGTACCCCAAAATTTCCCCTCCCATATTTCTCAATACATGTCAAGTGAGGTCCTCAAATTGCTCAAGGAAGTCCAAGAGTTGACCAGACAAACTCTCTCCTAAGGCAGTCCACCTCAAATTAGATTTTCATTTTGCATCAAGATGCTTAATTCCAAAGGATCTAAAATGCTCACCATTGTCCTAATATGTTTTCAAGATCATACATATCAAGTTTCAAGCCTTGCAGAGGAAGTTTGCTCAGTCAATTGCTCAAAGGCCTGGAAATCGACTAGGCTAGGGCAAAAGTCAATTGTGGCCCACATACAGTCAAACTTCAAGATTTTTGGTAAACATCCTCATTTTGAAGTTTATTCATCATTTTATCAAGGGTTGATCATGATTCCTCAAGGATTGCTCGCAATTCATCAAAGCCCAAAAGTTGTTAAATTAGGGTTTTATAGGAAAAGTCAACTCAACTTTGACCAAGCATAACTTTCTCATACTTTATCAATAATGACCCATCCAAATCTCATTTTGAATAGTATGTAATTCCCTATAATCCATCTTCAGCTCCCAAGTTCAAAATATGCACTCACAAGAAGATATGAATTTGGACATTATAGGTCATTTTGAAAAGTCAACAAAAACACCTTTTGGGTCAAAGCTTCATACATGAACATGGAAGACTCAATTGAGATGAGAACAAATGAGTTTCTTAGAGGACATCTTAAGCTTTCTAAAAAGTCCAAGAACACATCTCTAGGGTCAAAATTGAGGGAGTTATGCATTGGCCAAGTTGGCCCTTTTTGCAAAATTGCCAAAAGTCAAATGTGTCCAAAATTGCACTTTTGCCAAATGGGCCCAACTTTTTATGCTTGCACTGAGTTTGTAAAGTGACCCACGCCCCATGATCCCTTCCACTTGTCATTCTTTTATTTTTTTAATTTATTTTGATTTTATTTCAATTAAATCAAATAAAATCAATATAAAATAGTAAAAATATCAAAAGCGAATTAAATCTTGAGATTTTGTGCATGTTTAGGTTCATTACACAGCTGGAAATAAGATCAAATCGTGCAAGGTGCAAAATGGACAGAAAAAGATTGGATTTTCTTTTTTTGGAAAGATTTTTCACAAGGATCAAATCATGAATCAATATTCATAATTGGAGAAGATTTGAAACAAATTGTAACCCTAATACATTCTTGGATACATAGGGACAAGGGGAGATCAAAAAACAAGGGGTTGGAGGCGTGCAAAGGAGAGAACGAGTTTCAAAAAATTCAAGAAAAGTTGCAAATTGATTTCCAGGTTTCAGGCCACCTCAAGCCCTTCTAATCATACCAATCATTTGCTGGACATCCTAGGATCCTATTTCAATAGCTAGCAAGCTTCCCCACACCTTGAAACACCCTGTAAGAGTCACACAGTTTCCATATTTTCTTGAATTCGAATATCATAATTCTGGCATATTTAGCATGATTAATTGATATATTCATAATCCTTGAGATTTTTGCAAGCTAATAGTTGTATTTAATTGCATTTTAATTGAATGTACCCCAAGATGCCATGGCTAGGGTTCGTGGCTCGTTTTTAGGGATTTTTCATACAAGAACAATTGGCCATTAATAATGGTACCATGATGCTCGTGAGGTTGCAATGAGTTGATTGGTACCATTGGTTTTCATTTATCATGCTCGTATGAGATTTTGGAAATACACAGGGTTATACCTACACTCAGATGTCCGTAGGTAAAAGCTTCCAGGGCTAACACGACGGTGGGAGGAAGAAGATGGTCACGTGGCATTCTCTGACTTGCCAATTCAAATTTCACGCGTTTTAAGAATTAATATTTTGTTTATACTATATAATAATTGTTTGCTATTGTTTAGACAACTAACCATTTTGGCTCAGTTGGCAAGCATGCATGTGATAATGCTCAAGGACCTGGGTTTGATCCCCAGGTCCCAACTTTCGCTTCATATTATTTTTTCTTACATAATCAGGTGCACATGTATCCCCTGCGTCCACCATACATCACCAGCATCCAACCATCAGATCATCAAGGCTTCAGATCCAATGCCTTCTCCCTGAAGGACTACCATGCACCTAAGTCAAGCTGACATACAGGATCTAGCAAAGTCAATGGGGCCAGGAATTGTTGGGCTCAGATTTGCAAATAACACCCCCTCTTTTTGTTAACACCAGGCCCATTATCTTTCTTTTTTTATTTATTTCTTTTATTTATTTAATTTGTTTAATTATTTTCTAACCAAAATCAATTTCTTTTTCACAAAAAATCATAAAATCGAGTTTTCACAAAATTTAGAATTAGGTTTTTTATTTTATCAAATTTAATTTAATGTTAGTTTAATTTAATTTAGGATAATTCTAACCTTTTTTTATATAATTAAAATCAATCAGAAAAATTAGTGTTAACTCTTGATTTAATTTTTATTTCTTTTCTCAAAACAAAAAAAATACAAAAAATAGGTTAATTTAATTATTTTCTTAATTAAAATTAATTAGTAATTAGGTTTTTTTATTTATTCAATTAAACTTTATTTTCTCAAAATATAAAAAACCACAAAAAATGATTTTTCTTTTAAATTGCAATTAGGTAGTTGGGGTCAAAACCCTAAATCTCTTGTTTTCGATTCATCGCACGCGTTTATTATTAATTTTGCAATATTAATGTAACTGCTCATGGTATGTAATAGTTTAATCTAGGACTTTCTTTATTTGTCGTTTTTATGGGTTTTTTGGCTATGTAATTAATCTCCACCCTGAAGCCTTGTAATAACGTAGGCTTTATTTCTCGCATTTTAATTTTCGCAAATATTAACTATTTAGATGTATGTTAATAGGATTGTATGACAAAGATTGCATGATAATTTAAAATGGCTAGAAAACCCTAATGTGCAAAGATAATAACTGAAATCAAATTACTCGCACATGCGCACTCTTAGGGTATACTATCACTTCGGTTGCCTTCGGTAAACGATCATTAAGTATAGGGTGTCTTAGTGGTTTCCCTCCTGTCTAAACAAAGATCAAATGTCCCGTTCGGAAATGTTGCCTCAGAAACGTCGCTTCGGAAATGTTGCCTCGAATATTATCTTAAGACTTTAGGGTTATTACTAAGACGTCCTAACATTACTTTAGTGATCATACGTCCCTTTCGAATTGACCCTTACAACTCCAACGACAGTGCTTCCTATTTCTCAATAGTAGGATAGCATTGTCTAAAGGAAACGAGAACAAAAACGATCTTTTTTCGAGTAGGTAGATGCTAGTAGGTACTTGCTCAAATCAAACTTTTTCACACCAAACACTTTTCAAACAAAGTTTTCAAAAACAACTTCATAACACTCTTGAGGACAGAAACAAGGGTTAAAACGAAGTAAAACAAAAATTTTCAAAACAAACACACACAAGCAATTTTAAAAGATGAGAAAGTACCTAAGAGCCCATGGAAAACCATGGATAGAAATGGTGCTAACACCTTCCGTTTCTATAATCTACCCTCCGTACTCAAAATCTCGAAAAAGGAATTTTTCTGTGCTTTTTTTCCTTTCCGGTTGGATAAAATAAAAGTCGGTGGCGACTCTTGCTTACCGCGACATTTTGCGAATACAAAATGCAAAATGCAAACCAGCATTTTCAAAACAATCGGTTCTGCCACCGTATCACAGAACTGGCGACTCTGCTGGGGACTAAATAAGTGGGGGTATACCTTAGGATCTAGTTCATCATAATTGCTTCTCTTGTTTGTTTTGGTTACTTTACTTTTAAGGGTTTTTGTTTGGAGTTACTATAGATCCTAACCCGTATCTGGGGACACCTTTTATGTAAGTAGCAATAAACTGTGAGGGAACTATACAGCGTAAACTGATACGGTTGAAGCAGTAGCTACATTGATGTGGCACATTGGTTGGTACCGGTATCCCTTAGGGAGAAACGAGGAGAATACGGGGCCGCTGCGTGTGTCGTTAAGCATCAACTGACCTAAGAACCTATAATAGACCAACTTGGCACATTGGTTGGTACTGGTATCCCTTGTGGAGAAACGAGGAGAATACGGGGCCGCTGCGTGTGTCGTTAAGCATCAACTGACCTTAGAACCTTTAATAGACCAACTTGGCCATTAGAAAGTAGTGAGATAGCCGGCCTCGGTGTAAAGCTGAGAACTGGTTGATACTCGATGCTACACTCATTGAGACCATACTCTCGAGATAGTTCCGGCCGCAAGAAAAGATTGTGTGCGCTGAAACCATGACCGATGGAGGATGGTCAATGATATTGAGAACCTCTAGAACCCGGTTACTTTTGCTAGGACAGGTTGAAACCAACTGAACTTCAAGAGGGTAATACCTTTGACCCCATGCAAGCCTTAAACTTAAGGGCTTTTGTGTGACTTGTTTGCCTTTGCCATGCCTGTTATCTGCTATAATTGTTTTTTATCATGACATCATGCATCATAACATGGCATTCATACTTCATTATACTAACCATTTCAAAGACCAAGGGGATTTATCTTTGTTCTATTTTGCAGATAATGACTTCCATGCGCAGAAATACCATCTGAGTTAACTTTGTGCAAATACCTGCTCAAGTTAAAGAATTAGCCTCAAGAGTTTTTGAGACTTCTACATTCATTAAAAGACATGGTAAGCTTCTTAGCATGGTCACCTCAAATCTTGATGAGCAGATGATGAGTGTACTTTTCTAGTTCTTCGATCCTGTGCATCATTGCTTCACCTTTCCAGATTATCAGCTGGTTCCCACTTTGGAAGAGTTCTCTCACTTATTGGGCATATCCATCCTTGAGCAGGTACCCTTCACAGGTATGGAAAAGACTCCTAGACCAGAAGACATTGCCTCAGCTCTGCATCTGAAACGTGCTGATGTAGTATCCAATTGGGAAACACGAAGCGGAGTCGAAGGTTTCTTAGGAAAGTTTCTGATAGACCAGGCTCAGCTATTCTGGGATAGTTTGGATTTTCAGGCTTTCAAAGATATCTTGGCTCTCCTTATCTACGGTTTGATTCTCTTCCCGAATTTGGATTCCTTTGTAGATGTGAACGCGGTCAAGATTTTCCTTTCTCGCAATCCTGTGCCTACTCTACTGGGTGATATCTTGCATGCCCTATACACTCGTACTGTGCGAAGAAGAGGGACTCTTATGTGTTGCATGTCGTTGCTGTCGAGGTGGTTTATTTCGCACCTCCCTAAGTCTATGCTGAAGAACGAGGAAGGTTTGGGATGGTCTTACAGAATAATGTCACTTGCCCATACAGATATTCTTTGGTGTTCCCGGGCTATGGAAGACACTGTTGTCATTGATCGTTGTGGGGGATACCCTAATGTCCCATTGCTTGGAATTAGAGCAGGTATAACCTACAATCATTGTCTAGCTTTGCGACAATTTGGTCGTGCTCGAAGAGATGGTCCCCATGAGCTACTTCTTGGGAATATTGCATTTGACTACAAAGAGGACGTAGATGAGAACCGCCAGAGGTTTATACGAGCTTGAGGCATGGTGAACAGATCTGACCCCTAAGAGCTGGGACCAAGGACTTCCCTTCCCATGCAGCCTTATCTCCAATGGGTCCGAGCTTGTGCCCAAAAGCTTGGGATGCCTTATGAAGCCGTTTTGCCAGTGATTGTGGAGCCCACTAATGAAGAAGGCATTCCTTACACAGTTCTTTATCCTTACATGCCCACTGATCCTGGGGCATTATAGAGGTCTTGGATTCAGCTGAAAGAGGAGAGGGATACTCATCGAGAAAAGTACCATGAGCAACAAAGGAAGATTTTGAAGCTCAAGAGGCAGCTCGAGGAAGAAAGAGTAATCAATGACTACGTCAACACAAAGAGGAAGCGTCCATGGGACTTTTGATTTTGTTTTTCTAGTTTTAGATTTATTTTCCATTTACTTCTTTGTAACGCCTGAAAGGCATTGTTGAACCTTTTACAAGTTAAACTAATAAAGTTTGTTTATTTTTGGTTTGCAAATTTAAATCACCCAAAGTCTTTGAAATCATTACATGCGCATCCCATTATCATGCACACCATTACAGGTACTATTACAGGTTTCTCATCTCCTTCGCTGTTTATTTCAGTAGAAATGTCTTCTGATCAAGCCATAAAAGATCTTCAGGCACAAAACACCCAATTCCAACAGATGTTCTTAAGCTTGGCTAAAGGCCAAGAGGATTTGAAGACTCTGATTCTGAAAGAAAAGAAGAAGAAGAAGAAGGTAGGTATTCTGAACATGGGTAGAAGATTCGGAGAAAGGATAAGACAATCAACTGATCTGACCTCCTCATTTAAAGACGGGGAGAACCAAGAAAGGACAAAAGACCCCAGTCCAACAGTTTCTGACAACGATACGGATTACGATGAGGAGCAATATCCTCCTGCTGAGGATAAGTACAAACAACTAGAAGACTGTCTGAGTGCTATGGAGATTCAGAAGATCTCTGGTTTGGATTTCAGAGAGCTTGGATTGGTACCGAGAGTGGTGATCCCTCATAAGTTCAAAGCTCCTGTTTTTGCCAAGTACGATGGAGTATCTTGTCCAAAACTCCATCTCCGCTCGTACGTCAGGAAAATCCAACCCCACACTGCTGATAGAAATTTGTGGGTACACTTCTTTCAAGATAGTCTGTCAGGGACTCAACTTGAGTGGTTTTATCAGTTGGAAGGAGCCAATGTCCGAAACTGGGAAGACCTTGCTACTGCTTTATACAGGCAGTATCAGTATAACACCGACCTTGCTCCCACTCGTACTCAGCTCCAGGGTATGTCTATGGGTGAAAGTGAAGGTTTTAAGGACTATGCTCAAAAGTGGAGAGACTTGGCTGGAAGAGTCCAACCCCCTTTGTCAGATAGAGAGTTGGTTTACATGTTTCTAGGGACGCTATCTGGTCCATTTTTCAATCATTTGATCGACAATTTGTCATCTGGGTTTACTGAGTTGATTTTGACTGGAGAGAGAGTAGAAGCTGATATCCGAAGTGGTAAGATACAGAAGGATACTTCATCAATTGCAGTAAAGAAGCCTTTCACCGGTAAGAAAGAAGCTAGTTCAGTCTACGGCCCGAGGGGCCAAAGCAGACCTGAACACCGTCTAGTAGTAAATGCGGTAGTAATATCAAGACCCACAGTTGCCCCACAATGCAACAATCAACAAAGGGTGGAAAGACCACAAAGGCAGTTCACTCGGCTCATTATGACCCTGACTCAAATTCTACCACAATTATTAAAGACCAATCTGGTAACTCTGAGGGAAGCCCCGAAGAACCCCAACACCACTTCTCCCCATTATAACCTGAATGCCCGCTGCGCCTATCACTCCGAAAGTCCAGGTCATGATACGAACAACTGTTGGGCCTTGAAAAACAAAGTGCAATACTTGATCAAAGCCAAAGAGATTGAGTTTGACACTCCGGAGAAGCCCAACGTCATAACTGCTGCTATGCCCAAACATGGCCATTGAGTAAATGCTGTGGACGATGATTTATTTGTGACCTTTGTGGAAGAAATTTCTACTCCTTTGAGGACGGTTAAGAAGACTTTGCTGTTAGCCGATTTATTTCCGGACTGTGGTGAAGGTTGCCACATATGTTCAATTCTGCCTGCTGGTTGCCACTTATTGAAATCAGGTGTTCAACGTCTGATGGATAATAAAGAGATCCTATTCGAAAAGACTATGATTCCGTTAGTTCCAATTCAAGATGTTGCCATCATAACCATATCCGCCAATACTTCTAAGGTTTCCTCGAGAAAACCTGTTAGGATTACACCTATTCCAAGAATTTCTCCGTTAATAATTACTTTCCCTGGTCCTATCCCATACACGTCGGATAGGGTTGTCCCTTGGCACTATGGGGCTGATGTGTATTACCATGGAGTTAAACAAGACATAAAGAGTGAAGAAGCTGATGTTGATATCAGCAATATTGTCGTGGCTAGCAAGGTCACAAGAAGCGGAAGACTCTTTTCTCCCGAGATTTCCCCTTCGACTGTTCATAAACCTGTTGTCATTCCATCTGCTATTACACCAGCTACCATCCCAGTTCCTATTCCAGTTATTACCCTTGTCGTCGAGTCATCTGGGACTTGGGGCAAAGAAATCATAGGTGAACCTGCCCGGACGGAGGCACCTAGGAAGATCATCGTAGAAACCTCTAAGCAAGAGATAGAAGAAATTCTGAAGATTATCAAGAAGAGCCACTACAACATAGTCGAGCAGCTAGGGAAGACCCCGTCAAAAATCTCCATGTTGTCCTTGTTGTTGTGTTCTGAAGCCCATGCAAAGGCTTTAATTTCATTCCTCAAGACTACGCATGTGCCGCAGGACACTTCAGTCGATCAATTCAAAGACTGCGTAGCTACTTTGACTACCGATAATGGGTTAGGTTTCTCAGATGCATATCGGACTGCTAAAGGAAGAAATCATAATGATGCTCTACACGTCTCGATCGAGTGCAGGGGCACTACTATGGCCCATGTACTGGTGGATACCGGGTCCTCATTGAACATTCTGCCAAAGAAAGCATTAGACCGTCTGGACTGTGAAGGTTTAATTCTGAAGTCGAGCAATATTGTGGTCAAGGCTTTCGATGGGTCAAAGAGAATGGTGCACGGGGAGGTGGACGTCCCTGTTAAAGTTGGCTCTCAGACTTTTGCATCCACCTTTTATGTGATGGATATTAGACCATCGTATTCTTACTTGCTGGGTCGTCCTTGGATTCATAAGGCTGGGGCAGTGACTACCATACTCCATCAAATGTTGAAATATCCGGTAAAGGGGAAGATTGTCACGGTGCAAGGTGAGGAGGATTATATGGTGAGTCATCTCAATTCCTTTTGCTACGTGGAGATGGATGGGGAATTCATCGAAACCCCTTGTCAGAACTTTGAAGAGGTCCCCCAGACTTTGGCATCAACTGGAGTTGCTACCGACAAACCTCCGATGAAGATGGCTTCTCTCAAGGATTCCAGGGCTGTAATCGAAGAAGGTGGGTGTGCTAATTGGGGTCGGCTCTCTAATTTTACTCACAAAACTGGCAAATTTGGTTTGGGCTTTACTAAAGGGGCTCAAAGGGCTGTTAGGCGCACACAGATTGGAAGACCTCCTCTGCATATCAGTAATCAGGGAGTTAATGCAATTGAAGATGGTGAAGAAGATTCAGACATCGACAGCTGGATCTAGCCTACAACCAATGGCGGACTAAGAAATTGGATGACGAAGGACTTCATACCTGTTTCTTTTATTACACGGTAATTGACTTTTATTTTAAGAGTTATAACAGACAGTTTAAAACTTTACGGCCCGGTGCCTTGCCCGAGGCACCTTGGCTTTGCTTGTGAGGGCTTATTATTTGTCATTTCATATATCATCAATAAAACATTGGACGTTTTCTTGCATTACAAATTTTGCGCTCCTTGTTTTTCTTTTTCTATCTCTCGCTTTATCAAAATAGTTATTCTCTTACATACACTCACGTATCATAATGCAGATCCATATCCACTATGGATCCCATTGATAACAACTCTGCTACTGCCAGTTATGACTTCTAAAATCTAATCAACCAAGCTGAGGATGAAGGTAAGGATGATTGTAAGGTGCCAGGAGAACTTGCTAGACTGTTACTACAGGAAGAAAGGGCCATACAGCCTCATGAAGAGCCAGTTGAATCAGTGAATTTGGGTACGCAGGAAGGAAAGAAAGAGGTCAATATAGGTGCGAATCTGGAGCCTAGTGTCAAACAACGGTTGATACAGATGCTACGCGACTATGTTGAGATCTTCGCTTGGTCTTATGATGATATGCCTGGTTTAGACACTGATATTGTGGTACACCACCTGTCGACTAAAGAAGATTATCCTCTGGTAAAGCAGAAGGTTCGCCGTATGCGCCCTGAGATGTCTGAGAAAATCAAAGCTGAGGTCATGAAACAGTTTGACGTGGGATTTTTAGCTGTCACTTCTTACCCACAGTGGGTTGCCAACATTGTTCTGGTGCCTAAGAAGGATGGTAAGGTACGAATGTGTGTGGACTATAGAGATATGAACAGGGCAAGCCCCAAGGATGATTTCCCACTTCCTCATATCGATGTTCTGGTCGATAACACCGTGCAGAATAAGATCTTCTCCTTCATGGATGGTTTTTCTGGCTACAACCAGATCAAGATGGATCCCGAGGATATGGAGAAGACAACCTTCGTTACGCAGTGGGGCACTTTCTGTTACAAGGTAATGCCTTTTGGGTTAAAGAATGCTGGGGAAACTTATCAACGCGCCATGGTCGCTTTGTTCGACGACATGATTCACCATGAGATTGAGGTTTATGTTGATGACATGATAGCTAGGTCCAAGACTGAGGAAGAGCACCTAGATCATCTCCAGAAACTATTTGACAGGTTGAAGATGTACAAGCTGAGGTTAAACCCGAACAAGTGCACCTTCGGGGTGAGGTCTGGTAAGCTGCTGGGTTTCATCGTCAGTGATAAGAGTATTCAGGTGGACTCTGCCAAGGTAAAAGCCATACAGGAGATGCCGGCTCCCCACACAGAAAAAGGAAGGTAGAGGCTTTTTGGGACGTCTGAACTACATTGCCCGATTCATTTCACATTTGACTGCTACGTGTGAGCTAATCTTCAAGTTGCTGAAGAAAGATCAAGTGGTAAAATGGAATGATGAATGTCAGACCGCTTTCGAAAGAATCAAGGAATACCTCCAAGAGCCACCAATTCTGATGCCTCCAGTTGAAGGAAGACCTTTGATCTTATACTTGACAGTACTGGACAATTCAATGGGGTGCGTGTTAGGGCAGCATGACGAGTCTGGCCGAAAAGAGCACGCTATTTACTACCTTAGCAAAAAGTTTACCGACTGCGAGACCCGATACTCGTTGCTCGAGAAAACTTGTTGTGCTTTGGCATGGGCTGCTTGCCGGCTGAGACAATATATGCTGACTCACAACACCTTATTGATATCAAAGATGGATCAAATCAAGTATATCTTCGAAAAGCCTGCCTTGTCCAGAGGAATAGCAAGATGGAAGATGATCTTAACTGAGTATGACATCCAATACACAACCCAAAAAGCAATCAAGAGGAGTGTATTGGCGGATCATTTGGCGCATCAGGCCGTGGATGACTACCAATCCATGAATTTCGAGTTCTCGGATGAGAACATTATGTTGGTGACCGACTGTGAAGAACCTAGACCGGATGAAGGACTTGAGAAAGGATCCCGATGGTCTATGTATTTTGACGGAGCCTCAAATGCGTTAGGTAATGGCATTGGCGCTATAATTATATCTCCTGAGGGTTGTCATACTCCATTCACCGCCCGATTATGTTTTAACTGCACCAACAATATGGCAGAGTATGAAGCATGTATCCTGGGTCTTCAAGCTGCTATTGACCTGAGGATTAAGTTCTTGAGTGTATTCGTAGATTATGCTCTAGTGATCAGTCAGATCAAAGGCGAGTGGGATACGAAGCACCCGAATCTTATTCCTTACAAAGAATATGTATTGACATTGCTCCTGCACTTTGAAGAGATAACCTTTGAACACTTCCCAAGAGAGGAAAACCAGTTAGCGGACGCGCTAGTTACCATGTCTTTTATGTTCAAAGTCAGGTGGGACAATGAAGCTCCCCAGATTACCATCGAGAGGTTGGACGAACCCGCACATTGCTGTGATATAGAGACTGAAGAGGTAACAGATAAACCCTGGTTTCACGAGGTAAAGAGGTATCTTGAGGCTCAAGAGTACCCTGAGGGTGCATCTGTTAATGATAAGAAGTTCTTGAGGAGGTTCGCTGCGAAGTTCTTCATCAGTAATGGGATCCTTTATAAGCGTAACCATGATTCAACCTTACTGCGATGTGTGGACAAGAGCGAGGCCGAAAGGATCATGGCAGAGTTACATGAAGGTACCTTCGGAACTCATTCCAGTGGACATACAATGGAGAAGAAGATCCTACGTGCTGGATATTATTGGTCTACTATGGAAGCCGATTGTTAACAGCATTCTCGAACCTGTCATAAGTGCCAAGTCTATGCTGATAAGGTGCATGTACCTCCAGTTCCTCTGAATGTTTTGACAACTCCTCGGCCTTTCGCAATGTGGGACATCGACATGATTGGGGAGATCAGACCCACTGCATCTAACAGGCATCGTTTCATTCTGGTAGCAATTGATTATTTCACAAAGTGGGTTGAGGCAGATTCCTTCGCTACAGTAACCAAGAACGTTGTGGCGCGGTTTATCTGACACAATCTGATCTTTCGATATGGTGTACCGGAGAGAATCATTACGGACAATGGTACAAATCTCAACAATGCGATGATCACCGAGCTCTGTAAACAGTTTAAAATACAACATCATAACTCTTCTCCTTACCGGCCGAAGATGAATGGGGTTGTTGAAGCGGCTAACAAGAACATCAAGAAGATTGTGCAGAAAATGACAGTGACATACAAAGATTGGCATGAGATGTTACCATTCGCTCTTCATGGGTACCGTACCTCAGCACGGACGTCGACAGGGGCAACAACCTATTCTCTGGTGTATGGCATGGAGGTAGTCCTACCCATCGAAGTCCAGATACCCTCTCTCAGGATTATGAAGGATGCAGGTTTGAGCGAAGACGATTGGATCCAGACCCGGCTTGATCAGTTGAATTTAATCGATGAAAAGAGACTTACTGCTATTTGTCATGGTCAGACGTATCAAAAACGAATGATAAAGGCTTTTAACAAGAAAGTCAGACGACAAGAATATCAAGTCGGGGATCTAGTGATCAAACGCATCATACTACCGCAAGGTGATCCCATGGGCAAATGGACCCCCACATACGAAGGGCCATTTGTGGTTAAGAACATTTTCTCAGGAGGAGCTATGATTCTAACCACCATGGATGGTGACGACCTTCCTCACCCCGTCAATGCAGACATAGTGAAAAAATACTACGCCTAATCAAAGACCCGCTAGGTTGACTGGCCTAGGCAAAAATAAGGGCTTCCCAGCGAACCAAAAGGTTTCAGGAAAAAGTAAGGGATGGAAATGAAAAACTGTACGGTAAGTCGAAAACCTGAAAAGGCGGCTTGGGCAAAAAAGTATATCCCGGTTGACTGAAAACCCGAAAGGGCAGTTCAGGAAAAAATTAGGGATCAAAGCGTAACACTATGTCTCATTGGATCATCTTGCGATCAGACTTCGGTATCGACTATCAAGTTCGGACGGCACCAATCAATCTGATCTACCTTCGACCAAGTAGCAAAGTGATGAGACGCTCGAAGATATAAAGGCAATAGAAGAATTGGAACCCTCAGCGGTGTTCTCTTACTGGGACGTCAACCTCTTTGTACAAAACGCTTGTTACAGGACAACTTCAAAATCAATACAATACATCTTTACAAGAAATTTCAACTTGTTTTTTCTTTTTCTGTTTTGTTTTGCAAGAACGTCCAATGTTTCTTTTTTGATATATGCATTTGAAAATAATTGCTGCTCATAAATTTCTACATGTGAAACAAAAGACAATTACTCATAATTCCAGGAACAGGGGCAAACAAGAAGTGTCCAAACTTTACAGTTGCTATACCCACCAGGTACTGGGATAGATCCAGCTTGAGAACATGACTAAAGGTACAGACACTCCCCGCAGAGTAGGAAGTATCCAAAGGCAGTAGTGCTAACTCTCCCTAGCCGAGGTTCATAATCGCGATTGAGTCGGAAAAATTATCTCCAAGCAGAGTTTATCTATCACCAGTAATAGAAGTTCACCACCAGTTGAGTTTATTTCTCCAAATCAGCAGATCGTCCAACAGAGTATCTCTCTTCCCCATAAAGTCGTCCTCCAGCAGGATTATTTTCAAACAGAGTCTCTCCCAGTGGAATATTCTCGAGCAGAACAGACGCAAGTCTCCAGCTAATCATCTTCGGTCACTATCCCCAGCGAGAACGAAGAACTCAACGCCTTGTACTCTCCAACAGAAGCCCATGATTTATTCTCCCCAGCCGAAGAATATCACAAGAACATTGCATATCCATACATCGTAGCATGCGCATATGCATCATACAACACAATCTCATTTATTTTGAGAATATCATTACTCAATACATTTCATACATCATGACATTACATACGATTAACTCTTTGCCTTTCAGGGAAAGATACAATCAAATTTTCACAAGTTTTCGCTGGTTCAGTCAAATCAATACTAATATTTCTATTCCAATTCAAGCTATGAAGCCTGGAAATCGACCGAATAATATCTTGATTTCTCCAAAATACTACGAAGCTTGGAATCGACCAGATAGTGGTATATCTTAAATATAAGCTTTGAAGCCCGGAAATCGACCGAAAAACAGCTTAACCCTTAGCAAGTTATTGTGAAGCCTGGAAATCGACCAGATAGCAGTACAAGACACCGTAAAGCCTGGAAGATGACCAAATAACGGTATAAGACACTGTGAAGACTGGATCACGACTAGATAACGACAAAGGACAATGAAGCATGGGACACGACCAAATAACAGTATAAGGTATTGCGAAGCTTGGAATTCGACCAAATAGCAAGTTTACTCGGCCAATTACTATGAAGCCCAGAAATCGATCGAATATTAGTATGCCTTAAATTCAATTTGAAGCCCGGATGCGACCGGATAACCACCTAATTCCTTCTGAAGCCTGGAGCACGACCAAATAAGAATTGAGAAATTGCAAAGCCTGGAAGACGACCAGATAGCAAGCCTAATCTCATCTCCCCAGTAAGTCGCTGTAAAACCTGGAACACGACCAGATAGCAGTCAGTCTTATTTTCCTCAGCAAATCACTATAAAGCCTAGAGCACGACCAGATAGCAGTTCAGTTTCACCTCCTCGACTAAGAGATGATTCCCCAGTAGAATAACGGATGACTCAAGCTCCTAAAAATTTTATTTCTCCCAAGACAGAGACCAGCACTCCCCAGCGGAGTCCTCCTCGACAACAGGTATACAGGTTCTCGCAAAGGAATCTCTTATGCGATTGACACTTCTTAAGATGGCATCTTTAAGCCCATCTCTCGTCAATTGACTTCCAAATGGAATCTATAAGTCCAATCCCGATATCGCAAGACGAGTACCACTTCATGCGAGTGCAAATTTCTGGGCACTCTAGTGTTCAATCATCTTCCACCTTCAGATCACGAAAGGAAGACAAGCCAATCTACATCCTCAGGTTTAAGAAGATTGAACAGGGGCAGCTGTTGTACCCCAAAATTTTCCCTCCCATATTTCTCAAATACATTTCAAGTGAGGTACTCAAATTGCTCAAGGAAGTCCAAGGGTTCACCAGACAAACTCTCTCCTAAGGCAGTCTACCTCAAATTAGGGTTTCATGTTTCATCAAGAGACTTGAGTCCAAAGTGTCCCAAGTGCTCACCAATGTCCTAATATGTTCTCAAGATCATCCATATCAAGTTTCAAGCCTTGCAGAGAAAATTTGCTCAGTCAATTGCTCAAGGGCCTGAAAATCGACTATGTTAGGGCAAAAGTCAACTGTGGCCCATATACAGTCAAACTTCAAGATTTTTGGTCAACATTCTCATTTTGAAGCATTATTCATAATTTTATCAAGGGTTGATCATGATTCATCAAGGATTTCTCACAATTCATCATAGCCCAAAAGTTGCTAAATTAGGGTTTTGTAGGAAAAGTCAACTCAACTTTGACCAAGCATAACTTTCTCATACTTTATCAAAAATGACCCATCCAAAGCTCATTTTGAAGAGGATGTAATTCCTTACAATCCATATTCATCTCCCAAGTTCAAAATATGCACTCACAAGAAGTTATGAATTTGAACATTATAGGTCATTTTGAAAAGTCAACAAAAACACCCTTTTTGCCAAAGCTTCATAGATGAACATGGAAGACTCAATTGAGATGAGACCAAAAGTTTTGCTTAGAGGACGTCTTGTGCTTTCTAAAAAGTCCAAGAACATATCTCTAGGGTCAAAATTGAAGGAGTTATGCATTGGCAAAGTTGACCTTTTTTTGCAAAATTGCTTAAAGTCAAAAGTGGCCAAAATTGCAAACCTAATTCACTCAAGGATACATATAGAACATGGGCTGACCCAAAGCATAAGGATTGGAGGCGTGAGAAGCTGAGAGAGAACTTGCAAAAACTCAAGAAAAGTGGCAATGTGATTTCATAGTTCCAGGCGCTTTCAAGCCATTCCGAGCACGCCATTCACTTACTGGACATCTAAGCACTCTATCCCAACCATTAACAAGCGTGTTCGTGCCCAAAAACGCACTGTAAGTATCTCACGACATTGATACTTTCTTGAAATTCAATCTCACGATTCTAGCATTTGTAGCATGAATTCTTTACATATTCTTGTTCATTGAAACATTTGCAAGCTGATGGTAATATTCAATTGCGTTTTTGTTAGCCATACAGAGATTTGGCATGATTAGGGTTTAGGTTTTGTTTTTAGGGATTTTGATTACAAGTACAATTGGGCCACGATTGAGGTACCATGATGCTCGTGAGGTTGTCACGAGTTAATTGGTACCATTGTTATGTGTTTATCATGCTTGCAGGAAATTTTGGAAAATCACAGGGGCTATACCTACAGAAAATGTCTGTAGGTAAAAGTTGTTTTTACCTAAGACGACGGACACTGGAGAAGATGATGGCGTGGCATGGCCTGACTGGCCCATTCAAATTTGCGACTAGGTTTAGACGGGGTCAAAACCCTAATTTTCTCTCTTCTCGATTCATCGCGCGTTTATTTATTTTTACGATATTGATGTAACTGCTCATGGGATGTAATAGTTTAATTAGGATTTTTCTTTTTATCGTTTTTACGGGTTTTTGGCTATGTAATTAATCCTCCTCCCCGAAGCCTTGTAATAGCGTAGTTTTATTTCTCGCATTTAAATTTTCGCAAATATTAACTGTTAGATGTATGATAATAGGGTTGCATGTCAAGAATGTTTGTTAATTTTAAAATTGTTAGCAAACCCTAAATGTGCAAAGATAATAACTGAAATCAAATCATTCGCACATGCGAACTCCTAGGGTATACTCTCACTTCGGTTGCCTTCGGTAAACGATCATTAAGTATAGGGTGTTTTTGTGGTCGCTCTCTTGTCAAAACAAAGATCAAATGTCCCGTTCGAAAATGTTGCCTCGGAAATGTTGCCTCAGAAATGTTGCCCTGGAAGGTTGCCTGGGAAATGTTGCCTCGAATATGATCTTAAGACACTAGGGTTATTACTAAGACGTCCTAACATTGCTTTAGTGATCGTACGTCCCTTTCGAATTGACCCTTACAAACTCCAACAACGGTGCTACCTACTCTTTAATAGTGGGATAGCGCTGTCTAAAGGAAACAAGAACAAAAACATTCTTTTTTCGAGTAGGTAGATGCTAGTAGGTACTTTCTCAAAAACAAACCTTTTCACACTTACACCTTTTGTCAAACAAAGTTTTCAAAACGACTTCGTAACACTCTTGAGGACTGATACAAGGGTTAAAACGAAGTAAAACAAAAACTTTTCAAAACACACAAACACGGAAGAAATTTTAAAATGATGAGAAAGTATCTAAGAGCCCGTAGAAAACTACGGATATAAAGGGTGCTAATACCTTCCCTTTCTATAATCTACCCCCGTACTCAAAATCTCGAAAAAGGAATTTTTCTGTGCTTTTTTCCTTTCCAGTTGGATAAAATAAAAGTCGGTGGCGACTCTTGCTTACCGCGACATTTTACGAATAAAAACGCAAAACGCAAACCAGTATTTTCCTAAAAACAGTCTGGTTCTGCCACCGTATCACAGAACTGGCGACTCTGCTGGGGAATAATAAGTGGGGTATACCTTAGGAATAATTCATCATAAATTGCTTCTCTTGTTTGATTTGATTGCTTTACTTTTGAGGGTTTTATATTGGGAGTTACTATAGATCCTAACTCAGATCTGGGGGACACCTTTTAGGTAAGTAGAAATAAATTGTGAGGGAACTCTACAGCGTAAACCGATACGGTTGAAGCAGTAGCTACGTTGATGTGGCACATTGGATGGTACCAGTATCCCTTGTGGAGAATCGAGGAGAATACGGGGCTACTATGTGTGTCGTTAAGCATCAACTGACCTTAGAACCTATAATTGACCAACTTGGCCATAGGAAGTAGTGAGATAGCCGGCCTCGGTATAAAGCTGAGAACTGGTTGATACTCGATACTACACTCATTGAGACCATACTCTCGAGATAGTTCCGGCCGCAAGAAAAGATTGCGTGAGCTGAAACCATGACCGAATGAGGATGGTCAGTGATATTGAGAACCTCTAGAACCCGGTTACTATTATTAGGAAAGGTTGAAACCAACTGAACTTCAAGAGGGTAATACCTAGACCCCATATAAGCCTTAAACTTAAGGGTTGTTGTGTGACTTGTTTGCCTTTACCATGTCTGTTATCTGCTATACTTGCTGTTTGTTTTACCATGACATCATGCATCATAACATAGCATGCATACTTCACTATACTAACCATTTCAAAGATCGAGGGGATTTATCTTTGTTCTGTTTTGCAGATTATGGCTTCCATGCGCAGAAACACCATCCGAATTAACTTTGTGCAAATACCTGCTCAACTCAAAGAATGAGCCTCAAAAGTTTCTGATACTTCTTCATTCCTTAGGAGACATGGTCATCTTCTTAGCTTGGTTACCTTAAAGTTTGATGAGCATATGATGAGTGTGCTTTTCCAGTTCTTTGACCCGATACATCATTGCTTCACTTTCCCGGATTATCAGCTAGTTCCCACTATGGAAGAGTTTTCTCACTTATTGGGTTTATCCATCCTTGAGCAGATGCCTTTCACAGGTTTGGAAGAGACTCCTAGACCAGAAAACATTGCTTCAGCTTTGCATCTAAAAAGGGCTAATGTAATATCCAATTTGGAGACACGAAGCGGGGTTGAAGGTTTCTTAGCTAAGTTTCTGATAGATCAAGCTCAGCTGTTCTGGGATAATTTGGACTTTCAGGCTTTTGAAGACATCTTGGCTCTCCTTATGTACGGTTTTGTTCTTTTCCCGAATCCAGATTCCTTTATAGATGTGAATGCAGTTAAAATCTTCCTGTCTCGCAATCCTGTGCCTACTCTTCTGGGTGATATCCTGCATGCCCTATACACTCGTACTGTGCATAGAAGAGGGACCCTCATGTGTTGCATGCCTTTGCTGGCGAGGTGGTTTATTTTGCACCTCCCCAAGTCCGTGTTGAAGAATGAGGAAGGTTTAGGGTGGTCTTACAGGATAATGTCCCTTGCCCATACATACATTCTTTGGAGTTCTAAGGCTATGGAAAGCATTGTTGTCATCGATCGATATGGGGTATACCCTAATGTCCCGTTGCTTGGAATCAGAGGGGGAATAACCTACAGTCCTTTCCTGGCTTTAAGAAAATTCGGTCGTGCTCGGAGAGACGGTCCTCATGAGCTACTTCTTACAGATATTGCATTTGACTCCAAGGAGGACGTTGAAGAGCATCGCTGAAGGTTTATACGAGCCTGGGGCATGGTGAACAGGTCTGACCCTCAAGATCTAGGACCAAGGACTTCTCTCCCTATGCAGCCCTATCTCCAGTGGGTTCGAGCCTGTGCTCAGAAGATTGGGATGCCCTATGAAGCTGTGTTGCCAGTGATTGTGGAGCCTACCAATGAAGAGGGCATTCCTTATACGGTCCTTTATCCCTACATGCCCACTGATCTTGGGGCATTGAAGAGATCCTGGATTCAGCTGAAAGAGGAGAGGGATACCTACCGAGAAAAGTACCATGAGCAAGAGAGGAAGATCTTGAAGCTCACCAGGCAACTCGAGAATGAAAGAACGGTCAATGACTACATCAGCACCAAGGGGAAGCGTCCATGGGATTTCTGATTTTGCTTTCTTTAGTTTAGATTTGTTTTCCATTTATTTCTTTTGTAACGCCTCAAAGGCATTGTTAAACATTTTTACAAGTTAATCTAATAAAGTGTGTTTTATTTTTGGTTTGCTAATTTAAATCTCCCAAAGTCTTTGAAACCATTACATACGCATCCCATTATCATGCACATCATTACAGGTACCATTACAGGTTTCTCATCTTCTTCGCTGTTTATTTCAGCAGTTATGTCTTCCGATCAAGCTATCAAAGATCTTCAGGCACAAAATGCCCAATTCCAAGAGTTGTTCTTAAGCTTGGCTAAAGGGCAAGAGGATTTGAAAGCTCTCATCTTGAAAGAGAAAGAGAAGGAGAAGAAGAAGAAGAAGAAGAAGAAGAAGAAGGTTGTTCTTTTGAGTATGGGTAAAAGGTTTGGGGATAAGCTGAAACAACAAGTTGATATGTCTCTTTCATCCAAAGGAGAGGAGGACTAAGAAGAATAAAAGGGCCCCAGTCCTGCAGTTTCTGATAATGATACAGATTACTATGAAGAACAGTATCCTCCTGCTGAGGATAGGTACAAACAACTTGAAGACCGGCTGAGTGCTATGGAGTGTCAGAAGATCCCTGGTTTGGATTTTGAAGAACTGGGACTGGCATCTGGGGTGGTGATTCCTCATAAGTTTAAAGCTCCGGTTTTTGCTAAGTACGATGGAGCATCCTGTCCAAAACTCCATCTCCGTTCGTATGTCTGAAAAATCCAACCTTACACTGCTGATAGGAATTTGTGGGTACATTTCTTTCAAGATAGTATGTCAGGGACTCAGCTTGAATGGTTTTACCAATTGGAAGGAGCTAATGTCCGCAACTGGGAGGACCTTGCTGCTGCTTTTTACAAGCAGTATCAGTATAACGCCAACCTTGCTCCCACTCGTACTCAGATTCAGGGTATGTCTATGGGTGCAAGCGAAGGTTTTAAGGACTATGCTCAGAAGTGGATAGACTTAGCTGGAAGAGTCCAACCCCCTTTGTCTGACAGGGAGTTGGTTGATATGTTTCTAGGGACGTTGTCTGGTCCATTTTTCAATCATCTGATCGACAGTTCGTCATCTGGGTTTACTGAATTGATTTTGACTGGGGAGAGAGTAGAAGCTGGTATCCGAAGTGGTAAGATACAGAATGGTACTTCATCAAGTTCCTACAAGAAGCCTTTCACCGGTAAGAAAGAAGCTAGTGCAGTCTACGGCTCGAGGAGCCAAAGCAGACCTGAACGTCGTCAAACAGTAAATACGGTAGTAATATCAAGACCCATCGTTTCCCCACAATGCAACAATCAACAAAGAATGGAGAGACCGCAAAGACAGTACACTCGGATTAATATGACCTTGTCTCAAATTCTACCATAATTGTTGAAGACCAACCTGGTAACTCTGAGGGAAGCCCTGAAGAATCCTAGCACCACATCTCTGCTATATAACCCGAACGCCCGCTGCGCCTATCACTCCGATAACCCAGGTCATGATACAAACAATTGTTGGGCCTTGAAGAATAAGGTGCAAGATTTGATCGAAGCTAAAGAAATTGAGTTTGACGCTCCGGAGACGCCCAACGTCATAATTGCACCCATGCCCAAGCATGATCAGGGAGTGAACGCAATTGAGGATGATGAAGAAGAGTCAAATATCGACAGATGGATCTACCCGACTACCAACAATGGATTGAACAATTGGACGGCGAAGGACTTCGTACCCGTTTCTTTTATTACACAATAATAGACTTTTGTTTTGAGATTTGGAAAAAAGAGTTTGAAACTTTACGGCCTGGTGCCTTGCCCGAGGCACCTGGGCTTTGTTTGTGAGGGCTTATTATTTGTCATTTTCATATATCATCAATAAAGCATTGGACGTTTTCTTGCATTACAAATTTTACGCTCCTTGTTTTTTCCTTTTTATCTCGCACTTTATCAAAACAGCTATTGTCTTACACAAACTCACATATCATAATGCAGATCCACATCCACTATGGATCCCATTGATAACGACTCTGCTACTGCCAGTTATGACTTCGAAAATCCGATCAACCAAGTTGAGGACGTAGGTGAGGATGATTGTGAAGTGCCTGGGGAACTTGCTAGACTGTTACTACAGGAAGAGAGGGTCATACAACCTGATGAAGATCCAGTGGAATCAATGAATTTGGGTAAAGTGGAAGACAGGAAAGAGGTTAAGATAGGTGCGAATTTGGAGCCTAGTGTCAAGCAACGGTTGATATAGATGCTACGCGACTATGTTGAGAACTTCGCTTGGTCTTATGAATATATGCCTGGTTTAGACACCGATATTGTGGTGCACCGCCTGCCAACCAAAGAAGATTGTCCTCTAGTAAAGCAGAAGGTTCGCCGTATGCGCCCTGAGATGTTTGAGAAAATCAAAGCTGAGGTCATGAAACAGTTTGACGCTGGATTTCTAGCTGTTACTTCTTACCCACAGTGGGTTGCCAACGTGGTTTCGGTGCCTAAGAAGGATGGTAAGGTACGGATGTGTGTGGACTATAGGGATCTGAACAGGGCGAGCCACAAGGACGATTTCCCACTTCCTCACATCGATGTTCTGGTCGACAACACCGTGCAGCATAAGGTCTTCTCCTTTATGGATGGTTTTTCTGGTTACAATCAGATTAAGATGGCTCCCGAGGACATGGAGAAGACAAATTTTGTTACACAGTGGGGTACCTTCTGTTACAAGGTAATACCTTTCGGGTTGAAGAATGCTGGGGCAACTTATCAGCGCGCCATGGTGTTTACCGTGGTTATTGGTAAACAACCGCTGATCCTCCAAATGGTTACTTATTTGGTTACTCGCAGGATCGATCAGATTGATCCTAAGACATGGTTGATTTTGTGGTTTTGATTAAGTTGGATAATGGTTAAATGACAAGAAAATAAAGAGGCTTTAAGTAAATTGCATGAAGAAATGGGCTTGATAAAATAAATGAAGACTTGAAATAAAGGGCTTCGACAGGAAAAGTAAAGAAGAAAGCAAGTAAAGTTTCTGGAAGGTAAATGACTTTGATTAATAAAAGTGGTGTTTCACACATACATTCTCAACAATTCTTTCTCACACGCTGGGTACTCGAATCTATATGAGTGACTTTGTATATATTTGTGAACACACGCCTAAAACTGCGTGAACTACTACTATTTATACTAAAACATCCCAAGTAACCGTCGGGCAGTTACACTGCTTCGAGATGACTCCACTTGGCACGTTCTCAGCGTTCGACGCTCCAGATCTTTGCATGTTGCACTTGGTAACCGCTGGAAACCGGTTTCCCTCCAAACGCTTGAATTTCAAACCGTTCCACTCTGAACCATCGAACACCTTCGTCGAGAAGCATCTTCGACGAGAAACACCTTCGACGTCGAAGGCAACCAACTTCTCCTTTGGAAGAAATCCTCTAAGTACATTGCCATCTTTCGATGGGCATTTCGACAGACCCAGCTGGTCGAAAACATCCTTCAGCTTTAATGGATGATATTAATAAAACAAGGGTGTCGAATTTAGGAGCCAACAAATTGCCCCCCAAGAATGCCTTATTTCGACTCTGAAAGAAAAAGGCATTCTTTGAAATGCCATTCGACACCTGTCTTTTCATTCTTAGTCACAAATTAAATTGTGCACTTTTTTTGTCTTCTACCAACTACTGACAATCCCAAGGAAAAGCCATCATTTCATCCGTACCTAAGACGTCACTTCAGTACGGCGTACAGCGTGCCAAACGTCTTTTCACAAATTGTCATCATGACAATTCCCAAAAACGAGGGCGCACGCTGCACCCTTTCATTTCTGCAGAACGGCTACAACAACAGGGAGACGCCACGTGTCCCACTACTTTCTGCAAGATTAAATGGCATTAAATGTCCTCGAATTTGGGGATTTCCCCAACTACTATAAATAGCGCTAAGTACCCATTGTGGGACTTTTTCACGCTACCTTGCCTTCAGATATACCTCATTGCATACAAACTCTTGCAACCTTTGCAAACCACCTGTTTTTCGCTTCATCTTCAACCTTAGTATCAACAATGGCATCTGGTTCTTCCAACGCTCCTAGCGCCAACACTCCCTCTGGAAATGTCAAACCCAGGATTTTCTCCACTGCTCCCGTAGTGACTCCCACGGGCTAACGAAGGGTCCCTGAGCCTTTGGACATTGCTGTACGTGATGCTTATTCACGCCACCTCATGATTCCGGTTGGATATTCCAACCAAATCTTTGCCATGTCTGGCCCACTATACCCAAGCATTGCTGAAGCCATGAAGATTAAAAGCTACTTTCCGGTACTTGAAAAACTCAAACCGGTTGGATGCTCCAAGAAAGATGCAGAAGATAATGAAGATCCTGCTAAGGAGAAAATCGACCTTCGTTTTTTCAACAGAGGTGTTAGGGCTTTCCGGTCTAGCCCTAGCCTTACTCCTGACTATAGTGCTTGGCTGGAAAAAATGGAGAAACGCCAGGCTTCGATCTGGAAAGACATGGGGATATTCGACCTGGTTATGTTGTCGAAGACAGGTCTTAACTATTCCCCAGAAATGTTGATAGCTTCCCTACTCTTCTGGGATTACACCCATTTCACCTTCCATCTTCCCTGTGGAATGCTGACTCCCACGCTCTTCGACGTGGCCGCTATCACTGGCCTTCGACCCACTGGGGACTACTTCGACCCAGAGGAAATGTCGGAGGATCAGATTGGATTCTCTGCCACAAAACCAACCTACACCACCTTCATCAATCACTACCACGATAAGTCGACGGACGCTGTGTCGGACGTAGAGCATATTGCGTTTCTAGCCCTATGGATGAAACGCTTTGTGTTTTGCACCAAGTCTTTACAGGTGACCAAGAAGATGGTCACTCTCGCCACTCAACTCCACCACGGCCAAAATATCTGTTTGGCAGAATTGATTTTGGCGAGTCTGTACGAGTCGATTAGCAACGGAGCGACTCTTCTGAAGATCATCGAGAACAGAGCCAGTCTGCTACTTGCTGGACCTTTTTGGCTTCTTCAGCTGTGGCTCAATGCCACCTTCGAGTCTTTCTTGCCTCAGAAGACTCAAATAAATGAGCAGGCTCCATAAATAGCAAATAGGTGCATCGAAGGCACCAGATTGGCTCTGTTGACTCCAACGGAAGATGGGCTGGAGCTTCAACAAACTTTTACAAACTTCGTCTTGATGTTTGCTAAAAGGAAAGAGTTTGCTTCGACCATGGCTCCGTTTGCTCGACGAAAGGTTGGCCCAGAGTGGTTCACAAGGCCACATCCTAAGGCGTCAAGTGGTCCTCAGGTCGAAGAGCATACAACAGTGTGGGAGGCATTTCTCACGCCAAGAATAATGCCCCTGCGATTCAAGAGCTCCAAGACTCACTTGAGTCTAATCGCGTATCAACCAAACTTGGTGTCTCGCCAGTTTGGTATTATTCAAACACTACCTTCTCCAATTTTTCCCAGGGAGAAGTCTATGTTATACTTCTGCAACGACTACACTGAAGACGCTGCCACTAAGCATATCGGCAGATATGCTGGTCGAATAGTTCTTTCGTTGTTTGACTATCAGCTTAACTTTCTCTGCTCACCATCCTTCGAGGAGTGGTGGAAAAGTTACTATACTGAGGAGTTTTTCGACGAGAAGGACTTCGTGGACGAACTTCAGAAGTCTTTTGTCCTTGTCTTGGACAAAATAAAGAAATGTAAGTTCATCCTTCCAAATTACTTTGTCTTTCCCTTTCGACTGGTAGCCTGTTAATTATTTTGTCTACCTTCAGTTGTTCGAAAGCCTGCAGCCAAGAAGGCTGCAGAAGGCCATCAGGGAGGAGGCCCCTTAACAAAACCTCCACCACCGGTGAAAACTATAACGCCGACGAAGACCACAACAAACCAACAGGGGGAAGGCCCTTCGAAAAAGCCTTCTGCATCGGTAACCAGACTTTTATTATTTTCTTCTGGTTTTAACTTTCTAACTTTCGATGCAACTTCTAAATCGAACTCCAATTGGTTTTTTAGGCACCTTCACCCAAGAAACGGCCAACACTGACGGTCGAATCTGGGAGTGACGAAGAAGATGATTCTCCCCCTGCTCCTCTTAAAAGGCGAAAGCTAAAGAAGGACGTTCCTCTTCCTGAGGCTCGAACAATCAGAATAAAGGTTGCCGGGAGAAAGCCCAGGCCACCTCCAGTAATCATTGAAGAGCCAACGGAGGAGGAATTAAATGTTCTTCTCAATAAACCTGTCGAAAGCGACAATTCCAGCCCTGGGGCTGAAGCTCCTTTGCAGGTAATCTCTTTGATCCCTTTTTAACTCAGGTGTCGATACCCACGTTCGATTATGTCTCTTTCGAATTTAGAAGATTCTTCTTCTCCTTTTTTCAGGACACCACTGAAAGCTCCGCGCCAAGGACTTCTGAAACAATGGATTCTGCTGAACTCAGCATGCCACAGGAAAAAGACTTGGCGAACGATGAAGCCAATACTGAAACAAATAAAGCCAATGCTGAGACAGCAGAACAACCAACAGAAGATCCACAAACAGAAGAGCAACAACCAAAAGAGATTCAGGTGGTTGATCTGTCGGAAGAAAATCGTGACGAAGGGGACCGCGGTAACGCTGGCGAAGAGGATCAAGGTGACGCTGGTACTGCCGCAGTCCGAGTCGAAGAGAGTCAAGTCGAGGCAAATGCTACTCAACAGCCTCCACCCCAAGACAACGCCGCTGCAAAGGTTGTCACCTCAACAAAGCATAGGTCGAAAGAAGACTTAGAACTCCTGAAGCAAACTGATCCTGTTGGCTATCTGAACGCCATCATCGAGAGCAAGGGAAGTTCGTCTGATGTTAGTCAGGAGGCTCCTACTCTGTCGGGGAAGTCCACTGAAACTTCTCCTCTCGATGAGGCTTTGACGAAGGTTAAGGCTCAGTTCTTCAAGAAGGATTTGATGAAATCTTTGGAGGGGGACCCTACTGCTCCATCATATTTGGGGGCTGTTTTGAATGCCGTAGACTTGCTAGCTGTGCCTCCGGAAGTTTCAGGCTTTATCATGGAGTTACACTCCATTATTGATCAAGTCTCAGCAGATTATCAGCGACAAAGGGGCTTTAATAGCTAGCTTGAAGTGTTATATGGCAAAAGCTCTTCTGCATGGACTGCTGTAGCAGAGACAACTTCTCGAATTGCGGAGTTGTCGAAGCAAAAAGCATCTAAACAAGAAGAAGTTGATGCCATCGATCGAGAGAATGCTTCCATCAAGGCGCAAATCGAAGAACTAGAGGCTAAGATGAATGCCAATACTAAGCGCAAGGAGGAACTTCTCTCGACTGTTCCAGACACCGAAAGTCAAGCTGAAATCACACAAGGCCTAGAATTTGCTGAGAAAGCTCAAGCCTTCGACGATCAAATTGCCAAGCTTGCGCAGGCGAATGCCTTGTGCGACAAAAGATTGGAGTTGCAGCAAGCTAAATACCTTCGACTCAAGGACTCCATCCCCTTCTGATTGATTCAGCCCTTTAACCATATATTGTAATATGTATTCGACAATATTGCCATTTTGGCTAATTTATAAAAAATTTCCATTTTGGCTTATTTATGGTTAATTTAATCGTTACTTGTTATTTATTTTTATCTCTTGGAGTATAGGTTTATACTTTTTCAAATATTTACCATTTACTCTCAAGAGCCTTTTATCTTCACCTAGCTCTTCGACTTCATAAGCTCCACCAGAAAAAGTCTGGATAACTCTGAGTGGTCCTTCCCATTTGGGTGACCATTTTCCCATGCTTCGATCCCTTCGATCCATGGGAAGAATCACCTTCCAAACTAGTTCTCCAGGCGAAAATGCCTTAGGTTTCACCTTTTTATTATAAGAGTCTTCTACTCTTTTCTTCTGAAGCCTGAGTAGGTCAAGAGCGCGCAATCTTTCTTCGTCTAACTCCACTAGTTCGTCTAACATCATATCCCAATAAATTTCAGAGGGAATATCATAATGTCTCTGAACCCATGCAGTTTGAAGACAAATTTCTGCTGGCAACACTGCATCATGGCCAAAAGTTAGCCTATATGGCGTTGTACCTATGGCTTCTTTTGGGGACGTTCGACAGGCCCACAAGATCTGGTCTAACGTCTTATGCCAATTTTTTGGCTTCTTCCCAACATGCTTTTTTATCAAGCCAATCACTACTTTGTTCGCTGCTTCGACTTGACCATTTGCCTGTGCATAATAAGGCGTTGATGTTAGGAGTTTAAAACCCGTTTCCTAAGCGAATTCCTGCATCTTTCGACCAGTGAAAACTGATCCTTGATCAGTAGTTATAGTCTCAGGGATTCCATATCTAAAGATAATGTTCTTTTGAATAAATTCAATGACATTTTCTTGGTCTACATTGACTAAAGGGATAGCTTCGATCCACTTAGTAAAATAATCAATGCCTACTGTTGTACCCCAAAATTTGCCCTCCCATATTCTTCAAGAATTGCAAAGTCAAAGCTTCAAACATCTCCCCAAGGGTTGCACAGTGTAAGGGCCTCCTAACAGTCAAAATTAGGGTTTTGGTTCTGGCAAAGAAAATGAAGTTTCCAAAGGTCCAATCAAGTCTCACATGCCTATAAATATGGTCAAGCATCCTCATACCAAGTTTCAAGACTTTCAGCACAAAATTGCACAGTCAAAAACCCTAATTGCACTACAGTCAACTGTAGGGGCAAAATGGTCATTTGACAGTCAAAAGTCCAAATTTTTGGTCAACATCTCATTTTGAAGCCACAAACATCATTTGATCAATGCTTGATCATGATTCTCAAAGCTTGGCTCAAAAATCATCAAGATGCAAAAGTTTCCATATTTGGACAGTTGAAAAAGTCAACTGTAAATTGACCAGGGCATAACTTTCACATGGATTATCAGAAAAATTCCATCCAAAGCTCATTTTGAATATAAAGACATTTCCTAAAACTCCTCTTCATACTTCAAGTCCAAGAAATGCTCTCACAAAAAGTTATCAATTTCAACATTATAGGTCATTTTTAAAAGTCAACAAAAAGGGACTTTAAGTCAAAGGCCATAACTTGAGATTGGTAAATCAAAATGACATGGGACCAAAGACATTGGTTAGAGGACTCAAAGAAATTTCCAAAATGTCCAAGAGAATGAGCAAAGCTTAAAAATTGAGCAAGTTATGCCTTGTGGAAGTTGGGAAATTTTTGGATATTTGAAAAGTCAACATTGATTCAAATGACCTAAAAATGCTAATGGGCCTCTTTTTCTTCCACAATTCATCATCCAAGGAATGTGCACGACCATTTGGCCCAAAGGGAAGTTTTTATCATTTTTATTTTATTTATTTGGATTTTTAATTATCAATAATTCATTTAATTAAAATAAATAGGTGAAAAATACTAAACCTAATCTTTTGAATCTTTTTGTGCATAAAATAATCTCAATATTTCGTGTACAATCAAATATGGAAGGAATTAGGGTGATTGGATGTGATTGAAGCCAAAAAGCATGAAAAAAGATTTGGAAAATTATGGCTTGAAAATCAAATATTGCATAATCAATTCAAGGATTCTTTGATCAATTTTTTCAACTCTAATCATTCACAGGTACATATACAAGCTAACCCTATTCAGAAAGGACTCCAAGCTGCGCCATAGACAAGAAACAAAACTTGAGTTTTTGCCAAGAAAGTTGAAAACTGAAAACCAGGTTTTAGGGCTTTTCAAGGTCAAATAATCGCTCCAATAGCTTGCCAAGGTTGCCAGGAAACGATTCCAATCAAGAACTTTGTCCCATACTCGAGGAGGTGGTATATCTGAGTCCAGCTTTGCACGAAAAATTCCATGGTTGAATCATGAATCTCATGCATTTTTCTTGCGTTTTCTTTATTGATTCATGTTCCTTGATTAATTCTAAAGCTAACCACATTATTTGATTGAGTTTTTATGTGCCATATACAAATCTGCCATTGTTATATTCTAGGGTTTTGCAAGCTTTGAATTGGGCGTTTTTTAACGCTGTAAAATTAGGACCTCACAGTACCATAACTGGATTCAGCGTGCTTGGATGAAGAGTACACGACCCTCGCGCCCAATTTATATGGCCGGACGGCCTAATCGTTATTTTCAGATATGGCATGTTTTGGGGGGGTTCAAAACCCCCGCTAACCACTTTCTATTTTCAGGAAATAAACAAGCCAAGGAAGAAGAAGGGTGCGTGGCCATCAGTAATTGGTTGATTCAAATTTTTCGCGCGAAAGGAGCACTAACTCGTGTTTTCTTTTATATTAATTTATTGTTATTCAATATACAGCGCGTGTAGAGTGGCTCAGTGGCAAGCAGGCTTAGTGGTAACCCCTGGGACCTGGGTTCGAATCCCAGGTCCCCCACCCCTTTCACATTATTTTTCTACTAATGCTTATGTGCAGCTTCAGTATTGAAGACCACCATACATCATCAAAATCAAACCATCCACTTGGCCAATGGAAGCGATCAGAAGGCCATGATCTGAAGGAGCATGGTAAACCCCAGTCAACGCACTTACACGCTATCCTGGAAAGTCAATCAGGCCTTGAAACCTTGGGCCAAAATTGCTACAATTACACCTCCACATTAGGGGCAGAACCCCCTAGGTTTGCAACATCTTTCTCTATTTTATGTCATTTTTTTCATTTGGATTCAATTATTTCTATTTTACTTTAAATCTTTATAATTATTATTTTCATAATATAAAAAACACAAAACAAAAATCAGAAAGGACAAAATAAATATATTTATTTATTTTAATATTTTGTAAATAAAACCTTTATTAATTAATTAGTTTTAATCTAGGGTTAATCTTAATATTTTTCAATAAAATCTAAAATTGGTAGAATTAGGGTTTCTAGTATTTTTTTCATCTTTTTTTTATTTTGCTATATTAATTATTAATTCTTAATTATTTATATTTATAAATCAAGTTGTAATTAATTAATTAGGATTAATTTTAGATAATTGTCATATTTTCTTAATAAGTTAAAAATAGTTAGAATTAGGGTTAAGTTTCATTTAATTCTCATAAAAGTCATAAATACCAAAAATCTCAAAAAATAATTTCCTTTTCTTTTTAATTTCAATTAATTTAATCGTTCAATTTAATTTAATTTCTTTAAAGGGGTCCAACGCCCTCGTTTCCACTCTTAATTTAATTCGCACGTTTACTTTCTTTTCGTATAATTATTTATGTACCTCTCCCAGAGCCTTGTAAATACTTATCTTTCGCACCTTTACTTTATTTATTTACTTTCTGTCAAATCGGGTTCTGGAAATTTTGGCGATGTGGACCCGTGCCTTTTGTAATAGCCTTAGAACTTTTATTTCTCGCAATATTTTAACTGTTAAACAAATGCATGCAAGAATGAATGACAAAATAAAAACAAACGCGTAGATCACCAATACATGAACAAGACAAAATATCTGAAAACGACACACAAATCACACACCACCCCTAGGGTACGCCTCACTGTTGCCTTGCCTCGAAAGGTGATCGTCGAGTAGAGGATGTCTTTGTAAGTCCTCATGATCCGGGAACCTGGCATGAGGGTAGCTTCTAAGGTGTCTTCCCATTGCTCTGGTGATCACCATGTCCCTACCAACTCGAATTGACCCGAACACCTCCAACGGTGGTGCTACCTACCTCTCAATGGTGGGATGACACTACTTTAAAGGACATTTACACAGACGAATTCCTTAGGGTAGGTAGACGACTCTAGATACTTGCTCTAAATTTCAAAACAAATTCAAAATACTTTTCACACCAACACATTTTCAAAAAGCTTTCGAAAGCAATTTTTCAAACACTCTTGAGGACCGATACAAGAGTCGAACTGGAATTTTCAAAGAAACTTTTTAAAACCCACAGTTGAAAAGCAAACAAACCATTTTTGAAAACACAAGTGAGCAAGTATCTAAGAGCCCATGGATAACCATGGATAGAAAGGGTGCTAACACCTTCCCTTTCTATAACCTACCTCCCGAACCGAGAGCAATCTCTATAAGGAATTTTTCTGTGCTTTTGTCCTTTCCAGTTGGAGAAAATAAAAGACGGTGGCGACTCTTGCTTCCGCGACATTTCGCGAACCAGCGTTAAACAGTCAGTTCCAGATCCACCGATCACAGAACTGGCAATTCTGCTGGGGATACTTATAAAGTGAGGTGTACCTTAGGACTAAGATCACTGTGTTTTCAATTGCTTTCCTTGTTTGCTTTATTATTGTGGGTTGCTTGGGAGTTCTATAGATCCTAACCCGGATCTGGGGATACCTTCTTAGAAAGTAGCAACAAGGCTGTGAGGGAACTGTGCAGGGTATACCGACATGGTTGAAACAGTCTTCTACGTTGATGTGGCACTTTGGTGTGTACCGGTAACCCTTGAGTTCAGTCAAGGAGAGTACGGGGCCTCCGCGTGGTGTCATGAAGCATCAACAGACCTTAGGAACCTTAATTGAACTATCTTGGCCTCTTTAGGGTAGTGAGATAACTGACTTTGGTGCAGTCCGAGGTTGGTTGATACTCGATACTACACTCAATTGAGGGTTGCTTTCCTGGAATATTTCGGTCGCCAGTTCAGTGGCTAAATCGAAACGATGAACAATGAAAGCAATCCAATGATATTGGGACCCTTAGAACCCGATTACTTCTAATAGGACAGGTTGAACCCACCAACTTCAAGAGGGTACTACCCAGACCCCATGCTGGCCTTAAACCCTAAGGGCTTGTCTTGTGTGCCTTGTGTGCCTTACATGTCTGTCTTTGTAAATATCTGTGGTGTGTTTAATCATAGCATCATGACATCATCCAGCATCATATGCATTGACTAACCATTTCAGGGGTTCAAATCTTCACCTTTGTTCTTGTTTTGTAGGACATGGAAACTGTTCGTAGAAAGACAATTCAAATCAGTCTTGTAAAGATCCCTCCTCAGCTTAAGGAACTTATATCCAGGATTCCCGAGAGCTCTTCATTCAGTGAAAGACATGGAAGACTCATCAGCTTGGTCAATACCAACATTGAGGAAGATATGATAAAGGTCCTGTTCCAATTCTTTGACCCTCTGCATCACTGTTTCACCTTCTTGGATTATCAGCTGGTACCTACATTGGAGGAGTTCTCCGGGCTCTTGAAGATCCCTATCCTTGATCAACTGCCCTACAACGGTACGGAAAAGGAACCCAAGCTTGAAGATATTGCTAAAGCCTTGCACCTACAGTCATCTGACCTCAAGGGACATTGGGAAGTTAGAAGTGGTATCAAAGGGTTCTTAGCCAGGTTTCTGTTTGAAAAGGCCCATGAATGTTGGAACTCCCTTGACTTACAAGCTTTTGAAGAAGTTGTGGCCCTCCTTGTCTATGGTTTGGTGTTGTTCCCTAACCCAGATCAGCTTATAGATATCAGTGATGTCCAGATCTTTATGTCCAGGAATCCTGTACCTACGTTGCTGGGGGACATCCTCCACTCATGTTACACTCGAACCATGAGAAAAAGAGGTGTCCTTATGTGTTGCACTCCTCTCCTGGGAAGGTGGTTTATTTCGCACCTTCCACAATCAGTTTTGAAGAACGAGCGGGGTTTGAGATGGTCACAACGGTTGATGACTCTCACACATGCAGATATACATTGGTGCCCTAGGCCCAGAGAAGATGTCACTATCATTGATCGTTGCGGGGAGTACCCTAATGTTCCTTTACTTGGAATCAGAGGAGGTATTACTTACAACCCATGCCTGGCTTGGAGACAGTTTGGTTATGCTCGAAGGGATGGTCCTCATGACATGATAATTCCTGACATAGTTTTTGACTTCGACAACGATACTCAAGGACTTCGCCAGAGATTTATCAGAGCCTGGAGGATACCAAGTAGGATAGACAGTAAGACATTGGGGCACAGGAACTCCATCCCGTTGGAACCTTATCTCAAGTGGGTACGAGCCCGCTCCCAGAAGTTAGTGATGCCTTATCCCCATATGCTCCCTGTGATCAAAGAGCCAGTCTTGGAAGGAGAAGTGTCCTACACTATTCAGCACCCTGATATGCCCACATCCTGGGAAGAGATGCAGAAGAGCTGGATCCAGCTTAAGGAAGAACAGAATTCTCTTGAGACCAGTCTACATGCTAGTGAAAAGATGGTCTTAGAGCTCACCCGCCTGTTGCATGAGGAGAGGAATCTCAACACTTACATAGCTCCAAAGAGGATGCGTAGTATATTTTGGGATTGATTTGCTTTTGTATTATTTTGCCCATGAGGCTTTGATGTACTGAACAATTATTTCCTTAATGATAACGTGCGTTCCTTTTTGTCTACAACAAATTTGAACTTTCGAACCCTTGAATGCATTGCATAAACACATATCATTCATCATGTGCATAGCAGGTTTTTCTTCTTTTCAGGTTGCTTACAGTTCTTCGCTATTTATTTCAGCATCATGAATCCTGACTCATCATCAACTGAGATTTCCATCAAGGCTCTTCAGGCGCAGAACGCGTAATTTCAGGAACTAATCATGGGTTTGGCTCAGGGCCAAGAAGAGTTGAAGGCTCTGCTCCTGAAGAAGGAAAAGAAGAAGAAGAGGAGAACTGTCCTTTTTAACTCGGGCCGAAGGTTTGGCAATACTCTGCAAAATGAAGAGGCTGGTTCTTCCATTGGCAAGGGTACTCCTCAAGCGGAAAAAGGTCCTAGTCCGGTAGTCTCTGACAACGAGACTGATTTTGATGAAGAGCAATATCTGAAGGGGTGAAAAACACAAGAAGGGGGGGTTGAATTGTAAAACTCGAATCTTAAAGCAAATGACAAGATATTTTTATCCTGGTTCGTTTGATCTCAAACTACTCCAGTCCACCCGTCAAGGTGATTTCGCCTCTCTCCAACGAGGTCTTAATTCACTATATTCAACTGAATACAAATCTGCTTTAACAACTGCTAAAGCCTTCTTGATTCAAACCACAATCCGGTTTGTCAAGGCAACACTTTCTTACAAAGGTATAAACAAATGTGTGTGAATGTTTTCTATAAAACTATATCACAACTGTGATGTTTACACAAATGAAGCTTAGAAACTTAGAATGCTAAACACTAATGGAGTATCAGAGTTTGTTGGTTTAGCAAAACTGGTAGATGAAGATTATTGATCAGCTTTGTGCGTGTATATAATTGGAGAGCATTAGCCATGATAATCTTCGAAGCTTGGTTTATATAGCACTTGAGAAGATGAACGTTGAAGCAAATATTCTTGATTCAATGCTAATAACAAGCTTTCCTTTTTGAGCAGATCTTGTCTAGAATGAAGCCGTTGGAATTAATTAGCGTTCAATGCACAGTACCGTTGCTTCTTCAATGCACGTTCTGGCTTGGCTCATTCTGATTCTGCTTCGCTGCTGATGAACTATTGATTCTGTATCAGAGTGTTTTACGCGCAGTTCTGTTCATCAAGCTTCAGCATGTGCAAGCGTTGATCATCTGATCTTGACGTTCTGATTCAGCAACTTCTGATGCTGGTGTATGAAATCATATTCTGATGCTGAAAACGTGATCTTGCTTATTTTAATCAGCATATCTGCAAATCAGAGCATAGTAATTTTAGGCAGCATATAATTCAATCATGAAATATTTAAGTACTATATCTTTTCACTTTGTTATCATCAAAACTTAAATATAGGGTACTAGATTCAAACATTGTTCTAACAATCTCCCCCTTTTTGATGATGACAAAAACTAGATATTTTAAATGAAAAAATAACGTGAAAAGGTATCAGAGCTATGTATCAGAATAAGAAGTAAAGAGAAATCAGAGTTTAAGAGATACTCCCCCTGAGTTTGTTACTTCCCTTTGATATGCGTGTTCTTCAGGATCAGATCTTTTTCTATCTTTGAGCATCAGATTGAGCAGAGCTTCAGAGCTTTTCCTGTCAGAGCTTTGCTTCGGATCAGAGTGTTAGGTCGATCAGAACTTCATATTTGATCAGAGCAACATGAGCTTCTACATCTTGATCAGAGCTTCTAGCTTCTAGTCTTCATAATGTTCAAGAGCTTCCTTTTGCCTGTAGACTTAAAAACAAAACAGAAAAACATTTCAAGTAATAGGGTTAGAATGTTTGAGAGTTTCTGTCTAGTTAGCCGTTATTGATTTTAAATATCATTCTTGTTCTCCCCCTTTTTGTCAGCAATCAAAAAGTGTTAGTGATGTGCTAAAACAATTTAGATCAGAAAAACAAATTATATTAAAATAGTTCAGAGCAAAAGAACATTACACAAACATAGTCAAAATAGTACAACAGAAAATGAAGAAAAACATAGAGAATGTCATGCATGAAAAAAAATTTTAAGGTTGTGGGGGCATGCGAGAGAACAGGCTTTCCAGCATTGCTTGAATCTTTTCAGAAGTTTCATTCTGCTTCTGAACCATGGTGACAACAGTGTCAATCTTGCTGTCCTGAATTCATTCTTGCTTCCATCTTCTGATCATTCTCTTCCATCCGCTGCTGTAGACGCAAGTCATTCAGCCTGAGTTCTTCCAGAGCCTGCCTGTCCAAGGCAGCTTGAGAACTTTCAGAGGGAGGAAGCTTCTCAGAACTTTCAGCTACATCTTCTGCTGGATTTTCTTCCTGAAGGGTCTTGTCTTCTTCTGATGGTTGAACAGGAAGTGTGCCAAATTGATCTTCACCCTCTGACCAATAAAGTAGATCAGAAATTGCTGATCCACGTTTATATAATCAGGAGAGCTTGTTGGCTTCCTGTGATTGAAACAGCCCAGAACAATCTTGGCCCACACTCTGCAGTGATCCTTCAGATCCTTAATTTTGCTGCTGGGAAATCCAAGAGTGAAAATGCAGTTGGCTACCACACCTATATCAGGGCATCTGTCAGCCATGTCCACACAACGGACTCCACCACCACTTTGACCGATTAACCTAGCAATGAGGTCTTCAGAAATTACTATCTTCTTTCCCATGACAGAAGAGATGACTAGATGTTTATGAATCTTGGCGTGAATCCAAAATTCCTTGACAAGCTCTGGGAAGGTTGGTCCAACCAATCTATCAAAATACCTCTCCCACTTTTGAGCTTTAATTTCCTCAGTTAGGTCAAATCCATTATCCTTCAAACTTTCGAAATCGATGATTAACTCAGAGAGAACCTCAAGATTCTTTACCGGTGTGAGAAGAGTTCTGGTAGGCACCTGATATTGCTCAGAGGTTTCTTTCTTCTGATTTCCTGCAGAAATGCTGGAGGATGCCATTGTTCTCACACAAAAAGCTTGAGAATGATTTGAGAGAAAAAAGGGTTTTAAGAAGATAACTCAGAAATATGCAGAGAATACTTAAGAGATTATGAGAAAGCGTAAAGAATAAGAATGAAGAATAATGTGCTTAAATAAAGATTTCAAAAATTATTTTGAAAAATTAAACGTTTTTAAGAGAGAGAAGAAAATAATGATTGCCATTAACAAGCGTGATTACTTTTGCATTAAATGCTTGCTGATTTTGGGGGATTTGAGAAAGATACTTAAAAACGGTTACCAGACATGTGTCTCAATGCACCCAATCAGCGCTTTGCCTTCTCAGAAGCGTGCACGCGTTCTGCTTCAGGGATTTGCTGATGATTGGATGACACTTGTTTGATGTAGTGATCAGCACGTCTGTATTTGAGATTAGACTCTCAGATCTTTAGACTTGCCTCTGATACAATCTGCATGTTCTATCTTTCTGAAAGAAGATTGATCAGAAGTTCACAGTAATATAATTACATTCTGAAGATAAATACATGGAATTAAAACATTTTCATTCTGGGCATACTTTCATGCTGAGATGTTTCAGAATGAAATTGAACCTATCTTCTGAAAGGGGTTTAGTAAAGATATCAGCCCATTGATGGTCTGTATCTATAAATTTCAAGTTTAAAATACCTTTCTGAATATAGTCCCTAATGAAATGATGTTTTATTTCTATATGCTTAGCTCTAGAATGTAAAATAGGATTCTTACTTAAGCAAATAGCAGAAGTATTATCACAAAGAATAGGAATGTTACTCTCAAAGATCTGGAAGTCTTCAAGCTGACTTTTCATCCAGAGCATCTGTGTGCTACATCCAGCTGCTGCTATGTACTCAGCTTCTGCTGTTGACAGAGCAATTGTTGATTGCCTTTTGCTGGACCACGAGATCAGATTTTCTCCCAGAAACTGGCAGCTTCCAGAAGTACTTTTTCGTTCCACTCTATCTCCAGCAAAATCAGCATCGCAGTAGCCTACTAAGCTGTAATCACTAGATTTTCTATAAAACAAACCCAGATTAGTAGTACCTTTCAGATACTTGAAAATTCGCTTAACAGCTGTTAAGTGAGATTCTCTAGGATCTGATTGGAATCTAGCACAAATACATACGCTGAATAAAATATCAGGTCTTGAAGCAGTCAGATAAAGGAGAGAACCAATCATACCTCTGTAGACTTTCTGTTCTACGCTTTTGCTTACCTCTTCTCTTTCCAGAATGCACGTGGGATGCATTGGAATCTTTGATGGCTTACATTCTGAGAGGTCAAATTTCTTCAGAAGATCTCTGATGTATTTGCTCTGATGAATGTAAGTTCCCTCTGGAGTTTGATTGATCTGAATTCCTAGAAAGAACTTCAGTTCCCCCATGAGGCTCATCTCAAATTCTGCCTGCATACACTTAGCAAATTTTCTTCCAAGAGAAGGATTAGTAGAACCAAAAATAATATCATCAACATAAATTTGACAGACTAAAATGTCACTCTTAACTGTTTTACAGAATAGAGTAGTGTCCACTTTCCCTCTGGTGAATTCATTTTCAAGCAGAAAGTTACTTAGCCTTTCATACCAAGCTCTGGGGGCTTGTTTCAGACCATACAGTGACTTTTTCAGTTTGAAAACATGTTCTGGATGTTTTGTATTTTCAAAACCTGGGGGTTGGTGAACATATACTTCTTCTTCTATATAACCATTTAAGAATGCACTTTTGACATCCATCTGATACAGAGTGATGCCTCTATTAACAGCAAATGAGATTAAAAGTCTGATAGATTCTAACCTGGCGACTGGGGCAAAGGTTTCTGTATAGTCTATCCCCTCTTGCTGACTATAACCTTGTGCAACCAGTCGTGCCTTGTTTCTGACGACTTCACCTTGTTCATTAAGCTTGTTTCTGAACACCCATCTTGTTCCAATGATGTTGAATCCTTTTGGTCTGGGAACGAGATCCCATACGTCGTTTCTGGTGAATTGATTCAGCTCTTCTTGCATTGCCAGAATCCAGTCATTGTCCAGAAGTGCTTCATCAATAGAAGAAGGTTCAATCAGAGACACAAGTCCCATCAGAGTTTCTTCAGAGTTTCTGAAGCTTGCTCTTGTTCTGATTGGATCTTCCTTTCTTCCTAGGATAGTCTCTTCTGGGTGATCCAAACTGCTTCTGGGTAATCTCTTCTGAGGTTGATCAGCAGCAGTTGTAGGATTTCTAGCATTGCTTCTTTCAGACGTTGAAGGAATGTCTGTGTTGAGAGCTTCTGATGACTTGTCTTCAGAACCTGCAAATTCAATTTCTATACCTGCAAGATTTTCATTCTGCTTTGACTTTTCAGAGTCAAGCTTGTCATCAAAACGAACACTGATTGATTCTTCCACAATCTGTGTTTCTGTATTGTATACTCTGTACCCTCTTGAGCGTTCAGAGTATCCTAACATAATACACTTCTGTGCCTTAGAATCAAACTTGTTCAAATAATTCTTAGTATTTAACATATAGCAAGTACATCCAAATGGATGAAAATACGAAATGTTGCGCTTTCTGTTCTTCCACAATTCATATGGAGTCTTTTCCAGAATAGGTCTTATTGAGATTCTATTCTGAATGTAGCACGCTGTGTTTATTGCCTCTGCCCAGAAAGTCTTAGCAACGTTTGTCTCATTGATCATGGTTCTGGCCATTTCTTGCAATATTCTGTTCTTTCGTTCTACAACTCCATTTTGTTGGGGAGTTCTAGGACAAGAGAAATCATGCAGAATGCCTTTGTCATTAAAGAATGACTCAAAATCTTTATTTTCAAATTCTCCACCATGATCACTTCTGACTTTAACGATTCTAAGATCTTTTTCATTCTGAACTTGGTTACAGAAGGTAACAAACATAGAGTGTGACTCGTCCTTGTGTCTTAAGAACTTTACCCATGTCCATCTGCTATAGTCATCTACGATTACTAACCCATACTTCTTGCCACTGACAGAAGCAGTTTTAACTGGTCCAAATAAGTCAATGTGCAGAAGTTCTAATGGCTTAGAGGTAGAAACAACATTTTTGGATTTAAAAGAAGGTTTTGCAAATTTGCCTTTCTGACATGCTTCACACAGAGCATCTGAATTGAACTTCAAATTTGGAAGTCCTCTGACCAGATTGAGTTTGTTAATCTGAGATATTCTTCTCATACTAACATGCCCCAATCTTCTGTGCCAGATCCACTGCTCGTTGTTAACAGACAGAAGACATTTTACGTTCTGACTCTTTAGTTCAGAAAGTTTGATTTTGTAAATGTTGTTTTTCCTCTTTCCATTAAACAGGATAGTCCCATCTTTCTGACTAACAGCTTTACATGATTTTTGATTAAAGATTATATCATAACCGTTATCACTTAATTGACTTATGGATAACAGATTATGCATCAATCCATCTACTAGTAGAACATTATTAATAGAGGGAAGATTTCCGTTACCTACAGTTCCAGAGCCAATTATCTTTCCCCTCTGATTGCCTCCAAAGCCAACGTGGCCTCCAGGCTTAAGTTCCAGGCTTTGGAACATATGCCTTCTTCCCGTCATGTGTCGTGAGCAGCCAGAGTCCAGGTACCATGACTGGTGTTTCTGACTTGCTGCTAAAGATATCTGCAACATGTATTATTTTATCCTTAGGTACCCAGATCTTCTTGGGTCCTGATTTGTTAGTTTTACCAAAACTCTGGTTGAATTTTGGTTTCACAGAGTGATTACTACTAGTATATTTGATGTCATGTGTGTGACCATACACAAAGTGTGAATTTAGAGGAGTGTGTTTAATGGTTAAATCCATGACATTTTTAGGTGTAGGAACCTTACCTAGGTATCCTATTCCTTTCCTGCCGTTTCTGCTAACTCCATAGATCATTGAAGCCATTCTGCTTCTATCTATGCTTTTAGCAAGGAACTTCTGGAAACTATGATCATACTCCTTGATGATCTCATCAGCGTTGCTGGGAGTTTCAGTAATTGGTTCCTTCTGAGAGTTTTGTAAAGAGTTTTCTAATTTTGAAATTTTATCTCTCAGCTCAGAGTTTTCCAATTTGAGACTCTCATACTTATTAGAGTCAGATTCAAGAGTCCTTTTCAGGTCTCTGAATTTAGCTCTAATCTGCTGATAGCGTTCCAGAATTTCATTGAGGCTTTCAGCAAGTTCAGCCTTTGTAAAATTAACAGCGAAGTTAGGGAATACCTCTTCTGTGTCTGATTCTGAGTCTGATTCAGAAGCTTCACTGTCATCTGGAATGTTAGCCATGAGCGCTATGTTTGCCCTTTCATCATCTGATTCTGAGTCAGCTTCAGACGAGTCAGAGTCATCCCATGTGGCCATGAGACTTTTCTTCTTCTCTCTTCCAAACTTCTTTTTGGGCTTTTCCCTCTGAAGCTTTGGACCGTCACTCTTGTAGTGTCCTTGCTCATTGCACTCGTAGCAGATGATGTCTTTTGTATTTGGCTTCTTGCTACCTGAGGATCCTTCAGATCTTCTGTATCCAGAGGAAGAATCTGTCCTTCTGTATCTGGAAGAAGACTCGTTCTGATCAGATCTTCTGTGATTCCTGAACTTCCTTTGTCTTTGCTTCCACAGTTGATTTACTCTTCTGGAGAGAAGGGAAAGTTCGTCTTCTTCTGATGAGGATCCATCAGATGTTTCTTCAACTGCCTGCAAAACTTTAGATTCAGATTTTCTGTTAGATTTTAAAGCTATAGGCTTACCTTGCTTCTGAGGCTCGTCAGCTTCTAGCTCTATCTCATGACTTCTGAGGGAGCTTATAAGTTCCTCCAGAGTGATTTTGTTGAGATCTTTCGCCAGCTTCAGAGCAGTAACCATAGGCCTCCACTGCTTGGGTAAACTTCTGATTATCTTCTTGACATGGTCAGCAGTAGAGTATCCTTTGTCCAGAACTTTGAGACCAGCTACCAGAATCTGGAATCTAGAGAACATAGTTTCAATGGATTCAGAATCTTCCATTTTAAACGCCTCATACTTCTGAATGAGCGCCAGAGCTTTTGTTTCTTTGACTTGAACGTTTCCCTCATGCGTCATTCTGAGAGAATCAAAGATGTTCTTAGCTGTGTCTCTGTTGGAGATCTTCTCATACTCAGTATAGGAGATGGCACTGAGGAGGATGGTTCTGGCCTTATGGTGATTCTTGAAGTCACGCTTTTGTTGATCAGTCATTGATTTTCTTTCAATCTTCTGACCAGTTGCATTCACAGGGTGCGTGTATCTATCTGTCACCATATCCCACAGATCAGCATCATGTGCTAGAAAGAAGCTTTCAATTCTGTCTTTCCAGTAATCAAAGTTTTCTCCATCAAAAACTGGAGGTTTGCCGCTGAATCTGTCTCTATCCTCATTATTGTCATTGCTGAAATGAGAGTTGTTTCCTGCCATTGTGTTTTTCTGACGCTGGATCTTGTACTGACACGGTTAGGTGTTTTAGCTCAGAACCAGGCGCTCTGATGCCAATTGAAGGGGTGAAAATCACAAGAAGGGGGGGTTGAATTGAAAAACTGGAATCTTAAAGCAAATGACAAGATATTTTTATCCTGGTTCGTTTGATCTCAAACTACTCCAGTCCACCCGTCAAGGTGATTTCGCCTCTCTCCAACGAGGTCTTAATTCACTATATTCAACTGAATACAAATCTGCTTTAACAACTGCTAAAGCCTTCTTGATTCAAACCACAATCCGGTTTGTCAAGGCAACACTTTCTTACAAAGGTATAAACAAATGTGTGTGAATGTTTTCTATAAAACTATATCACAACTGTGATGTTTACACAAATGAAGCTTAGAAACTTAGAATGCTAAACACTAATGGAGTATCAGAGTTTGTTGGTTTAGCAAAACTGGTAGATGAAGATTATTGATCAGCTTTGTGCGTGTATATAATTGGAGAGCATTAGCCATGATAATCTTCGAAGCTTGGTTTATATAGCACTTGAGAAGATGAACGTTGAAGCAAATATTCTTGATTCAATGCTAATAACAAGCTTTCCTTTTTGAGCAGATCTTGTCTAGAATGAAGCCGTTGGAATTAATTAGCGTTCAATGCACAGTACCGTTGCTTCTTCAATGCACGTTCTGGCTTGGCTCATTCTGATTCTGCTTCGCTGCTGATGAACTATTGATTCTGTATCAGAGTGTTTTACGCGCAGTTCTGTTCATCAAGCTTCAGCATGTGCAAGCGTTGATCATCTGATCTTGACGTTCTGATTCAGCAACTTCTGATGCTGGTGTATGAAATCATATTCTGATGCTGAAAACGTGATCTTTCTTATTTTAATCAGCATATCTGCAAATCAGAGCATAGTAATTTTAGGCAGCATATAATTCAATCATGAAATATTTAAGTACTATATCTTTTCACTTTGTTATCATCAAAACTTAAATATAGGGTACTAGATTCAAACATTGTTCTAACAATATCCTCCTGCAGAAGACAAATACAAGCAGTTGGAAGACAGGTTGAATGCTATGGAGATACAACAGGTACCTGGGCTGGATTTTGGAGATCTGGGTTTGTCAACTGGTGTGATCATTCCTCGTAAATTCAAAGCACCATCTTTCACTAAGTACGACGGGGCGTCTTGTCCCAAGCTACATCTCAGGTCCTATGTTCGGAAGATTCAACTGTACTCAGTGGATAAGAATTTGTGGATCCACTTCTTCCAGGAGAGTCTTTCAGGGACTCATCTCGAATGGTTCTATCAGCTGGATGGGACCAAGGTTCGTAACTGGGAGGAGTTGGCTACTGCTTTCTATAAGCAGTATCAATATAATGCCGACCTTACCCCTACATGTACCCAACTCCAGGGTATGTCGTTAGGATCAAGTGAAGGTTTTAAAGAGTACGCTCAGAAGTGGAGGGATCTGGCTGGCAGGGTGCAACCTCCGTTGACTGATCGGGAGTTGGTAGACATGTTCTTGGGGACCCTATCTGGGCCATTTTTCAACCATCTTATCGGGAATTCGTCTGCAGGGTTCACTGATCTGATTCTGACTGGAGAGAGAATTGAGGCTGGGTTGAAGTCTGGTAAGATTCCGAAGGGTGCATCGTCTATTTCTGAGAAGAAACCCTTCAAGAAGGAGGCTAGTGCTGTATATGGCTCTAGAAGACAAGAGAAATCTGAGCGCCGCCAATCTGTCAGTGCGGTGATGATTGCTAAGCCTGCTGCCACTCCTCGGCCAACCAATCCTCAAAGGGCTGAAAGACCCCGGAGAGAGTTCACCCGTTTAAGCATGACCTTATCGCAGATCCTGCCACAGTTGCTATCCACCAATCTAGTGACTGTCAGAGAGGCCCCCAAAGCTGTAAACACTGCCTCTCCGAAGTACAACCCAAATGCTCGTTGTGCTTACCATTCTGATAGCCCGGGGCATTCCACTGATGATTGTTGGGCATTAAGGAGTAAGGTGCAAGACCTTATTGACGCGAAAGAGATACAGTTCAAAGCGCCTGAGAGGCCGAATGTGGTGACTGCTCCTATGCCTCAGCATGGGGTAAATGTTGTTGATGAAGAGGTGTACGCTGTTTCTGTGGACGATCTAGCCACTCCCTTAATAACTGTCAAGAAGAACCTACTGCTGGCCGGTTTATTTCCGGGTTGTAGTGAGGGTTGCCTGTTCTGTGCTGTTTCCCTATCTGGTTGTCCCTTGCTGAAGTTAGGCATCCAAAGCCTGATGGACAGTAAGGAGATTCTGTTCAAGAAGTCTGCTGTTCGGTTGGTTCCGGGAGAAGAAGTTTCTGTGGTTACCAGATTCAATAATCCAATCAAGGCTCTCCCGAAGAAGCCTGTCCAAATCATGACTGTTGCACCTGTGGTTATTACTGTTCCGGGGCCTCTCCCCTACGTATCTGATAAGGCTGTCCCCTGGCACTATGGGGCAGATGTGTATGTGAATGGAATCAAACAAGAGTTCAACACTGGCGCCAGTATCTGCGATATCACTGGCCCAACCAAGGTTACCCGCAGTGGTAGGCTCTTCTCGCCTGACATTGCACCGCCCGCTACTCGAAGACCCCTCCTCATAACACCTACAAGTGTACCTGTTCCTGTTGCTGATCAAGTTGTTTCCCCTGCCGCCGAGTCGTCTAATGCTCGGGGCAAAGGGATTGAAGTTGAGCCTGCCCGGATGGAGGCACCGATACCTATAAATGCTGAGGCCTCCCAACAAGAAATGGAGGAGATTCTAAAGATAATAAAGAAGAGTGACTTCAATGTTGTGGAACAGCTGGGGCATACGCCCTCCAAAATCTCCATGCTCTCCTTATTGCTGTGCTCCGAGGCCCATGCTAAGGCCTTAATCTCATTTCTCAAGACGGCCCATGTGCCACAGGAAACATCTGCAGTTCAGTTCACTGACTGCGTAGCAAATCTGACAGCAGACAACGACTTGGGTTTCTCAGATGCTGACCTGACTGCAAAAGGAAGAGACCACAATGACGCCCTGCATGTCTCTATTGAATGCAGGGGCACTACTCTGGCGCATGTATTGGTGGATACTGGTTCTTCCTTAAATGTGCTACCCAAGAAGGCTTTAGACCATTTGGATTGTGAAGGCCTGGAATTAAAACCCAGCAATATCATCGTCAGGGCCTTTGACGGTTCAAAAAGGATGGTTCATGGAGAGGTTGACATTCCTATTCGTGTGGGCTCTCAGGTGTTTGAATCTACTTTTTATGTGATGGATATCCGTCCATCGTACTCTTGTCTACTGGGTCGACCTTGGATCCATAAAGCTGGGGCAGTGACCTCTACCTTGCACCAGAAGCTGAAGTACCCCGTCAGAGGGAAGATTGTCATTGTGCAGGGAGAGGAGGAGTATATGGTGAGCCATCTGAATTCCTTCAGATACATTGAGATGGATGGGGAGTTTATTGAAACCCCCTTTCAGCATTTCGAGGAGGTGCTTCCAATTTCAGCAGCAGCAGAAACAGCGGTCGAAGAGGATGTTCCCTTGAAGATGGCTTCCCTGAAGGATGCCCGGGCTGTGGTTCAAAAAGGTGAATGTGCTAACTGGGGCAGGCTTCCCGACTTTACACAGAAAACTGACAAATTTGGACTGGGTTTTACTGAAGAGGGTCAGAAAGATATGCGGAAGGCGAAGACCAGAAGACCTCCTGTGCTCATCACAAATCCAGGAGTGAATGCTGTCGGGGAGGATAATGAAGTGGATGAAGCTGAGTTCAATAGCTGGATCTATCCGACGACTGAAGGCGGATTGACCAATTGGATTGTCAAAGACCATACTCCTGTTTCTTTTGTTACGCAGTAATAAACTTCTTTGTTTTGTTATTTATAATAAACAATAAATAAACTCTATGGCCCGGTGTCTTACCCGAGGCACCGTGGTTTCATTTGTGAGGGCATATAAATTGTCATTTCATATATCATAAATGAAAATCTTGGACGTTTTCTCGCATTTCAAATCTTATGCTCCTTTTCTGTCTTTTCTTCCTTTATACATATTTCCAAACAGCTGTATTTACACACACTCACTCGTACAGGTTTCAATCCACTCTGGATCTCACTGGTAACGAATCTGCTACTGCCAGTTATGACTTCGAAAATCCGATCAACTTAGCCGAAGACGAAGGTGAAGATGATTGCGAAGTGCCTGGCGAGCTTGCAAGACTGTTACTTCAGGAAGAGAGGGCAATTCAACCACATGAAGAGCCAGTGGAAACAATAAACTTGGGTACTGAGGCAGACAGGAAAGAGGTAAAGATTGGTGCCAACCTAGAGCTCAGCGTGAAGCAACGGTTGACTAAGATGCTACATGATTATGTGGAGATATTTGCCTGGTCCTACGAAGACATGCCCGGGTTGGATACCGATATTGTAGTCAATCACTTGCCAACTAAGGAAGACTACCCTCCGGTTAAGCAAAAGGTCAGTCGTATGCGTCCAGAGATGTCTGAGAAGATCAAAGCTGAGGTTATGAAACAGTTTGATTTTGGGTTCCTTGCAGTGACTTCTTACCCTCAGTGGGTTGCTAATGTGGTGCCAGTACCAAAGAAAGATGGTAAGGTCAGAATGTGTGTCGATTACAGGGATCTGAACAGGGCCAGCCTCAAGGATGACTTCCCTCTACCTCACATTGATGTCCTTGTTGACAATACAGCTCAGCATAAGGTGTTCTCTTTCATGGATGGTTTCTCAGGTTACAATCAGATCAAGATGGCACCTGAAGACATGGAAAAGACTACATTTGTTACTCAGTGGGGCACCTTCTGCTACAAGGTCATGCCTTTTGGATTAAAGAACGCTGGGGCAACTTACCAACGCGCCATGGTCGCTTTATTTCATGATATGATCCATCATGAGATAGAAGTGTATGTTGACGACATGATCGCAAGGTCCCAAACTGAGGAAGAGCACCTAGATCATCTGCAGAAGTTGTTTGACCGGTTGAAACTGTACAAGCTAAGGTTGAACCCGAACAAGTGCACCTTCGGGGTAAGATCTGGAAAGTTGCTAGGCTTCGTGGTCAGTGATAAAGGTATTCAAGTGGACCCTGCTAAGGTCAAAGCTATTCAAGAGATGCCAGTTCCTAAGACAGAGAAAGAGGTCAGAGGCTTTTTAGGACGCCTGAATTACATTGCTCGGTTCATCTCGCATCTGACTGCTACCTGTGAGCCAATCTTCAAACTGCTGAAGAAAGATCAGGTAGTACGCTGGAATGATGAATGTCAGGCTGCTTTTGACAGAATCAAAGAGTATCTCCAAGAACCACCCATCCTTATGCCACCGGTTGAAGGGAGACCTCTGATATTATACCTGACAGTACTTGACAACTCAATGGGGTGTGTGCTGGGGCAGCATCACGAGTCTGGCCGAAAAGAGCATGCCATTTATTACCTTAGCAAAAAGTTTACCGACTGTGAGACCCGATACTCACTGCTTGAGAAAACTTGCTGCGCTTTGGTATGGGCTGCTCGCCGGCTGAGACAGTATATGCTGACTCACACTACCTTGTTGATCTCAAAGATGGATCCTATAAAGTACATATTCGAAAAAGCTGCTCTGTCTGGGAGAATTGCAAGATGGCAAATGATCTTGACGAAATACGACATTCAGTACATGACCCAGAAAGCCATCAAGGGAAGTGTATTGGCAGACCACTTGGCACATCAGGCCGTAGATGACTATCAGTCAATGAACTTTGAGTTTCCGGATGAAAGCATCATGATAGTAACTGATTGTGAAGTACCTGGACCGGATTAAGGACCTGAGGAAGGATCCCGATGGTCTATGCACTTTGATGGAGCCTCCAATGCTTTAGGAAACGGTATCGGCGCTGTAATCATATCTCCTCAAGGCACTCATACTCCACTCACTGCCCGGCTATGTTTCAACTGTACCAACAACATGGCGGAGTATGAGGCGTGCATCATGGGTCTTCAAGCTGCGATCGACTTAAGGATCAAGTTTCTGAGTGTCTTCGGAGATTCCGCTCTTGTGATCAATCAGATCAAAGGAGAGTGGGATACGAAACATCCGAATCTTATTCCTTACAGAGAATGTGTGTTGACCTTGATCCCCCACTTCACGAAGATAACCTTTGAACCCTTTCCAAGAGAAGAGAATCAGTTAGCGGACGCGTTAGCTATAATGTCTTCTATGTTCAAGGTCAAATGGGATAATGAGGCTCCCCGGATCATCATCTGGAAACTGGACGAACCGGCATACTGTTGTGATCTCGAAACTGAATTGGTGACTGAGAAGCCTTGGTACCATGAGGTGAGGAGATATTTGGAAGCTCAGGAATACCATGAAGGTGCATCTATCAACGATAAGAAGTTCCTGAAGAGGTTTGCAGAAAAGTTCTTCCTTAGCAACGGCATCTTGTATAAACGAAACCATGATTCGACTTTACTGCGTTGTGTGGATAAGACTGAAGCAGAAAGGATCATGGAAGAGCTACATGAAGGGACCTTTGGTACACATTCCAGTGGACATACAATGGCAAAGAAGATCCTTCGGGCAGGGTATTACTGGTCCACAATGGAAGCTGACTGCTACCAACATTCCAGGACATGCCATAAGTGCCAGATTTATGCAGACAAGGTGCATGTTCCTCCAGTTCCTCTAAATGTTCTGACTGCGCCTTGGCCATTTGCAATGTGGGGCATAGACATGATCGGTGAGATTAAACCTACGGCATCTAATGGGCATCGCTTCATCCTAGTGGCGATTGATTATTTTACGAAGTGGGTCGAGGCAGCATACTACGCTACGGTAACCAAGACTGTTGTGGCACGGTTCATTCGGCATAATCAGACCTGTCGATACGGCGTCCCTGAAAGAATTATTACAGACAACGGTACCAATCTTAATAATAAGATGATCACTGAGCTCTGCGAGCAGTTCAAGATACAGCACCACAATTCTTCTCCTTACAGACCGAAGATGAATGGGGCTGTAAAAGCGGCAAATAAAAATATCAAGAAAATCGTGCAGAAGATGACAGTGACTTATAAAGATTGGCACGAGATGTTACCGTTCGCTCTACATGGCTACCGTACCTCAGCTAGGACGTCAACCGGGGCAACTCCTTTCTCTTTGGTTTATGGTATGGAGGCAGTCTTACCAATCGAAGTGCAAATACCCTCTCTCCGGATAATGAAGGATGCAAATCTGAACGAAGATGATTGGATCCAGACACGACTTGATCAGTTAAATCTTATTGATGAAAAGAGACTTGCCGCTATCTGTCATGGTCAAACGTATCAGAAACGGATGATCAGGGCATTTAACAAAAAGGTCAGACCACAAGAATATCAAGTTGGGGATCTGGTAATCAAGCGAATCATCCTTCCTCAGAGTGATCCAAGGGGCAAATGGACCCCTACGTACGAAGGGCCATTTGTGTTTAAACATGTGTTCTCTGGAGGAGCCATGATTCTAACCAACATGGACGGTGACGACCTTCCTCACCCCGCTAATGCAGACATAGTAAAAAGATACTACGCATAAAAAGACCCGCTAGGCTGACATGCCTAGGAAAAACTTAGGGCTTCCCGGTGAACCAAAAGGGTTCGGGCAAAATGAGGGATGAAATAAAAAATCTGTACACCCGGCAAGTCGAAAACCTGAAAAGGCGGCTTGGGCAAAAATGGGTATCCCGGTGGACTGAAAACCCGAAAGGGCGGTCCAGGCAAAAGTTAGGGATAAAGCGTAATACTATGTCTCATTGGATCACTTTGCATCCAGAATCCGGTATCTACATCAAGTTCAGACGGCATTGATCAGTCAGCTTCATCTTCGTTAAGGTCATCAAGTGATGAGACGCTCGAAGTTATAAAGGCAATAACAGAGTTGAAACCCAGTGGGATCATTCATTTCACACAACTGTTTTATTTTCTCTTGTACAAAAATTAGTATAAACTCTTTTGTTCGGCGGCATTCTCTTACTAGGACGTCAGCCTCTTGTACATAAAACGCCTATTTACAGGCAATTCAAAAATCAATACAAATACACTTTTCAGTTAAAATTGCCAATTTGTTTTTCTTTTTCTGTTTTGTTTTGCGAAGAACGTCCAAGGTTCAATTTGTGATATATGCATTGACAATAATTTGCTAACTCATGAATGTTTGCCTACGAAACAAAGGATTAATTACAGGTAACATTAGAAACAGGGGCAATAAAGAGTTGTCTAAGCAATCTAATTGTTCGGTCCTCCAAGGTACCAAGGTAGGTTCAGCTAAAGAACATAACCAGTACGTCCCAATTCCCCAGAGAGTGAGCCAGCAAGCAGTACACTCTCCCCAAGCAAAGCTATTATCAAGCTTAAGGAAGATGGGTATCCTCCAGCAGATCCCAGCATCCCCCAGCAATATACATGAATTCTTAACAAGCATCCCCGGTAATCTTGGTCTAAAGATTGTTCCCCGATGGCATATCAAATATTCAGTGGAGTCCCTTCCAATACAGTTCAAACTTCCCCAGGAGAGTCCAATCCAGGTTCCCCAGGAAAAGTTGGAACCCATCTCCCCAAGCAGTAAGCTTATCCCCAGTAGATTCTGGAAGCTTATCCGCGCAGAGCATGAACGCGTCGCCCGGCTTTATTCTAAGAGTTATTTCCTTACCAGGATATAACTGGGTTATCCTCAGCCAAAAGCCACAGAAAGGTCGTCGTCAACACAGTTCTCTCTTATCCCCAGCAAAGTCTATTAGCACTTCCAACACAACAAGGGTATCCCCAGCAAGTTATTATCAACAACTCAACAAAGTACCTCTCTCCCCACAGAGTATTGCTTCCCAGCAAGATCATTAGAGTACTTTTCTCCCCGCAGAGTAATCCATTCGCCAAGTATATTCCCCAACGGAGTTATCTTCTCCTACCGGTATTCTTGCAGCTCATCCCCAGCGGAGGCAAAATCTATTCTTCAACATCAGCCCAGGAGTGACTTCCCGGCACCCGTCAAGGATTTACTTTCCTAGACAACAAAGATACATTCATAAACATACATCATTATAGCATGCATGTACGCATCATATCTTACAAATCTCATTTATGTTGAGAACATCATTGCCTGATCCATATCATGCATTGCATATGACTGACCTTTACCTTTCAGGAAAAGATTCAGTTAAGTTCTCGGCTATATTTCAAGACCTAGATCGGTTCAGTTAAATCGACTCCAAAGATTTCTTATCCAATCAAAGGCCTTCTCTGGTTCAGTCAGATCGATCCCAAGATCTCCCTGTTTCTTATCCAGTTGAAGACATTTCAAGACCTAGACCGGTTCAGTTAATCGACTCCAAAGATTTCTTATCCAGTCCAAGGCCTTCTCTAGTCCAGCTAAATCGACCCCAAACAGATTTTCCTAATAAAGACTCAGCAGAAGTTATCCAAGGTTCTCTCAATGTTTGCTGTTGAGGTGGTAATCGCCTATGGTTCTCTCCCCGATACTGCGGAGGTGGTAATCCTAGATTTCGCTCAACGATTGCTGTTGAAGTTGAAGTTATCCAAGGTTCTCTCAATGTTTGCTGTTGAGGTGGTAATCGCCTATGGTTCTCTCCCCGATACTGCGGAGGTGTTAATCCCAAATTTCGCTCAATGATTGCTGTTGAGGTTGAAATTATCCAAGATTCTCTCAATGCTTGCTATTGAGGTTGTAATCACCTATGGTTCTCTCCCCGATACTGCGGAGGTGGTAATCCCAGATTTCGCTCAACGATTGCTGTTGAAGTTGAAGTTATCCAAGGTTCTCTCAATGTTTGTTGTTGAGGTGGTAATCGCCTATGGTTCTCTCCCCGATACTGCGGAGGTGGTAATCCCAGATTTCGCTCAACGAGTGCTGTTGAAGTTGAAGTTATCCAAGGTTCTCTCAATGTTTGCTGTTGAGGTGGTAATCGCCTATGGTTCTCTCCCCGATCCTGCGGAGGTGGTAATCCCAGATTTCGCTCAATGATTGCTGTTGAGGTTGAAATTATCCAAGATTCTCTCAATGATTGCTATTGAGGTTGTAATCACCTATGGTTCTCTCCCCGATACTGCGGAGGTGGTAATCCCAGATTTCGCTCAACGATTGCTGTTGAAGTTGAAGTTATCCAAGGTTCTCTCAATGTTTGCTGTTGAGGTTGTAATCACCTATGGTTCTCTCCCCGATATTGCGGAGGTGGTAATCCCAGATTTCGCTCAACGATTGCTGTTGAAGTTGAAGTTATCCAAGGTTCTCTCAATGTTTGCTGTTGAGGTAGTAATCGCCTATGGTTCTCTCCCCGATCCTGCGGAGGTGGTAATCCCAGATTTCGCTCAACGATTGCTGTTGAAGTTGAAGTTATCCAAGGTTCTCTCAATGTTTGCTGTTGAGGTTGTAGTCGCCTATGGTTCTCTCCCCGATCCTGCGGAGGTGGTAATCCCAGATTTCGCTCAATGATTGCTGTTGAGGTTGAAATTATCCAAGATTCTCTCAATGTTTGCTGTTGAGGTTGTAGTCGCCTATGGTTCTCTCCCCGATACTGTGGAGGTGGTAATCCCAAGATTCTCTCAACGATTTCTGTTGAGGTTGAAGTATTCTAAGATTTTCTCAACGATTGCTGTTGAGGTTAAAGTCACCCAAGGTTCTCTCACCGTTCCTGTTGAGGTAGTAACCATCCCTGGTTCATTCATCATTGTTTGAAGCTCCAGATTCAGCTCCTGTAACCAGTCAGGACACATCTATACAAAGCATCTAAAGACCAGCTCCTGCAACATGTCAGGTACTCATTTTTCTTTTGCAAGTACGCAGGTTCTCGCTGAGGAATCTCTTATGCGATTAACATCCAGATGGCATCTATAAGCCCATCCACCTTCCATCATCCCTTAGCATGGCATCTATAAGCCCATCATCCTATCTGTGAATCTCCAAATGGCATCTGTAAGCCCATTCCCTACCATCATACTACTATGTGAGCGCAAATTTCTGGGCACTCTAGTGTTCAATCATCTTCCACCTTCGGATTACGAAAGGCACGTCAGCCAATCTGCATCCTCAGGTTTAAGAAGATTGAACAGGGGCAACTGTTGTACCCCAAAATTTTCCCTCCCATATTCTTCAAGAATTGCAAAGTCAAAGCTTCAAACATCTCCCCAAGGGTTGCACAGTGTAAGGGCCTCCTAACAGTCAAAATTAGGGTTTTGGTTCTGCCAAAGAAAATGAAGTTTCCAAAGGTCCAATCAAGTCTCACATGCCTATAAATATGGTCAAGCATCCTCATACCAAGTTTCAAGACTTTAAGCACAAAATTGCACAGTCAAAAACCCTAGTTGCACTACAGTCAACTGTAGGGGCAAAATGGTCATTTGACAGTCAAAAGTCCAAATTTTTGGTCAACATCTCATTTTGAAGCCACAAACATCATTTGATCAATGCTTGATCATGATTCTCAAAGCTTGGCTCAAAAATCATCAAGATGCAAAAGTTTCCATATTTGGACAGTTGAAAAAGTCAACTGTAAATTGACCAGGGCATAACTTTCACATGGATTATCAGAAAAATTCCATCCAAAGCCCATTTTTAAGATAAAGACATTTCCTACAACTCCTCTTCATACTTCAAGTCCAAGAAATGCTCTCACAAAAAGTTATCAATTTCAACATTATAGGTCATTTTCAAAAGTCAACAAAAAGGGACTTTAATTCAAAGGCCATAACTTGAGATTGGTAAATCAAAATGACATGGGACCAAAGACATTGGTTAGAGGACTCAAAGACCTTTCCAAAATGTCCAAGAGCATGAGCAAAGCTTAAAAATTGAGCAAGTTATGCCTTGTGGAAGTTGGGAAATTTTTGGATATTTTGAAAAGTCAACATTGATTCAAATGACCTAAAAATGCTAATGGGCCTCTTTTTCTTCCACAATTCATCATCCAAGGCATGTGCACGACCATTTGGCCCAAAGGGAAGTTTTTATCATTTTTATGTTATTTATTTGGATTTTTAATTATCAATAATTCATTTAATTAAAATATATAGGTGAAAAATACTAAACCTAATCTTTTGAATCTTTTTGTGCATAAAATAATCTCAATATTTCGTGTACAATCAAATATGGAAGGAATTAGGGTGATTGGATGTGATTGAAGCCAAAAAGCATGAAAAAAGATTTGGAAAATTATGGCTTGAAAATCAAATATTGCATAATCAATTCAAGGATTCTTTGATCAATTTTTTCAACCCTAATCATTCACAGGTACATATACAAGCTAACCCTATTCAGAAAGGACTCCAAGCTGCGCCATAGACAAGAAACAAAACTTGAGTTTTTGCCAAGAAAGTTGAAAACTGAAAACCAGGTTTTAGGGCTTTTCAAGGTCAAATAATCGCTCCAATAGCTTGCCAAGGTTTCCAGGAAACGATTCCAATCAAGAACTTTGTCCCATACTCGAGGAGGTGGTATATCTGAGTCCAGCTTTGCACGAAAAATTCCATGGTCGAATCATGAATCTCATGCATTTTTCTTGCGTTTTCTTTATTGATTCATGTTCCTTGATTAATTCTAAAGCTAACCACATTATTTGATTGAGTTTTTATGTGCCATATACAAATCTGCCATTGTTATATTCTAGGGTTTTGCAAGCTTTGAATTGGGCGTTTTTTAACGCTGTAAAATTAGGACCTCACAGTACCATAACTGGATTCAGCGTGCTTGGACGAAGAGAACACGACCCTCGCGCCCAATTTATATGGCCGGACGGCCTAATCGTTATTTTCAGATATGGCATGTTTTGGGGGGGTTCAAAACCCCCGCTAACCACTTTCTATTTTCAGGAAATAAACAAGCCAAGGAAGAAGAAGGGTGCGTGGCCATCAGTAATTGGTTGATTCAAATTTTTCGCGCGAAAGGAGCACTAACTCGTGTTTTCTTTTATATTATATGATTGTTATTCAATATACAGCGCGTGTAGAGTGGCTCAGTGGCAAGCAGGCTTAGTGGTAACCCCTGGGACCTGGGTTCGAATCCCAGGTCCCCCACCCCTTTCACATTATTTTTCTACTAATGCTTATGTGCAGCTTCAGTATTGAAGACCACCATACATCATCAAAATCAAACCATCCACTTGGCCAATGGAAGCGATCAGAAGGCCATGATCTGAAGGAGCATGGTAAACCCCAGTCAACGCACTTACACGCTATCCTGGAAAGTCAATCAGGCCTTGAAACCTTGGGCCAAAATTGCTACAATTACACCTCCACATTAGGGGTAGAACCCCCTAGGTTTGCAACATCTTTCTCTATTTTATGTCATTTTTTTCATTTGGATTCAATTATTTCTATTTTACTTTAAATCTTTATAATTATTATTTTCATAATATAAAAAACACAAAAAAAAAAAATCAGAAAGGACAAAATAAATATATTTATTTATTTTAATATTTTGTAAATAAAACCTTTATTAATTAATTAGTTTTAATCTAGGGTTAATCTTAATATTTTTCAATAAAATCTAAAATTGGTAGAATTAGGGTTTCTAGTATTTTTTTCATCTTTTTTTTATTTTGCTATATTAATTATTAATTCTTAATTATTTATATTTATAAATCAAGTTGCAATTAATTAATTAGGATTAATTTTAGATAATTGTCATATTTTCTTAATAAGTTAAAAATAGTTAGAATTAGGGTTAAGTTTCATTTAATTCTCATAAAAGTCATAAATACCAAAAATCTCAAAAAATAATTTCCTTTTCTTTTTAATTTCAATTAATTTAATCGTTCAATTTAATTTAATTTCTTTAAAGGGGTCCAACGCCCTCGTTTCCACTCTTAATTTAATTCGCACGTTTACTTTCTTTTCGTATAATTATTTATGTACCTCTCCCAAAGCCTTGTAAATACTTATCTTTCGCACCTTTACTTTATTTATTTACTTTCTGTCAAATCGGGTTCTGGAAATTTTGGCGATGTGGACCCGCGCCTTTTGTAATAGCCTTAGAACTTTTATTTCTCGCAATATTTTAACTGTTAAACAAATGCATGCAAGAATGAATGACAAAATAAAAACAAACGCGTAGATCACCAATACATGAACAAGACAAAATATCTTAAAACGACACACAAATCACACACCACCCCTAGGGTACGCCTCACTGTTGTCTTGCCTCGAAAGGTGATCGTCGAGTAGAGGATGTCTTAGTAAATCCTCATGATCCGGGAACCTGGCATGAGGGTAGCTTCTAAGGTATCTTCCCATTGCTCTGGTGATCACCATGTCCCTACCAACTCGAATTGACCCGAACACCTCCAACGGTGGTGCTACCTACCTCTCAATGGTGGGATGGCACTACTTTAAAGGACATTTACACAGACGAATTCCTTAGGGTAGGTAGACGACTCTAGATACTTGCTCTAAATTTCAAAACAAATTCAAAATACTTTTCACACCAACACATTTTCAAAAAGCTTTCGAAAGCAATTTCTCAAACACTATTGAGGACCGATACAAGAGTCGAACTGGAATTTTCAAAGAAACTTTTTAAAACCCACAGTTGAAAAGCAAACAAACCATTTTTGAAAACACAAGTGAGCAAGTATCTAAGAGCCCATGGATAACCATGGATAGAAAGGGTGCTAACACCTTCCCTTTCTATAACCTACCTCCCGAACCGAGAGCAATCTCTATAAGGAATTTTTCTGTGCTTTTGTCCTTTCCAGTTGGAGAAAATAAAAGACGGTGACGACTCTTGCTTCCGCGAAATTTCGCGAACCAGCGTTAAACAATCAGTTCCAGATCCACCGATCACACCTACCAATATATACTTCTGGCTCTTTGATGATGCTGGTCGAATCTCTCCAATGAGGTCCAACGCCCATCCTCTAAAAGGCCAAGGTTTCACTATCGAGTGAAGTTCGCTTACTGGTACATGTTGGATGCCTGTATGGACTTGACATTCTTGGCAACCTTTAGCGAACTCGACACAATCTTTCAACATGGTGGGCCAGTATAGTCCTTGTCGAAACAACAACCATTTCATCTTATGGCCTACTTGGTGAGCCCCACATGCTCCAGCGTGCGTAGTCGAAAGGGCTATGTATGCCTCAGTTTCACTTAAGCATTTTAGCAATACCCCTTCAGGCGTCTTTTTAAATAACTCATTACCCATGAGTACGTAAATCAACGCCCTGTACTTTGTTTTTCGTTCTGTCGAAGCTACTGGATTTTGAAGATAATCCACAATGGGCTTCCTCCAATCTTGCTCTGACAAATTATCTATGAACGAAATTTCGAAGTTACTTTGATCAGCATATCCTAGTCTTGTCGATTCCAAGTCTGTTGGTGATAGACAAGTTGCTTTTATCTTTTCTCGAACTTCGATTGCTCTTTGTAATCTCGTTTTTGAAATCTTGTACCCAGATGCAATTTGTGCCAAGTCGTTGGCTATTTGATTTTCCAATCTGGGTATGTGTCGAATATTGACCATTTCAAATATTTTCAATAAACGATTTGCTATCACGAAGTACATAATGAGATTTTCTCTTATGCATTTATATTCTTTTGTGATTTGCTTAATAACTAACTCTGAGTCTCCCATTATTTCGACTTGAGTTTCCCCCAATTCCAACAATATTTCAAGGCCAGTAATTAGAGCTTCATACTCAGCCTCATTGTTCGAACAAGAACCTGATATCCTGTACTTGAATGTTGTTGGAATTTTATCTAGAGAAATGATCAAGACTCCAACTCCTGTTCCATCTTTATGGCTGGAACCATCGAAGTAGAATTTCCAAGGTTCTATCTCCACATAAGTAACATTCTCAACTTAAATTGAGTGGTCGACTATAAAGTCTGCAACCACTTGTCCTTTTACTGCCTTAAGAGGCATAAAGGTCAAGGAGTATTCAGTTAATGCTAGAGCCCACTTGCCAATTCGACTGTGCAAGATGGGTTTCGACAACATGTACTTGAAAACATCAAAATGAGACGAAACATACACATCAACTGGTTTTATATATTGCTTGAGTTTTGTACAAGAGAAATACAGACATAGACACAATTTTTCAACTTCGCTATATCTAGTTTCTGCATCGTTCAAAACTCTACTAAGATAGTAAATGGGTCTTTCGACTCCATTCTCATCTTCTTGGGCTAACATGCTTCCCAAAGTTTTGTCGGATGCAGCTATGTACAATCTCATACTCCTATTGCTACAAGGAGGCACCAAAATAGGTGGCTTGGTGAGGTACCCTTTGATTTTGTCGAAGGCTTCTTGTTGCTCTTGCCCCCATTCGAATCCCTCTTTATTCAGTCGAAGTAAGGGTGAAAAGGCCTGAGCTTTCCCGCTTAGGTTAGATATGAATCTCCTTAAGAAATTTATCTTGCCTAACAGAGATTGCAGTTCCTTCTTATTCGATGGCGCTTTCGCTTCCAAAATAGCCTTCGTCTTGTTCTGGTTGATTTCGATTCCTTTCTTGTGGACGACGAAGCCCAAGAAATCTCCAGCTTTCACACAGAATGCATACTTCAAAGGGTTCATCTTCAGACCATTTTCCCTCATTCTTTCGAATGATTGTCGAAGGTGGTCAATATGATTCTTCCTGGAAACAGATTTTATAACAATGTCATCAATATATACTTGCATAAAAGTGTTAATAAAATCATGGAAGATAGAATTCATTGCTCGCTGGTATGTTGCCCCAGCGTTCTTTAGGCCAAAAGGCATCACTACCCATTCGTAAGTGCCTAGAGCCCCAGGGAATCGAAAAGCTGTTTTCGACACATCCTCTTCAGCAATGAATATTTGATTATATCCTGAATAACCATCGAGCATACTCAGGTATTCATAGCCAGCGGCAGAATCGACTAGCATTTCCGCCACAGGCATAGGATATTCATCTTTGGGCGTAGCAGCATTCATATCTCTGAAATCTATGCACACCCTTAATGTACCATTTTTCTTAATTACTGGCACAATGTTTGCAATCCATTCGACATACCTCGTAACCCGTATGAATTTGCACTTCAGCAGTCTTTCGACTTCCGTTTTGATCTTCGACAGTATTTCTGGAGCGAAGCATCTTGGACTTTGCTTGATTGGCTTCTTCCCAGGTTTGATTGGCAACTGAAGTTCTACCAATCCTCTGTCGAGACCAGGCATTTCGTCGTAATCCCATGCAAAACAGTCCTTGAACTCTTTCAACAATTGGATTACTTCCAACCTAAGTTCTGGGTCAATTTTGGCGCTGATGTAAGTTGGATTTTTCTCTGACCCTTTGCCTAAGTTGATTTCTTCTAAAGGATCTTGCGCTAACATTTTGATGTTGTTCGCCAAGGGGTCCTTTTCGAAGCCCAAAGGCTCATCGTCATAGATGGCGTCGAGCCTCTGTTCCTGTGTTCCTTCTGGCATGATATTAGGAGGTTCTGGATCGAAATCTTTTCCAGGACCTGCAACAGATAATTGTTGATCATTGGCCTGTGTGGCCATGTACTTTACTTCGGCTTCGAGAGCCGTTATCATCTTTGTTTCGGCTACATAAGCCGAAATTCGCTTCAATGATTGTGACTCAGTCATTATCACTGAATTCACTTCCCCAACCAGTTGGTTGGATATCAGTTAACCCACTGAAGTCTATGTGGGACAAGTCTTCTCTGTCCCATTGAAAACCATGCTCAGGGTGCAGGTATAAGGAACAAAAAGTATTTGGCGCTGGCGCCAAGTCGAAGTCAGGTGTTGGACATGGCCCTATGTGAGCCAAGTTCTTGTCGAAATCTGCCAACCCTAGGTGATTCACTTCGCCCAGGTAATAGCTTTGATCTGCTTCTATGTTTTCGACCATCCCATCTGGACGCCATAGCAGCAACCTCTGGTGCATTGATGATGGCACAGACCCAACACCATGAATCCATTCACGGCCCAACAAAAGATTGTAGTTAGGTTTGGCCGATATGACCATAAACATTGTTGGTCGAAGGATAGATCCCACCTTGATATCCAGTTGGATCACTCCCATAGTGGTCCCTATGCCGCCCTCATAGTTCGACAGGACCATGTTGTGAGGCTTGATGTCCTCATCCCTTTTGCCTATTTTCCTTAGCATAAAGTGAGGAATAATGTTGATGGTTGCCCCACAATCCACCAAGATTTTATTCACTGTAGTTTCTTCGAGTTTAGCCCTTATAAATAAAGGCTTGAAGTGATTTTTCATCGCCTCTGTAGGTGGTTCGAAGAACCCATTTTGTTCCTCAGTAGTGCCATTGTCCATGACGAAATAGCACACTGGCCTATGTTTGGCCATTTCTTGCTCCACTTCCCAATCACTTGTTTCGACCTCCACCTGTCGGTTGAACTCTCTGGGCAGCACTGATACTATATTCACCATGATGTCCAAAGTATCATCAGACTCAGAACCATCTTCGTCCTCAATTTCACCTTGGTTAGGCCAAACTAGCCTGTTGGTTACTGGCTCTCTTTCCAGAGGTTTCCTTTGCTTCCTTAGAGGAACATTTGAACTGGTTTCTGCCTTTGGTTCATTAGCAGCCTCCCTCTCAGCTTTCCGTCGCCTCTGGTATCTCCTCCATTGAGATCGAGACATGGGATTTTTCCCTTTGTAATTGCTTGACACCCGTGTAACTTTAGGGGCAGCAACTTGAGGCTCTTTCTTTTGTGTTAAAGATGAGCCCCTTGGCACATCGAAAGAGTGCCATCTCTCTTCGCTTGGCCTCTTTCGACCAGATGTTTTGTACCATGTATCTACTGGCACATTAGTTGGAGGCCTGAAAGTCAATGGCCTCTTTTCTTGGTTTGAACCTCTTTGGGAGGCTCTTCTGGGGTCATGTCGAAGATCAACATTTTCCCTTCTCTTATTTGCTGCTCTTACGCCTTGAATATGTTCAGCAGCTTTTTTGTCAAAGATCGAACTGCATCTTGGACACAGCATCACTTCTGACTTCTTCTTCTGGCATCTTTGCAGGAAATCTGCCAGATTGTCATTCTCCCGAGGGAAAGCAGTCTTGTTAGCTTGTTCTTGCCTCATGGCCTCCTCTGATGCTTTTGGGTCAGAGACTTCGACCATGTTGACATTCATGGTATCTTTGTTGGCAAGAGTCAACTGCTTCATTTGAATCTCCAAGTCCTCTGTCTGGCCTTGAACTGGGGCCAAGTGAGAACTGGGTTTTGGTCCAGATTTTTGGGCTCCAACTGTCTCCAGCTTTGGGCTTTCGACCGCTTTCTGAACCGCTTCAATTGTTTTTCTGGATAAATTCCCAGAAAAACTGCCAAAGATTGGCATGTTGACATGGTCCTTTGAGACTTCGACCATTGTGATTCCTGGCCTCTTCGACTGGCTTCTGGATGCCTCGATCACGTTCACCTCTGAAGGCTCAGCATAGTGGGCTTCAGCCTGCAACGGATTAGAGTCCACAGCCATGGGGGTCTTGTCAGCAAACTTCAACCTCCCTTCTTCGATAGCGTCTTGCATAAGATTCCTGAAAAGAAAACATTGAGACGTTTTATGGCCCAGAAAATTATGATATTTACAAAAGCCTCTCTTCTTTCTTTGATCAAGAGGAGGCACTTTTACCCCTGGGGGTACTATCATTTGGCCATCTTTTACAAGCAAGTCAAAGATCTCATCACATTTTGTAATATCAAAACTATAAGTCTTTTTGGGGAACCTATCGTTGGTCCTTTCTGGACCAGTGGGGTTTTTCCCACTTGAGGGGACTAATAGTTTGCAAGAGTATGGTGGCCCTTGTTTTAGTTCCGCTAAATCGACTTCTCCTTCTTCGATAGTTATAGTATCGTCGAAGGATTCTGGATCTTCGTCATCCATCTCAACATACGCTATCCTCTCTCTCTTATGAGTTTTCGTTGCCTTTTCTTTTTCAGCTTTGAGGCGTTCTACCTGTCGAACTCTATCGGCCAGTTGGGCCATGTCTCTCAGGTATTGAGTGTCTAACTTCTTCCTAATGGAATAATCTAAACCGCCTGCGGCTATTTCGACTAACTCATGTTCCGGCACATGTGTAAAACATCTTGCTTTGAGCAACCTAAACCTATTTAGATATTCGTCTATAGGTTCAGTGAAACGTCTCTTTACACTGGCCAATTCTTTCAGGCTTATCTTGGTTTGCCCCATGTAGAATTGCTCGTGAAACAATCTTTCCAACTGGGTCCAATGATGGATAGAATTGGGGGGGAGAGTTGTAAACCAAGTAAAAGCGTTCTTTGTTAAAGAACTTGGGAAGTACTTAATCCTCAGGTTTTCATTGTTCGAAATATCTCCTGCTTCGATCAAGTATCTCGCCACATGTTCGACAGTAGATTCTGTCGTGTCCCCAGAGAACTTAGTGAATTTAGGGACTTTACATCTAGGAGGTAAGTCTGTTTGTAACACGTATTCCGACAGCGGGGATGTAAAGTTCGGCCTTCGAAAGCCCATGTTCATCCCGTTTTGAGTCATGATCCTTTCGATCATGGTTGCCAGATTATTTTCCAAACCCATGTTTTGGTATTGGATATGCTGAACTACTTCGTCAGCATTTTGGTTTCTGTTAACTAACCTTACCTCTGGTGTTATTACCCTAGGTTCCTTGACAGGTTGCTCCAATCGTGCCCTAAGGTTTTCTTCGACAGGCTGTTGGACTTGGTTGATAGTGGTTTCTTCCTCTAAAAATACACCCTGGTTTCCCCTTATTTGCGTCCTTTGGGGCTGTCGAATAGGTTGGGGTACTCCAAAGAAATCAGCCAAACGCGTCATTTGCGATGTCATCTGCTGATTCGATTGAGTAGTGTTTTGTATTAGAGGGTTTAGCACTGTACTTAAAGTTTGTGCCAACATTTGAACCATATCATGGTTGCTTTCGTCCATTTGTTGCCTCAAGACTGCTGTCGAGGCATTTGTAAGGCCATGTGCTACTTGGGACGTTCCTCCTAAGAGTTGGGTCCTATTTCTATTCGCCATACCTACTCCAGAACCTTGGAGTGGCGAAGAGGCACTCACTAAAGGGTCTGAAAAAGTGGACGCAGCGTTCGTCAGGCTAGCCAAGTCAGAAGTTGGCATGCCATAGAGTGGTTCTCGATTATGACCGCCTGTCATAAATCCTGGGGGAACATAAGGCCTTGTGCCTAAATTTCCCCTTGGTGGGGGAGTTCCCAAAGGCACTCTGGGGCCTGTGAACGGAGGTAATGGCCCCGTTGTTGTGACCGTTACTGCTGGTGTTGAACCAGCGGTTATCGCTTCACTTACGGTCGGGATAACCGTTGCTCCCACATTCGTTTGTGGGATTTCGTTATTGTTTGGCGGATTCGCCATCTCTTCTCTTCTTCTGGCAGTATTGGTATCGTTAGTGTATATTCTACCACTTCTCAATAACATACAACACTCCTCGAAAAAGATGAGATTATGTTTAAAAGGTTAAACTTCAAAAATCAACACACAGTCCCACCGTGTGTGCCAATTTGTTTACCGTGGTTATTGGTAAACAACCGCTGATCCTCCAAATGGTTACTTATTTGGTTACTCGCAAGATCGATCAGATTGATCCTAAGACATGGTTGATTTTGAGGTTTTGATTAAGTTGGATAATGGTTAAATGACAAGAAAATAAAGAGGCTTTAAGTAAATTGCATGAAGAAATGGGCTTGATAAAATAAATGAAGACTTGAAATAAAGGGCTTCGACAGGAAAAGTAAAGAAGAAAGCAAGTAAAGTTTCTGGAAGGTAAATGACTTTGATTAATAAAAGTGGTGTTTCACACATACATTCTCAACAATTCTTTCTCACACGCTGGGTACTCGAATCTATATGAGTGACTTTGTATATATTTGTGAACACACGCCTAAAACTGCGTGAACTACTACTATTTATACTAAAACATCCCAAGTAACCGTCGGGCAGTTACACTGCTTCGAGATGACTCCACTTGGCACGTTCTCAGCGTTCGACGCTCCAGATCTTTGCACGTTGCACTTGGTAAACGCTGGAAACCGTTTTCCCTCCAAACGCTTGAATTTCAAACCGTTCCACTCTGAACCATCGAACACCTTCGTCGAGAAGCATCTTCGACGAGAAACACCTTCGACGTCGAAGGCAACCAACTTATCCTTTGGAAGAAATCCTCTAAGTACATTGCCATCTTTCGATGGGCATTTCGACAGACCCAGCTGGTCGAAAACATCCTTCAGCTTTAATGGCTGATATTAATAAAACAAGGGTGTCGAATTTAGGAGCCAACACATGGTCGCTTTGTTCCACGACATGATTCACCATGAGATTGAGGTTTACGTTTATGACATGATTGCAAGGTCCCAGACTGAAGAAGAACACCTCGATCATCTCCAGAAGCTGTTCGACAGGTTGAAGTTGTAAAAGCTGAGGTTAAACCCGAACAAGTGCACCTTCGGAGTAAGGTCTGGTAAGCTGCTAGGTTTCGTCGTTAGTGATAAAGGTATTCAAGTGGATCCTGCAAAGGTGAAGGCTATACAGGAGATGCTGGCTCCCCGAACAGAAAAGGAAGTTAGAGGTTTTTTTGGACGTCTGAACTACATTGCCCGATTCATTTCACATCTTACCGCTACTTGTGAGTCGATCTTCAAGCTGCTGAAGAAAGATCAAGGGGTAAAATGGAATGATGAATGTCAGAGCGCCTTCGAAAGGATCAAGGAATACCTCCAAGAGCCACTTATCCTGATGCCTCCAGTTGAAGGAAGGCCTTTGATCCTATACTTGACAGTATTGGATAATTCAATTGGGTGTGTGCTGGGGCAGCATGACGAGTCTCGCAGAAAAGAGCACGCTATTTACTACCTTAGCAAAAAGTTTACCGACTGCGAGACCTGATACTCGTTGCTCGAGAAAACTTGTTGCTCTTTGGCATGGGCTGCTCGCCGGCTGAGATAGTATATGCTGACTCACACTACCCTATTGATATCAAAGATGGACCCAATCAAGTATATCTTCGAAAATCCTGCTTTGTCTGGAAGAATAGCAAGATGGCAGATGATCTTAACTGAGTACGACATCCAATATACAACCTAGAAGGCAATTAAGGGGAATGTATTGGCAGATCATTTGGCGCATCAGGCCGTGGATGATTACCAATCTATTAATTTCGAGTTCCCGGATGAGAACATCATGTTGGTGACTGACTATGAAGAACCTGGACCGGATGAAGGACCTGAGAAAGGATCCTGATGGTCTATGTATTTTGATAGAGCCTCAAACACATTGGGTAATGGCATTGGCACCATGATCATATCTCCGGAGGGCTGTCATACTCCATTCACCTCTCGATTATGTTTTAACTGCACCAACAATATGGCGGAGTATGAAGCATGCATCATTGGCCTTCGAGCAACTATTGACCTAAGGATTAAGTTCTTAAGTGTGTTCGGAGATTCCGCTCTAGTGATCAGTCAGATCAAAGGCGAGTGGGATACGAAGCACCCAATTTTGATTCCTTACAAAGAGTATGTGATGACGCTGCTTCCACACTTTGAGGAGATAAACTTTGAACACTTCCCAAGAGAGGAGAATCAGTTAGCGGACACGCTAGCTACCATGGCTTCTATGTTCAAGGTGAGGTGGGACAATGAAGCTCCTCAGATTACCATTGAGAGGTTGGACGAACCCGCACATTTCTGTGATATAGAGACTGAAGAGGTAACAGATAAACCCTGGTTTCACGAGGTAAAGAGGTATCTTGAGGCTCAAGAGTACCCTGAGGGTGCATCTGTTAATGATAAGAAGTTCTTGAGGAGGTTCGCTGCGAAGTTCTTCATCAGTAATGGGATCCTTTATAAGCGTAACCATGACTCAACCTTACTGCGATGTGTGGACAAGAACGAGGCAGAAAGGATTATGGCAGAGTTACATGAAGGTACTTTCAGAACTCATTCCAGTGGACATACCATGGCAAAGAAAATCCTACGGGCAAGATATTATTGGTATACTATGGAAGCCGATTGTTATCAGCATTCTTAGACCTATCATAAGTGCCAAGTCTATGCTGACAAGGTGCATGTACCTCCAGTTCCTCTGAATGTCTTGACAGCTCCTTGGCCTTTTTCAATGTGGGGCATCGATATGATTTGCAAGATCAGACCTACTGCGTCCAACGGGCATCGTTTCATCCTGGTAGCAATTGATTATTTCACGAATTGGGTTGAGGCAGCTTCCTTTGCTACAGTAACCAAGAATTTTGTGGCGTGGTTCATCCGACACAATCTGATCTGTCGATACGGTGTACCAAAGAGGATCATTACGGACAATGGTACAAATCTCAACAATACAATGATCACCGAACTCTGCAAACAGTTTAAGATACAGCATCATAACTCTTCTCCTTATCGGCCGAAGATGAATGAGGCTGTTGAAGCGGCTAATAAGAACATCAAGAAGATTGTGCAGAAGATGACGGTGACATACAAAGATTGGCATGAGATGTTACCATTCTCTCTTCATGGTTACCGTAACTCAACGCGGACTTTGACAGGGGCAACACCCTACTCTTTGGTGTATGGCATGGAGGCAGTCTTACCCATTGAGGTCCAAATACCCTCTCTCTGGATCATGAAGGATACAGGCTTGAGCGAAGACGATTGGATCCAGACCCGGCTTGATCAGTTGAATTTAATCAATGAAAAGAGACTTACTGCTATTTGTCATGGTCATACGTATCAAAAGCGGATGATCAAGGCTTTTAACAAGAAAGTCAGACGATAAGAGTATCAAGTCGGGGATCTGGTAATCAAACGCATCATACTGCTACAAGATGATCCTAGGGGCAAATGGACCCCTACGTACGAAGGGCCATTTGTGGTTAAGAACATTTTCTCAGGAGGAGCTATGATTCTAACCACCATGGATGGTGACGACCTTTATCACCCCGTCAATGTAGATAGAGTGAAAAAATACTACGCATAATCAAAGACCCGCTAGGTCGACTGGCCTTGGCAAAAATAAGGGCTTCCTGGCGAACCAAAAGGGTTCGGGAAAAATTAAGGGATGAAAATGCAAAAACGTACACCTGGCAAGTCGAAAATCTGAAAAGGTGGCTTGGGCAGAAAAGGGTATTCCGGTGGTCTAAAAACCTGAAAAGGCGGTCCAGGAAAAAATTAGGGATCAAAGCATAACGCTATGTCTCATTGGATCATATTGCAACCAGACTTCAGTATCAACTATCAAGCTTGGACGGCGCCAATCAATCTGATCTACCTTCAACCAAGTAGCAAAGTGATGATACGCTCGAAGATATAAAGGCAATAACAGAGTTGGAACCCAGTGGGATTGTTCACATAGCTGTTTTTCTTTATTTTTCACAAATTGTATAAATTCTATCTTTCAGCGGCGTTCTTACTAGGACGTCAGCCTCTTGTACAAAACGCCTATCACAGGATAATTTTAAAAATCAATACAATTCATTTTACAACAAATTTCAAAGTTGATTTTCTTTTTCTGTTTTGTTTTGCAAGAACGTCCAATGATTCATTTTTTATATATGCATTTGAAAATAATCGTTGCTCATAAATATTCACATGCAAAACGAAGGACGATTACTTGTAATTCTAGGAACAGGGGCAAACAAGAAATGTCCAAACCTTACAGTTGCTCTAGTCACCAGGTACAAGGATAAACCCAGCTGGAGAATATGACTAAAGGCACATACACTCCCCGCAGAGTAAAAGATACCCAAAAAATAGTGGTGTTAATTCTCCCCAAGCAGAGTTTATCTATCACCAACAATGAAAGACTATCCCCAGTGGAGTTTATTTCTACCACAAGCAGAAACTCAATCCCCAACAAGGTTGTATTATCACCAGCAACGGTAATTCATCCCCAGCCAAGGTTATTTCTCCAAGTCAGCAGATCTTCTGATAGAGTATCTCTTCCCCACAGAGTCATTCTCTCGCCAGTTTATTCTCTAGCAAAGTTATTCTCCCGCCAATTTATTCTCAAATCATCTTCGATCGTTATCCCCAACGAGAACGAAGAATTCAACTCCTTGCACTCTCCAACAACAATCTGGGATTTATTTTCCCCTAACTAGAGAACATCATAAGAACATTGCATATCTATACATTATGGCATATGCATACGCATCATACAGCACAATCTCATTTATTTTGAGAGCATCATTATTCAATACATTTCATACATCATGACATTACATATGACTAACTCTTTACCTTTCAGGGAAAGGTACAATCAAAATCCTCACGAGTTTTCTCTAGTTCAGTCAAATCAATGCTAAATATTTCTATTCCAGTTCAAGCTATGAAGCCCGGATCCGACAAGATAATATCTTGATTTCTCCATCATATTGTGAAGCCCGGAGAACGACCGGATAAAAGTATCAAATACCGCAAAGCCTGGAATCGACCAGATAGTGGTTTATCTTAAATTTAAGCTATGAAGCCCGGATTCGACCGGAAAATAGTTTAATCTCCAACAAGTTACTGTGAAGCCTGGATTACGACCAGATAGCAGTACAAGGTACCATGAAGCCTAGACTCGACCAGATAATGGTATAAGACATTGTGAAGCCTGGATTACGACCAGATAGCAGCCAAGAATACTACGAAGCCTGGAGTCGACCAGATAGTGGTATATCTTTAATGCAAGTTATGAAGCCCAGATTCGACCGGATAATATCTTGATTTCTCCAAACGCCATGAAGCTTGGATTTGACCAGATAATGGTATAATACATCGTGAAGCCTGGATTACAACCAGATAGCGGTAAAAGACACTGAAGCCTGGGACTACAATCAGATAACAGTAAGGGACACTGCGAAGCTTGGATTTCGACCAAATAGCAGTCTACCCGGCCAGTTACTATGAAGCTCGGAAATCGACCGGATATTAGTAGGCCTTAAAATCAAATGGAAGCCCGGATGCGACTGGATAACCACTTGATTTTTTCTGAAGCCTGGAATACGACCAAATAAGAAGTAAGGTATTGTGAATCCTGAAATTAACCAGATAGCAGTACAGGACACCATGAAGCCTGAATTCGACCAGATAATGGTATGAAACATCGTGAGGCCTGGATTACAACCAGATAGCGGTAAAGGATACTGAATCCTGGGTTACGACCAAATAACAGTACAAGACACTGTGAAGCTTGGATTTCGACCAAATAGCAGTTTACCTGGACAATTACTAAGAAGCCCGGAGTCGATCGGATATTAGTGTGCCCTAAATTCAAGTTGAAGCCCGGATGCGACCAGATAACAACTTAATTCCTTCTGAAGCCTGGAGTACGACCAGATAAGAATTGAGAAATTTCAAAGCCTGGATTACAACCGGATAACAAGTTTAATCTCATCTCCCCAGTAAGTCACTGTAAAGCCTGGAACATGACCAGATAGCAGTCGATCTTATCAATATGAAACCTGGATCACGACCAGATAATAGTTCATTATCACCTTTTCAACCAAGAGACGATTCCCCAGTAGAATAACGGACGACTGAAGCTCCTAAAATTCAAATTTTACCAAGACAAAGACAAGAATTCCCCAGCGTAGTCTTCCTCAACAACAGGTATACGGGCTCTCGGTAAGGAATCTCTTATGCGATCGACACTCCTTCGGATGACATCTTTAAGCCCATTTTCCATCATCAATCTCCAAATGGAATCTATAAGTCCATTCTCGACATCACAAGACAAGTACCACTTCATGCGAGTGCAAATTTCTGGGCACTCTAGTGTTCAATCATCTTTCACCTTTGGATCACGAAAGGCAAGCAGGCCAATCTACATCCTCAGGTTTAAGAAGATTGAACAGGGGAAGTTGTTGTACCCCCAAAATTTTCCCTCCCATATTTCTCAAATACATTTCAAGTGAGGTCCTCAAATTGCTCAAGGAAGTCCAAAGGTTCACCAGACAAACTCTCTCCTAAGACAGTCTACCTCAAATTAGGGTTTCATGTTGCATCAAGAGACTTGAGTCCAAAGGGTCCCAAGTGCTCAACATTGTCCTAATATGTTCTCAAGATCATCCATGTCAAGTTTCAAGCCTTGCAGAGAAAATTTGCTCAGTCAATTGCTCAAGGGCCTGAAAATCGACCGTGCTAGGGCAAAAGTCAACTGTGGCCCACATACAGTCAATCTTTAATATTTTTGGTCAACATTATCATTTTGAAGCATTATTCATCATTTTATCAAGGGTTGATCACGATTCATCAAGGATTGCTTACAATTCATCAAAACCCAAAAGTTGCTAAATTAGGGTTTTGTAGGAAAAGTCAACTCAACTTTAACAAAGCATAACTTTCTCATACTTTATCAAAAATGACCCATCCAAAGCTCATTTTTAAGAGAATGTAATTACCTACAATTCATCTTCAGCTCCCAAGTTCAAAATATGCACTCACAAGAAGTTATGAATTTGAACATTATAGGTCATTTTGAAAAGTCAACAAAAACACCCTTTATGCCAAAGCTTCATACATGAACATGGAAGACTCAATTGAGATGAGACCAAAAGGGTTGCTTAGAGGACATCTTTAGCTTTCTAAAAAGTCAGAGAACACATTTATAGGGTCAAAATTGAAGGAGTTATGCATTGGCAAAGTTGACCTTTTTTGCAAAATTGCTAAAAGTCAAAAGTGGCCAAAATTGCAATTTTTGTCAAATGGGCCAAACTTTTTTTGCTTGTATTGAGTTTGTAGCATGGTCCACGACTCATGATCCTTCCCATTTGCCTTTATTTTATTTTTGTGATTTATTTTGATTTTAATTTCATTTAAATCAAATTAAATCAATAATAAATAATGAAAATATCAAAAATCATTTAAACCTTGAGATTTCGTGCATATTTCAGGTCCATGAATAGCTGGAAATGAGATCAAATCGTGCAAGGCTTGTTTGTACACAAAAAGATTGTATTCTGGCTTTATTTGGAAATATTTACATGAGAATCAAATCATGATCAATGATCATTATTGGAGAAGATTTGATGCAAACTTGTAAACCTAATTCACTCAAGGATACATATAGAACATGGGAAGACCCAAAGCATAAGGATTGGAGGCGTGAGAAGCTGAGAGAGAACTTGCAAAAACTCAAGAAAAGTGGCAATCTGATTTCATAGTTCCAGGCGCTTTCAAGCCATTCCAAGCATGTCATTCACTTACTGGACATCTAAGGACTCTATCCCAACCATTAATAAGCGCGTTCGTGCCCAAAAACGCACTATAAGTATCTCACGACATTGATACTTTCTTGAAATTCAGTCTCACGATTCTGGCATTTGTAGCATGAATTCTTTACATATTCTTGTTCATTGAAACATTTGCAAGCTGATGGTAATATTCAATTGCGTTTTTGTTAGCCATACAGAGATTTGTCATGATTAGGGTTTAGGTTTCTTTTTTAGGGATTTTGATTACAGGTACAATTGAGCCACGATTGAGGTACCATGATTCTCGTGAGGTTGTCACAAGTTGATTGGTACCATTGTTATGTGTTTATCAAGCTTGCAGGGAATTTTGGAAAATCACAGGGGCTATACCTATAGAAAACGTCTGTAGGTAAAAGTTATTTTTACCTAAGACGACGGATGCTGGAGAAGATGATGGTGTGGCATGGCCTGAATGGCCCATTCAAATTTCGCGCGTTTCCAGAATTTACTTTTGGTCTTTATCATATTATGCTTATTTGTTATTTTACTAACACAAAAACACGCTAGCTCAGTTGGTCAGTGGGAGAGAGAAATTGCCAAAGGGCCTGGGTTCGAATCCCAGGTCCCCCTATTATTTCATAATGTTTTTTATTGCATAATCAGGCACATGTACATGCAAGGAGATCACCATGCGCCCTCAATGTTCAGCCAACCAGATGTCTAACAAGCTGGATCCAAAGGCCATTCTTTGAAGGTCCATGATACACCTTAGTCAAGCCTATGCATTGGATCATGAGAGTCAACATGGACCCAAGCTTATTGGGCTCAGATATGCAATTAACACCCCCTCTACTTTGACACCAGGCCCATATTCTTTTTCTTTTATATTTTTTTCTTTTAATTATTTTGATTAATTATTTTCTCACAAATTTAATTAATTCCTTTTTTACAAAAAAACTCATAAAATCAATTTTCATCAAATTAGAATTTAGTTTTTTTTTTAATTTTATTTTGTCAAAATTAATTTAATTACTTTAATTAAATTTAGGGTAATTTTAATCTTTTTGTAAATAAATTAAAACAAATTAGAAAATTAGGTTTTATTTGATTTAATTTTTTTTACTTTCTTTTCTTAAAATAACCAAAATACAAAAATAGGTTAAAATTAATTATTTTTCTTAATTTAAATTAATTAGTAATTAGGTTTGTACTTATTTAATTAAAACCTTATTTTTTCTCAAAAATAATCAAAAACAACAAAAAATGATTTTTCTTACAACTAGGTTTATACGGGGTCAAAACCCTAATTTTCTCTCATTTTCGATTCATCGCGCATTTATTTATTTTTATGATATTGATGTAAATGCTCATGGGATGTAATAGTTTAATTAGGATTTTTCTTTTTATCGTTTTTACGGGTTTTTGGCTATGTAATTAATCCCCCTCCCCGAAGCCTTGTAATAGCGTAGTTTTATTTCTCGCATTTTAATTTTCGCAAATATTAACTGTTAGATGTATGATAATAGGGTTGCATGTCAAGAATGTATGTTAACTTTAAAATGGTTAGCAAACCCTAAATGTGCAAAGATAATAACTGAAATCAAATCACTCGCACATACGCACTCCTAGGGTATACTCTCACTTCGGTTGCCTTCGGTAAACGATCATTAAGTATAAGGTGTTTTAGGGGTCACTCTCTTGTCTAAACAAATATCAAATGTCCCGTTCGAAAATGTTGCCTCGGAAATGTTGCCTTGGAAATGTTGCCTCGGAAGGTTGCTTCGGAAATGTTGCCTCGAATATGATCTTAAGACACTAGGGTTATTACTAAGATGTCCTAACATTGCTTTAGTGATAGTACGTCCCTTTCGAATTGACCCTTACAAACTCCAACGACGGTGCTACCTACTCTTTAATAGTGGGATAAAGCTGTCTAAAGGAAACAAGAACAGAAACATTCTTTTTTCGAGTAGGTAGATACTAGTAGGTACTTGCTCAAAAATAAACCTTTTCACACTTACACCTTTTGTCAAACAAAGTTTTCAAAACGACTTCGTAACACTCTTGAGGACTGATACAAGGGTTAAAACGAAGTAAAACAAAAACTTTTCAAAACACACAAACATGGAAGCAATTTTAAAATGATGAGCAAGTATCTAAGAGCCCGTAGAAAACTACGGATAGAAAGGGTGCTAATACCTTCCCTTTCTATAATCTACCCCCGTACTCAAAATCTCGAAAAAGGAATTTTTCTGTGCTTTTTTCCTTTCCAATTGGATAAAATAAAAGTCGGTGGTGACTCTTGCTTACCATGACATTTTGCGAATAAAAATGCAAACCAGCATTTTCCTAAAAATAGTCTGGTTCTGCCTCCGCATCACACAATCGTTTGCTGGACATCCTAGAATCCTATTTCAATCGCGAGCAAGGTTCCCCACGCCTTGAAACACCTTGTAAGAGTCACACGGTTTCCATATTTTCTTGAATTCGAATATCATAATTCTGGCATATTTAGCATGATTAATTGATATATTCATAATCCTTGAGATGTTTGCAAGCTAATGGCTGTATTTAATTGCATTTTTATTGATTGTACCCCAAGATGCCATGGCTAGGGTTCGTGGATCGTTTTTAGGGATTTTTCATACAGGAACAATTGGCCATTAATAATGGTACCATGATGCTCGTGAGGTTGCAACAAGTTGATTAGTACCATTAGTTTTCATTTATCATGCTCGTATCAGATTTTGGAAATGCACAAGGTTATACCTACACTCAGATGTCCATAGGTAAAAGCTTCTAGGGCTAACACGACGATGGGAGGAAGACGATGGTCACGTGGCATTCTCTGACTTGCCAAATCAAATTTCGCGCGTTTTAAGAATTAATATTTTGTTTATACTATATAATAGTTGTTTACTATTGTTTAGACAACTAACCATTTTGGCTCAGTTGGCAAGTGTGCAGTGTGATAATGCTCAAGGACCTGAGTTCGATCCCCAGGTCCCAACTTTCACTTCATATTATTTTTTCTTATATAATCAGGTGCACATGTCTCCCCTGCGTCCACCATATATCACCAGCGTCCAACCATCAGATTATCAAGGCTTCAGATCCAACGCCTTCTCCCTGAAGGACTACCATGCACCTAAGTCAAGCTGACATACAGGATATGGTAAAGTCAATGGGGCCAGGAATTGTTGGGCTCAGATTTGCAAATAACACACCCTCCTTTTGTTAACACCAGACCCATTCTCTTTCTTTTTTTAATTATTTCTTTTATTTATTTAATTTGTTTAATTATTTTCTAACCAAAATCAATTTCTTTTTCACAAAAAATCATAAAATCAAGTTTTCACAAAATTTAGAATTAGGTTTTTTATTTTATCAAATTTAATTTAATGTTAGTTTAACTTAATTTAGGATAATTCTAACCTTTTTTATATAATTAAAATCAATTAGAAAAATTAGGGTTAACTCTTGATTTAATTTTTATTTCTTTTCTCAAAACAAAAAAATACAAAAAATAGGTTAATTTAATTATTTTTCTTAATTAAAATTAATTAGTAATTAGGTTTTTTTATTCATTCAATTAAACTTTATTTTCTCAAAATAGCAAAAACCACAAAAAATGATTTTTCTTTTAAATTGCAATTAGGTATTTGGGGTCAAAACCCTAAATCTCTCGTTTTCGATTCATCGCGCGCGTTTATTATTATTTTTGCAATATTAATGTAACTGCTCCCGGTATGTAATAGTTTAATCTAGGACTTTCTTTATTTGTCGTTTTTTACGGGTTTTTTGGCTATGTAATTAATCCCCACCCCAAAGCCTTATAATAGCGTAGGTTTTATTTCTCGCATTTTAATTTTCGCAAATATTAACTGTTTAGATGTATGTTAATAGGATTGTATGACAAAGTATGCATGATAATTTAAAATGGCTAGAAAACCCTAATGTGCAAAGATAATAACTGAAATCAAATCACTCGCACATGCGTACTCTTAGGGTATACTCTCACTTCGGATTCCTTTGGTAAACAATCATTAAGTATAGGGTGTCTCAGTGGTTGCCCTCCTGTTTAAACAAAGATCAAATGTCCCGCTCGGAAATGTTGCCTCGGAAACGTCGCCTCAGAAATGTTGCCTCGAATATGATCTTAAGACTTTAGGGTTATTACTAAGACGTCCTAACATTGCTTTAGTGATCGTACGTCCCTTTCGAATTGACCCTTACAACTCCAACAACGGTGCTTCCTATTTCTCAATAGTAGGATAACATTGTCTAAAGGAAACGAGAACAGAAACAATCTTTTTTCGAGTATGTAGATGCTAGTAGGTACTTGCTCAAATCAAACTTTTTCACACCAAACACTTTTCAAACAAAGTTTTCAAAAACAACTTCGTAACACTCTTGAGGACATAAACAAGGGTTAAAACGAAGTAAAATAAAACTTTTCAAAACAAACACACACAAGCAATTTTAAAAGATGAGCAAGTACCTAAGAGCCCATGGAAAACCATGGATAGAAAGGGTGATAACACCTTCCCTTTCTATAATCTACCCCCCTTACTCGAAATCTCGAAAAAGGAATTTTTCTATTCTTTGTTTCCTTTCCGATTGGATAAAATAAAAGTCGGTGGCGACTCTTGCTTACCGCGACATTTTGCGAATACAAAACGCAAAACGCAAACCATCATTTTCAAAATAGTCAGTTTTGCCACCGTATCATAAAACCAATATCCTACACTCAAGAATCGTTGAACCAATACTCCACATCATCAACTTTGAGGCAAGCCAAGTTGCACAATCGAAATAAAGAATGAAATAATCCTTCAAAGGAGGAAGTTCCACACTATCGCGATGAAAAAAATACCCAACAGTATCGCATGCTTGAAATATAAGAGAGTCACCACCAAACTTTATTTATTCCAAAAGAAAAGAGAAAATATCAATAAAATCCTCAATGAACAAAAATATGATCGTGGAAACCAAAAGAGGGTTTGAAGCTGGTTATGCAAGAGGAAGGTATTAGCACTTATCACATCTGTTGTACTCAATGGAACCTATTTAGTTAGTTTTGCGAGAGAATGTTAGCGTGATATTGTTTTCTCCCAATTATTACTAAGTGAAAAAGAAAGAAACAAAGGATTTTTGGGGTTTTTTTATTATTGTGTTTGATAAGACATTGGATCTCAATTCTACGTATCCTCTGGTGTAATGAGGAACTTAAGACTATCTAGTTCTAAGTAGAAAAGAATTGTGTGTGGGTGGATTTTGATAGGGCCAAAAATACTGAATATTTGACTCGACTTATGAATTACTGTTAATTTATTTCTTTTTCCACTATTATGTTTGTATTTTATGTGTTTCAGGTAAATGGCCAAAAGGGAGTTGTATGCTAAGAGACAAAGTAAAACAGACATAAAACGAAAGAACTAGGGCAAGGCGACCACCATGGAGTTCACCACAGAGGTGGCCATGAGTGGTCTACGTCTCAATGGTCAAAATACCAAGTCTCAGCCGCCTTATGAGCATGGCGTTCACCATGGAGGGTGTGACGACCACAACACGTTATAGAGACCAGGTAGTTAGAATTTGGGCTTTATAGGTTAAGGAAATTACCCCATTTCCTCCTACGTTCTCTCCACGCACTAGAAAACCTCCTTTGTGATTTTAGGGTTTTAGGAACTCTAAAAATACCTTTCTACCTTTCATTTCCAAAGAATCCAAGCTTAGTTACAAACTTAATCCACATAATGTCAAAATTATAAGCGATCAACTCTTCACATCAGAGAGTTATCACATCATTGATCGAGTCTGTAATCGAGTTTGGAGTACCTTTATTTGAAGCATTAATATTACCGTAATTTACTTTCCGCATTCAAATTCAGTAAGTTTACTACCTGTACCAGATTTAAAGTCTCCTCGGAGCAGGTTTTTATTTAATCACACTACTTTATTTTATCGGCTCTTTATCACACTTTTATTTAATCACATGCTCTTCTTCTACCTTTCTTTTAATTTCACGTTTAAAGTATTATTCATTTTATCTATCATGTCTTATCTATCATGTCTTATTTAATTAATTAACTATGTAGCATACTTGGCCAAATAGTCCTTTGGGGTTATTAAAGGAGGACTAAATAAAAAAAACACCATTTGCATTCTTCTTCCTCTTCAAATAGTTTTTCCACCTTTTCTTCTCTTCTACTGAGCGTTTTTCTTCTCTCTAACAAGACAACATCATTTGTAGGTAATAGCTCTGAGGTTGAAATTCCAATTTGTGGTTGCAATAGGGAAATGCGAATGTTCATCTCCAACTCAAGTGAAAACCCTAAACAAAGATTCTGGAAATGTGCTAATTCAGGTGTAATGTCAAGTTGCAAGATTTTCTTGTGGGATGATAAACTTGAGCGTAACATATCAACTAAACCTAAAGAAACAATTGGTTGTAATTGCTCAGAAATTGTGTAGGAACTAGGTTACATAATCAAAGACGTTAAATCTAGGAAAAAACAGAAGATGAAATTGAAGTTGGAAAACAAAAGGAAAAAAGCCAATTTGTTTAGGATGTTATTTATTGTGTCTTAGATCTTGTTATTTGTTTACCAGAAATGGTATTGAGTTCCATATTAATGGTGTCTGTAGTCCTTATAAGATGCCTGCATGTTGAATTTCATCCCTATATAGTGTTGTCAATTTCAATTTCGTCCATGTTTTATGTTGTGATGTTTGTATGTTATCCCTTAATCTTAATGAAATGCATCTATTTAATTCTTGTTTCTCATGTGGGTTGTCTTTGCAGTTTGCTTTATTATTTAGTACGTAAAGACAAAAATAATACATAATGATAATAGGCATAAGGTTTCAATTTACACAAACAGAACATAAGTTGTCTTAGAATTACATCAAAATAACATAACTTGTCTCTTGCACCATAACTTGTCTAAGAATTACACAAACAGAACATTACTTATCTTAGCATTACACAAACAAAATCATAAATTGTATTAGAAGTATACAAACAAAAGCATAACTTGTCTTAGAATTACATAACATAATGTCACACATCCAAAATGCACAATATCCTTCTTCATGATAATAGAAACAACTTCATTTCTTCCTTGACCCATGACTTCTCCTCAATTCCAATTTCCTTGTAACCTTAGGTTTCATAGTCTTATTCGTCTGCAAAAAATTACAATAATTAGAGTAGCTCATAAAACACAAATCATTAGAATAATGCCATTGAAACAGGTTTGATACTCAACTAGTTTAAGACATATAGGTGTAGAAGTAGAAGGAGTAATAGGTACTTCATCTGTTGTTGAAACAGAAGCAGATAAAATATAGTCAGGAGCATAAAGTATTATACCAAAAGTAGAAAATATAGTCTGAGATGATGCAACAGAAGCAGTCTGATTTGATTCAACATAGATACTTTGAGATGATGCAGCAGGAGCACTCAAATTTGATTCAACATAGATACTTTGAGATGATGCAGCAAGATTTGGTTAAGTTTGAGTAGCCTTAAATGCTACTGCAAGATTCGCAGCTAGCATTTAAAACTCAATATCAACATCTGCATTTGCTTTAGGATGTTCATTGTTAGCATCCCTAGTTGGTTGAGTAGCTTGAGTTATACCCTATGTTGGTTATGTTTGTTATTGCGTAGATTGAGTTGTATCCATAGAGGGTTGTCCTATTGCAACATTCTTTGGCTTTATCTATACATTTTAGGAAATAATAACATTAAAATGTTTACATGTTACTTAAAAATATAACAATAATAGACATGTTACATACCTTCCTTTTTTGAGCTTCAGAGTCAACCACTTGACTCTTTCAACTTCTTGCATTGTGTTGTACCCCAAAATTTGCCCTCCCATATTTCTCAAAACATTTAAAGAAAGATCTCCAAATTGCTCAAGGTAGTCGAAGGGTTGGCCAGACAAGCTCTCTCCTAAGGCAGTCTACCCCAAATTAGGGTTTCATGTTGCATAAAGATATTGGAGTCCAAGTGGTCCCAAATGCTCAACATTGTCCTAATATGTTCTCAAGATAATCCATGACAAGTTTCAAGCCTTGCAGAGGAAGTTTGCTCAGTCAATTGCTCAAAGGTCCAAAAATCGACTGTGCGAGGGCAAAAGTCAACTGTGACCTACATACAGTCAAACTTCAAGATTTTTGGTTAATATCCTAATTTTGAAATATATTTCATCATTTTATCAAGGGTTGATCATGATTCATCAAGGATTTCTCACAATTCATCAAGATTCAAAAGTTGCTAAATTAGGGTTTTGTAGGAAAAGTCAACTCAACTTTGACCCAACATAACTTTCTCACACTTTATGAGAAATGACCCATCCAAAGATAATTTTGAAGAGGATGCAATTCCCTACAATCCATCTTCAGCTCCTGTTGTACCCCAAAATTTTCCCTCCCATATTCTTCAAGGTTTGCTAAGATCATGCTTCAAAATCTCTCAAGGGTTGCACAGTCAAATTGCCTCCTAACAGTCAAAAATTAGGGTTTTGGTTCTGGCAAAGAAATTGAAGTTTCCAAGGGTCCAGACAAGTCCCACATGCCTATAAACATTGTCAAGCATCCTTAGGTCAAGTTTCAAGACTCACAGCATCAAATGGCACAGTCAAAAACCCTAAATGCTTCACAGTCAACTGCAGGGGCAAAATGGTCATTTGACAGTCAAAAGTCCAAATTTTTGGTCAACATCTTATTTTGAAGCCACAAACATCATTTGATCAATTCTTGATCATGATTCTCAAAGCATGGCTTAAAAAGTCTCAAGATGCAAAAGTTTCTATTTTTGGACAGTTGAAAAAGTCAACTGCAAATTGACCAGGGCATAACTTCCACATGGTTTATCAGAAAAATCCCATCCAAAGCTCATTTTGAAACGAATGACATTTCCTACAACTCATCTTCACACTTAAAGTCCAAGAAATGCTCTCACAAAAAGTTATCAATTTCAACATTATAGGTCATTTTCAAAAGTCAACAAAAAGGCACTTTAAGTCAAAGACCATAACTTGCGATTGGTAAATCAAAATGACATGGGACCAAAGACATTGGTTAGAGGACTTCAATACATTTCCAGAATGTCCAAGAACATGATCAAAGCTTAAAAATTGAGCAAGATATGCCTTGTGGAAGTTGGGAAATTTTTGGGAATTTTGAAAAGTCAACTTTGCATAAAAGGCTTCAAAAATGCTCATGGGCCTCAATTTCTTCCATGAACAATTACCAAAAGGCCATGCACGACCCATTGACCTAAAAGGGAGTTATTTTCTTATTTTTAATTAATTAATTGAATTTTTAATCTTATTAATTCATTTAATTAAAATTAATTATGAGAAAAATACTAAATCATGTTTTTCAAATCCTTTTGTGCAGCCAATTCACTCATTATGACCTCAATATCTCGTGTATCAATCACCAAGGATAAAATCATCCAAATTTGGCATAATTGGCATGAAAAAGATTGAAAAAAAGATATGGAAAATCAAATATTCAAAATCATAAATGGATGGATTTTGGGCTGGCTTTTTGACCTAATTCTACTCACATACATATGCAAGACTGAAACCTAATGCAATGGACACAGAAGCTGCGCAGAAGAGGAAGAACAACATTGCATTTTTTTGACAAAAAGTTGAAAACTGTTTTGATACCTAGAAGACGATTCAAGGCTTAAAAATCATTCCAACACATTTCCAAGGGATCCAGGAAACTATTACAATCAAAACCAGCCCTCCATACTCAAGGAATTGGTAGAACAAAGTCTGACTTTTCCCAAAAATTTTCATAATCGTGTTTCACTTTTCATGCATGATTCATGTTTTTTAATGTTTGATTTATACTAATATGAATGTTCTGAAGCTATTGGTGCCCTTTAATTGAACTAAGCATGCCTGTGTCAAAAGTTGCCATTAACGATCGCTAGGGTTTCAGAGTTCCAGATTTGGGGTTTTACACATATGGTAAAATCAGGCCTTGAAACCTATACCAATGGATTCGTGACATCCTAACGAAACTAATCCACACCTCGCGCTCTTTTTATGTTTGCCTATATCCTATTCGCTATTTTTTCAGGTTGAACTTAGTGGGGGTTTAAAACCCCCGCTATTTGCTTTTAGTTACAGGAAAAAGATGAAGACGATGCATGCGTGTTTGGACATGGTTGGAGGGTTTGAATGTTAGCGCGTTTTTTGAGTGCTTCAGTATAATACTTGTTTTTCATATATATTAATTATGTCCCATAATAATAACAAAAGCGCGTGTTGGCTCAGATGGTTGATTAGCTGGCTTGCAGGTACGGGACCTGGGTTCGATTCCCAGGTCCCCTTATATATTTCATAATTTTTTCCATAACATGCTTCTGTGTAGAGCCTCTCCCAGGGTTCATCATGCAACCCCACGTCCAAGCCAGCCAAGTGTCCCTGAGGGTCAATCCAAAGGCCAGAACATGCAGCCTACCATAAGCGTTAGTCAAATGCTCCCCACGTGATCACTGGAAAGTCAAAAGGGGCCTGATTCAATGGGCCAAACTGCTTCTAAAACACCTCCAAATGGGGTCTGAATACCCCCATTGTTTGTATTTCTTTTTCTAATTTCCTTTTCTTTCCTTCCTTTTATTTTAATTGTTTTTTTTTTGTTTTATTCAATCCATAAAATTAATTTTCATAATAAAACCAGAAAAATCAAAACTAAAAATATGTTTATTTAATATTTAATTCATTAATATTTTTGTAAATAAATTTTAATAATCAATTTAGTTTAATTTAGGGTTTTCAATTTTAATCGTTTCTTAAATAACTAAAATATGTAGAAATTAGGTTTTTAGCATTTTTATTCTTTTTTCTTAATAAACAAATTTTTCTTATTATTATTATTATTAATTATTAATTATTTTGTCAATACCCATGTAAGTAATTAATTAGTGTAAATTAGGTTAAAACTTGAATATTTTCCTTAAACAATTAAAAATAATTTAGAACTAGGGTTTCATTTAATTTCTAATTTTAATTAATTTTCTTTATTTCATAAATACCAAAAACCAAAAAAAATAACTTCTTTCCTTCATTAAATAATTAATTAATTTTTAATTTCATTTAATTTCTTTAAAGGGTCCAACGCCCTCGAACACTCGATTCTAATTTCTTTTCGCGCACTTATTCTTATGTTTCTTTTAAATATTATGTAATTGCCCAAGCCTTGTAATAGTAATTAGGAAATTTATTTACTTTCCGCATTTTTATTCAAAACGGGTCTTTGTTAATTTGGCGATGTATAGACCCGTGCCTTGTAATAGCGTAGGATTTTACTTTCCGCACTTTAATTTCCGCACTTTTTAATCGCATGAAAAAATGAATGGCCAAATTAAAAACAAGCGTAGCTCACCATAATGCATGATCAAAGATAATGGTTAAACTGAAAACAATACACAAATTCACACACCACTCTTAGGGTACGCCTCACTGTTGCCTTGCCCTCGAAACGTGGTCGTCGAGTATAGGACGTTTTAGTAAGTCCTTATGTCCATGATCCAGTCGCCTCGAAACGGTTGCCTCAGATTAAAAAAAGGATCAATGGCATAAGGGTAGCTTCTAAGGTGTCCTACTGTTGCTCTGGTGACCACACTGTCCCTACAAACGAATTGACCCGAACACCTCTAACGGTGGTGCTACCTACCTCTCAATGGTGGGATGGCACTACCTTAAGGACATTTACACAGCCTAATTACTTAGGGTAGGTAGATGACTCGTAGATACTTGCTCTATTCAAAAACAAATCAAACTCTTTTCACACCGACACTTTCAAAAAGCTTTCAAAACAATTTTTCAAACACTCTTGAGGACTGATACAAGAGTCGATCTGAAATCTTTAAACGAAACTTTTTCAAACCCACTCACAATTGAAAAGCAAACACTTTTGAAAACACAAATGAGCAAGTATCTAAGAGCCCATGGATAACCATGGATAGAAAGGGTGCTAACACCTTCCCTTTCTATAAATCTACCTCCCGAACCGAGAAACTATCTCATAAGGAATTTTGCTGTGCTTTTGTCCTGTCCATGTTGGAGAAAATAAAAGACGGTGGTGACTCTTGCTTCCGCGATATTTCGCGAAACCAGCTAAAAACAGTCAGTTCCAAATCCACTGATCACAACTCCCAAGACCAAAATATGCACTCACAAGAAGTTATGAATTTGGACATTATAGGTCATTTTGAAAAGTCAACAAAAACACTTTTTTTGTCAAAGCTTCATACATGAGCATGGAAAATCAAATAGATATGAGACCAAAAGGGTTGGTTAGAGGACATATCAAACTTTTTAAAAAGTTCAAGAACACCTCCAAAGAGTCAAAATTGAGGAAGTTATGCATTGTTGAAGTTGACTTTTTTTGAAAAATTGCCAAAAGTTAACTATCCCCAAAACTTTAAATTTTGCCAAATGGGCCCATTCTTTTTCACTTGTTTTGAGTTGGCGTCATAGCCCACGTGCTCTAGCCTTTGTCACTTGTCCATATCATATTTTTATTAATTATTTTGATTTTTATTTGAATTAATTTGATTTAAATCAAAATAAATCAAATAAAAATCCAAAACATTAATAACCAAGGATTTTGTGTTGTTTCAAGATTCATTATACAACTATGATCCTTCCAATTCGTGCCAAGCCCTAGAGTGCAGAAAAAGATTGAAAATAATTCATATTTGGAAAGATCTTCAAAGGGTATCAAATCAAATCCAAAGTCATTGAAAGAACAAGATTTGGACTGAATAAACAACCCTAATGCATTGTGTGATACATAAGTAGGTGAGGCAGATCAAAATAGGGGTTGGAGATAGGCGCTATAGAGCAAACAAAATCTGAAAAAATACCAAAAAAGTGTGAGTTCGAAATCACCATTAGAGGCGTCCTCAAAGCTTTCTATTGATACCAATCGCTTCCTGGCATTCTCTAGAAGCTAAAGCAACCCAGAACCGGTCCATTCCAATCCCAGAACAGGCTGTAAGTCGCTCACAAACTCACTCTGTTCTTGAATTCGTATCTTGGAATTTACGCATTATTAACCTGAATCAATTGCATATTCTTAACCTATGAATCATTTGCAAGCTTTTGACATTACCCAATTTCATTTTAATGGTCTGTAATGAAATCCACCATTATTAGGGTTTCGTATTTGGTTTTAGGGCTTTTTGTTTCAGGAATAATTAGCCTTCATAATGGGCATGGTTGCAATCAGGAGGATGAGACGACCTCAACCATGGTCTTAGATATCATTTCCATGGCCTGTAGGAGATTTTGGATGAACCCCTGTTTGTAGCGATGGACATTTGTCCGTAGGTATAAGTGGCTCAACTTTTAGCCACGGTTCAAGAACAGGGATGAAGGCGTGTCACTCCTCCATTCGTCCATTCAAACATTGGCGCGTTTTTCTGATTTTTGTCCACTAATGCTTGTTTTTGTATTTTATTATTTTCTTTTAATATTATAACAAACAGTAACAAGTGATCCAGTGGCAAGCGTGGAATGGAATTCCCCTTGGGGCCTGGGTTCGAATCCCAGGTCCCCCTATTTTCTCTATAATATTTTCTTACAGGAAATCCAGTGCACGCATGAGCTTGGGGTCCATCATATTCCCTCACCATCCAACACGCCAGATGGCCAGATCTGGTGGCCATCATTGAAGGTGCACCAAAGGACCAAGTCAACACCAGCGCACAGGATTACAAAAGTCCAACGGATATCATGTCATTGGGCCAGAAAATTGCTATGCACACCCTTGAAAATCAAGCCCAATCTCTTTCTTTATATTTTCTTTTCTATATTTCATTTAATTATTTTATTTCATTTAATTTAATTACTAACCAAAATTAATTTTCTTTTCATCAAAAAAATTGCAAAAAATATTTTTTACCCAATTAAATTTTAGAATTTTATTTTTCATTAATAAATATTAATTAATTTAATTAGGATATTAATGTTAGATAACTTTAATTGATTTTTTAAATATTTAAAACTAATTAGAATTAATAAATTTTAACCCTAATTTAATTATTTTATTTTCTTTCTTAAATTAACGAAACTCCAAAAATATGTCATATAATTATTTTTCCATTTAATAATTAATTAATTTAGCATTTAACTTTAGGAATTAATTTCTTTTCTTAAAAAATAAAAACAACAAAAATATTTTCTTTTAATTAAGAGGGTCAAAACCCTAGTTTCGCTTTCAATTCAATTATGTCGCACGCTTTATTTTTCTTTATCCAAATTATTGTATCTGCTCTCGGTTTGTAATAATTAATTAGGACATTTATTTATTTCACCGCTTTTAAATTTCAAAGGGTTTGTCTTTGGCGATGTAAATACCTGACGTCTTATAATAGTTTAGTTTAAATTCCTCACCTTTAATTTTTGCAAATATTCAACTGTTAGATGTTTGATAATAGGGTTTGCATGACAAGAATGAATGTCTAATTTTAAAACAGTTAGATCACCCTAAACATGTGCAAAGATAAAAATAATCTGAAAACAACACACTCGCACATGCGCACTCCTAGGGTACACCCCACTTGGTTGCCTTCGTAAACGGTCATTGAGTATAGGTTATTTTAGAGGTCGCCCTCTTGTCTAAAAGATCATAAGTTACCTTGGAAAGGTTGCCTCGGATATCGTTGCCTCGGATAAATGATTTAAGACATTAGGGTTACCACTAAGACATCCTAACATTGCTTTAGTGACTGTATGTCCCTCTTTTGAATTGACCCTCAAACTCCAACGACGGTGCTACCTACTAATTAATAGTGGGATAGCATTGTCTAAAGGGAACAAACATAGAATGATTCCTTTTTTGAGTAGGTAGATTAGTTCTTAGATACTTGCTCATCTAAAACAAAACTTTTTTCACACTTACACTCTTTTACAAACAAGTTTTCAAAAACACTTCATTACACTCTTGAAGACAGACACAAGAGTTAAATCGAAGTCAAAACAAAAACTTTTCAAAACCCACAAGCACAAAGAAAACAATTTTGAAAATGATGAGCAAGTACCTAAGAGCACGTAGATAACTACGGATAGAAAGGGTGCTAATACCTTCCCTTTCTATAATCTACCCCCCGTACTCAAAAATATCTCGAAAAAGGAATTTTTCTGTGCTTTTTTCCTTTCCTTGTTGGATAAAATAAAAGTCGGTGGCGACTCTTGCTTACCGCGACATTTTGCAAAAACAAACGCAAAACGCAAACCAGCATTCCAAAAACAGTCAGTTCTCCCACCGTATCACACATTGTGCCCATGTACATCACATACTCAGGATTGGATTATCTTTGGCAACTAATATTGGGCTATTAAATTCATAAGAAACATTATTCATATGTAAATCACACTTTGGATAAAAAGAAAAGGCATGCTTACACTATGTCTTTGTAGGTATTTTTGCCAACCACTCCTTAGCTTTCACATTAATCACCTTCATCTCTTTCATTGTAGCATCTCATGCTTGGATATATGTCGCCTTTGTAGATTCCATCATTACGTGTCTAATTTGTGTCCCTCAACAAAACTTCTTTTTAAAATTAGCATACAAATTTTTTAGACATAGTCTATGTTCCAGCCTTTCAAACATCTCCTCAAACACAGGTATCAAACCCTGCAAACCAGTTTCAAACAAATGAAGAGAGATTAAGGATGATAAAAAAACCAGAAAATAAGTAAGGATAAAATCCAAAAATCATAAATTAAATAGGGATGAAATCAAAACAAAAATTGAATATTAGGGATGAAAAAAAATTAACCAGAACATATATAGGGATGCAATATACCTTTTGTTGGTCAGAAATAAAAACTCATCAAAATTAATTTTACATGTGTTTCCTGAATTGACTCTCCTTAAATATGCATAATATCTCCATAAAAGGTTGTATTGCTTCACTGCATCACCCTCAGTCAGAGCCTTTGCAATTTGTTTGGCCTTCTATGGCTTGTTCATAGTTATTCCAACACCAAAATTACTCATAATTTCAGAAACAATATCACGAATCTTAACACCATCTGAAGATGTCATCATAGCCGCCACAGTTTTAGCAACCCACTCGGAAGTGGCAGAAGTGTTGTTTAAAACCCTACCACACGTGTGAGTTCCAATCCACTTCTTCATTCTGAATCTGTGTTTGTTTCCAACTTTACTTACAAGGTCTAGAAAACCACATTTTCCCTTGTAAATTACCCTTACCCTCACTTTGTCATTTTTTACAAACTTTATCTCTCTTCCATTTAATACTGACCATTCAGTAATTGCCTATTTGAATTCATTAAGTGTTCCAAACTCCAAACCAACTTTGAACTTGTAAGTCTTGCTCAATTCGTCCATCTTAAACCTGGGATACCTCAGCTCCTTCTCATCACCAGAATCATTAGGGTCACTACTTCCAAGCTCATCAATAACAAAATTGGTATCCAAATCATGGTTCACAACACTAGATGAAGTTATATTTTCAAAACCTTCTGGAATTTTTTTTGGAGTATCTCTACGCTTCCTTGCTACAACTTTGACCCTTTTCCTTGGAGTATCTTCTTTTTCATTAACATCAAAGAAATCATCCAACCCAAGTTCCCTCTCATCTTCACTATCATCAAATGATAAACCGTCAAATTCAAAGTCACTATCATCATTATCCTCATTTTCATCTGCATCACTACCAACAACATCATCAACATTACCTGGGACATCATCACAACATCACCTTAAACAACATCAACAACATTACCTGGGACATCATCAGCAACATTACCTTGAACAACATCAGCAACATTACTTGGGACATCATCAACAACATTACCTTGGACACCACTATCATTAGTTGCTTGAACTCTATCCTTAGGATTAACATATAGGTGCACTTCAGTTTTCATTCTCATGGCATATTCATATACATCATCAGCATCAGTATAAGTAAACATTGTATTATACTTATCTCGCTCATCGCTATACCACCATAACAAGTACTACGACTGCTCAAGCTGAGTAATGTCTTTCACTATACCAAATGCCTCAAATAAGCTCCACCTATCAGGGTCAATCACTACTAAGTGTTCGTTACCCCCTGAATAGTATACTACATAGTCCTTAAAAAAACAACCCCCGTAATGGAATACTAAATTGAAACTCATGATTGAAATTGAACCAACAGATAAATGCATCAAGAAATTGAAATATAAACGCTAAATACCACAGATGAAGTGGTCAACCAGAACGACACCGTCGTTGTCTTCTCACAATCGCCTCTGGCGTTCTCCAAAGGCCACAACACTTCACCTCTCAAATTTGGAAACCCTAATTTACAGGGACTGGTGCCAAAATTTCTTTTATGAATAATTTGTTAATTTTCAAGTAAACTTAACTCTTTGGCCATGTATGATACATGATTAAAAAAATAAAAAAAATAAAAAATACACGTCAGCGTCGTTTGCCAAATCAACATTTTTAAAACAGATCACTAACGTTAGAGAGAAAAATCAACACATATTAGAGATATAAGGACTCAGACTTGGAAAAAATATAAGCTAATCACAATACACGCCAACTTGCAGGAACCAAAGAACTTTTTAAATATTTTTTTAAATATATTGTTATTTTTATAACCAATGTGTATCATTTGTATTAATCATAAATCATTATTGTTTTTTTCTTGTCATTAGTGTTTTTTCCTTGTAATATTTATTATTAATGTATTATTTATATATATATTTTATTTATTCACATAAATAATTATTTATTGTAATCTTAATTATTTAAAATATAAATTATGTAATTATTTTTAATAACGTTGAAATATTATGTTTACAAGTATATGCGAAAAATTGTTTTATATTTTATATTAATTATATGTTATAAACTTGTTGTAATATATTCTTACTTTGAAACCTTATAAATATTAATTTATAACTATTTTGAATGTTATAAATAATAGTCAACAATTATTCGTATATCATTTTTTATTTTTACATTTTTGATAAGCTTTAATTTTTATTCACATTATTATTTTTTATTAAAAATATTTTAATTCTCCCATTTTATTTGTTCTATTTTAACTTCTCATAAAATATGTTTTTAAAAATATTAATATTCAGGTAACTTTTTAACAATAAATATAATGATTTTTTTATATAATGATGACACTAATAATTATTTTATAACAATCACTATTGAAATTTAAACTTTATAGTTTAAATTTATAAAGTCAAATTTTTACTTGAATTGACACCTCTTAAACAAATAGTATAATATATTTTTGAAAGCATATTTTAAGTAATATAATTAATACAATTGATACACGTTAATTTTAATTTTTTTAGCACTTCATTAATTCGAATATGCATATCTAAAAACTATTGAAAACATAATATTGGGTTTAGTTCGGATATACATATTTAAAAAACTCTAAAAATAAAATATTAGATTAGTTCGAATATGCATATCTGAATAGTATTTTAGAATTTTAAGAGTTTTTTCCACTCATATAAAAATGTGTTAAGAAATTCCCAAAACATACACTACACAATGGTTTTGAAGAGATAAATTTTAAAGTTTATTATTAATTATTTTAATTTAAATAAATAAAACCATATTAAATATTTTATTCTAAAATAAATAAAAATAAAAAAGCAAGAAAAAAGTTATTCTACGCACAAATGACAACTCCACAATATAAATTTTTCCTTTTGATACTATCATTAAAGTTAATTAATTAAAATTTTATTATTAACATCTATAATATATTTCCATATATTTATGAAATAGTATTAGAATCTGTAAAAGAAAAGAAAATATAATTAACAAGTATAGAAGAGTGATTACGAAACCATTAGAGCTGAAGGAATAACACTTCAAGAAAATATGGACTGTTGGCCCAGTAAAATGAGAAGATATAAAAGTCAACGAATCCAAAAATATAAAAGTCAAACCCATAAAATAAAGTTTATTGGTCTCGGTTTCTTAATACTAACCTAATCGGCTATTTTTACGCTATAAACAAAGTGATTTATTATAATTTGTTTTTTCTTTTATAAGTAAATTAAATTAAATTATATTAGATTGGATTTGTTTCAAATTTAAATTTAAATTTTTTTATTTATGAAGATCTTTTGGAATTCTTTATATTTGAAGTATACGGTTTCTTTTTTTGAGCTTATTAACATAATTAGATTATATTAGATTGGATGTGATTCAAATTTAAATATAAAAAAATTTATTTACGTAAATTTTATATTTGAAGTATACAATTTCTTTTTTTGAGTTTATTGACATAATTAGATTAGATTAGATTAGATTTTATTCAAATTTAAATTTAAAAAAAATATTTACTAAAATCTTTTGGATTCTTTATATTTGAAGTATACGATTAGTATTATTTTTTTGAGCTTATTAACGTGACCTGAGTATTCCATTGAATCTCGAAGTATCATGAAGGCTCTCCATTCTCGTTCAAGTAAGGATTGCATGCCAACCGATGATGAACTTCTTCAAAAATTCCTCTACAACAAAATTAACAATAAACCAATTCCCAATTATCTCAATATTCTCGAACATGATTTGTTCGGTACTAACAAGAGTCCCTTGGATATATGGAACGAGTTTGAAGATTCGTACTCATATGGCGGAAAAGACTTATATTTCTTTACCACCTTAAAGAAAAAATCTGTTACGAGCACACGCTCTGTTCCCACTATTGGCAATGGTAATTGGAAAGGTGAAGACACCAGAAAAAATATATTTGCCAAAGAAACGAACCAACTTCTCGGTCTGAAAAAACGTTTTCGTTTCGAGAAGAGTAACACTCCTCAAGATGGTGGATGGATCTTGCACGAATATAACCTACACAAATCTTTGATTAACAATACTCTGTTAAGAAACTTTTATGTCTCATTATTAGTTTTTGTGAACATTAGTCAATTTTGAGTCAAAAATATTGATTAATATTATTTTTTTGGTAGGCCAATAATTATGTACTATGCAGACTTAGAAAGAATTTGAAACCGGAATCACAAAATACACAAGCAAAAGCAAGTATAATTGATCAATCTAATTCTCATTTAACAAAAACTTCAAGAACAAAAAATTGTTTTGAGCAAGAGAGTAATGAAAAGACTGCTAAAGAAAGAGAAGTTATGATTCCTAAACAAGCAGAACCAATCATATCTGTAAGATTTTATTAATATTGTATTGCTTTATTAATGATTAATTATCAATTGATTTTATGCATATTCAAGGTTTTGATTATTTTAGAGAAAAGTCATAAATTTATGTCTGTTTTTTTGGATTGTTGTTACGTAGGGTAATAATGTTTTGGTGAAAAAATATATTATTTATGAAGAAGCAATAACTCAACCAAATGATGGTGGAAACAAGAAGAATTACGAGGATGACATAGAGTTTGCATATTATGGAGAAAAAATAAAATGTATAAGAAGTACATGGCCAGAAGAGTGCAAATATAACAATAAAGATGGAAGTGATATCATCATGAATAAAGAAGAAGAAGAAGATGGTGATGATGATGATGATGATGATGGTGATGATGAGATGTCTTGGCCAGAACTTTTTACAAAGGAACTGTTGGAAATTAATGGAGGAGGAGGGCTCATAAAAGAAGATGATGTTAAAATGCTTAACAATAGTTCTCATAAGGATTTTTTTTGTTGGAAAATAACATTATGTAAAGTTAATAGGTCTATTACATATTTCTATAGAATTAATGGTATCTACTAAGATAGTTTTTTCTTTACTATTCAAATTATTATCTTTAATATTTTTTAGAATGATTGGCAAGTTTGTTACAACTTTATCATGAAAGTTAAGTTATGTAGTTGTAATTATTATTCATTGCTATCAGGTTATCATCTCTCTTTAAGCTATACGGTTATATATGTTGACATGATATTTTTCTGTAGCATTCTGAGTCAAGTTGAAACATATTGTTCTTTTCAATTTAATCTAATCACTTAATTTCAACAACATCAATGCTATATTACAACCTTGAAATTTTTAAGGACTTTCCTATACTTGTTTTGAACTAGTATTTCCCTTGGCATAATTGTAAGTTCAAATTAAAACAAATTTATAGTGGGTTTTGATAGAATAAAACCAAAGACAAAATAATAGTAATAGCCTTTAATGAAAAATGAAGTGTTAATGAAATTTAGATAGTATTTTACGTTAAAATCCCTGACTTTTGTTTTGGAATATTTTTGTATTCTTTTGAGCCATCGTATATTTAATATTTTTATTGTTTTTTCTTTCAGATTTTATCAATTTTATGTTTATACCTTTATAGTTTGTATTTGACATAGCAGGAACTTCAACCTTTATGGAAGAATTTTTTTATAAGCAAATGACATTAAGAATAAGCAGTAGGGGTGTTCACCTTATAAGGGAGTCAGGAGAAAAAAATACCAACCTAAAATATAAACCAAAACATCAACTAAGAACAAAAAAAAATTACTCCCAACAAACCCCGAGATTGTTACATCAATCAAGCTAAGAAATATTCCTCCCTTTTCTATGAAAGACAATGAATCAATCCCAAAATAAAACTTTACTAAAACTCAACACATCCATCTTTACAAGAACACTACCTTTGAAAAGAATAGAGTTCCTATAAAACTAAATAGACCAACAAAATACAAGTCCAGAAAACCAAAAAGAAGTGGTAGAATTTAGATGCTTAAGTATAACCAACACACAACCCCCAAGAGACAAAGCATCAACATCAATCCACACACAAAAATTAATCCATAAGAGATTATAAAAAGAGCAAGAACAAAATAAAGGCTCCATATCCTCCTTTTTCTTAAAACACAAGGGATAAACCACGTTGTGAGCACCTTCAATGATTTCCCGTTTGGTCAATTCCATCCTTGTAGAAAATTTGATAAGATTTAATCTTCAACCAAAAATAAAGATTTTACTATAAGAACTTTAGACTTCCATAAACAATCTAACGTTTTTTCTTTAAGAGGATCTAAAGTAGGCACCAAATAATAAGATTCACTAATCCTCTTATAGCAATCTTTAACTAAAAACTCATTTTTTTTTGTCTCCATCAAACAAAATGATCTTCTTCATGAGGCTTAGGCTTCACCCCATGCAAAAGCAGTAATAACTCCTCTAACAACAAATCATCTTCGCCATTCAAGACCACCCCCATCAGCTCATCAACTTTGAGGCAAGCCAAGTTGCACAATCAGATTAAAGAAGGAAATAATCCTTCAAAGGCGGAAGTTCCAAACTGTTGTGACGAAAAAAATACCCAAGATTATCGCACGCTTGAAATATAATAGAGTCACCATCGAACTTTATTTATTCCAAAAGAAAAGGGAAAATATCAATAAAATCTTCAATGAACGAAAATATGATCCTCGCAACCAAAAGAGGGTTCAAAGTCAATTATGCAAGAGGAAGGTATTAGCATCCCTTACATCTATTATACTCAATGAAACCTATTTAGTTAGTTTACGAGAGAATGTTAGCGTGATATTTGTTTGCTCCTAACTATTACTAAGTGAAAAAGAAAGAAAGAAAGAAAGGATTTTTAGGGTTTTTTAATTATTGTGTTTGATAATATATTGGATCTTATTTCTACGTATCCTCTAGTACAATGAGGAGCTCAAGACTATCTAGTTCTAAGTAAAAAAGAAATGTGTAGGTGGATTTTGATAAGGCTACAACATACTGAATATTTGACTCGATTTACGGATTACTGTTCATTTATTTCTTATTCCACTAATATGTTGGTATTTTGTTTGTGTTTCAGGTAAATGACCAAAAGGGAGTTGTCCTCTAAGAAACAAAGTAAAACAAATGGAAAACGAAAGAATTAGTGCAAAACACACTCAAGGCGACCACCATGGTATTCGCCACAGAGGTGGCCATGAGTTGCCCATATCTCAACAATCAAAAGACCAAGTCTTAGCCGCCTTATGAGCATGGCATTCGCCATGGAGGGTGTGGCAATCGCCACACGTTACAGAGGCCAGGCAGTTAGAATTTGAGATTTCTTGGTCAAGGCATTCACCCCACTTCCTCCTAGTTTCTCTCCATGCATTAGAAAACTTCCCTTGTGATTTTAGGGATTTAGGAACTCTAAAAATACTTTGCTACCTTTCATTTTCAAAGCATCCAAGCTTAGTTATGAACTTAAGCCACGTACTGTTGAAATTGTAAGTGATCAACTCTTCACATCAGAGATTTATCACATCAATTATCTAGTCTATAATCGAGTTTGGAGCACCTTTATTTGAAGCATTAATCTTTCCGTCATTTACTTTCCGCATTCAAATTCACTAAGTTTACTTTGTGTATGAGATTTAAAGTCACTTCAGAGCAGGTTTTTATTTAATCACACTACTTTACTTTATTGTCTCTTTATCAACCTTTTATTTAATCGCATTCTCTTCTTCTACCTTTCTTTTAATTGCACGTTTAAAGTCTTATTAAATTTATCTACCATGTATTAATTCACCATTGAATCAATTGTTTTATCGCATTTCACAAACATGTATAGCTAAATTTATAATTGTTGGAATGTGAGGACTGTCAATTCAACAATACTCTAACTGTTGTTCTCTAAGAAATACTTATGGGGCTGTTTTGATTTTAATCACAATCTATCTAAACTTAAACTTGTCGATTGCTGCCACGTCTAGGATTTTCATCGAAGCGTGAAGGAGGCAGAAAAAAGAGTATCATCAATGTTATTTATCCCAAGAGAAGGAAAGGAAACACTGAGTAAACCTAAAGAAGAGAAAGAACATGGTCTTGCGACTAAGAGAAAGAGTAAGGAATTCGATTACACGAGGGGAAGGTATTAGAACCCCTCACATGTGTGGTACTCCACATGATCGACTTAAGTTTGTTCTAATCTAAGGATGTGTAAAAATATAAAGCCTAATGCTAAAGGAATGCATGCAAAGTATATACAAAATGAATTTTTTTATTAGTTGTATTTTCGCGGTTGTGAACCTTTGTGCTTACGTACTACCTTTCAAGTAATAGGGGACCAGGGCACTCGTAAATCACCTAAAAAGGTGTTTTAGTTTGTTGGTGTTTTTTATGAATAATGATAGCGAAGGATGTCCTTTTTGAAAAGGTTAAAATAAAAAAAAGTCCGAAGACAAAAAGATCTAAATTGGTTGGTGTTTTTGTTACTTGTTAAAAGAGTTTGTGATTCTAACCACACCAAAGACTATGAAGAAAGAACAAGCTTCGGCCCAATTAAACTTTTCCGTTGCTTATGGAAGTGATTCTCATCATTAGTTATTAAGTGTTTTGAGAGGTTTTAAGAAGAAAAGAAGTTTTAGTTTTAACAATAATGCAAAAGATAAAGACTAAACAAAAGGGGATCTCAATCCTATAAGTTGTCATGTTTATGGACCTAAAGTTAGGATGAGAGGGAGATCTACCTAATATTGTCATGCATGAATTCCTAACCTAAGGTCTGTTTAGTTCAAACTTAGAGAAGAATGAACTAAATATCCTATGGGGAGCATACAAAAGTAAGAGAAGGAAATCACATTTAAATAAGATAATTAAAGAAAGAAAACATCACAAAAGGCGCTTAGACAAGGTACCAAGAAAATACCTATTTAGATAAGCAAGTAAATATAGGAGAAGAGATGATAAAATATCACACAAAGATGATAATACATCAAGTATCAAAAGAAGAATAATGATGGCATCACACCAAAATAGAAGATGATAAAACATAAAAAAGCAATCACATAGGTAGATACCTAAGCAATAAGAGAGGATATGATAAAATATCACACAAAGATGATAACACATCTAGTACCAAAGATGGGGGTAGATGATAAAACACCAAGAACACATATATTAAGATGACAAAACATCAAGTCTCAAAAAGATAAGGATGATAAAACATCACTAAACACACAAGTAAATATGATAAAACACATAAGAGATATATATCTCACAAACAAACTTGAAGAACTGAAGAAGGAAGGTAAGAGAGTAATGATAAGCAACAAAGATGCATGGAATAAAAGCACATAAAGTTATAACATAAGTTCTGGTCCTTTCATGTTAAACACATCTTAAAAAAGCTTCAATAAATAAAAAATTATAACCAAGAGATTACATGTTAACAAACATCCTCTTAAATAAACAAGTAGGCATAATAGAAAGAGATGAAGTGTAGATAAGTGACAAGATAAGACATGTATCTCAAGTAAGTGGAAAACCATGGATAGACAATGATATGGAATCAAGAGGATATAAAGAATATGTGGAGACATCCCTAAGGGTCATGCTTCAAGTGTATAGATGTGGGAACCATAAAAGAGAACAATTTGGCAAATACACTAGTTGGTGAAGACTTAGGAGCCAAGTGCCTAACAGATAATGCTATAAGGAAGTGAGGTGAAGTGAAAGGGATGAGTGAGTGTATAAGTCATAAGTGAACACATAAAGGTCTAATTTTACCACATAAACACACTTGATAAATATTCACATCAAAGTCAAACAAGGAAAGGATCACAATCAACCCTAAGTGAACATAAGTCCCCATGCATTGCTAACAAGCAAAATAGTTTGAAAATAAATGGTAATATGAAGAAGAAGAGGTAAAAATAGACATGTTTACACTTAGAACAAACCTCATGGTTAATAATAAGTTCAATTATTCATTGAAAATATGGTTCAAACCTCAAGGTACACAAACTAGCATTAATCAAAGTTGTGATGTGAAGTGGAAATAAGTGTGTGACAAATTGAACATGGCATAATGTGTAAAGTATGAGTGAAGTAAGAAATAAAAACTAGAGCTTAACACACACCATTGACCTATAAACATTCCTAGGGCATCACTACTAAGGCACATACAAAGGCTAGTGCAAGAATTTGTCAATACCACACCCTAACATACTCCTAAAGGTAAGTGAAGCACAAGAAAGGAATAGGTGAAGAGGGAACATGATTATAGGGTGTCAAAAAACATAGTTCAATATAAAATGACCTCTAATATCATACATTTAAACATCATAATAAAAAAGAGAAATTTGCATACATGGCACACAAAGGAAGTGGCCAAAGGGTACATGCAAGTATGTTCAAATTAAACAAGTAAATATCAAATGATGAAAGCATAATTGAAAAATTATCAAATGTATGACTTGTGGAATAAGTTAACTCAAGATGAGGTTTAAGAGTAACCAAGAATAAGATGAAACTTCTTGCACAACAAAGTCACATAACTTGATGAAAAACATCATCTAAAGTGGATGGTACTTGTCTTAAATCAAACAATATTGATGAAGACCAAGTAAAAGTAAATTTATACCTTATATGTCATAGGGTAATGGTTAATCCCTTATAAGATATTTTAGAAGTAGAAATGTTGAGACTAAGCCATTGGATTGACTTGAATCGTACAAATCAAATAAGAATCGCCACCGCACTTTATTGTTTCCAAAGGAATGGGAAAAGAGCGAGTAAACCAAAAAAGACGGGGAGAGAATCTGTTAGAACAAAGTTTGAATCTACTACCCTAAGTTAAAGTTTTGATGATAACAAAATGCTAGATTAAATAAATTGTATAATTCATATGAGACATACATGCTACCTAAAAATTATATTGTGCATTTACAGAAACTCTAATGGATATCAGCATAAGAATGTCAACATCAGCATCAGAAGATAAAATATCATATGCCAGCATCAGAAGATCAAAGCATGTGCTTACGCTGAAGCTTGATGAACAGATCTGCGCGTAACATACTCTAAACTCTGATCAAGACTAAAACAATATCATCAGCACCTAGAAGCGTCAGAATAAGCCAAAGCCAATAACACGCTTAATTGACAACGGTACTGTGCATTCAAGACACTTTATTACCAACGGATGTATTCCAAGACAAAGATCTTCTCAATATGGAAAGAACGTAATGGGCATTGAAATGGTATAATTGACTACAACGTATCTTTTCCAAAGGCTATATAAACAAGTCAGTGAGAAATGAATTGGCTAATGCTCTACAACTCTTTACACGCCTAAAGCTAATCATCTTCATCCTCACTCATACAGCTTGCTATATCTCTCAAATTGCTTACTCTATAGTTATAGCATCCTAGTTTCACATAAGCTTAAATTGTGTATTATCATAGTTGTGATATAATGTTTTTGTAGAAAACATTCAACACACTCAGTATTCATTTATCTGTAAGAAAGAATTTCCTTGAGAAACCGGTCTGTGGTTTAGACTCAAGAAGGCTTTAGAAGTTGTTAAAGCAGTTGTAATATTTAGTTGAATATAGTGGATTAAGACCTCGTTGGAGAGAGGCGAAATCACCTTGACGGGTGGACTGGAGTAGTTTGAGATCAAACGAACCAGGATAAAAATATTATGTTGTCTGCATTTGATTTCAAGTTTTACAATTCAACCCCCCTTCTTGTGTTTTTCACTTCTTCAATTGGCATCAGAGCGCATGGTTCTGAGCTAAAACACTTAACCGTGTCAGTACAAGATCCAGCGTCAGAAAAACACAATGGCAGGAACATATCAACACACCAGCAATGACAACAATGAAGATAGAGACAGATTTAGCGGCAAACCTCCAGTCTTTGATGGAGAGAATTTTGATTACTGGAAAGACAGAATTGAAAGCTTCTTTCTGGCACATGATGCTGATCTGTGGGACATGGTGACAGATGGATACACGCACCCAGTGAATGAAAGTGGTCAGAAGATTGACAGGAAGGCAATGTCTGATCAACAAAAGCGTGACTTCAAAAATCACCACAAGGCCAGAACTATTCTTCTCAGCGCCATCTCTTACGCTGAATATGAAAATATATCTAACAAAGACACTGCAAAGAGTATGTTTGACTCTCTCAGAATGACGCATGAAGGCAACATTCAGGTTAAAGAAACTAAAGCTCTTGCGCTCATTCAAAAGTATGAGGCATTCAAAATGGAAGAAAGTGAATCAATTGAAACGATGTTCTCAAGATTTCAAATTCTGGTGGCTGGTCTCAAAGTTCTGGACAAAGGGTATTCTACTTCTGATCATGTCAAGAAGATCATCAGAAGCTTGCCAAAACAGTGGAGGCCAATGGTTACAGCACTGAAGCTAGCTAAAGATCTCAACAAAATCTCTCTGGAGGAACTTATCAGCTCCCTCAGAAGTCACGAGATAGAGCTAGAAGCTGATGAACCTCATAAGCAAGGTAAGCATTTAGCTTTAAAATCTAACAGAAAATCTGACTCCAAAGTTTTGCAGGTTGTTGAAGAAACCTCTGATGGGTCCTCATCAGAAGAAGACGAACTTTCCCTCCTCTCTCGAAGAGTGAATCAACTATGGAAGCAGAGGCAAAGAAAGTTCAGGAATACCAGAAGATCCGATCAGAATGAGTCCTCCTCCAGATACAGAAGGTCAGACTCCTCCTCTGGATACAGAAAATCTGAAGGCTCTTCAGGAAGCAGAAAGCCAAACACCAAGGACATCATCTGCTATGAATACAACGAGCAAGGACACTACAAGAGTGACTGTCCAAAGCTTCAGAGGGAAAAGCCCAAAAAGAAGTTTGGAAGGGAAAAGAAGAAGAGTCTCATGGCTACATGGGATGACTTTGACTCGTCTGAAGCTGACTCAGAATCAAATGATGAGAGAGCAAACATAGCTCTCATGGCTAACATATCAGAAGACAGTAAAGCTTCTGAATCAGACTCTGAATCAGACACCGAAGAGGTATTCCCTAACTTTGCAATTAATTTTACTAAGGCTGAACTTGCTGAAAGCCTTAACGAAATTCTGGAAAGATATCAGCAGATCAGAGTTAAATTCAGAAACCTAAAAAGGAATTTTGATTCTGACTCTGATAAAACTGAGAGTCTTAAATTGGAAAATTCTGAGTTGAAAAATAAAACTTCAAAATTAGAAAATCTTTTACAAAACTCTCAGAAGGAAACAATTTCTGAAACTCCCAGCAGCGCTGATGAGATCATCAAGGAGTATGATCACAACTTTCAGAAGTTCCTTGCTAAAAGCATATATAGAAGCAAAATGGCTTCAATGATCTATGGAGTTAGCAGAAACGGCATAAAGGGAATAGGATACCAAGGTAAGGTACCTACACCAAAGAATGCCATGGATCTAATTATTAAACGCACTCCTCGGAGTTCACACTTTGTGTATGGTCACACACATGACATTAAATATACTAGTAGTAATTATTCAGTGAAACCAAAATTCAACCAGAGTTTTGGTAAAGCTAACAAATCAGGACCCAAGAAAATATGGGTACCTAAGGATAAAATAATACATGTTGCAGATATCTTTAGCAGCAAATCAGAAACACCAGTCATGGTACCTGGACTCTGGCTGCTCACGACACATGACGGGAAGAAGGCATATGTTCCAAAGCCTGGAACTTAAGCCTGGAGGCCACGTAGGCTTTGGAGGCAATAAGAGGGGAAAGATCATTGGCTCTGGAACAATATGTAATGGAAATCTCCCCTCTATAAATAATGTTCTATTAGTAGATGGATTAATGCATAATCTGTTATCCATAAGTCAATTAAGTGATAACGGTTATGATATAATCTTTAATCAAAAATCATGTAAAGTTGTTAGTCAGAAAGATGGGACTATCCTATTTAATGGAAATAGGAAAAACAACATTTATAAAATCAAACTTTCTAAACTGAAAAGTCAGAATGTAAAGTGTCTTCTGTCTGTTAAAAACGAGCAATGGATCTGGCACAGAAGATTGGGGCATGTTAGTATGAGAAGAATATCTCAGATTAACAAACTCAATCTGGTCAGAGGACTTCCTAATCTAAAGTTCAATTTAGATGCTCTGTGTGAAGCATGTCAGAAAGGCAAGTTTTCAAAACCTGCTTTCAAATCTAAAAACGTTGTTTCCACCTCTAAGCCATTAGAACTTCTGCACATTGACTTATTTGGACCAGTTAAAACTGCTTCAGTCAGTGTCAAGAAGTACGGGTTAGTAATCGTAGAGGACTATAACAGATGGACATGGGTAAAGTTCTTAAGACACAAGGACGAGTCACACTCTGTGTTTGTCACCTTCTGTAACCAAGTTCAGAATGAAAAGGATCTTAGAATCGTTAAAGTCAGAAGTGATCATGGTGGAGAATTTGAAAACAAAGATTTTGAGTCATTCTTTAATGACAGAGGCATTCTGCATGATTTCTCTTGTCCTAGAACTCCCCAGCAAAATGGAGTTGTAGAACGAAAGAACATAACATTGCAAGAAATGGCCAGAACCATGATCAATGAGACAAACGTTGCTAAGATCTTCTGGGCAGAGGCAATAAACACAACGTGCTACATTCATAATAGAATCTCCATAAGACCTATTCTAGAAAAGACTCCATATGAATTGTGGAAGAACAGAAAGCCCAACATTTCATATTTTCATCCATTTGGATGTACTTGTTTTATGTTAAACATAAAAAATTATTTGAACAAGTTTGACTCTAAAGCACAAAAGTGTATTATGTTAGGATACTCTGAACGCTCAAGAGGGTACGGAGTATACAATACAGAAACACAGATTGTGGAAGAATCAATTAGTGTTCGTTTTGATGATAAGCTTGACTCTGAAAAGTCAAAGCAGAATGAAGTCTTTGCAGGTATGGAAGTTGAATTCACAGGTTCTGAAGACAAGTCATCAGAAGCTCTCAACAAAGACACTCCTTCAACATCAGAAAGAGGCACTGCAAGCAATCCAGCAACATCTATTGATCAACCTCAAAAAAGACTACCCAGAAGCAGCATGGATCACCCAAAAGAAACAATGTTAGGAAGAAAGGAAGATCCAATCAGAACAAGAGCCAGCTTCAGAAACTCTGAAGAATCCCTCATGGGACTTGTTTCTCTGATTGAACCTTCTTCAATTGATGAAGCACTTCTGGACAACGACTGGATTCTAGCAATGCAAGAAGAGCTGGATCAATTCACCAGAAATGACGTGTGGGATCTAGTTCCCAGACCAAAAGGATTCAAAGTCATTGGAACAAAATGGGTGTTCAGAAATAAACTGAACGAACAAGGTGAAGTCATCAGAAACAAGGCACGACTGGTAGCACAAGGTTATAGTCAGCAAGAGGGGATAGACTATACAGAAACCTTTGCTCCAGTCGCCAGGTTAGAATCTATCAGACTTTTAATTTCCTTTGCTGTTAATAAAGGCATCACTCTATATCAGATGGATGTCAAGAGTGCATTCTTAAATGGCTATATAGAAGAAGAGGTTTATGTGCACCAACCCCCTGGTTTTGAAAGTACAAAAAATCTAGAATATGTTTTCAAACTAAAGAAGTCACTGTATGGTCTGAAACAAGCTCCCAGAGCTTGGTATGAAAGACTAAGTAACTTTCTGTTAGAAAAAGAATTCACCAGAGGGAAAGTGGACACAACCTTATTCTGTAAGACAGTTAAGAATGACATCTTAGTGTGTCAGATTTATGTTGATGATATTATATTTTGATCTACTAATCCTTCTCTTGGAAGAAAATTTGCTAAGTGTATGCAGGCAGAATTTGAGATGAGCCTCATGGGGGAACTGCAATTCTTTCTAGGAATTCAGATCAATCAAACTCCAGAGGGAACTTACATTCATCAGAGAAAATATGTCAGAGAACTTCTAAAGAAATTTGATCTCTCAGAATGTAAGTCATCAAAGATTCCAATGCATCCCACGTGCATTCTGGAAAGAGAAGAGGTAAGCAAAAAGGTAGAACAGAAGGTCTACAGAGGTATGATTGGTTCTCTTCTTTATCTGACGGCTTCAAGGCCTGATACTTTATTCAGTGTATGCATTTGTGCAAGATTCCAATCAGATCCTAGAGAATCTCACTTAACAGCTATTAAGCAGATTTTCAAGTATCTGAAAGGTACTACTAATCTGGGTTTATTTTATAGAAAATCTAGTGATTACAGCTTAGTAGGTTACTGTGATGCTGACTTTGCTGGAGACGGAGTAGAGCGTAAAAGTACTTCTGGAAGCTGCCAGTTTCTAGGAGAAAATCTGATCTCTTGGTCCAGCAAAAGGCAATCCACAATTGCGCTATCAACAGCAGAAGCTGAATACATAGCAGTAGCAGGGTGCAGCACACAAATGCTCTGGATGAAAAGTCAGCTTGAAGACTTCCAGATATTTGAGAGTAACATTCCTATACTCTGACAACACTTCTGCCATTTGCTTAAGTAAAAATCCAATTTTGCATTCTAGGGCTAAGCATATAGAAATAAAACATCATTTCATTAGGGACTATATTCAGAAAGGAATTTTAAACTTAAAATTTATTGATACAGACCATCAATGGGCTGATATTTTCACAAAACCACTTTCTGAAGATAGGTTCAACTTCCTTATGAGACATCTCAGCATGAAGCTCTGCCCAGAGTGAAAATGTTTTAATTTTATATATTAACCTTCAGAATTTGTTTTATTTTACTGTGAACTTCTGATCAATCTTCTTTCAGACATTTAGACATGCAGATTGTATCAGATTCTATCCATAAAGATCTGAGCGTTTCATTTCAAGGATAGATGTGTTGTTCACTAAATCAAACAAGTGTCATCCAGTCATCAGCTAATTCCTGAGGCAGAACACGCGTGCACGCTTCTGAGAAGGCAAAGCGCTGATTGGATGCATTGAGACACATGTCATAGGTAACCGTTCCAAATATCTTTCTAAATCCCCCAAAATCAGCCAACATTAAATGCGAGTAATCATGACTTAATTCTCTCTCTTAAAACGTTTATGTTTTCAAAACATTTTTTTAAACCTATTTAAACGCCTTAAACATCATTCATTCATTTTTACCGTCACTTACAATCTTCAACATTTTTCTGTGTTCTTACTGTGTGTTCAGTTTTTTTTAAAAGAAACCCTTTTCAAGTTTTTTCTCAAAAACCATTGTGTGAACATGGCATCTTCTAGCACTCCTTCTGCAGGTTCCCAGCAAGATGCTTCTTCTGAACAGTATCAGATTCCTTTCAGAATGCTCCTTACTCCGGTCAAGAACTTGGAAGTTCTGTCAGAATTGATAGTAGATTTCAACAGTTTGAAGGAAAATGGCTTTGATCTGTCTGAAGAAATTAAGGCACAAGGTTGGGAAAGGTACTTTGATAGGTTGGTGGGTCCAACGTTCCCCATCTTGGTTAAAGAATTCTGGATACATGCGTCTTCCTCAACTCATCAGGTTACTTCGTATATCATGGGAAAGAAAATTGTGATTACTGAAGATCACATTGCAAGGTTGATTGGATACAATGGTGGTGGCATTCGTTGTATAGACATGGAAAAAAGGTGCTCAGATGTTGCTGTTATAGCAAGGCAGATTTTCACCCATGGGGTTCCCTCCAGCAAAATAAGAGATTTGAAAGATCAGCACAGAGTTTGGGCAAAGATTATTCTGGGCTGCTTCAATCACAGGAAGCCTACAAGCTCTCCTGATTACATAAACATAGATCAGCAGTTTCTGATCTACTTTATTAATCAGAAGGTAAAGATTAATCTAGCTCATCTTCTGTTCAACCATATGAGGACCAGCGTCAAGGAGACTAGAGAAGAAGAAAGGACTAAAAGGGATTGGATACCCTTCGGCAGATTGATATCAGATATTCTAACGGAGAATAGGCTGATTGAACACTTGACAGAGGCATAGGAAATAAGCTCTCTAGAACCTTCTGTTGGCAAGCAGCTGAATGCCAAGAATCTCAAGAAGATGAAGATGATAGAGAACATTAAGAAGGAGCCCAGCGTTACTCCTTTTGCTGAAATCTCCAGCAGAAGAATTCCCCTAGACGACTTCCCCATGTTCTCAGAGATTGACTCCAAGCCTCAAATAGTTCTGAGATACTTGGTTGCGTGCAAAGCTGATGGAACAACACCCATTCTCAACATTCAAGATCTTCAGCAGAAGGCACCAGAGGTTACTCTGAAGAAGACTAAGAAGAGAAAGGCTGTATCAGAAGGATCGTCTCAATAGACCCCAAAGAAGAGAGGTAATCTGTCTTCTGTTAATGTTTTAAATTCATCTACTGTTCCAACATTTATTCCAACCCCAACTTCATTTAAAATCCCAATTCCCATTCCAATCGTTGATGATACTGAACCTGAGTTTGACCCTTCTGAGTCATTAACCCTCAGAAGATCCCGCGCCAAACCTCATAATCCAAAACCTACAACCTCAACAGAACCAGAACTTGAAAAAGTTCTTTCAGAAATAGATCAACACTCTTCTGCTCCCCATACACAAAATCCAAATCCTCAACCAGAAACTCCCCACTCACCACAACCAGAAACTACACTCTCACCAATACCAGAAGATCCACACTCACCAGAACCAGAAATTCCTCAACACGAATCATCTCTACAACCTGAGTTTCAACACTCTGAGGCTCAAACCCCTGAACCTCAATCATCTGAATCCTCTGAACCACAACCCTTAGCCATACAATTTCCTGGTGGTACCACTGTTAATATCCCTCAACTACCATCCTCACCAGAAATTACTCCACCTAATACCCCATCCAGTCCAATAATCATTCCTGATTCTCCTACTCCCTCACCCAAGCAAAATCCAGATGACCACAACAAGACCTTCATTGATCCAACAGTCCTTGAACGCCTTGCTGCCATTAAAAATAAAACGGCCATTCCCAAACCCAAACAACCAGATGTTGGTTCTAGCATCTTGAATTTTTAAACAGACATGCAGAAATGGATTTCTTCTCTAAAACAGGCTAGTCTGGAAGTGATTGATCCTGCTGTTTCAGACCACCTCTGGAAACTATTCAGAAGATGGGTATGCGCTAAAACCTTTAAGCTGCAAGACCAAAGCTATGGACAGGCTCAACAGAACTTAAGCAATCTGCTGAAAGAAATTGAAGGTCTGCTGAAGGATAAAGTTCTTCTTCTGGACAGTGAGCCTTGGTCTGAAAAGCGTCCAGCTTCAACAGTTCAACCAGCAGAAGATCAGACGATTCCAGCTGAAGATTTAAGTCAAGAAGAAGTTATTGCAGAAAGCTCTCAAAAGCATCCTGATTCTGACATCTCTCAAGCTGCATTGGACAGGCAGACTCTTGAAGAGCTGAAGCAAAATGATCTTCGACTGCAGGAGAGAATGGATGAGAATGATCAACGAATGAAGGAAAGGGTGGATGTTCAGGATAGTAAGATTGACTCAGTAGTCAGCATGGTGCATCAGCAGAAGGAAACCACTGATCAGATTAAGAGCATGCTAGAAGCTCTGTTCACACGCCTTCCTCCCCATCCTTAGATTTTGATTGTTGATGTTTTCACTGTTTTCTTTACATGTTATCTGTAATATTTTCTGAGCTCTAAACTGAATACAATCGTTTTTCTGCACTGATCGTTTTTAACTTCAATTATTTGCACTTTTTGATTGCTGACAAAAAGGGGGAGAAAGAATGATATTTTTCAATAACGGATTACTGAGACAAAAGTCTCAAACATTCTAACACTCTGATATACTTGAATGGTTCTTTGTTCTGCATAAGCTTACAGGTACAATAATCTGATTATCTCTGATACACTGAAGCTCTGCTCTAGTAAAGGAAAGATCTGATGCTCAAAGAAAGTTCAATAAAGATCTGATGCTAAAGGACTCATGGAATTAAAAGGGAAGTAATAAACTCAGGGGGAGTTTTTCTGATCATAACTCTGATACCTTTTTATTCCCTATCTTCTTATCCTTGATACCTTTCTGTTTATCGCTGATACAAATTTATTATTTGGTTATCTCTGATTTTTTTTCTTTAAATTTCAATTGAAAATATCCGGTTTTTGTCATCATCAAAAAGAGGGAGATTGTTAGAACAAAGTTTGAATCTACTACCCTAAGTTAAAGTTTTGATGATAACAAAATGCTAGATTAAATAAATTGTATAATTCATATGAGACATACATGCTACCTAAAAATTATATTGTGCATTTACAGAAACTCTAATGGATATCAGCATAAGAATGTCAACATCAGCATGAGAAGATAAAATATCATATGCCAGCATCAGAAGATCAAAGCATGTGTGTGATCGGTGGATGTGGAACTGACTGTTTAATGCTGGTTCACGAAATTTCGCGGAAGCAAGAGTCGCCACCGTCTTTTATTTTCTCCAAATGGAAAGGACAAAAGCACAGAAAAATTCCTTATAGAGATTGCTCTCGGTTCGGGAGGTAGATTATAGAAAGGGAAGGTGTTAGCACCCTTTCTATCCATGGTTATCCATGGGCTCTTAGATACTTGCTCATTTGTGTTTTCAAAAATGGTTTGTTTGCTTTTCAATGTGGGTTTTAAAAAGTTTCTTTGAAAATTCCAGTTCGACTCTTGTATCGGTCCTCAAGAGTGTTTGAAAAATTGCTTTCGAAAGCTTTTTGAAAAGGTGTCGGTGTGAAAAGTATTTTTTTGAATTGTTTTGGAATTAGAGCAAGTATCTAGAGTCGTCTACCTACCCTAAGGAATTCGTCTGTGTAAATGTCCTTTAAAGTAGTGCCATCTCACCATTGAGAGGTAGGTAGCACCACTGTTGGAGGTGTTCGGGTCAATTCGAAGGTTCGGGACATGGTGATCACCAGAGCAATGGGAAGATACCTTAGAAGCTACCCTCATGCCAGGCTCCCGGATCATGAGGAATTACTAAGACATCCTCTACTCGACGATCACCTTTCGAGGCAAGGCAACAGTGAGGCGTACCCTAGGGGTGGTGTGTGATTTGTGTGTCATGTTCATTTGCATTTATCTTGTTCATGTCATGGGTGATCTACGCGTTATTTTTATTTTAACATTCATTCTTGCATGCATTTATTAACAGTTAAAAAGAGTTGCGAGAAATATAAAGTTCCTAAACTATTACAAAGGCGCGGGTCCACATCGCCAAATTAAATCCAGGACCCGATTTGACATAAAAATAATGAAATAAAGTGCGAGAAATATAAAATGTCCGAGTTACATGGCTTTGGGAGAATTACATTAATATTTAAAAGAATAAATAAAACGTGAAGAGAATTAAATCGAAAGCGAGGGCGTTGGACCCTTTTTAATGAAATTAAATTATATTAACAAATTAATTAAATTAAAATGAAAGGAAATTATTTTTTTTGAGTTTATGAATTTTTTAATGAGAACTAAATGAAATTAAAATATTAATTAACCCTAATTCTAGGTTTTTTTAATTTATTAAGAAAAGCATTAAAATTTAACCTAAAATTGAACCTAATTAATTAATGCAATTTTATTTACAAGAAAATAATATTTAATAATTAATCATGGTGAGAGAAAAAAAAAAGATAAAATTGATTAACCCTAATTCTACAAATTTTGAATTTATTAAGAAAAATGCCCAAATTAATCCTAGAATTGAAAACTAAATTAATTAACGATTTTTATTTACAAAAATACTAACATAAAATTTATTTAGATTTTTATGACTTTCTGATTTTTTGTTATTTTTTATATTTTTATGAAAATAAATTAGTTTAAAGAATTAAAGAGAAATTAATTAATACAAACAAAATAGAAAAATATAAAAAGGAATAAAAGAAGCAAACCATGGGGGGTTCTGTCCCCAATTGGAGGTTAAATTCAGCATTTTTGGCCCAATAGATCCTGGCCCTTCTGACTTTTTCAGGAAGCATGTGGCGTGTTTGACCAGGGTCCATGGTGTTCCTCAAACATTGGCCCTTGGATTACCCTTATTGGCCATGTGGCGCTCTTAGATTATGGAGTGTACGCTGGAACTCTGGAAGCGAACTACACATAAGCATGATTAGAAAAATAATATGGAAAGGGAGGGGGACCTGGGATCGAACCCAGGTCCTAGAGGTTACCAATCACACGCCTGCCAACTGAGCTACCAACGCACTTTGAATATATAATGGCAAATAAACAATATAAGGGAAAAATGGTCAGTGGCCTAGAAAAATAAAAAAAAACGCGCGTTTGATTCAAATCACCCTATCACGCTTTGCCACCTAGTCTTCTTCTTCCTTGTTTTGCTTTTTCCTGAAACATAAAAAGAATTAGCGGGGGTTTTAAACCCCCCCAAAATATGCCCTTTTCAAGAATAGCGATTAGGCCATCTTGCTTCATAAATTGGGCGCGACTGTTGCATTTGATTCGTCCAAGTGTCCTAATTTTGACCATGGCCCTGAGATGTTCTAATTTTACAAGATGTGTAAACGCCCAATTCAAAACTTGAGGAACCCTAAAACATTCCAATGGTGGATTCGCGTATGGATGAGGAAAACTCAATTAAAGTATACAGTTAGCTTTAGAATCAATCAATTAGTGTAAATCAGTAAAGAAAACACATGAAAAATGCATAGAATTCATGATACGATTATGAATATTTTCGTGAAAAGTATGACTTTGATATACCAATTCTTTGAGTATGGGACAATGTTCTTGATTGGAATAGTCTCCTCGTGGCTTTGGCAAGCTAGTGGAATGGTTATATGGCCTTGAAACGCCTGGGAATGGTGTTTTCAGTATTTGAGTTTTCTTGAAAAAATGCAAGGTTGTCTATGGCTTTTTGGGCGCAGCTTCCAGTTCTTGGCATTAGGGTTATCATGTATATATATGTGTGAGTGTTTTAGGTCAACAAAATAAGCAAAATATCCATGGAATCAATGCTTTTGATTTTGGGATTTTGCATAATCTTTTCAAATCTTTTTATCATGAAACCTAGCCAATTTGCATGAAATCTTCCTTCTTTGGGCATGCACGAGATCTTCAATGAGTAATGAGTGATTGTCTTGCACAAAAAGATTTGAAAACCTTGTTTTGGTATTTTTCATATATTTTAATTAATTAAATGAATTATTAGCAATTAAAAATTCAAGTAAATAAATAAAAATGATGAATAACTTCCCTTTGGGCCAAATGGTCGTGCACATGCTTGGGATGATGAATCTTGGAAGAAAATGTGGCCCATTAGCATTTTTAAGGCATTTGAAGCAAAGTTGACTTTTCAAAATACCCAAAAATTTCCCAACTTCCACAAGGCATATCTTGCTCAATTTTTAAGCTTTGATCATGTTCTTGGACATTTTGGAAAGGTATTGAAGTCCTATAACCAATGCCTTTGGTCCTATGTCATTTTGATTTACCAATCTCAAGTTATGGCCTTTGACTTAAAGTCCCTTTTTGTTGACTTTTGAAAATGACCTATAATGTTGAAATTGATAACTTTTTGTGAGAGTATTTCTTGGACTTGAAGTGTGAAGAGGAGTTGTAGGAAATGTCTTTCTCTTCAAAATGAGCTTTGGATGGAATTTTTCTGATAATCCATGTGGAAGTTATGCCTTGGTCAAGTTACAATTGACTTTTTTCAACTGTCTAAATATGGAAACTTTTGCATCTTGAGACTTTTTGAGCCAAGTTTTGAAAATCATGATCAAGAATTGATCAAATGATGTTTGTGGCTTCAAAATGAGATGTTGACCAAAAATTTGAACTTTTGACTGTCAAATGACCATTTTGCCCCTATAGTTGACTGTAGTGCAATTAGGGTTTTTGACTGTGCAATTTTGTGCTGTAAGTCTTGAAACTTGGTATGAGGATGCTTGACCATGTTTATAGGCACGTGGGACTTGATTGGACCCTTGGAAACTTCATTTTCTTTGTCAGAACAAAAACCCTAATTTTTGACTGTTATGAGGCCCTTGAACTGTGCAACCCTTGAGAAGATTTTGAAGCTTTGACTTGGCAAATCTTGAAGAATATGGGAGGGAAAATTTTGGGGTACAACAGTTGCCCCTGTTCAATCTTCTTAGACCCGAGGATGCAGATTGGATGACTTGCCTTTCGTAATCCAAAGGTAAAAGATGATTGAACACTAGAGTGCCCAGAAATTTGCGCTCACATAGTAGTATGATGGTGGGGAATGGGCTTATAGATGCCATTTGGAGATTGATGGATAGGATGACGGGCTTACAGATTCCATGCTAAGAGGTGATAGATGGTGGATGGGCTTATAGATGCCATCTGGATGTCAATCGCGTAAGAGATTCCTTAGCGAGAACTTGCGTACCTGCAAAAGAAAATGATTACCTGACCCGTTACGGGAGCTGGTCTTCAGATTCTTTGTATAGATGTGTCCTGACTGGTTACAGGAGCTGGATCTGGATCTTCAAAAGGTGATGAATGAAACAGGGATGGTTACTACCTCAACAGGAACGCTGAGAGAACCTTGGACGATTACTACCTCAACAGGAACGCTGAGAGAACCTTGGGCGACTTTTACCTCAACAGGGACGCTGAGAGAATCTCGGGACGATTACTACCTCAACAGTAACGCTGAGAGAATCTTGGGCGACTTCTATCTCAACAGGGACGCTGGGAGAATCTTGGGACGATTACTACCTCAACAGTAACGCTGAGAGAATCTTGGGCGACTTCTACCTCAACAGGGACGCTGAGAGAATCTTGGTATGATTACTACCTCAACAGTAACGCTGAGAGAATCTTGGGCGACTTCTACCTCAACAGTAACACTGAGAGAATCTTGGATATCTTCTACTGAGTCTTTATCAGGAAAATCTGTTAGGGGTCGATTTAGCTAGACTAGAGAAGGCCTTTGACTGGATAAGAAACAGAAAAATCTTAGGGTCGATTTAACTGAACCGGTCTTGGTCTTGAAATCTTCAACTGGATAAGAAACAGGGAGATCTTAGGGTCGATCTGACTGAACCAGAGAAGGCCTTGGACTGGATAAGAAACAGAAAAATCTTAGGGTCGATTTAACTGAACCGGTCTAGGTCTTGAAATCTTCAACTGGATAAGAAACAGGGAGATCTTAGGGTCGATCTGACTGAACCAGAGAAGGCCTTTGACTGGATAAGAAACAGAAAAATCTTAGGGTCGATTTAACTGAACCGGTCTAGGTCTTGAAATCTTCAACTGGATAAGAAACAGGGAGATCTTAGTGTCGATCTGACTAAACCAGAGAAGGCCTTTGACTGGATAAGAAACAGAAAAATCTTAGGGTCGATTTAACTGAACCGGTCTAGGTCTTGGAATGTGGCTGAGAACTTAACTGGATCTTTCCTGAAAGGTAAAGGTCAGTCATATGCAATGCATGATATGGATCAAGCAATGATGTTCTCAACATAAATGAGATTTGTAAGATATGATGCGTATATGCATGCTATAATGTATGGAAGTGCGTTGTTTATGAATGTGTGCTTTCGTCTTAGGAAAATAAATCCTTGACGGGTGCCGGGAAGTCACTCCTGGGCTGATGTTGAAGAATAAATCTTTGCTTCCGTTGGGGAGGATGATTGCAAGAATTCCGGTAGGAGAAGATGACTCCGTTGGGGAATAAACTTGGCGAATGGATTACTCTGTGGGGAGAAAAGTACTCTAGCGATCTTGCTGGGAAGCAAAACTCTGTGGGGGAGGTACTTTTGCTGGAATATTGATGGTAACTTCGCTGGGGGTACCATTGTTGTGTTGGAAGTGTTAATAGACTTCGCTGGGGATAAGAAGACTTCGTCGAGGACGCTCTTTCCGTGGCTTTTGGCTGAGGATAACCCAGTTATATCCTGGTAAGGAAATAACTCTTTGAATAAAGCCGGGAGACGCGTTCATGCTCTGCGAGGATAAGCTTCCAAAATCTACTGGGGATAAGCTTACTGCTTAGGGAGATGAATTCCAACTTTCCTGGGGAACTAGATTGGACTCTCTTGGGGAAGTTTCGAGCTGTATCGGGGAAGTGACTCCACTGAATGTTTGATATACCGTCGGGGAACAATCTTTAGGTCAAGACTGCCGGGGATGCCTGTTAAGAATGTCCGTATGCTGCTGGGGAATGTTGAGATCTGCGGGAGGATACCCAACTTCCTTAAGTTTGACTGTAACTTTGCTTGAGGAGAGTGTATTGACTTGCTGGCGCACTCTCTGGGGAATTGGGATGTACTGGTCATGTTCTTTCAGCTGAACCTACCTTGGTACTTTGGAGGACAGAACAATTAGCTTGCTTAGACAACTCTTTATTGCCCCCATTTCTAATGTTACATGTAATTAATCCTTTGTTTCGTATGCAAATATTCATGAGTTAGCAAATTATTGTCAATGCATATATCACAAATTGAACCTTGGACGTTCTTCGCAAAACAAAACAGAAAAGGAAAAACAATTGGCAATTTTAACTGAAAAGTGATTTTTGTATTGATTTTGAATTTGCCTGTAAAAATAGGCGTTTATGTACAAGAGGCTGACGTCCTAGTAAGAGAACGCCGCCGAACAAAAGAGTTTATACAAATTTGTACAAGGGAAAATAAAACAGCCGTGTGAAATGAATGATCCCACTGGGTTTCAACTCTGCTATTGCCTTTATATCTTCGAGCGTCTCATCACTTGATGACCTTAGTTGAAGATGAAGCTGACTGATCGATGTTGTCCGAACTCGACGTAGATACCGGATTCTGGATGCAAAGTGATCCAATGAGACATAGTATTACGCTTTATCCCTGACTTTTGCTTGGACCGCCCTTTCGGGTTTTCAGTCCACCGGGATACCCATTTTTTCCCAAGCCGCCTTTTCAGGTTTTCGACTTGCCGGGTGTACAGATTTTTTTCATTTCATCCCTTCATTTTGCCCGAACCCTTTTGGTTCGCCGGGAAGCCCTAATTTTTGCCTAGGCATGTCAGCCTAGCGGGTCTTTTTTCATGCGTAGTATCTTTTTACTATGTCTGCATTGGCGGGGTGAGGAAGGTCGTCACCATCCATGTTGGTTAGAATCATGGCTCCTCCTGAGAACACATGTTTAACCACAAATGGCCCTACGTACGTAGGGGTCCATTTGCCCCTTGGATCACTCTAAGGAAGGATGATTCACTTGATTACTAGATCCCCAACTTGATACTCTTGTGGTCTGACCTTTTTGTTAAATGCCCTGATCATCCGTTTCTGATACGTCTGACCATGACAGATAGCAGCAAGTCTCTTTTCATCAATAAGGTTTAGCTGATCAAGTCGTGTCTGGATCCAATCATCTTCGTTCAGATCTGCATCCTTCATTATCCGGAGAGAGGGTATTTGCACTTCGATCGGTAAGACTGCCTCCATACCATAAACCAAGGAGAAAGGAGTTGCCCCGGTTGACGTCCTGGCTGAGGTACGATACCCATGTAGAGCGAACGGTAACATCTCGTGCCAATCCTTATAGGTCACTGTCATCTTCTGCACGATTTTCTTGATATTTTTATTTGCTGCTTCTACAGCCCCATTCATCTTCGGTCTGTAAGGAGAAGAGTTATGGTGCTGTATCTTAAACTGCTCGCAGAGCTCAGTGATCATCTTGTTATTCAGATTGGTACCGTTGTCTGTAATAATTCTTTCTGGGACGCCGTATCGACAGATCAGGTTATGCCGAATGAACCGTGCCACAACCGTCTTGGTTACCGTAGCGTAAGATGCTGCTTCAACCCACTTTGTAAAGTAATCAATCGCCACTAGGATGAAGCGATGCCCGTTAGATGCCGTAGGTTTAATATCGCCGATCATGTCTATGCCACACATTGCAAACGGCCAAGGCGCAGTCAGAACATTCAAAGGAACTGGAGGAACATGCACCTTGTCAGCATATATCTGGCATTTATGGCATGTCCGGGAATGTTGGTAGCAGTCAGCTTCCATTGTGGACCAGAAATACCCTGCCCGAAGGATTTTCTTCGCCATAGTGTGTCCACTGGAATGTGTCCTGAAGGTCCCTTCATGTAACTCTTCCATGATCCTTTCTGCTTCTGTCTTGTCCACACAACGCAGTAAGGTCGAATCATGGTTTCGCTTGTACAAGATGCCGTTGCTAAGGAAGAACTTCACTGCGAACCTCCTCAGAAACTTCTTATCATTGACAGATGCCCCTTCAGGGTATTCTTGAGCTTCCAGATATCTCTTCACTTCATGGTACCAAGGCTTCTCAGTTACCAATTCAGTCTCGAGATCACAACAGTATGCCGGTTCGTCCAGTTTCCAGATGATGATCCGGGGAGCCTCATTATCCCATTTGACCTTGAACATAGAAGACATCGTAGCTAACGCGTCCGCCAACTGATTCTCCTCTCTCGGGAAGTGTTCAAAGGTTATCTCTGTGAAGTGGGGGATCAAGGTCAACACATATTCTCTGTAAGGAATAAGATTCGGATGTTTCGTATCCCACTCTCCTTTGATCTGATTGATCACGAGAGCGGAATCTCCAAAGACACTCAGAAACTTGATCCTTAGATCGATCGCAGCTTGAAGACCCATGATGCATGCCTCATACTCTGCCATGTTGTTGGTACAGTTGAAACATAGCCGGGCAGTGAGTGGAGTATCAGTGCCTTGAGGGGATATGATTACAGCGCCGATACCTTTACCCAAAGCATTGGAGGCTCCGTCAAAGTGCATAGACCATCGGGATCCTTCCTCATGTCCTTCATCCGGTCCAGGTACTTCATAATCAGTCACTATCATGATGCTCTCATCTGGAAACTCGAAGTTCATTGACTGATAGTCGTCTACGGCCTGATGTGCCAAGTGGTCTGCCAATACACTTCCTTTGATGGATTTCTGGGTTGTGTATTGAATGTAATATTATGTCAAGATCATCTGCCATCTTGCTATTCTCCCAGACAGAGCAGGATTTTCAAATATGTACTTTATAGGATCCATATTTGAGATCAACAAGGTAGTGTGAGTCAGCATATACTGTCTCAGCCGGCGAGCAGCCCATACCAAAGCGCAGCAAGTTTTCTCAAGCAGTGAGTATCGGGTCTCACAGTCGGTAAACTTTTTGCTAAGATAATAAATGGCATGCTCTTTTCGGCCAGACTCTTCATGCTGCCCCAGCACACACCCCATTGAGTTGTCAAGCACTGTCAAGTATAGTATCAGAGGTCTCCCTTCAACCGGTGGCATAAGGATGGGTGGTTCTTGGAGATATTCTTTAATTCTGTCAAAAGCAGCCTGACATTCATCATTCCAACGTACTACCTGATCTTTCTTCAGCAGCTTGAAGATTGGTTCACAGGTGGCAGTTAGGTGCGAGATGAAGCGAGCAATGTAATTCAGGCGTCCTAAAAAGCCTTTGACCTCTTTCTCCGTCTTAGGAACTGGCATCTCTTGAATGGCCTTAACCTTGGAAGGGTCCACTTGAATACCCTTATCACTTACAATGAAGCCTAGTAACTTCCCCGATCTTACCCCGAAGGTGCACTTGTTCGGGTTCAACCTCAGCTTGTACAACTTCAGACGGTCAAACAATTTCTGCAGATGATCAAGGTGTTCTTCCTCAGTCTGGGACCTTGCAATCATGTCGTCAACATACACTTCTATCTCATGATGGATCATGTCATGAAATAAAGCAACCATGGCACGTTGGTAGGTTTCCCCAGCGTTCTTTAGTCCAAAAGGCATGACCTTGTAGCAGAAGGTGCCCCACTGAGTAACAAAGGTAGTTTTTTCCATGTCTTCAGGTGCCATCTTGATCTGATTGTAACCTGAAAAACCATCCATGAAAGAGAACACCTTATGCTGAGCAGTATTGTCAACAAGGACATCAATGTGAGGTAGGGGGAAGTCATCTTTGGGGCTGGCCCTGTTCAGATCCCTATAGTCGACACACATTCTGACCTTTCCGTCTTTCTTAGGTACCGACACTACATTAGCAACCCACTGAGGGTAAGAAGTCACTGCAAGGAACCCGACATCAAACTGTTTCATAACCTCGGCTTTGATCTTCTCAGACATCTCTGAACGCATACAGCGGACCTTTTGCTTAACCGGAGGGCAGTCTTCCTTAGTAGGCAAGTGATGGACCACAATATCGGTATCCAACCCGGGCATGTCTTCATAGGACCAGGCAAAGATCTCCATATAATCATCTAGCATCTGAGTCAACCGTTGCTTCACGCTGAGCTCTAGGTTGGCACCAATTTTTACCTCCTTTCTATCTGCCTCAGTACCCAGATTTATTGTTTCCACTGGCTCTTCATGTGGTTGAATTGCCCTCTCTTCATGGAGTAGCAGTCTCGCCAGCTCGCCAGGAACTTCGCAATCATCTTCACCTTCGTCTTCGGCTAAGTTGATCGGATTTTCAAAGTCATAACTGGCAGTAGCAGAGTCGTTACCAGTGAGATCCAGAGTGGATTGGAACCTGTATGAGTGAGTGTGTGTAAATACAGCTATTTTGAAATATATAAAGGAAGGAAAGACAGAAAAGGAGCATAAGATTTGAAATGCGAGAAAAACGTCCAAGATTTTCATTCATGATATATGAAATGACAATTTATATGCCCTCACAAATGAAGCCACGGTGCCCCGGGTAAGACACCGGGCCATAGAGTTTTAATTGTTTATTACAAATAACAAAACAAAGAAGTTTATTACTGCATAACAAAAGTAACAGGAGTATGGTCCTTAGCAATCCAATTGGTCAATCCGCCATCAGTTGTCGGGTAGATCCAGCTATTGAACTCAGCTTCATCCACTTCATTATCCTCCCCAACAACATTCACTCCATGAGCAGGCAGGGGAGATGTCACTACATTAGGCTTCTCATATGCCTCAAATTGTACCTCCTTGGCGTCAATAAGATCCTGCAGCTTGTTCCTTAAAGCCCAACAGTCATCAGTGGAATGCCCCGGGCTATCGGAGTGATAAGCACAGCGGGCATTCGGATTGTATTTGGGAGAAGTAGTGTTCACAACTTTCGGGGCCTCTCTGACAGTCACTAGATTGGTGGACAGCAACTGCGGCAAAATCTGCGATAGGGTCATACTCAAACGGGTAAACTCTTTCCGGGGTCTTTCAGCCCTTTGAGGGTTGTTTTGCCGAGGAGCGGCAGCAGGCTTAACAATCATCACCGCGTTGACAGATTGGCGGCGCTCAGGTTTCTCTTGTCTTCTAGAGCCATATATAGCACTGTCCTCCTTCTTGAAGGGTTTCTTCTCAGAACTTGTAGATGCACCCTTCGGAATCTTACCAGACTTCAACCCAGCCTCAATTCTCTCTCCAGTCAGAATAAGATCAGTGAACCCTGCAGACGAATTCCCGATAAGATGGTTGAAAAATGGTCCAGACAGGGTCCCCAGGAACATGTCTACCAACTCCCGGTCAGTCAACGGAGGCTGCACTCTGCCAGCCAGATCCCTCCACTTCTGTGCGTACTCTTTAAAACCTTCGCTTGAACCTAGCGACATACCCTGGAGTTGGGTACGTGTAGGGGCAAGGTCGGCATTATATTGATACTGCTTATAGAAAGCAGTAGCCAACTCCTCCCAGTTACGAACCTTGGTCCCATCCATCTGATAGAACCATTCGAGATGAGTCCCTGAAAGACTCTCCTGGAAGAAGTGGATCCACAAGTTCTTATCCACTGAGTACGGTTGAATCTTCCGCACGTAAGATCTGAGGTGTAGCTTGGGACAAGATGCCCAGTCATACTTGGTGAAGGATGGTGCTTTGAACTTATAAGGAATGATCACACCAGTAGACAAACCCAAGTCTTCGAAATCCAGCCCAGGCACTTGTTGGATCTCCATAGCATTCAATCTGTCCTCCAACTGCTTGTATCTGTCTTCTGCAGGAGGATACTGTTCCTCATCAAAATCAGTCTCGTTGTCAGAGACTACCGGACTAGGAGCTTTTCCCCCTTGGGGACTACCCTTGCCTATAGAAGAACCAGCCTCTTCATTCTGCAGAGTGTTGCCAAACCTTCGGCCCGAGTTAAAAAGAACAGTTCTCTTCTTCTTCTTCTTCTTCTTCTCCTTCTTCAGGAGCAGAGCCTTCAGCTCTTCTTGGCCCTGAGCCAAACCCATGATTAATTCCTGAAATTGCACATTCTGCGCCTGAAGAGCCTTGATGGACATCTCGGTTGATGATGAGTCAGGATTCATGATGCTGAAATAAACAGCGAAGAACTGTAAGCAACCTGAGAAGAAGAAAACCTGCTATGCACGTGATGAATGGAATGCGTATGATTTATGTTTTCAAAGACAATCGGGAATCAACTTTGTAAACAAAAAGGAACACACTTCATTAGATTCAACTTTGAAACTTAAATTATTCAACAGGTTGCCCTTAGGCGTTACATGAAAGGAAATACTGAAAAGGGAAATAAAACTGTAAAAGAACATCTAGAGCTCCTCATTGATCCCATGGTCTCCTCTTCTCAGTACGGATGTAGTCATTTAGAGCTCGCTCATTCTCCAACTGCTTTGTCAGCTTCTGGATCTTCAACTCCTGCTCGTTGAACTTTTCCCGGTAAGAATCCCGTTCTTCTCGCAGTTGCAACCAAGATCTCTTTAATGTCTCATAATCAGTAGGTATCTGAGGAGGAAGGACAGTTGGAGGAACACCATCTTTGTCAGGATACTCAAGAATGATAGGTCTGACGGCTTCGTATGGCATACCTAACTTCTGAGCACGGATGCGAACCCATTTGTAGTAGGCTTCCATAGGTAAAGAGGTCTTTGGCCCCAACTCTTGTGGGTCAGCTTTATGAACTTTGTCCCAAGCCTTGATGAACCTACAACGCAGCTCGTCACTATCCACCTGAAACTCAAAACTGATGTGAGGCACCAACATCTCATAGGGGCCTGCTCTTCTGGCTCTTCCAAACTGACGGAGTGCTAGACATGGATTGTAAGAGATTCCTCCTTGGGTACCAATCAGAGGAACATTAGGGTATTCCCCGCATCGATCAATAACAGCTATCTCATCCAAACCTCTGCAAGTCCAAATGATATCTTTATCGGTGAGAGACATTAACCTATGAGCCCAACCTCTTCCTTCTTGGTTCCTCAGTACGAACTTAGGGAGGTGCGAAATAAACCACCTCACCAACAAAGGGATACAACACCACAGGGTTCCTCGTCTTCGGGCAGTACGAGCATGAAGTTGTTGCAGGATGTCACCCAAGAGAGTGGATACAAGATTATGAGACATAAAGATCCTTATGGCAGTGACATTGATGAAGTTGTCAGGATTAGGAAACAAGACTAGCCCATAGATTAAGAGAGCTAGGATGTCTTCATATGCCCTAAAGTCCAAGTCGTTCCAGAAGCTGTTAGCTTTACCAATCAGAAATTTGGCCAAGAAACCCTTAACTCCACTTCTAGTTACCCAGTTGTCCATTACCTCTTGATGTGTCAAGGGAAGAGCTGCAGCAACCTCCTCAAGCCTGAGGGTCTTTTCCCAACCAGTAAAGGGAGTCTGATCCAAGATAGGGATACCAAGCAAATCAGAGAACTCTTCCAGGGTAGGGACCAGCTGGAAGTCTTGAAAGGTGAAACACTGGTACAGAGGGTCATAGAACTGGGTCAGAACACTCATCAACTGTTGATCCCGCTTTGCAGTGACTAAACTGAGAAGAGAACCATGCCTCTGAATGAAGGAAGTGGTATTTGGAATTCTGCTAACCAACTCTTCAAGCAACTCAGGTGAGTGAACAAAGTTGAACTGGATAGTATTCCTTCGCACAGGCATCATGGTGTCCTACAAAACAGAGCAAAGATGAAACCCTCTTGTCTTTGAAATGGTCAGTCCTTATGCAGGATGCATGCAATGCTCATGATGTTATGATGTTATGGTAAAGCACACCACAAATAGATACAAAGGAAAACATGGTAAGGCACACAAGTCACACAAGACAGACCCTTAAAGTTTAGGCCAGCATGAGGTCTAGGTATTACCCTCTTTCAGTTTGTTGGTTCATACCTGTCCTATCAAAGTAACCGGGTTCTTAGAGGATCCCAATATCATTGACTACCCTCAATCGGTCATAACTCCAGCATCGCAATCTTTTCTTGCAGCCAGAACCATCACGAGAGTTTAGCCTCAATGGGCGTAGCATACTGCTACTGTTCTAATGGCCAAGTTGTGTCATTTAAGGTTCTAAGGTTGTTGGTGCTTAATGACTCCTCAGAAGACCCATATTCTCCTCGTTGCAACACAAGGGATATCGGTACAGACCAAGGTGCCACACCAACGTAGCCACTGTTTCACCCATGTCGGTCTACGCCGGACAGGTCCCTCACAGCTTATGCTACCTAAACAGGGTATCCCCAGATCCGGGTTAGGATCTATGTAACTACCATGCAACCCACAAATTTAAAGCAGACAAGTCAATACAATTGAAAACACAGTTATGAACTAACCCTAAGGTACACCTCACTTTAAGTTTAATTCCCCAGCAGAGTCGCCAGTTCTGTGATCGGTGGATCTGGAACTGACTGTTTAACGCTGGTTCGCGAAATGTCGCGGAAGCAAGAGTCGCCACCGTCTTTTATTTTCTCCAAATGGAAAGGACAAAAGCACAAAAAAATTCCTTATAGAGATTGCTCTCGGTTCGGGAGGTAGATTATAGAAAGGGAAGGTGTTAGCACCCTTTCTATCCATGGTTATCCATGGGCTCTTAGATACTTGCTCATTTGTGTTTTCAAAAATGGTTTGTTTGCTTTTCAATGTGGGTTTTAAAAAGTTTCTTTGAAAATTCCAGTTCGACTCTTGTATCGGTCCTCAAGAGTGTTTAAAAAATTGCTTTCGAAAGCTTTTTGAAAAGGTGTCGGTGTGAAAAGTATTTTTTTGAATTGTTTTGGAATTAGAGCAAGTATCTAGAGTCGTCTACCTACCCTAAGGAATTCGTCTGTGTAAATGTCCTTTAAAGTAGTGCCATCCCACCATTGAGAGGTAGGTAGCACCACCGTTGGAGGTGTTCGGGTCAATTCGAAGGTTCGGGACATGGTGATCACCAGAGCAATGGGAAGATACCTTAGAAGCTACCCCCATGCCAGGTTCCCGGATCATGAGGACTTACTAAGACATCCTCTACTCGACGATCACCTTTCGAGGCAAGGCAACAGTGAGGCGTACCCTAGGGGTGGTGTGTGATTTGTGTGTCATGTTCATTTGCATTTATCTTGTTCATGTCATGGGTGATCTACGCGTTATTTTTATTTTAACATTCATTCTTGCATGCATTTATTAACAGTTAAAAAGAGTTGCGAGAAATATAAAGTTCCTAAACTATTACAAAGGCGCGGGTCCACATCGCCAAATTAAATCCAGGACCCGATTTGACATAAAAATAATGAAATAAAGTGCGAGAAATATAAAATGTCCGAGTTACATGGCTTTGGGAGAATTACATTAATATTTAAAAGAATAAATAAAACGCGAAGAGAATTAAATCGAAAGCGAGGGCGTTGGACCCTTTTTAATGAAATTAAATTATATTTACAAATTAATTAAATTAAAATGAAAGGAAATTATTTTTTTTTAGTTTATGAATTTTTTAATGAGAACTAAATGAAATTAAAATATTAATTAACCCTAATTCTAGGTTTTTTTAATTTATTAAGAAAAGCATTAAAATTTAACCTAAAATTGAACCTAATTAATTAATGCAATTTTATTTACAAGAAAATAATATTTAATAATTAATCATGGTGAGAGAAAAAAAAAGATAAAATTGATTAACCCTAATTCTACAAATTTTGAATTTATTAAGAAAAATGCCCAAATTAATCCTAGAATTGAAAACTAAATTAATTAACGATTTTTATTTACAAAAATACTAACATAAAATATATTTAGATTTTTATGACTTTCTGATTTTTTGTTATTTTTTATATTTTTATGAAAATAAATTAGTTTAAAGAATTAAAGATAAATTAATTAATACAAACAAAATAGAAAAATATAAAAAGGAATAAAAGAAGCAAACCATGGGGGGTTCTGTCCCCAATTGGAGGTTAAATTCAGCATTTTTGGCCCAATAGATCCTGGCCCTTCTGACTTTTTCAGGAAGCATGTGGCGTGTTTGACCAGGGTCCATGGTGTTCCTCAAACATTGGCCCTTGGATTACCCTTATTGGCCATGTGGCGCTCTTAGATTATGGAGTGTACGCTGGAACTCTGGAAGCGAACTACACATAAGCATGATTAGAAAAATAATATGGAAAGGGAGGGGGACCTGGGATCGAACCCAGGTCCTAGAGGTTACCAATCACACGCCTGCCAGCTGAGCTACCAACGCACTTTTAATATATAATGGCAAATAAACAATATAAGGGAAAAATGGTCAGTGGCCTAGAAAAATAAAAAAAAAACGCGCGTTGGATTCAAATCACCCTATCACGCTTTGCCACCTAGTCTTCTTCTTCCTTGTTTTGCTTTTTCCTGAAACATAAAAAGAATTAGCGGGGGTTTTAAACCCCCCCAAAATATGCCCTTTTCAAGAATAGCGATTAGGCCATCTTGCTTCATAAATTGGGCGCGACTGTTGCATTCGATTCGTCCAAGTGTCCTGATTTTGACCATGGCCCTGAGATGTTCTAATTTTACAAGATGCGTAAACGCCCAATTCAAAACTTGAGGAACCCTAAAACATTCCAATGGTGGATTCGCGTATGGATGAGGAAAACTCAATTAAAGTATACAGTTAGCTTTAGAATCAATCAATTAGTGTAAATCAGTAAAGAAAACACATGAAAAATGCATAAAATTCATGATACGATTATGAATATTTTCGTGAAAAGTTTGACTTTGATATACCAATTCTTTGAGTATGGGACAATGTTCTTGATTGGAATAGTCTCCTCGTGGCTTTGGCAAGCTAGTGGAATGGTTATATGGCCTTGAAACGCCTGGGAATGGTGTTTTCAGTATTTGAGTTTTCTTGAAAAAATGCAAGGTTGTCTATGGCTTTTTGGGCGCAGCTTCCAGTTCTTGGCATTAGGGTTATCATGTATATATATGTGTGAGTGTTTTAGGTCAACAAAATAAGCCAAATATCCATGGAATCAATGCTTTTGATTTTGGGATTTTGCATAATCTTTTCAAATCTTTTTATCATGAAACCTAGCCAATTTGCATGAAATCTTCCTTCTTTGGGCATGCACGTGATCTTCAATGAGTAATGAGTGATTGTCTTGCACAAAAAGATTTGAAAACCTTGTTTTGGTATTTTTCATATATTTTAATTAATTAAATGAATTATTAGCAATTAAAAATTCAAGTAAATAAATAAAAATGATGAATAACTTCCCTTTGGGCCAAATGGTCGTGCACATGCTTGGGATGATGAATCTTGGAAGAAAATGTGGCCCATTAGCATTTTTAAGGCATTTGAAGCAAAGTTGACTTTTCAAAATACCCAAAAATTTCCCAACTTCCACAAGGCATATCTTGCTCAATTTTTAAGCTTTGATCATGTTCTTGGACATTTTGGAAAGGTCTTGAAGTCCTATAACCAATGCCTTTGGTACTATGTCATTTTGATTTACCAATCTCAAGTTATGGCCTTTGACTTAAAGTCCCTTTTTGTTGACTTTTGAAAATGACCTATAATGTTGAAATTGATAACTTTTTGTGAGAGAATTTCTTGGACTTGAAGTGTGAAGAGGAGTTGTAGGAAATGTCTTTCTCTTCAAAATGAGCTTTGGATGGAATTTTTCTGATAATCCATGTGGAAGTTATGCCTTGGTCAAGTTACAGTTGACTTTTTTCAACTGTCCAAATATGGAAACTTTTTCATCTTGAGACTTTTTGAGCCAAGTTTTGAAAATCATGATCAAGAATTGATCAAATGATGTTTGTGGCTTCAAAATGAGATGTTGACCAAAAATTTGAACTTTTGACTGTCAAATGACCATTTTGCCCCTACAGTTGACTGTAGTGCAATTAGGGTTTTTGACTGTGCAATTTTGTGTTGTAAGTCTTGAAACTTGGTATGAGGATGCTTGACCATGTTTATAGGCATGTGGGACTTGATTGGACCCTTGGAAACTTCATTTTCTTTGTCAGAACAAAAACCCTAATTTTTGACTGTTAGGAGGCCCTTGAACTGTGCAACCCTTGAGGAGATTTTGAAGCTTTGACTTGGCAAATATTGAAGAATATGGGAGGGCAAATTTTGGGGTACAACAATGTGCTTACACTGAAGCTTGATGAACAGATCTGCGCGTAACATATTCTAAACTCTGATCAAGACCAAAACATATCATCAACACCTAGAAGCGTCAGAATAAGCCAAAGCCAATAACACGCTTAATTGACAACGGTATTGTGCATTCAAGACACTTTATTACCAACGACTGTATTCCAAGACAAAGATCTTCTCAATATGGAAAGAACGTAATGGGCATTGAAATGGTATAAATGACTACAACGTATCTTTTCCAACGGCTATATAAACAAGTCAGTGAGAAATGAATTGGCTAATGCTCTACAACTCTTTACACGCCTAAAGCTAATCATCTTCATCCTCACTCATACAGCTTGCTATATCTCTCGAATTACTTACTCTATAGTTATAGCATCCTAGTTTCACATAAGCATAAATTGTGTATTATCACGGTTGTGATATAAAGTTTTTGTAGAAAACATTCAACATACTCAATATTCATTTATCTGTAAGAAAGAATTTCCTTGAGAAACCGGTCTGTGGTTTAGACTCAAGAAGGATTTAGCAGTTGTTAAAGCAGTTGTAATATTCAGTTGAATATAATGGATTAAGACCTCGTTGGAGAGAGGCGAAATCACCTTGACGGGTGGACTGGAGTAGTTTGAGATCAAACGAACCAGGATAAAAATATCGTGTTGTCTGCATTTGATTTCAAGTTTTACAATTCAACCCCCCTTCTTGTGTTTTTCACTTCTTCAGAATCTAGGTACGAGGGTTGGTTATGCAAAGGGAAGATATTAGCACCCTAAACATCTACGGTACTCCGCAGGAACCTCTTTGAAAAATTGTATATTTTGGCTATAAGTGTTGTATAAAAAATAGATTGTAGAGATGAGAAAAGAAATATTTTTTACATTTTTTGCACCCGCCGCCATTGTGAACCTTTAGTGGCTAAGTACCACATTTCGTGAAATAGGAGATCAAGGTACTCGTAGGTCACCTTTAAATTTTTTTTAAAACACAAGTGTGTTGGTTAATTTTGAGAGACGAGACATCATCGTCATATTTGAGTGGAAGAACATACTTACTACCCACATTATGAGAAAGGAAAATTTGCATCAATTCAAAGTGGAAGATATAGCTTGGATTTTAAAATCAACAAAGCCTCACTCAACACCTAAGTAGAAAATGTCTCACTTTACTACATATCGTAGAAGTATAGTAGTTCACATCACTACAAGGATTGACAAGAGTCTAACCTTTTGAAAAAAGTTTAAAGTAAAAAGCTAAAGTGGAAAAATGATTTGAATGAGATTGATTGACTTTTAGTCTTCTCACAAAAAATGTCAAAGTATTATTAAGTTGGTTAAAGTTTGATTAAGAAAATATTTTTGAAATTAAAAAAGATGGGAGGATATGGAGGGATTAACCTAAGGCACACAATAAAAGCTAGGGAAAAGAACCGTCTAACCAACAAGAAGCCAACACTTGACACAATGAGCCAATGTAGAATTCCCATCCTTTGTATTAAAACTAAACAAGAAATGATATTAAACTCTTAAGAATACCAAACTTCAAATGCATTAAGTTTTCACAAAAATTGAGCAGAGTAGCGGTTGTATACAGAGAAATTCCCAATCACAGACAAAGCACATAATCAAAATAACCTGCACACAAAGGAAAAAACAACCCAATGTCTCGGGGTAAACTCCAAGAACTCCAGACAAAATAACAATAGAAGTCACAAGGTCTCAAGGGTAGTCAAGGTTTCTAATCTTAGCTCCAAGAAGTCCACAATTCCATAATGCTAAGGATAGTAACCAAATAGTCCAAGTAACCTTATAGCTTTTTATTATTCAAGTTGATTATTAACTGTCTTCAAAAATAAAATGAAAAGCTCAAGTGAGCAAAACAAAATGACATAAAGATAAATTCTCAAGTGAGCAAAGATGAAAATAACATGAAATGAAAATGCTAAGATAAATGGTGTGTAAAAGTAAAGACATAAAGTAAAACCATAAAAAAAGTCAATTGTTAGTGAGTTAGGAATTAGAGGTTAGTTGAATGACCATCTTGAAACTTTCATTTGAAAACTCATTAGAATATTGATAAAATCAAAGCTTTTTAACAACAAGTTTTATTTGCTTCTTGTCAAGTATATTATTCATTTCAAATTCTCGAGGTGACAACATATGATCAACGATGTTTAAATGATTCACTTAAAGCAAAATTTATGATAATGCATTAGAGGATTGATAAAACCAAAACCTCCTAACAATGAACTTCAAGGTTATTGGCTCAAAGGTTTCAAATTAAACATACTTGGGCTTGAAAACATAGGTTTGGGCCATGAATGATTATTTCTCGAATCGGGACAAAATTTAGCGTTATGTTAAGCAATCATAAATGGACTTATATAGAAGTCACACCTATTTTGAGGCCGACCAACAACAATCTATGTACCATATGTTTAGAGAAATGATAATAAGATTATTTTCCAACAACATGTAGTACAAGGGAGAAGGGGATAAGATGAAGAGGGAGGGGATAATAATTGAATTCCACATTTGAACCAAAGAAATTAATCAAGTTATCATTAAAATTATTCATCCATTTTGGTGGAGTTAAACTCAACACCCAAGATCCAATGATGTTAATGAAGCACATGATTAAAATCCCATAGTTCAAGATCAAACAAAATATATACAAAAATAACATTGCATTTAATAAAAAAATTAAAAAAATAAAATGATTTTAAATTGTTTTTTAAAATGAAAATAAGAGGGAAAATAATAAACTATATTCAAAGTATCAAATAAAATTCAAAAGAGAACATAGAAAAGTTAGAGATGATGTCAAATATTTTTTCAATTTTTTTTAGCAATTTTGTAAAACAGAAAAGTATTTTTTAAATTATTTAAAATCATTCAAGTAAGTGAAAAAGATAAAAAATAGTAAAAATGAAAATAACATTCTAGAAAAAATCTCAGAAAGTCAGAAATAAAGAAAATGATCTTGATAAATTTTTTCAGAATTTAAAAATACCAAGTATTTTTTAACAATTAAAAATAAGTCAAAACAAAGAAAAAATCACAAAAATATCAAATATGAAAATAAAATCATGAAAAAAATAAAAATCAGAAAGAGAATATTTCAAAATATTTTTGTGAATTTTTTCATAATTTTTGGGTAAGAAACGAACTTTCTATGATTTTTTGAAGTTTAAAACAATTAAATATAAATAATCAAAAAATTAAAATAAAGTAAAAAAATATGGACCATTGGATGAGATCAAAACGCGCCAGTAAACAGATCCAAAGGATCAAGCACACTGTGCATATCATGGGCAGCTTTGAAAATTACACCGAATCATTTTTTAATAATTAAAAACATCTAAAAATCTGGCGCGTTGGATGGAGTCTGACTAATGGAAGTGTGATCGGTGGATTTAGAACTGACTGTTTAACGCTGGTTCGCGAAATGTCGCGGAAGCAAGAGTCGCCACCGTCTTTTATTTTCTCCAACATGGACAGGATAAAAGCACAGCAAAATTCCTTATGAGATTATCTCTCGGTTCGGGAGGTAGATTTATAGAAAGGGAAGGTGTTAGCACCCTTTCTATCCATGGTTATCCATGGGCTCTTAGATACTTGCTCATTGTGTTTTCAAAAGTGTTTGCTTTTCAATTGTGAGTGGGTTTGAAAAAAAGTTTCTTTGAAAGTTTCGGAATAACTCTTGTATCAGTCCTCAAGAGTGTTTGAAAAATTGTTTTGAAAGCTTTTTGAAAGTGTCGGTGTGAAAAGAGTTTTGATTTGTTTTTGAATAGATCAAGTATCTATGAGTCATCTACCTACCCTAAGGAATTAGGTTGTGTAAATGTCCTTAAGGTAGTGCCATCCCACCATTGAGAGGTAGGTAGCACCACCGTTGGAGGTGTTCCGGTCAATTCGAGTTTTAGGGATAGTGTGGTCACCAGAGCAACAGTAGGACACCTTAGAAGCTACCCTTATGCCCTTGATCCTTTTTTAATCCGAGGCAACCGTTTCGAGGCAACTGGATCATGGACATAAGGACTTACTAAAACGTCCTATACTCGACGACCACGTTTCGAAGGTAAGGCAACAGGTGAGGCGTACCCTAGAAGTGGTGTGTGAATTTGTGTGTTGTTTTCATGTTGAGTTTATCTTTGATCATGACATGGTGAGCTACACGTTGTTTTTAATTAGCCATACATTCTTTCATGCAATTAGAATTTAAGGGTGCGGAAATTTAAATGCGGAAAGATAAATCCTAAGCTATTACAAGGTGCGGGTCTATACATCGCCAAAATACAAAGACCCGTTTGGTAAAAATGCGTAAAGTAAAAAGACCTAATTACTATTATAAGCCTTGAGCAGTTACATAATATTCGAAAGAAAATAAAAATAACGTGCGAAAGAATAAAAGTTAGGACGTCCGAGGGCGTTGGACCCTTTTGAAATTAAATTGAAATTAAAAGCTAATTATTATTAAATTAAAGAAAAGAAATGTTTTTTAGGTTTTTGTATTTATGAAAATAAAGAAAATTAAAATCAAGAGAAACCCTAATTCTAAGTTATTTTTAATTATTAAAGAAAATATTAAAGTTTGCCTAATTTATGCTAATTAATTATTTACATATTTATTTACAAAAATAATAAGTAATTAACAATAATAATAATAATAAATAAGAAATAATGAGGAAAAGGTTTAATTTATGAAAAAGATAAAAATGTCAAAAAACCTAATTTCTACATATTTTATTTATTAAGAAAAGATTAAAGTTTTAAAACCTAATTTACTAAATTAATGGTTAGATTTGATTTACAAAATAAATTAATAGTGAATTAAATATTAATTAAAAATATTTTAGTTTCTGATTTTTTATTATGAAAATTAATTTATGAAATTAAAGAAAACAATCAAAAACAAATTAAAACAATTTAAAAAGAATTAAAATTGAAAAGAAAATAAAATTAAAGAATGCAAACCAGGGGGGTGTCAGGCCCATTTTGGAGGTTTGTTTGAAGTAATTTGGCCCATCAAGACAAGGCCTGTTTGACTTTCTAGCTTGTGTGTGCGCTTGTTTGACTGGACCACCATGGATCTCATTCAATGGCCCTTGGATTGATCTCCATGAGTATGTGGCAAGCCTGAGCGTGTGCGTGCATGGTGAGCCTCTGGGTGAATGCTGCACTTGAACACATTGAGATAAAAATCATGAAATATGTGGGGGACCTGGGAATCGAACCCAGGTCCCAGCGTTTACCAAGCATATCCCTTGCCACTTGAGCTGTTTGCGCGCGTTTGTTATGTAATAGAACACAAATAATATAATAAAAAAACAATGATTAGTGATATGAACAAGAAAAACGCGCCAGGTTTTTGAATGCCCCAACCATAGGATGACACGCTAGCTTTCTTCTTCGTTTGCCTGAAACAAAAAGGAATGAATAGCGGGGGTTTTAAACCCCCACTAAATAACACAATGCATAATAGAGAATAGGCGTACAGGTAACATAAATTAAGCGCGAGGAGATGGTTTTCTTTGTCTTGATGTCACGAATTCAGCTGTACCAGTTTGAAGGTCTAATTTTTCCATACCAAGAAAGCCCTAATTGGGACGTTCTGAAAACCTAATATCCATTAATGGCAGATTTGGATTCAGGCAGAGTTAGGTCAATTAACCTATTCCAATCGCTTCAGATAGATGTCATTAGTATAAATCAACAATTAAATCACATGAATGGTGCATGAAAATTAAGAAACGATTATGGAAAAGTTTGTGATAAACGCGATGCCATTCTACCAATTCTTGGAGTATGGAGACTGGAAAGTGATTGCAACACGTTCAAGGAAGTCTCAGCAAGAGTTTGGAATAGGTTTTAAGCCTTGAATTGCCCTGCAAATATGATTTCAGATTTCAAGTTTTGGTGAAGATTTTGCAAAGTGGTTATGCCTTTCTGAGCAGCTTTTCGTGTCTCCTTGGATTAGGTTAGGTTGTGCCTTTGTATCTGAATGAAATTAGGTCAAGAAAACAAGCCCAAGGTCCATCCATTTATGATTTCAATATTTGATTTTTTCCATATCTTTTTCAATCTTTTTTCCATGCCAATCTTGCCAAGTATGGATGATCTTGTCCCCTTGAGATGATGCACGAAATCTCTTGCATATAATGAATATATTTGCTGCACAAAAAAGATTTAAAACCATTATTTGATATTTTTCTCATAATTAAATCTAATTAAATGAATTAATAAGAATAAAAATTCAATTAATTAATTAAAAATAAGAAAATAAATCATTTTTAGCTCAATGGGTCTTGCATAGGCTTTGGGTAATGATTCATGGAAGAATTTGAGGCCCATTAGCATTTTTGAAGCTTTTGAAGCAAAGTTGACTTTTCAAAGTTCCCAAAAATTTCCCGACTTCTTCAAGGAATATCTTGCTCCATTTTGAATCTATGAACATGTTCTTGGAAATTTTGGAAAGTTCTTGAAGTCCTCTAACCAATGCCTTTGGTCCCATGTCATTTTGATTTACCAATCTCAAGTTATGGTCTTTGACTTAAAGTGCTTTTTTGTTGACTTTTGAAAATAACCTATAATGTTGAAATTGATAACTCTTTGTGAGAGCATTTCTTGGACTTGGAGTGTGAATATGAGTTGTAGGAAATGTCATTCTCTTCAAAATGAGCTTTGGATGGAATTTTTCTGATAAACCATGAAGAAGTTATGCCTTGGTCAGTTTGCAGTTGACTTTTTCAACTGTCCAAAAATAGAAACTTTTGCATCTTGAGCCTTTTTGAGCCATGCTTTGTGAAATCATGATCAAGAATTGATCAAATGATGTTTGTGGCTTCAAAATAAGATGTTGACCAAAATTTTTTACTTTTGACTGTCAAATGACCATTTTGCCCCTGCAGTTGATTATGGAGTAATTAGGGTTTTTGATTGTGCAATTTGACCCTGTGAGCCTTGAAACTTGGCATGTAGATATTTGAAAATGTATGTAGGCATGTGGGACTTGTTTGGACCCTTGGAAACTTCAACTTCTTTGTCAGAACCAAAACCCTAATTTTGACTGTGTTAGGAGGCAATTGGACTGTGCAATCCTTGAGAGATTTTGAATCATCTGGAGATTGATCTTGGCAAATCTTGAAGAATATGGGAGGGCAAATTTTGGGGTACAACAATTGCCCCTGTTCAATCTTCTTAGACCTGAGGATGTAGATTGGCTGGCGTGCCTTTCGTAATCCAAAGGTGGAAGATGATTGAACACTAGAGTGCCCAGAAATTTGCACTCACATAGTAGAGTATCAGCAGTGTGATAGCGGGAATGGGCTTACAGATGCCATTTGGAGACTGAGGGATATGAGGATGGGCTTATAGATGCCATTTGGAGACTGTAGTGGTAGTTGTGGAGATGGGCTTATAGATGCCATCTAGGTGTCGATCGCGTAAGAGATTCCTTAGCGAGAACTTGCGTACCTGAGAAAGAAAGATAATTACCTGGCCTGTTACAGGAGTTGATCTTCAAACTCTTTTTGTAGATGTGCCCTGGCTGGATACAGGTATCAAATCTTTAAACCCTTTATGTAGATGTGCCCTGGCTGGATACAGGTGTCGAGTCTACAATTGGTTACTCGTAGATGTGCCCTGGCTAGATACAGGAATCGAATATGGAAATAGTTGTCAACAGATACACCCTGGCTGGATACAGGAATCGGATCTTCAAACTCTTCAGACGTACCCTGGCTGGTTACAGGAATCGAGTCCGGAATTAGTCGTCAACAGATACACCCTGGCTGGATACAGGAATCAGATCTTCAAACTCTTCAGACGTACCCTGGCTGGTTACAGGAATCGAGTCCGGAATTAGTCGTCAACAGATACACCCTGGCTGGATACAGGAATCGGATCCTCAAACTCTTCAGACGTACCCTGGCTGGTTACAAGAATCGAGTTCGGAATTAGTCATCAACAGATACACCCTGGCTGGATACAAGAATCGGATCTGAAATCACGGCAGTTGATAGTAATCATCGTTGTATTGACTTTTTGTCCTGAAAAGACAAAACGTTAGTTGTATGCAATGTCATGATGTATGGCATGCGTGATGTTCTCAAAATAAATGAGATTGTATGTTCATGATGCGTATGTGCATGCTATGATGTATGAAGATGCGATGTTTATGAATGTATTTGTTTTTCGTCTAGGGAAATAAATCCTTGACGAATGCCGGGAGTTGAATCTTGGGCTGATGTGGAAGAGTAGAGCTTCGTTTCCACTGGGGATGATGGTTGCAAGAATACCGGTAGGAGCCGATAACTCCGTTGGTGAATAAACTTGGCGAATAGATTACTCTGCGGGGAGTGAACTCTGTGGGGAAAGAGAGGTTCTTTGTTGAGGTTGATGATAACTCCGCTGGGGATACCATTGTTGTGCTCTGTTGGAAGTTTTGATAAACTCTGCTGGGGATAGGAAGACTTCGCCGAGGACGATCTTTCCGTGGCTAATGGCTGAGGATAACCTAGTTATATCCTGGTAGGGAAATAACCTTTGAATAAAGCTGGGGGCGCGTTCGTGCTCTGCAGGGGTAAACTTCCAGAATCTACTGGGGATAAGCTTCCTGCTGCGGATATGGATCAACTCTCCTGGGGAAATTTTTGACTATACTGGGAAATGGCTCCACTGAACGTCTGGTATACAGCCTGGGAACAATCTTAGATCAAGATTGCCGGGGATTCTTGTTAAGAATGTTTGTATACTCCGTTGAGATCTACGGGGAATAATCCAACTTCCTTATGACTGACAGTATATTAATTCTGCTTGGGGAGTAAATTGCTGACTTGCTAGAGATATTGTTCCTTGTTAGGGTTGATGGGAGACCAACTCTGCTTGAGGAAAATTGTTGAATCTTAGTGACTTCACTGGGGAATGAAGGTATCTGGGTTACATTCTTCAGCCAAATTTACCTTGGTACCTTGGTGGACGGAGCAATTAGATTGCTTAGACCACTCATTATTGCCCCTGTTTCTGTTGTTACCTGTAATTAATCCTTTGTTTTGCATGCAAATATTTATGATTTAGCAATTAGTGTCAAATGTATATATCAAAAATTGAACATTGGACGTTCTTCGCAAAACAAAACGGAAAAGGAAAAACAATTGGTGATTGATCTGAAAAGTGAATTTGTATTGATTTTTGAATTTGCCCGTAAATAGGCGTTTATGTACAAGAGGCTGACGTCCTAGTAAGAGAACACCGCCGAACCATAGAGTTTATACAATTTGTACAAAGAAAACAAAACAGCTGTGTGAAAAGAATAACCCCACTAGGTTTCAACTCTGCTATCGCCTTTATATCTTCGAGCGTCTCATCACTTTGCTGCTCGGTTGAAGATGAAGCTGATCGATCTATGCCGTCTGAACTTGATGTAGATACTGGATTCTGGATGCAAGGTGATCCAATGAGACATAGTATTACGCTTTAATCCCTAACATTTTCCTGGAGCACCCTTTCGGGTTTTCGGTCCACCGGGATACCCATTTTTGCCCAAGCCGCCTTTTCAGGTTTTCGACTTGCTGGGTGTACAGATTTTATTTATTTATTTCATCCCTCATTTTGCCCGAACCCTTTTGGTTCGCCGGGAAGCCCTAATTTTTGCCTAGGTATGTCAACCTGGCGGGTCTTTTATCATGCGTAGTATCTTTTTACTATGTCTGCATTGGCGGGGTGAGGAAGGTCGTCACCATCCATGGTGGTTAGGATCATGGCTCCCCCTGAGAACACATGTTTAACCACAAATGGACCTTCGTACGTAGGGGTCCATTTGCCCCTGGGATCACTTTGAGGAAGGATGATGTGTTTGATTACCAGGTCCCCAACTTGATACTCTTGTGGTCTGACTTTCTTGTTAAATGCCCTGATCATCCGTTTTTGGTACGTTTGACCATGACAAATAGCGGTGAGTCTCTTTTCATCAATCAGGTTTAACTGATCAAGTCGTGTCTGGATCCAGTCATCTTCGCTCAGATCTGCATCCTTCATTATCCGGAGAGAGGGTATCTGGACTTCAATCGGAAAGACTGCCTCCATGCCATAGACCAAGGAAAAGGGAGTTGCCCCGGTTGACGTCCTTGCTGAGGTACGATACCCATGAAGAGCAAACGGTAACATCTTGTGCCAATCTTTGTAGGTCACTGTCATCTTCTTCACTATCTTCTTGATATTCTTATTTGCCGCTTCTACAGCCCCATTCATCTTCGGTCGGTAAGGAGAAGAGTTGTGGTGCTGTATCTTGAATTGCTCGCAGAGCTCAGTGATCATCTTGTTGTTAAGATTGGTACCGTTGTCCGTAATGATCCTTTCCGGGACGCTGTATCGACAGATCAGATTATGTCGAATGAACCGTGCCACGACGTTCTTGGTTACAGTGGCGTAGGAAGCTGCTTCCACCCACTTGGTAAAGTAATCGATCACTACTAGGATGAAGCGATACCCGTTGGATGCTGTAGGTTTAATCTCGCCGATCATATCAATGCCCCACATTGCAAAAGGCCAAGGTGCTGTCAGGATATTCAGAGGAACTGGAGGAACGTGCACCTTATCTGCATATATCTGGCACTTATGACATGTCCGAGAATGTTGGTAACAATCAGCTTCCATTATGGACCAGAAATATCCTGCCCGTTGGATTTTCTTTGCCATGGTGTGTCCACTGGAATATGTTCCGAAGGTACCTTCATGCAGCTCTGCCATGATTCCTTCTGCTTCAGTCTTATCCACACAAAGCAGTAAGGTTGAATCATGGTTTCGCTTGTAGAGAATGCCATTACTGAGGAAGAACTTTGCTGCGAATCTTCTCAGAAATTTCTTGTCATTGATGGATGCACCTTCAGGGTATTCTTGGGCTTCCAGGTTCCTTTTCACCTCATGGTACCAAGGTTTTTCAGTTACTGTCACAGCCTCAAGATCACAACAGTATGTCGGTTCATCCAGTTTCCAGATGATGATCTGGGGAGCCTCGTTATCCCATTTGACTTTGAACATAGAAGACATCGTAGCCAACGCGTCCGCTAGCTGATTCTCCTCTCTTGGGAAATGTTCAAAAGTTATCTCTGTGAAGTGGGGGATCAATGTCAACACACATTCTTTGTAAGGAATAAGATTTGGGTGTTTCGTATCCCACTCGCCTTTGATCTGATTGATCACGAGGGCGGAATCTCCGAAGACACTCAGAAACTTGATCCTTAAGTCAATCGCCGCTTGAAGACCCATGATGCACGCCTCATACTCCGCCATGTTGTTGGTGCAGTTGAAACATAGCCGGGCAGTGAGTGGAGTATGAGTGCCTTGAGGGGATATGATCACAGCGCCGATACCGTTACCCAAAGCGTTGGAGGCTCCGTCAAAGTGCATAGACCATCGGGATCCTTCCTCAGGTCCTTCATCCGGTCCAGGTACTTCACAATCAGTCACTATCATGATGCTCTCGTCAGGAAATTCAAAATTCATTGACTGGTAGTCGTCCACTGCCTGGTGTGCTAAGTGGTCTGCCAATACACTTCCCTTGATAGATTTCTGAGTCGTGTACTGGATGTCGTATTCCGTCAAGATCATTTGCCATCTTGCTATTCTTCCAGACAGAGCAGGCTTTTCGAATATGTACTTGATCGGATCCATTTTTGAAATCAACAAAGTAGTGTGAGTCAGCATATACTGTCTCAGCCGGCGAGCAGCCCATACCAAAGCGCAGCAAGTTTTCTCGAGCAGTGAGTATCGGGTCTCACAGTCGGTAAACTTTTTGCTAAGGTAATTGTGGTACGGTGGGAGAACTGACTATGGTTTTGCGTTTGTTTTCGCAAATGTTTCGGTTGAGCAAGAGTCGCCACCGACTTTTTATTTTATCCTAAGGAAAGGTTTAAAAAGCACAGCAAAAACCTTTGAGATTTTTCTTGGGTTCGGGGAGTAGATTATAGAAGGGGAAGGTATTAGCACCCCTTCTATCCATGGTTATCCATGGGCTCTTAGGTACTTGCTTAGATCAACTTGCCTTAGTTTTCAATTGTTTGAAATGGTGCTTTGTGTGTGGTTTTGAAAAATGTTTTGAAAAGATGCCTTGTGCTAGGCTAACCTTGTAACAATTCTTTACTCGAATGTTTTACAAAAGGTGTTTTATCTTTTAAAAAGATGTTTCAAGGGTTTGAAAAGTTGATTTTGAAAGTGTTTGTGAAGTGGGTTTGGAAATTAGGCAAGTGTTTTCTTTGCAAATTGACAAGTACTTAAGAGTTTATCTACCCTAAAGCTTTCTCAAAGATTTTTGTCATGTTTTAAGCCCTTTTGACAAATTTGTTCCACCATTGCATTTGGTGGACAATCTTATCTTAGGAGGTGAGAGGGACAGGCGCGGGTCATCGTTTGGACCATAATTGTAATAGTGTTAAAGGCCTTTGGGCAATTTTCTTTAAGGGACTTGATCATTTGTTTTTGTTTGTTTTGAAAAGTTTTATCGAGGGACTATGATCATTCAAATTGTTTGTTTTGCCCAAAGAAATTCAACATGCAATATGGCCCAATTATTTGAAGGCAACAAAATGGAATACCCTAGGGGTGCAAGTGTGAGATGTGTTGCTTATTTTCATGCTCATTTATCTTGTATTAAGTCAAACTATTTTTTATCGTTTTTTTGCATGCAAACCCTAATTCTAACATGGCATAATTAGAAAGCGTATAAAGTGCGAAATTTAAATTCCTACGCTATTACAACATAGTAATATAGGGAGGGGGGTACAAATTTACAAATGGGGGATATTTAGACAAGAATTTAAATCTAGGCTATTACATCACTTGTTTTGAATATTTACAAGGTAAATAAATTGCACAATTAAATAGAAATTAAATAAATATGCAGAATGCAAAAAGAAAGTTTTTATATGTATGAAAAAAGTATGGTTTATGTAATATAAAACAAGGAAATGAAAAGGTATTATTTTTGAGTATTTTCATATTTAGGGCAAAAACCCTAATTTTAATCAAAATGTATATTAATTACTTAATTCATATAATATTTATTATTTACATACAAAAATAAAATAAAGTATAGTATGTTTGTAAAAAATGGTATTTTTTAGTATTAAATATTAAAAAAAATAAAATATGTTTATTTTTGGTATTTTTATTCTAAGTATATTAATATATATATGTATACTTATATTATTTTAAATATGTATTATATACAAATAATAATAATATTCAAATTTTTTAGAAAATAGTATTTTTTACATGAAATATTTTCAGAGGGTAAATAAAAATGAAAACATGTATTTACACTATTTTTGTATTTATTCTAAATAAAAATATGCATATATTTTATGTATAAACAAAGAAATAAATCAAATAAATATGCCATAAATTCAAAAAAGGATGGAAAAATATTTTCAAAATTTTAATATGCTGAGAAAAAATAAACAAGTCAAACAAAAAAAGAAAAAGTCAAAAAGAATTAAAAATAAGACAAATGGGCTTGGGGGGTTCATGAGTAATTATGGGGTGTGAAAAGAAAAGCACAAGACAAGCCCAGCCCAATGCCACTGTCTTCAACCTCCAGCACAAACATTTAAAAAAAATGCGCGCCTCTGTTCTTCAATGTCCAACTCTTGATTCCTGGCTTTTTAGCAAAAACTCATAACACAACAAATGTTTAGCATGAAGAGACGATTCTAACCTTGTATGGAACTTGACCTAACTCTCTAAGATGAGGGAGAATTTCTCCTCCCCCAAATCCTAACCTAGTTTTTCTGCCATTTTCAAACTACAAATTCTCTCTACTCAGGCAAAAGAAATGAAATGTAAAGATATGTACATGTTCAGGGCTATGAGTAGAACCTTGTTTCTTCACAAACTTAAGACTAAAGATGCATGATAAGAGAGATACGAGTTCAAAGTTTTACCTGTGCAGTTGAACTTCTATCGGGAGAATGAGGAACTTCTAGTGCAAGGTAATGGTTGGAAAAGCTTCCTTGAGGTCCAGGGATGCTTTTTCAATGCTTACTTTGTCTTGGAACTTCTTGTGTCAAGCTATAGAACTTCACCTGCAAAAGGAAAAAATGAAAATGGTGGAAGCTGTTAGAGGGATTACAGGTCATGTTTTAGGTCATGGTTAGCTTGCATATATGCTAGGGAATGTGTATGGATTGATTTTGGTAAGAATGCTCGAGGGAAATGGGAGTTGGCACTCAAACTGCAGAGGCAACTCTGTTTTTGCAGTTTTAGGATGATTCTGAGATGGAGGGTGTTTTGGAGGTGCAAGGTTCGTGTCTTGGCTTGGTTAGGTTCTATGGAAGATGTTTGATCACTTTGTTCTTGTGTTTTTGAGCTGAGATGAGAGTTGTGATAAGTTATGCACTTTCTTCTATCTTAAGCAACAAAATGCCACTTGATGTTTTAGGTCAGTAGGGGACCTCTAATCCTGCAGCAAAGCCTCTCTTGATCAGAGCAATTTGTCCATAATCTTGTGTCAAAAGGATTTTGCTTGTACCTTCTTGATTTTCAATTAGACATAAAGCTAATCTTTTCAAAAATGGAAAGTTCACTTTATCTAGTTTAGGATTAATCTTGCATACAATGCTTGCACTCAAAGAACAACACTTTAACACATTGAATAAGCATTAAATTATTGAGTATGGAATGGTTCAAGGATCTGTAACCAAGCCTAAAGCATGCTGAGTTCAAATTTGCAAAGTTATGGACATGTTTTGATGAAGAACAAAAGTGAATTTTTGCCAACTTATGAAATTCGAATCTCTCAAGTTATGAGGTTGTTTGATGAGTTCTTGGACATTTTGGAAAGCTTGGAATGTGTACTACAATCCATCTTTGAAATGCAAATTAAAATTCCAAGTGGAAGGGTATGAAAAATGGCCTTGAAGTGGGGTAGAAAACCTTGTCAAAATAGGTCAAACTTTACTAAGTAAAAAAATGGTTTAGTGCCCTTATTCAAAAACTTGTAACTTGAGATACAAGCTTCAAATAAGAAAACTTTGTGAATCAAAGTTGTAGATTATGCAACAAGCTACAACTTTCATGTTTTGACTTTTGTTTGAATCCAAATGGATCTTGGTGAAAAGATGGGGCAAAGTTGGGAAAAAATTAGGGTTTTTCATAACTTAGAAAAATTCTAAGTTATGAAAAATTCCATTTTCAAACCCTAATTTGCAATTTGTGATTTCTTGGTGAACAAGTTTCATGATTTGGCATGTTTTGATGAAAAATGAATCTTGACTCTTGATTTTGACCAAAAAGTCAAAGTTTGACTTTTCAGTATACAGTCAAAACTGATCAATTGACTGGGAAATTCAACTGTCAATCTTGTGCACTTGGGATCTTTTGAACTTGTTGAGCATGTCAAGATAATTCCATGGGGTCCTTGAGTCCATATGTGAGCTTGGTTTGCCATTGGCTAGGTCAAACAGTCAAAAATTGCCTCTGTACAGTCAAAACCCTAAAAATGACCATTTTACCCTTTTAGTGATCTGATCAAATTTCTTGTGGAATTGTGATCCAAACTTGATCAAATGGTTCATATGAGTTCATAATGTTGATGTGGATCAAATTTCATGAGATTTGACTGTCAATTGGCCACAGTTGACTTTTTCCCCAATACAGTTGATTTCTAGGTCAACTGTCCAATTGACTGGGCAAAATTTGGAATCAGGACTTGAAACTTGGTATGGATAAACTTAGGAGGTCAATATGAAGCAAGAAAGTCATCTTGGGCATTTTAGGTCAAAACATCTTTGTGCAAACACAAACCCTAATTTGGGGTTAGCAGTGTAAGGAGGAGTCTTGAGCAGATGAAACCCTAACTGGATCTTGAGCTTCAAGAGCTTTGTGAGGAGAAATCAATGAGAAATGGGAGGGCAAATTTTGGGGTACAACAGTTGCCCCTGTTCAATCTTCTTGGACCTGAAGAGTTAGATTGGCAAGCTTGCCTTTCGTGACTCGAGGGTAAAAGGAGATTGGACACTAGAGTGCCCGGAAATTTGCACTCATCAAAGCACTGGATGCGGGAATGGGCTTAGAGATGCCATTTGGAGATGGGCTTAACGATGCCATCTGGGAGAGTGACAGAAACTTGTCGGGGATGGGCTTAAAGATGCCATCTGGAAGGGAATATTAGGAAAGTGTCCAAGCTTTGGACCATTTCTGGATTGGGGGTCTGAACAAGCAATAGGTTGACATCCGTTGTTGGGAGGAACCTGCAAGCTGTTTTCAGGAAGTTGCATCTAAACAAGTTGATAGATTAACATCCGTTACTTGGGAAGAATCCATGAACTGTTTTCAGAAGTCTTGAGAAGAATCTGAACAAGTGATAGGTTAACATCCGTTTACTTGGAGAACCCGTGAACTGTTTTCAGAAATCTTGAGATTGAATCAGCAATAGAGCAGCATCCGTTGTTGGGAAGCTTCCGTAAACTGTCTTTAAAAAGTTGCATCTGAACAAGTTGATAGATTAACATCCGTTACTTGGGAAGAATCCATGAACTGTTTTCAGAAGTCTTGAGAAGAATCTGAACAAGTGATAGGTTAACATCCGTTTACTTGGAGAACCCGTGAACTGTTTTCAGAAATCTTGAGATTGAATCAGCAATAGAGCAGTATCCGTTGTTGGGAAGCTTCCGTAAACTGTCTTTAAAAAGTTGCATCTGAACAAGTTGATAGATTAACATCTGTTACTTGGGAAGAATCCATGAACTGTTTTCAGAAGTCTTGAGAAGAATCTGAACAAGTGATAGGTTAACATCCGTTTACTTGGAGAACCCGTGAACTGTTTTCAAAAATCTTGAGATTTGAATGATTTTAGTCTGTCGACTGATCTTACCTGAAAAGGCAAAGAGTTAGTTGTATGCAATGCTATGATGCATGATACAATGTATATTTTGTGTTATGAATGTAAATGGATGTGCATGTAAGCTGGAGAGCTGTCTTGCACAGGATAGATGAATCCGGGATAGAGGAAGATAGAAGTATCCTGACTGCTGCCGGGGACGATAAGTCCTGGGTCGTTGCTGGGGAACCTGGAGCTTGGGTTGTATACCAATCTTCTGGGGAATTCCTGAAGTCTTCTACTGGGGAGTACCAAACTAGTAGACTTAATGTTGGGGAGGCCAGATTGAGAATCTTCAGCTTGGAGAGAAGTATCTCTGGAGATTTTACTGGGGAACTCAAGATTTTCTTCCTAAAACTCTGTGGGGAGAAGGTTTGAAAGTCTGACTCCGCTGGGGGTTGTCCATTTGAAGCTTTTGATCTGCTGGGGATACTGAGGCTTAAACTCTGAGGGAAAATGATTTCCGGAAGATTCTCTGGCTGGGGATTTGCAAAGATAAACTCCTCCGGGGATAGTATTGATAAGTTATTGTTGGGGGAATTTTGAGGAACTCCGCTGGGGAATTTTGAGGAACTCCGCTAGGGATGGGAAGAATTTTGGCGAGCGCGATCTCCCCTGGTGGTTACCTGAGGATAACCCAGTTATAAGCCTTTGTGAGGAATAACTTTGAATAAAACTCGGAAGGGACGTCCGTACTCTGCGGGGAATACCTTTCAGAACCTTACTGGGGATAAGCTTTGAGAGTCTGCTGGAGATAGACCTCAGGGTTTGCCAGGGATGTGGATTACAGATCTTGAGGGATTTCGTTTGAAAGGGTGTCAAAATATCCGTTTGTACTTTCATCCTATCAGTAATCCTTTTCTTAGGTTCAATTAGGAAGTGATCATGTTTCAAATGCATATGCCTATTTAACAAAACATTGGACGTTTCTCAAAATAAAACAAATAGTGCAAGAGAAAAAGAAAAAGGGAAATGACACAAATTTTGGGAAGAGTATTTGTATTGATTTTCTTTGGGTATATTTGTACAAAGGAGACAATCATCCTAGTAAGAGGATCTTGTCGTAAATATTTGAAAAATTTATACAAAACAAAGATGGCTATGTGAAATAATTCCATGGGATTCCATTCTGCTGTAGCTTTCACAACTCCGAACATCTGTCCATTCAATGCTTCGTTTGACGATGGATGGATTGATCAGAAACCTGGAACCGGTTGATGAAGAGACTGTCTTTGAAGTGATCTGACGAGACATAGTCATACGCTTTAATTCCCTAACTTTTGCCTGAATCGCCCTTTCGGGTTTTCGATCCACCGGGAAACCCCCTTTTTGCCCAAGCCGCCCTTTCGGGTTTTCGACTTGCCGGGTGTACAGATTTTTTTTGTTTTTATCCCTAATTTTTGCCTGAACCGCCCTTTTGGGTTTTCGGTTCACCGGGATGCCCATTTTTGCCCAAGCCGCCCTTTCGGGTTTTCGACTTGTCGGGTTATTTTATGCGTAGTATCTTTTGACTATGTCTGCGTTCGCAGGGTGCGGCAAATCGTCGCCGTCCATGGTGGTCAGAATCATCGCACCACCAGAAAATATGCTTTTGATCACAAATGGTCCTTCATATGTAGGAGTCCATTTGCCCCTGGGATCACTTTGCGGCAAGATAATCCGCTTGACTACTAGATCTCCGACTTGATACACTTGACGTCTGACTTTCTTATTGAAGGCCTTGATCATCCGTTTTTGATACGTCTGACCATGACATATAGCCGCAAGTCGTTTTTCGTCGATCAGATTGAGTTGATCAAGTCGGGTCTGCATCCAATCATCTTCATTCAAACCTGCATCCTTCATAATTCTTAGAGACGGGATCTGAACTTCCATAGGCAAAACAGCTTCCATGCCATAAACCAAAGAAAATGGGGTTGCCCCAGTTGAAGTACGTATCGTTGTACGGTATCCATGCAGCGCAAACGGCAACATCTCATGCCAGTCTTTGTAAGTGACTGTCATTTTCTGAATAATCTTTTTAATGTTTTTGTTCGCAGCTTCAACAGCACCGTTCATCTTCGGCCGATAGGGAGATGAATTGTGATGATAAATCTTGAACTGTTCGCATAATGCAGTGATCATTGTATTATTCAGATTTGTACCGTTGTCTGTGATGATCCTGTCGGGAACACCATACCGACATATGAGATTATGTTTGATAAAGCGGGCAACCACATTTTTGGTGACAGAGGCGAAGGAAGCTGCTTCGACCCATTTAGTGAAGTAGTCAATGGCAACCAGGATGAAGCGATGTCCGTTGGAAGTCGTGGGTTTGATCTCTCCAATCATATCAATGCCCCACATTGCAAAGGGCCATGGAGCAGTAAGGACGTTGAGGGGAACCGGAGGGATATGAACTTTGTCAGCATATACTTGACACTTGTGACAAGTACGGGAATGTTGATGACAGTCAGCCTCCATGGTAGACCAGTAATAGCCTGCCCTTAGGATCTTCTTAGCCATTGTATGCCCGCTCAAGTGAGTGCCAAATGGGCCGCTGTGTATATCAGTCATGATCAATTCTGCTTCAGCCTTATCCACACATCGGAGTAATACACAATCATGGCTTCGTTTGTAAAGGATGCCGTTGCTCAGGAAGAACTTAGCAGCGAATTTCCTTAAGAACTTCTTGTCATTCACGGAAGCTCCTTCAGGATAATCTTGGGTCTCGAGATACCTTTTGATTTCATGGAACCAAGGTTGTTCCACTACTTCTTCGGTATTAATCTCGTGACAATGCGCGGGTTCATCCATTCGCTCGATGGTGATTTGGGGAGCCTCGTTATCCCATTTGAGTTTAAACATGGAGGACATTGTGGCTAGAGCATCTGCTAGCTGATTCTCTTCTCGCGGAAAGTGCTCGAAGGTAATTTGCTCGAAGTGAGGCAACAATGTCAGAACATGTTCTTTGTATGGAATAAGATTAGGATGTTTGGTATCCCAATCTCCTTTGATCTGGCTGATGACCAAAGCCGAGTCCCCGAATACGATCAAAGATTTGATCCCCAAGTCTATAGAAGCCTTGAGACCAAAGATGCAGGCTTCATATTCAGCCATATTGTTTGTGCAGCTGAAGCAAAGTCGGGCCGTGAAAGGAGTGTGGCATCCTTCCGGAGAAATGAGTACTGCGCCAATGCCGTTTCCGAGTGCATTTGAAGCACCATCAAAGTACAGGGTCCATCGGGATCCCTTTTCGGGTCCGTCATACGGTCCGTCACCTTTAATGTTGTCCAAATTCATGATGTCCTCGTCTGGGAAATCAAATCTCATGGGTTGATAGTCTTCGATAGCCTGATGAGCCAGATGGTTAGCTAATACACTCCCTTTTATAGCTTTTTGGGTGGTGTACTGGATGTCATACTCGGTCAAGATCATTTGCCATCTGGCTATCCTTCCAGATAAAGCGGGCTTTTCGAAGATATATTTGATATGGTCCATTTTGGATATCAACAAGGTAGTATGGGTCAGCATATACTGTCTTAGTCGGCGAGCAGCCCATACCAAAGCGCAACAAGTTTTCTCGAGCAGTGAGTAGCGAGTCTCACAGTCGGTAAACTTTTTGCTAAGGTAATAAATAGCATGCTCTTTTCGACCAGACCCGTCATGCTGGCCCAAAACACACCCCATTGAGTTATCCAAGACGGTCAAATACATGATCAATGGTCTTCCTTCGACGGGTGGCATCAGAATAGGAGGTTCTAGCAAATACTCCTTGATTCTATCAAAAGCAGCTTGACAGTCGTCGTTCCATTCAACTACCTGATCTTTTTTCAAGAGTTTGAAAATTGGCTCACAGGTAGAAGTCAGATGCGAAATGAATCTGGCAATATAGTTTATGCGCCCCAAGAAACCTCTAACTTCCTTTTCAGAACGGGGAGCAGGCATCTCTTGTATTGCTTTTACTTTTGCCGGATCGACTTCAATGCCTTTGTTGCTTACAATGAATCCCAGGAGTTTACCAGACCTATCTCCAAAAGTGCATTTGCTTGGATTCAGCCTTAACTTGTATTCTTTCAATCTGGCAAACAGCTTTTCCAGATGTTCAAGGTGCTCTTCCTCTGTTTGTGACCGAGCTATCATATCGTCTACGTAAACTTCAATCTCATGATGTATCATGTCATGAAATAGAGCTACCATGGCGCGTTGATAAGTTGCCCCGGCGTTCTTCAGCCCGAACGGCATCACTTTGTAACAGAAAGTGCCCCATTGTGTGACAAAAGTTGTTTTCTCCATATCCTCGGGAGCCATCTTGATTTGATTGTAGCCCGAGAATCCGTCCATGAAGGAAAACACCTTATGCTGAGTTGTATTGTCGATCAAGATGTCAATATGAGGTAGCGGGAAATCATCCTTATGGTTGGCCCTATTCAAATCCCGGTAGTCCACACACATTCTGACTTTGCCATCCTTCTTAGGCACTGGCACAATGTTAGCGACCCATTGAGGATATGACGTAACAGCCAGAAAGCCAGCATTGAACTGCTTCATTACTTCTGCTTTGATTTTTTCAGACATGTCAGGCCTCATTCGGCGAACTTTTTGCTTGATCGGTGGACAGTCTTCTCTTGTGTGGAGACGGTGAACCACGATGTCGGTGTCTAGACCTGGCATGTCTTCATAGGACCAAGCGAAGATTTCAACATAATCATTCAGTAACTGTACCAAGAGTTCCTTAACTTCTGGTTCCAGGTTGGCACCCACTTGCACCTCCTTCCGATTCTCCCTGGTTCCCAAGTTGATAGTTTCCAATGGCTCTTCATGCGGTAAGATGGCCCTTTCCTCTTGTTGCAGAAGTCTGGCTAGTTCCCCTGGTACTTCACAACCTTCGTCATCTTCATACTCGGCTAGATTGACCAGGTTTTCAGAGTTATTGAAAGATACAGCAGAATAGTCACCCATGGAATCCGGAGTGGATGGGTACCTGCATTGGTGAGTGTGGGTGTGTGTAAGGGATAGCCATCCTTAATCAAAAAATGCAAAAGGAAAGAAAATGAACACAAGCAGTTTATCAAATGAAAAACGTCCAATGAATCATTAAACATGGCATATGAATATGAAAAATAGTCAAAACCCTTACAAGTGGACCTACATGCCCCGGGTAAGGCAGGAGGCGAAAAGATAGTGTACGGATTGTTTGAAAGTAAAATATTACAGACCAAATAGGAAATGTTTGATAGATAAATTACTGAGGAATAAAAGTAATGGGGACAAAGTCCTTAGCCTCCCAATTGCTCAACCCTCCTCTGACAGTTGGATGAATCCATTCTTCAAAGTTGCTTTCTTTGTCTTCATCTTCCAGGACGTTGATTTGGTAAGGAGAAATTTTGACTGGCGCTCTCTCAATCTTTGACCGGCGCATAGCTTTCTGGCCAGCGATGGTGAAACCTAATCCAAGCTTATCAACCTTATGCGGAAAATCGGGTAACTGCCCCCACGCTGAATTCTTCCCTTCTTTAACTGCAGCCCTTGCATCCTCCAGAGATGCCATCCTGGCCATCTGTCTCGGTGTCTCAGCTGCCAACTTCGCCATTGCTATCTCAGGAAGCACTTCTTCGAAATGTTGAAAAGGTGTCTCAATGAACTCCCCTTCAACCTCCACATATCGGAAAGAATTTAAATGGCTAATCATATACTCTTCTTCGCCGTGGACCGTAATGATCTTTCCCTTTACAGGATATTTCAGCATCTGGTGCAAAGAGGAGGTGACTGCCCCAGCGTGGTGTATCCAAGGTCTACCTAGCAGGCAGGAATATGATGGACGGATGTCCATTACATAGAAAGTGGATTTAAACACCTTAGTACCTATTTTAACAGGAATTTCGACTTCTCCATGGACCATCCTCTTCGACCCATCGAAAGCTCTGACGACAATATCACTAGGCTTCAATTCCAACCCTTCGCAATCTAGTCGGTCCAAGGCCTTCTTAGGAAAAACATTCAGCGATGAACCGGTATCAACCAAAACATGTGCAAGGGTGGTTCCGCGACACTCGATTGAAATATGCAACGCATCATTGTGATTTCGCCCTTTAGGGGTCAGGTCGGCATCAGAAAAACCTAATCCATTGTCTGCAGTCAGACTAGCCACGCAATGTTGAAATTGATCTGCAGAGGTTTCCTGGGGCACATGAGCTGCCTTTAGAAACTTAATCAAAGCTTGAGCGTGCGCTTCTGAGCAAAGCAATAGTGCCAGCATGGAGATCTTGGAGGGGGTTTGCCCCAACTGTTCCACCACATCATAATCACTTCTCTTGATTATCCTCAAAATCTCGTCCATTTCTTTCTTGGAGGCTTCTGGAATCACCAAAGGTTGAGCCCTCGTCCTGACGGGCTCTTCTTGTATTCCCTTTCCTTTATCGGCAATGGTAGGAGAGACAGTACTAGGAACGAAAATTTCTTCAATCAAAGGAGTTCTAGCGGAGAGTTTTACTGGTGCAGGGATGACTTCTTTAGCTGACGAGGGTCCAAAGACTGCTCTTAGAGGAGCAATCTCTGGAGAAAATATTCTTCCGCTCCTGGTGATTTCGCTGGTGCCCGCAATGTTACTAATGCTGGCTTCTTCATCATCTGAATCTTCTTCAATTATCTCAACTTGCTTGATACCGTGGTAGTAGATGTCACCACCATAGTTCCAAGGTATCGACTTCTCAGAAACATAGGGAACAGGCCCCGGCATCGTTATCTTCAAAGGTATAGACTTTGCAGCTGGTGTAATCTTAACTGGCTTTTTGACGGCCTCGGAAAGATTGGCGTGAATGGTTATGATTGAGACATTTTCAACATGAACTGGAACAGCAGGAACTTTTTCGAACAAAATTTGTCGGCTATCCATAAGGCCTTGGATGCCTTTCTTCAATAGCGGACAATCAAACGGCAGAGAGTGGCAACAGTAGCAGTCTTCTTTACATCCCGGGAAGATCCCGGCCCCTAACAAATTCAACTTAATGGTTAACAGTGGAGTAGTCAGATCACTAACGTCAGCAACATACAGATCCTCTTCAATGGCATTGACATTCCGACCGTGCTTTGGCATAGGTGCAGATATCACATTGGGTTTCTCCGGAGCGTCAAACTCTACCTCCTTAGCCTCTATCAGGTCCTGGATCTTATGCTTGAGTGCCCAACAATCATTGGTGTCGTGTCCAACATTGTCTGAATGATAGGCGCACTTAGCATTGGCATGATAATGCGGAGAGGATGTATTTACATTCTTTGGCGCCTCCTTGATAGTGGCAAGATTCAATTTCAACAGATGGGGAAGCACCTGCACTGGAGTCATATTAATACGGGTGAACTGCCGTTGTGGCCTTTCCACCCGTTGCTGATTTGGTCTGGACTGGTTGTAGGGAGGCTGCTCACTCGGAGTGTTTTGAATCATTACGGCCCCCACAGTCGGCCGACGCTCCATCTTCCCTGCTCTTCTTTGAGAATATACCATAGTTGTCTCCTTCTTAAATGGCTTCTTCTCAACACTTGCAGTGACACCCTTCTGAATCTTTCCTGACTTGATGCCAGCCTCGATTCTTTCGCCCGTTAAGATCAAATCGGTAAACCCTGCGGAAGAGTTACCAATTAAATGATTGAAAAATGGCCCAGATAGGGTCCCAAGAAACATATCAACGAGCTCACGATCGGTTAAAGGAGGCTGCACCCTGCCAGCCAAATCCCTCCATTTTTGTGCGTATTCCTTGAATCCCTCACTTGTTCCTAGCGACATACCCTGAAGTTGGGTACGGGTAGGAGCAAGATCAGAATTATACTGGTATTGTTTATAGAAAGCGGTGGCCAAATCTTCCCAATTTCTGACACTGGTTCCTTCTAACTGATAAAACCATTCCAACTGAGCTCCCGACAGGCTGTCTTGAAAGAAATGAATCCAGAGATTTTTATCTGCTGTATAGGGTTGAATCTTTCTCACATAGGACCTGAGATGCATTTTGGGGCAGGACAGCCCGTCATACCTTACAAACACTGGCACCTTGAATTTTGGGGGAATCACAATTCCGGCGACCAAGCCCATGTCTTCAAAATCCAAACCCGGTACCCTTTGCAATTCCATAGCAGCCAATCTGTCTTCTAAACCCTTGTACTTATCATCAGCTGGAGGATACTGCTGGTCAGAATAATCTTCATCCTCTTCAACCTCTTCCTCCTCTGCATCAGACTCGGAAGGCACCACAACTCGATCTCTTTTACTAGTCCCTTCATCAGAAGTAGGAGGAAATTCAAGCACCCTCCGAGCTTCTCTGTCAAATCTTCTCCCCAAAGTAGCCACTCCGACCCTCTTTTTATTCTTCACTGGGTCTCTACTCTCCAGATGATCCTTGATATCCTCTTGACTTTTGACCAAGGTCATCAAGAGTTGCTGGAACTGTGCATTCTGGGCTTGTAGGTCTTTAACTGTTTGCTAGAGATCCATCCTACTGAAATAAACAGCAGATAGATAAGGAAACCTGGAGTGAGACCTGCTTATGCACATGATGAATGGTATGCTGATGTATGCAATGCATTCAAGGATTTAGGACATTCAAAATTGTTTCAGACAAAGAAGAACGCACGTCATATTAATAAGAAGAAATTTGTTAGTACATAAATGCCCCATGGGCCAAATATTACAACATAAACTTCTCAAGGCAGAAAGACATTGCGCATCCTCTTTGGTGCGATGTAGGTATTGAGGGCCTCTTGCTCGTGGAGTCGGCGGGTAAGCTCTAGAACCTTCTTTTCACTGGCGTAGTAGCTAGCTTCAAAAGTGTTCCGTTCCTCCTTGAGCTGAATCCAACTTTTCTGCATTTCCTCCCACGATGTAGGCATGTCTGGATGCAGGATGGTGTAGGGAACCTCTCCTTCATTGACGGGCTCTTTAATCACTGGGAGTACATGAGGATAAGGCATCATTAGACTTTGGGCTCGGGCTCGTACCCACTTGAGATAGGGCTCAAGAGGGATGGAGTTCTTGTGTCCCAGAGTCTTGCTATCAACCTTGTTGAGTTTTCCCCAAGCTCTGATGAATCTTTGGCGAAGTCCTTGTGCATCGTTGTCGAAGTCAAAAACTAGGCTAGGAATCAACATGTCATGAGGGCCATCCCTCCGTGCATATCCAAATTGTCTCAAAGCTAGGCAAGGATTGTAGGTGACACCTCCTCTGATTCCAAGCAAAGGAACATTAGGAAACTCTCCGCAACGGTCGACAATGATGACATTTTCTCTGGACCGAGAACACCAATGTACATCAGAATGGGTAAGAGTCATCAATCGTTGGGACCACCTTGTACCTTGGTCATTCTTCAGGACAGATTGTGGAAGGTGCGAAATAAACCACCTTGCAAGGAGAGGAGTACAGCACATGAGAACACCCCTCTTTCTCATTGTTCGTGTGTAAAATGAGTGAAGGATGTCCCCAAGCAATGTTGGTATTGGGTTTCTGGACAAGAAGATTTTGACAGCGTTGACATCTTCCAATTGGTCAGGATTTGGGAACAAGACCAACCCATAGATAAGGAGTGCCACAATCTCTTCAAAGGCTTGTAAGTCCAATGAGTTCCAACATTCTTGTGCCTTCTCAAACAAGAACTTTGCTAAGAATCCTTTGACGCCGCTTCTGGTTTCCCAATGCCCCTTGATTTCAGATGGTTGTAGATGTAGTGCTCGAGCAACATCTTCAGGCTTTGGTTCCTTCTCCGTACCGTTGAAGGGTAGTTGATAAAGGATAGGGATTCTTAGGAGTTGAGAAAACTCCTCCAAAGTGGGAACCAACTGATAATCAGGGAAAGTGAAGCAATGGTGAAGAGGGTCAAAGAACTGGAATAGCACCTTTATCATGTCTTCTTCAATGTTGGTGTTGACTAGGCTGAGCAGTCTACCATGTCTTTCACTGAAGGATGAATTTTCCGAAATTCTTGAAGTGATCTCCTTGAGTTGAGGAGAGATTCTCACAAGGTTGACTTGAATGGTATTTCTGCGAGGTATTTCCATAACCTACAAAACAAGAACAATGATGAAGATCCAAACCCTTGAAATGGTTAGTGAATGCATATGATGCTTTATGATGTTTATGATGTATGCACAAGACATATGTACAAGCAAATCACACCAAACCCTAGTTTCAGGCTTGCATGGGGTTTCATAGTTAAGTACCCTCTTGAGTGTAGTCGGCTTAAAAACATGTCCTATAAATAGTAACCGGGTTCTAAGGAGCTCAATATCACTGGATTGTTTTCATTGTTCATTGTTTTGGTTTAGAGACTTAACTAGCGACCAAAATATTCCAAGAAAACAACCCTCAATGAGTGTAGTATCGAGTATCTACCAACTTCGGACTGCACCAAAGCCGGTCATCTCACTACCCCTAATAAAAGGCCAAGATGGTCAAGTAAGGTTCTAGGTCATTAGTGCTTAGTGACATCACTCAGCGGCCCCGTACTCTCCTTGATTGAACTCAAGGGTTACAGGTACTCACAAATATGTCGCACTAATATAGCTATTGCTTAGACCGTGTCGGTATACCCCGCACAGTTTCCACAACGTATTGCTATCTATGAATGTTTCCCAAAATCTGGGTGGAGGATTATAAACCCAAACAATAGAGCCCAAGTATAAAGCAAGCAAATCAAACAATTAGTCATGCAAGAGGGTGATCTAAGCCCTAAGGTTACTCCACTTAAAGTATTGTCCCCAGCAGAGTCGCCAGTTCTGTGGTACGGTGGGAGAACTGACTATGGTTTTGCGTTTGTTTTCGCAAATGTTTCGGTTGAGCAAGAGTTGCCACCGACTTTTTATTTTATCCTAAGGAAAGGTTTAAAAAGCACAGCAAAAACCTTTGAGATTTTTCTTGGGTTCGGGGAGTAGATTATAGAAGGGGAAGGTATTAGCACCCCTTCTATCCATGGTTATCCATGGGCTCTTAGGTACTTGCTTAGATCAACTTGCCTTAGTTTTCAATTGTTTGAAATGGTGCTTTGTGTGTGGTTTTGAAAAATGTTTTGAAAAGATGCCTTGTGCTAGGCTAACCTTGTAACAATTCTTTACTCGAATGTTTTACAAAAGGTGTTTTATCTTTTAAAAAGATGTTTCAAGGGTTTGAAAAGTTGATTTTGAAAGTGTTTGTGAAGTGGGTTTGGAAATTAGGCAAGTGTTTTCTTTGCAAATTGACAAGTACTTAAGAGTTTATCTACCCTAAAGCTTTCTCAAAGATTTTTGTCATGTTTTAAGCCCTTTTGACAAATTTGTTCCACCATTGCATTTGGTGGACAATCTTATCTTAGGAGGTGAGAGGGACAGGCGCGGGTCATCGTTTGGACCATAATTGTAATAGTGTTAAAGGCCTTTGGGCAATTTTCTTTAAGGGACTTGATCATTTGTTTTTGTTTGTTTTGAAAAGTTTTATCGAGGGACTATGATCATTCAAATTGTTTGTTTTGCCCAAAGAAATTCAACATGCAATATGGCCCAATTATTTGAAGGCAACAAAATGGAATACCCTAGGGGTGCAAGTGTGAGATGTGTTGCTTATTTTCATGCTCATTTATCTTGTATTAAGTCAAACTATTTTTTATCGTTTTTTCGCATGCAAACCCTAATTCTAACATGGCATAATTAGAAAGCGTATAAAGTGCGAAATTTAAATTCCTACGCTATTACAACATAGTAATATAGGGAGGGGGGTACAAATTTACAAATGGGGGATATTTAGACAAGAATTTAAATCTAGGCTATTACATCACTTGTTTTGAATATTTACAAGGTAAATAAATTGCACAATTAAATAGAAATTAAATAAATATGCAGAATGCAAAAAGAAAGTTTTTATATGTATGAAAAAAGTATGGTTTATGTAATATAAAACAAGGAAATGAAAAGGTATTATTTTTGAGTATTTTCATATTTAGGGCAAAAACCCTAATTTTAATCAAAATGTATATTAATTACTTAATTCATATAATATTTATTATTTACATACAAAAAAAAAATAAAGTATAGTATGTTTGTAAAAAAGGGTATTTTTTAGTATTAAATATTAAAAAAATAAAATATGTACATTTTTGGTATTTTTATTCTAAGTATATTAATATATATATATGTATACTTATATTATTTTAAATATGTATTATATACAAATAATAATAATATTCAACTTTTTTAGAAAATAGTATTTTTTACATGAAATATTTTCAGAGGGTAAATAAAAATGAAAACATGTATTTACACTATTTTTGTATTTATTCTAAATAAAAATATGCATATATTTTATGTATAAACAAAGAAATAAATCAAATAAATATGCCATAAATTCAAAAAAGGATGGAAAAATATTTTCAAAATTTTAAAATGCTGAGAAAAAATAAACAAGTCAAACAAAAAAAGAAAAAGTCAAAAAGAATTAAAAATAAGACAAATGGGCTTGGGGGGTTCATGAGTAATTATGGGGTGTGAAAAGAAAAGCACAAGACAAGCCCAGCCCAATGCCACTGTCTTCAACCTCCAGCACAAACATTTAAAAAAAACGCGCGCCTCTGTTCTTCAATGTCCAACTCTTGATTCCTGGCTTTTTAGCAAAAACTCATAACACAACAAATGTTTAGCATGAAGAGACGATTCTAACCATGTATGGAACTTGACCTAACTCTCTAAGATGAGGGAGAATTTATCCTCCCCCAAATCCTAACCTAGTTTTTCTGCCATTTTCAAACTACAAATTCTCTCTACTCAGGCAAAAGAAATGAAATGTAAAGATATGTACATGTTCAGGGCTATGAGTAGAACCTTGTTTCTTCACAAACTTAAGACTAAAGATACATGATAAGAGAGATACGAGTTCAAAGTTTTACCTGTGCAGTTGAACTTCTATCTGGAGAATGAGGAACTTCTAGTGCAAGGTAATGGTTGGAAAAGCTTCCTTGAGGTCCAGGGATGCTTTTTCAATGCTTACTTTGTCTTGGAACTTCTTGTGTCAAGCTATAGAACTTCACCTGCAAAAGGAAAAAATGAAAATGGTGGAAGCTGTTAGAGGGATTACAGGTCAGGTTTTAGGTCATGGTTAGCTTGCATATATGCTAGGGAATGTGTATGGATTAATTTTGGTAAGAATGCTCGAGGGAAATGGGAGTTGGCACTCAAACTGCAGAGGCAACTCTGTTTTTGCAGTTTGAGGATGATTCTGAGATGGAGGGTGTTTTGGAGGTGCAAGGGTCGTGTCTTGGCTTGGTTAGGTTCTATGGAAGATGTTTGATCACTTTGTTCTTGTGTTTTTGAGCTGAGATGAGAGTTGTGATAAGTTATGCACTTTCTTCTATCTTAAGCAACAAAATGCCACTTGATGTTTTAGGTCAGTAGGGGACCTCTAATCCTGCAGCAAAGCCTCTCTTGATCAGAGCAATTTGTCCATAATCTTGTGTCAAAAGGATTTTGCTTGTACCTTCTTGATTTGCAATTAGACATAAAGCTAATCTTTTCAAAAATGGAAAGTTCACTTTATCTAGTTTAGGATTAATCTTGCATACAATGCTTGCACTCAAAGAACAACACTTTAACACATTGAATAAGCATTAAATTATTGAGTATGGAATGGTTCAAGGATCTGTAACCAATCCTAAAGCATGCTGAGTTCAAATTTGCAAAGTTATGGACATGTTTTGATGAAGAACAAAAGTGAATTTTTGCCAACTTATGAAATTCGAATCTCTCAAGTTATGAGGTTGTTTGATGAGTTCTTGGACATTTTGGAAAGCTTGGAATGTGTACTACAATCCATCATTGAAATGAAAATTAAAATTCCAAGTGGAAGGGTATGAAAAATGGCCTTGAAGTGGGGTAGAAAACCTTGTCAAAATAGGTCAAACTTTACTAAGTAAAAAAATGGTTTAGTGCCCTTATTCAAAAAATTGTAACTTGAGATACAAGCTTCAAATGAGAAAACTTTGTGAATCAAAGTTGTAGATTATGCAACAAGCTACAACTTTCATGTTTTGACTTTTGTTTGAATCCAAATGGATCTTGGTGAAAAGATGGGGCAAAGTTGGGAAAAAATTAGGGTTTTTCATAACTTAGAAAAATTCTAAGTTATGAAAAATTCCATTTTCAAACCCTAATTTGCAATTTGTGATTTCTTGGTGAACAAGTTTCATGATTTGGCATGTTTTGATGAAAAATGAATCTTGACTCTTGATTTTGACCAAAAAGTCAAAGTTTGACTTTTCAGTATACAATCAAAACTGATCAATTGACTGGGAAATTCAACTGTCAATCTTGTGCACTTGGGATCTTTTGAACTTGTTGAGCATGTCAAGATAATTCCATGGGGTCCTTGAGTCCATATGTGAGCTTGGTTTGCCATTGGCTAGGTCAAACAGTCAAAAATTGCCTCTGTACAGTCAAAACCCTAAAAATGACCATTTTACCCTTTTAGTGATCTGATCAAATTTCTTGTGGAATTGTGATCCAAACTTGATCAAATGGTTCATATGAGTTCATAATGTTGATGTGGATCAAATTTCATGAGATTTGACTGTCAATTGGCCACAGTTGACTTTTTCCCCAATACAGTTGATTTCTAGGTCAACTGTCCAATTGACTGGGCAAAATTTGGAATCAGGACTTGAAACTTGGTATGGATAAACTTAGGAGGTCAATATGAAGCAAGAAAGTCATCTTGGGCATTTTAGGTCAAAACATCTTTGTGCAAACACAAACCCTAATTTGGGGTTAGCAGTGCAAGGAGGAGTCTTGAGCAGATGAAACCCTAACTGGATCTTGAGCTTCAAGAGCTTTGTGAGGAGAAATCAATGAGAAATGGGAGGGCAAATTTTGGGGTACAACAGTAATAAATGGCGTGCTCTTTTCGGCCAGACTCGTCATGCTGCCCCAGCACACACCCCATTGAGTTGTCAAGTATTGTTAGGTATAGTATTAGAGGTCTCCCTTCAACCGGTGGCATAAGAATGGGTGGTTCTTGGAGATACTCTTTGATTCTGTTGAAAGCGGCCTGACATTCATCATTCTAACGTACTACTTGATCTTTCTTCAGCAGCTTGAAGATTGGTTCACAGGTAGAGTTAGATGCGAGATGAATCGGACAATATAATTCAGACGTCCTAGAAAGCCTCTGACTTCTTTCTCTGTCTTGGGAACTGGAATCTCTTGAATGGATTTAACCTTGGCAGGGTCTACTTGAATACCCTTGTCACTTACGACGAAGCCTAGCAACTTTCCAGATCTTACCCCAAAGGTGCACTTGTTCTGATTCAACCTCAGCTTGTACAACTTCAGACGGTCAAACAGCTTCTGTAGATGGTCAAGGTGTTCCTCCTCAGTTTGAGACCTTGCAATCATGTCGTCGACATACACTTCAATCTCATGGTGGATCATGTCATGAAATAAAGCAACCATGGCACGTTGGTAGGTTGCCCCAACATTTTTCAACCCGAATGGCATGACCTTGTAACAGAAGGTGCCCCACTGAGTAACAAAGGTAGTCTTTTCCATATCTTCAGGAGCCATCTTGATCTGATTATAACCTGAAAAGCCGTCTATAAAGGAGAACACCTTGTGTTGAGCAGTATTGTCGACCAGAACGTCGATGTGAGGTAGAGGGAAATCATCCTTGGGGCTGGCCCTATTCAAATCCCTGTAATCAACACACATTCTGACCTTACCATCTTTCTTTGGCACCGGAACCACATTGGCAACCCACTGAGGGTAAGAAGTCACTGCTAGAAACCCGGCATCGAATTGTTTCATAACCTCAGCTTTGATCTTTTCGAACATTTCCGGACGCATACGGCGGACCTTTTGTTTAGCCGGAGGGCAGTCTTCCTTGGTAGGAAGGTGATGGACCACAATGTCAGTATCCAAACCAGGCATGTCTTCGTAAGACCAGGCGAAGATTTCCATGTAATCATGCAACATCTGGATCAACCGTTGTTTCACGCTGAGCTCCAGATTGGCACCAATCTTGACTTCCCTTATGTCTGCCTCAGTACCCAGGTTTACCGTTTCCACTGGATCTTCATGTGGCTGAATGGCCCTCTCTTCCTGGAGTAACAGTCTTGCAAGCTCACCAGGCACTTCGCAATCATCTTCACCTTCGTCTTCGGCTAAGTTGATCGGATTTTCGAAGTCATAACTGGCAGTAGCAGAGTCGTTACCAGTGAGATCCAGAGTGGATTGGAACCTGTATGAGTGTGTGTGTGTGTGTAAATACAGCTGTTTTGCAATATATAAAGAAAGAAAGAAAGGGAGCACAAGATTTGAAATGCGAAAAAATGTCCAATGCTATTATTCATGATATATGGAAATGACAAGTAATAAGCCCTCACAAATGAAGCCACGGTGCCTCGGGTAAGACACCGGGCCATAAAGCTTCAATTTATTGTTTATTACAAATAAAAACCAAGGAATTCATTACTGCATAACAAAAGTAACAGGTATGTAGTCTTTCGCGGTCCAATTATTCAGTCCACCGTCGGTCATCGGGCAGATCCAGCTGTTGAACTCAGATTCTTCCACTTCGTCACCATCCCTGATAGCATTCACCCCATGATTAGGCAAGGGAGCTGTCACCACATTAGGCTTCTCGGGCGCCTCGAACTGTACTTCCTTGGCATCGATAAGGTCCTGCACCTTATTCCTTAGGGCCCAGCAGTCGTCAGTAGAATGCCCCGGGCTATCAGAATGATAAGCACAACGGGCGTTTGGATTATACTTCGGGGAGGTTGTGTTCACCACCTTTGGAGCCTCTCTGACGGTTACCAAGTTGGTCGATAGCAGTTGCAGTAAGATCTGTGACAAGGTCATACTAAGCCGAGTGAATTCTCTTCTAGGTCTCTCAGCCCTTGGTTGGTTAAGTTGCCGAGGAGCGGCAGCAGGCTTAGCAATTACCACCGGGTTGACGGTTTGGCGGCGTTCTGGTTTGTTCTGCCTTCTAGGCCCATACACAGCACTGGCTTCCTTCTTGAAAGGCTTCTTCTCAGAACTTGAGGATGCACCCTTCTGAATCTTCCCTGATTTCATACCAGCCTCTATCCTTTCCCCAGTCAGAATGAGATCTGTAAACCCTGCAGACGAATTGCCAATGAGATGATTGAAGAACGGCCCGGATAGGGTCCCCAAGAACATGTCCACTAGCTCACGGTCGGTTAATGGTGGTTGCACCCTACCAGCCAGGTCCCTCCACTTCTGCGCATACTCTTTAAAACCTTCTCCCGATCCTAGAGACATACCCTGGAGTTGGGTACGTGTAGGAGCGAGGTCGGCATTATACTGATACTGCTTGTAAAAAGCAGTAGCCAAATCCTCCCAGTTACGAACCTTGGTCCCATCCAGCTGATAGAACTATTCGAGATGAGTCCCTGAAAGACTCTCCTGGAAGAAATGGATCCATAAGTTCTTGTCCACAGTATACGGCTGAATCTTCCGCACATAAGATCTGAGATGTAGCTTAGGGCAGGACGCCCCGTCATACTTTGCGAAAGATGGTGCTTTGAACTTGTGTGGGATCACCACACCAGAAGATAAACCCAAGTCTCCGAAATCCAAACCAGGCACTTGTTGAATTTCCATGGCATTCAGACGGTCTTCCAACTACTTGTACTTGTCTTCAGCTGGAGGATACTGCTCTCATTGAAATCAGTCTCGTTGTCAGAGACCACCGGACTAGGAACCCTTCCCCCCTGGGGACTACCTTTCCCTACAGAAGAACTAGCTTTATCAACCTCATTCTGCAGTGTGTTACCAAACCTCTGGCCAGTGTTGAACAGTACAATTCTCTTCTTCTTCTTCTTGACTAGCAGAGCCTTCAACTCCTCTTGACCTTGGGCAAAACTCATGATCAGCTCTTGGAATTGGGCGTTCTGAGCCTGAAGGGCCTTGATGGACTGCTCGGTAGATGATTCAGGGTTCATGATGCTGAAATAAATAGCGAAGAACATTAAGCAACCTGAAAAGAAGAGTACCTGCTATGCACATGATGCATGATATGTGTTTATGCAATGCATTCAAGGGTTCGAAGGTTCAAATTTGTTGTAGACAAAAAGGAACACACGTTATCATTAAGAAATAATTGTTCAGTACATCAAAGCCTCATGGGTAAAACATTACAAAAGCAAATCAATCCCAGAAGACACTACGCATCCTCTTTGGAGCAATGTAAGTGTTGAGAGTCTTTTCCTCGTGCAGTAGGCGGGTGAGCTCCAAGACCTTCTTCTCACTAGCATGTAGACTGGACTCAAGAGAATTCCGCCCTTCCTTAAGCTGGATCCAGCTCTTCTGCATTTTCTCCCAGGATGTAGGCATGTCAGGCTGTTGAATGGTGTAGGACACCTCTCCTTCCAATACTGGCTCTTTGGTCACAGGGAGAACATGAGGATATGGCATCACTAGCTTCTGGGAGCGGGCTCGTACCCACTTGAGATAAGGCTCCAACGGGATGGAGTTTCTATGCCCCAGTGTCTTGCTGTCTATCTTGTTGGGCATCCTCCAAGCTCTGATAAATCTATGGCGAAGTCCTTGTGCATCATTATCGAAGTCGAAAACCATGTCAGGAATTAACATGTCATGAGGGCCGTCCCTCCGAGCATAACCAAACTGTCTCCAAGCCAGACACGGGTTGTAAGTAATACCTCCTCTGATTCCAAGTAAAGGAACATTAGGAAACTCCCCGCAACGATCAATGATAGTGACATCCTCTCTGGACCGAGAACACCAATGTATATCTGCATGTGTAAGAGTCATCAATCGTTGTGACCATCTCAAACCCCGCTCGTTCTTCAAAACTGATTGTGGAAGGTGCGAAATAAACCACCTTCCCAGGAGAGGAGTGCAGCACATAAGAACACCTCTTTTTCTCATGGTTCGAGTGTAACATGAGTGAAGGATGTCCCCAAGCAACGTAGGTATAGGGTTCCTGGACATGAAGATCTGGACAGCACTGATATCTATAAGCTGATCGGGGTTCGGGAACAAAACCAATCCATAGACAAGGAGGGCCACAACTTCTTCAAAAGCTTGTAGGTCAAAGGAGTTCCAACATTCTTGGGCCTTCTCAAACAGAAACCTGGCCAAGAACCCTTTGATACCACTTCTAACTTCCCAATGTCCCTTGATGTCAGATGGTTGTAGGCGTAATGCTTTAGCAATCTCTTCAAGCTTGGGTTCCTTTTCCGTACTGTTGTAGGGTAGTTGACTAAGGATATGGATCTTCAGAAGCCGGGAGAACTCTTCCAATGTAGGCACCAGTTGATAATCCAGGAAAGTAAAGCAGTGGTGCAGAGGGTCAAAGAACTGGAAGAGGACCTTTATCATATCTTCCTCAATGTTGGTGTTGACCAAGCTGATGAGTCTTCCATGCCTCTCACTGAAAGAAGAGCTCTCGGGAATCCTGGATATAAGTTCCTTAAGCTGAGGAGGGATCCTTACGAGGCTGATCTGAATTGTCTTTCTGAGGATAGTTTCCATGTCCTACAAAACAAGAACAAAGATGAAGATTCGAACCCCTGAAATGGTTAGTCAATGCATATGATGCTGTATGATGTTATGATGCTATGATAAAACGCACCACAAATATTCACAAGAAGCAAACATGATAAGGCACACAAGTCACACCACAACCCTTAGAGTTTAGGCCAGTATGGGGTCCAGGTATTACCCTCTTGAAGTTGGTGGGATCAAAACCTGTCCTATCAGAAGTAACCGGGTTCTAAGGGTCCCAATATCATTGAATTGCTTTCATTATTCATCGTTTCGATTTAGCCACTGAACTGGCGACCGAAATATTCCAAGAAAACAACCCTCAATTGAGTGTAGTATCGAGTATCAACCAACCTCGGACTGCACCAAAGTCAGTTATCTCACTACCCTAAAGAGGCCAAGATGGTTCAATTAAGGTTCCTAAGGTCAGTTGATGCTTCAAGACACCACGTAGAGGCCCCGTACTCTCCTTGACTGGACTCAAGGGTTACCGATACTCACCAAAGTGCCACATCAACGTAGCAGACTGCTTCAACCATGTCGGTATACCCCGCACAGTTCCCTCACAGCCTTGTTGCTACTTTCTAAGAAGGTATCCCCAGATCCGGGTTAGGATCTATAGAACTCCCGAAACAATGCCCAAAATAATAAAGCAAACAAAACAAAGCAATTGAAAACACAAGTATGAGCTATCCTAAGGTACACCTCACTTTATAAGAGTCCCCAGCAGAGTCGTCAGTTCTATGATCGGTGGAATTAGAACTGACTGTTTAACGCTGGTTCGCGAAATGTCGCGGAAGCAAGAGTCGCCACCGTCTTTTATTTTCTCCAACATGGACAGGACAAAAGCACAACAAAATTCCTTATGAGATTATCTCTCGGTTCGGGAGGTAGATTTATAGAAAGGGAAGGTGTTAGCACCCTTTCTATCCATGGTTATCCATGGGCTCTTAGATACTTGCTCATTGTGTTTTCAAAAGTGTTTGCTTTTCAATTGTGAGTGGGTTTGAAAAAAAGTTTCTTTGAAAGTTTCGGAATAACTCTTGTATCAGTCCTCAAGAGTGTTTGAAAAATTGTTTTGAAAGCTTTTTGAAAGTGTCGGTGTGAAAAGAGTTTTGATTTGTTTTTGAATAGAGCAAGTATCTATGAGTCATCTACCTACCCTAAGGAATTAGGCTGTGTAAATGTCCTTAAGGTAGTGCCATCCCACCATTGAGAGGTAGGTAGCACCACCGTTGGAGGTGTTCGGGTCAATTCGAGTTTTAGGGATAGTGTGGTCACCAGAGCAACAGTAGGACACCTTAGAAGCTACCCTTATGCCCTTGATCCTTTTCTAATTCGAGGAAACCGTTTCGAGGCAACTGGATCATGGACATAAGGACTTACTAAAACGTCCTATACTCGACGACCACGTTTCGAAGGTAAGGCAACAGGTGAGGCGTACCCTAGAAGTGGTGTGTGAATTTGTGTGTTGTTTTCATGTTGAGTTTATCTTTGATCATGACATGGTGAGCTACGTGTTATTTTTAATTAGCCATACATTCTTTCATGCAATTAGAATTTAAGGGTGCAGAAATTTAAATGTGGAAAGATAAATCCTAAGCTATTACAAGGCGCGGGTCTATACATCGCCAAAATACAAAGACCCGTTTGGTAAAAATGCGTAAAGTAAAAAGACCTAATTACTATTACAAGCCTTGAGCAGTTACATAATATTCGAAAGAAAATAAAAATAATGTGCGAAAGAATAAAAGTTAGGACGTCCGAGGGCGTTGGACCCTTTTGAAATTAAATTGAAATTAAAAGCTAATTATTATTAAATTAAATAAAAGAAATGTTTTTTAGGTTTTTGTATTTATGAAAATAAAGAAAATTAAAATCAAGAGAAACCCTAATTCTAAGTTATTTTTAATTATTAAAGAAAATATTAAAGTTTGCCTAATTTATGCTAATTAATTATTTACATATTTATTTACAAAAATAATAAGTAATTAACAATAATAATAATAATAAATAAGAAATAATGAGGAAAAAGTTTAATTTATGAAAAAGATAAAAATGTCAAAAAACCTAATTTCTACATATTTTATTTATTAAGAAAAGATTAAAGTTTTAAAACCTAATTTACTAAATTAATGGTTAGAGTTGATTTACAAAATAAATTAATAGTGAATTAAATATTAATTAAAAATATTTTAGTTTCTGATTTTTTATTATGAAAATTAATTTATGAAATTAAAGAAAACAATCAAAAACAAATTAAAACAATTTAAAAAGAATTAAAATTGAAAAGAAAATAAAATTAAAGAATGCAAACCAGGGGGGTGTCAGGCCCATTTTGGAGGTTTGTTTGAAGTAATTTGGCCCATCAAGACAAGGCCTGTTTGACTTTCCAGCTTGTGTGTGCGCTTGTTTGACTGGACCACCATGGATCTCATTCAATGGCCCTTGGATTGATCTCCATGAGTATGTGGCAAGCCTGAGCGTGTGCGTGCATGGTGAGCCTCTGGGTGAATGCTGCACTTGAACACATTAAGATAAAAATCATGAAATATGTGGGGGACCTGGGAATCGAACCCAGGTCCCAGCGTTTACCAAGCATATCCCTTGCCACTTGAGCTGTTTGCGCGCGTTTGTTATGTAATGGAACACAAATAATATAATAAAAAAACAATGATTAGTGATATGAACAAGAAAAACGCGCCAGGTTTTTGAATGCCCCAACCATAGGATGACACACTAGCTTTCTTCTTCGTTTGCCTGAAACAAAAAGGAATGAATAGCGGGGGTTTTAAACCCCCACTAAATAGCACAGTGCATAATAGCGAATAGGCATACAGGTAACATAAATTAAGCGCGAGGAGTTGGTTTGCTTCGTCTTGATGTCACGAATTCAGCTGTACCAGTTTGAAGGTCTAATTTTTCTATACCAAGAAAGCCCTAATTGGGACGTTCTGAAAACCTAATATCCTTTAAAGGCAGATTTGGATTCAGGCAGAGTTAGGTCAATTAACCTATGCCAATCGCTTCAGAAAGATGTCATTAGTATAAATCAATAATTAAATCACATGAATGGTGCATGAAAATTAAGAAACGATTATGGAAAAGTTTGTGATAAACGCGATGCCATTCTACCAATTCTTGGAGTATGGAGACTGGAAAGTGATTGTAACACGTTCAAGGAAGTCTCAGCAAGAGTTTGGAATAGGTTTTAAGCCTTGAATCGCCCTGCAAATATGATTTCAGATTTCAAGTTTTGGTGAAAATTTTGCAAAGTGGTTATGCCTTTCTGAGCAGCTTTTCGTGTCTCCTTGGATTAGGTTAGGTTGTGCCTTTGTATCTGAATGAAATTAGGTCAAGAAAACAAGCCCAAGGTCCATCCATTTATGATTTCAATATTTGATTTTTTCCATATCTTTTTCAATCTTTTTTCCATGCCAATCTTTCCAAATATGGATGATCTTGTCCCCTTGAGATGATGCACGCAATCTCTTGCATATAATGAATATATTTGCTGCACAAAAAAGATTTAAAACCATTATTTGATATTTTTCTCATAATTAAATCTAATTAAATGAATTAATAAGAATAAAAATTCAATTAATTAATTAAAAATAAGAAAATAAATCATTTTTAGCTCAATAGGTCGTGCATAGGCTTTGGGTAATGATTCATGGAAGAATTTGAGGCCCATTAGCATTTTTGAAGCTTTTGAAGCAAAGTTGACTTTACAAAGTTCCCAAAAATTTCCCGACTTCTTCAAGGCATATCTTGCTCAATTTTGAAGCTATGAACATGTTCTTGGACATTTTGGAAAGGTCTTGAAGTCCTCTAACCAATGCCTTTGGTCCCATGTCATTTTGATTTACCAATCTCAAGTTATGGTCTTTGACTTAAAGTGCCTTTTTGTTGACTTTTGAAAATGACCTATAATGTTGAAATTGATAACTCTTTGTGAGAGAATTTCTTGGACTTGGAGTGTGAATATGAGTTGTAGGAAATGTCATTCTCTTCAAAATGAGCTTTGGATGGAATTTTTCTGATAAACCATGAAGAAGTTATGCCTTGGTCAGTTTGCAGTTGACTTTTTCAGCTGTCCAAAAATAGAAACTTTTGCATCTTGAGCCTTTTTGAGCCATGCTTTGTGAAATCATGATCAAGAATTGATCAAATGATGTTTGTGGCTTCAAAATAAGATGTTGACCAAATTTTTTGACTTTTGACTGTCAAATGACCATTTTGCCCCTGCAGTTGACTGTGGAGCAATTAGGGTTTTTGACTGTGCAATTTGACCCTGTGAGCCTTGAAACATGGCATGTAGATGCTTGACAATGTATGTAGGCATGTGGGACTTGTTTGGACCCTTGGAAACTTCAACTTCTTTGTCAGAACCAAAACCCTAATTTTGACTGTGTTAGGAGGCAATTGGACTGTGCAATCCTTGAGAGATTTTGAATCATCTAGAGATTGATCTTGGCAAATCTTGAAGAATATGGGAGGGCAAATTTTGGGGTACAACAGGAAGTAATCAGATCCAAGGGATCTCAAAAAACACGTATGATAAAGCAAGCACACTGGATAGGATTCAAAAAAATTACATGTCTTGCCATCATTGGTTGAAGCACGACACGTAGGTCGTCTTCAACCTCTAGACGCCCTAGATTGGAGTTCCTCCAATTGTAAAATTAGCCAACCAGACCGGTACCATTAGACTTGTCTCTTCAAGACGATTCTAATGGTACCCTCGCACCAAATTTATATAAACTGAGTAAGGCTTGATTTTAAAAAAAGTAGAAATGATAGCGAGCACGAAGTTCTGGAATATCTCACTCAAATCTCAATGAAATCACAAATTTTAAGAAGCATGAGAATTAGAAGGACGAGGAGAGTAGGTTATTCTTTTATTTGGATTGATTGACTAAGGAATCTACCTAAACGAAGTAGCAGAAAGTTGCTATGAAACTAGACTTCTGTAGCTCAAAATAGATCACGATTCTTGAAGGTAAGAGTATGGTTAGTGTAACACTCCGGATTTTAGATTAATTATTTAATTAATTAATTTAGTATGGTTATACGAGTCTATGTGAAGTAGATAGTGTTTTGATGTTTTGATGCTCATTTATGATGTTTTGGTGCCTTGTGTGAGTCCTTGTGACGGTATATGATGTGTATTCATGATGTAATTGTGATGCAAATAGCGATGATTTGATGAATAAGGTGTTTAAGATGACGAGTTGTGTGGTGTAGGATGAGTTAGTAAGAAGGTTTGGAATTTAAATAATTATTTTGGAATTATTTAGATTTAATAGTGATTAATTGGATTAAGTAATTAGAAAAATAGAATAATAGAAGTGTAGAGGAAATAAGGACAAGATGGTATCGAAAGAGTGGGGGCAAGATGGTAAATGGTATAATGCTAAGTGAGGGAATTTTTAGTATATAGATATTAGGGGTCGAAATTATGTTATAATAAAAACAAGAGTCAGATTACGACAAAACAGATTGTAGAACGAGAAAAGGCAAGGAGAAGGGAAAAGCTAGGGCAAGAGGATTCCATAACTTTTGGGAAGATCAAAGCTTTAAATTAAGGTAAAGGGGTGAATGGGTTCTCTAATTGGTGAACTTACATGAGAGGGTAGTGAGAATTCCTTTCTCTCTTAGGTTGTTTTATATGATTGATGCATAAATTTTTTGGTTTGATTGAATTGATGTGTTGTATATAATTATACATGGATCTATGATGCTATGTTATTCTTTTTGTTGTGATTTGCGTTGTTATGATGATTGTTGCATAAAACCCCAATCTAGAACCTATAAGTTATAAGAATTAGGATTTGAGGATTTTGGATAAGGATTTGATGAAATATAAATTGAATAATAATGCCTAAATGATGTATAATTGATGTAGAAACATAGGATGATAATGGATGATGAATCCATATGATTAGATGATGTTTTAGGACCTATAAGGTAGTGAAATCGCAGAAAAATTCAGCACAAAACAACATGTGTCGACTCAAAGAGGTCATGCATCGACTCATGCAAGTTCAAGACTCAGTTTAATACGGTGGAGAACTGACTTGGTTGCTTTGAATTTAATCGCAATTGTTGCGGATAACAAGAGTCGCCATCGACTTTTCTTTTATCCAACAAGGAATGGGTGAAAAGAATAGGAAAGACCTTTGGAGATGTTTTCTTGAGTTCGGGGGGTAGGTTATGAAAAGGGAAGGTATTAGCACCCTTTTCATCCGTAGTTATCTACAGGCTCTTAGTTGCTTGCTAGATCACTTGATTTGTTTGAAAATATGCTTTGTGGTGTGGGTTTGAAAATATTTTGAAAAAGGTCTTCGTAACGATTCTCGTCTCTATAAGAATGCGTACAAAGTGTTGGTTTAGAAAATTGTTCAAAGAGATGTTTGTTGTGGAAGATGTTTTTTTAAAGTGATTTTGAATAGCGCATTTGTAATGATTCTCGTCTCTATAAGAACGCGTACAAAGTGTTTTGACTTTTGAAAATGCTTCAATTGAAAGTGTTGGTGTGAAAATGATTTTTTTAGTTGTGAGGAAGCAACTACGAGCGTCCTACCTACTCAAAAGGTTTAATGTTATTTTCCTCCTCCTTTAGATGTTGCTATCTTATCATTGATTGATAAGAAGCCCCATCGTTGGATGTGAAGGGACGGGCGTAGGTCAATCTTATAGTCATAGAAGGCAACCTATGAGACGTTTTAGCAATTTCGTTAGGGACTTAAGATTGCTTTACCGAAGGCAATATCGAGGGGCATCGAGGGACTAAGATCTTTTTTTATCTAGGGTCTTTTCTAAAACGCCCATATTCGAGGGATATGAAAATTAGGGTTTTCTAGCGGTTGCTTTTATCTTGGCATACACACCCTAATTACTAACAATTACATGAAAAAGCGATAAATTTGCAGAAAATTAAAATCCGACACTATTACATCACTTTAGGGGACGAGGGTATAAGCTTGAAAATGGGGAGACAAAACAAATAAAACCTAATTTTACTTATTACAACCCAATCAAATGAAAATAAAAGCAAAAAGTCAAAATAAAAATAAAACATTTATGCTGTCTGGTCTGACACCGGCTGTGTCCGGTGACACGGGTACCCATGTCAGCTCCCTGTAATGGTCCATGCATGTTTCTTTCTTTCTGTACCAGCTAAGCTGACACGGGCCGTGTCCTGTGACACAGGTACCCGTGTCAGCATCCTGACTTGCCACTCTGTACATTTCTAGTTCCAGTAGACCTGACACGGGTCGTGTCCTGTGACACGGGCACCCGTGTCAGCACCATGACCTACATTTTTGTTATCTTATAGTTCCAGTATGTCTGACACGGGCCGTTTCCTGTGACACGGGCACCCGTGTCAGCACCCTGTCCTGCACTTTTGTTAGCTTTTTCAAACAGATGAGTTGACACGGGCCGTGTCGCGTGGCACATGCACCCGTGTCAGACCCCTGTCTTGGCTTTTTTAATGAGTTTCCTTCTTTTGATTTATCTTTATATATATATATATATATATATATATATATATATATATATATATATATATATATATATATATATATATATATATATATATATATATATATATATATATATATATATATATATATATATATATATATATATATATATATATATATATATATATATATATATATATATATATATATATATATATATATATATATATATATATATATATATATATATATATAAATTTTTTTTTTTTTTTTTGCACACAAACAACAAATGATGTATGGATAAAGATATTACAGTTTGAAAAAAAAAGGTATACCTCTTGAAGCGAAACTTTGGAACACGTACGAATGTCCTCGGATGTGAAATGATGATTGACCGAGCTCCTCCTTGAAGTTGCTCCAATCCTTGCTCTGTGTCGCAAAGTTCCGGAATTGCTCCAACCCAGTCAAAGTTGCAAAATACTGTTTTTGTTTGTTTGTGTTTGGAAGGCGATGACGAGGGTATTACAGAAATTATTCTTGTGTTTGAACAATCTCTGTGGGATGTATATGAGGTGTTTGGGTAGTTAGTTTAGGAGAAAGCTTGCAAGGTTGTACAATAATGAGTTGAGGATTTTTCTATTTTGTGAGTCAAAATAGAGTTGAAGATGAGCAGAGTTTAGGAATGAGAAGAGTTTAACAAAAGTTCTGTTTTTCTCTTCTCTCTTTTTCTCTCCAAAAAATTCTCCTTGAGTCTTATGAAACAATCCCTTTTGTAGATCCTTGACTGAGGTTTATGAGGGAAACAAAATAAGTTATTTTGAATTGTTTTTGCCTACTTCTTTGATGATTTTTCCACACAATTTTCTTTTGCCATTTTGATGCAATTTTGTTGTTGTTATGATGTAGGTTGGAGCCGACTGCATAAAGCAGTTTTGAACTGGTTTTTTTGGACAGGTTTGTGGTGCAGCATAGCACAAGGTTTTTTTGTAGGACAACAATGAAGTAGGGTTTTGGAGTGTTATGTAAATGTATAGAAGTAGCATATCATACTTTGTTCAGCAATAACTTAAACATCATAGTTTGCAGCATGAAACAAGTTTGGTTTGTGGAGCAATTTATGCAAAATGTATCAAAGACAAAGTATTGTGGCAAGGTTTTGAGTCAAAGGAAAAAGTCTAAACAATACAAAGTTTAAGATTTGTAAACTTGCAAAAATGCAACTTTGTAATAACTTGAATTATTTGTAACATCTTGAACTATTTTGAATTGTAGTGACAAGATGTCATGAAGCAATGAACTTAACTTAGAAAAATTTCCAAGTCTTGCAAAAGTTGAATTTTTGACTTTCTTGATTTTTGATGATAAAATTTCATATTTTGGATGCCTTGATGAAATATGATTTTTGGGACTCAACTTTGGTCAAAAGGTCAAAGTTTGACTTTTTAGTGTACAATTGACTTTTCCCAACAATTGACCAAATTTTGTCTATCAATCCACTGATCTCAGGAGATGAATTGAAATATGCGACTGGGTCAAAATGATGCGCTCGGATCCTTGAGATCATGCTTCCAACAAATAAGCCAGGTATTAGGTCGAAATTCAAAGTTCAGTCATTTTCAGTCAAAACCCAAATTTTGTCCATTTTGACCTTTTGGTAATTTAAATGACTTTCTTAGAAAATTGTGATCTAAGACTTGAAACTTGAAAAAAATAATCTTGAGGATCCATAATGATCCATGAAAGTCATTTGAAACATTAGAAATTGAACTGCCTTTGTACAAACTCAAACCGTAATTTGAGGCATCAATGCTGAGGAGATTATTTGACCTATTCGATGCTTGCGCAAATTTGAGTCATTGAAGATCTTTGTAGGAAATGTATTTAGAAATGAGAGGGAAAATTTTGGGGTACAATAACTGCCCCTATTCAATCTTCTTAAACCTGAAAAGCGAGTATGGCACGTTGCAGTTCATAGCTTGAAGGTAGAAGATGATTGAACACTAGAGTGCCCAGAAATTTGCACTTGACTATGTGTTAGTTGATTATGTAGGGAATGGGCTTAAAGATGCCATTTGGAGAGGTAATGGAGAGTTGTCGGGGATGGGCTTACAGATGCCATCCAAAGGTGATTTTTGATAAAAATTGGAAGAAGTATCAGGATAAATCTCTAGTTGATTTATACTGAGAGAGTAGACGTAGTGGGATGAGTATCAGAATAATATCCATAAATGAATCATATTTGTACTCGTATTTGAAAGAAACTGAAATGAGTATCACAATGACATTCGTATCTGGATCATATCTGAACTGTTTCTAGGTGAAAAATTGGAATAAGTATCAGAATGACATTTGTATCTGGATCATTTCTGAACCGTTTTTAGAGGAATTATGGTGTAAGTATCAGAATAATATCTGTATCTGGATCGTGTCTGAACCATTTCCGGAGGGAGTCTGGAGTAAGTATCATAATGTCATTTGTATCTGGATCGCATCTGAATTCTTTCTAGAAGTAATCTGGAGTAAATAATAGAATATCAGCCGTATCTGGATCGCATCTGAACTGTTTCTAGAAGAGAATATGGAGTAAGTATCAGAATGTCAGTCGTATCTGGATCGCATCTGAGTTGTTTCTAGAAGGAATATGGAGTAAGTATAAGAATGTCATCTGTATCTGGATCACATATGAACTGTTTCTAAAAGAGAATCTGGAGTAACTATCGGAATGTCAGTCGTATCTGGATCGCATCTGAGTTGTTTCTAGAAGGAATCTGGAGTAAGTATAAGAATGTCATCCGTATCTGGATCACATCTGAACTGTTTCTAGAAGAGAATTTGGACTAAGTATCAGAATGTCAGTCGTATCTAGATCGCATCTGAGTTGTTTCTAGAAGGAATCTGGTTAGGGCTGCTTAATCTACAATCAGTTGTCCTCAGATAGCTGTCATGTCTTGTTTCAGGTATTAATCTGGAACTTGTGTTTGTTGGTCATTGAGATAGTTGTCCTGTCTGGTTTTAGGTATTAATCTCTGACCTAAGCGAAATAAAGATAGTTTTCCCGTCTAGTTTCGGGTATTAATCTTTGACCTAAGAGAAATAAAGATAGCTTTCCCATCTAGTTTCGAGTATTAATCTTTATTCTGTTCATATAGATAGTTGTCCTGTTTGGTTTCATGTATTAGTCTACAATCATTCGCTCACAGATAGTTGTCCAGTCTTGTTTCAGGTATTAATCTGGAACTTGTTTTGTTGGTCGTTGAGATAGTTGTCCTGTCTGGTTTCAAGTATTAATCTCTGACCCTTTGAGAAATGGTTGTGGTATTTTCCAAAGATAAACTTTTATTGATTGGCTTTTCCCTGCAAGGAAGAGGGTTAGTTGCATGCAGATGTATGCATGGCTTGATGATGTTCCCAAAATAAATGAGATTATGTTGTATGCACTAATCATGTATGTAACATGATATATGAATGTGAAATATTGTTGAAGTGTATCCTTGCTTCGGAAAATGAATCCTTGACAAGTGTTAGGGAGCTTTGGGAAGTTAAATCCTGGAATGATGTTAAAGATGAAGAGTATGCACATCTTCAAACCTTTTTTAGAATGTTTCCACTAGGAATTCCTGCTTTGTTGTTTGAGGAGAAATCCACTGGGGACGATTTGCTTTGGCTTTGAGAAATCTTTGTGGAAAGTGTTAATTTCTGCTTGGGAAAAAGAGTTCAGGAGTTTTAATTGTCTATTGCTCTATTGGGGAGTTATACCCTTGATCAGGGAGAATGGAAGTTAACAACTTGTTGGGGATAAATAAGTTAATTGTCATCTGAACGACTTCCAGGCTTTGCAGCAACTTACTGATGATAGTCATAAACACTACTGGGGAAGAAAAACATTATTGATGACTTCACTGGGGATTAGGGGTTGTAGTCCCTTAATTTGTAAAAGTCTGAGAGGAAAAATCAAGCTGATGAATCTGTAGTTTGTTGGGGAAATAAACCCTGTTGAAGAGGATATTTGACAAAATGCTGGGGACGTGCTTTCTTTTGGAAGAACTCCTCAAGGATTCTTCTTGAGACCAACTCAGTTGGGAAGAGGTTTTCCGGAGATTGAAACTCTGGTCGGGGGATTGCATAAATCCAGCTTTGTAGGGATAATTCTGCATGGATATCCATGAATTTGGCCTTGTGGGGCTTGTACCCTTATCCGTGAAGATTATTCTGTGGGGATAACCTTATAGAGATGACTTTGTAGGGAATTGACTGGGGATCATCCTATGAAAAGGACTTTGTGGGAGATTTGCCACTGCCCCTAGTAGTAAGTGTTGTAGCACCGCCAGAAAATGTTTGCTTGGCCATACGTAAACCTTTGCTGGAATTCATGTTCAATGCCCCATGTGATTCAGATACAGACCTGCCCCTGGTTATTTAACACTTCTTGAGAGATTTCTTTGGAATCTTGATTTGGCTATCCCAGATGAGTTGGAACAGTAACATGTCATGCTCCCTTGCTTATAGCAGGTTTGTCATTGGAAATGTCTTCCCATTTGAAGTGATTCTGTTTCTTGAGAAAATTTCCGTTCATTGGAAGTTCGTCATGCGAATTTATCTATTGTCAAACAAATAGCTATATGCAAACAGCAGTATTCAAAATAATGCAAAGTTTATGTTTTTTCTTGAAGTTTTGAAAATGCATTTTTAGCAGATAGGATAATTTTGTAAGAATGTGAATTCAAATCAAAATTTACAGTAAGCCTTACAGGAGTCAGGATACCTTTGGTAACAGTATGCTTTCAAACTAACCCATGCTTCAATTAGGACTTTTGAAGGGTTATAGTGTGTTTTGGTTCACGGTTTAAGAAACAAGGGATATGGCTTAAAGTGTATTTGTACCCAACCCGTTCTCCATGATGTTCTCCAGTCCTAAAATCAGTTAATTGTGCGTTTAGATTCTAGTTGAATCTGGAATGGCATTTTAGTAATGGTTCAGACAAGTTAAGTTTGTTGGAAAGCAGTTGTGATATGGTGGCAGAACCGACTATTATATTGGTTTGCATTTTTTGTTTGCAAATGTGTGGTAAGCAAGAGTCACCATCGACTTTTATTTCATCCAACAAAGTAAAAGGAAAAAGAACAGAAAAAACCTTTTTCGAGATGTTTCTGAGTACGGGGGGTAGATTATAGAAAGGGAAGGTGTTAGCACCCTTTCTATCAGTGGTTTTCCAAGGGCTCTTAGGTACTTGCTCATTTTTAAATTTCTTGTGTGTGCTTGTTTTGAAAAGTTTTGTTTTACTTCGTTTTAACCCTTGTTTCTATCCTCAAGAGTGTTATGAAGTTGTTTTTGAAAACTTGTTTGGAAAGTGTTGGTGTGAAAAGATTTTTCTTTGTTTGAGAAAGTACCTAGGAACTAATCTACCTACTCAAAAAAGGTCTGTTCGTTTTCCTTTTAGACAATGCTATCCCATTATTGAGAAATAGGTAGCATCGTCGTTGGAGTTTTTTAGGGACATTCGAAGGGACAAATACAATCACAAAAGCAATGTTAGGAAATGTTAGTAATCATCCTAAAGCCTTAAAGATCTTTTTTCGAGGCAACATCCGAATGGGTCATTTTAGATCTTTCGGGGCTAGAGGACAACCACTAACAAACCCTATACTTCATGACCATTTACCGAAGGCAACTGGAGTGGAGCAAACCCTAAGAGTGAGCATGTGCGAGTGTAATTTTCAGTTAATTATCTTTGCACAATTAAGATGATCTACTATTTTAATTTTCAGTTATTCTTTCCATACAATCCTATTAACATACATCTAAGCACTTTATAGTTTACGAAAATTAAAATGCGGGAAAGTTTAAAGTCCTAGCTAATAAAGGGCTTTCGCAGATACATAATTGTCTTGACTGTAAATAAAGATGCGGAAATTTAAAACCCTAATTAAATCTATTACAACCAGAAGTAGATACAATAATAGAAAAAAGAATTAAAATGCGCGCGGTGAATTACATGCGAGAATGAATTAAGAAACCTAAAAATTTGATTGAAAAAATATTTAAGTTATTTTTTGAGAAAAAAATTAATTAGGTTATGTACAAAATTAAAACCCTAATTTCTAATTAATTTAAATTATATAGAAAAGGAATTAAATTGCCCTAAATTAAATTAATCTAATTAATTAAGGAAATAAAATATTTTTATGAAAAAATGATTTTTAATGTTTTTATGATTTTTTTGATTAAATAAAAAAGGATTTTTAGTGTTATTTTAATAAAGGAAAATAATTAACAAAATTAAAATAAAGGAAATAATAAAAGAAGAAAAGAAATTGGGCCTGTTAGAAGCTGAAAAGGGGGGTGCAACATTGAATTGTAAGGCCCAAAAGAATGGTCAGTCCAGCCCTGGCATGAGATTTAGTGTGATTCCCTTCTGATTGTCTACCATGCTCCTTGCTTGTTGGGTGTTGAATTGGTGATGGTGATAATCCATGGGATGGATTGCTGGAGCACATGGTGGACGCCTGGAAACATAATGTATAGAATATGCATGTAAACGTAGAGAAAATAATAAAACACTGGGACCTGGGATCGAACCCAGGTCCTTTTGCTTACAAACGTGCGCCTTAGCCCATTGGACCACTTGTCTGAATTGTTAATAATAACAACAATTAATAATATAATGCAAAAACCAGTGGATAACTTAATAACAAAAACACATGAGCCATGTATTCAAATGGACCAGTGATGATTGAACATGTCATCTTCCTCATCCGTCATCTTAGGTCGCTTACTTTTACCTACGGACAAGCTGCCATAACTAAAACCCTGCAAGCTTCAAAAATCCATAGCACGCAATATAAATGCAATGTAAGACCACATATCAATTTGTTTTAACCTCACGAGTACGATGGCACCCTTTTTTATCCCTAATTTTACCTGTACAATAAAGCCCTAAAACGCAAGCATGAACCCTAATAATGGCAATTCATTATTTATGCATCAAAACACAAAATTACGTAAACCAAAACATTCCAAATGATGATACAAATATCATGATATGCTTAAAAGTTGTTAACCATGCGTAAATAACCAAAATCAAATTCAAGAAATATGCCAAAACTTGAGAGACGTGTAGGCGGATTATGGGCTTGTGGAGGCGTGCAACCGGTCGTGTTAGCTTCAGAGAGGCTCCATGAAATGATTGGAAGCGTTGGAATGGCTGGAATTGCCCTCTAAGTTGGAAAACCATCCAGCACTTTTATCCAATTTTTTTTGAGTTTTGGTATGGCGTTTTTCCACTGCAAATCCTTGTCCTCTTGGCTTGGTTATGTTCTGTATCTGTATTAGAACGAATTAGGTTAAAAAAACGCATTGTATCTTGGTGAATTAAAGATATTGGATTTGATTTTATCCTTGTATTATATGTTTCCAAAACAAGCATAATCATGCCAATTTTGATTCAATTTGCCTTTCACGATTTGGATATGATTTGTCAGCCTAATCGGATTTGATTCCTACAAAAAATCAGATTAAAAATCAATCTTTTGTATTTTTTGCAATTTATTTGATTTAATTTGAATTTTAAATAATAAAAATTCAAAATAAAATAAATAATGAAGAAAATAAAGTGTAGATGCTGATTTGGGTCATCGACCATGTCACATGCAAGATGCAATCATGAAATTCTAGGCCCATTTGACAAAAAATGTATTTTTGAGCACATTTGGCTTTTGGTAATTTTACAAAAATGGTCAACTTTGACAAGGCATATCTCCTCCAATTTTAACCCTGGAGATGTGTTCTTTGACTTTTTAGAAAGCTTAGGATGTCCTCTAAACAACACTTTTGGTTTCATCTCAATTTGGTCTTCCATGTTCAGATGAGAAGCTTTGACCCAAAAAGGTGTTTTTGTTGACTTTTCAAAAGGACCTATAATATAGAAATTCATATCTTTGATGAGTGCATATTTTGAACTTATGGGCTGAAGATGAGCTATAGGGAATTTCATCCTTTTCAAAATGAGCCTTGGATGGAAAATTTATGAAAAAGTATGAAGAAGTTATGCTTGGTCAAAGTTTGGTTGACTTTTCCTGAGAAACCCTAATTTAGCAACTTTTGGGTTTTGATGAATTTGGGGAATTCCTTGAGGAATCATGATCAAACCTCTACCAAATGATGGACATCACTTCAAAATATTGATGTTGATAAAAAATCTTGAAATTTGACTGTATGTGGGCCACAGTTTACTTTTAACCTAATATAGTTGATTTTCAGGCATCTGAGCAATTGACTGAGCAAACTTCTTGTGCAAGGCATGAAACGTGACATGGATGATCTTGAGAACATATTGGGACCATGGGAAGCATTTGGGACCTTTGGAGTTCCCACACCTTGATGAAAATGGAAACCCTAGTTTGAGGTACATTGCCTTAGGAGAGAGTTTGTCTGGTCAACTCTTGCGCATCCTTGAGCAAGTTGAGGACCTCAATGGGCATGTGTTGAGTAAAATGAGAGGGAAAATTTTGGGGTACAACAGCTTCCCCTGTTAAATCTTCTTAAACCTGAGGATGTATATTAACTTTCTGCCTTTCGTAATCTGAAGGTGGAAGATGATTGAACACTAGAGTGCCCAGAAATTTGCACTCGTCTGAGATGCTGCTGGAATGTGTAGGTAGTATCGGGAATGGGCTTACAGATGCCATTTGATGGAGATGACGAAAGGTCATCGGAGATGGGCTTAAAGATGCCATCCAGAAGATATGACGGAGAATCGTCGGAGATGGGCTTAAAGATGCCATCTAGAGAATGTCGATTTCCCGAGATATTCCTTTGATGAGAATTCATGTTCTTGTTGTTGAGGAGGAATCTGCTGAGGAATGTTGGTCTCTGTCTTCGGAGAAATAGAATTTTAGGAGCTTCAGTTGTCGATTACTCTATTGGGGAATCATCTCTTAGTCGAGGAGGTGAAAGTGAACTGCTATCTGGTCATACTACAGGCTTTACAGTGGTTTGTTGAGGATAATAAGATCAACTGCTATCTGGTCGTGCTCCAGGTTTTACAATTCCTTACTGGGGATATGAGATTAAACTTACTATCTGGTCGTACTCCAGGCTTCATAGTAATTGGCTGAGTAAACTATTATTTGGTCGAATTATAAGCTTCGCAGTACCTCATACTATTATCTGGTCATGCTCCAGGTTTCACAGTGTCTCTTGCCACTATCTGGTCATGCTCCAGTCTTCACAGCGTCTTATACCACTATCTGGTCGATTCCAGGCTTCATAGTATTTTGGAGAAAATCAAGATATTATCCGATCAATTTCCGGGCTTCATAGCTTGAATTTGAGTTACACCACTATCTGGTCGATTCCAGGCTTCGCAGTATTTTGGAGAAATCAAGATATTATCCGGTCGATTTCCGGGCTTCATAGCTTGAATACCACTATCTGGTAGATTCCAGGCTTCATAGTATTTTGGAGAAATCAAGATATTATTCTGTCGATTTTCGGGCTTCATAGCTTGAATTTTAGATATACCCCTATCTGGTCGATTCCAAGCTTCGTGGTATTTTGTACTGTCATCCGGTCGATTTCCGGGCTTTATAATATGATGGGGGAATTAAGCTGTTATCCGATTGATTTCTGGGCTTCATAGCTTGAATTTGAGATATACCACTATCTGGTCGATTCTAGGCTTCATAGTATTTTGGAGAAATCAAGATATTATCCGGTCGATTTCCGGGCTTCATAGCATGAACTGGAATAGAAATCTTAGTATCGATTTGACTGAACCAGGGAAAACTTGTGAGAACTTCAACTGGGAGAGAAATCTTAGTATCGATTTGAATGATCCCGGGAGAGGTCTCAGATTAACTTTGACTGGCATAGAAATTAGGGGAATCTTAGCGGGAAAGTCTTAAAACATCTTCAACTAGAATAGAAACCTTAGTGTCGGTTTGACTGGACTAGAGGAAATTTGTGAGAACTTCAACTGGGAGATAAATCTTAGTATCAATTTGACTGATCCCGGGAGAGGTCTCGGATTAACTTTGACTGGAATAGAAATCAGGGGAATCTTAGCGGCGATTCGGTTGACCTAGACGAAAGTCTTAGAACATCTTCAACTAGAATAGAAACCTTAGTGTCGGTTTGACTGAACCAGATGAAATTTGTGAGAACTTGATTGCATCTTTCCCTGAAAGGTAAAGAGTTAGTCGTATGTAATGTCATGATGTATGAAATGTATTGAGTAATGATGTTCTCAAAATAAATGAGATTGTGCTGTATAATATGTATGCACATGCCGTGATGTATGGATATGCAATGCTATTGTGATATTCTCTAGTTGGGGAAAATAAATTATGAACTGCTGCTGGAGAGTATAAGGAGTTGAGTTCTTCATTTCTGCTAGGGATAGTGACCGAAGATGATTAGCTGGGGATTTACATCCATTCTACTTGAGAATATTCTGCTGGAGGAGACTTTGTATGAGAATAATCCTGCGGGGGAATGACTCTGTGGGGAAGAGAGATACTCTGTTGGAAGATCTGCTGATTTGGAGAAATAAACTCAACTAGGGATGAACTTCCATTATTGGAGAGAAGAGATCTGTTGGAGATTGAGCTTCTGCTGTCAGAGAAATAAACTCTGCTTGGGAGATGGCTTTATAAACTGCTCATAATTATAAAACTCGACTGAGGAATGCAGATATCAGCTTTCTGAAGGAACTTGCTGGGGAAGGAATTTTTGCTTGGGGATACGGAGGTCGGACCTTAGTTGTCTCGGCTCTGTGGGGAATATAGGTATCACTGGCTTGTATGTGATAGTGACTTCGCTTCCAACTGTCTCTTCCACTTGTACCATGATGGAAAAAGTACATGTGGAGATTTTGTAGATGGATCTATGTCGTGATTATACTTGAACATGTGTTTAATGAGTGTCAGGATAACATCCGTCTCTGGATCGTATCTGAACTGTAATTGAAACATGTGTTGAATGAGTGACAGAATGACATCCGTCTCTAGATCGTATCTGAACTGTACTTGAAACATGTGTCGAATGAGTGTTAGAATAACATCCTTCTCTGGATCGTATCTGAACTGTATTTGAAACATGTGTCGAATGAGTGTCAGAATGACATCCGTCTTTGGATCGTATCTGAACTATATTTAGAGGAGAATCTGGAGTAAGTACCAGGATGACATCCATCTCTGGATCGTACCTGAACTGTTTCTAGAAGAGAAATATGGAATAAGTACCAGGATAACATCTGTCTCTGGATCGTACCTGAATTGTTTCTCAATGTATGAAAATCTTGAATAAGTAGCAGAATGACATCCGTATCTGGATCGTATCTGAACCGTTTCTCGATGTATGAAAATCTTGAATAAGTAGCAGAATGACATTCGTATCTGGATTGTATCTGAACCATTTCTCGATGTATGAAAATCTTGAATAAGTATCAGAACAACATCCACATCTGGATCGTATCTGAACCGTTTCTCGATGTATGAAAATCTTGAATAAGTAGCAGAATGACATCCGTATCTGGATCGTATCTGAACTGTTTCTTGATTCTGGTGCTCTTAATGAATGCTGATCAAGGTATAAGTCTTCCACTGATAGACAGGTGACGGGACATAGTAGTATGCTTTAAATATCTAACTTTTTCCTGGACCGCCCTATCGGGTTTTCAGTCCACCGGGATACCTTTTTGCCCAAGCCGCATTTTCAGGTTTTCGACTTGTCGGGTGTACAGATATTTTTAATGTATATCACTAACTTTTGCCCGAACCCTTTTGGTTCGCCGAGATTCCCTTATTTTTTCCTAGGTGTTTCAACCTAGCGGGTCTTTTTTTCATTCGTAGTATTTTCCGACTATGTCCACGATTTCAGGATGTAGAGAGTTATCATTGTCCATAGTGTTATGCGTAGTACTGACAAAAATGTTTTCTTGATGGCACATGATTCGTTGTTAGAATGCGTGCGTAATGCCCCAAGCGATTCAGATGGAGATCTGCCCCTGGTTATTTGGAACTTTTGGAGAGACTGCCCCAGGTGTGTTTAGACATCATGTCATGCCCCTTGCTTATGGAAGACCTGTTATTGGAAGTGTCTTTCCCACTGAGGTGATTTTGTCCATTGAGAGGATGTATGTTCATTGAATATCCATTGTGAGGATTTCTCTGTTGTCAAACAATTATTCATATGCAAACAATGTCATTTAAAGAATGCAAAACTCATGTATGTCTTGAATTTTTTTTTTTAAATGTGTTTTGTGTAGTAAAACGAAATTTGCAAGAATGTGATATCAACTCAGGATTCGTAACAAAGCCTACAGGTGTCAGGTTACCTTTGTAACAATATGCTCTCAAACTAACCCATGCTTCAGCTAGGACTTTTAAGGGTTATAACGTGGCCTGGTTCACGGTTCAAGAAACAAAGGATAAAGGCTCAAATTTTATTTGTACCCAACCCGCTCTTCATGATGTTCTTCAGTCCTTTGCTTTGATACTTGGTGATGATTCAGAAATTGAACATTTTTTTTGAAAAGGCAGTCATTTTTGTAATCTTCTTTTTATCGAGGATTTATATTAACCTCTTGTTTTTTGGTTTTCGTTATCCCTTCTTTTTCCTGAACTGTTTCTTTTGTGATTACAGTCAGCGGGATGCCCCAATTTTTCTCTTAAGTCTCCTCCATAGGTTTTGACTTAATGGGCTTTTATTTCGAGAAATAATGACTACCTGTCTTGACGATTATACAGAACCATCACCACCTTTTGTTTTGGAAGGACGTCTTCGATGCCATTCATTGTGTACGAAGCAGCAAATTGTGACTGAATGCGCCTCTGAATTAAATGAGAAAACTGCCTTGCCCCAGGTTATGATTAAGGGTTTTAATTTGTGCGAAAAGAAAAACTCCTACTTCTTTGGCTCGAAGGGGTTGACTAGGGATTATCTTCCTTATAACTCTACTATTTATGATTTGAAACAACGCCTGTACATCATCAGCGGGGTTTGTTCAAAAGCATACTGTAGAGATTGTGGTATGATTTTCGTCATCCTCCCTCTAAGGCTTAGAGTTTTTAATCCAGAGTTGAATATCACAAAAGGAAATAAGAACTCATTTTTGAAATAGTGAATACAAATGAATTTATTCAAGATAAACATGTGCAATGCATTGATGAAATAACGAAGTTTGATATGAATAAATGTTCAAACAAATCAAAAGAAAATTACACATTGAAAATTCTAATGAACGAAAAGTATTCTTGTGAGAACTTGTCACTTTAGATGGTATGCCTCGGAGGGATGGCAGAAGAACTCAGCCTGACCGTCTTGTGCGAATTCTAGCGCTCCTTCATCAATCAGGTCTTGAATTTTATTTCTCAACGCCCAACAACTGTTGGTGTCATGTCCAGGACTGTTGGAGTGGTACGCACATCTTGCATTGGGATCGTACCTTGGGGAGGCTATGTTGGCATTCTGAGGAGGGTCCCTTAACATAACCAACTTGGCCTTCAACATGTGTTTCAATGCTTGAGACAATGACATGTTGATTTCAGTGAAGCGTCTTTCATATGTATTCTTCTTATGCCAATTTCCCCATTGTTGTTGGCGAGGTTGTGGTTGGGCTTGTGATGTAGTAGCAATCTGGAAAGGTCTGTTCCTGACCAAACCAACCTCTTCTCTCACTAGGGGCTGATTAATGCCTTGATCCATAATTTTAACTTCTTGTTTCGTGGATCTGCATCCATCTTGGTGAAGCTTGTTGAGGAAGGCTCTTAGCCCTTCTTGTCCTCGAGCTAAGTTTTGGATAAGAGCCATCTGCCCCAGCATCTGGATTCTCATTGCTTCTACCTTAGCTTGCCGTTGTTCCAATTGTTCATTCTTGTTGTTGTCAGGACGTTCCTTGGTCAGATTCCCGGCGAAGAGTGTTTTTAGGTCTTCTTGCCTCATGGGTAGATTCAGGAGAAATTCCTTGAACTGGGCATCTTGAGCTTGGAGATCTCTATCGTCTTGTTGGAGAGCCATTGCTGAAATAAATAGCGAGAACATGAGAGACCTGCAATGATATGTATTATATATGTATGCAATGTTTTCAAGGATCTCGCGGGGTAAACAAGAAAATGTCAGAAGTTGAATTTTGCAGCTTTGATTGAAGAACTTCGTATCGTTGAGAGTCCTTCTATGAGAGTCAAGCTCACCATGTTAAGTGGGTCATAGCCCCTGACTCAAGTTGTTGAGTTTTGATCTTCTGATGACATTGGCTAGAGGAAAATAAATCCCCTTGCCCCTTGCTAGAAGTCTGATTTATCATAACCTGCATCACAGGCCCTCGAGATCCTTGAAATGGTTAAGGAAATGTTAAGGCATGATGTTATGATGTGTATTCTATACTTTTAAGCGAAGGTGCAAAGTGATGTAAGCAAGTAAACCCTGCAATAAATCCAAGTTATTGGATAATAACTGTAAACAAAACCTACAAGGAACTCATGTTGTCAGGTAATAAAACTCTGTAAGTAGTTCAAGTTGAAAGCATACAAGTCACGCAAACAACCTTAGGTTTAGGCTTGCATGGGTCTTAAGGTCATACCCTCTTGAAGTTGGATTAGTTTAACCTGTCCTATAAATAGTAACCGGGTCCTAAGGGATCTCAATATCACTGATCTTCCTTTATCGGGCATTATTTCAGCTCAGGCAATCTTTTCTTGCGGCCGAAATATACCGAAAGTCTGATCTCAATGAGTGTAGCATCGAGTATCAACCAATCCCCAGATTTATACTGAGGCCATCTATCTCACTACTTTCTAATGGCCAAGTTTGTTCAACTAAGGTTCTAAGATCCGTTAGTGCTTCATGACACCACGTGGTGGCCCCGTATTCTCCTCATTTCCACACGAAGGATACCGGTACCAACCAAAGTGTCACTCCAACACAGCCATCGCTTAAACCATATCGGTCTAAGTCGTATAGTCTCCATAATCTATTGCTTTTTACCTAAAAGGTGCCCCCAGATCCGGGTGTAGGATCTTCAACAATACCCAAGCAAAAACCCTTAAAGATAAAGCAAGCAAAGCAAAAAAAGAAAGCAATTAAAATGACCTAGATCCTAAGGTAAACCCCACTTTTACTACTCCCCAGTAGAGTCGTATGTTCTTTGATACGGTGGCAGAACCGGCTGTTATACTGGTTTGCGTTTTTTGTTCGCAAATGTGTGGTAAGCAAGAGTCGCCACCGACTTTTATTTCATCCAACAAAGGAAAAGGAAAACGAATAGAAAAAACCTTTTTCGAGATATTTCTGAGTACGGGGGGTATATTATATAAAGGGAAGGTGTTAGCACCCTTTCTATCTGTGGTTTTCCATGGGCTCTTAGGTACTTGCTCATTTTGAAATTTCTTGTGTGTGCTTGTTTCGAAAAGTTTTATTTTACTTTGTTTTAACCCTTGTTTCTCTCCTCAAGAGTGTTACGAAGTTGTTTTTGAAAACTTTGTTTAGAAAGTGTTGGTGTGAAAAAGTTTTTGTTTGTTTGAGAAAGTACCTAGGAACTAATCTACCTACTCGAAAAAGGTATGTTCGTTTTACTTTTAGAAAATGCTATCCCATTATTGAGAAATAGGTAGCATCGTTGTTGGAGTTTTTTAGGGACATTCGAAGGGACAAATACGATCACAAAAGCAATGATAGGAAATGTTAGTAATCATCCTAAAGCCTTAAAGATCTTTTTTCCAAGGCAACATCCGAATGGGTCATTTTAGATCATTCGAGGTTAGAGGACAACCACTAACAAACCCTATACTTCATGATCGTTTACCGAAGGCAACCAGAGTAGAGTAAACCCTAGGATTGAGCGTGTGCGAGTGTAATTTTCAGTTAATTATCTTTGCACAATTAAGGTGATCTACTATTTTAATTTACATTTATTCTTTCCATACAATCCTATTAACATACATCTAAGCAGTTTATAGTTTGTGAAAATTAAAATGCGGGAAAGTTTAAAGTCCTAGCTATTACAGGGCTTTCGCAGATACATAATTGTCTTGACTATAAATAAAGATGCGGAAATTTAAAACCCTAATTAAATCTATTACAACCCGACGCAGATACAATAATAGAAAAAATAATTAAAATGCGCGCGATGAATTAAATGCGAGAATGAATTAAGAAACCTAAAAATCTAATTGAAAAAATATTTAATTTATTTTTTGAGAAAAAAATTAATTAGGTTATGTACAAAATTAAAACCCTAATTTCTAATTAATTTAAATTATATAGTAAATGAATTAAATTGCCCTAAATTAAATTAATCTAATTAATTAAGGAAATAAAATATTTTTATGAAAAAAATGATTTTTAATGTTTTTTATGATTTTTTTGATTAAATAAAAAATGATTTTTAGTGTTATTTTAATAAAGGAAAATAATTAACAAAATTAAAATAAAGGAAATAATAAAAGAAGAAAAGAAATTGGGCCTGTTAGAAGCTAAAAAAGGGGGGGGGGGTGCAACGCTGAATTGTAAGGCCCAAAAGCATGGTCAGCTCAGCCCAAGCGTGAGGTTAAGTGTGACTCCCTTCTGATGGTCTACCATGCCCATTGCTTGTTGGGCGTTGGATTGGTGATGGTGATAATCCATGGGCTGGATTGCTGGAGCACATGGTTGACGCCTAGAAACATAATGTATAGAATCTGCATGTAAATGTTTAGAAAATAATAAAACGCTGGGACCTGGGATCGAACCTAGGTCCTTTTGCTTACAAACGTGCACCTTTGCCACTGGACCACCTGTCTGAATTGTTAATAATAACAACAATTAATAATATAATGCAAAAACAAGTGGATAACTGAATAACAAAAACACGTGCGCCATGTATTCAAATGGACCAGTGATGATTGAACACGTCATCATCTTCTTCCTCATCCGTCGTCTTAGGTCCCTTACTTTTACCTACGGACAGGCTGCCATAACTAAAACCCAACAAGCTTCAAAAATCAATAGCACGCAATATAAATTCAATGTAAGACCACAAATCAATTTGTTTTAACCTCACGAGTACGATGACACCCTTTTTTGGCCCTAATTTTACATGTACAATAAAGCCCTAAAACGTAAGCATGAACCCTAATAGTGGAAATTCATCATTTATGCATAAAAACACAAAATCACGTAAACCAAAAATTCTAAATGATGATACAAATATCATGCTATGCTTAAAAGTTGTTAACCATGTGTAAATAACCAAAATCAAATTCAAGAAATATGCCAAACCGTGAGAGACGTGTAGGCAGATTCTGGGTGTGTGGAAGCGTGCAACCGGTCTTGTTAGCTTCAGAGAGGCTCCAAGAAATGATTGGAAGTGTTGGAATGGCTCGAATTTCCCTCTAAGTTGGAAAACCATCCAACACTTTTATCCAATTTTTTTGAGTTTTGGTATGGAGTTTTTCCACTGCAAATTCTTGTCCTCTTGGCTTGGTTATGTTCTGTATTTGTATTAGAACGAATTAGGTTAAAAAAACGCATTATATCTTGGTGAATTAAGGAGATTGGATTTGATTTTATCCTTGTATTATATGTTTTCAAATCAAGTATAATCATGCCAATTTTGATTCAATTTTCCTAGCATGATTTGGATATATTTGTCAGTCTAATTGGATTTGATTCCTATAAAAAATCAGATCAAAAATCAATCTTTAAAATTTTTTTTGCAATTTATTTGATTTAATTTGAATTTTAAATAATAAAAAATCAAAATAAAATAAATAATGAAGCAAATAGAGTGTAGATGCTGGTTTGGGTCGTGGACCATGTCACAAGCAAGATGCAATCATGAAATGTTAGGCCTATTTGACAAAAAATGTATTTTTGAGCACATTTGACTTTTGGCAAATTTGCAAAAATAGTCAACTTTGACAACGCATATCTCCTCCAATTTTAACCCTAGAGATGTGTTCTTTGACTTTTTAGAAATCTTAGGATGTCCTCTAAACAACCCTTTTTGTTTCATCTCAATTGGGTCTTCCATGTTCATGTAAAAAGCTTTGACCTAAAAGGTGTTTTTGTTGACTTTTCAAAAGGACCTATAATATAGAAATTAATATCTTTTGATGAGTGCATATTTTGAACTTGTGGGATGAAGATGAGTTGTAGGGAATTGCATCCTCTTCAAAATGAGCCTCGGATGGAAAATTTCTGATAAAGTATGAAGAAGTTATGCTTGGTCGAAGTTTGGTTGACTTTTCCTGACAAACCCTAATTTAGCAACTTTTGGGTTTTGATGAATTTTAGGCATTCCTTGAGGAATCATGATCAACCCTCGACCAAATGATGGATATCACTTCAAAATGTTTATGTTGACAAAAAATCTTGAAATTTGACTGTATGTGGGCCACAATTGACTTTTGACCAAATACAGTTGATTTTCAAGCATCTGAGCAATTGACTGAGCAAACTTCTTGTGCAAGGCATGGAACTTGACATGGATGATCTTGAGAACATATTGGGACCATGGGAAGCATTTGGGACCTTTGGAGTTCCCACACTTTGAAAAAAATGGAAACCCTAGTTTGAGGTACATTGCCTTAGGAGAGAGTTTGTCTGGTCAACTCTTGGGAATCCTTGAGCAAGTTGAGGACCTCAATGTGCATGTGTTGAGTAAAATGAGAGGGAAAATTTTAGGGTACAACAGCTGTCATTTTTGTAAAAATTTTCATGTTGTAAAGGATTTTTAGTGACCTATTTTTTGATTTATTATCCATGATTTTGTGTGACTGTTTTAAGATCACAGTCAACGGGATGCCCCAGTCTCCTTCGTAGGTTTTGAATTAGTGTGTTTTTCTTTTGAGAAATAATGACTGCCTACTTTATGGGGAACCATCATCGTCTTTTGATTCCAGAGGAATGTTTTTTGATGTCACTCGTTGTGTATGAAGTGAAAGCTTGCGACTGAACGCATATTTGAATTAACTAAGAAACTACCCTGCCCTAGGTTTTGATTAAAGGTTTCTGTGATATGGTGGGAGAACTGACTTGAGGGTTTTGCGTTTTATCGCAAATGTCGCGGTTTAGCAAGAGTCGCCACCGGATTTTCTTTAATCCAAAAGGAAAGGTGAAAAAGCACATGAAAGACCTTTGAGATTGTTTCTTGAGTTCGGGGGGTAGATTATGAAAAGGGAAGGTATTAGAACCCTTTTCATCCATTGTTTTCATGGGATCTTAATTACTTGCTAGATCACTTGCTTTTTGTTTTGAAATTGTGCTTTGTGTGGTTTTTGAAAGTATTTTGTAAAAGAGGCCATTGTTTAGGGAACCTTTGTAATGATTCTCGTTCGTAAGAATGTATACAAAGATGTTTGTCTTTTTTGAAAATGTTTTCAATGTTTGTAAAATGTTTGGAAATGTGTGTGTTTGTTTTGAAAATAGCAAGGATAGTTGTTTGGAAACCGAGCAAGTAACTAGAAGTAATCTACCTACTCAAATGTCTTTCTTGTTCATTTTCCATTCCTTTGACATTGTTTTCTTACCATTGATTTGGTAAGCAACCCTATTTGGATGTAAACGGGACGGGCGTGGGTCATCGTATAACTATGATTAACAATATTGCAAAGAATCTTAGCATTTTTGAGGGACCAAGATCATTTTGTAAGGCAACTTTGAATAGCGTCATCGAGGGACTATGATCTTATACTTGTTTGTATTGCCAAGATACTTCGCATGTATAATATGGCCATTTTTGTATAAGGCAACCGAGTGGAGAAACCCGAAGGGTTCTTGTGTGCAAGTGTGTTATTTTCATGCTTTGATTTTTTCTTGGATTTAGGGTTTTCTATTTGATTTGTTTTTATCTTGCCAAACAAACCCTAATTACTAGCATGGTATATAAAAGCGTTAAATTGCGTAATTTAAAGATTACTACGCTATTACAACATTTTTATGGGAGGGGGGAATACAAATTATGAATGGGGATTTGCAATAATGTAAATCTAATTAAACTATTACAACCAAATCAAATTTGCACGAATATTTGAATAAATAAGATACACTATAAATTAAATGTAATGTTATGTATATGCAAGAAAAAAGATTTTGTTTTATTTTTCATATGCAAAAGAGTTTTTACTTAAATCTAATAAACTTAAGAAAAAGAAATTAATTCTTGAAAACAAAAGTTAACCCTAATTTCTAATTTAAAATAAAATAAAGTTCTTTAGGTATTATTTTTATGTATTTTTTGTATTAAAAATAATAAATAATATCTTATGAAAATATTTGGTTTTTATATGTCAAAAAAAATATTCACAAGTATGAATAAAAAGGAATAAAATAGTTAACCTAAATCTATTATATTTACAAGTTTATTTAAGAAAGAAATAATTAATATATAGTTTAATAAAAATATTTTTTATGTGAAAATAAAATAAAATAAACAAAAATGCAAAGTCATCATGTCTTATATTTTTTATGATATTTATGTGTTAAAGAAAATATTTTAATAAAACAAATATGAAAATAAAATAAATAATAAAAAGATTGGGCTAGGGTGCTGCAAGCAAACAGGGGGGGGGGGGGGTAGTGTGTTAGAAAAAAAATAGAAGGCCCAAGAACCAAGCCCATACTGCCAAAAATACCAAAACTGAAGCTGAAAAAATGAAAAAAATGTAAAAGGTAGCGCCAAGGTTCGAACCCATGACCTGGGCATTGCCAGCACGCTACCTTACCACTGGGATGGCTGTACATCCGTTAGTTTATGTGAAACAATAAAAACATAACGTAAAAAGCTTCCTTGCCCTGTACTTCATCTTCTTCCTCAAGCTGGCCAGAAGCTCTGTATCTTTCTCATCTCTCCATGAAAATGGAAACTCCCAACATGAATATGATAGTATTCTTTCCCACGATTTCAGACATGTAACTTATGGAAACTGACAATCAAAGATTAAAACTAATTTTGAAAGCCCTAATTTTAAACCTAATTTTTTCCAGAAATTTGAACTCCGAAATTCTCTACACATAATGAACATAAATGGAATCTATGCACATGGTTGGCTTCAACACTATAATATCTACATTTTCCTTTCACAAATCGTGGCCAATGGATGCCTGTATGAAGAGATAAAAGTTTGAGTTTTTACCTCTTTCAGTTGAGATCGTGAATGGAGTTTGAGTGAGATTTATGAATGCTTGAATATTCCTTTAGCTTGCTTGAACCTCCCTGAGTGTGTTCCAATCCTTACCTTGCTTTGAAAGTGTCTGAAACTCTCTATCCAAGTTAACCTGCAAGCTTGGAAAACAAAAATGGCAGATGAAGAAGGAGGAGTTACAGTGCAGATATGATGGTCTGGATCACTTAGATATGAGGTAGGTAAAGTGTTTGGATGATTAAAACTTGAAACGCACAAGCAAATTTGTGGATTGTTATGCTTATGCCCAAACTGTAAGTTTTTGACGGGTTTTTGGTGAGAGGGTGTTTTTGAGTGTTTTAGGTGTTTTGTAATCCGTTCCTCAGTTGTAATGGGTTTGTGTATTAGTACAGAGAAATTTTCTTGTCAACTCCACAACAAATTTTTCAGTTGTAGGCTTTTTGAACACTTTCTTGCTTTTGAAGCAAAGTGAAGAGACAAGTCTCCTCATGCTTGTACGGGCCTACTTGGAGTTGGTACAAGTCCTAGACAACTTGTATTTGGTTTATAGGACTTGTGTGTGAAGAGAAAACAAGTCCAATGCTCAAGAAATGAAAAGTTGCAAAAGTTATACTTTTCCAAAATGGCAATGGCAACTCTGTGCCATTTATGGAATTAAAACTTGGATAAAGACTCTTGTGCTTGGATTAAGACTTTGTAAACTGAGTAAGCATTAAATTATAAAGTGGGAAACAATTTTGAGACCTGTAAAGCATGTATTAGGCAGCATAGGTTCATATTTGAATTTTGTTCTTCGTGAAATGGCTTGAAATCATAGTGAGAAATTGCAAACTTCATCTCTTCGATTCTCCCTACTCAAAAACGATATCAAGGAGTTATTAGACATTTTGGAAAGCTTGAAATATGATCTATAACTCGTCTTTTAAATGCATTTCAAGATTCCTCTTGGAGCTAGGTGAAAATTTGCCATGAAGTTGGGTCAAAAACCAGCCTAAATTAGGGCAAAATTTCACTAAGTTATTTTAGTTCATGGGCATGTATTCATAAAATTATATCTTGAGATCCAAGCATATTTAGGGAAAAATGTGTGAAGAAAAGTTGTAGATTTCATGGAGATATACAACTTTCATGTTGGGAATTTCCCTTGAATCATCTTGTATCATGGTGAAAAAATGGCTTAAAGTTGAGAAAAAATAAGAAATTTTCTATACTTAGAAAAATTTCTAAGTTAAGAAAAATTTCAAATTCCAAAATCAAATCTTCAATCTTTGGTTTCTTGATGAATAAGTTTCAAATTTTTACATGTTTTATAATTTGTGATCCTTGGCACTTGATTTTGACCAAAAAGTCAAAGTTTGACTTTTCAATATACAGTTGACTTTTGATCAGTTGACTGCAAATTTTATCTTCAACCCAATGAAATTGCAATGTTTTGAAACATTCTATTAGGTCAATATGATACAAATGAACCCTTGAAATCATGCTTCAAACCAAATGGTCATTTGCTAGGTCAAAATATCAGAAATTGCCCTTTCTTAGTCAAAACCCTAATTTTGACCATTTTGCCCTTTTGATGATTTGATCAAATTTCTTGAGGAATTGTAGTCCAAACTTGATCAAATGATACATATGAGTCTAAAATGTTGATGTTGATCAAAATTTATGAAGTTTGACTGTATATTGGCCATGGTTGATTTTTTCCCCAATACAACTGATTTTTAGGTCAATTGTCCAATTGACTGATAAAAAATGTGGTTCAAGGCTTGAAACTTGTCATGAGTAATCTTAGGGGTCCATAATGATGTTTGACAGTCATATGAAGCATTGATAGTCCAAAAATCCTTGGGCAAACTCAAACCCTAATTTTAGGTTATCAGTGCAAGATGAGATGTCTTGAGCTGACCAAACCCTAATCCAGTCTTGAGTCAAAGAGATAATGTGAGAAAAGTCTTGATGAATGAGAGGGAAAATTTTGGGGTACAACAGCTGCCCCTGTTCAATCTTCTTAAACCTGAAGAGTTAGATTGGCGAGTTTCACCGTTCATGACTTGAAGGTGAAAGATGATTGGACACTAGAGTGCCCAGAAATTTGCACTCAACGTTGTGTAGTTGAGGGAATAGGCTTAAAGATGCCATTTGGAGAAGTGATAGAATCTTGTTGGATATGGGATTGTAGATGCCATCCAAGAATGTTTGTTGAATTGTAAGTTCTAAGTCAAAAGAATAAGTATCAGAACAGAGTCCGAGTCTGGAGTGTGTCTGAACTGTATCTGAAAGTTGATTTTGACTAAGTATCAGAATGGCATCCTTGTTTGGAGCGTATATGTACTCAAGTATGAATCTGAAAGAGTATCAGAATGGCGTCCGTGTTTGGAGCGTATCTATACTGTATCTGAAAGTTGAATCTGAATGACCATTAAAATGGCATCCGTGTCTGGAGCATATCCGTACTGTATCTGAAAGTTGAGTCTGAATGAGTATCAGAATGGCATCCGTGTCTGGAGCGTATCCGTACTGTATCTGAAAGTTTAGTGTGAATGAGTATCAGAATGGCATCCGTGTCTGGAGCATATCCGTACTGTATCTGAAAGTAGAGTCTGAATGAGTATCAAAATGGCATCCGTGGCTGGAGCGTATCCGTACTGTATTTGAAAGTTGAGTCCGTGTCTGGAGCGTATCCGTACTGTATTTGAAAGTTGAGTCCGTGTTTGGAGCGTATCCGTAATATATCATGAACTTGAAATCTAAATGATTATCAGAATGGCATCCGCATATGGAGCGTATCCGTACTGTATCATGATTGCATATTGTTAACGGTAGCTACTAATCTTATCCTGAAAAGGTTAAAATGTTAGCTGAAACACAAAGTTATGTTGCATGAAATGTATGATGCAATGTATTTGCTTTATCAATGTTTATGACATGTGGATGTAATATATGCGCATGTAAGCTGATTTACTGTATTGTTGTTTGATTGAGGAAAATAAATCCTTGAATGTTGCTGGGGATATGTTGAATCTTCATGTCTTGAAGTTGAAGTACTGACGCACTCCTGTCGAGAGAAGTAAATCTTATTGTGAGGGCAATGCCATGTATCGCTTGTAAGATCTGCTTGGGGAATCCTGAGAAATTTGACGATTTCTACTGGGGATTAATAATTTGAAATTTATTCCGCTGGGGATTTAAACGACGTATTGTGGGGATTACTTATGGAATAGCCTAGAGACGTTTTCCTGTCCTTTCAACCTATCAGTAATTTTCTTTCTCATTTTGTTTATTTGTAAACAGTAATTATTTTCAAATGCATATGTTCATCAATGAATCATTGGACGTTTTTGCAAACAAAACACAATCATAAAGAAAAGACAAATAGTTTTTTGTACTTTCAAAGAGATATCTTTATATTGACTTTGAATAAGTATTTTGTACAAAGCAGAAAAACATTCTAGTAAGAGAATGGTGCCATAAAACAAGAGAAATTTATGCAAAGAAAGATAGCTATGTGTAACAATCCCATGGGGTTCCCATTCTGCTATAGCCTTTATATCTCCGAATATCTTGTCTTTTTGATGCTTCGTTCTAAGATGATTGAATTGATCAGAAACTCCGAGTTTGTCAATGGAAGTCAAAGGTTGTCCATAAAATGATCCGATGGGACATAGTCATACACTTTAATTCCCTAAATTTTGCCTGGACCGCCCTTTCGGGTTTTCAGTCAACCGGGAAACCGTTTTTTGCCAAAGTCGCCCTTTCAGTTTTTCAACTTGCCGGTGTACAGGTTGTTTTATTTTTTATTTTATCCCTAATTTTTTCCCGAACCTTTTTGGTTCATCGGGATGCCCTTTTTTTCCTAGGTGTGTCAACATAGCGGGTCTCTTATGCGTAGTATCTTTTGACTATGTCCGTGTTCACAAGGTATGGCAGGTCGTTGCCATCCATGGTGGTCAAGATCATTGCCCCACCAGAGAATATGTTCTTGATTATAAATGGTCCTTCATAGGTAGGAGCCTATTTTCCCCTGGATCACTTTGTGGCAAGATGATACGTTTGATCACTAGATCCCCAACTTGATATACTTGGCACCTGACTTTCTTGTTGAAAGCCTTGATCATCCGTTTTTGATACATTTGACCATGGCAAACAACAGTAAGTCTCTTTTCATCAATTAAGTTTAGTTGATCAAGTCGAGTTTGGATCCAATCGTCTTTATTCAAACCAGCATCCTTCATAATTCTTAGAGAGGGGATCTGAACCTCAATAGGTAAGACAACCTCCATGCCGTAAACCAAAGAATAGGGTGTTGCCTAGATTGATGTGCGAGTTGTGGTACGGTACCCGTGGAGAGCGAATGGTAACATCTCATGCCAGTCTTTGTATGTGACTGTCATTTTCTGTATGATCTTCTTAATATTTTTATTTGCAGCTCCAACAACACCATTCTTCTTTGGCTGATAGGGAGAAGAATTGTGATGCTGAATTTTGAATTGCTCGCAAAAGGCGGTGATCATAGTGTTGTTAAGATTTGTACCATTGTCATTGATGATCCTTTCCGGGATACCGTACCGGCAAATGAGATTTTTCTTGATGAAGCGGGCAACAACATTCTTAGTAACGGAAGCGAAGGAAGCTGCTTCGACCCACTTTATAAAGTAATCAATGGCCACTAGGATGAAACGGTGTCCATTGGAGGCTGTTAGCTTGATCTCCCCAATCATATCAATTCCCCACATAGCAAAGGGCCAAGGAGCCGTCAAGACATTCATAGGAACTAGAGGTACGTGCACCTTGTCAGCATAAATTTGACACTTATGACAGGTCCGAGAGTGTTGATAGCAATCTGCTTCCATAGTAGACCGATAATAGCCTGCCCGTAGGATTTTCTTCGCCATCGTATGCCCACTGGAGTGGGTGCCAAAAGTACCTTCATGTAATTCAGCCATGATCTTTTCCGCTTCCATCTTATCGACACACAGAAGCAGAATGGAGTCGTGATTACGTTTGTATAGGATGCCATTACTCAGGAAGAACTTAGCAGAAAATATCCTTAAGAACTTCTTATCATTGATTGAAGCTCCTTCTGGATATTCTTGAGCCTCGAGATACCTCTTGACCTCATGAAACCAAGGCTGGTCCACCACCTCTTCAATATTAATCTCGTGACAATGTGCCGGCTCATCCATTCGTTTGATGGTGACCTGGGGAGCCTCGTTATCCCAATTAAGTTTTAACATAGATGACATTGTGGCTAGAGCGTCTGCTAGCTGATTTTCTTCTCACGGGAAATGCTCGAAGGTAATCTTCTCAAAATGTGGTAGCAATGTCAAAACATGTTCTTTGTAAGGGATGAGGTTTTGGTGCTTAGTGTCCCATTCCCCTTTGATCTGACTGATGACCAAAGCTGAATCTCCAAACACATCTAAAGATTTGATTCCCAAGTCTATGGAAGCTCTGAGACCAAAGATGCATGCTTCGTATTCCGCCATGTTGTTTGTATAGTTGAAGCAAAGTATGGCAGTAAAAGGAGTATGACACCCTTCCGGAGATATGAGTACAACGCGGATAGCATTACCAAGTGCATTGGATGGCCCATAAAATAACATGATCCATCGGGATCCTTGTTCGGGTACGTCATATGGTCTGATTTCTTCATAGTTGTATAATGTCATGATGTCTTCATCCAGGAATTCAAACTTCATGGACTGATAGTCTTCTACAGCTTGATGAGCAAGATAATCAGCTAGCACACTACCCTTTATAGATTTCTGGGTAGTATACTGTATGTCATATTCAGTTAGGATCATCTGCCACCTAGCTATTCTCCCAGACATAGCAGGCTTTTCGAAGATGTACTTTATCAGATCCATCTTAGATATCAACAAGGTAGTATGAGTTAGCATATACTGTCTTAGCTGGCGAGTAGCCCATGCCAGAGCGCAGCAAGATTTCTTAAGCAGTGAATATCTGGTTTCACACTCGGTAAACTTTTTGCTCAGGTAGTAAATAACGTGCTCTTTTCGGCCAGACTCGTCATGCTTCCCCAATACACACCCCATTTAGTTCTCTAAAACGGTCAGATACATGATCAACGGTCTTCCCTAGACTAGTGGCATTAAAATAGGAGGCTCTTGTGGGTACTCTTTGATTTTTTCAAAAGCAACTTGGCATTCATTGTTCCATCTGACTACTTGATCTTTCTTCAATAGTTTGAAGATTGGCTCACAAGTAGCTGTTAGGTGAGAAATGAATCTGGCAATATAGTTCAGACGCCCCAAGAATCCTCTGAATTCCTTCTCTGTACGAGGAGCAGGCATTTCTTGTATTGCTTTAACCTTAGCAGGATCGACTTCAATACCTTTGTTACTGACGACAAAACCTAACAGTTTACCTGACCGTACTCCGAATGTGCACTTGTTTGGATTCAACCTTAGCTTGTATTTCTTTAGTCTCTCAAACAACTTTTGCAAGTGATCAAGGTGCTCTTCCTATATTTGTGATCGGGCTATCATATCATCTACATAGACCTCTATTTCATGATGTATCATATCGTGAAATAAAGCTACCATGGCGCGTTAATAGGTTGCCCCAACGTTCTTTAGTCTGAATGGCATCACCTTGTAGCAGAATATGCCCCACTGTGACAAATGTAACTTTCTCCATGTCCTCAGGTGCCATTTTGATTTGGTTATAACCTGAGAATCCGTCCATGAAGGAAAACACTTTGTGTTGGGCTGTATTGTCAACCAGGATATCTATGTGGGGGAGCGTAAAATCATCTTTAGGGCTGGCCCTATTCAAATATCTATAGTCCACGCACATTTGTACTTTGCCGTCCTTTTTAGGCACAGGAACAATGTTGGAAACCCATTAGGGATAGGAAGTGACAGCCAAGAATCCAGCATTGAATTGTTTCATGACTTCCGCTTTGATCTTCTCTGACATGTCAGGTCTTATGCGGAAGACTTTTTGTTTTACTGGTGGACAGTCTTCTCTTGTTTGCAGATGATGTACCACGATGTCTGTATCAAGTCCTGGCATATCTTCATATGACCAGGCAAAGATCTCAACATAATCATGCAACAGCTGAATCAGATGCTCCTTGACACTGGGCTCCAGATTTGGCACCCACCTTGACCTCTTTTTTATCCTCCTCGGTACCCAGATTGATTGTGTCCACAGGTTCCTCGTGAGGCTGAATGGCTCTTTCCTCTTGTTGTAGTAGTCTGGCCAGTTCTCCTGGTACTTCACAATCTTCCTCACCTTCGTCTTCGGCTTGGTAGATTAGATCCTCAGAGTTATAAAAGGCCATAGCAGTATCGTTACCCATGGGATCTAGAATGGAGGGGTACCTGCATTTGTGAGTGTGGGTGTGTGTAAGGGTATAGCCATCTTTAGAAAATAAAATGTAAATGAAAAACAAGCACAAAAGTTTGTATGTGAAAAACGTCCATGATTCATTGAATGTCATATGAAGATGAAATAATAACCCTTACAAATGGACCATTGTGCCTCGGGAAAGACACAAGGTTTTAAATGTGCGAATTGTTTGTGAATATTACAAGTCCAACAGAAATGTAAAGATAAATTACTGAGGGATGAAAGTTATTGGGACAAAGTCTCTGGCCTCCCAATTGCGAAGTTCTCCGTTGACTATAGGAAATATGCAATCCTCCAAGCTGCAATTCTCTTTACCGTCTTCTACCGCGTTCACCTCTCGGTTGCTAATCTTCAAGGGGGCCCTCCAGCACGGGCACGGCGTACAACCTTCTGAGCACTTGAAGTGAACCCTAAACCAAACTTGTCAGATTTCTACGGAATATACGGAAGTTTCCCCCAGATGGTGCAACCACCCTTCTCTACTACTGCATTGGCATCCTTCATAGATGACATCAGGAGTGGAGGTCTTGCAATCTTGGGAATATGGGACACAGTCTTGGTTACTGCTACCTCTTAGGGGACTTCTTCGAAATGTTGAAAAGGAGTTTCAATGAACTCGCCGTCCAATTCCATATACCTGAAGGAATTGAGGTGGCTAATCATATATTCTTCCTCTCCGTGGACAATGATAATCTTTCCCTGGACCGGATATTTCAACATCTGGTGCAGTGTAGAGGTGACAACGCCGACATTATGGATCCACATCCGTCCTAGCAGACAGGAGTAAGAGGGGCGGATGTCCATTACATAGAAGGTTGAGTTGAAAGTTTGAGTCCCAACTTTTATGGGGATATCCACCTCCCCGTGAACCATCCTCTTTGAGCCATCAAATGCTCTCACGACTATGTTACTGGGTTTCAACATCACTCCTTCACAGTCTAGTCTGTCAAGAGCTTTCTTTGGTAAAACATTCAAAGATGAACCAGTGTCCACCAAGACATGGGCCAGAGTTGTTCCTCTACATTCCACAGAGACATGCAATGCCTTATTGTGCTTTCTTCCCCTTGGTGTCAGATCAACATCCGAGAATTCTAGGCCGTTATCCGCCATCAAGTTGGCCATGCAATCTTGAAATTGGTTAGTAGATGTCTCCTGAGGCACATGAGCTGTCTTTAGAAACTTCACCAGGGCTTTCGCATGTGCCTCGAAACACAACAACAATGCCAACATGGAGATTTTAGACGGAGTTTGCCCCAACTGTTCAACTACGCTGTAGTCGCTCCTCTTTATTATTCTCAGGATCTCCTCCATATCTTTCTTGGAGGTTCCGGGAATAGTCAATGGTTGAGCCTTCGTCTGGACATGCTCTTCTTGAATACTTTTTCCTCGAGTTTCAGCAGTAGGAGTGTTGGTAGGGATAACAACAGGGGTTGTGTTGTCTTTGTCAATAGTAGCATTTGCAGAGATGATTACTGGTATGAAGGTAACCTTTGGAGCAGCCACGGGACCAAAAACTGCCTTTGGGGGGGAAATTTCTGGAGAGAATATTCTACCGCTTAGGGTAATCTTAATGGTTCCATCAATATTGCTAATGTCGGAGTCTTCTTCTTCAGAGCTCATCTCTTCAGCAGCCAACCCCTTTTGTTTGATGCCATGGTAGTAGATGTCCCCACCGTAATTCCACGGTACAGTTTTGTCTGATTCGTACGGGACTGGCCCAGGCATTGTGATTATAAGAGGAGTAGTTTTTGGAACCGATGTAATTCTAACGGGTCTTTTGGGGACCCTAGAAGAATTGGCGGAGATGGTTATGATTGAAATGTCTTAAACAGGAACAGGTGAAACAGGAGTACTTTCAAACAAAATCTCTTTGTTTTCTATCAAGCGTTGAATGCCCATTTTCAATAAAGGGCAAATAGTTGGTGAGGATAAGCAAAGATGACAGTCTTCATTACAACCCGGGAATACACCGGCTTTCAACAATTTTATCTTGATGACTGGGAGTGGAATCAAGAGTTCATCAATTGTGGTAACAAACAAATCTTCTTCAACAACATTAGTATGGTGACCATGTCTAGGCATAGGAGCAAAAATGATGTTTGGCTTCTCGGGTGCATCAAACTCAATCTCTTTTGCATCTATAAGGTCTTGAATTTTGTTTTTCAAGGCCTAACAGTTGTTAGTGTCATGACCCGGACTTTCGGAATGATATGCGCATCGGGCATTTGGGTGGTAATGAATGGACACTGTGTTGGGGTTCTTTGGAGCTTCTTTTAAATTTGCCAAATTGGATTTCATAAGGTGCGGTAAAACCTGGGCTAGAGTCATAGTGATTCTAGTGAATTGCCGGACTGGCCTCTCCACCCTCGGTTGATTACTTCTTGGTTAATCAGATGTAGGCTTTAGGATCATGACAACCCCCACCATTGGTCGATGCTCGGCTCTTCCTTAGTTCCTTTATGGATATACAGCAGCTACTTCTTTCTTCCCAATGAAAGGTTTCCTCACAACTCTAGAGGCAGATGAATCCTTTTGAATCTTTCCACTTTTGATGCTAGCTTCCACCCTTTCTCCGGTCAGTATTAACTCAGTAAATCCTGCAGATGAGCTTCCAATCAGATGGTTGAAGAAAGGGCCCGATAGAGTGCATAAGAACATATCCACCAACTCCCTTTCAGACAGAGGGGGTTGAACTCTCCCAGCTAGATCTCTCCACTTCTGCGCGTAATCCTTGAAAACCTCATTGGAAGCCATAGCCATACTCTGAAGTTGAGTACGGGTAGGCGCCAAATCTGCATTATATTGGTATTTCTTATAGAAATCTGCGACAAGATCTTCCCAGTTGTGGATGTTGGCCCTTTCCAATTGGTAAAACCAATCGAGTTGTGTTCCAGATAGGCTATCTTGGAAGAAATGCACCCACAGGTCTTTATCGATGGAGTGCAACTGGATCTTTCTCACATATGATCGGAGGTGCATCTTAGGACATGACACACAATCATATTTTGCAAACAACGGAACTTTGAACTTCGGTGGGATCACAATTCCTGACACTAGTCCCAATTCTTTAAAGTCTAGACATGACACCTTTTGTATTTCCATAGCACTCAAACGCTCTTCAAGATGTCTGTACTTATCATCTGCTGGAGGATACTGTTCCTCGGAGTAGTCTTCCTCTTCTTCCTCCTCTTCAGATTCCAACGGAACTGCTGTTTCTTTTCCTTTCCCTTCTCCTTACACGAAAGTGGTTGCAAAATTCAAGGTTCTTCTAGTCTGTCCCTAAAACCTTCTCCCCATGTTCAAAACCCCAATGACCTTCTTTGTTTTCTTCTTTCTTTCTTCAACTAACAGAGTCTTCAACTCTTCTTGCCCCTTGGATAGGGTCATGAGTAACTGTTGAAACTGCGTGTTTTGAACTTAAAGATCTTTGACTGTCTGTTCGAGATCCATCTCACTGAAATAAATAGTAGAGAGATGAGGAAACTCGTTGCAAAAAGACCTGTTTATGTTATGATGAATGATATGTGCATATGTAATGTTTTCAAGGGTTTTTAAAGATTCAAGTTCGTTTTAGACAAAAAAGAAACACACGTTATATTAATAAGATAGAGTTTGAGTACATCAATGCCCCTTGGGAAAAATAATACAACACTCTAAGATAAAAAAGTAGTGCGCATCCTCTTTGGTGCTATGTAGGCATTTAGAGCCTGCTCCTCACGAAGTAGCCTAGTGAGTTCCAAAACCTTCTTCTCGCTTGCATAGAATTGGGCTTAGAAAGTATCTCGCTCTCCTTTGAGTTGTATCTAATCCCTTTGTAGTTCTTCAAGAGATGTGGGCATGTCAGGATGTAGGATAGTGTATGGAACTTCTCCTTCCTTAACAGGCTCAATGATCACCGGGAGAATGGAAGCATAAGGCATCATAAGACTTTGAGCACGGGTTCGTACCCACTTGAGGTAAGGCTCAAGAGGGATGGAATTCTTGTGTCCCAAATTCTTGCTATCCACCTTGTTTAGCATCCTCCATGCTCGGATGAATCTTTGGCGAAGACCTTGATCATCGTTGTCATAGTCGAATACCAAGCCGTGAATCAACATCTCATGCGGGCCATCCTTTCGGGCATAACCAAACTGTCTTAGAGCTAAGCATGTGTTGTAGGTGATGCCTCCCCTAATTCCAAGTAGAGGGATATTAGGGAATTCCCCACAATGGTCAACAATGATAACATTCTCTTTGGATCGAGAGCACCAATGAATATATGAATGTTTGAGCGTCATTAACCTTTGTGACCACCTTAATCCTTGCTCATTCTTTAAGACTGATTGGGGAAGATGAGAAATAAACCATATTGCCAAGATAGGAGTGCAACACATAAGGAAACCTCTTTTCCTCATTGTGCGAGTGTGAAAAGAGTGTAGGATATCCCCTAGCAATATAGGCACCAGATTGCGTAACATGAAGATTTTGACGGCACTCACATCTATGAGTTGGTCAGGATTGGGAAACAAAAACATCCCATAGATGAGGAGAGCCACAATTTCCTCAAAAGCTTGCAAGTCTAAGGAATTCCAACAACTTTGGGCTTTCTCAAACAGGAACTTTACTTATTAGCCTTTGACACCACCTCTAGTTTCCCAATGGGTTGTGACATCAGATGGATGCAAGTGTAGAGCTTGAGCAATCTCTTCTGGATTTGGGTCTCTTTCTGTACCGTTGAAAGGTAGTTGATTGAGAATGGGAATCCTCAAGAGTTGAGAGAATTCTTCCAAAGTAGGCACAAGCTAATAGTCGGGAAATGTGAAGCAATGGTGCAAAGGATCAAAGAACTGGAAGAGCACCTTCATCATGTCTTCATCAGTGTTGAAGGTGACCAAGTTGAGTAATCGACCATGTCTCTCGACAAATGGAGAATTTTCAGGAATCCTTGATGCTAGCTCTTTAAGTTGAGGAGGGATCCTTACAAGATTGACTTGAATAGTTTTCCTGTGGATAGAATCCATGTCCTACAAAACAAGAACAAAGATGAATCTCCAAAATACTTGAAATGGTTAGTGATGTATATGATGTTCATGATGTCAATGATGTTATGTACAAGTATGCATATACAAGAAAAGCAAACAAGTTCTTAGTTTAGGCCTGTAAGGGATTTTATAGGTAAGTACCCTCTTGAAGTTTAGTTGGCTTAAACCTGTCCTAATAATAGTAACCGGGTTCTAAGGAGCTCAATATCACCGGATTGTTTCCTTGGTCATTGTTTCAGCTTAAGCCTCTTTAATGGCGACCGAAGTATCCCAAGAATCCAAACCTCAATGAGTGTAGTATCGAGTATCTACCAACTTCGGACTGCACCAAAGTCGGTCACTCACTACATCCTAATGGCCAAGTTGGTCAAGTAAAGGGTTCTAGAAGTTCATTAGTGCTTCATGACATCACTCAGCGGCCCCGTATTCTCTTTGATTAACTCAAAGCCTACCGGTACCCACAAATATGTCACACTAACATAGCTATTGCTTAGACCATGTCGGTATACCCCGCACAGTTTCCACAACGTATTGCTATTTACCTATAATGTATCCCAAATTCGGGTAGAGGATTTCAAACCCAAACAAAGAACCATAATGTAAAGCATGCAAATCAAACAATGTAAGCAAATAGATATGATCTAGTCTTAAGGTAACCCCACTTTTAGAATATCCCCAGCAGAGTCACCAGTTATGTGATACGGTGGGAGAACTGACTTGAGGGTTTTGCGTTTTATCGCAAATGTCGCGGTTTAGCAAGAGTCACCCCCGACTTTTCTTTTATCCAAAAGGAAAGGTGAAAAAGCACGGGAAAGACTTTTGAGATTGTTTCTTGAGTTCGGGGGGTAGATTATGAAAAGGGAAGGTATTAGCACCCTTTTCATCCATGGTTTTCCATGGGCTCTTAATTACTTTCTAGATCACTTGCTTTTTGTTTTGAAATTGTGCTTTGTGTGGTTTTTGAAAGTATTTTGTAAAAGAGGCCATTGTTTAGGCAACCTTTGTAATGATTCTCGTTCGTAAGAATGTATACAAAGATGTTTGTCTTTTTTGAAAATGTTTTCAATGTTTGTAAAATGTTTGGAAATGTGTGTGTTTGTTTTAAAAATATCAAGGATAGTTATTTGGAAACAGAGCAAGTAACTAGAAGTAATCTACCTACTCAAATGTCTTTCTTGTTCACTTTCTATTCCTTTGACATTGTTGTCTTACCATTGATTTGGTAAGCAACCCTATCTTTGGATGTAAACGGGACGGGCGTGGGTCATTGTATAACCATGATTAGCAATATTGCAAAGTATCTTAGCATTTTTGAGGGACCAAGATCATTTTGTAAGGTAACTTTGAATAGCGTCATCGAGGGACTATGGTCTTATACTTGTTTGTTTTGCCAAGATGCTTTGCATGTATAATATGGACATTTTTGTATAAGGCAACCGAGTGGAGAAACCCTTAGGGTGCTTGTGTGCAATTGTGTTATTTTAATGCTTTGATTTTGTCTTGGATTTAGGGTTTTCTATTTGATTTGTTTTTATCTTTCCATACAAACCCTAATTACTAGCATGGTATATAAAAGCGTTAAATTGCGTAATTTAAATATTACTACGCTATTACAACATTTTTATGGGAGGGGGGGAATACAAATTATGAATGGGGATTTGCAATAATGTAAATCTAATTAAGCTATTACAACCAAATTGAATTTGCACGAATATTTGAATAAATAAGATACACTATAAATTAAATGTAATGTTATATATATGCAAGAAAAAAGATTTTGTTTTATTTTTCATATGCAAAAGAGTTTTGACTTAAATCTAATAAACTTAAGAAAAAGAAATTAATTCTTGAAAACAAAAGTTAAACCTAATTTCTAATTTAAAAGAAAATAAAGTTCTTTAGGTATTATTTTTATGTATTTTTTTGTATTAAAAATAATAAATAATATCTTATGAAATTTTTTAGTTTTTATGTCAAAATAAATATTCACAAGTATGAATAAAATAGTTAACCTAAATCTATTATATTTACAAGTTTATTTAAGAAAGAAATAATTAATATATAGTTTAATAAAAATATTTTTTATGTGAAAATAAAATAAAATAAACAAAAATGAAAAGTCATCATGTTTTATATTTTTTTATGATTTTTATGTGTTAAAGAAAATATTTTAATAAACCAAATATGAAAAAAAAAAAAAAAAAAGATTGGGCCAGGGGTGCTGCAAGCAAACAGGGGGTAGTGTGTTAGAAAAAAATAGAAGGCCCAAGAACCAAGCCCATACTGCCAAAAATACCAAAACTGAAGCTGGAAAAATGAAAAAAATGTAAAAGGTAGCACCAAGGTTCGAACCCATGACCTGGGCATTGCCAGCGCGCTACCTTGCCACTAGGGTGGCTGTACATCTGTTAGTTTATGTGAAACAATAAAAACATAACGTAAAAAGCTTCCTTACCCTGTACTTCATCTTCTTCCTCAAGCTGACCAGAAGCTCTGTATCTTTCTCATCTCTCCATGAAAATGGAAACTCCCAACATGAAAATGATAATATTCTTTCCCACGATTTCAGACATGTAACTTATGGAAACTAACAATCAAAGATTAAAACGAATTTTGAAAGCCCTAATTTTAAACCATATTTTTTCTCAAAAATTTGAACTCCAAAATTCTCTACACATAATGAACATAAGTGGAATCTATGCACATGGTTGGCTTCAGCACTATAATATCTACATTTTCATTTCATAAATCGTGGCTGATGGATGCCTGTATGAAGAGATAAAAGTTGGAGTTTTTACCTCTTTCAGTTGAGATCGTGAATGGAGTTTGAGTGAGATTTATGAAGGCCTGAAGATTCCTTTAGCTTGCTTAAACCTCCCTGAGTGTGTTCCAATCCTTACTTTGCTTTGAAAGTGTCTGAAACTCTCTATCCAAGTCAACCTGCAAGCTTGGAAAACAAAAATGGCAGATGAAGAAGGAGGAGTTATAATGCATGGATGATGGTCTGGATCACTTAGATATGAGGTAGGTAAAGTGATTGGATGAATAAAACTTGAAACACACGAGAAAATTTGTGGATTGCTATGCTTATGCCCAAACTGCAAGTTTTTGAAAGGTTTTTGGTGAGAGGGTGTTTTGGAGTGTTTTAGGCATTTTTCAATCCTTTCCTCAGTTGTAATGGGTTTGTGTATTAGTATAGAGAAAGTTTCTTGTCAACTCCACAACAGATTTTTCAGTTGTAGGCTTTTTGCATACTTTCTTGTTTTTGAAGCCAAGTGAAGAGACAAGTCTCCTCATGCTTGTACTGGCCTGCTTGGAGTTGGCACAAGTCCTAGACAACTTGTATTTGGTTTATAAGACTTGTGTGTGTAGAGAAAATAGGTCCAATGCTCAAGAAATGAAAAGTTGCAAAAGTTGTGCTTTTCCAAAATGGCAATGGCAACTTTGCGCCATTTATGGAATTAAAACTTGGACAAAGACTCTTGTGCTTGGATTAAGGCTTTGTCAACTGAGTAAGCATTAAATTATGAAGTGAAAAACAAGTTTGTGACCTGTAAAGCATGTATTAGGCAACATAGGTTCAGATTTGAATTTTGTTCTTCATGAAATGGCTTGAAATCAAAGTGAGAAATTGCCAACTTCATCTCTTCGATTCTCCCTACTCAAAAATGATATCAAGGAGTTCTTTGACATTTTGGAAAGCTTGCAATGTTCTCTATAACTCATCTTTGAAATGCATTTCAATATTCCTCTTGGAGCTAGGTGAAAATTTGCCATGAATTTGGGTCAAAAACCTGCCTAAATTAGGGCAAATTTTCACTAAGTTATTTTAGTTCATGGGCATGTATTCATAAAATTATATCTTGAGATCCAAGCATCTTTAGGGAAAAATGTGTGAAGAAAAGTTGTATATTTCATGGAGATCTACAACTTTTATGTTGGGAATTTCCTTTGAATCATCATGTATTATGGTGAAAAAAATGGCTTAAAGTTGAGAAAAAATAAGAAATTTTCTATACTTTGAAAAATTTCTAAGTTAAGAAAATTTTCAAATTTCAAATTTCAAAATCAAATATTCAATATTTAGTTTCTTTATGAATAAGTTTCACATTTTTACATGTTTTAATGAATTGTGATTCTTGGCACTTGATTTTGACCAAAAAGTCAATGTTTGACTTTTCAATATACAGTTGACTTTTGATCAGTTGACTGCAAATTTTATCTGTCAACCCAATGAAATTGCAATGTTTTGAACCATGATATTAGGTCAAGATGATAAAAATGAACCCTTGAAATCATGCTTCGGACCAAATGGTCATTTGCTAGATCAAAAATCAGAAATTTCCCTTTCTTAGTCAAAACCCTAATTTTGACCATTTTGTCCTTTTGATGATTTGATCAAATTTCTTGAGGAATTGTAGTCCAAACTTGATCAAATGATACATATGAGTCTAAATGTTGATGTTGATCAAAATTTATGAAGTTTGACTGTAAATTGGCCATGATTGACTTTTTCCCCAATACAACTGATTTTTAGGTCAATTGTCAAATTTACTGATCAAAAATTTGGTTCAAGGCTTGCAACTTGTCATGAGTAATCTTAGGGGTCCATAATGATGTTTGACAGTCATATGAAGCATTGATAGTCCAAAAAATCCTTGGGCAAACTCAAACCCTAATTTTGGGTTATTAGTGCAAGATGAGATGTCTTGAGATGACCAAACCCTAATCCAGTCTTGAGTCAAAGAGATCTTGTAAGAAAAGTCTTGATGAATGAGAGGGCAAATTTTGGGGTACAACACTTTCAATTTGTGTTAGAAAAGAAAATTCCTACTTATTTGGCTCAAAGGGGTTGACTAGGGATTATCTTCCTTATAACACCAATGTTTAGGGATTGAAAGAAACGCCTGTACATCGTTAGCAAGGTCTATCCAAAAGCATAATGTATGAGATTATGGCATTGTTTTCGTCATCCTCCCTCTAAAGGCTTGTAAATTTTAAAACAAGAGTTGAATATCATAATGGGAGTAAAAAGTATAGTTTAAATATAGTGAAGACAAATGGATTAATTTAAGACAAACATATGCAATGCATTAATGAAAGTTACCAAAGTCTGACATACAGATAAGTGTTTAAACAAACAAAGAAATTACAATTGAAAATTCAAAATGAAGTGAACGCTCAATTATTTGGCATGGGAGAAGTGGCCATTATGAGAGTTTCAGGAGGGTCGAATTCAATCTCCTTGGCATCAATCATTTCTTGAATTTTGTTCTTCAGAGCCCAACAACTATTCGTGTCGTGTCTAAGACTATCAAAATGATATGCACACCTTTCGTTGGGATGATAACTAGGAGTAAAAGTATTGGGATTCCAAAGAGGAGCCTTTAACGTAATTAGATATGCCTTCAACTTGTGTTGTAATGCTTGAGCCAGTGACATGTTGATCTTGGTGAATTATCTTTTAGGAACGACCTCCTTACGCTGATTCCCTTGTTGACGTTGTTGCATCAATGCAGGATTAGAGATCAGGATTGCCCCTACGTGTTGTTCGTGGCTACTATGGTTATGACCTTTTTGACCATACGCATCATCAAACTCTTTCTTCCCATTGAAAAGCTGCTTCCCTACACTTGAAGATGCACCTCTTTGGATTTTATCGCACTTGAACATCCTGGATCAAAGGATGTGCCTTTTGATCCCTAAATTTTTGCCTTCTTTCGATTGGGGTCCGGAAGTCAGTGTGAGCAAGCGCCCCTTGATTCACCCTTCTTGCTGCTTCCTTTTGTTTGGGGTTAGATAGCAACATGGGGCGAAGCCTAATGCTTCGATTCACATAACACTATTTGTTCTATTTGCAACTCTGAAGAAGCCAAGGGCGAAGCCTAAGGATTCGATTCAATAAACTTTGTTTTTTTTGTTTGAGTCTGTACAGGTTAGTTCTACCATATATTTTGACAAGAAAAAGACACGAAATGGGAAGAAATGAGACAAATGCGCAAAATGTTATTTACATTCTTGAAACGAAAGGGTTAAGGTCAGCGTGACTTACCTTACTTGAAGCTGGAATATGGATGTTGGACTTGAGTTACTGCCCTGGGTGCTCCTGGATTCGAAGAGAGAGAAACAAGTGTTATGTTTCTTTGACTAGATTTGAAGGCCAAGAAGAGGGGAGTTGTGTTTGTTTGTTTATGGATTCGAAGGAAAAAGAAACAAGTGTTGTGTTTCTAGTGTTGGATTCGAAAGAAACAAAAACAAATGTGTGGTCTTTTGATTCTGGATTTTAGAGTGTGTTAAGTGTTTGATGATTTTTCATACAACCAATGTTTCTCCAGCTTCCAAAAGCCCCCCCCCCAAGATGTGTTGTGGAACATCTTATTTATAGATGAAGTTGGCCGAGATTTGAGAGGGAAAACAAAAGAATTTGAACAAATTGAGTATGCTATTTTTGTAGCTTTCGAGGTGCAGTTTTTGTATGCCAAATTGGTGCAAATATAGGAGCAGCGTACAACAGTTTTGGAGCATTGTGGCTAGTACATCAGGCTTGAACTTGGCAGCACATAGGACACTGGCCAGCAAGCATCTTAAATAAAACTCTTTTGTTTTGACCAACTAGATCCATCCTTTGACCAAACCCCTCTTCAAACAATAATATTTGTTCCCAACCAATATGTGTCCTTCGAATGGGCCCTTTGTGCATCCTTCAAAGGGGCTAAATTTGTATCCTTCGATTGGACTATACGTGTGTCCTTCAAAGGGATCACATGCAATTCTTCGAATGGGCTAGTAAGGTATATCCTTCGAATGGGCTAGTAAGGTATATCCTTCGAATGAGACACCTATGTATGCCCTTCAAATCCACCAGTACATGTACTTCGAAGGGGCCACCAACTATGTGTGTTGGATGTTTTCAAGAGTGGAATCCTTTTGTAACAGTAGTCATGATACCTTTTGTAACAATATGCTTTTGAACTAACCCTTGCTTCAATTAGGACTTTTAAGGGGTTGTAATGTAGCCTGGTTCACGGTTTAAGAAACAAAGGATAAGACTCAAAGTTTATTTATACCTTCCCGTTCTTCGTGATGTTCTTCAGCCCTAAACTTAGTTAAGTGTATGTTTGAACTCCATTTGAGTCTGAAATGACGTTTTTGTGATGGTTTAGAAACTTGGAAGTTTATTTGTGAAGGAAGTCATTTTTGCAACATTTTTCATGTTGTCGAGGATTTGTAGTTACCTCTTTTTTTATCTACTATCCCTAATTTTTGCCTAATTATTCTCGTTTTGAGATAACAACCAGCGGTGATGCCCCCGTTTTTTCTTAAGTCTCCTTCATAGGTTTTAACTTAGTGGGCTTTTCTTTTGAGAGATAATGACTATCTATTTAATAGAGAACCATCACCGTCTTTTGATTCAGAAGGACGTTCTTGATGTCATTGATTGTTTAGGAAATAAAATCTTGCAACTGAACGCGCACTTGATTTAACTAAGAAACTACCCTGCCCCAAGTTTATGATTAAAGGTTTCAATTTGTGTGAAAATGGAAACTCCTACTTCTTTGGCTCAAAAGGGTTGACTAGGGATTATCTTCCTTATAACTCCAGTGTTTAGGGTTTGAAAGAAACGCATGTACATCGTCAGCAAGGTCTGTCCAAAAGCATATTGTATGAGATTATGGCATTGTTTTCGGCATCTTCCCTCTAAAGGCTTGCAAATTTTTAAAACAAGAGTTGAATATCATAAAGGGATTAAAAAGCATAGAGTGAAAATGAATGGATTAATTCAAGACAAACATATGCAATGCATTAACGAAACAAGGATTAACATTAATAGATAAGTGTTCAAACAAGCAAAAGAAATTACAATTGAAAATTAGAATAAATAAAAGTTTCTCCGCCTAAATTGGTCACTTAAGATGGTATGTTTTTGACAGAAAAATTCCAAATGATCATCTTGTGTGAATTCCAGTGCTCCTTCGTCAACCAGGTCTTGAATATTGTTTTTCAACGTCCAACAACTATCAATATCGTGCCCCGGACTGTTGGAGTGATATGCACACCTTTCATTGGGATGGTAACTAGGAGGGAAAGTATTAGGATTCCGAGGAGGATCCTTCAATGTGACAAAATTCAAATTCAACATGTGTAGCAAGACTTGCAACATCGGCATGTTGAGTTTGGTATATTGCCAATTGGATGTATCCCGCTTACGTCGATTACCCTGTTGTTTGCGAGGTTGTTGTTGGGCTCGTGACATAACATTAATTTGGAAAGGCCTACTCTCCACCAAGCCAACTTCTTGTCTTATCAGGGGATGATTAACGACCTGATACTCAGCTTCGATTGTTTATTTCATGCGGTTGCATCCGTCTTGATGAAGCTTATTGACAAGGGATCTCAACTCTTCTTGTCCTTGAGCCAAGTTTTGGATAAGAGCCATCTGGCCTACCGTCTGTCCCATCATCTGGATCTTCAATGTGGGTATCTCAATTTGTAGTCGTTCCAACTGGTCATCCTTGTTGTCCTCAGGATTCTTCATGGCCATGCCCCTAGTGAGGAGTGCTTTCACTTCTTCTTGCCCCTTGGATAGGTTCAGGAACATTTTTTGAAGCTGAGCATTTTGAGTATGAATGTCTTTGATGGTCTGTTCTAGAGCCATCTCTTACTGAAATAAACAGTAAGCAGATGAGAGATATGTGTGGGGAAAGTATGTCATGATATGATGCATGGTATGTGGATACAATGTTTTCAAGGACTTAGAAGATTTAAATTTGTTTTAGACAAAAGGAACAAACATCAATTGCATTAATGAGTTCAATTTGATTACAAACATGCCGCTTAGGCTTACAATGGAGGAAATAAAGCAAAATAAACTCCTAAGACAAAAAGGTCGAATGCAAACTTAGTGAGATTCGCTTTTTGAAAAATAAGAACTGCATGATTCAATGATCATGGGGAACTGTAATACGGTGGGAGAAATGACTTTTGGTTTTGCGTTTTATCGCAAATGTTGTAGATAGCAAGAGTCGTCATCGACTTTTCTTTTATCCATTAAAGGAAAGGATGAAAAGAACAGGAAAGACCTTTTGAAAATTATTTTGAGTAAGAGGGGTAGGTTATGAAAAGGGAAGGTGTTAGAACCCTTTTCATCTGTAGTTATCTACAGGCTCTTAGTTGCTAGCTCACTTGTGAAAATTCTTTGTGTTTGTGTGTTTTGAAAATATTTTGAAAAGATGCCTAAGTGCGGAAAACTTTGTAATGATCCTCGTATCGTTGAGAATGCATACTAAGTGTTTGTTTTTGAAAATATTTTAGAAAAGAGAGTGTATGTGTGAGAAATTGTTTTGTTTATGATCAAGCGACTACGAGGGTCAGACGAGGGTCATCATACAGTCACGAAGGCAACTTGTAGGACACTTTAACAATTATCCTAAGGTACTAAGATCTTTTACCCATGCAGCATCAAAGGGTCATGGAGGTACTACGATCTTTTAACTAGAGGATCCTTGCTAAAGCGTCCCACGTTCGAGGGACATGACTATGTAAATCCGAGGCAACAAAGTGAGGGTCACCATAGAGGTGCGCGTGTGCGAGGTGTGTTGTGTTTCAGTTATGTTAATCTTGAATTTATGGTCATCTAGCATTTCATTTTAGTCTTGGCTATACAATCCTATTAAGCTAGCAGTTAAATATATACAAGTGCGGAAAATAAAAATGCGGGAAATAATCTACGCTATTCTATCGCTTCGGGGATGGGGAGTTTACAAACCTTAAAATGGGGGAAGAAATGTAAAAGAATCCTAATTATCTATTAAAAACCATTGACAGTTACAATATTAAAAAAAATAATGAGAAAAAATAAGTAAATGCACGGAGATGGAAAAGGGAAAGATGTAAAAACCCTAAAAGTTCTAAGTGTTTTAAGAAAATATTTTTGTTGTTTTATTGTTTAGAAAAAATATTGAAGTGATTAAACCTAATTCTAGTTAATTTTTAACTAATAAAATAAAATCAAAGTGATTAAATTAAATTAATTTTATTTATCAAAAATTAAATGAATTATTCAAAACCTAAGTTTAATTTTTTTTAATGATTCTATGATTTTTGTTATTTTTTTTCCTGATTTTTTAAAACTAAAACAAAAAAAAAAAGTAAATGATAAAGCAAAAAAAGAAATTACAATGGGCCAGAAATAAAAGTAAATGGGGGGGGGGGTGTAGAAAAGTGAAAAAATATGGCCCAACTCAAGGAGCTCAGGTGTTGCGCTGGATCTGGTGAGGAAGATCCATGAAGACTCATTGTGAGGGTGCTGATCTGGACCGTGGGATCTGACTGTATGATGATCTAATGGTGTTGATGAGAGGGTGCATGGCATGCGCACTGGATGGCTTATACCAGATTTGTAATAAGATAATATGAAAAATAAAAATGTCTCACGCCTAGATCGAAGCCGAGATCAGGCGTATGGAAGACTTAAGTGCAAGTGTGCTACCACTAGGGTGGCTTGTACATTCGGTGTGTAAATCAAATAATAAAAATATAATTCAAAACAAAACCTAATGCCAGGAAAGAAAGACACACGCGTACAAGTGGACCCCTGTTATTTGAATCAACCACTCAGAAGGCTCCATTATGCCACGCTAGCCCAGTCGGAGTCAACCAAAACTTAGGGACGCTGGAGTCAACCTCCGGTCATCTTCTCCACCCGTCCTAAACACCAAACATGCAAAAATGCGTTAAAATAAAGGATCTAACAACCTAGACCCACTAATTAAAATGCTGCGAATCCAATGGCACAATTAGTAGGATCTAAAAAAGCTTGTATCATCCAGATCGAGGCTTAACGACTTTTTGAGCCCTAACAATGACAAAGCAGGATTTCAACGTTAAACCTCATATGTAGCATGTCAACCCCGTTCTAATGATGCACTTGAGCAGATCAAACATATTAGAAATGACTAAAAATTCAAGAAATCATAGTTTCAGTTTTTACCTACTTTATCAACTAGCGCGATGGATAGATCATGTTCTTGTGCTCGAGAGATGCAAATATGGACTTGGATCAACACCTTTGATCCTCAAGAAGTGAATACTAGCCTTGGTTTCAAGTGAAAGTAGCTAGAACTTAGGTTACAAATTTTAAACTTCTTTTGATTTTTTATGGAATTTTGGAGGTTTGTTTATGCAGTGATTTCGTGTCCTTAGCATCTGACTTGCTTGCATATATATAGAGATATGGAATGGCTTACTAAACATGGAAAGGAATCAACCCATAAAAGCTCTAATCAAACACCTTTAAAAATTTCCAAACTTGCGTAATTTCTTTCCTTCTTTAGTCCACACGAATTTGGCATGTTTTGTCATAGGCTTGCATGAGTTGTTGGGCCTGTAAGGGATTGAAATCAAAAGGCCCAAGCCTTTATACGTGGTTTTCATATTTATTTAATTTTATTTGTATTTAATTAAACAGAAATTCAAATAAAATAAATAAAAATCATAAAAATATGTGAATGGATTTAGAGGTCCTATAATATCTCATGAACATGTTTGGACATCAAAAGTTAGGCCCGCTAGCTCAAGATCTCAAGTTTGCTCATTTTGCATTTCCTCAAAATTTCCCAACTTGTGCAACTCATAATTTGCTCAATTTTCATCTTTTGAAGGTGATCTTTGACTTGTTGGAAAGTTCAAGATGACCTCTACACGTTCTCTTTTGATCATTTTTGCATTTGGACACATTATCTTGATGTAAGTTGCCTTGACAAAAAAATGTCTTTTTGTTGACTTTTGAAATGACCTATAATATATGGGCTCATATCTTTGAAATGAAGCATTTTTTGGACTTGAGTATATATAATAAGATGTAGAGAATTGAATTTCCTTAAAAATGGGCTTTGGTTGGGGAAAAGTTGATGAAGCAAGTGAAAGTTATGCTTGGTCAAAGTTCAATTGACTTCTCCAAAGGAAACCCTGATTTGGTAATTTTGGGCTTTTGATGATTTGAGAGATTTCCTTGAGGAATTATGATTAACCCTTGATCAAATGATGAATATCACTTCAAAATTTTGATTTTGACCAAAAATCTTGAAGTTTTACTGTATGTTGACCATAGTTGACTTTTTACCAAATATAGTTGATTTCCAATCATCTGAGCAATTGAATGAGCAAACTTGTGATATAGGACTTAAAACATGACATGAACCTTGTTGAAGACCTATGGAGAACCATGGAAACCACTTGAGACCTTTTCAACCCAAATTTCCATGAGAAACTCAAAACCCTAGTTGTAGACCTTTGGCTTAGGAGGATCATCTTGACTGGTCAACCCTTAAGATTATTGAGTATTTTGAGAAGCCTTGAAAGAATTCCTTAAAGAAAAATTGAAGGGAAAATTTTGGGGTATAACAGCTGCCCCTATTCAATCTTCTTAAACCTGAACAGTTACATTTTCATGCCCATCATTCATAACTTTAAGGTAGAAGAGGATTGAACACTTAAGTGCCTAGAAATTTACACTCGCCTGTGCAAGACGTGACATTGTTGGTTGATTGTACCGGGAATGGGATTATAGATGCCATTTGGAGATGTTATAGGGAGTCTTCTGAGATGGGCTTATAGATGCCATCCAAAGTAACTGTTGACTTCAACTTGAAGAAGTATCACAATAAATATATACTCGATTTATTCTGAGCCATAAGAGGTATATGCCTGTCTTCAACTAGAAGAAGTATCAGAATAAATCTATGCTTGATTTAAACTGAGCCAGAATATATCCATGTTTGTCTTTATCCTGAAGAAGTATCAGAATAAATCTATTGTCAGTTTAATCTGAGCCATAAAATTTCTACGACTGTCTTCAACTAGAAGAAGTATCAAAATAGATCTACGCTCGATCTAATCTGAGCCAAAAGATGTTTGTGCTTGACTTTAACTGGAAGATGTATCAGAATAAATCTATGGTCGATTTAATTTGAGCCAGAAAATGTCTTCAATTGGAAGAAGTATCAGAATAGATCTACGCTCGATCTAAGCTGATCTAGAAGATATTCACGCTTTCCATTCTCTGCAAGAAGTATCAGAATAAATCTATGTTCGATTTAATCTGAACCGGAAAATGTTTATCTTTGAGAATGACTTTAACTGGAAGAAGTATCAGAATAAATCTATGGTCGATTTAAACTAAGCCAGAAAATGTCTACAATCATCTTCAACTGGGAGTAGTATCAAAATAAATACGATCCAATAGATATCCACGCTCGTCTTTATCTGGAATAAGTATCAGAGTAAATCTATGCTTGGTTTAATCTGAGCCAGAAGTTGTTTTATGCTTGACTTTAACTGGAAGAAGTATCCGAATAAATCTATGGTCGATTTAAACTGAGCTAGAAAATGTCTTCAACTGGAAGAAGTATCAGAATAAACCCACACTTGATTTAATCTGAGCCAGAACATGTTGCCTTTGAGAATAACTTTCTGATGAAATTTCGTAAGTAGCCATTTATCAGATGTAGCCTTTGAGAAGAATGTCTGGTAATATGAGTAGTTGATGATATTTGTCTGTTGATTGATCTTTCCTGAAAAGGTAAAGAGCTAACTGTATGCAATGTCATATTGTATGAAATTCATCGCGTAATGATGTTCTCAAAATAGATGAGACCGTGCTATATGGGTCTAGTATGCATATGCTATGACATTTGTAAATGATGTATGAATGTGAAACATCGTCGAAGTGTATTTGTAAACTCGAGCAACATCTTTGTCTGGGGAAGATAAATCCCTGATTGTTGTTGGGGATGAAGAGTATGTGTGTTGTACCCAAAAAATTTCCCTCCCATGTTTTGCAATACATGTCAAGAGAGGTCTTCAAATTGCTCAAGGAAATCCAAGAGTTCACCAGACAAACTCTCTCCTAAGGCAGTCTACCTCAAATTAGGGTTTCATTTTTCATCAAGATGCTTGAGTCCAAAGGATCCCAAATGCTCACCATTGTCCTAATATGTTCTCAAGATCATCCATGTCAAGTTTCAAGCCTTGCAGAGAAAATTTTCTCAGTCAATTGGTCAAAGTCCTGAAAATCGACTATGCTAGGGCAAAAGTCAACAGTGGCCCACATACAGTCAAACTTCAAGATTTTTGGTCAACATTCTCATTTTGAAGTATTATTCATCATTTGATCAAGGGTTAATCATGATTCCTCAATGATTTCTCACAATTCATCAAAACCCAAAAGTTGCCAAATTAGGGTTTTGTAGGAAACGTCAACTCAACTTTGACCAAGCATAACTTTCTCATATTTTATCCAAAATGAGCCATCCAAAGCTCATTTTGAAGAGGATGTAATTCCCTACAATTCATCATCAGCTTAAAATTTTAAAATATGCACTCACAAGAAGATATGAATTTGGACATTATAGGTCATTTTGAGAAGTCAACAAAAACACCTTTTGGGTCAAAGCTTCATACATGAACATGGAAGACTCAATTGAGATGAGACCAAAAGGGTTGCTTATAGGACATCCTAAGATTTCTAAAAAGTCCAATAACACATCTCTAGGGTCAAAATTGAGAGTGTTATTCATTGGCCAAGTTGACCCTTTTTGCAAAATTGCCAAAAGTCAAATTTGTTCAAAATTGCATTTTTTGCCAAATGGGCCCAACTTTTTATGCTTGCACTGAGTTTGTAATGTAACACACGACCCATGAGCCCTTCCAATTGTCATTATTTTATTTTTGTTATTTATTTTGATTTTATTTCATTTAAATCAAATAAAATCAATATAAAATAATGAAAATATCAAAAACTAATTAAATCTTGAGATTTTGTGCATGATTATATTCATTATACAGCTGGAGACAAGATCAAGTCGTGCAAGTCTTCTTATGGACAAAAAAGATTGAAATTACTTGTTTTGGAAAGATTTGGTGCAAGGATGAAATCACTGATCAATCTTCATAATTGGAAAAGATTTAATACAAACTTTAACCCTAATGCACTCTAGTATACATAAGAAACGAAGGCAGACCAAAGGTTGTGGCTGGAGGCGTGCAAAGGCAGAGAACCAATTGCAAAAATTCAAGAAAGAAAGTGCAAACAAAATTCCAAGTTGCAGGCCATCTCAAGCCGTTCTAGCCATACCAATCATTTGTTGGACGTCCCAGGATCGTGTTTCAATCGTTAGCAAGCCTCCCCACGCTCAGAATCACCCTGTAAGGTTCACACGGTTTGCCTCTTTTCTTGAATTCGAATATATTGATTCTGGCATATTTAGCATGATTGATTGGCATATTTATAATCTTTGAGATGTTTGCAAGCTAATGACTGTATTCAATTGCAGTTTTATTGACTATACATCAAACTGCCATGGCTAGGGTTTTTTCTTCATTTTTAGGGATTTCTTATACAGGAGAAATTGGACATTGATAATGGTACTATAATGCTCGTGAGGTTGAAACGAGTTGATTGGTACCATTGGTTTTCATTTATCATGCACATACATGATTTTGGAATGACTAGGGGCTATACCTACGCTTGATGTCCATAGGTAAAAGTCCTCTTACCTAAAATGACGGAATCAGTGGAGAAGACGATGGCGTGGCAGTGTGGGAATGGCTCGTTTGAATTTCCGCGCGCTTTGGGAGGCGTGGCACGTTGTTTGCATTATGTTTTATTTGTTTCATTATTATCACAACTAACATGTTAGCGCGGATGGTGAGGATGCTGGCCTTTGATGCACACGTCCTGGGTTCGATCCCAGGCGTGTGCATTTTATTATTTTCTCAACAAATGCAGGTCAATCCAGTGCTTCATACTGTCAAGCATATTCCATACACTCTCAAACATCAGCCATTTGATGTGCTCCTGGCCAGATTCAATGTGTCCACAATGAAGGGACCACCATGCGCCCGAGTCAAGCGTGCATATAGGATTGGGCAAAGTCAAAAGGGCCAGGAGTTTTTGGGCCAAGAAATCAGATTCACACCCCCCTTTTGCCAAGCAATCAAGCCCATTTTTATTTCTTTTTTTTTGTTTTATTTCTCTTATTTAATTTATTTTGCTTAATTATTTTTAAAAAAATTAATCCTTTTTTTCTTCACAAAATCATAAAATCAAGAGTTTTACAAAAATTAGAATTAGGATTTTTTTTAATTAAATTTAATTTAATATTCGTTTAATTCAATTTAGGGAAATTCTAACTTTTTTTTATATAATTAAAACCAATTAGAAAATTAGGGTTAGACTCTTGATTTAATATTTATTTCTTTCTAAAAATAAAAATACAACAAATAGGTTAATTTAATTATTTTTCTTAACTAAAATTAATTAGTAATTAGGTTTTTTTATTATTCAATTGAGCTTTATTTTCTCAAATAATAAAAACGACAAATAAATGATTTTCCCTTTAAAATACAATTAGGTACAGTTGGGGTCAAAACCCTAGTTATCTTGTATTCGATTCATCGCACGTTTTTATTATTTTTTGGCAATATTGATGTAACTGTCCATGGTATGTAATAGTTTAATCTAGGACTTTCTTTATTTATCGTTTTTACGGGTTTTTTGGCTATGTAATAAATCCCTACCCTAAATCCTTGTAATAGAGTAGGTTTATTTTCTCGCATTTCAATTCTCGCAAATATTAACTATTTAGATGTATGTTGATAGGATTGTATGACAAGATTGCTTGATAATTTAAAACGGCTAGAAAACCCTAATGTGCAAAGATAATAACTGAAATCAAATCATTCTCACATATGCACTCTTAGGGTATACTCTCACTTCGGTTGCCTTCGGTAAACGATCATTAAGTATAGGGTGTCTTAGTGGTTGCCCTCCTGTCTAAACAAAGATCAAAAGTCCCGTTCGGAAATGTTGCCTCGGAAACGTTGCATCAGAAATGTTACCTCGAATATGATCTTAAGACTCTAGGGTTATTACTAAGACGTCCTAACATTTCTTTAATGATTGTATGTCCCTTACGAATCAACCCTTACAACTCCAACGATGGTTCTTCCTATTTCTCAATAGTAGGATAGCATTGTCTAAAGGAAACAAGAATAGAAACAATCCTTTTTCGAGTAGGTAGATGATAGTAGGTACTTGCTCAAATCAAAGTTTTCACACTTACACCTTTCAAAACAATTTTCAAAGCAACTTCGTCACACCCTTGAGGACTGATACAAGGGTTATCACGAAGCAAAACATTTTCAAAGCAAGCACGCACACAAGCAATTTTAAAAATATGAGCAAGTACCTAAGAGCCCATGGAAAACCATGGATAGAAAGGGTGCTAATACCATCCCTTTCTATAATCTACCCCCCGTACTCAGAATATCTCGAAAAAGGATTTTTTCTGTACTTTTTTCCTTTCCGGTTGGATGAAATAAAAGTCAGTGGCGACTCTTGCTTACCGCGACATTTTGTGAATACAAAATGATAAATGCAAACCAACATTTTCAAAACAGTCGGTTCTGCCACCGTATCACACAACTGGCGATCTGCTGGGGACTAATAAGTGGGGTATACCTTAGGATCTAGTTCATCATAATTGCTTCTCTTGGTTGCTTTGATTTATTTACTTTTAAGGGTTTTGTTTTGGAGTTACTATAGATCCTAACCCGGATCTGGGGACACCTTTTAGGTAAGTAGCAATAAACTGTGAGGGAACTGTACGGCATAGACCGATACGGTTGAAGCAGTAGCTACGTTGATGTGGCACATTGGTTGGTACCGGTATCCCTTGTGGAGAAACGAGGAGAATACGAGGCTGCTGCGTGGTGTCGTTAAGCATCAACTGACCTTAGAACCTTTAATCGACCAACTTGGCCATTAGAAAGTAGCGAGATAGCCGGCCTCAGTGTAAAGCTGGTAACTGGTTGATACTCGATGCTACATTCATTGAGACCATACTCTCGAGATAGTTTCGACCGAAAGAAAATATTGTATGAGCTGAAACCATGACCGATGAAGGATGGTCAGTGATATTGCGATACTCTAGTACCCAGTTACTTTTTTCCAGGACAGGGTGAAACCAACTAAACTTCAAGAGGGTACTACCTTTGACCTCATGCAAGCCTTAAACTTAAGGGCTTTGTGTGACTTGTTTGTCTTTGCCATGCATGTTATCTGCTATTCCTGTTGTTTTTTTTTATCATGACATCATGCATCATAACAAGACATTCATACTTCATTATACTAACCATTTCAAAGACCAAGGGAATTTATCTTTGTTCTATTTTGCAGATTATGACTTCTGTGCGCAGAAATACCATCCGAGTTAACTTTGTGCAAATACCTGCTCAACTTAAAGAGTTAGCCTCAAGAGTTTCTGAAACTTCTATGTTCATTAAGAGACATGGTCAGTTTCTTAGCCTGGTCACCTCAAATCTTGATGAGCAGATGATGAGTGTACTGTTCCAGTTCTTCGATCCTGTGCATTATTGCTTCACCTTTCCAGATTACCAGCTGGTTCCCACTTTGGAAGAGTTCTCTCTACTATTGAGCATATCCATCCTTGAACAGGTACCCTTCACAGGTATGGAAGAGGTTCCTAGACTAGAAGACATTGCCTCAGCTCTGCATCTGAAACGGGCTGATGTAGTATCCAATTGGGAAACACGAAGTGGGGTCGAAGGTTTTCTAGCCAAATTTCTGATAGATCAGGCTCATCTATTCTGGGACAATTTGGATTTTCAAGCTTTTGGAGATATCTTGGCCCTCCTTATCTATGGTTTGGTCCTCTTCCCGAATCCAGATTCCTTTATAGATGTGAATGATGTCAAGATTTTCCTTTCTCGCAATCCTATGCCTAACCTACTGGGTGATATCTTGCATGCCCTTTATACTCGTACCGTACGAAGAAGAGGGACTCTTATGTGTTGCATGCCGTTGTTGTAGAGGTGGTTTATTTCGCACCTCCCTAAGCCTGTGCTGAAGAACGAAGAAGGTTTGGGTTGGTCCTACAGGATAATGTCACTTGCCCATACAGACATTCTTTGGTCTTCTCGGGCTATGGAAGACACTACTGTAATTGACCTACCATCCTTGCCTAGCTTTGCGACAATTTGGTCGTGCTCGGAGAGATGGTCCCCATGAGCTACTTCTTGAGGATATTGCATTTGACTACAAGGAAGACGCTGAGTAGCATCGTCGGAGGTTTATACGAGCTTGGGGAATGGTGAACAGATCTGACCCCCAAGAGCTGGGACCAAGGACTTCCCTTCCTATGTAGCCTTACCTACAATGGGTCCGAGCTCGTGCCCAGAAGCTTGGGATGCCCTATCAGGCCGTGTTACCAGTGATTGTGGAGCCCACCAATGAAGAGGGCGTTTCTTACACAGTTCTTTATCCTTATATGCCCACTGATCCTGGGGAGTTGCAGAGGTCTTGGATTCAGCTGAAAGAGGAGAGGGATACTTACCGGGAAAAGTACCATGAGCAAGAAAGGAAGATCTTGAAGCTCACCAGGCAGCTCGAGGAAGAAAGATTGATCAACGAATACATCGGAACAAAGAGGAAGCGTCCATGGCACTTTTGATTTTGTTTTCCTAGTTTTTTGAGTGTGCTTTATTTACTTCTTTTGTAACGCCTTGAAGGCATTGTTGAACCTTTCACAAGTTAATATAATAAAGTTTGTTTATTTTTTGGTTTGCAAATTTAAATCTCCCAAAGTCTTTGAAATCATTACATGCGCATCCCATTATCATGCATGGCATTACAGGTACCATTACAGGTTTCTCATCTTCTTCGCTGTTTATTTCAGCAGAAATGTCTTCTGATCAAGCCATCAAGGATCTTTAGGCACAGAATGCCCAATTCCAACAAATGTTCTTAAGTTTGGCTAAAGGGAAAGAGGACCTGAAGACCCTGGTTCTGAAAGAGAAGAAGAAGAAAAAGAAGGTCGGTATTCTTAACATGGGTAGAAGATTCGGAAAAGGATAAGACAATCAGCTGATTTGACCTCCTCATCCAAGGACGGGGAGAACCAAAAAAGGACAAAGGACCCTAGTCCAGCACTTTCTGATAATGATACAGATTACGATGATGAACAATATCCTCCTGCTGAGGATAGGTACAAGCAGCTAGAAGACCGTCTGAGTGCTATGGAGATTCAGAAGATCACTAGTTTGGATTTCGGAGAACTGGGACTGGTACCAGGAGTGGTGATCCCTCATAAGTTCAAAGCTCCGGCTTTTTCCAAGTACGATGGAGTATCCTATTCAAAACTCCACCTCTGCTCTTACGTAAGAAAAATCTAACCCCACAATGCTGATAGAAATTTGTGGGTACACTTTTTTCAAGATAGTCTGTCAGGGACTCAACTTGAATGGTTTTATCAGTTGGAAGGAGCCAGTGTCAGAAACTGGGAAGACCTTGCTGCTGCTTTTTACAAGCACTATCAGTATAACGCCGACCTTGCTCCCACTCAAACTCAGCTCCAGGGTATGTCTATGGGTGCAAGTGGAGGTTTTAAGGACTATGCTCAAAGGTAGAGAGACTTGGCGGGAAGAGTCTAACCCCCTTTGTCTGATAGGGAGTTGGTTGACATGTTTCTAGGGACACTATCTGGTCCATTTTTGAATCATCTGATCGGCAGTTCGTCATCTGAGTTTACTGAGTTGATTTTCACTGGAGAGAGAGTAGAAGCTTGCATTCGGAGTGGTAAAATACAGAAGGATGCTTCATCAAGTGCAGTAAAGAATCCTTTCACCGGTAAGAAAGAAGCTAGTGCAGTCTACGGCCCGAGGGGCCAAAGAAGACCTGAACACCGTCAAGCAGTAAATGCGGTAGTGATATCAAGACCCACAATTTCTCCACAACGCAACAATCAACAAAGGGTGGAAAGACCACCGAGGCAGTTCACTCGGCTCAATATGACCCTGATCAAATTCTGCCACAATTATTGAAGACCAATCTGGTAACTCTGAGGGAGGCCCCGAAGAACCCCAACACCACATCTCCCCACTATAACCCGAATGCTCGCTGCGCCTATCACTCTGAAAGTCCAGGTCATGATACAAACAAATGTTGGTCCTTGAAAAATAAGGTGCAAGACTTGATCGAAGCCAAAGAGATTGAGTTTGACGCTCTGGAGAAGCCCAACGTCATAACTGCTCCCATGCCCAAACATGGTCATGGAGTAAATGCTGTGGATGATGATTTATTTGTGACCTCTGTGGAAGAAATTTCAACTCCTTTGATGACGGTTAAGAAGAATTTGTTGTTGGCTGGTTTATTTCCGGGCTCTGGTGAAGGTTCCCTCAGGTGTTCGATTGTTCCTGCTGGTTGCCACTTATTGAAATCAGGTGTTCAGCGCCTGATGGATAATAAAGAGATCCTATTCGAAAAGACTATGATTCCGTTGGTTCCAATTGAAGATGTTGCCATAATAACCATTTCCGCCAATACTTCCAAGGTTTCCTCGAGAAAACCTGTTAGGATTACACCCGTCCTAAGAATTGCTCCGTTATTAATTACTGTCCCTGGTCCTATCCCATACACTTCGGATAAGGCCGTCCCTTGGCACTATGGTACTGATTTGTATTACCATGGGGTTAAAGAAGACTTAAAAAGTTAGGAAGCAAATGTTGATGTCAGCAATATTGTCGGGGATAACAAGGTCTCCAGAAGCGAAAGACTCTTTTCTCCTGAGATTTCCCCTCCGACTGTCCACAAACCTATTGTCATTCCATCTGTTAGTACATCAACTACTATCCCAGTTCATATTCCAGTCATCACCCCTGTCACCGAGCCATATGGGACTCGGGGCAAAGAAGTCATAGGTGAGCCTGCCCGGACGGAGGCACCTAAGAAGATCATTGTAGAAACCTTTAAGCAGGAGATAGAGGAAATACTGATGATTATCAAGAAGAGCGACTACAATGTAGTCGAGCAGCTGGGGCAGGCCCCATCAAAAATCTCCATGTTGTCCTTGTTATTGTGTTCTGAAGCCCATGTAAAGGCTTTAATTGCATTCCTCAAAACTGCGCATGTGCCACATGAAACTTAAGCCGATCAATTCAGAGATTGCGTAGCTAGCCTGACTGTCGACAATGGGTTGGGTTTCTCAGATGTAGATCTGACTACTAAGGGGAGAAATCATAATGATGCTCTGCACGTCTCGATCGAGTGCAAGGGCACCACTATGGCCCATGTACTGGTGGATACTGGGTCCTCATTGAATGTTCTGCTAAAGAAAGCATTAGACCGTCTGGACTGTGAAGGTTTGATTCTAAAGCCGAGCAATATTGTGGTCAGGGCTTTCGACGGGTCAAAAAAGATGGTGCACGGGGAGGTGGACATCCCTGTTAAAGTTGGCTCTCAGACTTTTCCATCCACCTTTTATGTGATGGATATCAAACCATCATATTCTTGCTTGCTGGGTCGCCCTTGGATTCATAAGACTGGGGCAATGACTTCCACCCTCCATCAAATGCTGAAATATCCGGTGAAGGGGAAGATTGTCACAGTGCAAGGTGAAGAGGAGTATATGGTGAGTCATCTTAACTTCTTCCTCTACGTGGAGATGGACGGAGTATGAAGCATATATCCAGGGTCTTCGAGCTGCTATTGACCTAAGGATTAAGTTCTTGAGTATATTCTGAGATTCTGCCTTGGTGATCAGTCAGATCAAAGGCGAGTGGGATACGAAGCACCCAAATCTTATTCCTTACAAAGAATATGAATTGACATTGCTCCCACATTTTGCGGAGATAACCTTTGAACACTTCCCGAGAGAGGAGAACCAGTTACCGGACGCGCTAGCTACCATGTCTTCTATGTTCAAAGTCAGGTGGGACAATGAAGCTCCCCAGATTACCATCGAGAGGTTAGACAAACCCGCACATTGCTGTGATATTGAGACTGAAGAGGTTGCAGATGAACCATGGTTTCACGAGGTAAAGAGGTATCTTGAGGATCAAGAATACCCCGAGGGGGCATCTGTTAATGATAAGAAGTTTCTGAGAAGATTCTCTACGAAGTTCTTCATCAGTAATGGTATCCTTTATAAGCGTAACGATGATTCAACCTTACTGCGATGTGTGGACAAGAGCGAGGCCGAAAGGATCATGGCAGAGCTACATGAAGGTACCTTCGGAACTCATTCCAGTGGACATACCATGGCGAAGAAAATCCTACGGGCAGGATATTACTGGTCTACTATGGAAATCGATTGTTATCAGCATTCTCGAACCTATCATAAGTGCCAAGTCTATGCTGATAAGGTGCATGTACCTCCGGTTCCCCTGAATGTTTTGACAGCTCCTTGGCCCTTTGAAATGTGGGGCATCGACATGATCGGCGAGATCAGACCCACTGGGTCTAACGGGCATCGCTTCATTCTGGTAGCCATTGATTATTTTACAAAGTGGGTTGAGGCAGCTTCCTTTGCTACAGTAACCAAGAATGTCATGGTGCGATTTATCCGACACAATCTGATCTGTCGATATGGTGTACCAGAGAGGATCATTACGGACAATGATACAAATCTCAATAATACAATGATTACCGAACTCTGCAAACAGTTCAAAATACAACATCATAACTCTTCTCCCTACCGGTCGAAGATGAATGGGACCGTTGAAGAAGCTAATAAGAACATCAAGAAGATTGTGCAGAAGATGACAAAGACATACAAAGACTGGGACGAGATGTTACCATTCGCTCTTCATGGGTACGGTACCTCAGCACGGACGTCAACATGGGTAACACCCTACTCTATGGTATATGGCATGGAGGCAGTCCTATCCATCGAAGTCCAGATATCCTCTCTCAGGATTATGAAAGATGCGGGTTTGAACAAAGACGACTGGATCCAAACCCGGCTTGATCAGCTGAATTTAATCAATAAAAAGAGACTTGCTGCTATTTGTCATGGTCAGACGTATCAAAAGCGAATGATCAAGGATTTTAACAAGAAAGTCAGACGACTAGAATATCAGGTCGGGGATCTAGTGATCAAACGCATCATACTACCGCAAGGTGATCCTAGGGGCAAATAAACCCCCACATACGAAGGGCCATTTGTGGTTAAGAACATTTTCTTGGGAGGAGCTATGATTCTAACTACCATGGATGGTGACAACCTTCCTCACCCCGTCAATGCAGACATAGTGAAAAAATACTACGCCTAATCAAAGACCCGCTAGGTTGACTGGCCTAGGCAAAAATAAGGGCTTCCCGGCGAACCAAAAGGGTTCGGGCAAAAATAAGGGATGAAAATGGAAAAAACTGTATACTCGGCAAGTCGAAAACCTGAAAAGGAGACTTGGGAAAAAAAGGGTATCCTGGTGGACTGAAAACCAGAAAGGGCGGTCCAGGAAAAAATTAGGGATCAAAGCATAACACTATGTCTCATTTGGATCATCTTTCGACCGGACTTCGATATCGACTATCAAACTCGGACGACACCAATCAATCTGATCCACCTTCGACTAAGTAGCAAAGTGATGAGACGCTTGAAGATATAAAGGCAATAGCAGAATTGTAACCCGATGGGATAGATCCACATAGCTGTTTTTCTTTCTTTTACACAAATTGTAATTTCCATCTTTCGACGGCATTCTCTTATTAGGACGTCAGCCTCTTTGTACAAAACGCCTATTACAGGCCAACTTCAAAAATCAATATAATTCATTTTCACAAGAAATTCCAAATTGTTTTTCTTTTTCTGTTTTGTTTTACAAGAATGTCCAATGATTCATTTTTGATATATGCATTTGAAAATAATTGATGCTCATAAATATTTACATAAGAAACAAAAGACAATTACTCGTAATTCCAGGAACAGGGACAAACAAGAAGTGTCCAAAACCTTACAGTTGCTCTACCCATCAGGTACAGGGATAAAGCCAGTTTGAGAATATGAGAAGTGGTACATACACTCCCCGCAGAGTAGGAAGTATCCAAAGACAGTTGTGTTAGCTCTCCCCAGCCGAGGTTTATAATCGCGAATGAGTTGGCAAAATTCTCCCCAAGTAGAGGTTGTTTATCACCAGCAACATAAGTTCATCCCTAGCTGAGTTTATTTCTCCAAATCAGCAGATCTTCCAATAGAGTATCTCTCTGCCCCACAAAGTCATTCTCCCACAAGATTATTCTCAAACAGAATCTCTCCCGGCAGAATATTCTTGAGCAGAACGGATATAAATCTCCAGCTAATCATCTTCGATCACTATCCCCAGCGAGAAAGAAGAACTCAACTCCATATACTCTCCAGTAGATGTTCAGGATTTATTCTCCCCAGCATGAGAATATCGCAAGAACATTGCATATCCATACATCGTTGCATGCGCATACGCATCGTACAACACAATCTTATTTATTTTGAGAACATCATTACTCAATACATTTCATACATCATGACATTACATACGACTAACTCTTTACCTTTCAGGGAAAGATGCAATCAAGTTCTGATAAGTTTTCTCTAGTTCAGTCAAACCGACACTAAGGTTTCTATTCTTGTTGAAGACATTTTAAGACTTTCGTCTGGGTCAGCCGAATCGCCGCTAAGATTCCCCTGATTTCTATGCCAGTCAAAGTTAATCCGATACCTCTCCCAGGATCATTCAAATTGACACTAAGATTTCTCTACCAGTTGAAGTTCCCACAAGTTTCCCATGGTTCAGTCAAATCGATACTAAGATTTATGTTCCAATTCAAGCTTTGAAGCCCGGAAATCGACTGGAAAACAGCTTAACCCTCAGCAAGTTATTATGAAGCTTGGAAATCGACCAGATAGCAGTACAAGATACCATGAAGCCTAAAATTGACCAGACAGTGGTATAAGACACCGTGAAGCCTGGCACACGACCAAATAACAGTATAAGACGCTGTGAAGACTGGAGCACGACCAAATAGCAGCAAAGGACACTGAAACCTGGGACACGACCAGATAACAGTAAAAGGTACTGCAAAGCTTGGAATTCTACCAAATAGCAGTTTACTCGGCCAATTACTATAAATCCCGGAAATCGACCGGGTATTATTATGCCTTAAATTCAAGTTGAAACCCGGATGCGACCGGATAACCACTTGATTCCTTCTGAAGCCTGGAGCATGACCAGATAAGAATTTCGAAATTGCAAAGCCTGGAGAATGACCAGATAGCAAGTTTAATCTCACCTCCCCAAGTTCAAAATATACACTCACAAGAAGATATGAATTTGGACATTATAGGTCATTTTGAGAAGTCAACAAAAACACCTTTTGGGTAAAATCTTCATACATGAACATGGAAGACTCAATTGAGATGAGACCAAAAGGGTTGCTTAGAGGACATCCTAAGATTTCTAAAAAGTCCAAGAACACATCTCTAGGGTCAAAATTGAGAGAGTTATTCATTGGCCAAGTTGACCCTTTTTGCAAAATTGCCAAAAGTCAAATGTGTCCAAAATTGCAATTTTTTCCAAATAGGCCCAACTTTTTATGCTTGCACTGAGTTTGTTATGTGACCCACGACCCATGAGCCCTTCCACTTGTCATTATTTTATTTTTGTTATTTATTTTGATTTTATTTCATTTAAATCAAATAAAATCAATATAAAATAATGAAAATATCAAAAACTAATTAAATCTTGAGATTTTGTGCATGATTAGATTCATTATACAGCTGGAGACAAGATCAAGTCATGCAAGGCTTCATATGGACAGAAAAGATTGAAATTTATTGTTTTGGAAAGATTTGGTGCAAGGATGAAATCATTGATCAATCTTCATAATTGGAAAAGATTTGATACAAACTTTAACCCTAATGCACTCTAGTATACATAAGAAACGAAGGCAGACCAAAGGGAGAGGATGGAGGTGTGCAAAGGCATAGAACCAATTGCAAAAATACAAGAAAAAAGTGCAAACCAAATTCCAAGTTGCAGGCCATCTCAAGCCGTTCTAGCCATACCAATCATTTGCTGGACATCCCAGGATCGTGTTTCAATCGTTAGCAAGCCTCCCCACGCTCATAATCACCCTGTAAGGTTCACACAGTTTGCCTCTTTTCTTGAATTCGAATATATTGATTCTGGCATATTTAGCATGATTGATTGGCATATTTATAATCTTTGAGATGTTTGCAAGCTAATGATTGTATTCAATTGCATTTTTATTGACTGTACATCAAACTGCCATGGCTAGGGTTTTTTCTTCGTTTTTAGGGATTTCTTATACAGGAGAAATTGGACATTGATAATGGTACCATGATGCCCGTGAGGATGAAACGAGTTTATTGGTACCATTGGTTTTCATTTATCATGTACGTACAGGATTCTGGAATGAACAGGGGTTATACCTACGCTTGATGTCCGTAGGTAAAAGTCCTCTTACCTAAAACGACGAAATCAATGGAGAAGACGATGGCGCGGCAATGTGGGAATGGCTCGTTTAAATTTACGCGCGTTTTGGGAGGCGTGGCATGTTGTTTTCATTATGTTTTATTTGTTTCATTATTATCACAACTAACATGTTAGCGCGGATGGTGAGGATGATGGCCTTTGATGCACACGTCTTGGGTTCGATCCCAGGCGTATGCATTTTATTATTTTCTCAACAAATGTAGGTCAATCCAATGCTTCATACTCTCAAGCGTATTCCATACACTCTCAAACATCAGCCATTTGATGTGCTCCTGGCCAGATCCAATGTGTCTACAATTAAGGGACCACCATGCGCCTGAGTCAAGTGTGCATACATGATTGGGCAAAGTCAAAAGGGCCAGGAGTTGTTGGGCCAAGAAATTAGATTCACACCCCCCTTTTGCTGAGCAATCAGGCCCATTTTTCTTTCTTTTTTTATTTTATTTCTCTTATTTAATTTATTTTGCTTAATTATATTTAACTAAATTAATTCTTTTTTCACAAAATCATAAAATCAAGAGTTTTACAAAAATTAGAATTAGTATTTTTTTTTATCAAATTTAATTTAATAAAACCATTTTTCTAACTTTTTTTTTAATATAATTAAAACCAATTAGAAAATTAGGGTTAAACTCTTGATTTAATATTTATTTCTTTCTCAAAATAAAAATACAACAAATAGGTTAATTTAATTATTTTTCTTAACTAAAATTAATTAGTAATTAGGTTTTTATTATTATTCAATTGAGCTTTATTTTCTCAAATAATAAAAATGACAAAAAAAATGATTTTCCCTTTAAATTACAATTAGGTACAGTTGGGGTCAAAACCCTAGTTATCTTGTATTTGATTCATTGCGCATTTTTATTATTTTTTGGCAATATTGATGTAACTGTCCACGGTATGTAATAGTTTAATCTAGGATTTTCTTTATTTATCGTTTTTACGAGTTTTTTGGCTATGTAATTAATCCCTACCCCGAAGCCTTGTAATAGCGTAGGTTTAATTTCTCGCATTTCAATTCTCGCAAATATTAACTGTTTAGATGTATGTTGATAGGATTGTATGACAAGATTGCTTGATAATTTAAAACCGTTAGAAAACCCTAATGTGCCAAGATAATAACTGAAATCAAATCATTCGCACATATGCACTCTTAGGGTATACTCTCACTTCGGTTGCCTTCGGTAAACGATCATTAAGTATAGGGTGTCTTAGTGGTTGCCCTCCTATCTAAACAAAGTCAAAAGTCCCGTTCGAAAATGTTGCCTCGGAAATGTTGCCTCGGAAATGTTGCCTCGAATATGATCTTAAGACTCTAGGGTTATTACTAAGACATCCTAACATTGCTTTAATGATTGTACGTCCCTTACGAATTGACCCTTACAATTCCAACGACGGTGCTTCCTATTTATTAATAGTAGGATAGCATTGTCTAAAGGAAACAAGAATAGAAACGATCCTTTTTTGAGTAGGTAGATGCTAGTAGGTACTTGCTCAAATCAAACTTTTCACACTTACACCTTTCAAAACAATTTTCAAAACAACTTCGTCACACCCTTGAGGACTGATACAAGGGTTATCATGAAGCAAAACATTTTCAAAGCAAGCACGCACACAAGCAATTTTAAAAAGATGAGCAAGTACCTAAGAGCCCATGGAAAACCATGGATAGAAAGGGCACTAATACCTTCCCTTTCTATAACCTACCCCTCGTACTCATAATATCTTGAAAAACTGATTTTTTTCTGTACTGTTTTCCTTTCCGGTTGGATGAAATAAAATTCGTTGGTGACTCTTGCTTACCGTGACATTTTGAGAATATAAAACGCAAAATGCAAACCAACATTTTCAAAATAGTCGGTTCTGCCACCGTATCACAATGTGTATCTTCGATCTTCTGGGGATTGTTTTCGCTGGGGATTCATGCTCTCTGTTTGAGGAAACTCCTTTGGGGAACATTGATTTCTACTTTTTTCTTGAGGAAACTCTGCTGGAGAATGTTGATTCCTGCTTGGGGAGAAGGGTTCAAAGACATTGGTTGTTCATCGCTCTACTAGGGATTATAATTCTTATATACCCTTCCTGGGGATAACAGAGATGGATATCCTTTTGAGGTGTTGTTTGACTGAGTTTCTGATACGATACCGACTCATCTGGAAGGACTAAGGTTGAACGATATTTAATCCAGATTCAGATTTAGTAGCCACTCTCTGGGGATAGTAACCCAGATTGTCTTCTGCTAGAAGATGAGAATCTTGCCGGTAATTGGTGGTAGAAGTATACTCAAGTTTGGGATATTAAACTTTACTGGGAAGGTAAACTTTGTTATGGAAATAAACCCTTTTGATGGAGGAATACTCTGCTGAGGAATCACCCTTGCTGAAGAAATGAGCTCTGTTGGAGAGAACAAATCTGCATGGGATTTCACAGTTCTGGAGGAATAACCTCAGATGGGGAGGAGAATTTCCATAAACTGTAATGATTGTGACTCTGTAGGTGAGTGTTATTGCCTGGAAAAAGATCATGTTTCTTTATCTGCTAGAGGAATTTACTGGTGAGTATGATAAGACTACTCTGTGGGGATAATCCCATGGAAGTGGCTCTTTAGGGATATTTTTAACATTATCCCACATCCTAGAGTCTTGAGTAAATTCTTATTCCTGTTTTTATGCATATATTTGTTAACAATTAATTGTATTCATATGCATATGCTCATTCAATTTTAGTCATTGGACGTTTTTGCATACAAAATAGAAAAAGTAAAAACAAAAAGTTTGAATTGTGAATATTTATATTTCCATTGATGTTTTGCCCTTAAACAGGCGATTTTGTACAAAGAGACAAAGATCCCAATAAGGGGAAATTATCGTGAAATGAAAAGAGTATAAAGCAAGAACAAGATAATAGCTAATGTTGAAATAATCTCGTCGGATTCCAACTCTGCTATTGCCCCTATGTCTTCAAGGATATCATTCTTTGTTGTCGGAAAAAGGCGGTTGAACTGATTTGTACCATTTGAACTTTGAATTGGCTAATAAAGCTTGATGTAAGTGATCCAATGGGAACATAGTCGTACGCTTTTATTCCTAACTTTTGCTTGGACCGCCCTTTCGGGTTTTCAATCCACCGAGATACCCTTTTTTGCCTAAGCCACCTTTTCAGGTTTTTGACTTGTCGAGTGTAAAATCTTATATATATATATATATATCCCAAACTTTTTCCCGAACCCTTTTGATTCGTTGGGATGCCCTTATTTTTGTCTAGTCCAGTCAAACTAGTGGGTCATTTTTATGGGTAGTATCTTTTGACTATGTCCGCATTCACAGGGTATGGAAAATCTTCACTGTCCATGGTGGTCAGTATCATGGCACTGCCATAAAATATTTTCTTAATCACAAACGGCCCTTCGTAAGTGGGGGTCCATTTGCCCCTAGGATCACCTTGCAGGAGAATAATGCGCTTTATTACCAAGTCACCATCATGATATACCCGATGCTTGATATTCTTGTTGAATTCCTTGATCATACATTTCTGGTACATCTGACCGTAACAGACAGCCGCAAGCCTTTTCTCATCGATTAGATTTAACTTATCCAACCTGGTATGAATCCAACCGTCTTTGTCTAGGTCTAAATCTTTCATGATTCTCAGAAAGGAATCTGAACTTCGACAAGTAGGACGGTTTCCATACAATAGACCAGAGAGAATAGAGTTTTCCCCAGTTGATGTACATGCAGAAGTACAATAGCCATGAAGAGAAAATAGTAACTTCTCGTGCCAATATTTGTATGTCACAACCATCTTGTGTATAATATTCTTTATGATATTATTGGCGGCTTCCCCTATGCCATTTAACTTCGGTCGATACGGGGAGGAGTTGTGGTGCTTGATCTTGAATTGCATGCATAGTTCGATAATCTTTGTGTTGTTAAGATTAGTGTCGTTGTCTGTGATAATTATCTCGGGAATGCCATACTGACAGATTAGGTTATAATTGATGAACCGTGCAACCACATTCTTGATAACAGAGGTGAATGAAGAGATGTCCATTAGAAGTAGTAGGCTTGATTTCTCCAATCATATCGATGCCCCACATTGCGAATGGCCAAGGAGAAGTCATGACATTCCGAGGTACTAGAGGCACGTGAACTTTATCAGTATAAATTTGGAACTTATGACAAGTTCTCGAGTCATTGATAGTCAATTTTCATAGTTGACCAATAGTAACCAACTCTCAAAATATTTTTAGCCATAGCATGCCCACTGGAGTGAGTACCGAAGACGCCTTCATGCATATCTTGCATAATTTCTTCTGCTTCCTTCTTTTCCATACAACGAAGTAGGGTTAAATCATGATTATGTTTGTATAAAATTCCATTGCTCAAGAAGAACTTAGTTGAGAACCTCTGTAGGAATTTCTTGTCATTAATTGACGCTCCTTCTGGGTATTCTTGAGCCTTAAGGTACCTTTTCACTTCATGAAACCACGGTTTTTCCTCTACTCCATCAGTATCAATTTCATAGTAGTGTGTTGGTTCGTCGAATCTTTCAATGGTAATTCTGGGAGCCTCATTGTCCCATCTGACCTTGAACATGGATGACATGGTAGCCAATGCATCCACTAACTGATTCTCTTCTCTTGGTATATGCTCAAAAGTAATCTCCTCGAAATTCAGAATTAAGGTTAACACATGTTCTCGGTAAGGGATAAGATTCGGATGCTTCGTATCCCATTCTACCTAGACCTGACTGATCACCAGGGCTGAGTATCCATATACGATTAAGAACTTGATTATTAGGTCAATAGCAACTTTATGACCCATGATGCACACTTCATATTAAGCCATATTATTGGTGCAGTCAAACCAAAGTCTGATAGTGAAGGGCGTGTGGCAACGCTGAGGAGATATAATTACAACACCAATTCCATTACCAAGTGCATTGGAAGCTCCATCGAAAACAATAGTCCATCGGGATCCTAGCTCAGGTCCTTCATATGGTCCAGGTTCTTAATAATCTCTTACTAGTATAATGTTCTCATTCTGGAATTCAAAGTTCATAAACTAATAGTTGTCTACAGCTTGATGTGCTAAATGATCTGCCAGTACACTTCCTTTGATCTCTTTTTTAGTAGTGTAATAGATGTTGTATTCTGTTAATACCATTTGCCACCGGGCTATTCTTCCAGAGAGAGCTGGCTTCTCGAATATGTAGTTGATGGGATCCATTTTAGAGATCAACAAGGTAGTATGGGTCAACATATATTGTCTTTGTCGGTGACAAGCCCATGCCAAAGCGCATCAATTTTTCTCGAGCAGTGAATATCTTGTTTCACAATCGGTAAAGTTCTTGCTAAGTTAGTATATTGCATGCTCTTTTCGATCAGACTCGTCATGCTTCCCGTACATACCCCATTGAGTTATCTAGCACTGTTAGGTACATGATTAAAGGTCTTTCTTCAACCGGTGGCATCAGATTAACAGGTTCTTGTAGGTACTCCTTAATTTTATCAAAGGCTTTTGGAAGTCATCGTTCCACTTTACTACTTGATCTTTCTTCAAAAGTTTGAAGATTGGCTCACAAGTAGGAGTTAAATGAGAAAGGAAACTGGCAATGTAATTCAGCCGTCCTAAGAAGCTTCTGACTTCCTTCTCAGCACGAGGAGATGAAATCTCTTGAATGTCTTTAACTTTTGCTAGATCAACCTCAATACCTTTACCGCTGACAACGAAACCCAAGAGTTTACCAGATCTCACCCCAAAAGTGAACTTGTTTGGATATAACCTTAGCTTGCACTTTTTCAGTCTTTGAAACAATTAATGCAGATGATCAAGATGCTTTTCTTCAGTTTGTGACCTGGCTATCAAATCATTAACATAGACCTCTATCTCGTGGTGAATCATGTCATGAAATAAAGCTACCATGGCACACTGATAAGTTTCCCCGATGTTCTTGAACACAAAAGGCATAGCCTTGTAACAGAAAGTGCCCCACTATGTGAAAAAGGTAGTTTTCTCCATGTCTTCAGGTGCCATCTTGATCTGATTATATCCTGAGAAACCATCCATGAAGGAGAATACATTATGCTGAGAGGTGTTGTCGACCAACTCATCAATATGTGGTAGCGAGAAATTATCCTTGGGGCTCTCCCTATTCAGATCCCTGTAATCTATGCACATACGTCTTTCTGTTCTTCTTTGGCATCGGAAAAACATAAGAAACCCATTCAGGATATGACATCACTGCTAAGAAACCTGCATTTAACTATTTCATAACCTCAGTTTTGATCTTTTCTGACATTTCAGGATGCATGCGACGAACCTTCTGTTTAATCGGAGCGCAACCCTCTTTCATCAGAAGGCGGTGGACCACAATATCGGGGTCGAGCCCTGGCATGTCTTCATATGACCAAACAAATATTTCAACATATTAATGCAACATTTGGATTAATTTTTAATTGACACTGCTCTCTAAGTTAGCTCCGATCTTCACCTCTTTTCTGTCTATCTCAGTACCCAATTTTACAACTTCGATCGGCTCTTCATGTGGTTGGATAGCATTTTCCTCTTGTATCAAGATTCTGGAAATTTCTCCCGGTATTTCACAATCTTCCTCACCTTCGTCCTCGGCTTGGTAGATCGTATTTTCGAAGTCATATGCAGCAATAGCAGAATTGTTATCGACGAGATCCATAATGGATGAGGATCTACAATGTAGTGTATGGGTGTGTGTAAGTACACATAACTAATTGAAAATGCAATAAGATAAAAGAAAGATATAGATCACAAAATTTTCATGCAAAACATCCAATGTTTTTATTGAATAAGCAATGTTTATGAATTATCAACCCTTAACAAATGTACCATTGTGCCTCGGGTAAGACACAAGGTTTAAAGTCATTGTTTATTACATAACCAAAAATATTTTAAAAAGTAAATAAGACAGGAATATAGTTATTACTCCTGACTAAAGGAGATAGGAAAGACGTCTTCTGATTTCCAATTATTAAGCCCATCACCAATGGTAGGGAATATCCAATTGTGGAAGTCACAATCACTGATTGCATCCTATATAGCATTAACTTCAATTTTACTGATACGGAATGAAATTCTCCTAGCACGAGCATGACAAACAGCCCTCTGACCTTCTGCAGTAAAGCCCAAACCAAACTTGTCAGATTTGTAAGGGATATCAGGAAGCTGACCCCAAATAGTACTACCACCTTTTTCAATAGCATCTTTTGCATATTTCAAGGAAGCCATCTTGTACAGAGTTTTGGTGATCTTCGGAACGACAGAAACATCTCCAACATCAGCAGGGGAAATCAATTCAAAGGTATGACATGGAGTCTCGATAAATTCTATGACCATCTCCACGTGTCAGAATGAATTCAAATGGCTTACCATATATTCCTCTTCTCCACATATAGTAACAACTTTTCCTTTTACCGGATACTTGAGTTTCTGGTGCAAGGTGGAGGTGACAACACCTTCTCCATGGATCCAGGGGCACCCCAATAGACAAGAATAGGTCGGTTGAATGTCCATTACATAAAAGGTGGACTCAAATAACTGTGAAACCACTTTGATTGGGAGGTCCACTTCTCCATGCACCATTCTTTTAGACCCGTCAAAGGCTCGAACTATGATATTGTTGGGCTTCAGCATAACCTCTTCATAATCTAATCTGCCAAGAGCGCCTTTCGGTAGAAAATTTAGGGAAGATCCAGTATCAATCAACACATGAGCCAACATAGTGCCCCTGCATTCAATGAAGACATATAAGGCCCTATTATGATATCTCCCTTCCGGAGTCAAGTCAGCATCGGAAAAACCCAAACCATTATCAGTCGTTAGACTAGCCACGTAGCTTCCATGTTGATCAGCCGAAATTTCTTGCAACACATGGGCAGTCTTGAAGAACTTTACTAAAGCCTTCACATGGGCTTCAGAACACAACAGTAATGATAACATGGATATTTTGGACAGGGTTTACCCCAACTGTTTAACAATTTTGTAATCGCTTCTATGAATGATCTTCAAAACCTTTTCCAAATCTTGTTCGGAGGTATCCTTGACCGTAGTTTAGTTTGGTGCCTCTGTCCTGGTAGGCTCTATCATTGGCTCTTTACCCAGAGCCTCAACAGTTGTCTTAGTAACTCTGACTTGAACAGGTGTAGAGATTTTCGGGGAGAAAATACTTCCACTTCTGGTAATTTTGCGGGTCCTCGCAATATTGTTAATGTTGGGATCAACCTCTTCGTCATCTTTGTCATACCACTCTTGTTTTATACCATGAAAATAGACGTCAGACCTATAATTCCATGGAATAGCCTTCTCTGAGGAATACGGGATGTGCCCATGTGTTGTAATAATTAACGGAACAAATTTTGGATTGGTGGTAATCCTTATAGGACCAATGGAAGTGATCCTGAAAGGAGTATCAGATACAACAGACAGTGGCATAAATACTCAATAGACTGTACTTTTTCAATCAAAATTACGTGTTCATTCATCAGGCGTTGAATACCTTCCTTCAGCAACCTGCAACCATTGAGTTAGACTACACAGCAATAACATCCTTCAACATAGCCCGAAAATAAATCGGCTTGTAACATATTTTTCTTAATTGTGAAGAGAGGAGTAACCACATCATTTACAGAATTAATATACAACACATCTTCAATAACACTTATTCCCTTGTCATGCTGTGGCATAGGTGCAGTAATTAGGTTTGGAGTCTCCGGAGGATTGAACTCAATTTCCTTATTATCGATCATATCCTGAATTTTGCTCTTTAGGGCCCAACAATTATTGGTGTCGTGCCCATGACTGTTCGAATGATAAACACACCCCGCATTTGGATTATACTTTGGAGAGGAAGTGTTGGGATTCTGAGGAGGATGTCGTAGTTAAATGAGTTCAGCCTTTAGCAAATATTGCAATGCCTGAGATAAAGGCATGCCAATTTTGGTAAACTGCCTTGGCGGAGCGTCTGGCCTTTGTCGGTTACCCTGTTGTTGTTGTTGAACAGGCACCAGATTGGAAATCAACACCTCTCCCACAGACTGATGGCGGTTAATTTTACTACAACTCTTCTGGCCATAGACAACATTGGCTTCTCTTTTACTACCGAGTGGCTTCTTCACAACATTATAAGATGTAGCCATAGGGATCTTCCCACTCTTGATACCGCTTTCAATTCTTTCCCTAGTCAAAATCATCTCTGTAAAACTAGATGATGGGCTTCCAATCAACATATTAAAGAACGGGCCTGTAAGAGTTCCAATGAACATGTCTATTATTTCCTAATCAGTCAAAGGAGGTTGCACCCTTCAAGCTAAATCCCTTTGTTTTTGTGCATATTCCTTTAACCCTTCATTAGAGCCCATGGACATATTTTGCAATTGCACTCGAGTCGGTGCCAGGTCAATGTTATATTGATATTGCTTATAGAAAGAAACAACCAAGTCATCCCATGTGTGAATATTGGTTCCCTCCAGCTCATAGAACCATTCCAGTTGAGTTCCAGCCAAACTTTCTTGGAAGAAATGGATCCATAACTTTCGGTCAGTAGTATGAGGTTGAATCTTTCGGACGTACAAACTCCAATGGAGTTTAGGAAAGGAGACCCCATCATATTTGGCAAAGACGGGGACCTTGAACTTATGTGGGATGACCACCCCTAGAACCAGACCTAGTTCACCAAAATCTAATCTAGGAAACTTCTGGATTTCCATTGCCTTGAGTCTATCCTCCAACTGCTTGTACTTGTCATCCGGAGGAGGGTACTATTCGTCAGAGTAATCTTCATCTTTCGGAACATTCTCATAACCCTGGTTGTTCCTTCCTTCATGCTTGATGCTTCTACCATCTTCTCCCTGGTTGTCGTCTTCTTCAAAGGAGACATCATCCACTTGGACTGGTTAAGCAGGACCTTTGGACCTTCTCCCTATATTGAGGATAACAATTGGCTTCTTGGTCTTCTTTTTCTTGGCGATGAGCACCAACAACTCTTTCTACCCATGTGCCAGATTCAGAAAAGTCTCTTGGAATTATGCATGTTGAGCATGGATATCCATGACGGTTTGTTCGAGGGCCATTTTTTCTACTGAAATAAATAGCGAGAAAATGAGAAACCTGTATGAAAAACCTATTATGAAATGATGCATGAGATGTAAATGAAAATGTTTTCAAGGACTTCAAGAGATTTAAATTTGCAAACCTAGAGGAAACAAAAACAAATATTTTATTAGTAAGTTCAAATTAAAATTTCCTTTTAGGCTTACAATTAAAACAAGGTCTCAAAGAGATAAAAAGTAAACCCCTAAGATCTAAGACTCAAGTTTCCCACAGACACTTCCTCTTTGTGTTGATGTATGCATTAAGACTCTTCTTCTTGTGAAGTTTCTTTGTGAGATCCAACACTTTCACCTTACTTGCATAAAATTGAGTCTCAAAGGTGTCTCGTTCTTCCTTGAGTTGAATCTAGGACATCTGCAATTCTTTAAGGTTAGTGGGCATTTCTGGATGAAAGATGATGTGATAAACGTCTCCTTCGACAACAAGCTCCATGATCACTGGTAAGATAGCTGGATATGGCATCATGAGGTTTTGAGTGCGAGCCCGTACCCATTTAAGATAAGGCTCCACAGAGATGGAATTCTTCTACCCTAAAGTCTTAATATCAATCTTGCTTACCATGCCCCAAGCATGTATAAATCTCTGAAACTAACCTTGAGGATCATTTTCATAATCGAACATAATACTCTGAATAAGTGCACCATGAGAACCATCTCTTCGAGCGTAACCAAGTTGACGTAGAACCATAGAAGGGTTATAAGTAATACCTCCCCTAATTACAAGGAGTGGAACATTAAGGAATTCCCCATAGCGATCGATGATAGTAATATCCTTATGAGATTGGGAACAACAGAAGACGCCTTTATGAGAAAGTGACATAATTCTTTGCAACCACCTCAGACCTTGTTCATTCTTCACTACCGAGCAGGGAAGGTGCAAAATAAACCACCTGGATAGCAAATGAATACAATACATTAGAGTTCCTCGCCTCTTCATAGTACGAGTGTGAAGAGAATACATAATGTCTCTGAGCAAGGTAGGCACATGATTATGAGCAAGGAAAATTTTGACGGTGTTCAGATCTATGAGTTGCTATGGATTAGGGAATAGCAAAAACCCATAGATTAAAAGAGCCAATATTTCCCCGAATGCCTGAAAACGCATGGCATCCAGAAATAGAAGAGCCTTCTCAATCAGAAATTTATCCAAAAAACCTTTGACTCCGCTTCTTGTTTCCTATTTGGATATAATGTCGGACCACTTCAGATGTAAGGCTGCTACAATAACTTCTGGCTTCAAAGCTTCCTCTAAACCGGTGAAGGGAATCAGATCAAGAACAACTACTCCCAGTTGTAGTGATAGAAATTTTGAGACTAAGCCATTGGATTGACTTGACTTGCACATATCAAAAATAAAAATCACCACCGCGCTTTATTGTTACCAAAGGAATGGGAAAAGAGCGAATAACCCAAAAAAGAGGGGGAGAGAATCTATGTTCGGGGGTTGGTTATGCAAAGGGAAGGTATTATCACCCTAAACATCTATTGTACTCCGCAAGAACCTCTTTGAAAATCTATGTATTTTGGCTATAAATGTTGTATATAAAGATAAATTATGGGGATGAGAAAAGAAGTATTTTTTACAATCTTTTCACTCACTGTGGTTGTGAACCTTTAGTGCCTACGTACCACCTTCTATGCAATAGGGAAAAGAACCGTTTAACCAATAAGAAGCCAACACTTGACACAATGAGCCAATGTAGAATTCCCATCCTTTGTATTTGAGACCAAAGAAGAAAATATAATAAACCTCTTAAGAAAACCAAGCTTCAATTGCATTAAGTCTTCACAAAAATTGGGCAGAGTAACGGCAGTGTACAGATGAATTCTCGATCACAGACAAAGCATGTTATCACAATAACCTATATACAAATAAAAAAAACAACCCAATGTCTTACGGTAAACCCCAAGAGCTCCAGACAAAATAATAGTTGAGGTCACAAGGTCTCAAGGTAGGTCAAGGTCTCTAATCCTAAGTCCAAGAAGTCCACAATCTCCATAATGCCAAGGATAGTAACCAAGTAGTCCGAGTAACATTAAAGCCTTTTATTGTTCAAGTTGGTTATTAAGTGTCTTCAAAAAGAAAATGAAAATCTCAAGGGAGAAAAATAAAAATGACATAAAAGTAAATGCTCAAATGAGCAAAGATGACAATAGCATGAAATGTAAATGCTAAAATAAATGTGCTTAAAGTAAAAGCACAAAATAAAGTCAATTGTTAGAAATTAGAGGTTAGTTGAATGACCATCTTGAATCTCGCATTTGAAACTCATTAGAAGATTGATAAAACCAAAACCTCTCAATAACAAGTTTCATTTTCTTTTTGTCAAGTATATCATCCATTTAAAATTCTCAAGGAAACAATAACTGATCAATGATGTTTAAGTGATTCACTTTGACCAAAGCTTATGAAGATTCATTAGAGGATTGGTAAGACTAAAGCCTCCTAATAATGAATCTCAAGGTTATTGGATCAAAGGATTCAAATTAACATACTTGGGCTGACAAACATGGGTTTGGGCCACTAATGAATCTCAAGGTTATATAGAAGTCGCACCTATTTTGAGGTCGGTCAATAGTAATCTATGTACTATTTATTTTGAAAAATGATATGTAAATTATTCTCCAATAACATTTAGTATAATAAGAAGGGGATAAGATGAAGAGGGATGGGTTAAGAATTAAACCACATTTGAACCAAAAATTTAATCAAGCTATTATTAAAATTATTCATCCATTTTTTATGGAGTTAAACTCAACACCATGGGTCCAATAATGTTAATAAAGCTCATGATCAAAATCTCATAGTCCAAGATTAGCCAGCATATATACAAAATAAAATATATTTAAAAAAAATAAAGATAAATATTTTTAAAAATGGTTAAAAAATGGAAATAAAAGTAGAAAATAGCAAATATGTTCAAAACATCCAAGAAAAATCAAATAAGACCATAGAAAAATCAGAAATCAGCTCAAATATTTATATAAAAGTGTTGGTAATTTTTTAAAGTCAGAAAATATTTTTAAAATTAAAAGAAATGAGAAAAATAAACCAAAAATTGTGAAAAATAGTAAAGTCAGAAATAAAAATAAAATGAAGTCACCAATATTTGTCAAGAGGTCCTTGGATCTTTCCATATTATTTTTTCAGAATTTAAAAATTAAGAAAAGTATTTTTAAACATTTAAAACAATTCAAATAAAGTGAAAAATTATAAAAAAATATCAAAACATCAAATAAAATTGTCAAAATATAATAATCAGAAAGGGAAAAATGAAATGTATTTTTCATAATTTTTTCCAGAGTTTTTGAAGTTAAAATGGATTTTTTATGAATTTTTGAATTTTAAAACACAAAATATAAAATTCAGATAATAAAATAAAATCAAAAAAATGTGGACCAATGGATGAGAGTCAAAATGCGTTAGTAAGCTAATCCAATGGACCTGACACGTTGTGCATATCATGGTCTTTAGTGAATAAAACACGGAATCATTAATTAAATCAAATTTGAAAAAAAGCGTGGCACGTTATTATTGGTTGAGAAATGACACGTTGGTCATCTTCAACATCCAGCCACGAGATTTGCAGGTTCCTGAAAAGGTAAAATTAGAGCTCGAGACTTGTACCATTCGCTTCGTCTCTTCAAGATGATTTCAATGGTACCCTCGCAAAACATTTATATAAGGTGTAGCTTAGTCATTTTGAAAGGGAAGATTTAAAAAGGGATTTGAAATTTCATGGTCAAAACTCACTTCTAGTTGAAAACAAATGTTGCGACTAGAATCAGAATGATGAGAGCTTCATAACAGTATCAAAGTTTGAGAGAATTGGTGAAGGAATCTACCTATTTAAGTTCAAATGCAAAGCTCTGAAAATTGACTTGGCTAGCACGATTTAGGAAGTCTTAGAGCTTGGTTCTTCTTCTGTTAGCTTCAGTGAGGTTCAAAGATGGTGAATTTGAAGGGGTGAAAAGCACAAGAAGGGGGGGTTGAATTGTAAAACTGAAATCTTAAAGCAAATGACAAGATATTTTTATCCTGGTTCGTTTGATCTCAAACTACTCCAGTCCACCCGTCAAGGTGATTTCGCCTCTCTCCAACGAGGTCTTAATTCACTATATTCAACTGAATATTACAGACTGCTTTAACAACTGCTAAAGCCTTCTTGATTCAAACCACAATCCGGTTTGTCAAGGCAACACTTTCTTACAAAGGTACAAAACAAATGTGTGTGAATGTTTTCTACAAAACTTTATCACAACTGTGATGTATACACAAATTGAAGCTTAGAATACTAGGTTGCTAAACACTAATGGAGTATCAGAGTTTGTGGTTTAGCAAAACTGGTAGATGAAGATTATTGTTCAGCTTTGTGTGTGTAGAGAATTGGAGAGCATTTTCCATTATAATCTTCGAAGCTTTGTTTATATAGCACTTGAGAAGATGAACGTTGAATGCAAATATTCTTGATTCAATGCTAATAACAAGCTTTCCTTTTTGAGCAGATCTTGTCTGGAATGATGCCGTTGGAATTAATTAGCGTTCAATGCACAGTACCGTTGCTTCTTCAATGCACGTTCTGGCTTGGCTCATTCTGATTCTGCTTCGCTGCTGATGAACTATTTGATTCTGTATCAGAGTGTTTTACGCGCAGTTCTGTTCATCAAGCTTCAGCATGTACAAGAGTTGATCATCTGATCTTGACGTTCTGATTCAGCAACTTCTGATGCTGGTGTATCAAATCAAATTCTGATGCTGAAGAAGTGATCTTGCTTATTTTAATCAGCGTATCTGCAAGTCAGAGCATAGTATTTTTAGGCAGCATATAATTCAAACATGAAACATATAAATACTATATCTTTTCACTTTGTTATCATCAAAACTTAATTATAGGGTACTAGATTCAAACATTGTTCTAACAATCTCCCCCTTTTTGATGATGACAAAAACTAGATATTTTAAATGAAAAAATAACGTGAAAAGTATCTGGGAAATGTTTCAGAGTTAAGAAGTAAGGAGAAATCAGAGTTAAGAGATACTCCCCCTGAGTTTGTTACTTCCCTTTGATATACGTGTTCTTCAGGATCAGATCTTTTTCTATCTTTGAACATCAGATTATAGGTCTTTGACTTATCAGAGAGCAGAGCTTCAGAGCTTTTCCTGTCAGAGCTTTGCTTCGGATCAGAGTGTTAGGTCGATCAGAACTTCATATTTGATCAGAGCAACATGAGCTTCTACATTTTGATCAGAGCTTCTAGCTTCTAGTCTTCATAGTGTTCAGGAGCTTCCTTGTGCCTGTAGACTTAAAAACAAAACAGAAAAACATTTCTAGTAATAGAGTTAGAATGTTTGAGAATTTCTGTCTAGTTAGCCGTTATTGATTTTAAATATCATTCTTGTTCTCCCCCTTTTTGTCAGCAATCAAAAAGTGTTGGTGATGTGCTAAAACAATTTAGATCAGAAAAACAAATTATATTAAAATAGTTCAGAGCAAAAGAACATTACACAAACATAGTCAAAACAGTACATCAGAAAATGAAAAAAAACATGAAAAATTATGCATGAAAAAGATTTATGGTTGAGGGGGCATGCGTGAGAACAGGCTTTCCAGCATCGCTTGAATCTTTTCAGAAGTTTCATTCTGCTTCTGAACCATGGTGACAACAGTGTCAATCTTGCTGTCCTATACATCCATTCTTGCTTTCATCTTCTGATCATTCTCTTCCATCCGTTGCTGTAGACGCAAGTCATTCAGCCTTAATTCTTCCAGAGCCTGCCTGTCCAAGGCAGCTTGAGAACTTTCAGAAGGAGGAAGCTTCTCAGAACTTTCAGCTACATCTTCTGCTGGATTTTCTTCCTGAAGGGTCTTGTCCTCTGATGGTTGCACCTGTGCAGCTTGCTCTTTCTCAGACCAAGATTCACTGTCCAGAGGGAGCACAACTTCTTGAGGCAGCTGACTCTCAACTTCCTTCAACAGCTTGCTAAAGTTCTGTTGAGCCTGCTCATAGTTGACGTCCTGCAGCTTGAGTGCTTCAGCACGTACCCATAGTCTGAACTGTGACCAGAGCTGATCAGAAGCAGCTGGGTCGATCATCCCAGGACAGACTTGCTTCAAAGAAGCAATCCATTGCAGCATACCTGTTTCAAAATTCAAAATACCAGAGCCAACATCAGGTTGCTTTGGTTTGGGTATGGCAATTTTGTGTCTTAGATCAGCAAGACGTTCAAGACTTGTTAAGTCAATGAAAGTTCTGCTGGGGTTTTCAGCGGTTTTCTGAGAGGTTGTTTGTTTTGGAGGAGGGTTATCAGAATCAGAGTCAGATATTTCTATTGGAGTGGTAGGAGTTTTTGGAGGTGTTGATTCCTCTGAAGATGGCAACTGGGGCCTGACAATAGTGGTTCCACATGGAAACTGGATTGCCAGCGGTGAAGGTTGAGGTGAGTGAGGGTCAGAATGATGAGGAGAAGGGGTTTCATAGCGGTGAAACTCTGTTTGTGGTGAAGGTGGATTATTTTCTGGTTGAGGAGGTGGAATCTCTGATTGCTCAGGGATCAGAGGTTCTTCTGTGAGAGGTTGTTGTTGTTGTGGTTCTGATTCTGGTTGTTGTTGTATTTCTGGTTCAGGTTGTGGTTCTGGTTGTGGAGGAGGAATATTTAGTGGTTCAGAATTTGGTTGAGCAGAAGCATGTTCACGCTCAATATCAGCTAGCACTCTATCAAGTGCTGGTGTTGTTGAAACAGTTGGTTGTTTGGGAATTTTGATTCTGGTTCTTCTGAGTAGTAAGGCCTCAGAAGGGTCTTCTGGTATGGTTTCATCAATGGTAGGGATTGGGATTGATATTCTGTGAGAGGTTTTAGGAGGAGCAACAGATGTTGGAATAGTAGATGAAATTGAAATAGGGGCAGCAGATGAGTTACCTCTTTTCTTTGGAGTCTGATGAGATGATCCTTCTGCTTTCCTCTTCTTTGTCTTCTTCTGAGTCACTTCAGGTTGGGGTTGACTCAGATCTTTGATCTTCAGCTTTGAACCTGTATCTTCTTCCTTGTATGAATCTGGATACTTGAGAAACATATCAGGTTTGGATTCCATTTCAGAAAATTTTGGGAAATCACTCAGAGGCACTCTTCTGCTGGAGATGTCAGCAGTTGAAGTAGCTCTGGGTTCCTTCTTAATATTTTCTATCAGCTTCATCTTTTTCAGGTTCTTAGCGTTCAGCGGTTTTCCAACAGTTGGTTCAAGAGTGCTCAGCACTTGAGCTTCGCTCAGATAATCTATCAGCTTATTCTCTGTCAGAATATCTGATATGAGCCTTCCAAACGGTATCCAGTCCCTTTTGGTCCTTTCTTCTTCTCTAGTCTCTTTCACACTAGTCTTGAGATGGTTGAACAGGAAGCGTGCCAGATTGATCTTCACCCTCTGATCAATAAAGTAGATCAGAAATTGCTGATCCACGTTTATATAATCAGGAGAACTTGTTGGTTTCCTGTGATTGAAGCATCCAAGAACAATCTTGGCCCATACTCTGCAGTGATCCTTCAGATCCTTAATTTTGCTGCTGGGAAATCCAAGAGTGAAAATGCTGTTGGCTACCACACCTATATCAGGGCATCTATCAGCCATGTCCACACAACGGACTCCACCACCACTTTGACCGATTAACCTAGCAATGAGGTCTTCAGAAATTACTATCTTCTTTCCCATGACAGAAGAGATGACTAGATGTTTATGAATCTTGGCGTGAATCCAAAATTCCTTGACAAGCTCTGGGAATGTTGGTCCAACCAACCTATCGAAATACCTCTCCCACTTTTGAGCCCTAATTTCTTCAGTTAGGTCAAATCTATTTTCCTTCAAACTTTCAAAGTCGATGATTAACTCAGAGAGAACTTCAAGATTCTTTACCGGTGTGAGAAGAGTTCTGGTAGGCACCTGATATTTCTCAGAAGTTTCTTTCTTCTGATTCCCTGCAGAAATGCTGGAGGATGCCATTGTTCTCACACAACAAAGCTTTGAGAATGATTTGAGAGAAAAAGGTTTGAAGGAGATAAACTCATAAATATGCAGAAAATACTTGAGAGATTATGAGAAAGCGTAAAGAATAAGAATGAAGAATAATGTGCTTAAATAAAGTTTTCAAAAATTATTTTGAAAAATTAAACGTTTTTAAGAGAGAGAAAAAAAAATAATGATTGCCATTAACAAGCGTGATTACTTTGCATTAAATGCTTGCTGATTTTGGGGGATTTGAGAAAGATACTTAAAAACGGTTACCAGACATGTGTCTCAATGCACCCAATCAGCGCTTTGCCTTCTCAGAAGCGTGCACGCGTTCTGCTTCAGGGATTTGCTGATGATTGGATGACACTTGTTTGATGTAGTGATCAGCACGTCTGTCTTTGAGATTAGACTCTCAGATCTTTAGACTTGCATCTGATACAATCTGCATGTTCTATCTTTCTGAAAGAAGATTGATCAGAAGTTCACAGTAATATAATTACATTCTGAAGATAAATACATGGAATTAAAACATTTTCATTCTGGGCATACTTTCATGCTGAGATGTTTCAGAATGAAATTAAACCTATCTTCTGAAAGGGGTTTAGTAAAGATATCAGCCCATTGATGGTCTGTATCTATAAATTTCAAGTTTAAAATACCTTTCTGAATATAGTCCCTAATGAAATGATGTTTTATTTCTATATGCTTAGCTCTAGAATGTAAAATAGGATTCTTACTTAAGCAAATAGCAGAAGTATTATCACAAAGAATAGGAATGTTACTCTCAAAAATCTGGAAGTCTTCAAGCTGACTTTTCATCCAGAGCATTTGTGTGCTACATCCTGCTGCTGCTATGTACTCAGCTTCTGCTGTTGACAGAGCAATTGTTGATTGCCTTTTGCTGGACCACGAGATCAGATTTTCTCCCAGAAACTGGCAGCTTCCAGAAGTACTTTTACGTTCCACTCTGTCTCCAGCAAAATCAGCATCACAGTAGCCTACTAAGCTGTAATCACTAGATTTTCTATAAAACAAACCCAGATTAGTAGTACCTTTCAGATACTTGAAAATTCGCTTAACAGCTGTTAAGTGAGATTCTCTAGGATCTGATTGGAATCTAGCACAAATACATACGCTGAATAAGATATCAGGTCTTGAAGCAGTCAGATAAAGGAGAGAACCAATCATACCTCTGTAGACTTTCTGTTCTACACTTTTGCTTACCTCTTCTCTTTCCAGAATGCACGTGGGATGCATTGGAATCTTTGATGGCTTACATTCTGAGAGGTTAAATTTCTTCAGAAGATCTCTGATGTATTTGCTCTGATGAATGTAAGTTCCCTCTGGAGTTTGATTGATCTGAATTCCTAGAAAGAATTTCAGTTCCCCCATGAGGCTCATCTCAAATTCTGCCTGCATACACTTAGCAAATTTTCTTCCAAGAGAAGGATTAGTAGAACCAAAAATAATATCATCAACATAAATTTGACAGACTAAAATGTCACTCTTAACTGTTTTACAGAATAGAGTAGTGTCCACTTTCCCTCTGGTGAATTCATTTTCAAGCAGAAAGTTACTTAGCCTTTCATACCAAGCTCTGGGAGCTTGTTTCAGACCATACAGTGACTTTTTCAGTTTGAAAACATGTTCTGGATGTTTTGTATTTTCAAAACCTGGGGGTTGGTGAACATAAACTTCTTCTTCTATATAACCATTTAAGAATGCACTTTTGACATCCATCTGATACAGAGTGATGCCTCTATTAACAGCAAATGAGATTAAAAGTCGGATAGATTCTAACCTAGCGACTGGGGCAAAGGTTTCTGTATAGTCTATCCCCTCTTGCTGACTATAACCTTGTGCAACCAGTCGTGCCTTGTTTCTGACGACTTCACCTTGTTCATTGAGCTTGTTTCTGAACACCCATCTTGTTCCAATGACGTTGAATCCTTTTGGTCTGGGAACGAGATCCCATACGTCGTTTCTGGTGAATTGATTCAGCTCTTCTTGCATTGCCAGAATCCAGTCATTATCCAGAAGTGCTTCATCAATAGAAGAAGGTTCAATCAGAGACACAAGTCCCATAAGAGTTTCTTCAGAGTTTCTGAAGCTTGCTCTTGTTCTGATTGGATCTTCCTTTCTTCCTAGGATAGTTTCTTCTGGGTGATCCAAACTGCTTCTGGGTAGTCTCTTCTGAGGTTGATCAGCAGCAGTTGTAGGATTCCTAGCATTGCTTCGTTCAGACGTTGACGGAATGTCTGTGTTGAGAGCTTCTGATGACTTGTCTTCAGAACCTGCAAATTCAATTTCTATACCTGCAAAAATTTCATTCTGCTTTGACTTTTCAGAGTCAAGCTTATCATCAAAACGAACACTGATTGATTCTTCCACAATCTGTGTTTCTGTATTGTATACTCTGTACCCTCTTGAGCGTTCAGAGTATCCTAACATAATACACTTCTGTGCCTTAGAATCAAACTTGTTCAAATAATTCTTTGTATTCAATATATAGCAAGTACATCCAAATGGATGAAAATACGAAATGTTGGGCTTTCTGTTCTTCCACAATTCATATGGAGTCTTTTCCATAATAGGTCTTATTGAGATTCTATTCTGAATGTAGCACGCTGTGTTTATTGCCTCTGCCCAGAAAGTCTTAGCAACGTTTGTCTCATTGATCATGGTTCTGGCCATTTCTTGCAATGTTCTGTTCTTTCGTTCTACAACTCCATTTTGTTGGGGAGTTCTAGGACAAGAGAAATCATGCAGAATGCCTTTGTCATTAAAGAATGACTCAAAATCTTTATTTTCAAATTCTCCACCATGATCACTTCTGACTTTAACGATTCTAAGATCTTTTTCATTCTGAACTTGGTTACAGAAGGTAACAAACACAGAGTGTGACTCGTCCTTGTGTCTTAAGAACTTTACCCATGTCCATCTGCTATAGTCATCTACGATTACTAACCCATACTTCTTACCACTGACTGAAGCAGTTTTAACTGGTCCAAATAAGTCAATGTGCAGAAGTTCTAATGGCTTAGAGGTAGAAACAACATTTTTGGATTTAAAAGAAGGTTTTGCAAATTTGCCTTTCTGACATGCTTCACACAGAGCATCTGAATTGAACTTCAAATTAGGAAGTCCTCTGACCAGATTGAGTTTGTTAATCTGAGATATTCTTCTCATACTAACATGCCCCAATCTTCTGTGCCAGATCCACTGCTCGTTGTTAACAGACAGAAGACATTTTACGTTCTGACTCTTTAGTTCAGAAAGTTTTATTTTGTAAATGTTGTTTTTCCTCTTTCCATTAAACAGGATAGTCCCATCTTTCTGACTAACAGCTTTACATGATTTTTGATTAAAGATTATATCATAACCGTTATCACTTAATTGACTTATGGATAACAGATTATGCATCAATCCATCAACTAGCAGAACATTATTAATAGAGGGAAGATTTCCGTTACCTACAGTTCCAGAGCCAATAATCTTTCCCCTCTGATTGCCTCTAAAGCCAACGTGGCCTCCAGGCTTAAGTTCCAGGCTTTGGAACATATGCCTTCTTCCCGTCATGTGTCGTGAGCAGCCAGAGTCCAGGTACCATGACTGGTGTTTCTGACTTGCTGCTAAAGATATCTGCAACATGTATTATTTTATCCTTAGGTACCCAGATCTTCTTGGGTCCTGATTTGTTAGTTTTACCAAAACTCTGGTTGAATTTTGGTTTCACAGAGTGCTTACTACTAGTATATTTGATGTCATGTGTGTGACCATACACAAAGTGTGAATTTAAAGGAGTGTGTTTAATGGTTAAATCCATGACATTCTTAGGTGTAGGAACCTTACCTAGGTATCCTATTCCTTTCCTGCCGTTTCTGCTAACTCCATAGATCATTGAAGCCATTCTGCTTCTATCTATGCTTTTAGCAAGGAACTTCTGGAAACTATGATCATATTCCTTGATGATCTCATCAGCGTTGCTGGGAGTTTCAGAAATTGGTTCATTCTGAGAGTTTTGTAAAGAGTTTTCTAATTTTGAAATTTTATCTCTCAGCTCAGAGTTTTCCAATTTGAGACTCTCAGACTTATTAGAGTCAGATTCAAGATTCCTTTTCAGGTCTCTGAATTTAGCTCTAATCTGCTGATAACGTTCCAGAATTTCATTGAGGCTTTCAGCAAGTTCAGCCTTTGTAAAATTAACAGCGAAGTTAGGGAATACCTCTTCTGTGTCTGATTCTGAGTCTGATTCTGAGTCTGATTCAGAAGCTTCACTGTCATCTGGAATGTTAGCCATGAGCGCTATGTTTGCCCTTTCATCATCTGATTCTGAGTCAGCTTCAGACGAGTCAGAGTCATCCCATGTGGCCATGAGACTTTTCTTCTTCTCTCTTCCAAACTTCTTTTTGGGCTTTTCCCTCTGAAGCTTTGGACAGTCACTCTTGTAGTGTCCTTGCTCATTGCACTCGTAGCAGATGATGTCTTTGGTGTTTGGCTTCTTGCTACCGGAGGAGCCTTCAGATCTTCTGTATCTAGAGGAAGAATCTGTCCTTCTGTATCTGGAAGAAGACTCGTTCTGATCAGATCTTCTGGGATTCCTGAACTTCCTTTGTCTTTGCTTCCACAGTTGATTTACTCTTCTGGAGAGGAGGGAAAGTTCGTCTTCTTCTGATGAGGATCCATCAGATGTTTCTTCAACTGCCTGCAAAACTTTAGATTCAGATTTTCTGTTAGATTTTAAAGCTAAAGGCTTACCTTGCTTCTGAGGCTCGTCAGCTTCTAGCTCTATCTCATGACTTCTGAGGGAGCTTATAAGTTCCTCCAGAGTGATTTTGTTGAGATCTTTCGCCAGCTTCAGAGCAGTAACCATAGGCCTCCACTGCTTGGGTAAACTTCTGATTATCTTCTTGACATGGTCAGCAGTAGAGTATCCTTTGTCCAGAACTTTGAGACCAGCTACCAGAATCTGGAATCTAGAGAACATAGTTTCAATGGATTCAGATTCTTCCATTTTAAACGCCTCATACTTCTGAATGAGCGCCAGAGCTTTTGTTTCTTTGACTTGAACGTTGCCCTCATGCGTCATTCTGAGAGAATCAAAGATGTTCTTAGCTATGTCTCTGTTGGAGATCTTTTCATACTCAGTATAGGAGATGGCACTGAGGAGGATGGTTCTGGCCTTATGGTGATTCTTGAAATCACGCTTTTGTTGATCAGTCATTGATTTTCTATCAATCTTCTGACCAGTTGCATTCACAGGGTGCATGTATCCATCTGTCACCATATCCCACAGATCAGCATCATGTGCTAGAAAGAAGCTTTCAATTCTGTCTTTCCAGTAATCAAAGTTTTCTCCATCAAAAACTGGAGGTTTGCCGCTGAATCTGTCTCTGTCCTCATTGTTGTCATTGCTGAAATGAGAGTTGTTTCCTGCCATTGTGTTTTTCTGACGCTGGATCTTGTACTGACACGGTTAAGTGTTTTAGCTCAGAACCAGGCGCTCTGATGCCAATTGAAGGGGTGAAAAGCACAAGAAGGGGGGGTTGAATTGTAAAACTGAAATCTTAAAGCAAATGACAAGATATTTTTATCCTGGTTCGTTTGATCTCAAACTACTCCAGTCCACCCGTCAAGGTGATTTCGCCTCTCTCCAACGAGGTCTTAATTCACTATATTCAACTGAATATTACAGACTGCTTTAACAACTGCTAAAGCCTTCTTGATTCAAACCACAATCCGGTTTGTCAAGGCAACACTTTCTTACAAAGGTACAAAACAAATGTGTGTGAATGTTTTCTACAAAACTTTATCACAACTGTGATGTATACACAAATTGAAGCTTAGAATACTAGGTTGCTAAACACTAATGGAGTATCAGAGTTTGTGGTTTAGCAAAACTGGTAGATGAAGATTATTGTTCAGCTTTGTGCGTGTAGAGAATTGGAGAGCATTTGCCATTATAATCTTCGAAGCTTTGTTTATATAGCACTTGAGAAGATGAACGTTGAATGCAAATATTCTTGATTCAATTCTAATAACAAGCTTTCCTTTTTGAGCAGATCTTGTCTGGAATGATGCCGTTGGAATTAATTAGCGTTCAATGCACAGTACCGTTGCTTCTTCAATGCACGTTCTGGCTTGGCTCATTCTGATTCTGCTTCGCTGCTGATGAACTATTTGATTCTGTATCAGAGTGTTTTACGCGCAGTTCTGTTCATCAAGCTTCAGCATGTACAAGAGTTGATCATCTGATCTTGACGTTCTGATTCAGCAACTTCTGATGCTGGTGTATCAAATCAAATTCTGATGCTGAAGAAGTGATCTTGCTTATTTTAATCAGCGTATCTGCAAGTCAGAGCATAGTATTTTTAGGCAGCATATAATTCAAACATGAAACATATAAATACTATATCTTTTCACTTTGTTATCATCAAAACTTAATTATAGGGTACTAGATTCAAACATTGTTCTAACAGAATTCACAAATAAAATGGATTGAGGAAAGCTGTAAAAGCAAATTCAAAGTTGCAGAAAATTGGGTTCAAGAAGAAGTTTGGCAGGGTGATTCTGGCTCTCTAAGCTTGATAAAACGAATGAGGTATGATCCTCTATTTATAGGGAAGCTGATTGAATGCTCAAGTGCTTGAAATGATGAGATTTGGAGGGAATATTTGTGAACCTGATACACGAGTATGGTCGGACCTGTTTAGCATCAAAACTCATCCAATCCTTGCGTTTTAAGGTTCTAATCCACTTTGGCAAGTTGGTTAAAAATGTTTAGACCAAAAATGCGTGCTAATTTGATGTTTAGAAGCCACAACATGAATTTCAATTTCTGATTGGAAGTGAGACTTCAGTTTCAAGGTACCATTTTTGAATCAATGGCATTCTCAGCTCAAGGATTATTAGGACATGATTCTTGAAGCTTTAGAAAGATGAGATTACAAGATTTATAATGTGAAAAGAATGGAATCAAATGGATGCTTGAGCTGAAAATTGTGATGAGTCATAGTTGAGAAAAAGAGGTTGACTTTTGTACTTAGAAAAATTCTAAGTTTTTCTTCAAAAAATGACTTATAATGTCTTGCATCCAAACATGGCCTTCCATTTGAAATTTGTTCATGACCAACAAAGATGGCATGAAGTAGATGTCTTGAATCACATTTTGAGACTTGAACCATTTAAAATCTCCACAAAATGAGAAAGTTATGACTTGTTGAAGTTGACAAAAATTCATTAAATGATCTATAATATTTTGCATCCTTAGGGCATCTTCCACCCATTTTCAAACTTTGCACATGAAAGAAGAGTTGAATTTCACATCTTCAAGATCATTGTGGAAAAAGAATGGGCTCAAGGAGATAAAAATTGACCAAGTTATAATCTTTTGAAGTCACCTAAGGGAATTTGATGGCTTGTCTAAAGGACTAGTAATCTTTCTTCATCATTAGGTATCTTCCACACAAAAGTTTCTTGAAACTTTTGAAGTGATTTGTTGGTAACCCTTTTAGGAGAAGCGTGTTTTTGGAATCACTCAAAAATACCAAAAGATGAGCAAGATATAGTCTTTAGAAGTTCAAAACCCTAGCCCCCTAGAGCAACAAAATGCCTTGGAAACCCTTTTCAATTTAGACAAGCCTCCTTGCACAAATACTTTTGTCCTGTAAATAAAAGTTATTGAGGATGATAATGAGGAACCATAGAAACCATAACCACTTCCAAATATTGAGAATTGAGGGAAATATGCACTTGTGACCAGGAAATAAAAAACTTATCCAATTAGGTTAAACTTCTTCAATCAACCCATGTATATTTAAACTATCTTTGACAACTTGAGGCATGATGATTAATAATAGACTTTGTAATGATACTACCTCAAAGAATCTTCAATGATGATGCTTGAATCTCAATGAAGCTTTATTGAAGAAGGCATGGCAATAGACTCATGAACCTGTAGATCAAATTGATGGAATGCATTATGCTTTTACCTATAACATCATTAATTACGGAAAAATTTATTATATTTATTAGTTAAAAGGTTAATCAATACAAAACATAGATGATCACAAAAGTACAAGGCAAGGTGCTTAGTGATTCCCCATGATAAAAGCTAAAGATAAGGAGATGAGCCAAACCCTAGTGTGTGATCTTGTTGTATTATGATGGTATGAGATGATAGAGGAATCTTAGTGGGAAAATTGGGGTACAACAGTTGCCCTTATTTAAGTGTCTTCTATCCGGAGATGTGAAGGTTAAACATTTTCGTGTCGACGCGATTGAAGATACTTAAATATAAAATAAACCCTATTTTTGGCCCTAAGATGTAATGCTTATGATTATGAATGAAAATGATCAAATAAAAAATAAAAACGCAAGACCCTATTAGGATGTAGCAAATAAAAACAGGGATCAAAAGAACAACCCGACCAGGAAAATAAATCACTGGTGAACAAGAGACCCGACTCTATTGGGGTAAAGCCCAAAATTGAAAATAAGGCATCATCAACTCAAAGATTTAGGAGAGAAGGTGAATGATAAGAGTGATCGATATACGATTGTGAACTATCCACTCACTGAGGAGATAGAAAAAAAAAGTAACGTCAATCCACCGGGGAAATAAATACTAAGATAATACTGGTAAATACCAATATAAGGGTAAGCTACCAATACTCATAACTGGAAACAAATTAACTTCTTCAGAGTAATGCAAATTTCAACGACGAACTATCTCCCATAATGACGAGACTATCAATCATCGGAAAAAGATCTCAACAACGAGCTACCTTCCATAATGACAAGGCTACCATTCATTGGAGGAACAAATATTAACAATGAACTACCTTCCATAATGACAAGGCTACCAATCATTGGAGTAATAAATCTCAACAACGAACTATCTTCCATAATCACAAGGCTATCATTCATTGGAGTAATAAATCTCAACAATGAACTAACTTCCATGATGACAAGGATACTATTCATTGGAGTAACAAATCTCAACAACGAACTACCTTCTATAATGATAAGGCTACCATTCATTGGAGTAATATATCTCAACAAAGAACTACCTTCCATAATGACAAGGCTACCATTCATTGGAGTAGCAAATCTCAACAACGAACTACCTTCCATAATGACAAGGCTACCATTTATTAGAGTAACAAATATCAACAACCAACTACCTTCCATAATTACAAGGCTACCATTCATTAGAGTAACAAATATCTATAATGAACAACCTTCCATAGTGACAAGGCTACCATTCATTGGAGTAACAAATCTGAATCTTCTCTGGGAACTGTCAGACTTATTGGGGAAGTACAAGTTGCTAAAATAAAGAGACCTTCACTTGCTATTATGAGATGGAATTGCAATAATTACTTCTTGAGGAAAGAAATATGGCTCCCTGGGTAAAGAAATATGGCTCCCTAGGGAAATGCCAATATGTTCCTGTTGAGGAGATAAAATTTTCACGTGCAAAATAAATGCACATTCTCAAATCAGGGCTCAAAGCCCGTAGAAATCAAGATAATAATATTGCTTGAGATAATAGATTCAAACCAGAAATAAAACGGAATGAATCAGTCAACCAAAATAACACCTCATGAGAAATAAACTCAAGAGGAAAACATGTTCTATCCAGACAAAGATCTGAAAGGAAAGTTAAAGAAAAATTCTTCCATGAGGGATAAATCAGTGGGGCAACTGAAAGGATATACACTTTATCCTTAAGATTGACACTTTATTGGAGAGAGGATAACACAACACTGCAAAATAGGGGAATATGTCAACAAAAATATGCAAATGAGCAATGATTTACTAAAACTAAAACATAAAATTAAATGATAAAAAAATTACAATGGGCCAGATATAAAACTAAATAGGGGGTGTGAAAAACTCTGAGCCCAACTCAAGGAGCCTAGGTGTTGCGCTGGATCTAGAAAGGAAGATCCATGAAGACTCATGGTAAGGGTGCTGATATGGAGTGTGGGATCTGACTGTATGATGATCTGATTTTCTTGATGAGGGGGTGCATGGCATGCATGCTGGATGGCTTGTACCATATCTGTAAGAAGATAATATGAAAAATAAAAATGTCTCACACCTAGATCAAACCCGGGATCAGGCGTATGAGAGACTTAAGTGCAAGTGTGTTGCGATTGGGGTGGCTTGTACATCTTGTATGTAAATAAAATAATAAAAATATAATAAAAAACGAAAGCTAATGCCAGGAAAGCAAAACACGGGCGCACAAGTGGACCCCCTTTTATTTGAATCAACCATTCAAAAGGCTCCATTATGCTACGCTATCCCTGCCGGAGTCAACCAAAACTCAAGGATGCTAGAGTCAACCTCCAGTCATATTCTCCGACCATCCCAAAAATCAAACCTACAAAAACACGTTAAGACAAAGGATCCAATGGAATAGTTAGTAGGATCTTAAAAGGCTTGTATCATCCAGATCGAGGCTCAACAAATTTTTGAGCCCTAACAATGACAAAGCGTGATTTCAGTGTTAAACCTCACATGAAGCACGTCAACCCTATTCTTATGATGCATATGAGAAGATCAAACATATTAGAAATGAATAAAAATGCAAGAAATTATTGTTTCAATTTTTACCAACTTTGTCAACCAGAACGATGGATAGATCGCGTTCTGGTGCTCGAGGGATGCAAATATGGACTTGGATAAACACCTTTGATCCTCAGGAGGTGAATACTAGCCTTGGTTTCAAGTGAAAGTAGCTAGAACTTAGGTTATAGATTTTACACTTCTTTTGAATTTTTATGGAATTTTGGAGGTTTGCTTATGCAGTGATTTCGTGTCCTTAGCATCTGGCTTTCTTGCATATATATAGAGATATGGAATGTCTTAATAAACATTGAAAGGAATCAATCCATGAAGGCTCTAATCAAACAAGATCAAACACCTTTAAAAATTTCCAAACTTTCAATATTTATTTCCTTCTTGAGTCCACATGGAATTGGCATGTTTTGTGACAGGCTTGCATGAGTTGTTGGGCCTGCAAGGGATTGAAATCAAAAGGCTCAAGCCTTTATACATGGTTTTCACATTTATTTGATTTTATTTGTATTTAAATTAATATAAATTCAAATAAAAGAAATAAAAATCATAAAAATACGTGAATATTTGGTTTTCACATCCCATGAACTTGTTTGGACATCAAAAGTTAGGCCCACTAGCTCAAAATCTCATGTTTGCTCATTTTGCATTTCATGCATTTCTTCAAAATTTCCCAACTTGTGAAACTCATAATTTTCTCAACTTTCATCTTTTTAAGGTGATATTTGACTTTTTGGAAAGTTCAAGATGTCCTCTACACTTTCTCTTTTGGTCATTTTTGCATTTGGAGACAATATCTTGATGTAATATATGGGCTCATATCTTTCAAATGAAGTATTTTTGGACTTGATTATAAATACCAAGTTGTAGAGAATTGAATTTCCTTCAAAATGGGCTTTGGTTGGGGAAAAGTTGATGAAGCATGTGAAAGTTATGCTTGGTCAAAGTTAAGTTGACTTCTCATAAGGAAACCCTAATTTGGTAATTTTGTACTTTTGATGATTTGAGAGATTTCCTTGAGGAATAATGATCAACCTTTGATAAAATGATGAATATCACTTCAAAATGTTAATGTTGACCAAAAATCTTGAAGTTTGATTGTACGTTAACCATAATTGATTATTTACCCAATATAGTTGATTTTGAATCATCTGAGAAATTGACTGAGCAAACTTATGTAGGACATGAAACTTGACACGAACCTTATTGAAGACCTATAGAGAACCATGGAAATCACTTGAGACCTTTGCAACCCAAATTTCCTTGAGAAACTCAAAACCCTAGTTGTAGACCTTTGGCTTAGGAGGAGCATCTTGACTGATCAACCCTTGAGATTATTGAGTATTTTGAGAAGCCTTGAAAGAATTCCTTGAAGAAAAATGGGAGAGAAAATTTTGGGGTACAATAGGAACCATCATCGGTTTTTGATTTAGAAGAGTATCTTCGACTCGTCGTGTATGAAGGTAAAGCTTGTGAATGCACAGTTGATTTGACTGAGAAACTACCCTGCCCCAGGTTATGTTTAAGGGTTTCAATATACGTGAAAAATAAAACTCCTACTTCTTAGGCTCAAAGGGGTTGACTAGGGGTTAACTTTCTTATATCTTCACTATTTACGAATTGAAGCAATGCTTGTACATCGTCAGCAAGGTCTATTCAAAAGCATACTATATTATGGTATTGCTTTCATCATCCTCCCTCTAAAGGCTTATAGCTTTAACGAGAGTTGAATATCACAAAAAGGAAGTAGGAAGCAAAATTTAAATATAGTGATAACGAATGGATTAATTCAAGACAAACATATGCAATGCATTAAAAGGAAAACAAAGTCTGACATGACAGTAATTGTTTGAATCAACCAAAGAAATTTCAAATAAAAATTCAAATGATATTAAATCTCCAATGGGACATAAATTCATCCATCATAAAGACGCCTTCCTACTCAAACTCGACCCACCTAAAACTGCATATTTCACATTGTCATACCTACCATAAATCAAGTCGGACCACAAGGAAGAATCATCATTTAAAATTCGTCATTTCCACTTACTTAACAAAGCAATATTGAACAAGCCACAATATTTCACCCCTAGACCACCATCCTCCTTTGATAAACAGATAAAATCCCAACTCACCCAAGTAACCTTCTTAGCATATTCACCCATCCCCATAAAAAATATATTTGGAGGCTTGTGATCTAATTAATGATAACTTTGGGGGCCTTATAGAAAGTGAAGAAAAAATAGAGATAAATGTTGGCTAAAAGAAAATTTAAAAGAACCACCATACCTATAATATAAAAAACTTTATGTGGCACACTACCAACCTTCTTTTTAACTTGGAAACAACCGGAGTTCAAGAATATTTTCTTCTAGGATCGATACCTATTGGAATACCAAGAAATATAAATGTTAACGAATTAAAACCATAAGACAAAAAAGAAGCGTCTGCCTGCAAAAAATAAAAATCAAGATTAAGACCAAAGAGTTTACTTCAGGAGAAATTTCGAAGCCCCGATACTAACCCAAAGCCTCTAAGTAAAGCTTCAATGGTTCAAAGGCTCTTCCCATATCCCTCCACATTCAATATAGTATCATACACAAATTGTAACAATTCAAAATGAATATTATCATTGAAATGAAAGCTTTCAAATTCACCCAAAGAAACTTCTTGGTGCACTAAGCCGGCAAAACCTTCTGCCACCAAATGAACAAGAAAAGGGGAAAGAGGATCCCCTAGTCTGAAATCTATAGTCACTTTGAAATCCATTGTGGGGCTCCCATTTACAAGAATAACCATAAAACTATTAATCAACATAGCCTCCATCCACCTGCACCACACTAATACAAAATATACCTTTGGTGACACTATATTACCATGGCCATTTAGTCACCATAGTCATATCTCATTTTGTACCCACATGTTTTTTTATATTTTATTAATAAACTTTTCATCACGGTTCCTAAAAAGAACCAGGTTAAACATTTTCCATTTTTGCAATAAAAATAAGTATGTGTCCCTTAACATTTGTTGATATTTAAAAATTGAAAGCATAACAACTACATTTGTTTCATTTCATTCAGCCATGGTTATATGTTTAATATTTTACTACGGTTGAAGCTTGCAACCTTTGTGAAATTCTTTCCAACAAAATTAAATATAACATGTACTTCATTTTGTTCATAACACAAAAGGATGCCATAGAGAACGAGAGGATATTGATAGCGAAATCTTCACCATCTCCATTCATTTGTGGAAACGAATATCATTTCTGAAAGCGAAATTGATTAGTCACCATTTGTGCTATAGTTTTTATCACCTATTCATAAAAAATCCAAGACAATCATAAAAATTTGTTCTTAGTTAGTAGTTGTTTGAGTCATTTTTATTTAGTTACAGTTTTAAGAGTCTTAGTTTATTTTGGTTATTTTTACGCTTTTTGTGATGTGTTTGTGGAATACAAGTTCACTCAGTCAAAGGACCACAGAGCGGATCAAAGAAGCATAACAAATGAAAGAAACCGAGAAAATAATCAAGACGGCCTATACGTATATCATACGCGTATGACCTGGTGCGTGGCTAGTCCTTATGCGTTCCATACGAGAATCAGCAAATTACAGGAAAACATTTGTTATGCCCGTATGCGTATGATACATGTATGGGTCCCTGTAGGAAAGCTAAACCTGTTATGTCCGTGTATGATGTATGTGAAGGTGAGAGAAACATAAGAAAGGAGGGCTTGAATTTGGTTTTACCTAATTAAATATTTTCTTTGGTGACAAAGAAAGTTAACTTAGAACATAAAAACAAATCCACACAATTATTTATCTCGCTGTAGTGGTATAAATATTGAGACTAATCCATTGGATTGACTTAACTCGCATAGATCAAATAAAAATCATCACCGTGCTTTATTGTTTCCAAAGGAGATGGGAAAAGAGCGAATAAACCCAAAAAGAGAGGGGAGAGAATCTAGATGCGGGGGTTGGTTATGCAAAGGGAAGATATTAACATCCTAAACATCTACGGTACTCCGCATGAACCTCTTTGAAAATCTATGTATTTTGGCTATAAAAAGTGTATACAAAAATAGATGGTGGAGATGAGAAAAGAAGTATTTTTTACAATTTTGCACCCTCCGTGGTTGCGAACCTTTAGTGCCCACGTACCACCTTTCATGTAATATGGGATCAGGGTACTTGTAGATCACCTCAAAAATTTTAAAACACAAGTGTGTTGGTTAATTTTAAGATAAGAGACATCATCGTCATATCCGAGTGGAAAACATACTTACTACCCTCAATTATGAGAAAGGAGAATTTGCATCATCTCAAAGGGGAGGATATAGCTTGGATTTTAAATTAAACAAAGCTTCACTCAACATCTAAGTGGAAAAAATATCACTTTACTACATATCATAGAAGTATAGTAGCTCGCATCTCTACAAGAATAGACAAGAGTCTAATTGTTGTACCCCAAAATTTGCCCTCCCATTTTCACACATGACATACTCCTAGAGGTCCTCAATGGCTCAAGTTGACTAAGGATTGGCCAGACAAATCCTCCTCTTAAGACAATAAGCCTCAAACTAGGGTTTCACTCCTCATCAAGATGTTTGAGTTCCAAGGGTCCCAAATGATCTCCATTGCCCTAATATGTCCTCAAGACCATCCATGCCAAGTTTCATGCCTAGCACAACAAGTTTGCTTAATCAATTGCTAAAATGCCTGAAAATCAAATGTACTAGGTCAAAAGTCAATTATGGCCTAAATGCAGTCAAACTTCAAGATTTTTGGTCAACATCAACATTTTGAAATGATATCCATCATTTGATCAAGGGTTGATCATGATTCCTCAAGAAATGCTCCTAATTCATCAAAAGTCAAAAGTTGCTAAATTAGGGTTTCTATAGGAAAAGTCAACCAAACTTTGACCAGACATAACTTTCTCATATTTTATCAGAAATTTCTCATCCAAGGCTCATTTGGAAGAGAATCCAATTATCTACAATTCATCTTCATCCCTAAAGTTCAATAAATTCACTCATGAAAAGATATAAAATTAGACATTATAGGTCCTTTTCAAAAGTCAACAAAAACACCTTTTGGGTCAAAGCTTCTTACATAAACATGGAAGATCCAATTGAGATGAAACCAAATAAGTTGCTTAGGGGACACCCTAAGCTTTCTAAAAAGTCCAAGAAAACCCTCTTAGGGTCAAAATTGAGAGAGATATGCATTGTCAAAGTTGGTCATTTTTGGAAATTTGCACAAAGTCAACAATGCTCAAAATTGCATTTTTTCCACATGGGCCCATCTTTTTCAAGATTGAATCTTATCCCTAGCATGGTACACGACCCATGGGACCCTCCTTGCCTCATTTATTTATTTACCTAATTTATTTTTATTTTATTCAAATAAAATCATATAAAATTAAATAAAATCAAAATAAATAAAATCAATGGAATGAGATTTGTTTTGTATTGAATTATAGATCATGCAAGTTGTCTATAGCCAAGGAAAAATGTGCAAGATTGAAAACAAGAGGAAATCTCCAAATGTGGAAAGATTTGAATCAAAAGTACTAACCATTACATCTTGTAATTCTTTCCAATTATGATACCCTAGATTGATTCAGTATATATACACAAGCATTGTAAACCCTAACAAGGACGAAGAGGCTGCACATCTGCTTCATACGGCAAGAACAAATTCCAAATTTTGGTCAAGAAAGTGCAGACCTTATATTCCTCTAGAAGCCAATTCAGAGAATTCTAAGGACACAACAACACTCCTGAACATTCATTGAAGACTTTGCAATCATTCCCAAGGCTTGTAGCTTGCAGAATCATGCACAACCTTCATCATGGTTTTCATATGTTCTTGATTTTGATTTTGGTATCATAAACGCATTTTAGCTATATATTCATGTTCTTTGTCATATTTGCAATGATTCTGGTTGGTTTAATTGAAGTTTAAGTGCAAGAATCGTATTCACCATAGCTAGGGTTCCAAAGGTCCCAAATTGGGGACTCCATGTACAGGTTAAATTATGCCCAATTAAGGGTCAATCCGTGCTTAGGAGATCACGAGCAATCAATCCATGGCCTTATCATAGATTTATATTGCTTGTGCTCAATTTTTAAAAATGCAGGGGCTATAGCTACAAAAGTTGTATGTAGGTAAAAGCTTTATGCCTAAAATGACGGTTCTTTGGAGAAGATGACTGGGTGGTAGCCCATCACTGACCAAATTGAATCTGGCGCGCTTTTTTGAAATTTACAGATATTAATCTTGTTTTCCTATATAATATTATTTTGTTGTTATTTGTACAAATAAGCTTGGTAGCGCAGATGGCCAGGGAACAAGCATGCAAAGTCAAGGACCTGGGTTCGATCTTGGAAACCCAATTTTGCATTTTCTAACATTTCTATGCAGGATCTAATGCACCACTAGTTAACGTGTCCATCATGCATCTCAAGATCTGACCATCAGATCCATCTCCATCCCAGATCTAGCGCCTCAAGCATGCAGGCACATGGTGGACCCTCTTGGCACAAACTCATCAGATCCAGCGCTGGTGATGGGCCAACAAGACTGGGTCTTGGCAGAATTCAGCAACACATCCTGCAGTTTTGGCCTACACCCCCCTCAGGCCTAATTTCTAACCTTTTTCTAGTTTTTTTATTTATCATCATTATTTTGTTTAATTATTTTTATTAATCAATTTTTTTTACAAAATCAAAAAATCAAAAATTAAAAAAAATAGTATTTCTTTTTTTCATAAATAAATTAATTTTTGTAAATAAATTAATTTCACTAACTTTAATTTATTTTTCATTAATTAAAATTAATTAGAAAAATTAGGTTAAGTTCAAATCTCTTTCACAAAAAATCCAAAAATATTTTAATGATCAAATTAAGTTTTTTAGGGTTTAAAACTTTTTCCGAGCTTTATTCTCGCGTTGAATCATTTTTGCCGTACAATACTTTTTCAATATTGATGTAATTGCGCCCGGTTTGTAATAGATTAATTAGGATTTTATTTCCGTATTTTACTTTCAGTCAATTATTTATGTATCTTCCCAAAAGCCTTATAATAGCGTAGGATCCCTTTACTTTCTCGCTGTTATATTTTATATGCTTGTATATAGTTATTAGCAACCTAGGCGTGTATGATAAATCAATCAATCTTAGACCACTTAATTGCAAGATAAGATATCTGAGAACAAACACTATAGCACACTTTCACCCTTAGGGTATACCTCACTTGGTTGCCTCTGAAACAATGGTCATGTCCCTCTAACATAGGGATATCTTAGCAAAGATCTGCAATTCAAAGTCGTCATAAAGATCATAGTCCCTTATTGTACCTCGAATTGCCTATGAGAAATGATCTTATGATAACAGTCCCTTTGAAATGCTAAGGTATCTTTACATGTTTCCTTCAATGAACATTACGTCCCTTTCGATAGTCCCTCAATATCCAACGACTAGGGTTACCTACTCACTAATAGTAGGATAAAACTGTCTAAAGGATAGGAGGAAAAGAACAAGCTTTTTTCGAGTAGGTAGATAATTGTTAGGTACTTGCTCAAACAACTTTTTACACCTTCACACTCTTTTCAACTAAAGTTTTCAAAAACACTTTATCACACTCTTGAGGACTGATACAAGGGTTACCATAAAGTGAAACGCTGCACTAAGGCATGGTTATTATCCTTGGCATTATAGAGTTATAGATCTCTCAGACTTAGGATTAGAAGCCTTGATACTTGGGGACCTTAGCAATTTCAAAATGAGCAAGTACCTAAGAGCCCATGGAAAACCATGGATAGAAAGGGTGCTAACACCTTCACTTTCTATAATCTACCCCCCATACTCAGAAACAAATCGAAAAAGGTTTTTTTTGTTATTTTCCCCTTTCCTTTATTGGATAAAATAAAAGACGGTGGCGACTCTTGCTTACCATACATTTGCAAACAAAAATGCAAAACCAGTAGTAACAAAAAAACAGTCAGTTCTACCACCGTATTATACTAATCTTTTGAGAAAAATGATTTAAAGTAAAAAGTCAAAGTGGCAAAATGGTTTGAATGAGGTTAATGACTTTCAGTCTTTCCAAAAGATTTCAAAGTATGGTTAAATTGATTAAAGCTTGATTAAGAAAAGAATTTTGAAAATGCATTGACCTAAGTCCAAGTTTATTATGAAGGCAATTCAAATTAGAAAACAAGAAGAGTTTTGAAAATGAGCGAGAAGATTTTTGAAATTAAAGAAGATATGAGGAGATGAAGGGACTATCCTAAAGCATAAGGTAAAAGCAAAGGAACAGAAAGATCTACCCAACAAGAAGCTAACACTTGACATATGAAGTCAATATAGAATTCCCATCCTTTGGATTGAAACCAAGCAAGCAAAAATACTAAACCTCTGAGAAATACCAAGCTTCAGATGAATTAAATCTTCACAAAAATTGGGCAGAGTAATGACTGTATACAAAGGAACTCTTAATCAGAGACAAAGCATATAATCATAATAACCTGTACACAAAGAAAATCAACCCAGTGTCTTGGGGTAAACTCCAAGAACTTCAGACAAAATAATAACATAGCAACAAGGTCCCCAAGTATCAAGGCTTCTAATCCTAAGTCTGAGAGATCTATAACTCTATAATGCCAAGGATAATAACCATGTAGTCCAAGTTACCTTAAAAAAATTTATTGTTCAAGTTGATTATTAAGTGTCTTTAAAAGAAAAGAAAAGCTCAAATGAGCAAAGATAAAATGGCATAAAGATAAATGCTCAAGTGATAAAAATAAAAATAGTATGGAATGTAAATTCTAAAATAAATGGTTCATAAAAGTAAAGGCACAAAAATAAAGGCATAAAGTAAAGTTAATTGTTAGTGAATTAGAAGTTAGAAGTCAAGTAAAAAAGGTTAGTTGAATGACCATATTGAAGGTTGCATTTGAAAATTCATTAGAAGATTGATAAAATCAAAACTTCTCAACGTCAAGTTTCATTTGCCTTTTGTCATGTATATCATTCATTTCGAGTGCTCAAAACAACCAAATATGATCAACGATGTTCAACTAATTCACTCAAACCAAATTTTATGAAGTTAATTAGAGGATTCATAGAATCAAAGCCTCCTAACAATGAACTTCAAACTTATTGGATCAAAGGTTTCAAATTAAACATACTTGGGCTTGCAAACATAGGTTTGCGCCATGAATGATCATTTTTCCAATCGAGACAAATTTAGCGCTATGTTAAGTAATCGTAAGTGGACTTATGTAGAAGTCACACCTATTTTGAGGCTGATCAATAGCAATCTATGTACTAACGTGTTAGAGAAATGACATATAGATCATCCTCTTCTCTGTTGTGCTACATGTTGTTAGAGGATGATCTATATATCATCACTCCAAACATATGGCACATAGATTTCTATTGACCGACCTCAAAATAGTTGTGACATCTATATAAGTCCACTTACGATTTCTTAACATAGCGCTAAATTTTTTCCTAATTCGAGAAATGATAATTTGTGACCTAAACCTATGTTTGCAAGCCTAAATATGTTTAATTTGAAACCTTTGATCCAATAACCTTTAGGTCCTTTGTTAGGAGGCGTTGGTATTATCAATCCTCTAATGAATCTTCATAAATTTTGGAACTAAGTGAATCATTTAAACATCGTTGATCATTTGTTGTTGCCTTGAGATTTTAAAATGAATGATATACTTGACAAAAAGCAAATGAAACTTGTTATTGAGAGGATTTGATTTTATCAATCTTCTAATGAGTTTTCAAATGCAAGTTTAAAGATGGTCATTCAACTAACCTCTAATTTCTAACTCATTAACAATTGACTTTTATTTTTATGATTTTACTTTATGATCTTACTTTAAGAACAATTTATATTTCATTCTATTTTCATCATTTCTCCCTTGAGAATTTATCTTTATGTAATTTTGTTTTGCTCACTTGAGCTTTTCATTTTCTTTTTGAAGATACCTAATAATCAACTTGAGCAATAAAAAACTTTAAGGTTACTTGGACTATTTGGTTACTATCCTTGTGTTGTACCCCAAAATTTACACTCCCTTTTCCCAAGACATTCCTCACAAAGGATCTCCAATGCTCAATGATTCTCAAGAATTGATCAGACAAAATCACCTCTGAAAAACTGTGACCGCAAATTAGGGTTTTGACTGAAGTTGATTGATCACTGACTTTTGACCTAATACACAATCTATTGGTTTGAAACATAGTTTTAAGGACGCAAACACGACATGTTGACATAATTTCATGGCTCAAATCATTCCTCAGGATCAAAGGTTTGATAGTTAAAATTGGGGTCAATTGACAAAAAGTCAACAGATACACAAAAAGTCAAACTTTGATTTTTTGGTCAACATTATATTCCAAAGATAAAAATTCATCAAGAAATTTAAAAATATTAAACTTGATCATCAAGAATCAAGAAAGTCAAGAAATTCCATAAAAAGTCAAGATTTTCAATACTTAGAAAATTTCTAAGTGTCTTTAACCTTGATAACTCCACTACTTCATGACAAATTTTCACCAAGATGCAACAGGACTCAATGAAAACTTTTAACATGAAAGTTGTAGATCTTGACAAATTCTACAACTTTATATTAGATGGTGGATGTCCAAAAAACGCTTATATTTGAATATATAGGCTCATGAAGTCATGACATTTTCATCCAACACTTAGAGAAATTCTCAACAAGTTTTGGTCAATTTTTATGTCAACTTCTTGGCCAATTTTCACCTAGTTCCAATCTGATTTAACAAAAGTAGAAAACATGAAGGTTGTAGAGGATTTTTCAACCTTTCCAAAATATCCAAGATCATGAATTTATCATACTTGAGCTAGGAGATTCAAAGGAATGAAGTTGGACATCCATTCTTAAATTACAAGACATTTTATTGAAAAACACATAATCCAATATATATGCTATGCTGCATAATCTTGTGTTGTAGGCCTTCTAACTTGAAAATCTCACCATAATTTAATGCTTACACCTACTCTTGAGCTATTACCCAAGTGTTTGAGCCATTGTCCAAAAGAACTTTTCATTTATGGCATAAAGGCACTATTGCCATTCTTGAAAAGCATGGCCTTAACCACAATGTCAACTCCTTGAGCCTCTCAATGGTTTCTTCTACACATACCCAATACCAAAGCAAGAAGAAACCATCTACAACCTACAAATCACTCCTAAAATACAGACCAGGCCCCATTGGAACTATGCAAAGTCATGAATTCTCATGTACAATCCAACAAAACCATAACATGTTGTTTTGCAAATCAGATTACTTTAACCTCCCAAACATCTTTCCTATAAATAGAGAGATCAATTGTAAGAGAAAGAGGTCATAGATAAAGGAGAGAAAGAGAAATCAAGCATTCTAAATCCCTTTACTCTCAAAAAATTAGGATTATTCATAAAGCCCATATTTGAGCTGTGAAGTCCAAATCTTTGAATCTCTCATACCTTGCAAGTTTTTCCCAAACAAACCATCCAAATACTTCATACACATCATATAGAACTTTTGTAACATCACTATCACCATTTTACAAACTCAAAAATAGCCACCTGCAACTTGACTTCTCCAAGACAATACAACAACTCTAAATCAAAGCACGAATTTCAATTTCAAGGTAAGTTTTTTTGACTTTGAAATCTTCATACAAGCATCATTAGTGGTTCCTTTGTGAAGATAAAATGTAGATATCATTTCCATGAAGCTAACCATATGCTTAATTTTAATTTTCATTTACCATGTGTTGAGAATTGACTTATATATGTAACAGAAAAATGTTAGAGGTAAAATTGCAGTATGAGTCAATACATATCTCATATGAGTCGACTCATTTTAGTTATAAAATAGGGGATGAGCCGATACAATGGATTATGTATCAATAAATATTTTTATCAAGACATATTACAGAGAGACAAAATGTATATGAGTCGATGCAAAACATGAATGAGTCGATGCAAAACAGAAATGAGTCGATGCAAACTATTACGTATCAATATAAACTGAGTTGGTTTTAATTTCCAGGAGCAAGAAGTGATGTGTATTGATGTATAACTGCATGTGTCAATGCATAAATTTTTTTAAAACACTGATTAGTCGATGAAAACCATTATGTATCAATACATACTGAGTTGGTTTTGATTTCCAGGAGCAAGAAGTGATATGTATTGATGCATAAGTGCATGTGTCGATGCATAATGTTTTTTTAAAACAATTTTCCTTCCTTTTTACATTATATTTATATTTTTAGATATTGTTATTCATTATTCAACATGTTTATAATAATAATTAGGTTTTAATTGCTTTCATCCCCCATTTGTGATTTGTATCCCCATCCCAAAAAAAGATGTAATAACGTAGAATTTTAAATTTCATCAATTTATCGCTTTCAATATTATTTCTAGTAATTAGGGTTTGTATGGCAAGACTTAAAATCAATAAGTAGACAACCCTAATTCAAGACAGAAATGCATTAAATCAATACACTTTGCACACTTGCACCTCTAGGTTTAACCCACACATGTTGCCTCAAATAAAACATTCACGTCCCTCGAAAGTGGAATATTTTAGAAATGACCCTCGAATACAAGATCGTAGTGCCTCGATGACCCTTCAAATGTTTCCTTCGGTAAAAGATCTTAGACCCTTAAGATAAATTGCTTGGGTATCCTACAATAATGCCTTCTATGATTGTACGATGACCTGCGCCTGTCCCTCCATATCCAATGATAAGGCTTCTTATCAATCAATGGTAAGATAGCAATATCTAAAGGAGGAGGAAAAGAACTAAAACTTTTTTAGTAGGTAGAATGTTCATATTTGCTTGCTCACAACCATTTTCAAAACACCTTTCAAATACACCAACACTTTCCATGAAATATTTTTAAAATTCAACACTTTGTATACATTCTTATAGAGACGAGAATCACTATAAAGTTTGCCTAAACAAATGCACGTTTCAAAATTACTTTCAAACAAACCACAAACACATTTCACAAAGAATTTCAAAAGTGAGCTAGAAAATAAGAGCCCGTAGATAACTATCGATGAAAAGGGTGCTAACACCTTCCCTTTTCATTACCTACCCCCCGAACTCAAGAAAATTCTCAAAAGGTCTTTCCTGTTCTTTTCACCCTTTCCTTTATTGGATAAAAGAAAATTCGGTGGCGACTCTTTCTATCTACAACAATTGCGATAAAACATAAAACACCCAAGTCAGTTCTCCCACTGTATTACAGAACTGGCGACTCTGCTGGGGAGAACTTAAAAGTGGGGTTACCTTAGAGACTAGATCACCTTTAAATTCTTTCATGGTTTGACTTGATGTTTTACATTATGGGTTATGTTTGGGTTTTGTATAGATCATCTACCCGGATCTAGGAACATAATTAGGTAAGTAGAAATAGATCGTGGGGATTGTGTGGGGTATACCGACATGGTTGAAGCAATAGCTACGTTAGTGTGACACATTTGTTGGTACCAATATCCCTTGTGTTGATTCGAGGAGAATACAAGGTCGATGTGTGGTGTCATGAAGCACTAACTGACCGTAGAACCTTTAATTTAACAACTTGGCCATTAGGAAGTAGTGAGATAGCCTAATTTGGTGCAGTATGAAGTTGGTTGATACTCAATGATACGCTCATTGAGATCATACTTTCGGGATATTTTGGTCGCCAAAACAGAGGCTTGCGCTGAAACAATGCCTGATGAAGAAAGATCAATGATATTGAGATTCCCTATAACCCGTTTACTTTCTAGGACAGGTTGAAACAACTAAACTTCAAGAGGGTAATTACCTATAAACCCCATGCAAGCCTGAACCTAAGGATACTTGTGTGACTTGTTTGAATTATGATCTGACAACTTGAACTCTTTGCAGGGTTTGTTTGTATTCAATATCTAACCAAAATTGAATTTCTTGCAGGGGTTGTTTGTAGTCATTACCTTACACTTTTGCTTGGTGCATATCATACACATCATGACATCATGCCATATAATTTTCAATAACCATTTCAAGGGTCTCAAGGGCCTGTGATACAGGGCTGTACTGAACCAGATGTCTATCAAGGGACAAGAGGATTTATTTTCCTCTAACCAAATTCTGTCAAAAACTAAAGCACGATAACTTGAGTCAAGGGCTATGACCCTCTTGACATGGTGAGCTTGATTCTCGTAGAAGTACATTCAAAAATACGGATTTCTTCAATCAAAACTGTAATCAAAGTTCAACTTCTGACATTTTCATATGTTTACCCCACGAGATCCTTGAAAACATTGCATCTGCTTAACATGCATCATACCATAAACAGCTTTCCCAAAACAGGTTTCCTCATCTCTTTACTGTTTATTTCAGTATAAGATGGCTCTAGAACAAACCGTCAAGGACCTACAGGCTCAACACGATCAGTTCCAAGAGACTCTCCTCAACTTGGCTAAGGGATAACAAGAAATGACGACACTCCTTGTCACCAAGAAGAAGACTAAGAAGTGGGTTGTCATCCTTAACATGGGAAGAAGGTTCAAGGGGCCTGCCCGACTAGCTCAAATAGAAGATACTTCTTCTAAGGAAGAAGACAATTAAGAAGAGAAAGCTAGAAGCGCTAGAGCTAGGGGTGGAAATAACCAAGCTATTGAGGATGAAGACTATTCTAAGGACCAGTATCCACCAGCGGATGAAAAATACAAACAACTTGAAGACCGACTTAAGGCTGTGGAAATCAAAGCAGTACCTAGTCTAGACTTTGGAGATTTATGGTTGGTCCCTGGGGTGGTTATTCCGCACAAATTCAAGGTCCCTTCCTTCGCCAAGTATGACGAGGTCTCTTGTCCTAAGATGCATCTGAGATCTTATGTCCGCAAGATTCAGCCACACACCAGTGATAAGAAGTTATGGGTTCACTTTTTCCAAGAAAGCTTATCTAGAACGCAGTTGGAGTGGTTCTATCAACTTGAGAGGATTAATATCCACACCTGGGAAGATCTAGTTGCTACTTTCTACAAGCAGTATCAATACAATGCTGAATTTGCACCAACTCGTGTGCAGTTGCAGAATATGACTGTGGGCTCAAACGAAGGCTTTAAAGGCTATGCCCAAAAATGGAGGGACCTAGCTGGAAGGGTTAAAACTCCTGTGTCGGACAGGGAGCTGGTTGATATCTTTATGATAAATTTGACAAGAACTTTCTTCAATCACCTAATCGGAAGCTCTTCGACCGGGTTCACCAAGATGAGTCTAACTGGGGAGCAAGTTGAAAACGGAATCAGAAGCAGAAAGATCCAAGTGGCTGCATTTTATGATACTCAGAAGAAGCCATACAATGGGAAGAATGAGTCTAATGCTGTGTACAACCAGAAGGGTCGTAACAAGAGTAACCACGATCAATCTGTGGGGGAAGCCCTGATCTCTAATCCTGCAAGGGTGCGACAACAACAACGGGGAAATCAGCAAAAGCAATACGAGCCCAAGAGTCAGTTTACAAAAATCAACATACCACTGTCTCAGACATTGCAACATATGTTGAGGATGAATCTGATTACATTGATAGGACCTCATCCAAATCCCAAAACTTCTTCTCCTAACTACAATCCCGATGCAAGATGTGCCTATCATTTCGGCAGTCATGGGCATGATACTAACGACTGTTGGGCGTTGAAATACAAGATTCAAAATATGATTGACGTCGAGGAGATTGAATTCGGCCCTCCTGAGACTCCTAACATGATCACTGCTCCCATGCTAAATCATTGAGAGCGCCCAGTTCATTTTGAATTTTCATTTGTAATTTCTTTTGTTTGTTAGAACACTTATCTATTATGTCAAACTTTGTTTTCATCAATGCATTGCATATGTTTGTCTTGAATTAATCCATTCATTTTTCACTATATTTAAATTGTGCTTTTTACTCCCTTTTGTGATATACAACTCTCGTTAAAAGTTGTAAGCCTATAGTGGGAGGATGACGAAAACAATATTCTAATCCGTCCAATGTGCTTTTGAACATACCTTGCTGACGATGTACAAGCGTTGTTTCAAACCCTAAATAGTGGAGTTATAAGGAAGATAATCATTAGGCAACCCATTTTTAAGCCTAAGAAGTAGGAGTTTTCTTTTCGCACAAATTAAAACCTTTAATCATAACCTAGGGCAGGGAAGTTTCTCAGTTAATTCAAATGTGCATTCAGTCGCAAGATTTCACTTCATACACAAACATTCTCCTGAATAAAAAAAGACGGTGATGGTTCCCTGTAAAATAAGAAGTCATTATCTCTCAAGAGAAAAACCCACTAAGTCAAAACCTATGAAGGAGACTTAATAAGAACTAGGGTATCTCGATGACTATAGTCTCAAAGCTAAAACCGTCAGGCAAAAATTAGGGACAATAAAAAAAGAAAAGAGGTCGTTACAAATCCTCTACAACATAAAAATGTTGCAAAATTGATTTCCCTCTCAAATAACTTTTGGTGACCAAACCATCACCTAAACAAATGCATTCCAGACTCAATTGGAATCCAAACATGCAATTAACTGAGTATAGGACTGAAGAAAATCATGAAGAACGGGTCGGGTACAAATAAAATTTGAGCCTTATCCTTTGTTTCTTAAACCGTAAACCATGCCACGCTACAAACCTTTAAAAGTCCTAATTGAAGCATGGGTTAGTTCGAAAGCATACTGTTATAAAAGGTATCCTGACTCCTGTATGGCTTGCTGTAAATCCTGAGTTGAATTCATATTCTTACAAAATTCTTTGATTTGCTAAAAAAGCATTTTCAAAAACTTCAAGACAAACATAAACTTTGAATTGTTTGAATACCGTTGTTTGCGTACGGCCAATTGATTGACAACAGACAAACTCGCACGACGAATATCCAATGAACGGAAATTCTCTCAAGAAACAGAATCACTTCAAATGGAAGACACTTCCAATGAAAAATCTCCCATAATCAAGGGGCATAACATGTTATTGTCCAACTCATTAGTGGCAGTCAAGTCAAGATTCCAAGAAATCTCTCATAAAGTCTTGAATAGCCAGGGGCAGGTCTCCATCATAATCACTTACGACATTAAACATGAATTCCAGTAAAGGGTCATGTACGACCAAGCAAACATTTTATGGAAGTACTACTTACTACTATGAACAGTGACAAATCCCCACAAAGTCCCTTTCATAAGGTGAATCCCAGTGTAGTCGCCAGAGCCACCTCTATAAGGTTATCCCCACGGAATAATCTTCATGGATAAGGGTACAATCCCTTACAAGGCTATCCCCGAAAAGCGCATAAGCGTCTTCAAACAAAAGTGGGGTATCATGCAGCCGTTGACATAGTCGAACTCACCAGCAGATAGATGAGTTTGATCATCTCCCAATGAACACACACATCATGCCAATTCCCAAACAGATGGAAATTTCCGACATTTTATCATCTTCTAAATACAATATAGATACAATCTAAATACAGATTTATTATGACATTCATTCCAGACTCTCCTGCAGATACAGTTCAGATACGATCCAGATATGGATGTCATTCTAATACTCATTAAATACATCCTTAGAAACAATCAAGGCTTGGATTTATTCTGACATTCCCCAGTAAGATCGTCAGGATACTTTCCTCAACAAGGTTTATTTCCCTATCAGATTACAATCTCTCCAACTTGAGTCTTTTCCTCAGACTACTACACATCACTGGTCGAACTCCTCTTCTCCAGTAGAGTTGGTACGCTCCCCAGAGAGTTGCTGCAAAGCCTGGAAACCGACCGTATACCAGTTAACTTTACTCTCTCCAGACATATCAGAAGTTTAATCATGTCTTATATCCCCAATCAGGGTATATGAGAATTAAATTCCCCAGTAGAGCAACGAACGGCTAAGATTCCTGAACTCTACTCCCCAAAGTAGAAATCAACATCCCCTGTGGAGTTTCCTCAAAGAAAACAGGAATCCCACACAGAAGTATTCAAGACAAAATTGAAGATACACATACTCTTCATCCACAACAGTAGTCAGGAATTAATTTTCCAAGACAAAGATACACTTCAACAACATTTTACATTTCATACATCATAGAATATGCATACAAAGCGCATATAGCACAACCTCATTTTTTAGAATACCATTACGCAATGCGTTTCATACATCATGACATTGCACATAGAAAACTTTTTACTTTTTCAAGAAAGATCCATCAACAAATAATTATCATCAACAATTTTCAACAGGTCCAAGATTAGTTCCTGAAACAAGAGAGAGCAACTATCAACACGACCAAATGAAGCAATCTCACACAGGTTCCTTCTCATACACGACCAAACGAAGCAATCTTACATGGGTTCCTTGTCATACATGACCAGACAAAGAAATCTTACACGAATTCCTTCTCATATATTTCCAGATGCAATTTCACACGGACTCATTTAGAAGCAGCCCTACACAGGCTCATTCTCATTAATTTCCAGATGAAGTTTCACATGGACTCACCCCGAAGCAGCCCTACACAGGCTCCTTCTCATGAGTTTCCAGATGCAGTTTCACACAGACTCATCCTAAAGCAGTCTTACACGGGTTCCTTCTCATACATGACCAGATCAAGAAATATTACACAGATTCCTTCTCATATATTTCCAGATGTAGCTTCACACAGACTCATCCCGAAGTTTCCCTACACAGGCTCCTTCTCATGAATTTCAAGATGCAGTTTCACACAGACTCACCCTAAAACAGCCCTACGCAAGCTCCTTCTCATGAATTTCCAGATGCAGTTTCACACAGAATCATCCTGAAGCAGTCTTACACGAGTTCCTTCAAATACACGACCAGACAAAGCAATCTTACATGGATTCCTTCTTATATATTTCCATATGCAGTTTCACACGGACTCATCCAGAAGCAGCCCTACACCGGCTCCTTCTCCTGAATTTCTAGATGTAGTTTCACATGGACTCACCCCGAAGCAGCCCTACACAGGCTCCTTCTCATGAATTTCTAGATGCAGTTTCACACGGTCTCATCCCGAAACAGCCCTACACAAGCTCCTTCTCATGAATTTCTAGATGCAGTTTCACACAAACTCACCCCGAAACAACCCTACACAGGCTCCTTCTCATACACGACCAGATGAAGCAATCTTACATGGATTTCTTCTCATATATTTCCAAATGCAGTTTCACACTGACTCATCCCGAAACATCCCTACACATGCTCCTTCTCATGAATTTTCAGATGCAGTTTCACACGGACTCATCCTGAAGCAGCTCTACCCAGGCTCTTTCTAATATATTTCCATATGTAGTTTCACACGGACTCATCCTGAAGCATCCCTTCACAGGATCCTCCTCATTTACTTCCAGAAGCAGCTTCACACGGGCTCATCCTGAAGTAATCTTACACGGGTTCCTTCTAATGTATTTCCAAATGCAGCTTCACACGGGATCATCCTAAAGCAATTTTACATGGGTCCCTTCTAATTTATTTCCAAATGCAGCTTCACACGAGCTTATCCTGAAGCAATCTTACATGAGTTCCTTCTAATGTATTTCCAAATACAACTTCACACGGGCTCATCCTGAAGCAATCCAGCATGGGTTCCTTCTAATACATTTCTGAACAGGGCTTAACACGAGTTTATTCCAGCATATCATTCAGATTCAATCAACCAAAGATTTATGCTAATACTTCTCTAGTAGACACTTTCTCTCATTCAGTTAAATCGAACTTAAGATTTATTCTGATTCTTACCCAGTCAAAGACAAATAAAGACAACTGTTGTTTCATTATAAATCAACCAAAGATTTATTCTGATGCTTCTTCCAATCTTTATCAACAGTCACCTTGGATGGCATCTATAAGGCCATCTCCGACAACTTTTCATCACCTCTCCAAATGGAATATGTTAAGCCCATTTCCGACGCAATCAACTAACACATTACTTTGTGCATTAGTGAGTGAAATTTTTTGGGCACTCTAGTGCTCAATCATCTTTCACCCTTAAGTCACGAATGGCTGACCCGCCAATATCACTCTTAAGGTTTAAGAAGATTCAATAGAGGTAGCTGTTGTACCCCAAATTTTGTCATCTCTTTTCCTAAGAGTTATATTGGGGTTCTTGGGAGCTTCCTTTAGGGTCACCAGGTTCGACTTTAAAAGATGCGACAGAACTTGAGACAAGGTCATGTTGATTCAGGTGAATCGTCTCATGGGCGCCTCTGGCCTGCGTTGATAATTTCTTTGTTGATTTAGTGTAGGATTAGAAATCATAACAGCCCCTACCATCGGGCGACGTTCAGTTTTGTTTTGATTCCTATGGTCATATGCAACACTGACCTCTTTCTTTCTGGTAAAGGGTTTTTTCATTGTGCTCGAGGATGCATCTCTTTGAATTTTGCAACTTTTTATACCCTCTTCTACCTGTTCACTAGTCATGATTAATTCGGTAAATCCAACCGAGGAGCTTCTGATTAAATGGTTGAAGAATGGACCAGATAGCGTGCCTAAGAACATATCCACCAATTCTCTGTCAGATAGAGGGGGTTGGACTCTTCCCGCGAGATTCTGCCATTTTTGAGAATAGGTTTTGAAACCTTCACCTATACCCATAGATATGGATTGCAATTGTGTTCGAGTTGGAGCTAAGTCAGCATTATACTGGTATTGTTTGTAAAAGGCGACAGCCAAATCTTCCCAATTGTGAATATTGGCCCCTTCCTACTGATAGAACCAATCCATCTGTGTCCTTGACAAGCTTTCTTGGAAGAAATGTACCCTTAGGTTCCTATCCACTGTATGAGTTTGGATTTTCCTGACGTATGACCTCAAATGCAGCTTCAGACAAGAGACACCGTCATATTTAGCGAAAGTGGGGACCTTGAATTTCTATGGTATGAAAACCCCTGAGATAAGTCCTAGATCTTCAAAATCCAACCCGGGTACCCTCTGGATCTCCATAGCATTGAGGCGATCTTCCAACTGTTTGTATTTATCGTCATCTGGAGGATACTGCTCCTCAGAGTAATCAAGCTCTTTGTCTTCTTCAGACTCTAGATGGTCACCCACTTCCTTGTTTTTCCCTTCTTGATTATCCCCTTCACCCGATGATGTTGCGAAGTCTAGAGTTCGTCTGGCCGGTCCTTTAAACCTTCTTCCAAGATTCAAAACACCGGTTGTTTTCTTCGCTTTCTTCTTCTTTTCTTTGATCCGTAAAGTTTTCAAATCCTCTTGTCCTTTTTCCAAATTCAAGAACATTTGTTAAAACTGAGCATTCTGCGCCTGAAGATCTTTTACTGTCTATTCAATATCCATCTCTCTGAAATAAACAGTAGAAAGATAAGGAGCCCTATTGTAAGAAACTTATTTTTGTTATGATGAATGAAAATTCATATGCAAATGATTTCAAGGAAATTAGAGATTTAAATTTGTTTTAGACAAAAAGGAAACACACGTTATATTAATAAATCCAAGTTTGAGTACATCATGCCTCTTTGGGCTTACAATGAAAGAAATAAGATTAAAAAAACTCCTAAGACAAAAAGGTTGAACGCATCCTCTTTGGCGCGATGTAGGCGTTCCGACTCCTCTCTTCATGAAGTTTATTGGTGAGTTCCAGAACCTTCTTCTCACTGGCGTAGAATAGGGCCTCAAAAGTGTCTCGTTCTTCCTTTAGCTGAACCCAATCTCTTTGCCAGTCTTCGAAAGAGGTAGACATGTTGGGATGAAGGATAGTGTACGGGACATCTTCTTCAACAACAGGCTCTATGATAACAGGGAGGATAGAAGGGTAAGGCATTACGAGACTCTGAGCACGAGCTCACACCCACCTAAGGTAAGGTTCAAGGGTAATGGAATTTTTGTGTCCCAATGTCCTACTATCCACCTTGTTTACCATCCTCCAAGCTTGTATAAACCTCTGAAGATAGCCTTGATCATCTCTTTCGTAGTCGAACACCAAACCTTGGATGAGAATCTCATGAGGACAATCTCTTCGGGCATACCGAAACTGTCGCAAAGCTAAGCAAGGGTTGTAAGTGATACCTCCCCTAATGCCAAGTAGAGGGAATTAGGGAATTCCCCATAATGATCAATGATAGAAGTATCTTCCAAGGATCTCGAACACCAATGAATATTAGAGTGGGTGAGGGACATCATCCTTTGAGACCATGTCAATCTTTGCTCGTTCTTCAATGTTGATCCAGGTAGGTGTGAAGTGTACCACTTCACGAGTAGGGGAATACAACACAAGAGAGTACCTCTTTTCTCCATGGTGCGGGTATGGAAGCAATGTAAGATGTCTCCCAGCAAGGTCGATATAGGATTGTGAGAGAGAAAGACTTTGATGGCATTTACATCTATGAATTGGTCTGAGTTGGGGAATAGAACCAAACCATAGATGAGAAGGGACAGGATGTCTTCAAAGGCTTTAAAATCCATATCTTCCCAAAATGAGCGAGCCTTTTCCAATAGGAACTTGGCTAGGAACCCTTTGACTCCGCTTCTTGTCTCCCAATTTGCTATAATGTCGGTTCTCTTCAGATGCAAAGCTTCGGCGATGACTTCAGGTTTTAGAATCCCTTCTAGACTGGTGAACGGTATCTGATCAAGCACGATCACTCCTAATAGTAGAGAGAACTCTTCCAGTGTAGGCACTAACTGATAGTCGGGGAAAGTGAAGCAATGATGCATGGGATCAAATAATTGGAAGAGCACGCACATCATCTCTTCTTGGGAATTGGAGGTAGCCAAATTGAGGAGTCTACCATACTTCTTGGTGAAGGGAGAGTCTTCAGGTACCCATGACGCTAACTCTTGGAGTTGAGGATGTGCTTTCACAAAGTTGATTCTAATGGTATTTCTTCGGACAGATTTCATGGCCTACAAAACAAAGCAAAGATAAATTCTTAAACCCTTGAAATGGTTAGCGAGAATGCTTATGATGTTATGATGTTTATGATGTTATGTACAAGTAAGCAAGTTGTTATGTACACTCAAAGCAGACAAGTCCTTAGTTTTAGGCTTGCATGGGGTTTGTAGGTAAGTACCCTCTTGAAGTTTAGTTGGCTCAACCTGTCCTAGTAATAGTAACCGGGTTCTAAAGGATCTCAATATCACCGACCTTTCTTTTAGGTATTGTCTCAGCACAATCAATCTTTTCTTGCGGTCGAGATATCCCAAAAGTCCAATCTCAATGAGTGTAGTATCGAGTATCAACTAATTTTCAACTTTCCATCGAAATGGATTATATCACTATGTCCTAATGGCCATGTTGTTCAATTAAGGTTCTAAGGTCAGTTAGTGCTTTATGATGCTGCTCAGCGGCCTCGTATTCTCCTCGATTCAACACAAAGGATACCAGTACCAATAAATGTGTCACACTAACGTAACCATTGTTTCAACCATATCGATCTATGCTGTACAATTTCTACAATCTATTACTACTTACCTAAAAATGTGCCTCTGATCCGGGTAGAGGATCAAAACAAGCCCAAACAAGGAACCAATAAAGTAAAGAAAACAAGTCAAACAATGAAAAGCAATTAAGGGTGATCTAGAGCTAAGGTAACCCCACTTTTAAGATTCTATCCCCAGCAAAGTCACCAGTTCTGTAATACGGTGGGATAACTGACTTGGGATGTTTGTGTTTGATCGCAATTATCCAGATAGCAAGAGTCGTCACCGAATTTTCTTTTATCCAATAAGGAAAGGCTGAAAAGAACAGGAAAGACCTTTCGAGATATTTTCTTGCGTTTGGGGGGTAGGTTATGAAAAGGGAAGTTATTAGCACACTTTTCATCCGTAGTTATCTATGAGCTCTTAGTTTCTTGCTATATCACTTGATTTTTGTTTGAAAATGTGTTTCTGATATGGGTTTTGAAAGTATTTTGAAAAGGAATGTCTTTGTAATGGTTCTCGTCTCTATAAGAACGCGTACAAAGTGTTTTCTTTTGAAAAATGTTTCAAAGTGAAGTTGTGGGCTCCATATGCTGAAGAGTCATGTTCTGACCGAAGAACATTGCTTCCATATGTTCAGATTGAAGAGTCATATTTTAAACCGTCTTTACATATTCTGATTGCATTCGCCTGGAGGCTGGCCCAGAAGTTCTGAAGTATCATATTCTCCTAACACTTAGAAATTTTTTCTAAATATTTAGAAATTTGATTTTTTCAAGGTAATTTCTGATTTTAGATTTCTTGATGAACCAACTTCTTGTCTTGACGGAATATGATTGTTGGAACTTGATTTTGCTCAAAAAAGTCAGAGTTTGACTTTTCAGTGTGTTTTTGACCATTTTGCCCTTGTGAATGACTTTCTTGGAAAATTGTAATCCAAGGCTTGAAACTTGATGGAAGCAAACCTGAGGGTCCTGGATGATCCTTTGAGAAATGAGAGGGAAAATTTCGGGGTACAACACTTACTCATAACCATTTTCAAAACACCTTTCAAATACACCAACACTTTCCATGAAATGATTTCTAAAGTTAACACTTTGTCTAATTCTTTTAGAGACAAGAATCATTACAAAGTTCTCCTAAACGAAGGCACTTTTCAAAATTACTTTAAAACAAACCACAAACACATTTCACAAAGAATTTCAAAAGTGAGATAGCAACTAAGAGCCCGTAGATAACTACGGATGAAAAGGGTGCTAACACCTTCCCTTTTTTTAACCTACCCCCCGAACTCAAGAAAATTCTCAAAAGGTTTTTCCTGTTCTTTTCTCCATTTCTTTTATTGGATAAAATAAAAGTCCGTGGCGACCCTTGCTATCCGCAAAAATTGTGATAAAACGCAAAACAACCAAGTCAATTCTCCCACCGTATTACACCTTGGCATGATGGAGTTATGGACTTATTGGACTTTGGATTAGAGACCTTAACTTACCATGAGACCTTGTGAATTATATTGTTATTTTGTCTGGAGTTCTTGGGGTTTACCCCGAGACATTGGGTTGTTTGTTTCTTTGCTTGCAAGTTATTTTGATTATATGCTTTGTCTGTAATCTGGAATTCATCTGTATACAACTATTACTCTACCCAATTTTTATGAAGACTTAATGCCTTTGAAGCTTAGTTTTCTTAAGAGGTTTATCATCTTTGCTTGTTTGGTTTCAATCCAAAGGACGTGAACTCTACATTGACTCATTATGTCAAATGTTGGCTTCTTGTTGGTTAGATGATTCTTTTCCCTAGCCTTTACCTTATACTTTAGTATAGTCCCTTCATCTCCTCCCATCTTCTTTAATTTAAAAAAATCTTCTCCCTCCTTTTAAAAACTCTTCTTGTTTTTAAACTTGACTTGCTTTCACAATAAATTTGGACTTAGGTCCATGCATTTCAAAAATATTTTCTTTAATCATATTTTAAACAACTTAACAATACCTTGACATTTTTTGTGAGAAGACTAAAAGTTAATCAATCTCATTCAAACCATTTTGCCACATTGGCTTTTTCCTTTAAAATTTTCTAAAAACATTAAACTATTGTCAATCTTTGTAGTGATGCGAGCTACTATACTTCTATGGTATGTAGTGAAGTGAGATATTTTACACTTGGGTGTTGAGCGAGGCTTTGTTGATTTTAAAATCCAAGCCATATCCTCCACTTTGAGATGGCGCAAATTTTCCTTTCTCATAATCGTGGGTAGCAAGTATCTTCTTCCACTTGGAGATGACGATGATGTCTCATCTCTTAAAATTAACCAACCAACTTGTGTTTGTTTTTTTAAATTTTTAAAGTGAACTACGAGTACCCTAATCCCCTATTATACGTAAGGTGGTACGTAGGCACTAAAGGTTCGCAACTGCGGCAGATGCAAACAAATTATAAAAAAATATATTTCTTTTCTCACATCCACCATCTATTTTTATACAACATTGATAGCCAAAAATACACAGATTTTCAAAGAGGTTCTTGCAGAGTACCGTAGATATTTAGGGTGTAATACCTTCTGTAGCAGTAGAAATGTGCAAGACTAAGCCATTGGATTGACTAGACATTATACAAATCAAAATAAAAATCACCACCGTGCTTTATTGTTTCCAAAGGAAGGGAAAAAGAGCGAATAACCCAAAAAAGGGGGAAAGCTTCAAGGTAAGGGGGTTGGTTATGCAAAGGGAAGGTATTAGCACCCTAAACATCTACGGTACTCCGCAGGAACCTCTTTGAAAAATCTGTATATTTTGGCTATAAAAATGTGTTGTGTATAAAATGGATGGTGGAGATGAGAAAAGAAATATTTTTATGATTTTTGCACCCGCCGCAGTTGCGAACCTTTAGTGCCTACGTACCACCTTTCGTGCAATAGGGGATCAGGGTACACGTAGTTCCTCTTTTAAAAAATTTGAAACACAAGTGTGTTGGTTAATTTTATGAGATAAGACATCATCGCAATTGTCCGTGTGAAAAAACATACTTACTACCTACAATCATGAGAAAGGAGAATTTGCATCATCTAAAAGTGGAGGATATGGCTTGGATTTTAAAATCAACAATGCCTCACTCAACACCCAAGTGGAAAATATCTCACTTCACTACATATTTTAGAATTATAGTTGTTTGCATCACTACAGGGATTGACAAGAGTCTAATCTTTTGAGAAAAGTTTAAAGATAAAAGCCAAAGTGGCAAAATGGTTTGAAATGAGATTGATTGACTTTTAGTCTTCTCACAAAAAAGGTCAAGGTATTATTAAATTGATTGAAATTTATTTATGAAAATGTTTCGAAGATGCATGGACCTAAGTCCAAGTTTATTATGAAAATGTTTCAAGTTTCAAAACAAGAAGAGTTTTTTTTAAAGGAGGGAGAAGATTTTTTGAAATTAAAGAAGATGGGAGGAGAAGAAGAGGCTATCCTAAAGCATAAGGTAAAAGTTACGGATAAGAACCATCTAACCAACAAGAAGCCAATACATGACATTATGAGTCAATATAAAATTCCCATTCTTCGGATTGAAACCAAGCAAGCAGAGATACTAGACCTATTGAGAGAATCAAACTTCAAGTGTTTTAAGTCTTCGCAAAAATTGGGCAGAGTAACGGCTGTATACGGGTGAATTCCATATTACAAACAAAGATCGTAATCTCAATAACCTACACACACAAAAAAACAAACAACCCAATGTCTTGAGGTAAACCTCAAGAACTCCAGACAAAATAATGAATTAAAGTCACGAAGTCTCCAAGATAGGCCAAGGTCTCTAATCCTAAGTCTAAGAAGTCCATCACTCCATAATGCAAAGGATAGTAACCATGTAGTCCAAGTATCATTAATGATTTTTATGGTTCATGTTGATTATTAGGTGTCTTTAAAAAAGAAATAAAAAGCTCAAGTGAGCAAAATAAAAATGACATAAAAGTAAATGCTCAAGTGAGAAAAGATGAAAATAGCATGAAATATAAAGTGCTAAAAGTAAATGGTACATAAAGCATGAAAATAAAAGCGTAAAATAAAGTTAATTGTTAGTAATTAGTGGTTAGTTGGATGACCATCTTGAAACTTGCATTTGGAACTCATTAGGGGATTGGTAGAACCAAAGCCTCTACACAACAAGTTGCATTTTCTTTTTGTCAAGTATATCATCCATTTTGAAATTCTCACAAGGAAACATGTAATGATCAACGATGTTTAAATGATCCGCGTTGACCAAATGTGTTGTAGATCCATCAGAGGATTTGTAGAACCAAAGCCTCTATACAATGAATCTCAAGGTTATTGGATCAAAGAGATCAAATTAACATACTTGGGCTTGCAATCATAAGTTTGGGCCACAAATGATCATTTATTCGAATCGGGACAAAATTTAGCGCTATGTTAAGCAATCGTAAGTGGACTTATGTAGAAGTCGCACCTATTTTGAGGCCGGTCAATAGCAATCTATGTACTTCATGTTTGGATAAATGATATAGAGATCACCATCCCTTAACATGTAGCACAATTAAAAAAATAAAGGGATAAGATGAAGATGAAGGGAAATGATAAGCTAATTTGGATCACCATTTCAAAATTCTTTCATCTTTAAATTCAACCACTCCTCTAGATGGATTAAAGCACTAAACATATCATTAATCCAAAGCACCAAAAATGAATTAAATAATTCACTCTTAGGTAGATTTGAATTGATGAACATTTATCCAACTTCATCTACATCACAAAGTCCATTGAGTTTAAAGACAAATTGGACATTTAAAATTGCAATCCAACCCAACAATCACAAGGAGTGAGTAGAAAAAAGCATTTTGGATCAATGCTGCCCCAAAACAAGGCAAAAAATACATTCTGTTCTGGTGTAAATCGATTTATACTACTATGTAAATCGATTTACACAGTATAATTTTCAAAAATTCGTGCAAAATTATGCTGTGTAAATCGATTTACACTACTATGTAAATCGATTGCACACAGAAGCAGTAGCAAACTTTCCATCAAACACCTTATGATCATGGATCCACTTGAGCACGAAAATTCCATCAAATTATGAGAAAATAACACCATTGAAATCACAAAATAATGCTCAAAGAATCCATCCCAAAGATCACCAAGAGATCACATTGTGAAAGATGAATTATCCAAACTTACCAAAGGTAGATCTAGAGAATTATCAAACAACTTCAAGAATTTGCTTCAATTCAACCACAAGAATCAATTGACCAATCTTGGATGTAGAGAATTGATGGAGAAAAAGTGTTTGGATGAAGGTTTAGCTCAAAGATTAGTAAGCTTCAATGCAAAGCTTACTAACTTTGTGAAAATGGAGCTTTGAGTGAATTTGGTAGATGGAGAGGATTGAGAGATTTTTTAGCAAGGTGGATTTGGCTATCAAAAGCTTGAAATTTGAATGAAATGAGGACTCTATTTATAGTGTTTTAGGATTGGGATTAGTGGTAATTTGGTAATTAATTCTTGGAGCCAAAATTTGAATTAATGATAATTCTTTCAAATATTAGAGCCAAAATTTGAATTAATGATAATTCTTTCAAATATTAGAGCCAAAATTTGAATTAATGATAATTCTTCTTAAAAATGAAAGATTGGCACTAAAATTTGAATTAATTATACATCTTTCAAAAGTGAAGGAAAATTGGAGCCAAACATTTGACAAGTTTAAAATGCTGATTTTTTTCAAATTTTCACTCTATGCAAATCGATTGCACTATATTGCAAATCGATTTGCACAGTGTATTTTTCCAAAAATTTTGCAAAATTCACTTTGTGCAATCGATTGCACTCTAGGAGCAATCGATTGTACAGTGAAAAAAATGAATTTTTTTTTAATTCTTTTTCTTTGCAAATAGAGATTTTAGGAAAATAATACCAGAAATCCTTATTTGTCAGATGCTTCGAATTGGTACCTACAAAACAAAAATATACAAAGACAAAGACAAATATTTTTTTGTATTTCGATTAGAAGTTAGTCAACAACACATATACAAAATACACAACCAAGGTGCTTGGAGATTCCTCAAGAGCAAACTTAAAGATAGAAAAAAGAGGAAGAACCAACCCTAATGTGATCTTGTTATGATCAAGTTGACATGATATGATAGGGGAATCTTAGGGGAAAAAATTGGGGTATAACAGCTGCCCTTAGTTAAGTGTCTTCTATCCGGAGATACGAAGGTTACAAATCTTCGTGTCGACGCGATTGAAGATACTTAAATATAAAACAAGCCCTATTTTTGTCTCTAAGATGCCATGCAATGCTTATGATTATGGATGCATATGAACAGAACAAAAGAGACGCAAAGTAACACTAGGGATGCCACAAAAATGAAGAAACAAAGGAGCAACCCCACCAGGAAAATAAATCACTGGTGGACCAAAAGAATAGAACCAGAGAGGAGGATAACAAGCATCGACGTTCACTGCCGATGTCTACCAACGTTCACTGAAGGTAGAGAGAAAATATAATATCACTGTTGTTCACTGATGACAAACTATCAACGTTCATTGAAGATAGCAAAAAGATAACAAACACCAACGTTCACTGCCGATGTACTACCAACATTCACTGAAGGTAGAGAGAAAATATAATATCATCGCCGTTCATTGACGATGAACTATCAACGTTCATTGAAGATAGCAAAAAGATAACAAAGACCAACGTTCACTGCCGATGTACTACTAACGTTCACTGAAGGTAAAGAGAAAATATAATATCACCGCCGTTCACTGACGATGAACTATCAACATTCATTGAAGATAGCAAAAAGATATCAAACACCAACGTTCACTGCCGATGTACTACCAACATTCACTGAAGGTAGAGAAAAAATATAATATCACCGCCGTTCACTGACGATGAACTATCAACGTTCACTGAAGATAGAAAAAAGATAAAAAACACCAACATTCACTGCCGATGTACTACCAACATTCACTGAAGGTAGAGAGAAAATATAATATCACCGCCGTTCACTGACGATGAACTATCAACATTCACTGAAGATAGCAAAAAGATAACAAACACCAACATTCACTGCCGATGTACTACCAACGTTCACTGAAGGTAGAGAGAAAATATAATATCACCGCCGTTCACTGACGATGAACTATCAATGTTCACTGAAGATAGAAAAAAGATAACAAACACCAAAGTTCACTGCTGATGTACTACCAACGTTCACTTAAGGTAGAGAGAAAATATAATATCACAGCCATTCACTGACGATGAACTATCAACGTTCACTGAAGATAGCAAAAAGATAACAAACACCAATGTTCATTGCCGATGTACTACCAACGTTCACTGAAGGTAGAGAGAAAATATAATATCACCGCTGTTCACTGACGATGAACTATCAACCTTCACTGAAGATAGCAAAAAGATAACAAACACCAACGTTCACTGTCGATGTACTACCAATGTTCACTGAAGGTAGATTTTGAAAATATCATACCATCGTCGTTCACTGACGAGGAACCACCACCATTCACTGATGATAGCAAAAAGATAAGAAACACTGACGTTCACTGCCGATGCACTACCAACATTCACTGAAGGTAGATTTTGAAAATATCATATGTTCCCAAAACTTCTAGTGTCTCACCTAGAACGGGTCTCAGCTTCTTCCTTAACCAAGGAAATCCTCCTGGAAAGGGTAATATGTAAGCTGTCTCAAATAAAGAGACTTCCACTTGCAAATATTTCACAACGAGCAATTTCTGTGAATTTGAAAGTCTTGCCATCCACTGGCGTAAACTGACGACAGACTGCAAGCTAACCACTCATAGAGGAAATAGAAAAAAAAGTTACGTCGACTTGTACAGGGAAACACGAGTTGCTCAAAAAAAGATACATGTTGCTTGTTATCATGGAGGATTGCAAAAAGAAACGACTTTCTGGGGATAGACATGTGGCTTCCTGGGGAAATGAGATATGACTTCCTGGGGAAATGCCACATTATTCTTGCTGAAGAGATAAAGTCTTCTCATGCAAAATAAATGCGCAAATCAAAGCTCAAAGTCCTCAGAAATCCAGAGTAAATAATATTGTCATGCAACCACGAGTCCAATTAGAAACAAACTTGAGCAAGACGGCCAAAGAAGATACATCCTTTGAGAAATAAACTCAAGAGGGAAAACCAAATCCAACTAAGCAAGAAGCGCTATTGTCTGTCCTAACTTCACTGAGGAGAAACATAATCCGGATGTAGATAAATCAAGCAGATACTGGGATAGAACATCTTTCTTCCGGTTTCATTGGAAAAACCATTTTTTTAAGAAACATTCCTACTGGAGATTGCAATATCAGCCTCAAATAAAGCAGACTGACATCGAGATAACCAAACCTCACTGGGGAATTCAAACCTTTTTCCTGGAGAAAAAACTGAGGATTGAAAACTTTTCATCATGAATACTCATTCCAATAAGAGATGCCATGGGATAACCTTCCCGGGGCATAGCATACAAACATCAATGGGGAAAACATATGTTTCACAGTCCGTACTCCTATTGGGGATTTCGATACTGATTGTGAATAAGGCAAATGGAAACCAAATTGTCAAAACATTCACTGGGGGAAATCAGGCCCACTTTGAAGGAAGAAAAACATACGGACTTCACTAAGGGAGATAATACTTCATCATCGAGACATCTACTGGGGACTTCATGCTGACTTCATTGGGGAGGTCGACACCACATCATCGAGGGGAAACCAAGATACGTTCTTCACTGGGGAAAAAGAACTTCTACCAAATAAACAAGGCCTTCACTGGAAAATACTGGGTTGAGTCTTCATATCAACCAAACCTTTCATCATATGAGGGAAAACTTCACTGGGGAACCTGGGACAGAGGCTTCTGACCATGCAAACCCAAAATCAAAAGCGAACCAAGACTTGGCCGGGGATCATGGGATCACAAACCAAATATTATACCTTACGCCAACTGGTATCATCTTCAACTATCCGAGAAACACACAAAGATTGCACATATACCAACAAGATGACCTGAGAAAAACCTTCACGAAGGAAGTAAATATTCTTAAAACAATTGGAGTTTGTTCATTCCAGGGATCACCATTTTTGTTGTCATTGTTTCATCACAAATCCCAGAGTAAATTGAATTGTAAAGATGTCTTTCTTTTTGAAAAGTCAAATTTTTTTTAATCTTTTTGCTTTGAAAGTTATTATCAGTAATAAATGAAGTCTTTGCAAGCTAAATAAAAATAAGAACACAAAGAATTGGGCAAAAGCTCGAATTTATTAATAGAATGGTAGTCTGCGAATGGCGAGACTCCATGGATGATTACAAAATTTGGGAAATGGTAATATATAATGGAAAAGATACATTGAGATACAATGACCACCATTCCCCTAACAACTTTTGAAGTCCTGAGCAGCAGCTTTTGTTGAAGTATGGTGAGGATCCGAGAAGATTGTTGCTTCAACGATCAAGTCTTGTCTGATGTTGTTACTTGCCAAGAAAAATCCCTAACTTTTTCCTAAGCTGCCCTTGCGGGTTTTCAACTTAGCGGGAAATTTATTCTGTTTATGTCTCTAATTTTTGCCTAGACCGCCCTTTCGGGTTTTCAGCCTACCGAGGTGCTCCTTTTTTCCTAAGCCGCCCTTTCGGGTTTTCAACTTAGCGAGCTGTTCTTTTATTTCTTTAGGCGAAGTATTTCTTGACTGCGTCAGCATTCATGGGACGTGGGAACCCCTCGCCATCCATAGTTTCAAGAATTAATGCACCACCAGAGAAGGCTTTCTTGACAATATACGGGCCTTCAAAATTGGGAGTCCACTTGCCCCTAGAATCAGTGTTAAAAGACATGATCTTCCTGAGCACGAGGTCGCCTTCTCTGAATTCACGAGGTTTGACCTTTTTATCAAATGCTTTCTTCATTCTTTTTTGATATAACTGCCCATGACAAAAAGCTATCATTCTCTTCTCTTCAATCAAATTTAATTGGTCAAACCTATTCTAGACCCATTCAGCCTCTGTCAAATTGGCTTCCATTATCACACGCAACGAGGGAATCTCTACCTCAACAGGGAGTACAGCTTCCATTCCATATACCATGGAGAATAGGGTTGCTCTTGTTGAAGTGCGGATAGATGTTCGATATCCATGCAGAGCAAAAGGGCGAATTTCATGCCAATCCTTATAAGTAATAACCATTTTCTGGATAATTCTCTTGATATTCTTATTAGCAGCCTCAACAGCCCCATTCATCTTTGGCCTGTATAGAGACGAATTGTGATGGACAATCTTGAATTCTTCACACAGTTCTGTCATCAATTTGTTGTTAAAATTTGAGCCATTGTCAATGATGATTCTACTCGACACACCATACCAGCATATCAGATTGTTTTTGATGAAACGCACAACCACCTGTTTGGTAACATTGGCATAAGAAGCAGCCTCTACCCATTTAGTAAAGTATTCAATCGCTACCAAAATGAAATGGTGTCCATTTGAAGCTTTGGGTTCTATCATCCCGATCATGTCAATACCCCACATAGAGAAAGGCCATGGGGAGGAAATTACATTGAGAAGTGTCGGAGGCACATGGATCTTATCTGCATAAATCTGGCATTTATGGCACTTCTTTGAAAATTTGCAACAATCAGATTCCATTGTCAACCAATAGAAACCTTCCCTTAGCATCTTTTTAGCCATCGAATGTCCATTTTCATGAGTGCCAAATGAACCTTCATGAATCTCATGCATCAACATGCCTGCTTCGTGTCTATCCATGCATTTGAGCAAGATCATGTCATAATTTCTCTTGTATAGCACGTTTTCACTGAGGAAGAAACTTCCTGCTAACCTTCTCAATGTCTTTCTATCTTTCCTTGATGCATCAATTGGGTATTTTTGAGTCTGAAGAAAATGCTTGATATCATAATACCAAGGTTTTTCATCTGCTACCTCCTCTGTCGCAAACACATGAGCGGGCCTATCCAGCCGTCGAACTGCAATACGAGGTATATCATTCCAAGAATTCACTTGATACATGGAAGCCAGAGTTGCCAGAGCATTCGCCATTTGATTTTCATCTCTAGGGATGTGATGGAATTTAACTTTATTGAAGAAGGGTAGCAATCTTCGAGCATAATCTTTGTAAGTGATCAAGCCAGGGTGACGAGTATCCCATTCTCCTTTAATCTGATTTATTACCAAAGCTGAATCACCATACACATCTAGAATTTTGATTCTGAGATCAATAGCTTCCTCAAGACCCATGATGCAAGACTCATATTCCGCCATATTATTAGTGCAATCAAATGTTAGCCTCGCAGTAAAAGGAATGTGCGATCCATGAGGAGTGACAATCACAACACCAATTCCTTTACCATAAGCATTCACCACTCCATCAAAAATCATACTCCAATGAGATTCAGGGTCAGGGCCTTCCTCAGACAATGGTTCATCACAATCTTTCACTTTCAAGAACATCACATCCTCATCAGGGAATTCAAATTCTGCAGATTGATGATCTTCCACCGGTTGGTGAGCAAGGTAATCTGCCAACACACTGCTTTTAATAGTTTTTTGAGTGCGGTACTCAATATCATATTCAGACAACAACATCTTCCAGCGGGCAATTCTCCCAGTAAGAGCAGGCTTCTCAAAAATATACTTGATTGGATCCATTTTGGAAATCAACCAAGTGGTATGATTCAACATATACTGCCGCAAACGCTTTGCCGCCTAGGCCAAAGCACAACATGTCTTTTCTAGCGTGGAATACCGCAACTCACAATCAGTCAACTTTTTGCTGAGATAATAAATGGCGAACTATTTCTTTCCTGTTTCATCCTGTCGTCCCAGAATACAACCCAAGGATTTATCTAACACCGTTAGATACATAATCAGCGGTCTTCCTTCTACGGGAGGGAGCAAGATAGGAGGTTCACGCAGATATTCTTTAATACTCTCAAATGCCCTTTGACAATCATCCGTCCACACATAACCTTGATCTTTCTTTAACAACTTAAAGATCGGTTCACACTTCGCAGTCATGTGGGAAATGAATCTGGAAATATAATTCAAACGCCCGAGGAAACCCTTGACTTGCTTTTTAGTTCTTGGTGCTGGCATTTCTTGAATTGCTTTGACTTTGTCAGGATCAACTTCAATTCCTTTCTGGCTAACAATAAAACCCAACAATTTCCCCGATCTAACTCTGAAGGTGCATTTATTTGGATTCAAGCGGAGACGAAACTTCCTAAAATGCTGAAACAACTTCAACAAATCTTTTATATGCCCTTCTTCAGTTTGGGATTTGGCAATCATATCATCAACATATACTTCAATTTCCTTGTGCATCAGATCATGGAATAGGGTTGTCATAGCCCTCTAGTACGTTGCACCAGCGTTTTTCAACCCGAAGGGCATCACTCTGTAACAGAATGTTCCCCAGGGTGTGATAAACGTTGTTTTTTCCATGTCCTCTGGAGCCATTCTTATTTGATTATACCCGGAAAATCCGTCCATGAACGAGAATACTTTGAATTTTGCTGTGCTATCCACTAACATATCAATGTGAGGCAATGGAAAATCATCTTTTGGACTAGCTTTATTTAGATCTCTGTAATCTACACACATGCGGACTTTTCCGTCTTTTTTCAGTACTGGGACAATATTGGCAATCCTTTGAGGATACACTGACGTCACAAGAAAACCAGCATTAATCTGCTTTAGGACCTCTTCTTTGATCTTTACTGCCATATCTGGGTGGGTTCTTCTCAACTTTTGTTTAACTGGCGGACACTCTGGCTTCAATGGCAAATGATGCTCAACAATGTCTGTATCTAGACCAGGCATGTCTTGATAAGACCAAGCAAAAATATCCACATACTCTTTCAACAACTCAATTAACCCATTCTTCACATCAAGATGCAACGATGCTCCAATATTAATCTCTTTCGGATCTTCTTCTGAACCCAAATTAATCACTTCCAAAGGCTCCTTATATGGCTGAATGGCATTATCCTCGTGCTCAAGCAACCGTGAGACCTCTTCTGGAATCTCATCATAATCTTCTTCTTCAGCCCTAAACACAGGACATTCAAAGTTGAGAGAGGGTGCAGGGTCATTGTATTCAACGGGTTTTTTAATTAATCTGCACATATGATTTATGATTGCTTTTAGAAACTGACACATATAACAAGTGATCATGCAGATTAATTTTCAGTTATCATTTATTTTGAAAGGGTTCTTTATTTGATTACCATTTCCCAAGAAAAAGCAGAAAATAAAGACATATTTTTGGAAGCAAAGACAACTTTTATTAATGATCTTAAAAATCAAAGCAAACGGATAAGCCCATATAATACTTTCACCTTGGGCAGAGTGAAAGCTTTTCAAAGAAAGAAACAGATTAACAAAACAAATTACTTTGAAATATGTATGCAAGAAGGAACATCAATGGTGACCCAGTTCTGAACTCGGACTCCATGCGTCACAAAATTCGGTACTACCCGCTCTGCTTCATCTTCTTCAACATCATTGATTCCCGAACCAATTGGATGGAGGTAGCCTCCACTACGGAAAACATCATGATAACTGTTAACAGAAGATTTTGACTTCAAACTTTTGCCTTTGCCATTCTTCGAAGAAAAAACCCAAACCAGTTCTATTCTTGTTCACGGGTGGATCCACCAGTCGTCCCCAAACTGCATTATGACCATTGCGCACAATCTGCTACGCGTCCTTCAGGGAAACTACAAAATTCTCATTCCTCCTTATGTTGTCAATGGATAGGGCTTGGAACTGGGTTCCAATAGCAGCCTCATCCGCTTCTACAATACTGAAAGAGGATAGATGGGATATCAACAACGTCTGCTCCCCATTTATGATCACTACCTTCCCTTCACGCACAAATTTTAGCTTCTGATGCAGAGTTGAAGTGACAGCCCCTGCTTCGTGTATCCATGGTCGTCCAAGCAAACAACTATATGCCGGAATAGTATCCATAACCTGGAAGGTTATCAAGAACAAATGTGGTCCTACATGGATGGGCAGGTCCACTTCACCGATGACAGATTTCCTCGTCCCATCAAAATCCTTCACAATGATGCCACTCGGGCGCATAGATGTTCCTTGATACTTTAACTTTAAGAGGGTACTTCTCGGTATGAAATTCAACGCGGATCCATTATCAATTAGCACATTGGACAGCGAATCATTCTTACAGTTCATGGAGATGTGGAGGGCCAGGTTGTGATTCCTCCCTTCATCTGGTAACTCATCATCACAAAAGCTCAAATTGTTACATGACGTAATGTTTCCAATTATGCTGCTGAATTGATCTAATGGCATGTCATTTTCTACAAAAGCTTGGTCTAGCACTCTCATCAGCGATTCTCTATGAGCAGAGGAATTCATCAATAAGGCTATAATAGATATCTTTGAAGGAGTCTGCAATAACTGATCTACAATTCTGTAATCGCTCATCTTAATTATCTTCAAGATATCATCAACTTATTTCTCTAATGTAGCTCCACTAGTCCCTCCTACAGACTTCTTAGGCTAATCATTCTCAACAATCTTCTTTCCAGCAACAACATCTCTTCAAATAACCGGCGCAAATACACGACCACTACGGGTCACTCTGCTATTATCAGCTATATTTCCAACATCTGGTATCGGCTGGATGGGAATCTCCACCCCATCTTCTAAGATCGTAGCGTTGTATTTGTAAGGCACAACCGTATCTGATTCATAGGGAACAGGACCTGGTAGACTAATTACCAATGGGGTAACAGCTGGTTTGCTATGATACTCCAGCTCAAGATGAATGGGTACACCAAAAAATGGTACAATGACATTCACCCCTTCCTCAACACAATCAACCATCAAAAATTCATTTCCGCCAAACAAATCTTCGTCTGAAGAGAAATACTCATCTGCGGAGGCATACTCTTCCTCTGACTCTTCCATCAAACAGACTTCAACCATATCAATCTCATGATAATCATCTCGCTGATCTGTGATCTTGATGGTTCCGTTGTCTAACAGCAACTGGACACCTTCCTCACAACAGAACATCCTCGGGGATTTCGACAACAAATTATGCAAGATCTATATTGGTGTTCCACCTGACCAGCAGTATGGCAGAAGGTAGCATGTAACTGCACTAGATCCTCATTCAAATGATCCACATCAAAAATTCTGAATTCACCCGGACATCCAGAAACCATATTCACTTCCTCTTCATATTCCACCCTAGGCCTGATTATATGGATTAAACCTTCATCAATCATCTCCTGCAAATCAGCCTTTATCTTCTCGCAACCCTGTATGTTTGTACTGCAAACAGCACAACCAGCGTGGTCATGCGTATAATAACTGAATTCACAGAGGTCTGCATGCATCTTCACCAAATCCCCTCTAACCAAATTAATGTCAAAAATTCGAAAGTCGCCTGGACAACCGGCCACCATATTCACAGCATTCACTCCCCCGTGCTTGGGTAGAGGATTGTCTTTCACATTAGGTCCCACGTCTTTGAAAGATAAAATTCCAGACTTTAACAACCTTTGCACTTCATTCCTTAAAGGATAACAATTCTCAACACTATGCCCTGGTGCTCCCTGATGAAAGGCACACGTCTGGTCTGCTTTGTAATACCACGACAATGGTGATGGTACAGCGGGAGGTGGTCGTGTCTGGACCAACTTCTTCTGAACCAATGCTGGTAATAGCTCTGCATAGCTCATGGGAATAGGATCATAGTTCTCCGTTCTCTGATTATACTCTTGATTCCCCTGCTGGGATGGTCTCTGATAAGCAACGGTAGTTATAGTGGCATTCATAACAGGAGTAACTGAGGCGACTTGCTGATGACGCTGATAATTCCTTCTAGGAGCGTTTAGCTGTATCTCTTGCATAACAGCATTTGTATCCCCCTCTTTCTTCTTTGTAAACCCGTAAGATGGCTTCTTCACGCCTCCAGATCCTTCACCCTTTGTCAAACGGCCTTCTCTTACTGCCTCTTCTAGGCGGACACCAATTCCTACCATCTCTGTAAAATCACTTGGGGCACTTGCTACCATTCTTTCGTAGTAGAAAGCTCCTAGCGTCTTTAGAAAAATCTTGGTCATCTCTTTCTCTTCCATGGGCGGAATCACTTGTGCAGCCACTTCGCGCCATCTCTACGCATACTCTTTGAATGATTCTCTGTCTTTCTGAACCATAGCCCTAAGCTGGTCACGGTCAGGCGCCATGTCCACATTGTACTTGTATTGTTTAATGAATGCTTCTCCCAAATCATTAAATGTATGGATGTTGACGCTGTCTAAACTCATGTACCATTTCAACGCAGCACCGGTCACACTATCCTAGAAAAAATGAATCAGCAGACGCTGATCATCAGTATGGGTAGACATCCTTCTCACATACATCACCAAATGAGCGCGAGGGCAAGTGTTGCCCTTGTACTTCTCAAATTCCGGGACCTTGAACTTAGCACAACACATTCACATTCGGGACCAAGCACAACTCATTCACATTCTGCCCAAACAACTCTTTTCCCCTAAGAGCCTTCATCTCTCTTTGCATTCTATCAAAATGCTCTTGGAAATCATCCATTCTGTCATAAAGACCCAAGTCTTCACTCGGCAGAGGGAAAGGACGACACACATCTTCATTAACAAACAGAACCAAATTCTCCGAAGGAGGTGCAGCAGGAACAGTATGCACCACAGGAGGTGCAGGAGTAACAACATTTGGAACCACTGGAGCATCTTGAGGACCCATATTGAAACCTTCAGGTGCAAAATTCTCTGGCATTCCCCACGGATAACCCTGAGGCATATGGTTTTGAACAACAGCCAGAGTAGCGGATACAGGAACAGTCAGAACTTCAGTACTTGCCCTTGTTGGTTGAGGTTGAACACTCGGTGGCTGATTCTGAGCAACCACCAGAGCTTCCATTAGAGTAGTTAAGTTGGCCAAGCCATCCTTCAAAGCAGAAACTTCTTCGCATAGCTCGCGATTCTCCTGTTCTAAGTTGTCCATCTTCTTTTTAAAATTAGCCTGAGTGTTGTATTGATGAGTCAGCTTGCTGAGTGAAGTAAAGAAGCTGGGTAAGACACCTGGATATACATAACAAATGCAAAAACATGTGCAATATGATGCATGATATGCAATGTATATTATTATTTTATCATTTAATATTTCAAGGGATTTAAGATTTACAGACATATTGCAAACATCAAAATAACAACGCATTTGAAATACTGAAAACTTTTATTATAATAACTTCGAAATGGGTTACAAGTTTCAATGATCCCAAGTACAAGATGAAAATACAATCTAAAATCCTGAGAAAAGGAACTGATAGAGATCAATCTGTACGAATGCGCTTCCCTGTGAGTCTGGCAATCTGAGCTCTCAACCTCTGGTTTTCTTCCACATGTCTTATGGCAACCTCCTTCCAATCATCTGAATCAGGAAGTGAACAAACAACACCTGTTTGAGGCTTAGGAGAAAATAAATCTCCTTGCCTCTCCATAGACTCTACTGCTCGACTCTCAAGGATCTCGATCAAATCATCTCTCTCCTTCAGGTCTGCATCAACTGATAATCGGGAAAAGTAAAGCAGTGATACATCAGATCATAGAACTGGACCAAAGTTGAGAGAAAACCCTCCTTCATGTTCAGCTTCATGAGAGGAATAATGGATCCATACTTCTTCTGAAAGTCTGCAGAACACTCGATCTCGGGAATTAGACTGATCAACTCATCTATCTTAGGATCCTTGAAACTATATTTCCCAGTCTTTCTCTTTCCAGAATCCATGGTTTAAAAGTACCTGAGATATTCACAAATAGTCAACCTTTAAATCCCTTGAAGTATTGTTTTTTCCAAAAGATGCTTATGAGTGCATGGATGCATGATGCAACAATCACACACAAGATCACACATATAGGGTTCATAGGTTCAACGTCACGAGCATGAGGTCGAAGGTACTACCCATAAGGTATTGGTCTAAGAGGTTATCACCTGCCGAACAAGGTTCTAGAGGTTCCCAGAGTCTACATCCTTCCTTCGGATATTACCAACTTCCCAATTAACTCAGTAATTAGTAATATTCTCAAGAAAGACTCGTCCGGGCGTAGTATCGCGTGACAACTATTTCCGGATTACTCCGTCATAGCTTCCTCACTACACCTAAAAGGCCAAGAGGGGTTAGGTAATCTACGGTCCTCAGCTTCGCAGGCTCCCAGGTCGAAAGTAGTACGTCTTCTCGATTACTTGGTAAACGGCACTACAGTCAAAGGGGCCTCCACTGAGTGGGGGATCTCATGCCTCCTTTTTTGGGATTACTACCTCAAAGTTAACATGACTATACCGCCTGTCCTATCTTAAAGTTTGCCCATGTCCGGGTATAGGACTTATGAGTAATCACCAAGCACCCTGTAAACCAGGAAAATCCAGACAAACATATATACAAAATATAACACATAAACAACAATAGCATATATACAGATATAAACAAAGATAGGTTTAACCCACTTAGGGATGGACCAGCAAGAGGTCAATCTTTCCCGAGTGAAGTCGCCATTTTTTTCTGTAGCGGTAGAAATGTGCAAGACTAAGCCATTGGATTGACTAGACTTTATACAAATCAAAATAAAAATCGCCACCGCGCTTTATTGTTTCCAAAGGAATGGGAAAAGAGAGAATAACCCAAAAAAATGGGAAAGATTCAAGGTAAGGGGGTTGGTTATGCAAAGGGAAGGTATTAGCACCCTAAACATCTACGGTACTCTGCAGGAACCTCTTTGAAAAATCTGTATATTTTGGCTATAAAAATGTGTTGTGTATAAAATGGACGGTGGAGATGAGAAAAGAAATATTTTTATGATTTTTGCACCCGCCGCGGTTGCGAACCTTTAGTGCCTACGTACCACCTTTCGTGCAATAGGGGATCAGGGTACACGTAGTTCCTCTTTTAAAAAATTTGAAACACAAGTGTGTTGGTTGATTTTATGAGATAAGACATCATCGCAATTGTCCGTGTGAAAAAACATACTTACTACCCACAATCATGAGAAAGGAGAATTTGCATTATCTCAAAGTGGAGGATATGGCTTGGATTTTAAAATCAACAATGCCTCACTCAACACCCAAGTGGAAAATATCTCACTTCACTACATATTCTAGAAGTATAGTTGTTTGCATCACTACAAGGATTGACAAGAGTCTAATCTTTTGAGAAAAGTTTAAAGATAAAAGCCAAAGTGGCAAAATGGTTTGAAATGAGATTGATTGACTTTTAGTCTTCTCACAAAAAAGGTCAAGGTATTATTAAATTGATTGAAATTTATTTATGAAAATGTTTCGAAGATGCATGGACCTAAGTCCAAGTTTATTATGAAAATGTTTCAAGTTTCAAAACAAGAAGAGTTTTTTTTAAAGGAGGGAGAAGATTTTTTGAAATTAAAGTTGATGGGAGGAGAAGAAGAGGCTATCATAAAGCATAAGGTAAAAGCTAGGGATAAGAACCATCTAACCAACAAGAAGCCAATACTTGACATTAGGAGTCAATATAGAATTCCCATTCTTCGGATTGAAACCAAGCAAGCAAAGATACTAGACCTCTTGAGAGAATCAAACTTCAAGTCTTTTAAGTCTTCGCAAAAATTGGGAAGAGTAACGGCTGTATACGGGTGAATTCCAGATTACAAACAAAGATCATAATCTCAATAACCTACACACAAAAACAAACAAACAACCCAATGTCTTGAGGTAAACCTCAAGAACTCCAGACAAAATAATGAATTAAGGTCACAAAGTCTCCAAGATAGGCCAAGGTCTCTAATCCTAAGTCCAAGAAGTCCATCACTCCATAATGCAAAGGATAGTAACCATGTAGTCCAAGTATCATTAATGATTTTTATGGTTCATGTTGATTATTAGGTGTATTTAAAAAAGAAAGAAAAAGCTCAAGTGAGAAAAATAAAAATGACATAAAAGTAAATGCTCAAGTGAGCAAAGATGAAAATAGCATGAAATGTAAAGTGCTAAAAGTAAATGGTACATAAAGCATGAAAATAAAAGCGTAAAGTAAAGTTAATTGTTAGTAATTAGTGGTTAGTTGGATGACCATCTTGAAACTTGCATTTGGAACTCATTACGGGATTGGTAGAACCAAAGCCTCTACACAACAAGTTGCATTTTCTTTTTGTCAAGTATATCATCCATTTTGGAATTCTCGAAAGGCAACATGTAATGATCAACGATGTTTAAGTGATCCGCGTTGACCAAAGGTGTTGTAGATCCATCAGAGGATTGGTAGAACCAAAGCCTCTACACAATGAAACTCAAGGTTATTAGATCAAAGAGATCAAATTAACATACTTGGGCTTGCAATCATAAGTTTGGGCCACGAATGATCATTTATTCGAATCGGGACAAAATTTAGCGCTATGTTAAGCAATCGTAAGTGGACTTATGTAGAAGTCGCACCTATTTTGAGGCTGGTCAATAGCAATCTATGTACTTCATGTTTGGATAAATGATATAGAGATCACCATCCCTTAACATGTAGCACAATTAAAAAAATAAAGGGATAAGATGAAGATGGAGGGAAATGATAAGCTAATTTGGATCACCATTTCAAAATTTTTTCATCTTTAAATTCAACCACTCCTCTAGATGGATTAAAGCACTAAACATATCATTAATCCAAAGCACCAAAAGTGAATTAAATAATTCACTCTTAGGTAGATTTGAATTGATGAACATTTATCCAACTTCATGTACATCACAAAGTCCATTGAGTTTAAAGACAAATTGGACATTTAAAATTGCAATCCAAACCAACAATCACAAGGAGTGAGTAGAAAAAAGCATTTTGGATCAAAGCTGCCCCAAAACAAGGCAAAAAATACATTATGTTCTGGTGTAAATCGATTTACACTAATATGTAAATCGATTTACACAGTATAATTTTCAAAAATTCGTGCAAAATTGTGATGTGTAAATCGATTTACACTACTATGCAAATCGATTGCACACAGAAGCAGTAGCAAAAACAACATTTTAAAAGGGCAATTGCTTGTTCAAACTTTCCATCAAACACCTTATGATCATGGATCCACTTGAGCACAAAAATTCCATCAAATTATGAGAAAATAACACCATTGAAATCACAAAATAATGCTCAAATAATCCATCCCAAAGATCACCAAGAGATCACATTGTGAAAGATGAATTATCCAAACTTACCAAAGGTAGATCTAGAGAATTATCAAACAACTTCAAGAATTTGCTTCAATTCAACCACAAGAATCAATTGACCAAGCTTGGATGTAGAGAATTGATGGAGAAAAAGTGTTTGGATGAAGGTTTAGCTCAAAGATTAGTAAGCTTCAATGCAAAGCTTACTAACTTTGTGAAAATGGAGCTTTGAGTGAATTTGGTAGATGGAGAGGATTGAGAGATTTTTTAGCAAGGTGGATTTGGCTATCAAAAGCTTGAAATTTGAATGAAATGAGGGCTCTATTTATAGAGTTTTAGGATTGGGATTAGTGGTAATTTGGTAATTGATTCTTGGAGCCAAAATTTGAATTAATGATAATTCTTTCAAATATTAGAGCCAAAATTTGAATTAATGATAATTGTTTCAAATATTAGAGCCAAAATTTGAATTAATGATAATTCTTCTTAAAAATGAAAGATTGGCACTAAAATTTGAATTAATTATACATATTTCAAAAGTGAAGGAAAATTGGAGCCAAACATTTGACAAGTTTAAAATGATGATTTTTTTCAAATTTTCACTCTATGCAAATCGATTTGCACAGTGTATTTTTCCAAAAATTGTGCAAAATTCACTTTGTGCAATCGATTGCACTCTAGGAGCAATCGATTGTACGGTGAAAAAATGAAATTATTTTTAATTCTTTTTCTTTGAAAATAGAGATTTTAGGAAAATAATACCAGAAATCCTTATTTGTCAGATGCTTCGACTTGGTACCTACAAAACAAAAATATACAAAGACAAAGACAAATATTTTTTAATATTTCGATTAGAAGTTAGTCAACAACACGTATACAAAATACACAACCAAGGTGCTTGGAGATTCCTCAAGAGCAAACTTAAAGATAGGAAAAAGAGGAAGAACCAACCCTAATGTGATCTTGTTATGATCAAGTTGACATGATATGATAGGGGAATCTTAGGTGCAAAAATTGGGGTACAACACCTTCCCTTTGCATAACCAACCCCCGAACTTAGATTCTTTCTGCCTCTTTTTGGGTTATTCGCTCTTTTCCAATTCCTATGGAAACAATAAAGCACGGTGGAGATTTTTATTTGATATGTGTGAGTTAAGCCAACCCAATGGCTTAGTCTCAACATTTTTACTGCTACATCTGGAACGCAATGTTTGATTATGCCCTAGTTCTTGAAATTTTGTGAGTTTTTGGGATAGTTTCTTGAGATAAGGGTTTTATTTCCTTTTGTGTCTGAATGAGTGTGATTAAATAGCTTGGAATTAGGTCAAAGATATGGGCTTGGACCTTTGTTTATTATCCTTGTATTTTTGTCTTATTTATTTTGAATTATTAATGAATAAATAAAAAATAATCAAAATAAAATAGATCAAGGAGTATATGAACAAGATATGAGGTGTATAAGGAGTTTAATGCATGCTTGGACTTTAAAGAAATGGCCCAATAGCCCAAAATATCATGTTTGCTCAATTTGAACTTCATGCATTTGCTCAAAATTTCCCAACTTGCACTGGCTATAACATTGTTAATTTTCATCTTTTGAAATTGTTCTTTGACTTTTTGGAAAGACCAAGGCGTCCTCTACAATATCTATGTTGATCATTTTTTCATTTGAAGACTTTATCTTGATGTAAGTTGCCTTGACAAAAAGTGTCTTTTTGTTGACTTTTGAAATGACCTGTAATGTATTGACCCATATATCTCAAATGAAGCATTTTTTGGACTTGAGCTTAGAGAGAAAAAGTTGTAGAGAATTAAATTTTCTTCAAAATGAGCTTTGGTTGGTGAAAAACTAATAAATCATGTGAAATTTATGCTTGGTCAATGTTCAGTTAATTTCTTCTAAGAAAACTCTAATTTAGCAACTTTTGACTTTCGATGATTTGAGAGTTTTCCTTGAGGAATCATGATCAACTCTTGATCAAATGATGCATGTGACTTTAAAATATTTATAGTTGCCCTGTATTATTTCGGGAATTAATCTTGGACCTGGTCATACAAATAGTTGCCCCGTCTTGTTTCAGGAGTTAATCTTCGACCTGTTCAAGAATTGTTGATGATATCTGTCTGTTTGTAGACTTTTACCTGAAAAGATAAAAAGTTAGTTGTATGAAATGTCATGATGCATGTATTGCACTGTGTAATAATGTTCTCAAATTAAATGAGAGTGTGTTATATGCGTGTCGTATGCACATGCTATGATACTTGTAAATGATGTATGGAGGTGAGATGTTGTTGAAGCGTATTGGTAGCTTTGTATAACATCTCCGATTGGGAAAATAAATCCATGATTGCTGCTGGGGATGAAGAATATGTGTAATCTTTAATCTTGTCTAGAATGTTTCCGCTGGGGAATCCTGCTTGTTGTTTGAGGAAACTCCGCTGGGGAATTTGATTTCTGCTTCAGAGAAGAGTTCAGGAACTTTGGTCGTTCGTCGCTCTACTGGGGAATTTAAATCTCATATAACCTGACTGGGGATAAAAGAGATGGATAAACTTCCGAGGCACCTGTCTGGCCGAGTTTTAAATATGGATGTTTTCTTGTCTGGGGAGGATAAGGTTAACCGATATCTGGTCCAATTTGAGATTCCGTAGCCACTCTTTGGGGATAGAAGCCTTGATTGTCCTTCGCTAGAGATAGGAATTTTGTCGGTGATTTGTAGTAGTCAGATAAATAGACTCAAGCTAGGGAGACTGAATTCTGTTTGGGAAGTAAACCCTATTGAAGAAATATACTCTACTGAAGAAATAAACCTTGCTGGAGAAATATATTTTGTGGAGGAAATGTTCCTTGCTGGAGAAGAGAATTCTCCAGGGGTTTTTATAGTTTTTGAGAAATAAACTCAGCTGGGGAAGAGAATTTCTATGAACTATGTTGATGACATAATCTTTGATGAGGATTGGGACTCCGTAGGTTGGTGACATTTTCGGGGAAAAGATCATACTCCTTTATCTGCTAGGGGAATCTGTTGGGGAGTATGATTAGGTTAATTGCTGGAAGATGTCCCAATTTTTGTCTTGAATGCATATTGGACTTGCGAGGAATGTATCTTTGGCGAAGATGAGCTTGTGAAGATAGCTCTGTAGGGATCTCTGTGGGAATTTGTGGATAACTTGAATGTTATCCCAACCCCTAGAGTATTTAGTAAATACTTTATTCTTGTTTTTACGCATATTTGTTAACAGTAATCATATTCATATGCATATGTTCATTCAATTTAGTCATTGGACATTTTTGCAAACAAAACAGGAAAATTAAGACAAATTTGAATTTTGAAATTGAAATTGTATTGATAATTTGCCTATAAACAAACGATTTTTGTACAAAGATACGGAAATCCTATTAAGAGGAAATCGTCAAATAATTAAAAGGGTACAAAGTAACAACAAAACATATAGCTATCTGTAAATGATCTCGTCGGATTTCGACTCTGCTATTGCCCTTATGTCTTCAAGCATCTCATCCCTTAATGTCGAAATAAGTTGACTAAAATTATCTGCACTGTTCGAACTTGACGTTGGTAATAAAGCTGGTTGTAAGTGATCCAACGAGACCTAGTTGTACACTTTAATCCCTAACTTTTTCCTGGACCTCCCTTTTGGGTTTTCAGTCCACCGAGATACCCTTTTTTGCCCAAGCCGCCTTTTCAGGTTTTCGACTTGCAGAATGTATAATCTTTATATATATCCTCGACCAAGATGCCCTTATTTTTGCCTAGGCCAGTCAACCTAGCGGGTCACTTTTATGTTTATTATCTTTTGACTATGTCAGCATTCACAGTGTGGGGAAAATCTTCGCCGTCCATGGTGGTCAGTGTAATAGCACCGCCAGAAAATATCTTCTTGATTACAAATGGCCCTTCGTATGTGGGAGTCCATTTTACCTTGGGATCACCTTGTGGCAGGATAATACGCTTTATTACCAAGTCACAACCCTGATTTACCCGATGCTTGACCTTCTTGTTGAAAGCTTTAATCATACGTTTCTGGTATATCTGACCATGACAGACAGCCGCAAGCCTTTTCCTGTCAATCAAATTTAATTGGTCCAACCTAGTATGAATCCATTCGTCTTTGTCTAAATCTAAATCTTTCATAATTCTCAAAGAAGGAATCTGAACTTTTACAGGTACTACAACCTCCATACCATATACCATAGAGAATGGGGTTGCCCTATATGATGTACACGCAGAAGTGCGATAGCCATAAAGAGCGAATGGTAACATCTCGTGCCAATATTTATACGTCATTGTCATCTTCTGTATAATCTTCTTAATGTTATTATTGGCGGCTTCCACTACACCATTCATCTCCAGTCGATACAGAGTAGAATTATGGTGCTTGATCTTGAACCGCGTACAAAGTTCCATGATCATAGTGTTGTTGAGATTGGTACCATTGTCTATGATAATCCTTTTGGGGATTCCATACCAACATATAAGGTTATGCTTAATGAATTGGGCGATAACATTCTTAGTAACAGAGGTGGAGGAGGTTGCTTCAACCCATTTCGTGAAGTAATCAATAGTAATAAGGATGAAACGATGTTCGTTAGAAATAGTCGACTTGATTTCTACAATCATATCAATGCCCCATATTTCAAACGGTCAAGGAGCAGTCAAGATGTTCAATTGAACCAGAGGCACATGTACTTTGTTAGCATATATCTGGCATTTATGACAAGTTCTTGAGTGGTGGTGACAGTCGGTTTCCATAATCGACCAATAGTAACCTGCTCTCAAAATCTTCTTAGGCATAGTATGGCCACTAGAAGTAGTGCAAAAGATACCTTCGTGCATATCTTCCATAATCTTCTCCACTTCCTTCTTGTCCACTTAATGAAGTAGAGTGGAATCGTGATTGCGCTTTTACAAAATTCCGTTGCTCAGGAAGAACTTAGTAGAGAACCTCCGTGGAATTTTTTTGGCATTGATAGATGCTCCTTCAGGGTACTCTTGAGCCTTAAGTTATCTTTTCACTTTATGAAACCAAGGCTTATCTTCTACTCTGTCAGTATCAACTTTGTAACAGTGTGCTGGTTAGTCTAGTCTCTCAATGGTAATTCGAGGAGCCTCGTTGTCCCATCTGACTTTGAACATAGACGAAACGGTAGCCAATGCATCTTCCAACTGGTTCTCTTATCGTGGAGTGTGTTCAAAGGTAATCTCCTCGAAGTATGAAATTAGTGTCAATACATGCTCTAAATAAGGGATAAGATTCGGGTTCTTAGTATCCCATTCTTCCTTAATTTACCTGATCACCAGGGTTGAGTCCCCGTATACGTTCAAGAACTTTATCCACAAGTTAATAGTAGCTCTGATGCCCATGATGCATGCTTCGTATTCGGCCATGTTGTTGGTACAGTCAAAGTAAAGTCTGGTAATAAAGGGAGTATGGAAACCCTTGCGAGAGATAATTACATCATTGATTATGTTTCCAATTGCATTAGAAGCTCCATCGAAAACCATAGTCCATCGGAATCCTGGCTCAGGTCCTTCATACGATCCAGGTTTTTCACAATCCGTTACTAGCATAATATTATTGTCCGGGAACTCCAAATTCATAGACTGGCAATCGTTTACAGCTTGATGAGCCAAATGATCTGCCAGTACACTTCCTTTGATTGCTTTCTGAGTGTGTTCTAAATATCGTATTCTATCAAGACCATTTTCCATCAGGCAATTCTTCCTGAGAGAGTTGGCTTCTCGAATATATATTTGATGGGATCCATTTTAGAGATTAATAAGGTGGTACAAGTCAACATATATTGTCTTAGTCGGTGAGTAGCCCATGCCAAAGAACAACAAGTTTTCTCGAGTAGTGAGTATCTTGTTTCACAGTCGGTAAACTTTATGCTAAGGTAGTATATTGCATGCTCTTTTCAACAAGACTCATCATGCTTCCCCAATACACACCCCATTGAGTTCTCTAACACTGTTAGGTACATGATTATAGGTCTTCCTTCAACTGGTGGAATCAGGATCAGAGGCTCTTGGAGGTACTCCTTGAATTTGTCAAAGGCTATCTGGCAATCCTCATTCCATTTTACCATCTGATCTTTCTTCAGCAACTTGATGATCGACTCACAAGTAGTAGTAAGATGAGAAATGAATCTAGAAATATAATTCAGTCGTCCCAAGAAACCTCTGACTTCCTTCTTAGTATGGGAAGCCTACATTTCTTAAATAGCTTCGACCTTGGTGGGATCAACTTCAATACCTTTACCGCTGACAATGAAACCCAGGAGTTTATCGGACCTAACCCGAAATTTGTTCGTATTCAATCTTTTCTTGTACTTCTTTAGTCTCTCAAACGAATCATGTGGATGGTCAAGATGCTCTTCTTCAGTCTGCGATCTGGGTATCATATCGTCGACGTAGACCTCTATCTCATGGTGAATTATGTCATGGAACAAAGCTATCATGGTACGTTGATATGTTGCATCGACGTTCTTTAACCCAAAAGGCATAACCTTATAGAAGAAAGTGCCCCACTGTGTGACGGAGGTTGTATTCTCCATGTCTTCATGTTTCGTCTTGATCTGATTATATCCCGAGAAGCCTTCCATGAAGGAGAATACCTTGTGTTGAGCGGTGTTGTCGATCAAAACATCTATATATGGTAGTGGGAAGTCATCTTTGGGGCTTGCCCTGTTCAGATCCATGTATTCTACACACATACATACCTTACCATCTTTCTTTGGTACTAGAACAACATTTTCAACCCATTAAGGATACGATGTAATAGCCAAGAAACCTACGTTGAATTGTTTCATAACCTCAACCTTGTTCTTTTCTGACATCACGGCATGTGGTGGACCATCTGGTTTATTGGAGAACAACCCTCTTTCATTGGCAGGCGGTGAACCATAATATCAGTATCGAGCCCTGGAATGTCTTCATACAACCAAGTGAAGATCTCATAATATTAATGTAACATTTGAATCAATCTGTTCTTGACATTGTCCTCTAGGATGGCCCTTATCTTTACTTCTTTTCTTTCTGCTTTAGTACCCAAGTTTACAACTTCAAATGGGTTTATGTGGTTGTATAGCCTTCTCCTTTTGCACTAATAGTATGGAAAGTTCTCCAGGTATTTCATAATATTTCTTTCCTTCGTCCTTGGCTTGGTATATCAGATTTTCAAAGTCATAAGTGGCAATAGCAGAGTCATTATCAACAAGATCCAAAGTGGATATGGATATGCAATATATTGTATGGGTGTGTGTAAAAACACATAGCTATTTGAAAGTCATAAAAGTAAAAAAGAAAGACATAGAGCATAAAATTTGAATGCAAAACATCCAATGCTTTATTAAATGAAAACATGTTAATACGGAATTCCGGGAAGCTGACCCCAAATAGTATAACCACCTTCTTCTACAACAACTTTAACATCCTTCTTTGAAGCCATTATGGGCGGAACCCTGGTAAATTTGGGAATATCAGAAACATCTTCAATAGTGGTAGGAGGGATTACTTCAAAAGTCTGATAGGTTGTCTCGATGAATTTGCAGTTCATCTTTACATACCAGAATGAGTTCAAGTGACTCACCATATACTCCTATTCGCCACAAATAGTAACAACCTTTCCCGGCACTGGATACATCAGCTTTTGGTATAGGGTTGAAGTAACAGTGCCTGCCCCATTGATCCAGGGGCGTCCTAGTAAGAAATAATAAGCTAGTCGAATATCCATTATGTAGAAAGTAGATTCGAAGACCTGCGAACCTACCTTGATCAGAAGGTCCACCTCTCCGTGTACCATTATCTTTGAACCGTCAAAGGCTAGAACCACAATATCACTAAGTTTTAGTACAACCCCTTCACAATAAAGTCTGTCAAGAGTGCCCTTCAGTATAACATTTAACGAGGAACTGGTATCAACCAACACATGACACAAAATAGTTCCCCTGCATTCAAAGGAGACATGCATGGACTTGTTTTTATTTCTTCCTTCCGGAGTCAAGTCGGCATTAGAAAAACCTAACCCATTTCCAGTTGTTAAGCTAGCAACAAGTTCTCAAATTGATCGGCAGAAATCTCTTGTGGCACGTGAGCAGACTTCAAGAATTTCACCAAACTTGTGCATGAGCTTCAGAACAAAGTAACAAGGATAACATGGAGATTTTTGATGGGGTCTGCCCCAACTGCTCAACAATCTTATAATCGCTTTTACGGATGATCTTCAATACATCCTCCAACTCTTGCCTGGAGGTGTCTTCAAATGCAACTTCTTTAGGTGCCTCCATTTGGGAAGGCCCCGTTATTTGCTCTTTACCCCGAGCCTTAGTAGTCGACTTAATAGCGGTAACTTTAATTGGCGTAGGAACAGTATTCAAATATATTTCTGGGGATAAAACCCTTCCGCTTCTAGTAACCTTACTGGTCCCAAAAATGTTGTCAATGTGGGAATCAATAGCTTCAATGCTTTCATCTTCAGTAGTCGGTAGTTCTTGCTTGAAGCCATGGTAGTAGATGTTAGATCCATAATTCCAAGGAATAACTTTATCCGAGGAATATGGAATAGGTCCAGGTGTAGTGATGATTAAAGGAGCAACTTTGGGATTGGTAGTGATCCTTACAGGAACCTTGGAAGTGATCATGATAGGAGTTCCAGAAATTATAGTTAAATCTTGAAACTGATTCTCAGCAGACAAAATCTTCTCAACCAAAAATATGTGATTGTCCATTAGGCATTGAATTCCTTCCTCCAATAACTTTCAGCCATTGGGTTAGGCTACACAGCTGTAACATCTTTCAATACAGCCCATAAATAGACCAGCCTACAACAAATTCTCTTTGATAATTGGGAGGGGAGTAACTAATTCACTCATAATATCAACATAAATAACATCATCAATAGAACTTACGCATTTTTCATGCTTCATCATTGGTGCAATAATTACATTCGGAGTCTCCAGAGGATCAAACTCAGTCTCTTTGTTGTCATTCATATCCTGAATTTTGTATTTCAAGGCCCATCCGTTATTGGTGTCGTGCCCAGGACTGTTTGAATGGTAAGCACACTTCACATTAGGATTTTAGAGAGGAGAGGAGGTGTTGGGATTTTGAGGAGGATCCCTTAATTTAATCAGCTCCGCTTTCAGTAAATGTTATAATTCATGGGAAAGTGGCATACTGATATTAGTAAATTGTCTTCTCGGTGCGTATGACCTACGTTGATTTCCCTATTGTTGTTGTTGAACATGCACAAGATTAGAGATTAGCACCGCTCCTACAGACTTATTGCGGTCACTTATAACACGACCCTTCTAGCCATAAATATCATTAACTTCTTTCTTTCAGCTAAATGTCTTCTTTACAGAACTCGAAGATACAACCACTTGAATTTTTCTGCTCTTGATACAACTTTCGACATGTTCCCTAATAAGAATCAGCTCAGTGAAACCAGATGAAGAACATCCAATTAGATGATTGAAGAAAGGCCCGATTAGAATTCCCATAAACACGTCAACTATCTCCCTATAAGACAAAGGAGGTTGCACTCTTCCAGTCAGATCTCTCCACTTTTGGGAATACTCCTTAAACCCTTCATGAGAGCACATGGTCATACTTTATAACTGCACACAAGTCGGTGCAAGATCATTATTATATTGATACAGCTTTTAAAAAGAAGCAGCTAGGTCTTCCCAAGTGTGGATGTCGGTTCCCTTCAGTTGATAGAACCACTCAAATTGTTTCCCTAATAAGCTCTCTTGAAAGAAGTGAACCCATAACATTCTGTCAGCATTATGGGGTTAGATCTTCCGAACATAAGACCGCATATGAAGATTTGGACAAGACACGCCATCATATTTGGCAAAGGTAGGAACCTTGGACTTGTGAGAGATAACAACCCACAATATAAGATCCAACTCTTCAAAGTCTAGCCCAGGAACTTTTTGTATCTCCATAGCATTAAGTCGATGTTCTAGCTGCTTGTATCTGTCATCAGCAGGAGGATATTGTTCACCAGAATAGTCTTTATCAGAATCTTGGCTAGAACCAAGTTTGTAATTCTCTTTAGCTTTCACACTCTCGTCATCTTTCCCTTGGTTATCATCTTCATTCAGGGGACCTTAAACTCTAGAGACCTTCTAACTGGACCCTTGAATCTTCTGCCCATATTAAGAAAGACTGGTGGCTTTTTAGTCTTCTTCTTGTTCCCCTTTGTGATGAGGGTCTTCACCTTTTCTTGACCCTTAGCTAAGTCCAAGAACATTTGCTGAAACTGAGCGTTCTAAGCTTGAAGTTCTTTCACAGTATGCTCGAGTGCCATCTTTTAGTGAAATAAACAACAAGAAGATGAGAAAACTTGCCTAGAAAGTACCTGTTATGCGATGATATGCATGATATGCAAATGCAAGTGCAATGTTTTTAAGGACCTTTGCGGGATTTAAATTTGTTTAAACTAAAGGAAACAAAATAAATTTTAGTAACAAGCTCAAATTATAATTTCTTTCTAGGCTTATAATGACAATAAAAAGAGTTACAAAGAAGCAAATTGTGATTTAAAGTCTCCCACTGACACTTCCTCTTTGTGTTGACATATGCATTAAGATTTGTTCTTCGTGGAGTCATTTCGTCAGCACCAATACTTTCTTCTCACTAGCATAAAGTTGCGTTTCAAAGGTATCTCTTTCTTCCTTGAGTTGAATCCAAGACTTCTGTAGTTCTTCGAAGTTAGTAGGCACATCAGGATGAAGAATGGTATAAGGAACATCTCCTTCAACAATAGGCTATACGATCACTAATAGGAGGGCAGGATATGGAATTATGAGATTTTGAGCACGAGACCGCACCCATCTGAGGTAAGGGTCTAGAGGAGTGGAATTCTTGTGTCCCAAAGTCTCGCTATCAATCTTGTTGACCATTCCCCAAGTACGTATCAACCTTTGATGGTAATTTTGAGGATTGTTCTCATATTCGAACATAATACCCTGGATGAGAAGATCATGAGGACCGTCCCTTCGAGCATAACCAAACTGGCGTAGAGCTAGATAAGGGTTGTAAGTGATTCCCCCTCTTATACCAAGGAGTGGTACATTAGGGAACTCCCCACAGCGATAAAAAATAGTGACATCTATATGAGATCGAGAACACTAATGGATATATGCATGAGTGGGTGACATCAACCTTTGAGACCACCTCAAACCTTGTTCATTCTTTATCACTGATCGAGGAAGTTGCGAAATAAACCATTTGGATAATAGAGGAATGCAACATATAAGAGTTCCTCACTTCTTCATAGTATGAGTGTGGAGGAAATGTGTTGTACCCCAAAATTTTCCCTCTCATTTCTAAAGGCATCTCTCACAAGGATTTATAAAAAATTCAAGCTGGCACAAGTACAATTGAATTTTCCAACATCAAGTTAAAGAGGAAATTGTTAAAAAAGGGCAAACGAGATAATATTTTTTTTAAGGAACAACAAGGTTACTTTGATTTCCCTTGCTTCGATTAGACAAATGGCTGCCTGTATGCCTGCTTCGATTGGATATTTGACGCTTGCATGTCTGTTTCGATTGGAGAAGCTTCAATTGGACAAATAACTACCTTCATGCTTGCTTCGAATTCATCTTCATGTCTTCTTCGAATCCACCTTCATCATTGGCTTCCTACATGAAGTACAAGGCAAAGGCCTCCTGCATGCCTGCCTGCTTAAGGCAATGACTTCCCTTTATGCTAGCACCCACAAAGCAAGTTGCCTTCTGCATGCAAGCTTCGATTACACCAATGATCCCTTACAAGCTAGCTTTTGGTGCACATAGCAATGGCCTCACGCAGCTTCCTTCGATTCGGAAGGAAATGATCTTCATACAAGTTTCCTTCAATTTAGAAGGAAATGACTTTCTGAAAGCTTCCATCGATTCAGAAGGAAATGACCTTCGGAAAAGCTTCCTTCGATTCAGAAGGAAATGATCTTCATACAAGCTTCGACTGAGTTTTGTTTCCCTTTGAAACAACGTTCTTTGACTCAGGAAGTAAAGGCCTCATGTTGGCTTCCTTCAATCTAGAAAGTCAATAATCTTCTGAAAGCTTCCTTCGATTCAGAAAGTCAATAATCTTCTAAAAGCTTCCTTCGATTCAGAAGGCAATAACCTTCTGAAAAGTGTCCTTCGGTTCAAAAGGAAATGGCCTTCTGAAGGTTTTCTTCGATTGCATAATTTACCTCCTGCATACATCCTTCGATTGCACAATTGACCCCTTACATGTTTGCCTTTGACACCACAAAGCCAGGATTTCCTTCATGCCAGCATGCACAAGGCAATGGCCTCCTGCAGCTGTCCTTCGATTCAGAAGGAAATGGCCTTCTAAAAGATTTCCTTCTATTCAAAAGCCATTGCCCTCCTACTGGTTTACCTTGATTCACAAAGTCAAAAACACTTTGTACACAAGCTTCAATTGGGCAGGGGCTACCTTCAAGCAAAGCTTCGATTGGAGTATTGGTATCCTTCGAAGCCACATACTTCGAATCCAATTTTGAACCCTTAGAGCAAGATTGGTTGAATAAAAAATCTCATAGCCTTATCCTCCAAATCCCACTTGTCAGGCTATGTTGCTTCCAAATCTTTACATAATCAAAGGCTTACACAAGTTTGTGATACATTACACAAAGATTCAAAGCTTTATCCACTGGATAATACTATTCTTGGATGAATTTGCAAAAAGCTATGTACCCTTTCTTCATAAAGTGTACTTTAATCACAAAGTTATCTTCCAATCTGATTTTTGTCTGAACACAAGCAATGACAAAAACATAAGTCAAATCTCCTACCCCTAACAGACATTTGGCCATTACTTGTACTGGAAACTTGGGATCCACGAAAATTGACTAAACTTGTTTTTGTTTTCAACCAAACCATGGTTTGTTATCCTACAAATCTGGTTACTCCAACATCTCCAATCTTTTCTCTATAAATAGAGAAAACACTTGCAAGCTGAAACATATTTTTTGGCTGGGGGAAAGAATCTTCAAAAACTCTCAAACTCTCAAAAACCCTCAAACTCTCAAAAACTCTCAAACACTTAACACACTCTCAAACCTAGAATCAAGAAGAAACACCACATTTGTCTCTTCCCTTCAAATCTAGAAAGCAGGGAAACACCAACCCAACATTTGTTTCCTTCTTTCAAATCCAGAAGTATAAACATAACACTTGTTTCCTCCCTTCGAATCCAAGAACATCCAGGGCTGCAACTTAGGTCCAGCACACATATTCCATCTTCAATCAAGGTAAGTCACTATGACCTTAACCCCTTAGTTTCAAGCATGTAAATAACATTTTTTCACTTTTATTTATGTCATTTTGATTTCATGCTTTTCTTGTCCAAGTATATGTTAGAACTAACCTGTATAGACTCAAATGAAAGAAAAAGTTTCCTGTGAATCGAAGCCTTATGCGTCACCCCTACTGCTTCACAGTGGCAAACCAAATGAAAGGACAGGGCGTGTGAATCGAAGGGTGCACACTCACGTTGATTTCCAGGCCTAATCGAAAGAAGCAGCAAGAAGGGCGAATCAAAGAGTGCATGCTAACACTGACTTCCAGCCCCAAACGAAGGATAGAAAATGTGTGAAATCCAAAGGAATCTCCTTCGATCCATGATGCTTTTTCTTTCTCCTTTTTTTACACTATTTTTTGTCTTATATTTTTTTATATTTAAATTTTCTTGCTATTTAATATGGTTGTAATAATTAGGACTTTAATTTCTTGCCATCCCCACATGTACATTTGTATATCTCATCCCCCAAAAAACATAGCGTAGGACATTTATTTTCCCTCATTTTTATAAATATTAGTAATTAGGGTGTATGGCAAGATAAAACCAATAAGTAGACCGCCCTAATCAAAGACAAAAATGAATGCAATCAAACACACTTTACACACTTTACACACATGCACCTCTAATGTAATATCACTTGTTGCCTCCGAAAATAGTCATGTGCCTCGAATATGGGCGTTTTAGAAAAGAACCTTGATAAAATATCGTAGTCCCTCGATGTCCCTCGATGTTGCCTTCAGTAAACGATCTAGTCCCTAACAAAGTTGTTTAAACGTCTCAGAAGTTTCCTTTTATAACTATACGAACGACCCACACCCATCCCTTCACATCCAATGATGGGGCTTCTTACCAAATCAATGGTAAGATAACAACATCTAAAAGAGGAGTAAAAGAACAAAGACCTTTGAGTTGGTAGGACGTTCGTAGTTTCTCGCTTGCTCTCAACTAAAAAACCATTTTCACACCAACACTTCCAATTGAAAAAATTTCAAAAGACAAAACACTGTGTACGCATTCTTATAGAGACGAGAATAATTACAAAGCAACTTTTCAAAATCACTTTCAAAAAAATCTTCAAAAACAAACATCACTTTGAACTATTTTCAAAAAGTACAACACTTTGTATGCATTCTTATAGAGACGAAAATCATTACAAAGTTTGCCTCAAGGAAGGAGCTTTTTAAAAATACTTTCAAAAACCTTCACAAAGCACATTTTCAAACAAAGCAAGTGATTTGGCAAGCAAATAAGAGCCCATAGATAACTATGGATGAAAAGGGTGCTAACACCTTCCCTTTTCATAACCTATCCCCCGAACTCAAGAAATAATCTCGAAGGTCTTTCCTGTTCTTTTCACCCTTTCCTTATTGGATAAAAAAAATGTCGGTGGCGACTCTTTCTATCCGCAACAATTATGATCAAATGCAAAACAACCAAGTCAATTCACCCACCGTATTACAGAACTGGCGACTCTTCTGGGGACGACTTAAAAGTGGGGTTACCTTAGGGCTAGATCACCTTTACTTGCTTTCTTTGTTTGACTAGCTTGCTTTACATTATGGTTCCTTGTTTGGGTTTTTTTTATCCTCTACCCGGATATGGGGCACCTTTTAGGTAAGTAGAAATAGATTGTGAAAACTGTGCGGGGTATACGGACATGGTTGAAGCAATGGCTACGTTAGTGTGACAAATTTGTTGGTACTGGTAGCCCTTGGGTAGTCAAGGAGAATATAGGGATGCTGTGTGGTGTCATGAAGCACTGACTGACCTTAGAACCTTAATTGAACAACTTGGCCATTAGGAAGTAGTGAGATAGCCGGCTTTGGTGCAGTCTGAAGTTAGTTGATACTCGATACTACATTTATTGAGATCAGACTTTCGAGATATTTTGGTCTCCAATAAAGATGCTTGCACTAAAACAATGCCCGATGAAGAAAGATCAGTGATATTGAGATCCCCTAGAACCCGGTTACTTTCTATGACAGGTTAGGCCAACTAAACTTGTATGCTTTGTGTGTATATGACTATTTATACATAACAACTTGCTTGCTTTGCATACTTGTACATAACATCATGACATCACACCATAGAATTTTCAATAACCATTTCAAGGATCTCAAGGGCCTATGATGCAGGGTCATGTTGAACCAGACGCTTATCAAGGGGTTGGAGGATTCATTCTCCTCTAATTAAACGCCGTCAAAGACCAAAGCATGATAACTTGAGTCAGGGGCTATGACCCACTTGACATGGTGAGCTTGATTCTCGTGGAAGGACATCCACCGATATGAAGTTCTCCAATCAAATTTGTTGATCAAAGTTCAACTTCTAACATCTTATTGTGTTTACCCCGTGAGATCCTTGAAAACATGCATCCACATACCATGCATCATATCATGACAGGTTTTCCCCACACAGGTCTCTCATCTGCTTACTGTTTATTTCCTTAGAGATGGCTCTAGAACAGACTATCAAGGACATTCAGACTCAAAATGCTCAAGTTCAAGAAATGTTCTTGAACCTATCCAAGGGGCAAGAAGAAGTGAAACCACTCCTCACTAGGGGCATGACCATGAAGAATCCTGAGGACAAAAAGGATGACCAGTTGGAACGGATACAAACTGAGATGACCACAATGAAGATCTAGATGGTGGGATAGATGGTGGGCCAGTTGGATCTTATCCAAAACTTGGCTCAGCGACAAGAAGAACTGAGAGCCCTTGTTAAAAAATTTCATCAAGACGAATGCAACCGTATGAAGCAAATAGTTAAGGCTGGGGATCAAGTCTTTAATATGTCCCTGATGAGACAAGAAGTTGGCTTGGTGGAGAGTAGACCTTTCCAAATTACTACTACATCACGAGCCCAACAACCACCTCACCAACAACGACAGGGGAGTCAGCGTAAAGAGGTCGCACCTAAGAGACAAATCACCAGGACCAACATGTTGATGGCTCAAGCGTTACAACACATGTTGAAGGAAGAACTAATTACATTAAAGGTTCCTCTCCGGAATCCCAATACTTCTACTCCTAGTTACCTCTCCAATGAGAGGTGTGCATACCATTCTGATAGTCCTGGACATGATACGAATGGTTGTTGGGCTCTAAAGAACAAAATCCAAGACCTAATCAACGAAGAAGTGTTAGAGTTTACACAAGATGGTCAATTGGAGCTCTTTTATCACCCCCCAAGGGCATCCATCCAAAGTGACCAGTTTAGGCGGAGAAACTTTTGTTTATTCAAATTTTCAATTGTAATTTCTTTTGCTTGTTCAAACACTTATCTATTTATATCAAACTTTGATTCATTAATGCATTGCATATGTTTGTCTTTAATTCATCCATTTGTTTTCATCATACTTTAAACTATGCTTTTTACTCGCTTTATGATATTCAACTCTTGTTTTAAAAGTTGCAAGCCTTTAGAGGGAGGATGACGAAAACAATGCTGTAATATCATACAGTATGCTTTTGCACAGACCTTGTTGACGATATACAGGTGTTTGTTTCAATTCCTAAACACTGGAGTTATAAGGAGGATAATCCCAAGTCAACCCATTTGAGCCTAAGACGCATGAGTTTTCTTTTTCACACAAATTGAAACCTTTAATCAAAACCCGGGGCAGGGTAGTTTCTCAGTTATTTCGAATGCGTGCTCAGTCGCAAATTTTCACTTTGTACACAACGGATGACATCAAAAACATCCTTCTAAATCAAAAGATTGTGATGGTTCCCTATCAAATAGGAAATCATTATCTCTCAAAAGAAAAGCCCACTAAGTCAAAATCTGCGAAGGATACTTAATAAAAACTGGGGCATCCCGCTGGCAGTAATCTCAAAACAAGAACAGTCAGGCAAAAATAATGGATAGTAAATAAAAAAGATGTCACTACAAATCCTCAGTAACATGAAAAATGTTTCAAAAATGACTGCCTTTGCAAATAAACTTCCAAGTGTCTGAACCATCACCAAAACGTCATTTCAGACTCAATTGGAGTTCAAACGTACAATTAACTGAGTTTAGGACTAAAGGATATCACTAAGAACGGGCGGGTACAAATACACTTTGAGCCTTATCTTTTGTTTCTTAAACCTTGAACCAAGCCACGCTACAACCCTTCAAAAGTCCTAATTGAGGCATGGGTTATTTCAAAAGCAAATTGTTACAAAAGGTATCCTGACTCCTGTAAGGCTTACTGCAAATTCTGAGTTGAATTCATATTCCTACAAAACTCTTTACTTGCTAAAATTCTATTCCCAAAACTCCATGACAAGCATAAACTTTGCATTATTTGAATATTGTTGTTTGCATATGGCTAATTGTTTGATAGAGGAGAAATTCACACAACGAATATCCAGCAAACAAAAACTCTCTCAGTGAACAAAATCACTTCAACTAGGATGACACTTCCAATTAAAAATCTCCTATAAGCAAGGGGGAATGACATGTCACCGTCCAACTCGTCTGGGGGAAGTCAAGTAAAGATTCCAAGAAATTTCCCAAGAAATGCTGAATAACCAGGGGCAGGTCTGTATCTGAATCACATGGGGGCATTGAACGTGAATTCCAGTATGGTCAAGCAAACATTTTTTGGAAATACTAAAACACTTACTACTTGGGGCATTGACAAATCTCTACAAAGTCCTTTTCATAAAGTGATCCTCAGTCAAGTCTCCATAGAGTCATCTCTATAAGGTTATCCCCATAGAATAATCTTCATGAATAAGGGTACAAACCCCTCAAGGCCAAATTCATGGATATACCCATAAAGTTGGATCCAAGAAATCCCCATCCAGAGTTTCAATATCTGAAAACTTCTCCCCAACTGAGTTGATCTCAAGAATCCTCGAGGAGTTATGCTTAAGGAAAACACCTCTCCAGCTGATTGGAAATAGGGTTTAGTTCCCCGACAAACTACAGCTTCTGCAACTTGAGTTTGTCTTTCCGTATACTACAAGGGACCACAACCCCTATTCCCCAGTGGACTTTCTTACAATCCTTAGTGAGTTGTTGCAAAGCCAGAGAGACAACCAGATAACAGTTAACTTCTTTTTCCCTAACAAGTTGTTAACTTGCTTTCTCTTCCATCAATAGATAACTCCCCGGTAGAGCAACAGACAAATAAGACTCCTGGACTCCTTTCCCCAAGCAGGAATCCACACTCCCCACAGAGTTTCCCTAAAACAAATTCAATATTCCCCAAGGGAGTTCTCCCTAAACAACAAAACGGGAATCCCCAGCGGAAACATTCTAAAAAACATTCAAAGATACACATACTCTTCAACAGCAGTCCGAGATTTAACTTCCTAAGGCTCCCCAACATTTGTCAAGGAGTTATTTTCCAAGACAAAGTTACATTTCAAGAACATTCACAACATATGCATACGAAATGCAGATATCACAATCTCATTTATTTTGAGAAACATCATTACACCATGAATTTCATACATCATGACATTGCATACAACTAACTCTTTACCTTTTCAGGAAAAGGTCAACAAATAAGTGTCATTAAATATATGTAAAATTCTCCAAGACAAAATCAAGCTTGGATTTCTTCTTTACCTTTTGGAGTAGCAGTCGTCAAAGATTCCTTCATTATCGGTTGAGGTAGTAATCATCCAAGATTCCTTCATTATATGTTGAGGTAGTAATCATCCAAGATTCCATCATTATCTATTGAGGTAGTAATCATCCAAGATTCCTTCTTTATCTATTGAGGTAGTAATCGTTCAAGATTCCTTCTTTATCTGTTGAGGTAGTAATCATCTCAAATTCTTTCATTTTCTGTTGAGGTAGTAATCGTGTAAGATTCCTTCATTATTTGTTGAGGTAGTAATCATCCCAGCTTCCTTCATTATTTGTTGAGGTAGTAATCATCCCAGATTCCTTCATTTTCTGTTGAGGTAGTAATCGTGCAAAATTCCTTCATTATCTGTTTAGGTAATAATCATTCCAGATTCCTTCATTTTCTGTTGAGGTAGTAATCGTCCAAGATTCCTTCATTATCCCTTGAGGTAGTAATCATCCAAGATTCCTTAATTTTCTATTGAGGTAGTAATTGTCCAAGATTCCTTCAATATCTGATGAGGTAGTAATCATCCCAGATTCCTTCATTTTCTGTTGACGTAGTAATCGTCCAAGATTCCTTCATTATCTGTTGAGGTAGTAATCATCCCAGATTCCTTCATTGTCTGTTGAGGTAGTAATCGTCCAAGATTCCTTCGTTATCCGTTGAGGTAGTAATCATCCCAAATTCCTTCATTTTATGTTGAGGTAGTAATCGTCCAAGATTCCTTCATTATCAGTTGAGGTAGTAATCATCCCAAATTCCTTCATTTTCTGTTGAGGTAGTAATCATCCAAGATTCCTTCATTATCTAGTAAAGTAGTAATCATCCAAGATTCCTTCATTATCTGTTGAGGTAGTAATTGTCCAAGATTCCTTCATTATCTGATGAGGTAGTAATCATCCCAGATTTCTTCATTTTCTGTTGAGGTAGTAATCGTTCAAGATTTCTTCATTATCTGTTGAGGTAGTAATCATCCCATATTTCTTCATTTTCTGTTGAGGTAGTAATAGTCCAAGAGTCCTTCATTATCTGTTGAAGTAGTAATCATCCCAGATTCCTTCATTATCTGTTGAGGTAGTAATCATCCAAGATTCCTTCATTTTCTGTTGAGGTAGTAATCGTCCAAGATTCCTTCATTATCTGTTGAGGTGGTAATCGTCCAAGATTCCTTCATTATCTATGGAGGTAGTAATTGTCCAATATTTCTTCATTATATGTCACAGTCAAGCTTCATACTTACCAACAAAAACAAGTTCCAGATTAATACCTGAAACAAGAGAGGATAACTATCTGTGAACATATTGATTGTAGATCAATTACCGAAATAGGACAAGGTGACTATCTACACGACAAACACTTTATCCAAGACCTCTACTGGTTTAGTTTAAATTTCTCCAAAGATTTATTCTGATACCTTTCTGGTATACGCTTTTTCTGGTTTAGTTAAATCGCTCAAAAGATTTATTATGATTCTTTTCCAGTTAAAGATTATTCAAGACCTCTACTGGTTCAGTTTAAATCGCTCCAACGGTTTATTCTGATACTTTTCCGATAGACGCTTTTTCTGGTTTAGTTAAATCCCTCCAAATATTTATTCTGATTCTTTTCCAATTAAATATTATTGAAGACCTCTTCTGGTTCAGTTTAAATCGATCAATGGTTTATCCTGATTCCGTTTCGGTAGACACTTCTTCTGGTTCAGTTTAAATCGACCATAGATTTATTCCGATTCTTTTCTAGTTGAAGTCAAGCTTAGAATTAACCTAATTTTTTTGTCAACAATCAATCTTGGGTGGCATCTATAAGCCGATCTCTAACAACTCTCCATCACCTCTCCAAATGGCATATTTAAGCCCATTCCCGACACAATCAACCACTGCATCATCGAGTGCAAATTTCTGGGCACTCTAGTGTTCAATTATCTTCTACCTTCAATCTACATAGGGCAACATTCCATACTCGCTTTTCAAGTTTAAGAAGATTGTACAGGGGCAGTTGTTGTACCCCAAAAATTTCCCTCTCATTTCTCAAGGCATTTCTCACAAGGATTCTCAAAAATTCAAGCTTGCACAAGTACAATTGGATTTTCCAGCATCAAGTTAAAGAGGAAACTATTAAAAATGGGCAAAACAGATAAAAATGATTTGTTTTAAGGAACAACAAGTTTTTTTTTATTTCCCTTGCTTGGATTGGATAAATGGTTGCCTGCATGCCTGCTTCGATTGGACATTTGATGCATGAATTCCTATTTCGATTGGACAAGCTTCGATTGGACAAATAACTCCCTCCATGCTTGCTTCTAATTTACCTTCATGTCTGCTTCGAGTCCACCTTCAGCATTGGCCTTCTACATGAAGTACAAGGCAAAAGCCTTCTGCATGCTTTCCTACACAAGGCAATAACTTCCCTTCATGCTAGAGCCCACAAAGCAAGTGGCCTCCTGCATGCATGCTTCGATTACACCAATGACCCCTTACAAGCTGGATTTTGGTGGACATGGCAATGGCCTTCTGCATCTTCCTTCGATTCCGAAGGAAATGATCTCCATACAAGCTTCCTTCGATTCAGAAGGAAATGACCTTCTGAAATCTTCCTTCGATTCAGGAGGAAATGACCTTCTGAAAAGCTTCCTTCGATTCAGAAGGAAATGATCTTCATACAAGCTTCGACTGAGTTTTATCTCACTACCTTCTAATGGCTAAGTTGGGTCAATTAAGGTTCTAAAGGTCAGTTAGTGTTTATGACTGTTGTACCCCAATTTTTTCCCCTAAGATCCCTTCATCATATCATATTGTTTCAATCACAACAAAATCACATTAGGGCTTTTGGTTCTTCTCCATATCTTTAGCTTTTCCCTTTGAGGAGTTACCAAGCACCTTGACTTGTTTTCTTTGGTGATCATGGATATTTTTATTTGATTTTCTCTCTAAATTAACAAAATACAATATTGGTTTGTCTTACTTGTTAATAAAGTAGGTAAAGGCAATGAGGTTTAGCAAGTTGCATCATGGGTTCATGAGTTTATTTCCATGCCCTAGTCAAAGTCTTGAGAGATTCAAACCTCACCATTGAAGTTGTTTTGAAGTTGGTATGGAAGTAGTTTTGGTGGCCATGAGTCCTCATCATCATCCTCAACAAATTATATTCACAAAGGAAGAATATTGGCACAAAAAGTTTGTTCAAACTTGGCAAAGTTCCACCAAGCTTTCTCTTGATCTAGAGGCTAGGGTTTTGGACTTCAGAGGGGCATATCTTGCTCATATTTTGGTATTTTTGAGTGATTCCAAAAACTTCTTCTCTTCAAAGAGTTACCAACAAATCACTTCAAAAGTTACAAGGAGTTTTCATGAGGAAGGAACTTTGTGGAGAAGAAAGATTACAAGTCATCAAGATGAATCCCTCATTTTCCATATGTGATTTCAAATGGTCATAACTTGGTCAATTTTTATCACCTTGAGCCCATTCTTTTTCATGATTACCATAAGGATGTGTACTTCATACCTTCTTTTATGTGCAAAGTAAGAAAATGGATGGAAGTTGCCTTAATGCAAGAGATTATAGGTCATTTCATGAATTTTGGCCAACTTCAACAAGTCATAACTTGCTCAATTTTTGGAGATTTTGAGTGGCTCAAATTGAAAAATGTCATTAAAGAGATCTAATTCATTCCATCTTTTTTGATCAAGAGCAAATTCTAAGTGCAAGGCCATGTTTGGATGCAAGAGATTATAGGTCATTTTTAAAGAAAAATTTGAAATATTTCTAAGTATGGAAAGTCAACTCTTTTTCTTCTACTTTGACTCCAGGTAGTTTTCATATCAAGCATCCATTTGATTCAATTATTTTTCTATTGCAAAGCTTGTTACCTCATATTTCCAAAGCATCAAGAATTTTTCCCTAAGACTCCTTGAGGTGGAAATGCCATTGGATTGAACTTGGTAACTTGGAATTGAAGTTTCACCATAAGTCAGAATTTGAAATCCATGTTTTGGCGTTTAAACATCAAATTAGCACGTGTTTGTGATCTAAACATATATAACCAATTTGGCAAAGTGGATTAGAGCCTTGAAACGCAAGGATTTGATGAGATTTTATGCAAATCATATCACACTTTGCTCGTGCATCAGGTTCACACGATTTCCCTCCAATTTGCTTCATTCCACACGCTTGAACATTCCATTTGATTCCCTATAAATAAAGGGTCATCCCCCATTCAATTTCCCAAGAGTTGACAACTCAGAATTCAGCTACTTCGAATCCTATTCTCAAGCCTTTTTCAATCCATTTTTTTAATCAATTCACCTTCCTTGATCTTCCCTGAAGCTAACCATATAATCACATTCAAGAATTGTACCCTATATTGCTCCATAGAAGTCCAGTTTCAGAGCTCTGCAACTCAACTTCAATAGGTAGATTCCTTCATCAATTCTTAAAAACTTTGGTATCATTGTGTTGCTCTCATTACCCTGGTTCTAGTCACAACACTTACTTTTATCTGGAAGCACGTTTTGACCATGAATTTTCAAATCCCTTTTCAAAAATTTCTTTCCAAATTGCTTGAGTTACAGTTTATATAAATTTGGCGCGAGGGTGTGGTTTTCTTCGTCTTGAAGAGACGAAGCGAATGGCATAGGTCCGAGCTTCTGATTTTACAGTTTGAGAGACCTGCAATTCGTGAAGGCTGGAGGTTGAAGATGACCAGCGTGTCATCTTCTAACCAATGAAAGTGTGACATTTGTTATTTTCAAATTCTGATTTTATTAATGATTTTGTACGTTATTCATTAAAGACCATGACATGCACAGTGCGCCAGATCCCTTGGATTTGATTACTAACGCGTTTTTACTCTCATCCAATGGTCCACATCTTTTTCTTTTATTTTCTTTTTCTGATTTTTATATTTTAATTGTTTTAAATTTCAAAAAAAATCATAGAAAATTCATTTTGAGTCCAAAAAATCTTAAAAAATTATGAAAAATATTTTTGATTATTCTCTTTCTGATTTTTATTTTCTCACAATTTAATTTTGTATTTTGATATTTTTTATGAATTTTACACTTATTTGATTTGTTTAAAATATTTAAAAATACTTTTACACATTTTTAAATTCTGAAAAATTTATGGAATGATCCAATGATATTGTGACAAGTATTGGTGACCTTATTTTATTTTTGTTTCTGACCTTGCTATTTTTTACTATTTTTGTTTATTTTACCCATTTATTTTAATTTTTAAAAATAGTTTCTGACTTTTAAAAATTCCAAAAAAAATTTGTAAAATTACTTGGCCTCTTTTCTGATTTTTCTATGATCTTATTTTTCATTTCTTGATTAATTTGAATGTAATTGCCATTTTCTTCATTATTTTCCATTTTTTAAAAACATTTTTTAACCCTTTAATGAACATATTAATTATATTATTATTTTGTGAATATTTTCTGGCTGTCTTGGGTTGATTTTTTGGTCATGGCTTTATTAACATCATTGGATCCATGGTGTTGAGTTTAACTCCACAAAAAATGGATGAATAATTTTAATGATAGTTTGATTAAATATTAATTCAAATGTGGTTTTTTTTTCTTTTTACCCAAATTCCTCTTCATCCCATCCCCTTCTTATTGTATTAAATGTTATTAGAGCATGATCTCTATATCATGTCTCAAAACAAATGACGCATAAATTTCTATTGACCGGTCTCAAAATAGGTGCGACTTCTATATAAGTCCACTTAAATTTCTTAACATAGCGCTAAATTTTGTCCTGATTCGAATAAATGATCATTCATGGCCCAAACTTATGATTGCAAGCCCAAGTATGTTAATTTGATCTCTTTGATCCAATAACCTTGAGATTCATTGTGTGGAGGCTTTGGTTCTACCAATCCTCTAATGGATCTACAACACCTTTGGTTAATGCGAATCACTTAAACATCGTTGATCATTAAATGGTACTTGTGAGAATTCCAAATGGATGATATACTTGACAAAAAGCGAATGCAACTTGTTGTGTGGAGGCTTTGGTTCTACCAATCCTCTAATGAGTTCCAAATGAAATTTTCAAGATGGTCATCCAACTAACCACTAATTATTGACTTGTTTTATTTTATGCTTTTATTCTTTTATGCTTTATGTACTATTTACTTTTAGCATTTACATTTCATGCCATTTTCATCTTTGCTCATTTGAGCATTTATTTTCTTGTATTTTTTTTTATTTTGCTCACTTGAGCTTTTCTTTTTCTTTTCTTAAGATACTTAATAACCAACTTAAACCCTAAAAAACTCTTAATGGAACTTGGACTATTTGGCTACTATCCTTGGCATGATGGAGCGGTGGACTTTTTCTTGGACTTAGGATTAGAAACCTTGGCCTATCTTGGATACCTTATGATCTTATATGATTATTTTGTCTGGAGCTCTTGAGGTTTACCTCAAGACATTGGGTTTCTTGTTTGTTTTTGTGTGCAAGTTTTTGTGATTACACTCTCTATTTGTAATCTGGAATTCACCCGCATATAGCCGTTACTCTGCCTAATTTTTGTGAAGACTTAATACATTTGAAGAGGTCTAGTATATTTGCTTGCTTGGTTTCACTCCAAAGAATGGGAATTCTATCTTGGCTCATAATGTCATGTTTTGGCTTCTTGTTGGTTAGATGGTCCTTATCCTTAGCTTTTACCTTATGCTTTAGGATAGCCTCTTCTTCTCCTCCCATCTTCTTTAATTGCAAAAATCTTCTCCATCCTTTTGAAAACTCATCTTGTTTTGAAACTTAAACCACTTTAATAATAAACTTGGACTTAGGTCCATGCATTTTCAAAATATTTTCATAAATAAACTCCAATCAATTTAATAATACCTTGACATTTTTGTGAGAAGACTAAAAGTCAAATAATCTCATTTCAAACTATTTTTCCACTTTGGTTTTTATCTTTAAACTTTTCTTAAAAGATTATGCTCTTTTCAATCCTTGTAGTGATGCAAACAACTATACTTATACAATATGTAGTGAAGTGAGATATTTTCCACTTGGGTGTTGAGTGAGGCATTATTGATTTTAAAATCCAAGCCATATCCTCCACTTTGAGATGATGCAAATTCTCCTTTGTCATGATTGTGGGGTAGTAAGTATGTTTTCCACACGGACAAATGACGATGACGTCTTAAGATAGGACGGGCAGTATAGTCATGTTAACTTTGAGGGAGTAATCCCAAAAAAGGAGGCATGAGTTCCCCCACTCAGTGGAGGCCCCTTTGACTGTAGTGTTGTTTATTGAGTAATCAAGAAGACATACTAATTTCGACCTGAGAGCCTACTGAAACTGAGGACCGTAGAATACCAAACCCATCTTGGCCTTTTATGTATAGTGAGGAAGCTATGACGGAGTAATTTGAAAATAGTTGTCACGCGATACTACGCTCGGACGAGTCTTTCTTGAGAATATTACTAATTACCGAGTTAATCGAGAAGTTGGTAATATCCGAAGGAAGGATGTAGACTCTGGGAACCTCTAGAACCTTGTTCGGTAGGTGATAACTTTTTAGACCAACACCTTATGGGTAGTACCTTCGACTTCATGCTCGTGACTTTGTACCTATGAACCCTATATGTGTGATTTTGTGTGTGATTTCTGCATCATGTATCCATGCACTCATAATCATCTTTTGAAGAAAATAATATTCAAGGGATTTAAAGGTTGAATATTCGTGAATATCTCAGGTACTGTTAACCATGGATTCTGGAAAGAGAAAGATCGGGAAATACAGTTTGAAGGATCCCAAGATAGATGAGTTGGTCAGTCTAATTCCAGAGATTGAGTGTCCTGCAGACTTTCGGAAGAAGTATGGATCCATCATTCCTCTCATGAAGCTGAAGATGAAGGAGGGTATTCTCTCGACCTTGGTCCAGTTCTATGATCTGATGTATCACTGCTTTACTTTTCCCGATTATCAATTGATGCCTACACTGGAGGAGTATTCCTATCTATTGGATTTACCCGTTACCAATCGTGTTCCTTTTACTGGTTTGGAAGGTGAACCAAAACCACATGAGATTGTTGCTTTGATTCATATGGGGAAGTCTGAGGTGGAAGCCCATATGACTACTAAAGGAGGGATTAGAGGATTACTAGCTCATTTCTTATTGGAGAAAGCTCGTTACATTGCCAGAATGAAGAGTACGGTTGCTTTTGAGGTCATCTTTGCTTTACTTGCTTATGGATTATTCTTATTTCCTAATGTGGACAAGTTTGTCGAGATTAACAATATCAGGATTTTCATGATTGGAAACCTAGTTCCTACACTGTTGGGTGATGCTTATTACTTTGTTCATCTTCGGAGTTCTTATCATGGGGGAATGATTATCTGTTGCACGCCTTTGTTGTACCGGTGGTTCATCTCTCATATGCATCGGTCTGATGCTTTTTGGGATGTCAAGAAGGAGCCTCATTGGGCTCCTAAGGTCATGGAACTTACTCACTCAGATATTGATTGGTATCATCGAGCTTATCAGGATATATAGATTATTGACAGTTGTGGTAGTTTCCCCAATGAACCTCTTCTTGGTACTAAGGGAGGAATTAATTATAACCCTGTTCTTGCATGGCGACAACTTAGTTATCCGATGAGGGATAAACCAAATAGTATTCATTTGAGTAGTTTCTTTCTGCAGGAAGGAGAAGACCACAGGGAAGCTAGGGAGCAAATTGCGAAGGCTTGGCGTCATGTTCATAAGAAAAGTAAGAAAGATTTGGGACCTAGGGGTGTTGTTTCTTTGGAGCGATATCTCCAGTGGGTCCGATCGAGAGCCATCCAATTGAAGATGCCGTATACTCGGGAGACACCCATGCCTGGTCTATTTGTGAAGACTACTCCTCCTTTATTAGATAATCTATAAGAGTTACAGCTTACTTTAGTTAGGATGCAACAGGAAAGAGATGCTTGGAAGAATAAGTTCCAGACTTTAGAGAGTTCCTACGAAGTAGACTTGAAGGAGAAAGATGATTTGATCAAGATCCTTGAGAGTCGAGCAATAAAGTCTATGGAGAGGTAAGGGGATTTATTTTCTCCTAAACCTCAAGCAGGTGCTGGTTGCTCATTTCCTGATCCGAATGATTGGAAGGAGGTTGCCATCAGACATGTGGAAGAAAACCAGAGGTTGAGAGCTCAGATTGCCAGGCTCACAGGGAAGCGCCAGCGTACAGATTGATCTCTATCAGTTTCTTTCTCTCAGGATTTTTAGATTGTATTTTCATCTTGTACTTGGGATCATTGAAACTTGTAACCCATTTTGAAGTTATTATAATAAAAGTTTTCAGTATTTCAAATGCGTTATTATTTTGATGTTTGCAATATGTCTATAAACGTTAAATCCCTTGAAATATTAAATGATAAAGTAAAAATAATCATATGCATTGCATATCATGCATCATATTGCACATATTTCTTGCATTTATTATGCATATCCAGGTGCCTTACCCAGCTTTTTGCTTCGTTCAGCAAGCCGACTCATCACTATAACACTCGGGCTAACTTCAAAAAGAAGATGGACAACTTGGAACAGGAGAATCGCGATCTACGCGAAGAAGTTTCTGCTTTGAAGGTCGGCTGGCCAATTTGACTACTCTGATGGAAGCTCTGGTGGTTGCTCAGAATCAGCCACCGAGTGTTCAACCTCAACTAATAAGGGCAAGTCCTGAAGTTCCTGCTGTTCCTGTATCCGCTACACCGATTGTTGTTCAAAACTATTGCCTCGGGGTTATCTGTGGGGAATCCCAGAGAATTTTGCATCTGAAGGTTTCAATTTGGGCCCCCAAGATGCTCCAGTGGTTTCAAATGTTGTTATTCCAGCACCTCTTGTGGTGCATATTGTTCCTGCTGCACCTCCTTTGGTGAATTTGGTTTCGTTTGTTAATGAAGATGTGTGTCGTCCTTTCCCTCCGCCAAGTGAAGATTTGGGTCTTTATGACAGAATGGATGATTTCCAAGAGCAGTTTGATAGAATACAAAGAGAGATAAAGGCTCTTAGGGGAAAAGAGCTATTTGGGCAGTATGTGAATGAGCTATGTTTGGTCCCGAATGTTAAAGTACCTGCTAAGTTCAAAGTCCCGGAGTTTGAGAAGTACAAGGGCAACACTTTCCCTCGTGCTCACTTGGTGATGTATGTGAGGAGAATTCTACCCACACCGATGATCAGCGTCTGCTGATTCACTTTTTCCAGGATAGTCTAACCGGCACAATGTTGAAATGGTACATGAGTTTAGACAGCGCCAACATCCATACCTTTAATGATTTGGGAGAAGCATTCATAAAACAATACAAGTACAATATGGACATGGCGCCTGACCGTGACCAGCTTAGGGCCATGGTTCAGAAAGATAGAGAATCGTTCAAAGAGTACGCGCAGAGATGGCGCGAAGTAGCTGTGTTGTACCCCAAAATTTTCCCTCCCATATTCCTCAAGATTTGTCAAGATTGATTTTCAAATTGCTCAAGATGGTTCAAGGGTTGTACAGTCAAACCACCTCCTAAGCCAGCTGAAATTAGGGTTTTGGTTCTCTCAAGGAATTTGAGGTTTTTAATGGTTCAATCAAGTCTCATAGGCCTATATACATCCTCAAGCACCTACATGCCAAGTCTCAAGACTCACAATGTCAATTTGCACAGTCAAAAGCTCCATTTGATCTACAGTAAACTGCAGGGGTAAAATGGTCATTTTGCAGTTAAAAGTCAGAATTTTTGGTCAACATCTTATTTTGAATCCACAATCATCATTTGATCAAGTCTTGATCATGATTCCACAAGAATGACTCAAAAATCATCAAGCTGCAAAAGTTACTATTTTTGGACAGTAGAAAAGTCAATTGTATCTTGACCAGGGCATAACTTTTTCATGGTTCATCAGAAAAATTCCATACAATGCTCATTTTTAAGGGGATGACATTTCCTACAGTCCATCTTCACATTCCAAGTCCAAGAAATGCTCTCAAAAAAAGTTATAAATTTCTACATTATAGGTCAATTTCAAAAGTCAACAAAAGTGCACTTTAAGTCAAAGACCATAACTTGATATTGGTAAATCCAAATGACATGGGACCAAAGGCATTGGTTAGAGGACTTCAATACCTTTCCAAAATGTCAAAGAACATGTTCATATGATCAAAATTGAGCAAGATATGCATTGGAGAAGTTGGGAAATTTTCATGAATTTGCAAAAGTCAACTTTGCTCAAAACACCTTATTTTTGCTAATGGGCCTCAAATCTCTTCTTGAAACTTCATCCATGGCCTATGCACGACCCATCAAGCTTAATTGAATTTATTTTCTTATTTTTTATTAATTAATTGGATTTTTAATCAATATTAATTCATTTAATTAATTTAAATTGTAGGAAAATACAAGATTTGGTTTTTCAATCTTTTTGTGAAGCAAATATGGTCAAGATATGCTGGCAATTTCGTGTACAAATCAAAGATGCAAAAATCTCCAAAATTGGCAACTTTATTCAATCATGAAAATGCAAAAAGATTTGATTTTCAATCAAATATTCAATCATCAATTCAATGGATTTTTGCTCAAGATTTTGACCTAATTCCATTCCCCTATATATATTCAAGTAAACCCTGATGCAAGACACGTGCAAGAAAGCTGCAGAAAAGCCATAGCATATTGAAAATTTTCCAAGAAAACTCAAAACTGACTTTGGCATTCTAGAACGATTCAAGGCATTTTATTGATTCTAATACCTTGAAGGAGTTCTCAGGAACGATTTCCAATCAAATTCCAATACCAAAGCTCCAGGAATCGTACATTACAGTTTCATGGTTTCGCTCTTTTTTCCAGAATCGTAACTCTCAATTCATGTGCATTTAACATTTTTTCTTGATGGTTTTGTGTTGCTAGGGACTGTACAAAGCTAATGGTATAGCTTAATTGAACTGAAACGCCATAAATCACAAGTTGCCATGGACGATTTATAGGGTTCCTGAACTTTGAAATTGGGGCTTTCTAAACCCAGAAAAATTAAGACTTGTGAGACCCGTGACTGAATTCGTTGAACCAAGACGAACAAAAACCAACCCTCGCGAAATATTTATGTAAACCATAGCCCTAATCGCTATTTTTCATCGCCATAGTTTGTGGGGGTTAAAAACCCCCGCTATCTAACGTTCTATATGCAGGTACAACGAAGAAGACAAGGACGTGTTGACACTCCATTGGTTTATTCAAAAACACGCGCGTTATTTTTCTTTTTTTAGCATATTGACCAATTTCTTAATATAATAATTGTTTGTTATTCTACTAATGATTGAAGCGTGATGGTGGAGTGGTTAGCGTGCTGGCTTGGAAGCATTGGGACCTGGGTTCGAATCCCAGGTCCCCTAAAACATTTGTTTCTATTTTTCTTCATATAATTTCATGCAGGCTTCAGGAGGTGGTCTACCATGTACCTCAAATATCCATGCGCCAGGTGTCTTCCAGCTCACATCTAATGGCCATGAGATGATGATCATCATACTCCCAGTCAACATATGCATGGACAATCAAGAAAGTCAAACGTGGCTGGAATTGTTAGGCCTGAGAATTTCCAAACATACCTCCATATTTGGCCAGTACCCCCCCTGGTTTATTCTTCTTATTTTTCTTTTTTTTTTCTTTTATATTTTCCATTTAACTATTTTACTAATTATTATTATTATTATTTAATTAACCAAATTAACTTTTTTTCATAATAAAATTCAGAAAACTAAAAATGTAATATTTTTATTATTATTATTATTTATTAATTTACCTTTAATTTATTATTTTTTTAAATAAATACTAACAAATTAATTTAGTTTAATTACGGTTAATTTTAACTTTTTCTCAATAATTTAAAATCAACATAGAATTAGGGTTTCTTTTGACAATTTTAATCATCTTTTTATTTTATTTTATTTTCATTAAAAACATAAGAAACTTAAAAAATATTTCTTTTTATTAATTAGTTTTTTAGGTTTAATTTAATTTAATTCATAAATCACAAAAACTTCTTTCTTTCTCAAAAAAGGGTCAAAACCCCAAGGACTTCTCTGACTCAATTTTTATTCGCGCACATTAATTTTTGATCATATTTATGTAATTGCTCCGAGGATGTAATAGCGTTAATTAGGAATTTTTATCGCTTTCTTTATTTTCTCGCAATTTACTTTCCAAGGGTTTGTTTTTGGCGATGTAAATACCCGACGCCTTGTAATAGCGTAGATTTATTTTCCGCAATATTTAACTGCTAGATGTATGTTAACTAGGCTATGCATGACAAGACTTATCTCTGAAATTAAAATAAACCCGTAGCTCACCATAACATGTGCAAAGATAACATAATTGAAACCTTACACACTCACACATGCCACTCTTAGGGTACGCCTCACTTGGTTTCCTCGACGTGGTCATTGAGTATAGGGTGTTTTAGAGGTCGCCCTCGTGTCTAAAGATCCAAGTTGCCTCGAAATGGTTGCCTCGGATAAAAAGGATCTAGGACATTAGGGTTACCGCTAAGGCGTCCTACTATTGCTTTGGTGACCACATTTCCCTATAATCGAATTGACCCTTAAACTCCAACGACGGTGCTACCTACTTCTCAATAGTGGGATAGTATTGTCTAAAGGACATTTCACAGCTTAATTTCTTTTGAGTAGGTAGAGGTTCTCAGGTACTTTCTCTTTCGAAACAAAACTTTTTCGCACCTACACTTTTCTGACAAAAGTTTTCAAACAAACACTTCATACACTCTTGAGGACTGATACAAGAGTTAAAACGAAGTTTTCAAAACAAAACTTCTTTCAAAACCCACAAACACAAGAAAAGCAAAAAAAATTTGAAAACATAGTGAGCAAGTACCTAAGATCCCGTGGATAACCACGGATAGAAAGGGTGCTAACACCTTCCCTTTCTATAATCTACCTCCTGAACCGAGAAACATCTCGAAAAGGAATTTTGCTGTGCTTTTGTCCTTTACTTGTTGGAGAAAATAAAAGACGGTAGCGACTCTTGCTTACCGCGACATTTCGCAAACCAGTATTTCAAAACAGTCAGTTCTATTTCCACCAATCACAGAACTGGCGACTCTGCTGGGGACTCTAATAAGTGAGGTGTACCTTAGGATTAAATCATTCTATGTTTTCAATTGTATGCCTTGTATGATTTATATTTGTGGGCTTGTATCGGAGTTTCATAGATCCTAACCCGGATCTGGGGAATACTCTTTAGGTAAGTAGCAATAAACTTTGAGGGACCTGTCCAGCGTAGACTGACACGGGTGAAGAAGTAGCTACGTTGGCGGGACACCTTGGTATGTACCGATATCCCTTGCGTTGGAACAAGGAGAATATGGTTCTTCTGAGGAGTCATTAAGCACCAACTGATCGTAGAACCTTAAATTGACTAACTTGGCCATAGAACAGTAGCAGTATGCTACACTCATTGAGGCTAAACTCTCGCGATGGTTCCGGCTGCAAGAAAAGATTACTAAGCTGGAGTTATGACCGATTGAGGGTAGTCAGTGATATTGAGATCCTCTAGAACCCAGTTACTATTTTTAGGACAGGTCTTAACCAACTGAAACTGAAAGAGGGTAGTACCTAAACTTCATGCTGGCCTGAGCTCTAAGGGCTGTCTTGTGTGACTTGTGTGCCTTACCATGTTTGCCTTTTGTGAATACTTGTGGTGTGCCTTATCATAACATCATACCATCATAACATTGCATGCATCCTGCATAAGGACTAACCCATTTCAAAGACAAGAGGGTTTCATCTTTGCTCTGTTTTGTAGGACATCATGATGCCCGTGCGTAGGAATACTATCCGGATCAACTTTGTTCAACCCCCTGATCTGCTTAAAGAATTGGTTGATAGGATTCCAAACAATACTTCCTTCATTAAGAGGAATGGTTCTCTTCCCGGTTTAGTCACTTCAAAGTGGGACCAACAAATGATGAGCGTCCTGGCCCAGTTCTATGATCCGCTATACCATTGCTTCACCTTTCAAGACTTCCAGCTGGTCCCTACCCTGGAAGAATTCACTGATTTGCTTGGTATCCCTGTTTTGGAACAGACACCATTCACTGGTTGGGAAAAGACTCTTAGGCCTGAAGAGATTGCTACAGCCCTTCCCTTGACCAAAGAGGAGGTAATGGCTAACTGGGAGACTAGAAGAGGAGTTAAGGGCTTTTTGGCTAAGTTTCTGGTTGGCAAAGCTAATAGTTTCTGGAATGACTTAGACTTCAGGGTGTACGAATACATCCAGGCTCTCTTAATCTATGGTCTGGTATTATTTCCAAATCCTGATACCTTTGTTAATGTCAACGCCATAAGGATCTTCATCTCTCGGAACCCTGTACCCACTCTCTTGGGTGATATCCTGCAACAGCTCTATGCTCGTACTGCCCGAAGACGGGGAACTTTGTGGTGTTGTGCTCCTTTATTGGTGAGGTGGTTTATTTCGCACCTCCCTAAGTTCGTACTGAAGAACAAGGAAGGAAGGGGCTGGGCTCATAGGATAATGTCTCTCACTGATAATGACATCATTTGGACTCTCAAAGGTTTAGATGCGGTGGCTGTGATTGATCATTGCGGAGAGTATCCTAATGTTCCATTGATCGGAACCCAGGGAGGAATTTCTTATAATCCATGTTTAGCTCTCCGTCAGTTTGGAAGAGCCAGAAGGGTAGGGCCTCATGAGATGTTGGTACCTCACATCAATTTCGAATTTCAGGTAGATAGCGACGAGCTGCGTCGTAGATTCATCCGGGCTTGGGACAGAGTTCACAAAGCTGACCCACATGAGTTGGGACCAAAGACCTCTCTGCCTATGGAATCCTACTTCAGATGGGTCAGCATCCATGCTCAGAGGTTAGGTATGCCATACGAAGCTGTCAGGCCTATTACTCTTGAAGTTCCTGATAAAGACGGGGTTCCTCCAACTGTTCTCCATCCTCAGATACCCACTGATATTGGTACACTAAAGAGGTCTTGGGTGCAACTGCAGGAAGAACGGGATTCTTATCGGGAAAGGTTCAATGAACAGGAACAGAAGATCCAGAAGCTGACGAAGCAACTGGAGAACGAGCGGATCCTGAATGACTATATCCGCACCGAGAAGAAGAGGCCATGGGAGCATTGATGGGCCTTGGATGATCTTTTATAGCTTTTATTTACTTTTCAGTATTTCCATTCCTGTAACGCCTAAGGGAAATTTGTTGAACAATTTAAATTCTAAAGTTGAATCTAATAAAGTGTGTTTCCTTTTTGTCTACAAAGTTGAATCCCGATTGTCTTTGAAAACATAAATCATACGCATTTCATGTCATCATATGCATAACAGGTACCCTTTTTACAGGTCACTTATCTTCTTCGCTGTTTATTTCAGCAATCATCATGTCTGCCGAACCTTCCACTGAACAAGCTATCAAGGCCCTCCAGGCCCAGAACGCCCAGTTCCAAGAGTTGGTTATGAGCTTAGCCAAGGGTCAACAAGAGTTGAAGACTCTGATTCTGAAGAAGAAGAAAAAGAGGACTGTATTGTTCAACACTGGACGCAGATTTGGGAATGGATTACAGAATGAGGTTGAGCTGACTACTTCATCTGTAGGCAAAGACAGTCCACAAGAGAGAAGGGTTCCTAGTCCCGTGGTCTCCGACAACGAGACGGATTATAATGATGAACAGTATCCTCCTGCTGAGGATAGGTACAAACAGTTGGAGGACCGCTTAAGTGCTATGGAGATACAAAATGTGCCCGGGTTGGACTTTGGAGACCTAGGCTTATCCTCTGGGGTGGTGATCCCACATAAGTTCAAGGCACCTACTTTTGCCAAATATGACGGAGCTTCCTATCCTAAGCTGCATCTCCGGTCGTATGTAAGGAAGATCAAACCTTACACCGCTGACAAGAATTTGTGAATCCATTTCTTCCAGGATAGTCTTTCAGGGACTCAACTCGAATGGTTCTATCAGCTGGATGGAGCAAGCATCCATAACTGGGAAGATTTTTCCACTGCGTTCTATAAGCAGTATCAGTATAATTCCGACCTTGCTCCTACGCGTACCCAAGTCCAGGGTATGTCACTAGGGACGGGTGAAGGATTTAAGGAGTATGCTTAAAAGTGGAGAGACCTGGCTGGAAGGGTGCAGTCACCTTTGACTGACCGTGAACTTGTGGATATGTTCTTGGGGACCTTGTCTGGTCCGTTCTTCAACCATTTGATCGGAAATTCTTCTGCCGGGTTCACAGATCTTATCTTGACTGGTGAGAGAATTGAAGTTGGTATCAAGGCTGGGAAGATACAGAAAGGTGCCTCCTCGAGCACTAAAAAGAAGCCCTTCAAGAAAGAATCTAGTGTTGTTTATGGTTCAAGGAGACAGAATAAACCGGAATGCCGCCATGCTGTCAACGCGGTGTTAATTTCAAAACCTGCTGCTGCTCCTCGGCATCATAACCAACAAAGGGGTGAGAGACCCAGAAGGCAGTTTACTCGTCTCAGCATGACCTTGTCCCAGATATTGTGGCAGTTATTAACAACCAATCTGGTAACTATAAAAGAAGCTCCGAAGGTTGTAAACACAACATCTCTAAAGTACAATCCTAACGCCCGCTGCGCTTATCACTCTGACAGCCCGGGGCATACTACAGATGATTGTTGGGCACTGAAGAATAAGGTTCAGGACCTAATTGATGCTAAAGAGATAAAGTTCGAGGCTCCCGAAAGGCCCAATGTTGTGACTGCTCCCATGCCCAAGCATGGAGTGAATGTTGTAGAGGAAGACCTGTATGTAGCCTCTATGGATGATATTGTTACTCTGTTGTTGACCGTCAAGAGGAACCTGTTGCTAGCCGGTTTATTTCCGGGATATAGTGAAGGTTGCCATCTGTGTTCCGTTTCGTCTACTGGTTGCCCATCTTTGAAGTCAGGTATCCAAAACCTGATGGATAATAAAGAAATCCTGTTTGAAAAGATTGCTTTTCCTGCTACCCCTACTGAAGAAGTTTCCATTGTTACTATTTTCAATAATTCTCCCAAGGCTCCCTCAAGGAAGCCTGTCAAAATCATGCTTGCTCAGAAGATTGCACCCATAATCATCACTATTCTGGGGCCTATCCCCTATACATCCGACAAAGTTGTCCCCTGGCACAATGGGGTAGATGTTTATGTGCTTGGAGTTAAACAAGAGTTTGATACTAGTACTGGCGTCAGCAACATCACCGGGCCTGCTGAAGTCACCCACAGTGGCAGACTTTTCTCACCAGATATTGCGCCACCAACAATCCAGAGACCTATTGTCATCACACCTGCAAGGGTGCCGGCTTCCCTTCCTGATCAAGTTACCATTTCAACCCCTGATGCTGAGTAATCTAACGCTCGGGGCAAAGGGATCGCTACTGATATGCCTGCCCAGACGGAGGCGCCGAAGACAACCACTGTTGAAGCTTCCAAACAGGAGATGGAAGATATGCTTAAGATTATCAAGAAGAGTGATTTCAACGTAGTTGAGCAGCTGGGGCACACCCCATCAAAAATTTCTATGCTATCACTATTGTTGTGTTTAGAGGCCCATGCCAAGGCTCTGATTACCTTCCTGAAGACGGCCCACGTGCCACAAGAGACATCAGCTGATCAATTCACCGACTGTGTGGCCAACTTAACTGCTGATAATGGTTTGGGTTTCTCCGATGCCGATCTGACTGCTAAAGGGAAGAACCATAACGATGCCCTGCATGTCTCCATTAAATGCAGGGGCACTACTCTTCCACATGTGTTGGTTGACATTGGTTCCTCATTGAATGTATTTCCCAAGAAAGCTCTAGACAAGCTGGATTGTGAGGGTTTAGAGCTGAAGCCAAGTAACATCGTGGTCCGGGCCTTTGATGGGTCTAAAAGGATGGTGCATGGGGAGGTTGACATTCCAATCAGAGTCGGTTCTCAGGTCTTTGAGTCTACATTCTATGTGATGGACATTCGGCCATCCTATTCTTGTTTGTTGGGTCGTCCATGGATCCATAAGGCTGGAGCTGTGACCTCCACACTACATCAGAAGCTGAAATACCCGGTCAAAGGGAAGATTGTGACAGTGCAGGGGGAGGAAGAATATATGGTCAGCCACCTCAACTCGTTCCGGTACATAGAGATGGATGGGGAATTCATTGAGACTCCATTCCAACACTTTGAAGAGGTTCCTCAGACGCTGGCATCAGCTGAAACTGTGATTGAAGATTCTCCCTTGAAGATGGCTTCCTTAAAGGATGCCCGGGCTGTTATTGAGAAGGGTGAGTGTGCAAACTGGGGCCGACTTCCTGATTTCACTCAGAAGACTGACAAGTTTGGTTTGGGTTTCACTGCAGAAGTTCAGAGGGTTGTTCGTAAGGCAAGGATTGGAAGACCTCCTGTGTTTATCAGCAACTCAGGAGTAAATGCCATTGAAGACGACGTGGAGGAATCTGAATTCGACAGCTGGATCTACCCTACGACCGATGGTGGACCAAACAACTTGACAGCAAAAGCTTCGTCCCTATTACTTTTGTGACTCAGTAATGAACTCCTTTGTTTTGAATTTGTAAACAGACAATAATTTGAAACTTTATGGCCCGGTGTCTTACCCGGGGCACCGTGGCTTCATTTGTGAGGGCTTTTGTGTGTCATTTTCATATATCATTAATAAAAGCATTGGACGTTTTTTGCATTTCAAATCTTGCGCTCCTTGTCTTTCTTTATTATATATTGCAAAACAGCTATTTACACACACTCACATATACAGGTCCCAATCCACTATGGATCTCACTGGTAACGGCTCTGCTACTGCCAGTTATGACTTCGAAAATCCGATCAACTTAGCCGAAGACGAAGGTGAAGATGATTGCGAAGTGCCTGGTGAGCTTGCAAGACTGCTACTCCAGGAAGAGAGGGCCATTCAGCCACATGAAGAGCTAGTGGAAACGGTAAATCCGGGTACTGAGACAGACAGAAAGGAAGTCAAGATTGGTGCCAATCTGGAGTCTAGTGTGAAACAACGGTTGATTCAGATGCTGCATGACTACATATAAATCTTTGCCTGGTCTTACGAAGACATGCCTGGGTTGGATACCGACATTGGGGTTCATCATTTGCCTACCAAGGAAGAATGCCCTCCGGTAAAACAGAAGGTTCGCCGTATGCGCCCAGAGATGTCCGAGAAAATAAAAGTTGAGGTTATGAAACAATTTGATGCTGGGTTTCTAGCAGTGACTTCTTACCCTCAGTGGGTTGCCAATGTGGTTCCAGTGCCGAAGAAAGATGGTAAGGTCCGAATGTGTGTTGATTACAGGAATTTGAATAGGGAAAGCCCCAAGGATGATTTCCCTCTGCCTCACATCGACGTTCTGGTTGACAACACTGCTCAGCATAAGGTATTCTCCTTCATGGACGGTTTCTCCGGTTATAATCAAATAAAGATGGCTCCCGAAGACATGGAGAAGACCACTTTTGTTACTCAGTGGGGCACCTTTTGCTACAAGGTCATGCCTTTTGGGTTGAAAAATGCTGGGGCGACCTACCAACGTGCCATGGTTGATTTGTTTCATGACATGATCCATCATGAGATTGAAGTATACGTCGATGATATGATCGCAAGGTCCCAAACTAAGGAAGAACACCTCGACCATCTACAGAAGCTGTTCGACCGGTTGAAGTTGTACAAGCTGAGATTAAACCCGAACAAGTGCACCTTCGGGGTAAGATCTGGAAAAATGCTAGGTTTCATCGTAAGCGACAAAGGTATTCAAGTGGACCCTGCCAAAGTGATGGCCATACAAGAGATGCCAGTTCCCAAGACTGAGAAGGAAGTCAGAGGCTTTCTAGGACGGCTGAACTACATTTCCCGATTCATCTCGCATCTAACAGCTACCTGTGAACCAATCTTCAAGCTACTGAAGAAAGATCAAGTAGTACGTTGGAACGATGAATGTCAGGCCGCTTTCGAAAGAATCAAAGAGTATCTCCAAGAGCCACCCATTCTTATGCCACCGGTTGAAGGAAGACCTCTAATCTTATACTTGACAGTACTGGACAATTCGATGGGATGTGTGCTGGGTCAGCATGACGAGTCTGGCCGAAAAGAGCATGCTATTTATTACCTTAGCAAAAACTTTACCGACCGTGAGACTCGATACTCACTGCTCGAGAAAACTTGCTGCGCTTTGGTATGGGCTGCTCGCCGGCTGAGATAGTATATGTTGACTCACACCACTCTGTTGATTTCAAAGATGGATCCAATCAAATATATCTTCGAAAAGCCTGCCTTGTCCGGAAGAATAGCAAGATGGCAGATGATCCTGACCGAATATGACATCCAGTACACTACTCAAAAAGCAATCAAGGGAAGTGTGTTGGCAGAACATTTGGCACATCAGGCAGTGGATGATTACCAGTCGATGAACTTTGAATTTCCAGACGAGAATATCATGGTAGTGACTGATTGTGAAGTACCTGGACCGGATGAAGGACCTGGGGAGGGATCCCAATGGTTTATGCACTTTGACGGAGCCTCAAACGCTTTGGGTAACGGTATTGGCGTTGTGATCATATCTCCTAAGGGCTCTCATACTCCGCTCACCGCCTGACTATGTTTCAATTGCACTAACAACATGGCAGAGTATGAAGCATGCATCATGGGTCTTCGAGCTGCAATTGACCTAAGGATCAAGTTTCTGAGTGTCTTAGGAGATTCCGCTCTCATGATCAGTCAGATCAAAGGCGAGTGGGATACGAAACACCCAAATCTTATTCCTTACAAGGAGTATGTGTTGACATTGCTTCCCCATTTCGAGGAGATAACCTTTGAACATTTCCCAAGAGAGGAGAATCAGTTGGCGGACGCGCTAGCTACGATGTCTTCTATGTTCAAAGTCAAATGGGACAATGAGGCTCCCCGGATCATTATTTGGAAATTGGATGAACCTGCACATTGTTGTGATCTTGAGACCGAAGAGGTAACAGAAAAGCCTTGGTATCATGAAGTAAAGAGGTACCTTGAAGCTCAAGAATACCCCGATGGCGCATCTGTTAATGACAAGAAGTTTCTGAGAAGGTTCGCGGCAAAGTTCTTCCTCAGCAATGAAATTCTTTACAAATGTAACCATGATTCAACCTTACTGCGTTGTGTGGATAAGACTGAAGCAGAAAGGATCATGGCAGAACTGCATGAAGGTACCTTCGGAATGCATTCCAGTGGACATACCATGGCAAAGAAAATCCTTCGGGCAGGATATTACTGGTCCACAATGGAAGCCGACTGTTATCAGCATTCTCGGACGTGTCACAAATGCCAGATCTATGCTGACAAGGTGCACGCTCCTCCAGTTCCTCTGAACGTCTTGACAGCACCTTGGCCTTTTGCCATGTGGGGTATTGATATGATCAGCGAGATCAGACCTACGGCATACAACGGTCATCGCTTCATCCTGGTAGCAATTGATTACTTTACGAAGTGGGTTGAAGCAGCTTCCTTTGCCACCGTAACCAAGAATGTCGTGGCATGGTTCATTCGGCATAACCTGATCTGTCGATACGGTGTACCAGAGAGGATCATTACGGATAATGGTACCAATCTTAACAACAAGATGATCACTGAGCTCTGCGAGCAATTCAAGATACAGCACCACAACTCTTCTCCTTACCGGCTGAAGATTAATGGGCCTGTAGAGGCGGCTAATAAGAACATTAAGAAGATTGTGAAGAAGATGACAGTGACCTATAAAGATTGGCACGAGATGTTACCGTTTGCTCTTCATGGGTACCGTACCTCAACACAAACGTCAACAGGGGCAACACCATATTCCTTGGTATATAGCATGGAGGCAGTCTTGCCCATTGAAGTTCAAATACCCTCTCTCTGGATCATGAAGGATGCAGGTTTGAGCTAAGATGACTGGATCCAGACTCGGCTTGATCAATTAAACCTAATCGACGAAAAGAGACTCATTGCTATTTGTCATGGTCAGACGTACCAAAAACGGATGATCAAGGCATTTAATAAGAAGGTCAGACGATAATAGTATCAAGTCGGAGACCTGGTAATCAAGCGCATCATCTTACCTCAAGGTGATCCCAGGGGCAAATGGACCCCTACATACGAAGGGCCATTTGTGGTTAAGAATATCTTCTCAGGAGGAGCCATGATTCTAACCACCATGGATGGTGACGACCTTCCTCACCCCGCCAATGCAGACATAGTAAAAAGATATTACGCATGATTAAGGACCCGCTATGTCGACTGGCCTAGGCAAAAATAAGGGCTTCCCGGCGAACCAAAAGGGTTCGGGCAAAAATAAGAAATGAAAAATAAAAAAATCTGTACACCCGGCAAGTCGAAAACCTAAAAAGGCGGCTTGGGCAAAAATGGGTATCCCGGTGGACTGAAAACCCGAAAGGGCGGTCCAGGCAAAAGTTAGGGATAAGCGTAATACTATGTCTCATTGGATCACCCTGCATCCAGACTTCAGTATCAACCATCAGGCTCAGACGGCACCAATCAATCAGATTCATCTTCAACTAAGCAGCAAAGTGATGAGATGCTTGAAGACATAAAGGCGATAGCAGAGTTGGAACCCAGTGGGATTTTTCACATAGCTGTTTTGTTTTCCTTTTCATAAATTGTATAAACTATATTTTGTTCGGCGGCGTTCTCTTACTAGGACGTCAACCTCTTGTATAAAATGCCTATTTACAGGCAAACTTCAAAATTAATACAAGTCCATTTTTCACACAAATTGCAAATTGTTTTTCCTTTATCTGTTTTGTTTTGCAAAGAACGTCCAATGTTCATTTTTGATATATGCATTTGACATTAAATTGTTGATCACAAATATTTGCATACGAAGCAAAGGACTAATTACAGGTGACATCGGAAGTAGGGGCAATAAGAATTGTCTAAGCGATCTAGTTGCTTTGTCCACCAAGGTACCAGGTTAAGTTCAGCTGAAGAATATGACCAAGATACCTTCACTCCCCGCAGAGTAAGGCAAGATTCAACAATACTCTCCCCAAGCAGAGTTGGCCTCCCATTAGCCCTATAAAGGGCACAGTATCCCCAGCAAGTCAGCAATACTCTCCCCCAAGCAGGGTTGGTCTACCATCAGTCTTGGAAAAGTTGGGTATCCCCAGAAGATCTTAATATTCCCCAACAGAGTATACAGATATTCCTCAGCAAGCATCCCCGACAGTCTTAATATTCTTCAACAGAAATATAAGATTGTTCCCCGGCGGAATACAGACACCCCAGTGGAGCCATTTCCCCAGTGCAGTCCAAAAGGTTTCCCCAGGAGAGTCGAATCATCCTCCCCAGTAGATTCTAGAAGCTTGTCCCCTGCAGAGTGCAAAGGCTTCTCCCCAGCCAAGTTCAGAAGGTTATCCCCACCAGTGTCTAATTGGGTTATCCTTAGCAAGTTGCAATGGAAAGATCGTCCCCAGCGAAGTCCTTTCTATCCCCAGCGGAGTTCATCATTAAGATCCCCAACAGAGATTATCAACAGAATCCCCAGCAGAAGTTATCATTAAAATCTCAGTGAAGCATCTCTTCCCACAGAGTAATTCCCCGCAGAGTAATCTCTTCACCAAGTTTATTCCCCAACGGAGTCATCCTCTCTTATAGGTTTATTCGTGCAATCATCTTCGCTCATCATCCCCAACGGAAACGAAGAATTCTACATCATTCTCCAGCAGCTATCCGGGATTTATTTTCCCTAGCTAAAACATCACATTTTCATACATCATGATACATGCATATACGCATCATATTATACAATCTCATTTTGAGAACATCATGCATTTCATACATCATGACATTGCATACAGCTAACGTTTGGCCCTTTTTCAGGAAAAGGTCAATCCAAAGATGATTACCATCAACCTTTCTTAAGTTCCAGATCAACACCTGTAACTAGCCAGGAAATATCTATGGACGGCTGACTATAGGTTAACACCTGAAACCAGACAGGAAAACCACCTATATGAAGAGATTGAAGATTAATACCTGTAGCAAGCCAGGAAGACTATCTTTCTTTCTCAAATCAGAGATTAATACCTGAAACCATCCAGGAAAGCTATCTCGACCAAGCCTTTTCAAGTTCCGGATTAATACTTGTAGCAAGCCAGGAAATATCTGTGGACGACTGATTATAGATCTATAGCTGAAACGAGACAGGAAAGTTATCTACATAAAGAGATTGAAGATTAATACTTGAAACCAGACAGGAAAACTATCTTTCTTTCTTAAGTTCCAAATCAACACCTGTAACTAGCCAGGAAATATCTGTGAACGAATGATTATAGGTTAACACCTGAAACCAGACAGGAAAACCACCTATATGAACTGATTGTAGATCTATACCTGAAACCAGACAGGAAAGTTATCTACATTGAAGAGATTGAAAATTAACACCTGTAACAGGCCAGGAAACCATCTTTCTTTCTCAGGTCAGAGATTAACACCTGAAACCAGACAGGAAAACTATCTCATCGGCCAGACTTCTTAAGTTCCAGATCAACACCTGTAACTAGCCAGGAAATATCTGTGGACGACGGATCGTAGATTAATACCTGAAACCAGACAGGACAACTATCTACTTGATCATCATGAAGCAACCCTACACCCGTTCCTTCTCTTCCAAGATGCAGTTTTACACTGACTCATCATCAAGCAACCCTACACAGTTTCCATCTTTCAACCTACCAAGTTACAACTCAACAAACAATCTCCAGATGGCATCTATAAGCCCATCCTCCTATCCATCATCTCTCCAAATGGCATCTGTAAGCCTATTCCCGACATCACATTGCTGATACTACACTATGCGAGTGCAAATTTCTGGGCACTTTAGTGTTCAATCATCTTCCACCTTCGGATCACGAAAGGCACGCAAGCCAATCTACATCCTCAGGTTTAAGAAGATTGAACAGGGGCAACTGTTGTACCCCAAAATTTTCCCTCCCATATTCTTCAAGATTTGTCAAGATTGATTTTCAAATTGCTCAAGATGGTTCAAGGGTTGTACAGTCAAACCACCTCCTAAGCCAACTGAAATTAGGGTTTTGGTTCTCTCAAGGAATTTGAGGTTTTTAATGGTTCAATCAAGTCTCATAGGCCTATATACATCCTCAAGCACCTACATGCCAAGTCTCAAGACTCACAGTGTCAATTTGCACAGTCAAAAGCTCCATTTGATCTACAGTCAACTGCAGGGGTAAAATGGTCATTTTGCAGTCAAAAGTCAGAATTTTTGGTCAACATCTTATTTTGAATCCACAATAATCATTTGATCAAGTCTTGATCATGATTCCACAAGAATGACTCAAAAATCATCAAGGTGCAAAAGTTACTATTTTTGGACAGTAGAAAAGTCAATTGTATCTTGACCAGGGCATAACTTTTTCATGGTTCATCAGAAAAATTCCATCCAATGCTCATTTTGAAGGGGATGACATTTCCTAAAATCCATCTTCACATTCCAAGTCCAAGAAATGCTCTCACAAAAAGTTATAAATTTCTACATTATAGGTCAATTTCAAAAGTCAACAAAAGTGCACTTTAAGTCAAAGACCATAACTTGATATTGGTAAATCCAAATGACATGGGACCAAAGGCATTGGTTATAGGACTTCAAGACCTTTCCAAAATGTCAAAGAACATGTTCATATGATCAAAATTGAGCAAGATATGCATTGGAGAAGTTGGGAAATTTTCATGAATTTGCAAAAGTCAACTTTGCTCAAAACACCTTATTTTTGCTAATGGGCCTCAAATCTCTTCTTGAAACTTCATCCATGGCCTATGCACGACCCATCAAGCTTAATTGAATTTATTTTCTTATTTGTTATTAATTAATTGGATTTTTAATCAATATTAATTCATTTAATTAATTTAAATTGTAGGAAAATACAAGATTTGGTTTTTCAATCTTTTTGTGAAGCAAATATGGTCAAGATATGCTGGCAATTTCATGTACAAATCAAAGATGCAAAAATCTCCAAAATTGGCAACTTTATTCAATCATGAAAATGCAAAAATATTTGATTTTCAATCAAATATTCAATCATCAATTCAATGGATTTTTGCTCAAGATTATGACCTAATTCCATTCCCCTATATATATTCAAGTAAACCCTGATGCAAGACACGTGCAAGAAAGCTGCAGAAAAGCCATAGCATATTGAAAAATTTCCAAGAAAACTCAAAACTGACTTTGGAATTCTAGAACGATTCAAGGCATTTTATTGATTCTAATACCTTACAGGAGTTCTCAGGAACGATTTCCAATCAAATTCCAATACCAAAGCTCCAGGAATCGTCCATTACAGTTTCACGGTTTGGCTCTTTTTTCCAGAATCGTAACTCTCAATTCATGTGCATTTAACATCTTTTCTTGATGGTTTTGTGTTGCTAGGGACTGTACAAAGCTAATGGTATAGCTTAATTGAACTGAAATGCCATAAATTACAAGTTGCCATGGACGATTTCTAGGGTTCCTAAACTTTGAAATTGGGGCTTTCTAAACCCAGAAAAATTAAGACTTGTGAGACCCGTGACTGAATTCGTTGAACCAAGACGAACAAAAACCAACCCTCACGAAATATTTATGTAAACCACAGCCCTAATCACTATTTTTCGTCGCCATAGTTTGTGGGGGTTAAAAACCCCCTGCTATCTAACGTTCTATATGTAGGTACAACGAAGAAGACAAGGACGTGTTGACACTCCATTGGTTTATTCAAAAACACACGCGTTATTTTTCTTTTTTTAGCATATTGACCAATTTCTTAATATAATAATTGTTTGTTATTCTACTAACGATTGAAGCGTGATGGTGGAGTGGTTAGCATGCTGGCTTGGAAGCATTGGGACCTGGGTTCGAATCCCAGGTCCCCCAAAACATTTGTTTCTATTTTTCTTCATATAATTACATGCAGGCTTCAGGAGGTGGTCTACCATGTACCTCAAATATCCACGCGTCAGGTGTCTTCCAGCTCACATCTAATGGCCATGAGATGATGATCATCATACTCCCAGTCAACATATGCATGGACAATCAAGAAAGTCAAACGTGGCTGGAATTGTTGGGCCTGAGAATTTCCAAACATACCTCCATATTGGGCCAGTACCCCCCCCCCCCCCTGGTTTATTCTTCTTATTTTTCTTTTTTTTCTTTTATATTTTCCATTTAACTATTTTACTAATTATTATTATTATTATTATTTAATTAACCAAATTAACTTTTTTTCATAATAAAATTCAGAAAACTAAAAATGTAATATTTTCATTATTATTATTAATTATTAATTTACCTTTAATTTATTATTTTTGTAAATAAATACTAACAAATTAATTTAGTTTAATTAGGGTTAACTTTAACTTTTTCTCAATAATTTAAAATCAACATAGAATTAAGGTTTCTTTTGACAATTTTAATCATCTTTTTATTTTATTTTATTTTCATTAAAAACATAAGAAACTTAAAAAATATTTCTTTTTATTAATTAGTTTTTTAGGTTTAATTTAATTTAATTCATAAATCACAAAAACTTCTTTCTTTCTCAAAAAAGGGTCAAAACCCCAAGGACTTCTCCGACTCAATTTTTATTCGCGCACATTAATTTTTGATCATATTTATGTAATTGCTCCGAGGATGTAATAGCGTTAATTAGGATTTTTTTATCGCTTTCTTTATTTTCTTGCAATTTACTTTCCAAGGGTTTGTTTTTGGCGATGTAAATACCTGACGCCTTGTAATAGCGTAGATTTATTTTCCGTAATATTTAACTGCTAGATGTATGTTAACTAGGCTATGCATGACAAGACTTATCTCTGAAATTAAAATCAACCCGTAGCCCACCATAACATGTGCAAAGATAACATAATTGAAACCTGACACACTCGCACATGCCACTCTTAGGGTACGCCTCACTTGGTTGCCTCGATGTGGTCATTGAGTATAGGGTGTTTTAGAGGTCTCCCTCTTGTCTAAAGATTCAAGTTGCCTCGTAACGGTTGCCTCGGATAAAAAGGATCTAGGACATTAGGGTTACCGCTAAGGCGTCCTACTATTGCTTTGGTGACCACATGTCCCTATAATCGAATTGACCCTTAAACTCCAACGACGGTGCTACCTACTTCTCAATAGTGGGATAGTATTGTCTAAAGGACATTTACACAACTTAATTTCTTTTGAGTAGGTAGAGGTTCTCAGGTACTTGCTCTTTCAAAACAAAACAACTTTTTCGCACCTACACTTTTCTGACAAAAGTTTTCAAACAAACACTTCATACACTCTTGAGGACTGATACAAGAGTTAAAACGATGTTTTCAAAACAAAACTTCTTTCAAAACCCACAAACACAAGAAAAGCAAAACATTTTTGAAAACATAGTTAGCAAGTACCTAAGAGCCCGTGGATAACCACGGATAGAAAGGGTGCTAACACCTTCCCTTTCTATAATCTACCTCCCAAACCGAGAAACATCTCGAAAAGGAATTTTGCTGTGCTTTTGTCCTTTCCTTGTTGGAGAAAATAAAAGATGCACAAGTGATTTTTACCATGGAGAAGAAGGAAATGACTAAAATTATTCTGAAGACGCTAGGCGCTTTCTACTACGAAAAAATGATAGCTAGTGCCCCAAGTGATTTTACAGAGATAGTAGGAATGGGTTTCCGCCTAGAGGAGGCAGTAAGAGAAGGCCATTTGGCAAAGGTTGAAGGATCCGGAGGTGTGAAAAAGCCAGATTATGGATTCATAAAGAAGAAAGAGGGGGATACAAATGTTGTTATACAAGAGAGGAGAGTAAACGCTCCTAGAAGGAATTCTCAGCGTCACCAGCAAGTTGCTTCAGTGACTCTTGTTATGAATGTCGCTCCAACTACCGTTGCTTATCAAAGACATTCCCAGCAGGGGAACCAGGGGAATAATCAGAGAAGGGAGAACTGTGACCCTATTCCCATGAGTTATACAGAGCTACTACCAGCATTGATTCAGAAGAAGTTGGTCCAGACACGACCACCTCCAGCTGTACCGTCACCATTGCCTTGGTATTACAAAGCAGACCAGACGTGTGCCTTTCATCAGGGAGCACCAGGGCATAGTGTTGAAAATTGTTATCCTTTGAGGACTGAAGTGCAAAGGTTGGTGAAGTCCGGAATTTTACCTTTCAAAGACATGGGACCTAATGTAAAAGAAAATCCTCTACCCAAGCACGGGGGAGTGAATGATGTGAATATGGTGGCCGGTTGTCCAGGTGACTTCCGGATTTTTGACATTAATTTGGTTAGAGGGGATTTGGTAAAGATGCACGCAGACCTCTGTGAACTCAGCTATTATACGCATGACCATGCCGGTTGTGCTATTTGTAGTACAAACATACAGGGTTGCGAGAAGATAAAGGTTGATTTACAGGAGATGATGGATGAAGGTCTAATTCATATAATCAGGCCTAGGGAAGAATATGAAGAGGAAGTTAATATGGTTTCAGGATATCCGGGTGAATTGAAAATTTTTGAAGTAGAGCATTTGAATGAAGATCTCGTACAGTTGCATGCTACCTTCAACCATACTGCTGGTCAGGTGGAACACCAATATGGATCATGCGTGGTTTGCTGTCAAGACCCCCGAGGATGTTCTATTGTGAGAGAGGGTGTTCAATTGCTGTTAGATAATGGAACTATCAAGATTACAGGTCAGAGAGATGATTATCACAAGATTTATATAGTTGAAGTTTGTTTGATGGGAGAAGAGTCGGAAGAAGAATATGCCTCAGCGGATGAGTATTTCTCTTCAGACGAAGATTTGTTTGCCGGAAATGGTCTTTTGAGGGCTGATTGTGTCGAGGAAGTTGTAAATGTCATTGTACCTTGTTTTGGTGCACCCGCTCATCTTGAGATGGAGTGCCATAGCAAACCAACTGTTACCCCATTGGTAATTAGTCTGCCAGGACCTGTTCCTTATGAATCAGACAAGGCCGTGCCTTACAAATACAATGCTACAATCTTAGAAGATGGGGTGGAAGTTCCCATCTAGCCAACGCCAGACGTTGGAAATATAGCTGATAATAGAAGGGTGACCCGTAGTGGTCGCGTGTTTGCTCTGGTTATTCGAAGAGACGTTGTTGCTGGAAAGAAAATTGCTGAGAACGATGAGCCTAAGAAGGCTGCAGGAGAGACTAGTGGAGCTACATTGGAGAAAGAAGTGGATGATATCTTGAAGATAATTAAAATGAGCGACTACAAAATTGTGGACCAGCTATTGCAGATTCCTTCAAAGATATCCATCCTAGCTTTATTGATGAATTCCTCCGCTCATAGGAATCACTGATGAGAGTACTAGACCAAGCTTTTGTAGAGAATGACATGCTGTTAGATCAATTTAGCAGCGTAATTAGAAACATTACATCATGTAACAACTTAAGTTTCTGCGATGATGAGTTACCAGATGAAGGGAGGAATCACAACCTAGCCCTCTACATATCTATGAACTGCAAGAATGATTCGCTATCCAATGTGCTAATTGATAACGGATCCGCGTTGAATGTTATACCGAGAAGTACTCTCCTGAAGTTAAAGTATCAGGGAACACCTATGTGCCCGAGTGGCATCATTGTGAAGGCTTTTGATGGATCGAGGAAATCTATCATCGGTGAGGTGGACTTACCCATCCATATAGGACCACACTTGTTCTTGATAACTTTCCAGGTAATGGACATTATTCCCGCGTATAGTTGTTTTCTAGGACGACCATGGATACACGAAGCAGGGGCTGTCACTTCAACTCTGCATCAGAAGCTAAAATTTGTGCATGAAGGGAAGGTAGTGATCATAAATGGGGAGCAGGCGTTGTTGATATCCCATTTATCCTCTTTCAGTATTGTAGAAGCGTATGAGGCTGCTGTTGGAACCTAGTTCCAAGCCTTATCCATTGACAACATAAGGAAGAATAAGAATTCTATGGTTTCCCTGAAGGATGCGCAGCAGGTTGTGTGCAATGGTCATAATGCAGTTTGGGGACGACTTGTGGATCCACCCGTGAACAAGAACATAACTGGTTTGGGTTTCTCTTCGAGGAATGGCAAAGGCGAAAATTTGAAGTTAAAATCTTATAACAGTTAGCATGATGTTTTCCGCAGCAGAGACTACCTTCATCCAATTGGTTCTGGAATTAATGTTGTTGAAGAGGATGAATCAGTGCAGGAAGTACCGAATTATGTGATGCATGGAGTTCGAGTTCAGAACTGGGTCACCATTGATGTTCCTTCTTGCATACATGTTTCAAAGTAATTTGTTTTGTTAATCTACTTCTTTCTTTTAAAAAGCTTTCACTCTGCCCAAGGTGGAAGTATTAATGTTGTAGGGCTTATCTGTTTGCTATAATTGTTAAGATCATCAATAAAAGTTGTCTTTGCTTCCAAAATTATTTCTTTTATTTTCTGCCTTTTTCTTGGTAAATGGTAATAATAAAAAAAACCTTTCAAAATAAATAATAACTGAAAATTAATCTGCATGATCACTTGTTATATGTGTTAGTTTCTAAAAACAATCATAAATCATATGTGCAGATTAATTAAAAAACCCGTTGAGTACAATGACCCTGCACCCTCTCCCAACTTTGAATGTCCTGTGTTTGGGGCTGAAGAAGAAGATTATGAGGAGATTTCGGAAGAGGTCTCACGGTTGCTTGAGCACGAGGAAAATACCATTCAGCCATATAAGGAGCCTTTAGAAGTGGTTAATTTGGGTTCAGAAGAAGATCTGAAGGAAGTCAAGATTGGATCATCGTTGCATCTTGATGTAAGGAGCGGGTTGATTGAGCTGTTGAAAGAGTATGTGGATATTTTTTCTTGGTCTTATCAAGATATTACTGGTCTAGATACAAACATTGTCGAGCATCGTTTTCCGTTGAAGCCAGAGTGTCCGCAAGTTAAACAAAAGTTGAGAAGAACCCACCCGGATATGGCAGTAAAGATCAAAGAGGAGGTCCTAAAACAGATTAATGCTAGTTTTCTTGTGACATCAGTGTATCCTCAATGGATTGCCAATATTGTCCCAGTACCTAAAAAAGACGGAAAAGTCCGCATGTGCATAGATTATAGAGATCTAAATAAAGCTAGTCCAAAAGATGATTTCCCATTGCCTGACATTGACATGTTAGTGGATAGCACAACAAAATTCAAGGAATTCTCGTTCACGGACGAATTTTCCGGGTATAATCAAATAAGGATGGCTCCAAAGGACACGGAAAAACAACGTTTATCACACCCTGGGGAACATTATGTTACAAAGTGATGCCCTTTGGGTTGAAGAACGTTGCTGCAACATACCAGAGGGCTATAACAACCCTATTCCATGATCTGATGCACAAATAAATCGAAGTATATGTTGATGATATGATTTCCAAATCCCATACTTAAGAAGGACATATAGAAGATCTGTTGAAGTTGTTTCGGCATTTGAGGAAGTATCGTCTCCGCCTGAATCCAAATAAATGCACCTTCAGAGTTAGATCGGGGAAATTGTTAGGTTTTATTGTTAGCCAGAAAGTTGACCCTGATAAAGTCAAAGCAATTCAATAAATTCCATCACCAAGAACTGAAAAGCAAGTCAAGGGCTTCCTCGGGCATTTGAATTATATATCCAAACTTATTTCCTACATGACTGCAACGTGTGAACCGATCTTTAAGTTGTTAAAGAAAGATCAAGGTTGTGTGTGGACAGATGACTGCCAAAGGGCATTCGAAAGTATTAAAGAGTATCTGCTTGAACCTCCTATCTTTCTCCCTCCCGTAGAAAGAATACCGTTGATTATGTATCTAACAGTGTTAGATAAATCTATGGGTTGTATTTTGGGACAACAGGATGAAACGGGAAGGAAAGAGTTCACCATTTATTATCTCAGCAAAAAGTTCACTGATTATGAGTCGCGGTATTCTATGCTAGAAAAAACATGTTGTGCTTTGGCATGGCCGGCAAAGCGTTTGCGGCAGTATATGTTGAATCATACTACTTGGTTGATCTCCAAAATGAATCCAATCAAGTATATTTTTGAAAAGCCTGCTCTTACTAGGAGAATTGCCCACTGGCAAATGTTGTTATCTGAATATGATATTGAGTACCGCACTCAAAAGGCTATCAAAAGTAGTGTGTTGGAAGATTACCTTGCTCACCAGTCGGTGGAAGATCATTATTCTGCAGAATATGAATTCCCCGATGAAGATGTGATGTTCTTGAAAGTGAAAGATTGTGATGAACCATTGCCTGAAGAGGGCCCCAACCCTGAATCTTGTTGGAGTATGGTATTTGATGGAGTTGTGAATGCTTATCGTAAAGGAATTGGTGTTGTGATTGTTACTCCTCATGGATCACACATTCCTTTTACTACGAGGTTAACATTTGATTGCACTAATAATATGGAGGAATACGAGGCATGCATCATGGGTCTTGAAGAAGCTATTGATCTCAGAATCAAGATTCTAGATGTTTATGGTGATTCAGCCTTGGTAATAAATCAGATTAAAGGAGAATGGGACACTCATCACCCTGGCTTGATCCCTTACAAAGATTATGCTAGAAGATTACTACCCTTCTTCAATAAAGTTGAATTCCATCACATCCCTAGGGATGAAAATCAAATGGCAGATGCTCTGGAAACTCTGGCTTCCATGTACCAAGTAAATGCTTGGAATGATATACCCTGAATTACAGTTCGACGGCTAGATAGGCCCGCTCATGTGTTTGCGACAGAGGATGTAGAAGATGAAAAACCTTGGTATTATGATATCAAGCATTTTCTTCAGACTCAGAAATACCCGTTTGGTGCATCAAAGAAAGATAGAAAGACACTAAGAAGATTGGCAGGCAGTTTCTTCCTCAGTGAAAATGTGATATACAAGAGGAATTATGACATGGTCTTGCTCAGATGCGTGGATAGACACGAAGGGGACATGTTGATGCATGAGATCCATGAAGGTTCATTTGGCACTCATGCTAATGGACATTCGATGGCTAAAAGGATGCTAAGGGCAGGTTATTATTGGTTGACAATGGAATCTGATTGTTACAAATTTGCAAAGAAGTGCCATAAATGCCAGATTTACGCAGATATGATCCATGTTCCTCCGACACTCTTCAATGTGATTTCCTCCCCATGGCCTTTCTCTATGTGGGTTATTGACATGATTGGGATGATAGAACCCAAAGCTTCAAATGGGCACCGTTTTATCTGGGTAGCAATTGACTACTTTACCAAATGGGTAGAGGCTGCTTCGTATGCCAATGTTACTAAGCAGGTAGTTGTGTGTTTCATCAAAAACAACCTTATATGCCGGTATGGTGTGCCGAGCAGAATCATCACTGACAATGGCTCGAATTTGAACAATAACATGATGACTGAACTGTACGAAGAATTCAAGATTGTCCATTACAATTCATCTCCATACAGGCCAGAGATGAATGGGGCTGTTGAAGTTGCTAATAATAATATCAAGAGAATTACCAAGAAAATGGTTGTTACTTATAAGGATTGGCATGAAATGCTCCCTTTTGCTCTACATGGATATCGAACATATGTCCGCACTTCAACAGGAGCAACCCCGTTTTCTCTAGTGTATGGAATGGAAGATGTACTCCCTGTCGAGGTAGAGATTCCCTCATTGCGTGTGATAATGGAAGCCAAATTGACAGAGGCTGAATGGGTTCAAAACAGGTTTGACCAATTGAATTTGATTGAAGAGAAGAGAATGACAGCTTTGTGTCATGCGCAGTTATATCAGAAAAGAATGAAGAAAGCATTTGATAAAAAGGTCAAACCTCGTGAAGATCATGTCTTTCAACACTGATTCTAGGGGCAAGTGGACTCCCAATTTTAAAGGCCCGTATGTTGTCAAGAAAGCCTTCTCTGGTGGTGCATTAATTCTTGAAACTATGGATGGCGAGGAGTTCCCATGTCCCATGAAAGCTGATGCAGTCAAGAAATACTTTGCCTAAAGAAATAAAAAGAACAGCTCACTAAGTTGAAAACCCAAAAGGGCGGCTTAGGCAAAAAAGAGCGTCTCGGTAGGCCAAAAACCCGAAAGGGCGGTCTAGGCAAAAATTAGAGACATAAACAGAATAAATTTCCCGCTAAGTTGAAAACCCGCAAGGGCAGCTTAGGCAAAAGTTAGGGACTTTCTTGGCAAGTAAATACGTCAGACGAGACTTGATCATTGAAGCAACAATCTTCTCGGATCCTCACCAAACTTCAACGGAAGTTGCTGCACAGGATTTCAAAAGTTGTTAGGGGGGATAGTGGTCATTGTATCTCAATGTATCCTTTCCATTATGTATTAGCATTTCCCAAACTTTGTAATCATCCAGGGAGTCTCGCCATTCGCAGACTAACATTCTATTAATGAAATTCTAGCTTTTGCCCAACTCTTTGTGTTCCTATTTTTATTTAGCTTGCAAAGACTTCATTTATTACTGATAATAACTGTTAAAGCAAAAAGATTAAAAATGCAAAATTGACTTTTAAAAAAAAAGAGAGATCTTTACAAATTCAATTTACTTTGGGATTTGTGATGAAACAATGACAACAAGAATGGTGGTCCCAAGAATGAACAAACTCCAGTTGTTTTAAGAAGATTCACTCCCTTCATGAAAGTTTTCTCAGGTCATTTTGCTGGTAGGTGCACAATCTTTGTGTGTTTCTCAAATAGTTAAAGACAATATCAGTGGGTGCAAGGTACATTATTGTGTTTATGATGCCATTATCAACAGTCAAGTCTTGGTTCGCTTTTTGATTTTGGGTTTGCATGGTCAAAAGCCTCTATCCTAGATTCCCCAGCAAAGTCTTCCCTCATATAATGAAAGGTTTTATTCCTTTGGTGTGCTGGGATGTCGCTCTTTTTGCAGTTTTGGCATTAATATTGACTTCTTGAATTCCCGGAAAGATTATGCCATGGCATCTCTTGTTGGAATGAGTATTCATGATAAAAGTTTTCTCCATGGAGGTAGGTTTGAATCCTCCAATGAGGTTTGGTTGTGTCGGCGTTAGTCTGCTTTATTTGAGTCTGGTCTCACAATCTCCATTAGGCATGTTGCTTTTGGAAAACTGTTTTCTCCGAAGAAACTGGAAGAATGATGTTATATCCTGATATCTGTTTGATTTGGCTACATCCGGATTATGTTTCTCCTCAGTAAAGTTAAAGCAGGCAATAGGTTTGGTTTCCGCAGTTGCTTTTACCTTTCTTGGATTGATCTTTCTGGTTGAAGTTTAGCCCAATATTGTTAGTACCTGAGGCGGTTTTGTTTGTTTGTACTGATCATGTATCCTTTTACCAGCATATGCCCGATACCACCCATATATTCATACATACATCATGCATTTCTAAAAATCATTCTTCATTGATATAGTGTTCTGACTTTTCCTACAGGGCTTTTTGCTTAGTTGAATTTGGTTTTCCCTCTTGAGTTTATTTCTCAAAGGATGAATCTGCATTGGCCGTCTTGCTCCAGTGTATTTCTGAATTGGATTTGTGGTTTCCTGAAAACTTTGGGTTTTGGTTTGTGCATTTATTTTGCACAGGAATAATTTATCTCCTCAGTAGGAATATCGTGGCACTTCCCCGGGAAATCTTATTTCCGTCCCCAGAAAGTCATTTCTATTTGCAGATTCCCTTGACAATAAGTGGAAGTCTCTTTATTTGAGACAGATTATGTATTACCCTTTCCAGACAGATTTCCTTGGTTAAAGAAGAAGTTGAGACCCGTTCTTGGAAAAACACCAGAATTTTGGGGAAACTTTATATTTTCTCTTTCTACCTTCAGTGAACGTTGGTACTACATCGGTAGTGAACGTCGGTGTTTCTTATCTTTTTTCTATTTTTAGTGAACATTGATAGTTCATCGTCGGTGAACGGCGGTGATATGATATATTTTCTATTTCTACCTTCAGTGAACGTTGGTAGTACATCGGAAATGAACATCGGTGTTTCTTATCTTTTTGCTATCTTCAGTGAACGTTGATAGTTCATCGTCAGTGAATGGCAGTGATATGATATATTTTCTCTTTCTACCTTCGGTGAATGTTGGTAGTACATCGGCAGTGAACGTCGGTGTTTGTTATCTTTTTGCTATCTTCAGTGAACATTGATAGTTCATGGTCAGTGAACGGCGGTGATATGACATATTTTCTCTTTCTACCTTCAGTGAACATTGGTAGTACATCAGCAGTGAACGTCGGTGTTTCTTATCTTTTTGCTATCTTCAGTGAACGTTGATAGTTCATCGTCAGTGAACGGCAGTGATATGATATATTTTCTATTTCTACCTTCAGTAAACATTGGTAGTACATCAGCAGTGAACGTCGGTGTTTGTTATCTTTTTTCTATCTTCAGTGAACATTGATAGTTCATCGTCAGTGAATGACGGTGGTATGATATCTTCAGTGAATGTTGATAGTTCATCGTCAGTGAACATCGGTGATATGATATATTTTCTCTTCCTACCTTCAGTGAACGTTGGTAGTACATCGGCAGTGAACGTCAGTGTTTGTTATCTTTTTGCTATCTTCAGTGAACGTTGATAGTTCATCGTCAGTGAACGGTGGTGATATGATATATTTTCTCTTTCTACCTTCAGTGAACGTTGGTAGTACATCGGCAGTGAACATTGGTGTTTCTTATCTTTTTTCTATCTCCAGTGAACATTGATAGTTCATTGTCAGTGAGCGGCGGTGATATGAAATATTTTCTCTTTCTACCTTCAGTGAACGTTGGTAGTACATCGGCAGTGAACGTAGGTGTTTCTTATCTTTTTTCTATCTTCAGTGAACGTTGATAGTTCATCGTCAGTGAACGGTGGTGATATGATATATTTTCTCTTTCTACCTTCAGTGAATGTTAGTAGTACATCGGCAGTGAACGTCGGTGTTTGTTATATTTTTGCTATCTTCAGTGAACATTGATAGTTCATCGTCAGTGAATGGCGGTGGTATGATATATTCAGTGAATGTTGGTAGTACATCGGCAGTGAACGTCGATGCTTGTTATCCTCCTCTCTGATTCTTTTCTTGTGGTTTACCAATGATTTATTTTCCTGGTGAGATTGCTCTTTTGTTTCTACATTTCATGTTGCATCCCCAATGCTACTTTGCGTCTCTTTTGTTCCATTCATATGCATTCATATGCATAAATGTTTGCATGGCATCTTAATGCCAAAAACAGGGTTTGTTTTATATTTAAATGTCTTCGATCACGTCGACACGAAGATTTTTAACCTTCGTATCTCCGGATAGAAGAAACTTAAATAAGGGAATCTATTGTACCTCAATTTTTGCCCATAAGATCCCTTCATCATATCATATTGTTTCAATCACAACAAAATCACATTAGGGTTTTGATTCTTCTCCCTATCTTTAGCTTTGCCCTTTGAGGAGTTACCAAGCACCTTGACTTGTTTTCTTTGGTGATCATGGATACTTTTCTTTAATTTTATATCAAAATTAACAAAATATAATATTTGTTTGTCTTACTTCTTAATAATGTAGGTAAAGGCAATGAGTCTTAGCAAGTTGCATCATGGGTTCATGAGTTTATTTCCATGCCCTAGTCAAAGTCTTGAGAGATTCAAACCTCACCATGGAAGTTGTTTTGAAGTTGGTATGGAATTAGTTTTGGTGGCCATGAGTCCTCATCATCATCCTCAACAAATTATATTTACAAAGGAAGAATATTGGCACCAAAAGTTTGTTCAAATTTGGCAAAGTTCCACCATGCTTTCTCTTGATCTAGAGGCTAGGGTTTTGGACTTCAGAGGGGCATATCTTGCTCATATTTTGGTATTTTTGAGTGATTCCAAAAAAATTCTTCTCTTCAAAGAGTTACCAACAAATCACTTCAAAAGTTCCAAGGAGTTTTCATGAGGAAGGAACTTGGTGGAGAAGAAAGATTACAAGTCATCAAGATGAATCCCTCATTTTCCATATGTGACTTCAAATTGTCATAACTTGGTCAATTTTTATCCCCTTGAGCCCATTCATTTTTCATGATGACCCTAAGGATGTGTACTGCATACCTTCTTTTATGTGCAAAGTAAGAAAATGGATGGAAGTTGCCTTAAGAATGCAAGAGATTATAGGTCATTTCATGATTTTTGGCCAATTTCAACAAGTCATAACTTGCTCAATTTTTGGAGATTTTGAGTGGTTCAAATTGCAAAATGTCATTCAAGAGATCTAATTCATTCCATATTTTTTGATCAAGAGGAAATTCTAAGTGCAAGGCCATGTTTGGATGCAAGAGATTATAGGTCATTTTTAAAGAAGAATTTGAAATATTTCTAAGTATGGAAAGTCAACTCTTTTTCTTCAACTTTGACTCCATGTAGTTTTCAGCTCAAGCATCCGTTTGATTCCATTATTTTTCCATTGCAAAGCTTGTTACCTCATCTTTCCAAAGCATCTAGAATTTTGCCCTAAGACTCCTTGAGGTGGAAATGCCATTGGATTGAACTTGGTAACTTGGAACTGAAGTTTCACCATAAGTCAGAATTTGAAATCCATGTTTTGGCCTTTAAACATCAAATTAGCACGCGTTTGTGATCTAAACATGTTTAACCAAGTTGCCAAAGTGGATTAGAGCCTTGAAACGCAAGGATTTGATGAGTTTTGATGCAAATCAGATTACACTTTGTTCGTGCATCAGGTTCACACGATTTCCCTCCAATTTTCTTCATTCCACACGCTTGAACATTCCATTTGATTCCCTATAAATAGAGGGTCATCCCCCATTCAATTTCCCAAGCTTAGATAGCCAGAATCACCCTGCCAAACTTGCTTCACAACTCAGAATTCAGCTACTTCGAATCCTATTCTCAAGCCTTTGTCAATCCATTTTTTTCATCAATTCACCTTCCTTGATCTTCCCTGAAGCTGACCATATCATCACATTCAAGAATCGTGCCCTATATTGCTCCATAGAAGTCCAATTTCAGTACTCTATAACTCAACTTCAATAGGTAGATTCCTTCATCAATTCTTCAAAACTTTGGTATCATTGTGTTTCTCTCATTGCCATGGTTTTAGTCGCAACACTTACTTTTATCTAGAAGCACGTTTTGACCATGAATTTTAAAATCCCTTTTCAAAACTTTCTCTCCAAATTGTTTGAGTTGCAGTTTATATAAATTTGGCGCGAGGGTGTGGTTGTCTTGTCTTGAAGAGACGAAGCGAATGGCATAGGTCTAAGCTTCTGATTTTACAGTTTGAGAGACCTTCAATTCGTGAAGGCTGGAGGTTGAAGATGACCAACGTGTCATCTTCTAACCAATGAAAGCGTGACATTCGTTATTTTCAAATTCTGATTTTATTAATGATTTTGTACGTTATTCATTAAAGACCATGATATGCACATCGTGCCAAATTCCTTGGATTTGATTACTAACGTGTTATGACTCTCATCCAATGGTCCACATCTTTTTCTTTTATTTTCTTTTTCTGATTTTTATATTTTAATTGTTTTAAATTTCAAAAAAATCATAGAAAATTCATTTTTAGTCCAAAAAATTATGAAAAATATTTTTGATTATTCTCTTTCTGTTTCTTATTTTTTCACAATTTAATTTTGTGTTTTGATATTTTTTATGAATTTTACACTTATTTGATTTGTTTAGAATGTTTATAAATACTTTTACACATTTTTAAATTCTGAAAAAATTATGGAATGATCCAATGATATTAAGACAAGTATTGGTGACCTTATTTTATTTTTGTTTCTGACCTTGCTATTTTTTACTATTTTTGTTTATTTTACCCATTTATTTTAATTTTTAAAAATAGTTTTTGACATTTAAAAATTCCAAAAAAACTTTGTAAAATTACTTGGCCTCTTTTCTGATTTTTCTATGGTCTTATTTTTCATTTCTTGATTAATTTGAATATAATTGACATTTTCTTCATTATTTTCCATTTTTTTAAAACATTTTTTAACCCTTTAATGAACATATTAATTATATTATTATTTTGTGAATATTTTCTGGCTGTCTTGGGTTGATTTTTTGGTCATGGCTTTATTAACATCATTGGATCCATGGTGTTGAGTTTAACTCCACAAAAAATGGATGAATGATTTTAATGATAGTTTGATTAAATATTAATTCAAATGTGGTTTTTTTTCTTTTTACCCAAATTCCTCTTCATCACATCCTCTTCTTATTCTATTAAATATTGTTAGAGCATGATATCTATATCATGTCTCAAAACAAATGGTGCATAGATTGCTATTGACCGGCCTCAAAATAGGTGCGACTTCTATGTTAGTCCACTTATGATTTCTTAACATAGCGCTAAATTTTGTCCCGATTCGAATAAATGATCATTCAAGGCCCAAACTTATGATTGCAAGCCCAAGTATGTTAATTTGATCTCTTTGATCCAATAACCTTGAGATTCATTGTGTGGAGGCTTTGGTTCTACCAATCCTCTAATGGATCTACAACACCTTTGGCCAACGCGGATCACTTAAACATCGTTGATCATTAAATGGTACTTGTGAGAATTCCAAATGGATGATATACTTGACAAAAAGCAAATGCAACTTGTTGTGTGAAGGCTTTGGTTCTACCAATCCTCTAATGAGTTCCAAATGCAAGTTTCAAGATGGTCATCCAACTAGCCACTAATTATTGACTTGTTTTATTTTATGCTTTTATTCTTTTATGCTTTATGTACTATTTACTTTTAGCATTTACATTTCATGCCATTTTCATCTTTGCTAATTTGAGCATTTATTTTCTTGTATGTTTTTTTATTTTGCTCACTTAAGCTTTTCTTTTTCTTTTCTTAAGATACTTAATAACCAACTTAAACCCTAAAAAACTCTTAATGGTACTTGGACTATTTGGCTACTATCCTTGGCATGATGGATCAGTGGACTTTTTCTTGGACTTAGGATAGAAACCTTGGCCTATTTGGGATACCTTGTGATCTTATCTGATTATTTTGTCTGGAGCTCTTGAGGTTTAGCTCAAGACATTGGGTTGCTTGTTTGTTTTTGTGTGCAGGTTTTTGTGATTACACTCTCTGTTTCTAATCTGGAATTCACCCGCATACAGCCGTTACTTTGCCTAATTTTTGTGAAGACTTAATACATTTGAAGAGGTCTAGTATCTTTTCTTGCTTGGTTTCACTCCAAAGAATTGGAATTCTATCTTAGCTCATAATGTGAAGTTTTGGCTTCTTGTGGGTTAGATGGTACTTATCCTTATCTTTTACCTTATGCTTTAGGATAGCCTCTTCTTCTCCTTCCATCTTATTTAATTGCAAAAATCTTCTCCCTCCTTTTGAAAACACATCTTGTTTTGAAACTTAAACCACTTTCATAATAAACTTGGACTTAGGTCCATGCATTTTCAAAATATTTTCATAAATAAACTCCAATCAATTTAATAATACCTTGACATTTTTGTGAGAAGACTAAAATATAAAATCATCTCATTTCAAACTATTTTGCCACTTTGGTTTTTATCTTTAAATTTTTTTTAAAAGATTAGGCTCTTGTCAATCCTTGTAGTGATGAAAACAACTATACTTCTACAATATGTAGTGAAGTGAGATATTTTCCACTTGGGTGTTGAGTGAGGCATTGTTGATTTTAAAATCCAAGTCATATCCTCCACTTTGAGATGATGCAAATTCTCCTTTGTCATGATTGTGGGGTAGTAAGTATGTTTTCCACACGGACAAATGACGATGACGTCTTATCTCATAAAATTAACCAACACACTTGTGTTTCAAATTTTTAAAAGAGGAACTACGTGTACCCTGATCCCCTATTGCACGAAAGGTGGTACGTAGGCACTAAAGGTTCGCAATCACGACGGGAGAAAAATCATAAAAAATATTTCTTTTCTCACCTCCACCATCCATTTTATACAACACAGTTTTATAGCCAAAATATACAGATTTTTTAAAGAGGTTCCTGCGGAGTACCGTAGATGTTTAGGGTGCTAATACCTTCCCTTTGCATAACTAACCCCCTTACCTTGAATCTTTCCCCCTTTTTTTGGGTTATTCGCTCTTTTCCCATTCCTTTTGAAATAATAAAGCGCGGCGGCGATTTTTTATTTTTGATTTTTATAAAGTCTAGTCAATCCAATGGCTTAGTCTTAAACATTTCTATTGCTACAATGACACCACGCGGCAACCCATTATTCTCTGCGACTGACTCGAGGGACACCAGTACAAACCAATGTGTCATACTAATATAGCCATCACTTAAACCATATCGATATATGCTGTATAATTTCCATGATCTATTTCTACTTACCTAAAATGCCCCCATATCTGGGTGTAGAATCTTTGCAAGAAAAGTAAACCCGAGAAACCCTCAAATGTAAAGCATACAAGGAAAACAAGGAAATCATTTAAAAATGATCTAAATTTAAAGGTAACCCTCTTTTTAGTAGTTCTCTAACAGAGTCTCCAGTTCTATAATATGGTGGGAGAACTGACTTATCTTGCGTTTTATCACAAATATTGTGGATAGGAAGAGTCGCCATTGACTTTTCTTTTATCCAATAAGGAAAGGGTTAAAAGAACAGGAAAGACCTTGAGATTATTGAGTTTGGGGGTAGGTTATGAAAAGGGAAGGTGTTATTACCCTTTTCATCGGTAGTTATCTACGGGGCTCTTAATCGCTAGCTCACTTTGTTTTGAAAATTCTCTGTGTTCGTGTGTTTAAAAAATATTTAGAAATTAAAATAGTAAGGAAACTTTGTAATGATTCTCGAGAATGCATACAAAGTGTTTGTTTGAAAAGTTGTTTGTTTCATTTGTGAGCAAGCGATTAACAGCTGTCTACCTACTCAAATTCTTTCGTGTTATTTCCTCTTCTTTTAGATAGTTTTATCCTACCATTAGTTAGTAGGAAGTTCTATTGTTGGATATGAAGGGACACGTGTGGTTCATCGTACAGTCATCGAAGGAAACTCATTGAGATGCTTTAGTATTTTTGTAAGGGACTAGATCTTTTATCGAAGGCAACATTCGAAAGAGTCATCGAGGGAATACGATCTTTTTAATCGAGGGAAAGTGCTAAAGCGTCCCTACGTTCGAGGGACCTGACTGTGTTTCATTCCATATGCAACAAGGGAGGTTACCCTAGAGGTGCGAGTGTGCGAGTGTGTTGAATTCAGTTTATATATCATGAATTAGGGATTTTCTATCATTTTCTTTTAATCTTTTCCATACAATCCTATTACTAAACAATTATAAGGAAAGCAATAGATGCAGAAAGTAAAGGCAGAGATTAAAGAATCCTATGCTATTACAAGGCTTCGGGAGTGGGGGTACAAGTAATAAAATGCGGAGAGAGAAATAAAACCCTAATTAACTATTACAAACCGTAAGCAATTACAATAATCGAAAAAGGAGAAAATAATAAAATGCGTGAAGCGGTAATAAGGGAAAGGCAAATGAAAATTGCTTCGGTGATTTTGATAGAAAATAGTTTTTGATGATTAACCTAATAACATAATTAATTTTAATTAATTACAAAATAAATTGGTTAACTAAATTAAATAAAACCTAAAAATCTAAGTTGATTTTAAATTAATTAAAAAAAGGATAGTAAAAAAAAACTAAAAAACTAAATTAATTAATTGAATAAAAACCTAAAAATTAATTAGGGTTGATTATATCAAAACCTAAAACTAATTAGGGTTCAGAAAAAATCAAGGTTTTGAAAAAATGATTTTTTTGTGAAAATAAGAAAGGAAAGAGTAAGAAGAAGGGAGAATTTGTTAAAATAAACCAAAAGGGTAGGGGTGGGTGTTAAACCCACACCCTCACCAAACTCAAACAACACATTCACCACTTTGGCTAAGCGTGCCCTGGTGTTAGTAGATAGCTTCAACGTGTTTTGTAAGTTATCATGCAAAACATTAAAATATAAAGAAAATAAATGACAAAAGGCAGGATCGAACCCATGCCCTTTGACACAAATGCCTTTACGCATGCGCTTCTGCCACTGGGGTGGCGGTTTCATCCGGTTGTATAATAGAATCAAATAAATATAATATGAACTAACACAGATGGATCGAAGAAGCGCTGAAGCCCTAGCTCTAGTCATCTTCTCTGGTGAGACTAATTCTTCAATCTGTAAAATAACGCACATTAGTGAAAGAAAAGAGACCTACCCAACTAAATTGACCCTTGTGAATCCATTGGTTGCCTTAGTTTTGGCTGATTCGTGATGTAAAAGGAAATTCGATGAGAACTATTCAAAATGGCATGAGTATGGCAAATTGTCATTCCTGCATAAAAATTGCAAACAATGAGGCTAAATTAATCTAAACATTGTTATGAGCAAGAATATATGCATGAATTCAATGAATAATGCATGGCATGTAAGTTTGGATTCAAGGAAAATCTATCAACTGGAGTTACGTGGCTGCTGCAATCTAGGGTGCTACGGCCTTCAAGGATGGTTGGGTATGACTTATGGAAGTCTCGGGGAACTGACAAAGTGCTTGTGGTTGATTGAAACTCACTGGAAGGCATTGTTTGATTATGCCCTAGTTCTTGAAATTTTGTGAGTTTTTGGGATGGTTTCTTGAGATAAGGGTTTTGTGTCCTTTTTTTTTCTGAATGAGTGTGGTTAAATAGCATGGAATTAGGTCAAAGATATGGGCTTAGATATTTGTTGACAAGTCTTATATTTTTGGCTTATTTATTTTAAATTATTAATGAATAAATAAAAAAATAATTAAAGTAAAATAGATCAAGGGGTATATGAACAAGATCTGAGGTGTATAAGGTCTTTAATGCACCCTTAGACTTTAAATCAATGGCCCAATAGCGTAAAATATCAAGTTTGCTCAATTTGAACAACATGCATTTGCTTAAAATGTCCCAACTTGCACTGACCATAACTCTCTCAATTCTCATCTTTTGAAAGTTTTCTTGGAATTTTTGGAAAGCCGGAGGTGTGCTCTACAATCTCTATGTTGATCATTTTTGCATTTGAAGATTTTATCTTGATGTAATTTTCCTTGAAAAAGTGTCTTTTATTGACTTTTGAAATGACCTGTAATGTATTGACCCATATCTTTCAAATGAAGCATTTTTTGGACTTGAGCATAGTGAGAAAAAGTTGTAGAGAATTGTATTGGGGAAAAACTGATGAAGCATGTGAAAGTTATGCTTGGTCAAACTTCAGTTGACTTCTCCTAAGAAAACCCTAATTTACAACTTTTGAATTTTGATTATTTGAGAGTTTTCCTTGAGGAATCATGATAAATTATTAGTAAAATGTTGAATGTGACTTCAAAATCTTGATGTTGACCAAAAATCTTGAAGTTTGACTATGTTGACCATAATTGACTTTTTACCCAATACAGTTGATTTTTAGTCATCTGAGCAATTGACTGAGAAAACTTGTGATGCAAGGCGTGAAACTTGGCATGAGAATTCCATGGGACATATAAGAAACCATGAATTCAATTTGTGCTTTTGAAACCCAAACTTCCTTGTGAAAAGTGAAACCCTAGTTGCGGATCCATTGCTTAGGAGGAGAATTTGTCTAATCAATTCTTGAGCAACCTTGAGCATTTGGGAACCCTAGGAGAATGTCTTGAATAAAATAAGAGGGAAAATTTTGGGGTAAAACACACGCCTATCACCATTTAATTGATATTTCATTTTATTTATTTTTCATTTAATTGAATAAACTCAAGATAAATAAGAATACAAATCATGGTAAGGTAAGAATGGATTTAAAAATCCTCTAATGTGCTATGAACACGTTTGGACATGAAAAATTAGGCCCAATACTCCAAAATTACAAATGAGCTCAATTTGGAGTTCATGTATTTCCTCAAAATTGACCAACTTGCACAAATCATAACTCTCTCAATTTTTTGTCATATGTATGTGATCTTTGACTTTTTTGAAAACCTCAAGTTGTCCCCTACAATCTTCATGTCGGTAATTTTTTTCATTTGAAGCCTTTATCTTGATGTAAACTGCTTTGACAAAAAGTGTCTTTTTATTGACTTTTAAAATGACCGGTAATGTTTAGGCCCATGTCTCTCAAATGAAGCATTTTTTGACCTTAAGCTTAGAGAGACAAAGTTGTACAGAATTGAATTTCCATCAAAATGGGCTTTGGTTGTGAATTTTATGATGAAGAATGTGAGAGTTATGCTTGGTCAAAGTTCGCTTGACTTCTCCTAAAGAAAACCCTAATTTAGTAACTTTTGTCTTTTGATGAATCTTGAGTTTTCTTGATGAATCATGATCAACCCTTGATCAAATGATGAATGTGACCTCAAAATCTTGATGTTGACCAAAAGTCTTGAAGTTTGACAGTATGTTGACTGCAGTTGAGTTTTTGTCCAATATAGTTAATTTTCAATCATCTGACTAATTGACTGAGCAAACTTGTGATGTAAGGCTTGAAAATTGATATGAGTATTCTTTGAAGCATGTGAGGAACCATGAAACTCACTTGAGGCATTAGAAGTCCAATTTCCTTTGAGAAAACAAAAACCCTAATTGTAGGCCACTACTTGGGAGGAGGGTTCATCTGATCAATTCTTGAATTTTCTTGAGTACTTGAGAACCTTAGCAGCATGAGAAGATACCTTGAATCATATTGTCTTGAATAATGGGAGGGGAAATTTTGAGGTACAACTTCTGCCATTGTTCAATCTTCTTAGACCTAAAGAGTTAGATTGGTATGCTCTCCATTTGTGATCTGAAGGTGGAAGAGGATTGAACATTTAAGTGCCTAGAAAATTGAACTCACATGTGCACGAAGCAACAATGTTGGTTGATTATATCATTAATAGGTTTAAAGATGCCATTTAAAGCGGTGATAGAGTGTCTTCGGAGATGGGATTTTACATTCCATCCAAGGTAACTGTTGATAGGAGTATTAGAATGAGTCTACGCCTGATTGTATCTGAAGAATGCTTTTCAGAAATTTTCTGAAGGAAATGCTTTTTAGAATGATGCCCTGAAGGAGATGCTTTTCAAAATTAACCTCTGAAGGAGAATGCTTTTTAGAATGAAGGCCCTCAAGGAGATGCTCTCTAGAATTCAGTCTCTGTGAGAATGCTTTTCAGAATAAATTTCTGAAGAAAATGCTTTTCATAACTCGGCCTCTGAAGGGGAAATGCTTTTCAGAACAAAGGCCCTGAATGGAAAATGCTTTTCAGAATAAACCTTTGAAGGAAATGCTCACCATAATTTAGTCTCTGGGGGGAAATGCTTTTCAGAACTCGATCTCTAAAGGGAAAATGCTTTTCAGAACTCGGTCTCTAAAGGGAAAATGCTTATCAGGACGAAGCCCCCGAATGAGTTTCTTTTCAGAATAAACTTCTGAAGGAGAATTCTTTTCAGAATTCAATCTCTAAAGGGGATGCTTTTCAGAATAAACTTCTGAAGGAAATTCCAGTTATGTAGATAGATGCCCCATCCTATTTTGGGAATTGATCCATAACCTGTTTATAAGTTACTGGTAATATTCGTCTCTTTGAGAACTTAACCTGAAAAGGTAAAGTTAGTTCTATGCAATATCATGATGTATGCATTGCACAATGATGCTTTAAAAATAAATTACAATAGTATATGTGTTTCGTATGCATATGTCATGATTTTTTTGAATGATGTATGGATGAAATATGTTATTGGAGTGTATCAGTATCTTCGTGTAACTGTGTCTGACTGAGCGAAATAAATCCATGATTGTTGCTGGGGAAGAAGATGGTCATTCTTCAGCTTTGTTTAGAACTTCCTTACTGGGGATTTATGCTTTTTGTTTGAGGACATTCCGCTGAGGATCTTCGACTTCTCCTTGGGGATAAAAGCATTCAAGGAGAGTCATTCATTTATCATTCTGTGAAGGATTTGATCTTTATGTATCCTGACTAGGGATAAAAGAGATGAAACTTCTTTGATGTGTCATCTATCCAGGTTTCATATATGAATTTTGACTCTTATGGGGAGGAAAACATTGAATGTCATCTGGTTTGAGATATAACAATATTGGATAAATAAACTATGTTGGGGAAATAAACCATGTACACTATGCTGAGGAGATATACTCTTACGGGGATTCACTTGTGAAAATAGTTCTGAGTAAATTGTTCCGTGGGAGTTTATGGTTAAATTAGAACATTATCCCAACTCCTAGAGTCTTTCATAAATGCTAATTTTGTTTTCATGCATATATTTGTAAATAGTAATCATATTCAAACACATATGTTCATTCAATGTAATCATTGGACGTTTTTGCAAACAAAACATAGGAAGTAAAAACAAATAGTTTTGAATTTTAAAATAGACTGAGTTGTATTGATTTTGAAAGTTTGCCTATAAACAGGCAGTTTTATACTAGGAGACAAAAATCCTTGTGAGAGGAAATCGTCAAAAGAAAAGAGGTACAAAGAAAAGAAAAGAAAAATAGGTATGTGGGAATGATCCCATCGAGTTTCAACTCTGTTATTTCCCCTATGTCTTTAAGCATCACACCCCTCGCTTTTGGAAGAAGTTAATTGAACTGATATGTGCCCTTTGAACTTGATGTCAGTAATTATGTTGGTTGTAAGTAGATGGGTGATCCAAAGGGACATAGTTGTACGCTTTAATCCCTAACTTTTTCTAGGACCGCTCTTTCGGATTTTTAGCCCACCGGGATATCCTTTTTTGCCCAAGCCGCCTTTTTCAAATTTTCGACTTGCCAGATGTACATTTTTTTATATATCCCTAATTTTTGCTCGAACCCTTTTGGTTCTCTCAGATGCCTTTATTTTTGCCTAGTCCAGTCAACCTAGCGGGCCTCTTTTATGCGTAGTATTTTTTGACTATGTCCGTGTTCACAGTGTGTGGAAAATCTTCACTGTCCATGGTGGTAAGCATCATAACACCCCTAGAAAATATCTTTTTAATTACGAATAACCCTTCGTATGTGGGAACCCATTTCCCCTGGGATCACCTTGTGGTAGGATGATATGCTTTATTACCAAATCACTAGCTTGGTACACCTGATGTTTGACTTTCTTGTTAAAGGCTTGACCATGCGTTTCTGGTACATCTGACCATGACAAACAACCACAAGCCTTTTCTCGTCAATCAAATTTATTTGGTCCAACCTATTATGAATCTACTCTTCTTCATCCAAACCTGTGTCTTTCATAATCCTTAGGGAAGGAATCTGGACTTTGATAGGCAAGACAACCTCCACACCGTAGACTAGAGAGAACGGGGTTTCCCTAGTTGATGCACGTATTAAAGTTCGATAAGCATGAAGAAAAAATGGTAACATATCGTGCCAATCTTTTTATGTCACCGTCATCTTCTCCAAGATCTTCTTTATATTCTTGTTGGCGGCTTCCACTGCGACATTCATCTTTGGTTGATACAGAGAAGAGTTATGGTGTTTAATCTTGAATGACGTGCATAGTTCCGTGATCATAGTATTGTTAAGATTAGTACCTCTATCCGTGATGATCTTTCAAGTTTTCCATACCGAAAAATGAAGTTATACTTAATGAATTGGGCCATAACATTCTTGGTAACAGAAGCAAACAAGGTTTCTTCAACTCACTCCGTGAAATAATCAATAGAGACCAAGATGAAATGATGCATATTAGAAGCGGTAGGCTTAATATCTCCAATCATATCAATGACCCACATTGCAAATGGCTAAGGAGAAGTCAAGACATTCAGAGGAATCAGAGGCACATGTACTTTATCAATATAGATCTGGCATTTGTGACAAGTTGTGGAATATAAATGGAAATCAGTTTCCATAGTCGACCAATAATAACCCGATCTCCGAATTTTATTGGCCATTGTATTCCCACTGGAGTGAGTACCAAAGACTCCTTCGTGCATATATTCCATAATTTTCTCAGCTTCCTTCTTGTCTACACAATGAAGCAGCATCGAATCGTGATTACGCTTGTATAAGATTTTGTTACTCAGAAAGAACTTAGAAGAGAACCTCCTAAGAAATTTCTTATCATTAATAGATCCCCCTTTAGGATACTCTTGAGTCTCGAGGTATCTTTTTACTTCGTGGTACCAAGGCTTTTCATCTACTCTATCAGTATAAACCTCGTAGTAATGTATCGGTTCGTCTAGTCTCTCAATTGTAATTCAAGGAGCTTCATTATACCATCTGACTTTGAACATAGATGACATGGTAGCTAAATCGTCTACCAATTGATTCTCTTCTTGTGTAATGTGTTTTCTTTGAAGTACGAAATAAATGTCAACACATGCTCTCGATAAGGAATGAGATTTGTATGATTTGTATCCCATTCTCCCTTAATCTAACTGATTACTAGGGACGAGTCCTCATATACATTCAATAATTTAATTGTCATATCGATAACCGCCTTGATACCATAATGCATGCTTCGAACTCGACCATGTTGTTGGTACAGTCAAAACATAATCTGGAGGTGAATGGTGTATGGTAATCTTTGTGGGAGACAATCACAACACCAATCCCATTACCAAGTGCGTTGGAAGCTTCATCAAAAACCATAGTTTATCGGGATTCTAGCTCAGGTCCTTCATATGGTCCAGGTTCTTTATAATCAGTAACTACCATGATATTCTAATCTGGTAACTTAAAATCCATAGACTGATAGTCATCTATAGCCTGGTGATCCAAATAATCTTCCAATACACTTCCTTTGATTGCTTTCTGGGTAGTGTACTGAATGTCGTATTCTGTCAAGACTATTTTCCATCTTTCTATTCTTCCAGAGAGAGCGGGCTTCTCGAATATGTATTTTATTGGATCCATCTTAGAGATCAACAAAGTAGTATTAGTCAACATATATTGTCTTAGTCGGCGAGCAGCCCATGCCAAAACGCAACAAGTTTTCTCGAGCAGTGAGTATCTTGTTTCATAGTCGGTAAGCTTTTTGCTAAGGTAGTATATTGCATCCTCTTTTCAACAAGACTCATCATGTTTCTCCAATACATACCCCATTGAGTTCTCTAACATTGTTAAGTACATGATCAGAGGTCTTCCTTCAATCGGTGGCATCAGAATCAGAGGATCCTAGAGGTACTCCTTGATTTTATCAAAGGCTATATGCTAATCATCGTTCCACTTCACTACTTGATCTTTGTTTAGTAACTTGAAGATTGGCTTACAAGTAGCAGTCAAATGGGAAATAAATTTTGCAATGTATTTCAATCGTCCCAAGAAACCTCTGACTTCCTTCTCAGTACGAGGAGCTGGTATTTCTTGAATAGCTTTAACTTTGGCAGGATCAACTTCAATATCTTTACCACTAATGATAAAAACTAGGAGTTTACTGGATCTTACCCCAAAGGTGCACTTGTTTGGATTCAACCTCAATTTGTACTTCTTCAATCTCTCAAATAGCTTGTGTAGGTGGTCAAGGTGTTATTCTTCAGTCTGAGACCTGACTATCATGTCATCAACATAAAACTCTATTTCATGATGGATCATATCATTGAACAAAGCTACCATAGCACGCTGATATGTTGCACCGACGTTCTTCAAACCGAAAGGCATAACTTTGTAACAGAAAGTTCCCTATAGTGTGACAAAAGTAATCTTCTCCATGTCCTCAGGCGCCATTTTGATTTGATTAAAATCTGAGAAACCATCCATGAAGGAAAATACTTAGTGTTGAGCGGTGTTGTCAACCAAAACATCAATATGTGGAAGAAGAAAGTCATCTTTGGGGCTTTCCCTATTGAAATCCTCGTAGTTTATACACATACGCACCTCACCATCCTTCTTAGGTACAGGCACCACATTTTCAATCCACTGAGGATAGGGTGTAACGGCTAAGAAACTTGCATTGAATTGCTTCATAACCTTAGCCTTGATCTTTCTAGACATCTCGGGACACATACGTCGAACCTTCTGCTTTATAGGAGGACATCCTTCCTTTTTCGGTAGACGGTGAACCACAATGTCAGTATCAATCCCTGACATATCTTCATATGACCAAGCAAAGATCTCAACATAGTCACACAACATCTGAATTAATCTCTTTTTGACATTGTCTTCTAGGTTGGCACCTATCTTGATTTCATTCTTGTCCTCTTCAGTACCCAGGTTCACAACCTCAACTGGCTCTTCATGCCGTCGTATGGCTCTTTCTTCTTGCATTGAGAGCCTAGAAAGCTCTCCAGGTATCTCACAATCTTCATTATTGAATGTATGCCAAACGCTACTTTAGACAAACTTGACTGCAAGGGGATTTTGCTAAAACCCATTGACATTGTGGTAAGAGCTTTTGATGGTTCAAAGAGAGTGGTGCATGAGGAGGTTGATCTCCCAATAAAAGTGGGTTCCCAGGTCTTCTACTCTACTTTCTATGTGATGGATATTCATCCAGCCTATTCTTGTTTGTTGGGACGCCCTTGGATTCATGGGGCAGGTGTTGTTACTTCTACCCTATACCAGAAGTTGAAGTATCCCGTGAAGGGAAAGATTATTATAGTTTGCGGTGAACAAGAATACATGGTGATCCATTTGAACTCTTTCAAGTATGTTGAGTTCTTCGAGACCCCTTTCCAGACCTTTGAAGTTGTTGATAAAGATGTTCCTACTGTTCTAAAGACCCCATAAAAAATGGCTTCACTAAAACATGCTACGGTTGTGGTTGAAGAAGGTGGTTACACTATTTGGAGTCAGCTCCCCGATTTTCCTTATAAATCTGACAAATTTGGTTTACGTTTCACCTCACAAGCTTAAAGGGTTGGTTGTCACATTCGTGCCAATTTTGGGAGGCCACCATTCCGCATCAACAATAACGGAGTTCACAATAATCATGTCAATGTCGTGGAAGACGCTGATAGTGACTGCGACATAGAAAGTTGGATCATCCTTATTATAGCGGTAGAAATGTTGAGACTAAGCCATTGGATTGACTTGACTCGTAGAGATAAAATAAAAATAGCCACCGCGATTTATTATTTCCAAAGGAATGGGAAAAGAGCAAATTGTTGTACCCCAATTTTTGCCCCTAAGATCCTTTCATCATACCATGGTGATTCCATTACAATAAGATCACACTAGGATTATTGGTTCCCCTCCCTATATTTAGCTTTGCTCTTTGAGGAATCACCAAGCACCTTGAATTGTGTTCTTTTGTGATCATGAATATTTTTTTTCTTGATTTCTACTTTTAATTAATACAATGCAATGTTGGTTTGTCTTGCTTGTTATCCATGTAGGTAACGGCAATGAGATTTAACAAGTTGCCTCATGGGTTCATGACTTTATTTCCATGCCCTAGTCAATAAAGGTTGAGAAGTTAAAGCCTCACCATTGAAGTTGTTTTGGAGGAAATGCCATGGCAAGCTTATTTTGGTTCACCATATTTCAAGATTATCAAATTTGATCTAAAAAAGTACAAGGGGTTGATTGAAAAAATAGTCATGTTTGGACAAGACTTTGTTCCCATTCGTCACAAATGCATATTTCTCTCAATTCTCAAGATATAGAAGTGGTTGTAGTTGCTATTAATACTCATTATCATCCTCAAAAACTTATATTTATAAAGCATTTGTTTTGGTACAAGAAGTTTGTTCAAAATTGTCAAAGTTCCTCAAGGCATGTTTCTTAATCTAGGAGCTAGGGTTTTGAACTTCAAAGGAGTATACATTGCTCATCTTTTGGTGTTTTTGAGTGATTCCAAAGACATCATTCTCTTCAAATTGTTATTAACAAATCACTTCAAAAGGTCCAAGGAGTTTTCATGTAGAAACAACTTGATGAAGAAGAAAGATTACAAGTCCTTCAGATGAATCCCCAATTTTCCATGTGTGACTTCAAATGATCATAACTTGGTCAATTTTTATCACATTGAGCCCATTTTATTTCCACAATGATCTTAAAGATGTGAACTTTATGCCTTCTTTTATGTGCAAAGTGAGAAAATGGATGGGAGTTGCCTTAAGCATACAAACGATTATAGGTCATATTATGAAATTTTGCCAACTTTAACAAGTCATACCTTTCTCAATTTTTGAATATTTTGAGTGGTTCAAGTTTCAAAATGTAATTCAAGATGTCTATTTCATTCCATATTTTTTGGTCAAGAGAAAAATCCAAGTGGAAGGCCATGTTTGGATGCAAGACATTATAAGTCACTTTTGAAGAAAATTTGAAATATTTCTAAGTATTGAAAGTCAACAATTTTTTCCAACTTTGACCCATTATAATTTCAGCTCAAGCGTCCATTTGTGTCCATTCTTTTCACATTGCAAATCTTGTAACCTCATCTTTCTAAAGCATCAAGAATCATGCCCTAAGACCCCTTGAGGTGAGAATGCCATTGGTCAGAAGTTTGCAATTTGAAACTGAATTTTTCACCAAGTCAGAAGTTTGAAATCCTTGATTAGGCTTCTAAACACTTTGATTATGTGCTTTTTTGCTTCAGAACGTGTTTAGTGAACTTCCAGAAGTGATTAGCATAGCAAAACATGCATTTTGGATGAGTTTTGATCAAATTAGAAGTCACACTTTTCTTGTTTGCAACTTCACACTATTTCCCTCCAAACTTCATCATTTCACACGCTTGAACATTCCATTAGATTCCCTATAAATAAAGGGTCATTCCCCATTCATTTCCTCAAGCTTGGATAGCCAAAATCACCCTGCCAAACTTGTCCCATAACTCAGAATTCAGCAACTTCGAAATCGATGTACAAGCCTTTTTCAATCCATTTTTTCATCAATTCACCTTCCTTGATCTTCCATGAAGCTAACCACATAATTACATTCAAGAATCGTGCCCTATATTGCTCCATAGAAGTCCAGTTTTAGAGCTCTGTAACTCAACTTCAATATGTAGATTCCTTCATCAATTCTTCAAAAATTTGATATCATTGTGATGCTCTCATTGCCCTGGTTCTAGTAGCAACACTTGCTTTTTTTACTGGAAAAACCTTTTGACCATGAAATTTCAAATCCCTTTTCAAAACTTTCCTTCCAAATTGCTTGAGCTACAGTTTATATAAATTTGGAGCGAGGGTGTGGTTGTCTTCGTCTTGAAGAAATGAAGCAAATAACGTAGGTATGAGCTTCTGATTTTACAGTTTGAGAGACATGTAATTCACGTTGGCTGGAGGTTGAAGATGAACAATGTGTCATCTTCCAACCAATGATGGCGTGCCACTTGTTTTTTTTTAATTCTGATTTTATTTTTTATTCTATGCTTTATTCACTAATGACCATGATATTTACAGCGCGCCAGATCCATTTGATCTGATTACTAACGCATTTTTACTCTCATCCAATGGTCCACATATTTTTGACTTTTATTTTCTTTTCTGATTTTTATATTTAATTGTTTTAAACTTCAAAAAATCATAGAAAATTCATTTTAAGTACAAAAAATCTGAAAAAATTATGAAAAATATTTTTCATTATTATGTTTCTGATTTTTATTTTTTCACAATTTAATTTTGTGTTTTTGTATTTTTTATAAGTTTACACTTTACTTGAATTGTTTTAAATGTGTACAGAGATGCTTTTATGCATTTTTAAATTCTGAAAAAATTATGGAATGATCCAATGATATTGTGACAAATATTGGTGACCTTATTTTATTTTTGTTTTTGATTTTGCTATTTTTTTAAACATTTTTGGCTTATTTTACCCAATTCTTTTAATTTTAAAATAGTCTATGACTTTAAAAAATTACCAAGAAATTTATAAAATCAATTGAGCCCTTTTATGATTTTTCTATGGTCTTACTTTTTATTTCTTGATTAATTTGAACATAGTTGGTATTTTTTCTTTTTATTTCTATTTTTAAACATTTTAAATTTTTTTTTAATGTATATATTAAATGCAATATTATTTTGTGATTATTTTCTGGTTGATCTTGGGTTAAATTTTTGATCATGAGCTTTATTAACATCATTGGATCCATGGTGTTGAGTCTAACTCCACATAAATAGATGAATTATTATAATAATAGTTTGATTAAATTTAATCCAAAAGTGGTTTATATTTTCTCTCCCACCCCACTTCATCTCATCCCCTTCTTATTGCATTAAATATTGTTGGAGCATGATCTCTATATCATGTCTCAAAATAAATAGTGCATAGATTGCTATTGACCGGCCTCCAAATAGGTGCGACTTCTATATAACTCCACTTACGATTGCTTAATATAGCGTTAAATTTTATCCTGATTCAAATGAATGATCATTCGTGGCCCAAACTTATGTTTGCAAGCCCAAGTATGTTAATTTGATCTCTTTGATCCAATAACCTTGAGATTCATTGTGTGGAGGCTTTGGTTCTACCAATCATCTAATGGATCTACAACACCTTTGGTCAATGCATATCACTTAAACATCGTTGATCATTAAATGATACTCATAAGGATTCCAAATGGATGATATACTTGACAAAAAGCAAATACAACTTATTGTGTGGAGGCTTTGGTTCTACCAATCCTCTAATGAGTTCCAAATGCAAGTTTCAAGATGATCATCCAACTAACCACTAATCACTAATAATTGACTTTATCCTTTATTCTTTTATTATATTCCTTTTTTATTTTTATGCACTATTTACTTTTAGCATTTACATTTCATGTCATTTTCATCTTTGCTCATTTAAGTATTTAATTTCTTGTCATTTTTATTTTTGATCACTTGAGTTTTACTTTTCTTTTTAAAACACCTAATAATCAACACAAAGCCTAAAAATATTTAATGATACTTGGACTATTTGGTTACTATCCTTGGCATTATGGAGCATTGGACTTTTTAGACTTAGGATTAGAAACCTTGGCCTATGATTGAAGACCTTGTGATCTTATCTGATTATTTTGTCTGGAGCTCTTGAGGTTTACCTCAAGACATTGGGTTGTTTGTTTGTTTTGTGTGCAGGTAATTGTGATTACACCCTTTGTTTGTAATCTGGAATTCACCCATATAGAGCCGATACTCTGCTCGATTTTTGTGAAGACTTAATACACTTGAAGTTTGGTTCTCTCAAGAGGTCTAGTATCATTACTTGTTTGGTTTCAATCCAAAGAATGAGAATTCTTTCTTGGCTCATAGTGTCAAGTATTGGCTTCTTGTTGGTTAGATGGTTCTTATCCCTAGCTTTTACCGTATGCTTTAGGATAGTCCCTTCTTCTCCTCCCATCTTCTTTAATCTCAAAAATCTTCTCTCTCCTTTTGAAAAACTCTTCTTATTTTTTTATAACTTGAACCACTTTTATAAAAAACTTGGACCTAGGTCCATGCATTTTCAAAACATTTTCATAAATAAACTTCAATAAACTTAATAATACTTTGACATTTTTTTGGTGAGAAGACTAAAAGTCAATCAATCTCATTTCAAACCATTTTGCCACTTTGGATTTTATCTTTAAATTTTTCTCAAAAAGATTAGACTCTTGTCAATCCTTGTAGTGATGCAAACAACTATACTTCTACAATATGTAGTGAAGAGAGATATTTTCCAATTCGGTGTTGAGTAAGGAATTGATGATTTTAAAATCCAAGCCATATCCTCCACTTTAAGATGATGCAAATTCTCCTTTCTCATAATTGTGGGTAATAAGTATGTTTTCCACACTGACAATGATAATGATGTCTTATTTCATAAAATTAACCAACACACTTGTGTTTTAAAATTTTCAAAAGAGGAACTTCGTGTACCCTGATTCCATATTGCACGGAAGGTGGTACGTAGGCACTAAAGGTTCGCAACCGCAGCGGATGCAAAAAAACCATAAAAAATATATTTCTTTTCTCACCTCCACCATCTATTTTTATACAACATTTTTCATAACCAAAATATACAGATTTTACAAAGATGTTCCTGCGGAGTACCATAGATGTTTAGGGTGTTAATACCTTGCCTTTGCATAACCAACCCCCTTACCTTGAATCTTTCCCCATTTTTTGGGTTATTCGCTCTTTTCCCATTCCTTTGGAAACAATAAAGTGCGGTGGCGATTTTTATTTTGATTTGTATAATCCTAGTCAATCCAATGGCTTAGTCTTAAACATTTCTACCGCTACAGAAAAATGGAGACTTCACTAGGGAAAGATTGATCTCTTGCTGGTCCACCCCTAAATGGGTTGAGCCTATCTTTGTTTATATCTGTATATGTGTTATTATTGTTTTTGTGTTATATGTTTTATATATGTTTGTCTAAATTTTCCTGGTTTTCAGGGTGCTTGGTGATTACTCATAAGTCCTATACCCGGACTTGGGAAAACTTTAAGATAGGACGGGCGGTATAGTTATGTTAACTTTGAGGGAGTAATCCCAAAAACGGAGGCATGAGATCCCCCACTTCGTGGAGGACCCTTTAACTGTAGTGTCGTTTACCGAGTAATCGAGAATACATACTACTTTCGACCTGGGAGCCTGCTGAAACTGAGGACCATAGAAGACCAAACCCATCTTGGCCTTTTAGGTGTAGTGTGGAAGCAATGACGGAGTAATCCGGAAATAGTTGTCACGCGATACTACACTCAGACGAGTTTTTCTTTAGAATATTACTAATTACCGAGTTAATCGGGAAGTTGGTAATAACCGAAGGAAGGATGTAGACTCTGGGAACCTCTAGAACCTTATTCGGCAGGTGATAACTTTTAGACCAACACCTTATGGGTAGTACCTTCGACCTCATGCTCGTGACGTTGAATCTATGAACCTTATATGTGTGATCGTGTGTGATTGATGCATCATGCATCCATGCACTCATAAGCATCTTTTGGAGAGATCTTATTTCAAGGGATTTAAAAGTTAACAATTTGTGAATATCTCAGCTACTTTTTAACCATGGATTCTGGAAAGAGAAAGACCGGGAAGTATAATTTCAAGGATCCCAAGATAGATGAGTTGATCAGTCTAATCCCCAAGATCGAGTGTTCTTTAGACTTTCGGAAGAAGTATCAATCCATTATTCCTCTCATGAAGCTGAAGATTAAGGAGGGTATTCTCTCGACCTTGCTTTAGTCAGGATGCAGCAGGAAAAGGACGCTTGGAAGAACAAGTGCCAAACTTTAGAGATTTCTTATAGAGCAGATTTGAAGGAGAAAGACGACTTGATTGAGATTTTTGAGTGTCGGTCTGTAGAGACTATGGAGAGCCAAGGGGATTTATTTTCTCCTAAGCGTCAATCAGATGCTGATTACTCACTTCCTGATTCAGGTGATTGGAAGAAGGTTGCCACCAGATATACGGGATAAAATCAGAGGTTAAAGGCTCATATTTCCAGGCTCACGGGGAAGCTCTGGTGTATAGAGTGATCTCCATCAGTTTTACTTCTCATGGTTTTAGATTTTATTTTCATCTTATACTTGGGATCATTGAAACTTGTAATCGATTATGGATTTGTTATAATGGAATTTTCAGTATTTCAAATGCGTTATTACTTTGATATTTGCAATATGTCCATAAATTTTAAATCCCTTGAAATATTAAACAATAAAAAAAATCTTGTGCATTGCATATCATGCATCATATTGCACATATTTCTTGCATTTGTTATGCGTATCCAGGTGTCTTACCAAGCTTCTTTACTTTGTTCGGCAAGCTGACTCACCACTACAACACTCGGGCTAATTTCAGAAAGAAGATGGACAACTTCGAACAAGAGAATCGTGAGCTGTGCGAGGAAGTTTCTGCTTTGAAGGCCGGCATGGCCAATCTGACTGCTCTGATGGAAGCTCTGGTGGCTGCTCAGAATCAGCCACCGAGTGTCCAACCTCAACAAACAAGGGCAACTATTGAAGCTCCGTCTGTTCCCATATCTGTTACTCTAGCTGTTGTTTAGAATTGTATGCCTCAAGGTTATCCATGGGGAATACCATAGAATTTTTCACCTGAAGGATTCAATCTTGGACCTCAAGATACTCCAGTAGTTCAGACTATTGTTACTCAAACACCTCCAGTGGTGCATTCTGCTCCTACTGTGCCTCCTTCGGTAAATATGGTTTTGTTTGTTAACAATGATGTGTGTCGTCCTTCCCCTCCACCAAGTGAAGACTTGGGTTTTTATAACATAATGGATGATTTTCAAGAGAAGTTTGACAAGATGCAAAGAGAGATGAAGGCCCTCAAGGGAAAAGAGCTATTTGGGCAGAATGTGAATGAGTTATGCTTGGTCCCGTATGTTAAGATACCTGCTAAGTTTAAGGTCTCAGATTTTGAGAAGTACAATGGAAACACTTGCCCTCGTGCTCATCTGTACGTGAGGAGAATATCTACCCATACTGATGATCAGCATCTGCTGATTCACTTTTTTCAGGATAGTTTGACCGGTGCTGCGCTGAAGTGGTATATGAGTTTGGACAACGCCAATATCCATACTTTCAATGATTTGGGAGAAGAATTCATCACATAATACAAGTAAAATGTGGACATGGCGCCTGACCGTGATCAAATCAGGGACATGGTTCAGAAAGACAGGGAATCATTCAAAGAATATGCACAGAGATGGCGTGAGGTAGCCGCCCAAGTGACGCCTCCCATGGAAGAGAAGGAGATGACTAAGATTTTCTTGAAAATGTTGGGTTCTTTCTACTAAGAGAGGATGGTAGCAAGCGCGTCAAGTGACTTTACTGAAATGGTAGGAATGGGTATCCGCTCAGAAGAGGCTGTAAGAGAGGGCCATTTAACAAAGAGTGAAAGTTCTGGAGGTGTGAAGAAACCATCTTATGGGTTTACCAAGAAGAAGGAAGGGGATGCAAATGCTGTTATGCAAGAGGGGAGGGTTAATACTCCTAGAAGGAATTATCAGCATCATCAGCAAGTCGCCCCAGTTACTCCAGTTATGGGTGCAGCTCCAACTACCATTACTTATCAGAGACCGTCCCAGCAGGGGAATCAAGGGTATAATCAGAGAAGGGAGAGTTATGACCATATTCCTATGAGCTATACAGAGTTACTACCGGCATTGATTCAGAAGAAGCTGGTTCAGACCCGACCATCTCCCTCTGTACCATCACCATTGTGTTGGTATTAAAAGGCAGACCAAACATGTGTTTTTCATCAGGGAGCACCAGGGCATAATATTGAGAATTATTATCCTTTGAAGACTGAGGTGCAGAAGTTGGTGAAGTCTGGTGTTCTATCTTTCAAGGACGTGCGACCTAATGTGAAAGACAATCCTCTACCCAAGCATGGGGGAGTAAATGCTTTGAATATGGTGGCCGGTTGTCTAGGCGACTTCCGGATTTTTGATATTAATTTGGTTAGAGGAGATTTGGTGAAAATGCATACAGACCTTTGTGAATTTAGCTACTATACGCATGACCATGTCGGTTGTGCTACTTGCAGTACAAATATATAGGGTTGTGATAAGATAAAGGTTGATTTACAAGAGATGATGGATGAGGGCCTAATCCATATAATCAGGCCTACAGAAGAATATGAAGAGGAGGTAAATATGGTTTATGGATGTCCTGGAGAATTCAGAATTTTTGATGTAGAGTATATAAATGAGGACCTTGTGCAATTGCATGCTACTTTCTGCCATATGGCTGGTCAGCTGGAACACCAATATGGATCTTGCAAAGTTTGCTGTCGAGATTCCCGAGGATTTTCAATCGTGAAGAAGGGTGTTTGGTTGTTGTTAGATAATGGAATTATCAAGTTTACAAGTCAAAGGGGTGATTACTATGAAGTTGATATGGTTGAGGTTTGTTTGACTGAAGAAGAGTCGGATGAAGTGTATGCTTCCGCAGATGAGTATTTCTCCTCAGATGAGGATTTGTTTTCCAGAAATGACTCAATAATGACTGATTGTGTTGAACAAGGTGTAAACGTCATTGTACCTTGTTTTGGGGCACCCGTCCATCTTGAAGTTGAGTATTATAGCAAGACAGTTGTTACCCTATTTGTGATTAGTTTTTCGGGTTCTATCCCCTACAAGTCAGATAAGGATGTGCCTTACAAATACAACGCTACAATCTTAGAGGACGGAGTGGAAGTTCCCATCCAGCCAATGCCTAATGTTGGGAATATTGCTGAAAATAGAAGGGTGACCCACAACGGTCGTGTGTTTGCACCAGTTGTTCGAAGAGATGTTAGTGTTGGAAAGAAAATTGTTGAGAATGTTGAACCCAAGAAGGCTACGGGTGAGACTAGTGGGGTTGCGTTAGAGAAAGAAGTGGATGATATTTTGAAGATAATTAAGATGAGCGACTGCAAAATTGTAGATCAGCTACTGCAGACTCCTTCAAAAATATCTATCTTGGCGTTATTGATGAACTCCTCTGCTCACAGAGAATCCTTGATGAGGGTACTGGACCAAGATTTTGTGGAGAGTGATATGCCAATAAAACAATTCAGCAGTGTAATAGGGAACATTACATCATGGAATAACTTGAGTTTCTGCGATGATGAATTACCAGATGAAGGAAGGAATAACAACCTGGCCCTCCACATCTCCGTGAACTACAAGAATGATTCATTATCTAATGTGCTGATTGATAATGGATCTACGTTAAATGTTATTCCGAGGAGTACGCTTATGAAGTTGAAATATCAAGGAACGCCTATGCGCCCGAGTGGCATCATTGTGAAAGCGTTTGATGGATCAAGGAAATCTATTATTGGTGAAGTGGACTTGCCTATTCATATAGGACCACATTTGTTTCATGTAACTTTCCAGGTCATGGATATTGTACCCGGTTATAGTTGTTTGCTAGGAAAGCCGTGGATACATGAGGTAGGGGATGTCACTTCAACTTCACACCAGAAACTGAAGTTTGTACATGAAGGGAAAGTAGTGATCATAAATGGGGAACATGCATTATTGATATCTCATTTGTCGTCTTTCAGTATTGTAGAGGCGGATGAAGCTGCTATTGGAACCCAGTTCCAAGCCTTATCCATTGACAATATAAGAGGAAATGAGAATTCCATGGTTTAACTTAAGGATGCGCAACAGGTTGTGCGTAAGGGTAATAGTGAAGTATGGGGACAAATTATGGATCCACCTGTGAACAAGAACAGAGCTGGGTTGGGGTTCTCTTTGAAGAATGACAAAGGTAAGGGCATGAAGCCAAAGTCTGTTGCGAGCAAGTATCAAGACATCTTCCGTAGAGGGGGTTATCTTCATCCAACTGTTTCCAGGATTAATGCCATTGTAGAAGATGAAACAGAGCAGGAAATGCCGAATTATGTGACACACGGAGTTAGGGTTCAGAACTGGATCACCATTGATGTTGCCTCTTGCATACATGTTTGAAAGTAATTTGTTTTGTTAATCTTTTTGGATAAAAGCTTTCACTCTTCCCAAGGTGGAAGTATTAATGTTGAAGGGCTTATATGTTTGCTATGACTTTTAAAATCAATAATAAAAGTTGTCTTTGTTTCCCAAATTGTGTCTTTATCTTCTGCTTTTTCTTGGAAAATGGTAATAAAATAAAAAAAACCTTCAAAATAAATAATAACTGAAATTCAATCTGCATGATCACTTGTTATATGTTTCAGTTTCTAAAAGAAATCATAAATCATATGTGCAGATTAATTAAAAAACTCGTTGAATACAAATGACCTTGCACCCTCTCCCAAATTTGAATGTCCTGCGTATGGGGTCGAAGAAGAAGATTATGATGAGATTCCAGAAGAGGTCTCATGTTTTCTTGAGCACGTGGAAAATACCATTCAGCCATATAAAATTCCATTGGAAGTGATCAATTTGGGTTCAGAAGAAGATCTGAAGGAAGTCAAGATTGGAGCATTGCTGCATCCTGATGTGAAGAGCAAGTTAATTGAGCTGTTGAAGGAGTATGTGGATATTTTTGCTTGGTCTTATCAAGATATGCCTGGTCTAGATACAGATATTGTAGAGCACCATTTGCCGTTGAAGCCAGAGTGTCTGCCAATTAAACAAAAGTTGAGAAGAAATCACCAAGATATGGCAGTGAAAATCAAAGAGGAGGTTCTAAAGCAGATTAATGTTGGTTTTCTTGTGACGTCAGTGTATCCTCAATGGATTTCCAATATTGTCCTAGTACCAAAAAAAGACGGAAAAGTCTGCATGTGCATAGATTACAGAGATCTAAATAAAGCTAGTCCAAAAGATGATTTTCCATTTCCACACATTGATATGTTAGTGGATAGCACAGCAAAAATCAAAGTATTCTCGTTCATGGACGTATTTTCCGGGTATAATCAAATAAGAATGGCTCCGGAGGACATGGAAAAAACAACGTTTATCACACCCTGGGGAACATTCTGTTACAGAGTGATGCCCTTCGGGTTGAAGAACACTAGTGCAACGTACCAGAGGGCTATGACAACCCTATTCAATGATCTGATGAACAAGGAAATTGATGTATATGTTGATGATATTATTGCTAAATCCCAGACTGAAGAAGGGCATGTAGAAGATTTGTTGAAGTTGTTTCAGCGTTTGAGGAAGTATCGTCTCCGCTTGAATCCAAATAAATGCACCTTCGGTGTTCGATCAGGGAAATTGTTGGGTTTCATTGTTAGCCAGAAAGGAATTGAAGTTGACCCTGATAATGTCAAAGAAATTCAAGAGATTCCAACACCAAGAACTAAAAACAAGTCAGAGGGTTCCTTGGGCGTTTGAATTATATTTCCAGATTAATTTCCCACATGACTGCAACATGTGAACCGATCTTTAAGTTGTTAAAGAAAGATAAAGGTTATGTATGGACGGATGACTGCCAAAGGGCATTTGAAAGTATTAAAGAATATTTTCTTGAACCTCCTATCTTGCTCCCTTCTGTCAAAGGAAGATCGTTGATTATGTATATGACAGTGTTAGATAAATCCATGGGTTGTACTCTGGGACAATAGGATGAAACAGGGAAGAAGGAGTTTGCCATTTATTATCTCAGTAAAAAATTCACTGATTGTGAGTCGTGGTATTCCATGCTTGAAAAGACATGTTGTGCTTTGGCCTGCGCGGCAAAGTGTTTGCGGCAGTATATGTTGAATCACACTACTTGGTTGTTCTCCAAAATGGATCCAATCAAGTACATTTTTTAAAAGCCTGCTCTTACTGGGAGAATTACCCACTGGCAGATGTTGTTATCTAAATTTGATATCGAATACCGCACTCAAAAAGCTATTAAAAGCAGTGTGTTGGCAGATTATCTTGCTCACCAACCAGTGGAGGATCCCCAGTCTGTAGAATATGAATTCCCCGATGAGGATGTAATGTTCCTGAAAGTGAAAGATTATGATGAACTATTTCCTGAGGAAGGTCCTGACTCTGAATCTCGTTGGAGTATGATATTTGATGGAGTTGTGAATGCTTATCATAAAGGAATTGGTGTCGTGATTATCACTCCCCATGGATCTCACTTTCCTTTTACCGCAAGGTTAACATTTGATTATACTAATAATATGGAAGAATATGAGGCTTGCATCATGGGTCTCGAGGAAGCTATTGATCTCAAAATTAAAATTTTAGATGTGTATGGTGATTCATCTTTGGTAATAAACCAGATTAAAGGAGAATGGGATACTCGTCACCCCGGCTTGATCCCTTACAAAGATTATGCTAGAAGGTTGTTACCCTTCTTTAATAAAGTTTAATTCCATCATATTCCAAGAGATGAAAATAAAATGGCGGATGCTCTTGTAACTTTGGCTTCTATGTATCAAGTAAATACTTAGAATGATATACCTCGAATTATGGTTCGGCGATTGGATAGGCCCGCTCATGTGTTTACAACAGAGGAGGTAGCAGATGAAAAACCTTGGTATCATGGCATCAAGCATTTTCTTCAGACTCGGGAATACCCGATTGGTGCTTCAAAGAAAGATAGGAAGACATTGAGAAGATTGGCAGGCAGTTTCTTCTTCAGTGAAAATGTGTTGTACAAAAGAAATTATGACATGGTCTTGTTCAGATGAGTGGATAGACACGAAGCAGGCATGTTGATGCATGAGGTTCATAAAGGTTCATTTGGAACTCATGCCAATGGATATTTGATGGCTAAAAAGATGCTAAGGGCAGGTTATTATTGGCTGACAATGGAATCTGATTGTTATAAATTTGCAAAGAAGTGTCATAAATGCCAGATTTATGCAGATAAGGTCCATGTGCCTCCGACACTTCTCAATGTGATTTCTGCCCCGTGGCCTTTCTCCATGTGGGGTATTGACATGATTGGGATGATAGAACCTAAAGCTTTGAATGGACACCGTTTTATCTTGGTAGCAATTGATTACTTCACCAAGTGGGTGGAGGCTGCTTCATATGCCAATGTTACTAAGCAGGTGGTTATGCACTTCATCAAGAATAACCTTATATGTCGGTATGGTGTGCCGAGCAGAATTATCACTAACAATGGCTCGAATCTGAACAACAAGATGATGACATAACATTGTGAGGAATTCAAGATTGTCCATCACAATTCATCTCCGTACAGGCCGAAGATGAATGGGGCTGTTGAAGCTGCTAATAAGAATATCAAGAAGATTATCTAGAAAATGGTCGTTACTTATAAGGATTAGCATGAGATGCTCCCTTTTTCTTTGCATGGATATCAAACATATGTACGCACTTCAACAGGAGAAACCCCGTTCTCCCTGGTCTATGGAATGGAAGTTGTGCTCCCAATTGAGGTTGAAATCCCCTCTGTGCGTGTGATAATGGAAACCAAGTTGACAGAGGCTGAATGGGTCCATAACAGGTTTGACCAATTGAATTTGATTGAGGAGAAGAGGATGACGGCTTTGTGTCATGGCCAGTTATATCAGAAAAGGATGAAGAAGGCTTTTGATAAGAAAGTCAAACCTTGTGAATTTAGAGAAGGCGACCTCGTGCTCAGGAAGATCATGTGTTTCAACACTAATTCTAGGGGCAAGTGGACTCCCAATTTTGAAGGCCCATATGTTATCAAGAAAGCCTTCTCTGGTGGTGCATTAATTCTTGAAACTATGGATGGCGAGGAGTTCCCATGTCCCATGAATGTTGATGCAGTCAAGAAATACTTCGCCTAAAGGAATAAAAGAACAGCTCGCTAAGTTGAAAACCCTAAAGGGCGGCTTAGGCAAAAAAGAACAGCTCGCTAAGTTGAAAACCCGAAAGGGCGGCTTTGGCAAAAAAGAGCATCTCGGTAGGCCGAAAACCCAAAAGGGCGGTCTAGGAAAAAATTAGAGACATAAACAGAATAAGTTTCCCGCTGAGCTGAAAACCCGCAAGGGCAGCTTAGGCAAAAGTTAGGGACTTTCTTGGCAAGTAACTACATCAGACAAGACTTGATCATTGGAGCAACAATCTTCTCGAATTCTCATCACACTTCAACAGAAGTTGTTGCTCAGGATTTCAAAAGTTGTTAGAGGGGATAATGGTCATTGTATCTCAATGTATCTTTTCCATTATATCTTACCATTTTCCGAACTTTGTAATTATCCATGGAGTCTCTCCATTCGCAGTCTACCATTTTATTAATGAAATTTGAGCTTTTACCCAATTATTTGTATTTGTTATTTTATTTAGCTTGCAAAGACTCCATTTATTATTGATTATAACTTTTAAATCAAAAAGATCAAATAACAAAATCTATTTTTCAAAAAGAATTTACAATTTACTTTTACTTTAGAATTTGTGATGCGAAAAAAAATGGTGATCCCAGGAATGGACAAGCTCCAGTTTGCTTTAAGAAGTTTTTGTTCCCCTCGGGAAAGTTTAATCAGGATGATTTGCCGTATTGGGTTCGTGACTCCGGTATCCTCGGTCATGTTTGGATTCATTTCTCCTCTTTTCTGAGTTTTCATGATGTGAAGTTTCAATCCGAGATTTCCCCAGTGAAGTTTTCATTTGGTCTAATGGAAGTTCTTTTTCCCGAGAAGTTGGTACCATAATCGCTCTTGAAGAACGCAGGTCCCTAGTTTCTCTAGTGAAGAATGTATTGTGGTTTTCCGTTTGAGGATGTGGTGTTAACCTCCCCAATGAAGTAGGCTTGAATTCCCCAGTGAATGTTTTGATGATTCGGTGTCCATCTGCTTTACTTGAGATTGCTTTTGCAATTCCCAGTAGAAGTATTACTTTTGAAAACATCTGTTTCCCCAATGAAGCCTGAAGACGGATGTTCTATCCCTGTATCTGTACTATTCTGTCACTTTGTTTTGTTTACTTCTGGATTATGTTTCTCCCCAGTAAAGCTAAAGTAAGCAATAGGTTTTGTTTCCTCAGTTGGCATTTATTTTTTTCGAATGATCATCTTGGATGTGGTTTAGCCGAGTGTTGTTTGTTCCAGAGTTGGTTTTGCATGGTTATTCCCAATGTTATATATCTGTTTTGCCAGCATATGCATGATAACACTCATACGTTCAAACATACATCATGCAAGGTTAATTTTAGCAAATCATTGCTCATTCACATTCTTTAATATTTTTGTTGGAATATTACCCTGTTTTGCAGAGTTATGTTATCCTTTCTCCATTAGAGTGCCAACCTTAAGCAGAAAGCATATATTCTTTCAATTTCCTCACTGAGTTATCCCTCGTGGAAGATTTTTTCTTTAGCCTTCATGTACAACTCCTTGTTTGGATGGATTTGGTTTTTTCCTTTTGAGTTTATTTCTGAAAGGATGTATTTTGGTTGACTATTTCATTCTAGTTTATTTCTGGTTTGAATATGTGGTTCCACAACAACATTATTTACTTTGGATTTCTGAAAGCTTCGAGTTTTGGTTTGTGCATTTATTTTTCCCGAGAAGACTTCATCTCCTCAACAGGAATATAGTGGCATTTCCTCAGGAAACCATATTTCTCTCCCCAGAAAGTAATTTCTTTTTACAATCCTCCATGACAACAAGTAGCAGGTCTCTTTATTTGAGCAACTTGTGCTTCCCTTTAAAATTCGACGTGATTTTTTTTTTGCTATCTCCTCTATGTGTGGATAGTTTGAAGTCCCTTGTCAATTTAAGCCAGTGGGTGGAGAGACTTTCAAATTTTCAGAGATAGTTCGTTGTGAAATCTTTGCAGGTGATAGTCTCTTTATTTGAGACAGTTTAAATATTACCCTTTCCAGGCAGAGTGCCTCGGTTAAATAAGTTGAGACCCTTTCTAGGTGAAATGCAAGAATTATAGGGAAACTTGTTATCTTTTTGCTACCCTTAGTGAACGTTGGTAGTTCATCGTCAGTGAACAGTGATGTTATGATATATTCTCTTTCTACCTTCAGTGAAAGTCGGTAGGCCATTGGCAGTGAACGTTGATGATTGTCATCTTTTTGCTGCCCTCAGTGAACGTTGGTAGTTCATCATCAGTGAACGGCGGTATTATGATATATTCTCTTTCTACCTTCAGTGAAAGTCGGTAGGTCATTGGCATTGAACGTAGATGATTGTTATCTTTTTGCTACCCTCAGTGAACGTTGGTATTTCATCGTCAGTGAACGGAGGTGTTATTATATATTCTCTTTCTACATTCAGTGAAAGTTGGTAGGTCATTGGTAGTGAACGTCAATGATTGTTATCTTTTTTCTACCCTCAATGAACGTTGGTAGTTCATCCTCAGTGAATGGAGGTGCTATGATATATTCTCTTTCTACCTTCAGTGAAAGTTGGTAGGTCATTGGCAGTGAACGTCGATGATTGTTATCTTTTTTCTACCCTCAGTGAACGTTGGTAGTTCATCGTCAGTGAACGGCGATGCATTGATATATCTTTCCTTCTAACCTTCAGTGAACGTTGGTAGCTCACCGTTAGTGAACATCGGTGTTGATATTTCTTTTCCTTCTACCTTCAGTGAACGTTGGTAGCTTCACCTCCACTAGGAGTTAGTGTATCCTTTGACCATTTTATCATCCTCTCTGAGTCAGTTCTTTTGATCCACCAGTGATTTATGTTACTGGTCAGGTTGCTCTCTTGTTTATTTATTATTGTTACATCCCCAATGGTGTTTTGCGTCTCTTTGGTCTTGTTCATATGCATTCATGCTCATATACATTGCATGGCATCTTAGGGCAAAAAATAGGGTTTGTTTTATATTTAAGTATCTTCGATCGCGTCGACACGAAGATTTTTTTTACCTTCGTATTTCCAGAAAGAAGAAACTTAAATAAGGGCAGCTGTTGTACCCAAATTTTTTCCCCTAAGATCCCTTCATCATACCATGTTGATTCCATTACAATAAGATCACACTAGGATTCTTGGTTCCCCTCCCTATATTTAGCTTTGCTCTTTGAGGAATCACCAAGCACCTTGACTTGTGTTCTTTTGTGATTATGAATTTTTTTGTCTTGATTTCTTCTTTTAATTAATAAAGTGCAATGTTGGTTTGTCTTGCTTGTTATCCATGTAGGTAAAGGCAATGAGATTTAACAAGTTGCCTCATGGGTTCATGACTTTATTTCCATTCCCTAGTCAATAAAGCTTGAGAAGTTCAAGCCACACCATTGAAGTTGTTTTGGAGGAAATGGCATGGCAAGCTTATTTTGGTTCACCATATTTCAAGATTATCAAATTTGATCCAAAAAAGTACAAGGGGTTTATTTAAAAAATAGTCATGTTTGGACAAGACTTTGTTCCCATTGGTCACAAATGCATATTTCTCTCAATTCTCAAGATATGGAAGTGGTTGTGGTTGTTATGAATTATCATTATCATCCTGAACAACTTATATTTACAAAGCATTTGTTTTGGTACAAGAAGTTTTTTCAAAATTGTCAAAGTTCCTCAAGGCATGTTTTTTAATCTAGGGGCTAGGGTTTTGAACTTCAAAGGAGTATATCTTGATCATATTTTTGTATTTTTGAGTGATTCCAAAGACATCATTCTCTTCAAAGGGTTATTAACAAATCTCTTCAATTTTTATCACCTTGAGCCCATTCTATTTCCATAATGATCTTGAAAATGTTAACTTTATGCCTTCTTTTATGTGCAAAGTGAGAAAATGGATGGAATTTTCCTTAAGATTATAGGTTATTTTATGAAAATTTTCCAATTTCAAAAAGTCATAACTTTCTCAATTTTTGGATATTTTGAATGGTTCAAGTTTTAAAATGTCATTCCAGACGTCTATTTCATGCTGTTGTACCCCAAAATTTGCCCTCCCATATTCTTCAAGATTTGGCAAGATCATGGTTCAAAATCTCTCAAGGGTTGCACAGTCCAATTGCCCCCTAACACAGTCAAAACTAGGGTTTTGGTTCTGACAAATAAGTTGAGGTTTCCAAGGGTCCAATCAAGTCCCACATGCCTATAAACATTGTCAAGCGTCCATATGTCAAGTTGCAAGGCTCACAGCATCAAATTGCACAGTCAAAAACCCTAATTGCTCCACAGTCAACTACAGGGGCAAAATGGTCATTTGACAGTCAAAAGTCAAAATTTTTGGTCAACATCTTATTTTGAAACCACAAACATCATTTGATCAATTCTTGATCATGATTCTCAAAGCATGGCTCAAAAAGTCTCAAGATGCAAAAGTTTTTATTTTTGGACAACTGAAAAAGTCAACTGCAAATTGACCAAGGCATAACTTCCTCATGGTTTATTAGAAAAATTCCATCCAAAGCTCATTTTGAAGAGAATGACATTTCCTACAACTCATCTTCACACTCCAAGTCCAAGAAATGCTCTCACAAAAAGTTATCAATTTCAACATTATAGGTCATTTTCAAAAGTCAACAAAAAGGCACTTTAAGTCAAAGACCATAACTTGAGATTGGTAAATCAAAATGACATGGGACCAAAGGAATTGGTTAGAGGACTTCAAGACCTTTCCAAAATGTCCAAGAACATGTTCATAGCTTCAAAATTGAGCAAGATATGCATTGGAGAAGCTGGGAAATGTTTGGGAATTTTGAAAAGTCAACTTTGCTTCAAAAGCTTCAAAAATGCTAATGGGCCTCAAATTCTTCCATGAATCATTACCCAAAGCCTATGCACGACCCATTGAGCTAAAAATGATTTATTTTCTTATTTTTAATTAATTAATTGAATTTTTATTCTTATTAATTCATTTAATTAGATTTAATTGTGAGAAAAATATCAAATAATGGTTTTAAATCTTTTTTGTGCAGCAAATATGTTCATTATATGCAAAAGATTTCGTGCATCATCTCAAGGGGACAAGATCATCCATATTTGGCAAGATTTGCATGAAAAAAAGATTGAAAAAGATGTGATAAATATCAAATATTCAAAACATAAATGGATGGATCTTTGGGCTTGTTTTTGACCTAATTTGCTTCATGTACTTATGCAAGACCTAACCTAATGCAAGCATACATGAAAAGCTGCTCGAAAACATAGAACAAAGTTGCAATTTTTCATAGAAATTTTAAAAATTGATTTCGTATTTGCAGGATCATTCAAAGCCTAAAACCTATTCCAAACCCTTGCTGAGACTTCTTTGAACGTGTTGCAACCACTTTCCATTCTCCATACTCCAAGAATTGGTAGAATAGCATCGCGTTTGTCACAAACATTTCCATAATCGGTTTTTAAATTTCACGCATCATTCATGTGTTTTAATTGTTGATTTATACTAATAACATCTTTCTGAAGCGATTGGCATAGGTTAATTGACCTAACTCTTCCTAAACTGAAACCTACCATTGATGAAACCTAGGGTTTCAGAACTTCAAAATTGGGGCTTTCCTCATATGGTAAAATTAGACCACCAAACCTGTATGAACACATTCGTGACAACAAGACGAATCCAATGAGGCAATCGCGCCCTTTTTATATTGAGGCATGTTCTATTCGCTATTTTTACAGGTTGCAGTTTGTGGGGGTTTAAAACCCCAGCTATTTGTTTATATTGCAGGTACAAAGATGAAGAAGAAGTTAGCGTGTCATCACATGATAGGAGCATTCAAATTTGGCGCGTGAATTTGTTGTTCATACCACTAACGCTTGATTTTTCTTATAATAATTACTCTCCATTATGTTAACAAAGAAACGCAATAGCTCAGTTGGCTGGCAACGTGTCCTTCCAGCGTTGGGACCTGGGTTCGATTCCCAGGTCCCCCCATATGCTTAATAATTTTTGTTGCAATGTGTTCTAGTGCAGCGTTCACCCAGAGGCTTACCATACACGCTCACGCTCAAACTTGACACGCGCTCCTGATGATCAATCCAAGGGCCATTGAATGAGATCCATGGTGGTCCAGTCAAACAAGCATGCACACGATCCTGGAAAGTCAAACAATGCCTTGTCTTGATGGGCCAAAACTACTGCAAGCACCTCCATTTTGGGCCTGATACCCCCTTTGTTTGTATTCTTTTTAATTTTCTTTTCTTCTCTTTTAATTCTTTTTATTGCTTTAATTATTTTATTTAATTCACCAAAAATAATTTTCATAATATAAAAATTAGAAATCAAAAAAATGTAATATATTTAATTAATTATTATTTCACCATTTAAATATTTTTGTAAATAAACTCTAACCATTAATTTAGTTTAATTTAGGTTTTAAACTTTAATCTTTTCTTAATAAATAAAATAGGTAGAATTAGGGTTTTTGACATTTTTATCTTTTTTAATTACTTGCCTCATTATTTATTATTATTATTAAATATTTTTTTAAATAAATATATAAATTAATTAATTAGTGTAAATTAGATTAACTTGAATATTTTCTTAAATAATTAAAAATAATCTAGAATTAGGGTTTCCTTGTAAATTCTTCTTCTTATTTTCATAAATACCAAAAAAAAACATAAAAACAATTTCTTTTCTTTAATTAAATAATAATTAGACTTTAATTTCAATTTAATTTCAAAAGGGTCAAAACCCTCGGACATCCTAACTTTTATTCTTTCGCGCGTTATTCCTTTTTCTTTTCGAATATTATGTAACTGCTCAAGGATTGTAATAGTAATTAGGTTTTTTTTACTTTCCGCATCTTTTATCAAAACGGGTCTTTGTACTTTGGCGATGTATAGACCCGCGCCTTGTAATAGCATAGGATTTATCTTTCCGCATTTAAATTTTCGCACTCTTAAATTTTAAATAGCATGAAAGAATGTATGGCTAATAAAAAAACAAGCGTAGCTCACAAATGCCATGATCAAAGATAATTGCTAAACTGAAAACAACACACAAATTCACACACCACTCTTAGGGTACGCCTCACCTGTTGCCTTACCTTCGAAACGTGGTCGTCGAGTATAGGACGTTTTAGTAAGTCCTTATGTCCATGATCCAGTTGCCTCGAAACGGTTGCCTCGATTAAAAAAGGATCAAGGGCATAAGGGTAGCTTCTAAGGTGTCCTACTATTGCTCTGGTGACCACACTGTCCCTAAACTCGAATTGACCCGAACACCTCCAACGGTGGTGCTACCTACCTCTCAATGGTGGGATGGCACTACCTTAAGGACTTCTACACAGCTTAATTCCTTAGGGTAGGTAGATGACTCATAGATACTTGCTCTATTAAAAAACAAATCAAAACTCTTTTCACACTGACACTTTCAAAAAGCTTTCAAAACAATTTTTCAAACACTCTTGAGGACTGATACAAGAGTTATTCCGAAACTTTCAAAGAAACTTTTTCAAACCCACTCACAATTGAAAAGCAAACATTTTGAAAACACAATGAGCAAGTATCTAAGAGCCCATGGATAACCATGGATAAAAAGGGTGTTAACACCTTCCCTTTTCTATAATCTACCTCCAGAACCGAGAGACAATCTCATAAGGAATTTTGCTGTGCTTTTGTCCTGTCCATGTTGGAGAAAATAAAAGATGGTGGCGACTCTTGCTTCTGCGACATTTCGCGATCCAGCGTTAAACAGTCAGTTCTAAATCCATCGATCACAGAACTGGCGACTCTGCTGGGGACAATCTAAAAGTGAGGTGTACCTTAGGACTAAGATCACTTGTGTTTTCAATTGGCTGAATTGTTTGCTTTATTATTGTGGGTACTGTCTTGGGAGTTCTATAGATCCTAACCCGGATCTGGGGATACCTTCTTAGAAAGTAGCAACAAGGCTGTGAGGGAACTGTGCGGGGTATACCGACATGGTTGAAGTAGTCTGCTACGTTAATGTGGCACTTTGGTGAGTACCGGTAACCCTTGAGTCCAGTCAAGGAGAGTACAGGGCCGCCGCGTGGTGTCGTGAAGCATCAACTGACCTTAGGAACCTTAATTGAACAATCTTGGCCTCTTTAGGGTAGTGAGATAACTGACTTTGGTGCAGTCCGAGGTTGGTTGATACTCGATACTACACTCAATTGAGGGTTGTTTTCTTGGAATATTTCGGTTTCCAGATCAGTGGCTAAATCGAAACGATGAACAATGAAAGCAATCCAATGATATTGGGACCCTTAGAACCCGGTTACTTCTGATAGGACAGATTTTGAGCCCACCAACTTCAAGAGGGTAGTACCCCGGACCCCATGCTGGCCTAAACTCTAAGGGTTGTGGTGTGACTTGTGTGCCTTACCATGTTTGCTTTTTTGAATACTTGTGGTGTGCTTTATCATAGCATCATAACATCATACAACATCATATGCATTGACTAACCATTTCAGGGGTTCGAATCTTCATCTTTGTTCTTGTTTTGTAGGACATGGAAACTATCCGCAGAAAGACAATTCAGATCAGCCTTGTAAGAGTCCCTCCTCAGCTTAAGGAACTTATATCCAGGATTCCCGATAGCTCTTCTTTCAGTGAGAAACATGGAAGACTCATCAACTTGGTCAACACCAACATTGAAGAAGATATGATAAAGGTCCTCTTCCAGTTCTTTGACCCTCTGCATCACTGTTTTACTTTCCTGGATTATCAACTGGTGCCTACATTGGAAGAGTTCTCCCGGCTTCTGAAGATCCCTATTCTTAGTCAACTACCCTACAACGGTACGGAAAGGGAGCCAAAGCTTGAAGAGATTGCTAAAGTCTTACACCTACAACCATCTGACATCAAGGGACATTGAGAAGTTAGAAGTGGTATCAAAGGGTTCTTGGCCAGGTTTCTGTTTGAGAAGGCCCAAGAATGTTGGAATTCCCTTGACCTACAGGCTTTTGAAGAAGTTGTGGCTCTCCTTGTCTATGGATTGGTGTTATTCCCGAATCCCGACCAGCTTATAGACATCAATGCCGTCCAGATTTTCATGTCCAGGAATCCTATACCTACGTTGCTTGGGGACATCCTTCACTCATGTTACACTCGAACCATGAGAAAAAGAGGTGTTCTTATGTGCTGTACTCCTCTCCTGGGAAGGTGGTTTATTTCGCACCTTCCACAATCAGTTTTGAAGGATGAGCGGGGTTTGAGATGGTCACAATGATTAATGACTCTTACACATGCAGATATACATTGGTGTTCTCGGTCCAGAGAAGATGTCACTATCATTGATCGTTGCGGGGAGTTTCCTAATGTTCCTTTACTTGGAATCAGAGGGGGTATTACTTACAACTTGTGCCTGGCTTGGAGACAGTTTGGATATGCTCGGAGGGATGGCCCTCATGACATGTTAATTCCTGACATAGTTTTTGACTTCGACAACGATGCACAAGGACTTCGCCAGAGATTTATCAGAGCTTGGAGGATGCCCAGCAAGATAGACAGCAAGACACTGGGGCACAGGAATTCCATCCCGTTGGAGCCTTATCTCAAGTGGGTACGAGCCCGCTCCCAGAAGTTAGTGATGCCTTATCCTCATGTTCTCCCTGTGATCAAAGAGTCTGTATTGGAAGGAGAGGTGTCCTACACCATTCAACATCCTGATATGCCTACATCCTGGGAAGAAATGCAGAAGAGCTGGATCCAGCTTAAGGAAGAACGGAATTCTCTTGAGTCCAGTCTACATGCTAGTGAGAAGAAGGTCCTTGAGCTCACCCGCCTACTGCACGAGGAAAAGACTCTCAACACTTACATTGCTCCAAAGAGGATGCGCAGTGTCTTTTGGGATTGATTTACTTTGTAATGTTTGCCCATGAGGCCTTGATGTACTGAACAATTATTTCTTAATGATAACGTGTGTTCCTTTTTGTCTACAACAAATTTGAACTTTTGAACCCTTGAATGCATTGCATAAACACATATCATGCATCATGTGCATAGAAGGTACTCTTCTTTTCAGGTTGCTTAATGTTCTTCGCTGTTTATTTCAGCATCATGAACCATGAATCGTCTACTGAGCAATCCATCAAGGCCCTCCAGGCTCAAAACGCCCAGTTCCAAGAGCTGATCATGAGTTTGGGCCAAGGTCAAGAGGAATTGAAGGCCCTGCTGGTCAAGAAGAAGAAGAAGAGAACAATACTATTCAACACTGGCCGGAGGTTTGGTAACACACTGCAGAACAAGGTTGATCAGGCTGGTTCGTCTGTGGGAAAAGGCAGTCCCCAAGGGGGAAGGGTTCCTAGTCCGGTGGTCTCTAACAACGAGACTGATTTCAATGAGGAGCAGTATCCTCCAGCTGAAGACAAGTACAAGCAGTTGGAAGACCGTCTGAATGCCATGGAAATTCAACAAGTGCCTGGTTTGGATTTCGGAGACTTGGGTTTATCTTCTGGTGTGGTGATCCCACACAAGTTCAAAGCACCATCTTTCGCAAAGTATGACGGAGCGTCCTTCCCTAAGCTACATCTCAGATCTTATGTGCGGAAAATCCAACCATACACTGTGGACAAGAACTTGTGGATCCATTTCTTCCAGGAGAGTCTTTCAGGGACTCATCTCGATTGGTTCTATCAGCTGGATGGAACCAAGGTTTGTAACTGGGAGGATTTGGCTACTGCTTTTTACAAGCAGTATCAGTATAATGCCGACCTCGCTCCTACACGTACCCAACTCCAGGGTATGTCGCTAGGATCGGGAGAAGGTTTCAAAGAGTATGCGCAGAAGTGGAGGGACCTGGTTGGCAGGGTGCAGCCACCATTAACCGACCGTGAATTAGTGGACATGTTCTTGGGGACCCTATCCGGGCCGTTCTTCAATCATCTCATTGGCAATTCGTCTGCGGGGTTTACAGATCTCATTCTGACTGGGGAAAGAATAGAGGCTGGTATGAAATCAGGAGAAATACAGAAGGGTGCGTCCTCAAGTTCTGAGAAGAAACCTTTTAAAAAGGAAGCAAGTGCTGTGTATGGGCCTAGGAGGCAAAACAAACCAGAACGCCGCCAAGCCGTCAACGCGGTGGTAATTGCTAAGCCTGCTGCCGCTCCTCAGCAACTTAACCAACCAAGGGCTGAGAGACCTAGAAGAGAATTCACTCGGCTTAGTATGACCTTGTCACAGATCTTGCCGTAACTGCTATCGACCAACTTGGTAACCGTCAGAGAGGCTCCAAAGGTGGTGAACACAACCTCCCCGAAATATAATAACAATGCCCGCTGTGCTTATCACTCTGATAGCCCGGGGCATTCTACTGACGACTGTTGGGCCCTAAGAAATAAGGTTCAAGACCTTATCGATGCTAAGGAGGTTCAATTCGAGGCACCCGAGAAGCCTAATGTGGTGACAACTCCCCTACCTGACCATGGAGTGAATGCTATCAGGGATGGTGACGAAGTGGAGGAATCTGAATTCAATAGCTGGATCTGCCCGACGACCAATGGTGGACTGAACAATTGGACTGCAAAAGACCACATACCTGTTACTTTTGTTACGCAGTAATGAATTCCTTTGTTTTTAAATTTGTAATAGACAATAAATTGAAACTTTATGGCCCGGTGTCTTACCCGGGGCACTGTGGCTTCATTTGTGAGGGCATATTACTTGTCATTTCCATATATCATGAATAAAGACATTGGACGTTTTTTCGCATTTCAAATCTTGTGATCCCTTTCTTTCTTTCTTTCTTTATATATTGCAAAACAACTGTATTTACACACACTCACTCATACAGGTTTCAATCCACTCTGGATCTCACTGGTAATGACTCTGCTACTGCCAGTTATGACTTCAAAAATACGATCAACTTAGCCGAAGACGAAGGTGAAGATGATTGTGAAGTGCCTGGTGAGCTTGCAAGACTGCTACTCCAGGAAGAGAGGGCCATTTAACCACATGAAGAGCCAGTGGAAACGGTAAATCTGGGTACTGAGACAGATAGAAAGGAAGTTAAGATTGATGCCAATCTGGAGCTTAGCGTAAAACAACGGTTGGTTCAGATGTTGCATGATTATGTAGAAATCTTCGCCTGGTCTTATGAAGACATGCCTGGGTTGGATACCGACATTGTGGTCCATCATCTTCCTACCAAGGAAGACTGCCCTCCGGTTAAACAGAAGGTCCGTTGTATGCGTCCAGAGATGTCCGAGAAGATCAAAGCGGAGGTTATGAAGCAATTTGATGCCGGGTTTCTAGCAGTGACTTCTTACCCTCAGTGGGTTGCCAATGTGGTTCCGGTGCCGAAGAAAGATGGTAAGGTCAGAATGTGTGTTGATTACAGGGATCTGAATAGGGCGAGCCCCAAGGATGACTTCTCCCTGCCTCACATTGACGTTCTGGTTGACAATACAGCTCAACACAAGGTGTTCTCCTTCATGGACGGCTTCTCAGGTTATAATCAGATCAAGATGGCTCCTGAAGATATGGAAAAGACTACCTTTGTTACTCAGTGGGGCACCTTCTGTTACAAGGTCATGCCATTCGGGTTGAAAAATGCTGGGGCAACCTACCAACGTGCTATGGTCGCTTTATTTCATGACATGATCCATCATGAGATTGAAGTGTACGTCGATGATATGATTGCAAGGTCCCAAACTGAGGAGGAACACCTTGACCATCTGCAGAAGCTGTTTGACCGTCTGAAGTTGTACAAGCTGAGGTTGAACCCAAACAAGTGCACCTTTGGGGTAAGATCTGGAAAACTGCTAGGCTTCGTTGTGAGCGACAAAGGTATTCAAGTGGACCCTGCCAAGGTGAAAGCCATACAAGAGATGCCAGTTCCTAAGACAGAGAAAGAAGTCAGAGGCTTTCTAGGACGTCTGAATTATATTGCCCGATTCATCTCGCACCTAACTGCTACTTGTGAACCAATCTTCAAGCTGCTGAAGAAAGATCAGGTAGTGCGTTGGAACAATGAATGCCAGGCCGCTTTCGACAGAATTAAATAGTATCTCCAAGAACCACCCTTTCTTATGCCACCGGTTGAAGGGAGACCTCTAATACTATACCTGACAGTACTTGACATCTCAATGGGGTGTGTGCTGGGGCAGCATGACGAGTCTGGCCGAAAAGAGCATGCCATTTATTACCTTAGCAAAAAGTTTATCGACTGTGAGACCCGATACTCACTGCTCGAGAAAACTTGCTGCGCTTTAGTATGGGCTGCTCGCCGGCTGAGACAGTATATGCTGACTCACACTACTTTGTTGATTTCAAAAATGGATCCGATCAAGTTCATATTCGAAAAGCCTGCTCTGTCCGGAAGAATAGCAAGATGGCAGATGATCTTGACAGAATACGACATCCAGTACATGACTCAGAAAGATATCAAGGGAAGTGTATTGGCAGACCACTTGGCACACCAGGAAGTGGACGACTACCAGTCGATGAACTTTGAGTTTCCAAACGAGAGCATCATGATAGTGACTGATTGTGAAGTACCTGGACCGGATGAAGGACATGAGGAAGGATCCCGATGGTCTATGCACTTTGATGGAGCCTCCAACGCTTTGGGTAACGGTATCGGCGCTGTGATCATATCCCCTCAAGGCACTCATACTCCACTTACAGCCCGGCTGTGTTTCAACTGCACCAACAACATGGCGGAGTATGAGGCATGCATCATGGGTCTTCAAGCTGCGATTGACTTAAGGATCAAGTTTCTGAGTGTCTTCGGAGATTCCGCTCTCGTGATCAATCAGATCAAAGGCGAGTGGGATACGAAACATCCGAATCTTATTCCTTACGGAGAATGTGTGTTGACATTGATCCCCCATTTCACAGAGATAACTTTTGAACATTTCTCAAGAGAGGAGAATCAGTTGGCGGACGCGTTAGCTAAGATGTCTTCTATGTTCAAAGTCAAGTGGGACAATGAGGCTCCCCGGATCATTATCTGGAAATTGGACGAACCGGCATATTGTTTTGATCTCGAGGCTGAGACAGTAACTGAAAACCCTGGTATCATGAGGTGAAGAGGTACTTGGAAGCTCAGGAATACCCTGAAGGCGCATCCACCAACGACAAAAAGTTTCTGAGAAGTTTCGCAGCGAAGTTCTTCCTCAGCAATGGCATTCTATACAAGCGAAACCACGACTCAACCTTACTGCGTTGTGTGGATAAGACTGAAGCAGAAAGAATCATGGCAGAGCTACATGAAGGTACCTTCGGAACACATTCCAGTGGACACACCATGGCAATGAAAATCCTTCAGGCAGGATATTTCTGGTCCATAATGGAAGCTGATTGTTACCAACATTCTCGGACATGTCACAAGTGCCAGATATACACTGATAAGGTGCACATTCCTCCAGTTCCTCTGAACATCTTGACTGCACCTTGGCCCTGTGCAATGTGGGGCAATGATATGATCGGCGAGATTAAACCTACAGCATCCAACGGGTATCGCTTCATCCTGGTAGAGATCGATTACTTTACAAAGTGGGTTGAAGCAGCTTCCTACGCTACCGTAACCAAGAACGTCGTGGCACGGTTCATTCGGTATAACCTGATCTGTCGATACGGCGTCCCGGAAAGGATCATTATGGACAATGGTACCAATCTTAATAACAAGATGATCACTGAGCTCTGCGAGCAATTCAAGATACAGCACCACAACTCTTCTCCTTACCGGCCGAAGATGAATGGGGCTGTCGAAGCAGCTAATAAGAATATCAAAAAGATTGTGCAGAAGATGACAGTGACCTATAAAGATTGGCACGAGATGTTACCGTTTGCTCTTCATGGGTATCGTACCTCAGCAAGGACGCCAACCGGGGCAACCCCCTTTTCCTTGGTCTATGGCATGGAGGCAGTCTTGCCGATTGAAGTCCAGATACCCTCTCTCCGGATAATGAAGGATGCAGGCTTGAGCGAAGATGACTGGATCCAGACTCGACTTGATCAATTAAACCTAATTGACAAAAAGAGACTCACTGCTATTTGTCATGGTCAAACGTACCAAAAACGGATGATCAGGGCATTTAACAAGAAAGTCAGACCACAAAAGTATCAAGTTGGGGACCTGGTCATCAAACGCATCATTCTTCCTCAAAGTGATCCTAGGGGCAAATGGACCCCTACGTACGAAGGGCCATTTGTGGTTAAACATGTGTTCTCAGGAGGAGCCATGATTCTAACCACCATGGATGGTGACGACCTTCCTCACCCTGCCAATGCAGACATAGTAAAAAGATACTACGCATGATAAAAGACCCGCTAGGTTGACATACCTAGGCAAAAATTAGGGCTTCCCGGCGAACCAAAAGGGTTCGGGCAAAATGAGGGATGACATGAAAAAATCTGTACACCCGGCAAGTCGAAAACCTGAAAAGGCGGCTTGGGCAAAAATGGGTATCCCGGTGGACTGAAAACCCGAAAGGGCGGTCCAGGCAAAAGTTAGGGATTAAAGCGTAATACTATGTCTCATTGGATCACCTTGCATCCAGAATCCGGTGTCAACATCAAGTTCAGACGGCATCGATCAATCAACTTCATCTTCAACTAAGCAGCCAAGTGATGAGACGCTCGAAGATATAAAGGCGATAGCAGAGTTGAAACCCAGTGGGATTATTCTTTTCACACAGCTGTTTTGTTTTCTTTGTACAAATTGTATAAACTCTATTGTTCGGCAGCGTTCTCTTACTAGGACGTCAGCCTCTTGTACATAAACGCCTATTTACAGGCAAATTCAAAAAATCAATACAAATTCACTTTTCAGATCAATTGCCAATTGTTTTTCCTTTTCCGTTTTGTTTTGCGAAGAACGTCCAATGTTCAATTGTGATATATGCATTTGACACTAATTGCTAACTCATAAATATTTGCATGCAAAACAAAGGATTAATTACAGGTAACATCAGAAATAGGGGCAATAATGAGTGGTCTAAACAATCTAATTGCTCCGTCCACCAAGGTACCAAGGTAAGTCGGCTGAAGAATGTAACCCAGATATCTTCATTCCCCAGTGACGTCACCAAGATTCAACAATTTACTCCCCAAGCAGTTGGTCTCTCATCAACCCTGAACAAGGCTCAGTATCTCCAGCAAGTCAGCAATACTCTCCCCAAGCAGAGTTAATATACTGTCAGCCATAAGGAAGTTGGATTATCCCCCGCAGATCTCAACATTCTCCAGCGGAGTATACAAACATTCCTAACAAGCATCCCCGGCAATCTTGATCTAAGATTGTTCCCCGGCGGAATACCGGACATCCAGCGGAGCCATTCCCCGGTCCAATCTGAAAAGTTTCCCCATAAGAGTTCAATCCATCTCCCCAGCAGGAAGCTTATCCCCAGTAGATTCTGGAAGCTTACCCCTGTAGCACGAACGCGCCCCCTGGCTTTATTCAAAGGTTATTTCACCACCAGGATATAACTGGGTTATCCTCAGCCAAAAGCCGCGGAAAGATCGTCCCTGGCGAAGTCTTCCTATCCCCAGCGGAGTTCATCAAAACTTCCCACATAGCACAACAATGGTATTCCCAGCGGGGTTATCATCAACATCTCAACAAAGTACCTCTCTCCCCACAGAGTTCACTCCCCGCAGAGTAATCTACTCGCAGTTTATTCCCCAACGGAGTCATCTTCTCCTACCGGTATTCTTGCAACCATCATCCCCAGCGGAAACAACGAAGCTCTATTCCTCAACATCAGCCCAGGATTTAATTTCCCGGCACCCGTCAAAAAGTTACTTTCCTGGACAAAAAACACATACATTCATCACATCTTCATACATTATAGCATGCATACACGCATCATGAACCTACAATCTCACTTATTCTGAGAACATCATGCATGTCATACATCATGACATCTCATACAACTAACGTTTTGTCTTTTCAGGACAAAAGATCAGTACAAAGATGATTACTATCAACTGTCATGATTTCAGATCCGATTCCTGTATCCAGCCAGGGTGTATTTGTTGACGACTATTTCCGGACTCGATTCCTGTAACCAGCCAGGGTATGTCTGAAGAGTTTGAGGATCTGATTCCTGTATCCATCCAGGGTGTATCTGTTGACGACTATTTCCGGACTCGATTCCTGTAACCAGATAGGGTACATCTGAAGAGTTTGAAGATCCGATTCCTGTATCCAGCCAGGGTGTATCTGTTGACGACTATTTCCGGACTCGATTCCTATAACCAGGCAGGGTACGTCTGAAGAGTTGGAAGATCTGATTCCTGTATCCAGCCAGGGTGTATCTGTTGAAGACTATTTCTGGACTCGATTCCTGTAACCAGCCAGGGTACGTCTGAAGAGTTTGAAGATCCGATTCCTTTATCCAGCCAGGGTGTATCTGTTGACGACTATTTTCGGACTCAATTCCTGTAACCAGCCAGGGTACGTCTGAAGAGTTTGAAGATCTGATTCATGTATCCAGCCAGGGTGTATCTGTTGACGACTATTTCAGGACTCGATTCCTGTAACCAGCCAGGGTACGTCTGAAGAGTTTGAAGATCCGATTCCTGTATCCAGCCAGGGTGTATCTGTTGACGACTATTCCCGGACTCGATTCCTGTAACCAGCCAGGGTACGTCTGAAGAGTTTGAAGATCTGATTCCTATATCCAGCCAGGGTGTATCTGTTGACGACTATTTCCGGACTCGATTCCTGTAACCAGCCAGGGTACGTCTGAAGAGTATGAGGATCCGATTCCTATATCCAGCCAGGGTGTATCTGTTGACGACTATTTCCGGACTCGATTCCTGTAACCAGCCAGGGTACGTCTGAAGAGTTTGAGGATCCGATTCTTGTATCTCTCCAGGGTGTATCTGTTGACGACTAATTCCAGATTCGATTCCTGTATCTAGCCAGGGCACATCTGTGAATAACCGATTGTAGACTCGATTCCTGTACCCGGCCAGGGCACTTCTACATAAAGGGTTTAAAGATTCGATACCTGTATCCAGCCAGGGCACATCTACACGAAGAGTTTGAAGATCAACCCCTGTAACAGGCCAGGTAACTATTTTTCTTTCTCAGGTACGCAAGTTCTCGCTAAGGAATCTCTTACGCGATCGACATCCAGATGGCATCTATGAGCCCATTCTCCTATCCATCAGTCTCCAAATGGCATCTATAAGCCCATTCCCTACATCACAATGCTGATATTCTACTATGTGAGTGCAAATTTCTGGGCACTCTAGTGTTCAATCATCTTCCACCTTTGGATTGCGAAAGGCACGCCAGCCAATCTACATCCTCAGGTCTAAGAAGATTGAACAGGGGCAACTGTTGTACCCCAAAATTTGCCCTCCCATATTCTTCAAGATTTGGCAAGATCATGGTTCAAAATCTCTCAAGGGTTGCACAGTCCAATTGCCACCTAACACAGTCAAAACTAGGGTTTTGGTTCTCACAAAGAAGTTGAGGTTTCCAAGGGTCCAATCAAGTCCCACATGCCTATAAACATTGTCAAGCGTCCATATGTCAAGTTACAAGGCTCACAGCATCAAATTGCACAGTCAAGAACCCTAATTGCTCCACAGTCAACTGCAGGGGCAAAATGGTCATTTGACAGTCAAAAGTCAAAATTTTTGGTCAACATCTTATTTTGAAGCCACAAACATCATTTGATCAATTCTTGATCATGATTCTCAAAGCATGGCTCAAAAAGTCTCAAGATGCAAAAGTTTCTATTTTTGGACAGTTGAAAAAGTCAACTACAAATTGACCAAGGCATAACTTCCTCATGGTTTATCAGAAAAATTCCATCCAAAGCTCATTTTTAAGAGAATGACATTTCCTACAACTCATATTCACACTCTAAGTCCAAGAAATGCTCTCACAAAAAGTTATCAATTTCAACATTATAGGTCATTTTCAAAAGTCAACAAAAAGGCACTTTAAATCAAAGACCATAACTTGAGATTGGTAAATCAAAATGACATGGGACCAAAGGCATTGGTTAGAGGACTTCAAGACCTTTCCAACATGTCCAAGAACATGTTCATATCTTCAAAATTGAGCAAGATATGCATTGGAGAAGCTGGGAAATTTTTTGGAATTTTGAAAAGTCAACTTTGCTTCAAAAGCTTCAAAAATGCTAATGGGCCTCAAATTCTTCCATGAATCATTACCCAAAGCCTATTCACGACCCATCGAGCTAAAAATGATTTATTTTCTTATTTTTAATTAATTAATTGAATTTTTATTCTTATTAATTCATTTAATTAGATTTAATTATGAGAAAAATATCAAATAATGGTTTTAAATCTTTTTTGTGCAGCAAATATGTTCATTATATGCAAAAGATTTCGTGCATCATCTCAAGGGGACAAGATCATCCATATTTGGCAAGATTTGCATGAAAAAAAGATTGAAAAAGATGTGATAAAAATCAAATATTCAAAACATAAATGGATGGATCTTTGGGCTTGTTTTTGACCTAATTTGCTTCATGTACTTATGCAAGACCTAACCTAATGCAAGCATACACGAAAAGTTGCTCGAAAACATAGAACAAAGTTGCAATTTTTCATAGAAATTTTGAAAACTGATTTCGTATTTGCAGGATCATTCAAAGCCTAAAACCTATTCCAAACCCTTGTTGAGACTTCTTTGAACGTGTTGCAACCACTTTCCAGTCTCCATACTCCAAGAATTGGTAGAATAGCATCGCGTTTGTCACAAACATTTCCATAATCGGTTTTTAAATTTCACGCATCATTCCTGTGTTTTAATTGTTGATTTATACTAATAACATATTTCTGAAGCGATTGGCATAGGTTAATTGACCTAAGTCTTCCTAAACTGAAACCTACCATTGATGAAACCTAGGATTTCAGAACTTCAAAATTGGGGCTTTGCTCATATGGTAAAATTAGACCACCAAACCTGTATGAACACATTCTTGACAACAAGACGAATCCAATGAAGCAATCGCGCCCTTTTTATATTGAGGCATGTTCTATTCGCTATTTTTACAGGTTGCAGTTTGTGGGGGTTTAAAACCCCCGCTATTTGTTTATATTGCAGGTACAAAGATGAAGAAGAAGCTAGCGTGTCATCACATGATAGGAGCATTCAAATTTGGCGCGTGAATTTGTTGTTCATACCACTAACGCTTTCTTTTTCTTATAATAATTACTCTCCATTATGTTAACAAAGAAACGCAATAGCTCAGTTGGCTGGCAACGTGTCCTTCCAACGTTGGGACCTGGGTTCGATTCCCAGGTCCCCCCATATGCTTAATAATTTTTGTTGCAATGTGTCCTAGTGCAGCGTTCACCCAGAGGCTCACCATACACGCTCACGCTCAGACTTGACACGCTCTCCTGATGATCAATCCAAGGGCCATTGAATGAGATCCATGGTGGTCCAGTCAAACAAGCATGCACACGATCCTGGAAAGTCAAACAAGGCCTTGTCTTGATGGGCCAAAACTACTGCAAGCACCTCCATTCTGGGCCTGATACCCCCTTTGTTTGTATTCTTTTTAATTTTCTTTTCTTCTCTTTTAATTCTTTTTATTGCTTTAATTATTTTATTTAATTCACCAAAAATAATTTTCATAATATAAAAATTAGAAATCAAAAAAATGTAATATATTTAATTAATTATTATTTCACCATTTAAATATTTTTGTAAATAAACTCTAACCATTAATTTAGTTTAATTTAGGTTTTAAGCTTTAATCTTTTCTTAATAAATAAAATAGGTAGAATTAGGGTTTTTGACATTTTTATCTTTTTTAATTACTTGCCTCATTAATTATTATTATTATTAAATATTTTTGTAAATAAATATATAAATTAATTAATTAGTGTAAATTAGATTAACTTGAATATTTTCTTAAATAATTAAAATCAATCTAGAATTAGGGTTTCCTTGTAAATTCTTCTTCTTATTTTCATAAATACCAAAAAAAAACATAAAAAAATTTTCTTTTCTTTAATTAAATAATAATTAGACTTTAATTTCAATTTAATTTCAAAAGGGTCAAAACCCTCGGACATCCTAACTTTTATTCTTTCGCGCGTTATTCCTTTTTCTTTTCGAATATATGTAACTGCTCAAGGATTGTAATAGTAATTAGGTTTTTTTACTTTCCGCATCTTTTATCAAAACGGGTCTTTGTACTTTGGCGATGTATAGACCCGCGCCTTGTAATAGCGTAGGATTTATCTTTCCGCATTTAAATTTCCGCACTCTTAAATTTTAAATAGCATGAAAGAATGTATGGCTAATAAAAAAACAAGCGTGGCTCACAAATGCCATGATCAAAGATAATTGCTAAACTGAAAACAACACACAAATTCACACACCACTCTTAGGGTACGCCTCACCTGTTGCCTTACCTTCGAAACGTGGTCGTCGAGTATAGGACGTTTTAGTAAGTCCTTATGTCCATGATCCAGATCCTCGAAACGGTTGCCTCGATTAAAAAAGGATCAAAGGCATAAGGGTAGCTTCTAAGGTGTCCTACTGTTGCTCTGGTGACCACACTGTCCCTAAACTCGAATTGACCCGAACACCTCCAACGGTGGTGCTACCTACCTCTCAATGGTGGGATGGCACTACCTTAAGGACTTCTACATAGCTTAATTCCTTAGGGTAGGTAGATGACTCATAGATACTTGCTCTATTCAAAAACAAATCAAAACTCTTTTCACACTGACACTTTCAAAAAGCTTTCAAAACAATTTTTCAAACACTCTTGAGGACTGATACAAGAGTTATTCGGAAACTTTCAAAGAAACTTTTTCAAACCCACTCACAATTGAAAATCAAACATTTTGAAAACACAATGAGAAAGTATCTAAGAGTCCATGGATAACCATGGATAGAAAGGGTGCTAACACCTTCCCTTTTCTATAATCTACCTCCCGAACCGAGAGACAATCTCATAAGGAATTTTGCTGTGCTTTTGTCCTGTCCATGTTGGAGAAAATAAAAGACGGTGGCGACTCTTGCTTCCGCGACATTTCGCGATCCAGCGTTAAACAGTCAGTTCTAAATCCACCGATCACACATGCCATATTTTTTTGTCAAGAGAAAAATCAAAGTGGAAGGCCATGTTTGGATGCAAGACTTTATAAGCTACTTTTGAAGAAAATTTTGAAATATTTCTAAGTATGGAAAGTCAACATTTTTTCCAACTTTGACTCGTTATAAATTTCAGCTCAAGCATCCATTTTTCTCCATTCTTTTAACATTTCAAAGCTTGTAACTTCATCTTTCTAAAGCATCAAGAATCATGCCCTAAGACCCCTTGAGCTGAGAATGCAATTGGTCAGAAGTTGGCACCTTGAAACTGAGTTTTTCACCAAGTCAGAAGTTTGAAATCATTGATTTGGCTTCTAAACACTTTGATTCTGTGCATTTTTGCTTCTGAACTTGTTTATTGAATTTCAAGAAGTGATTAGCATAGCAAAACGCACGATTTGGATGAGTTTGGATCAAATTAGAAGTCACACTTTTCTTGTTTGCAACTTCACACGATTTCCCTCCAAACTTCATCATTTCACACGCTTGGACATTCCATTTGATTCCCTATAAATAGAGGGTCATTCCCCATTCATTTCCTCAAGCTTGGATAGCCAGAATCACCCTTCCAAACTTGTTCCATAACTCAGAATTCAGCAACTTCGAAATCCATATACAAGCCTTTTTCAATCCATTTTTTTCATCAATTCACCTTCGTTGATCTTCCCTGAAGCTAACCATATAATTACATTCAAGAACCATGCCCTATATTGCTCCATAGAAGTCCAGTTTTAGAACTCTGCAACTCAACTTCAATAGGTAGATTCCTTCATCAATTCTTCAAAACTTTGATATCACTGTGATGCTCTCATTGCCCTGGTTCTAGTCGCAACACTTGCTTTTTATTGGAAACACGTTTTGACCATGAAATTTCAAATCCCTTTTCAAAACTTTCCTTCCAAATTGCTTGAGCTACAATTTATATAAATTTGGCGCGAGAGTGTGGTTGTCTTTGTCTTGAAGAGACGAAGCGAATGGCATAGGTTCGAGCTTCTGATTTTACAGTTTGAGAGACCTGCAATTCACGTTGGCTGGAGGTTGAAGATGACCAACGTGTCATCTTCCAACCAATAATGGCGTGCCACTTGTTTTTTTAATTCTGATTTTATTTTTGATTATATACTTTATTCACTAATGACCATGATATGCACAGTACGCCAGATCCTTTAGATCTGATTACTAACGTGTTTTGACTCTCATCCAATGGTCCACATATTTTTTACTTTTATTTTCTTTTCTGATTTTTATATTTAATTGTTTTAAACTTCAAAAAATCAAAGAAAATTCATTTTAAGTCCAACAAATCTGAAAAAATTATGAAAATTATTTTTGATTATTCTCTTTCTGATTTTTATTTTTTCACAATTTAATTCTTTTTTTGGTATTTTTTATAAATTTACACTTTATTTGAATTGTTTTAAATGTTTAAAAATACTTTTATGCATTTTTAAATTCTAGAAATATTATGGAATGATCCAATGATATTGTGACAAATATTTGTGACCTTATTTTATTTTTGTTTCTTACTTTGCTATTTTTTTTTATCATTTTTGGTTTATTTTACCCATTTCTTTTATTTTAAAATACTTTCTAACTTTAAAAAATTACCAAAAAATTTATAAAATCATTTAAGCCTTTTTCTGATTTTCTATGGTCTTACTTTTTATTTCTTGATTAATTTGAACATAGTTGATTTTTTTTCTTTCTATTTTTGAACATTTTTAAACCTTTTTTTAATGTATATATTAAATGCAATATTATTTTGTGATTATTTTCTGGTTGATCTTGGGTTAAATTTTTGATCACGAGCTTTATTAACATCATTAGATCCATGGTGTTGAGTCTAACTCCACAAAAATGGATGAATTTGTTTAATAATAGTTTGATTAATTTTAATCCAAAAGTGGTTTATATTTTCTCTCCCACCCCACTTCATCTCATCTCCTTCTTATTGCATTAAATGTTATTGGAGCATGATCTCTATATCATGTCTCAAAACAAATGGTGCATAGATTGCTATTGACTGACCTCAAAATAGGTGCGACTTCTATATAAGTCCATTTACGATTGCTTAACATAGCGCTAAATTTTGTCCAGAATCGAGTAAATGATCATTCGTGGCCCAAACTTATGTTTGCAAGCCCAAGTATGTTAATTTGATCTCTTTGATCCAATAACCTTGAGATTCATTGTATGGAGGCTTTGGTTCTACCAATCCTCTAATGGATCTACAACACCTTTGGCCAACGCGGATCACTTAAGCATTATTGATCATTAAATGATACTCATAAGGATTCCAAATGGATGACATACTTGAAAAAAAGCAAATGCAACTTGTTGTGTGGAGTCTTTGGTTCTACCAATCCTCTAATGAGTTCCAAATGCAAGTTTCAAGATGATCATCCAACTAACCACTAATTACTAATAATTGACTTTATCCTTTATTCTTTTATTATATACCCCTTTTATTTTTATGCTCGATTTACTTTTAGCATTTACATTTCATTCCATTTTCATCTTTTCTCATTTAAGTATTTACTTTCTTGTCATTTTTATTTTTTCTTACTTGAGTTTTACTTTTCTTTTTGAAACACCTAATAATCCACACAAACCCTAAAAATCTTTAATGATACTTGGACTATTTGGTTACTATCCTTGGCATTATGGAGCATTGGACTTTTTGGACTTAGGATTAGAAACCTTGGCCTATGATTGGAGACATTGTGATCTTATCTGATTATTTTGTCTGGAGTTGTTGAGGTTTACCTCAAGACATTGGGTTGTTTGTTTGTTTTGTGTGCAGGTTATTGTGATTACACCCTTTGTTTATAATCTGGAATTCACCCGTATACAGCCGATACTCTGCCCAATTTTTGTGAAGACTTAATACACTTGAAGTTTGGTTCTCTCAAGAGGTCTAGTATCATTGCTTGTTTGGTTTCAATCTAAAGAATGGGAATTCTATCTTGGCTCATAGTGTCAAGTATTGGCTTCTTGTTGGTTAGATTGTTCTTATCCCTAGCTTTTACCTTATGCTTTAGGATAGTCCCTTCTTCTCCTCTCATCTTCTTTAATCTCAAAAATCTTCTCTCTCCTTTTTAAAAACTCTTCTTGTTTTTTTTAACTTGAACCACTTTTATAATAAACTTGGACTTAGGTCCATGCATTTTCAAAATATTTTCATAAATAAACTTCAATAAACTTAATAATACTTTGAAATTTTTTTGTGAGAATACTAAAAGTCAATCAATCTCATTTCAAACCATTTTGCCACTTTGGCTTGTATCTTTAAATTTTTCTCAAAAAGATTGGACTCTTGTCAATCCTTGTAGTGATGCAAACAACTATACTTCTAAAATATGTAGTGAAGAGAGATATTTTCCACTTGGGTGTTGAGTGAGGCATTGTTGATTTTAAAATCCAAGCCATATCCTCCACTTTGAGATGATGCAAATTCTCCTTTCTCATGATTGTGGGTAGTAAGTATGTTTTCCACACGGACAATGATAATGATGTCTTATCTTATAAAATTAACCAACACACTTGTGTTTTAAAATTTTTAAAAGAGGAACTACGTGTACCCTGATCCCCTATTGAACGGAAGATGGTACGTAGGCACTAAAGGTTCGCAACCGCGGTGAGTGCAAAAAACTATAAAAAATATATTTCTTTTCTCACCTCCACCATCTATTTTTATACAACATTTTTCATAGCCAAAATATACAGATTTTACAAAGAGGTTCCTGTGGGGTACCGTAGATGTTTAGGGTGCTAATACCTTCCCTTTGCATAACCAACCTCCTTACCTTGAATCTTTCTCCCTTTTTGGGGTTATTCGCTCTTTTCCCATTCCTTTGGAAACAATAAAGCACGACGGCAATTTTTATTTTGATTTGTATAAGTCTAGTCAATCCAATGGCTTAGTCTTAAACATTTCTATCACTACACAAATAACCCAAAAATAGAGGGAGAGAATCTATGTTTGAGGGTTGTTTATGCAAAGGGAAGGTATTAGAACCCTAAACATCTATGGTACTCCGCAGGAACCTCTTTGAAAATTTGTGCATTTTAGCTATAAGAGTTGTATACAAAAAATGGATTGTGGGGATGATAAGAGAAACATTTTTTTATAATTTTTGCACCCACCGTGGTTGCGAACCTTTAGTGCCTACATACGACCTTCTGTGCAATAGGGGGTCAGGGTACTCGTAGTTCACATTTAAAAATTTTAAAACACAGGTGTGTTGGTTAATTTTAAGAGACGAGACGTCACCATCGCATCCGAGTGGAAGAACATACTTACTACCCACGATTATGAGAAAGGGGAATTTCTGTCATCTCAAAGTGGAGGATATAACTTAGATTTTAAAATTAACAAAGCCTCACTCAATACCCAAGTATTAAATTTATCACTTTACTACATATCGTAGAAGTATAATAGTTCGCATCACTACAAGGATTGACAAGGGTCTAATATTTTGAGAAAATTTTTAAGGTAAAAATACAAAGTGGAAAAATGGTTTGAATGAGATTGATTGGCTTTTAGTCTTCTCACAAAAAATGTCAAAGTATGATTAATTAGATTAAACTTTGATTATGAAAATGTTCTTAAAAATGCATGGACCTAAGTTTAATTTTATTGTGAAAGCGGTTCAAGTTTAAAAAACAAGAAGATTTTTCAAAAGGAGGGGGAAGAATTTTGAAATTAAAGAAGATGGGAGGAGATGAAGAGACTATCCTAAAGCATAAGGTAAAATCAAGGGAAAATAATTGTCTAACCAACAAGAAACTAACACTTGACACAATGAGTCAATGTAGAATTCCCATCAATTGGATTGAAACCAAGCAAGCAAAAATAATAAACCTCTTAAGAAAACCAAGCTTCAAATGTATTAAGTCTTCACAAAAATTGGGCAGAGTAACAACTGTATACAGATAAATCCCCAATTATAGACAGAGCATATAATCAGAATAACCTGCACACAAAGAAGACAAACAACCCAATGTATTAGGGTAAAACCCAATAACTCCAGACAAAATGGAAATAGAAGTCAACAAGGTCTCAAGGTAGGTCAAGGTCTCTACTCCTAAGTCCAAGTAGTCCAATAGTCCATCATGCCAAGGATAGTAACCAAATAGTCCGAGTAATCTTAAAGTTTTTTATTGTTCAAGTTGGTTATTAAGTATCTTGTAAAAGAAAATGAAAATCTCAAGTGAGAAAAATAAATATGACATAAAGATAAATTCTCAAGTGAGAAAAGATGGAAATAGCATGAAATGTAAATGCTAAAATAAATGGCGCGTAAAAGTTAACGCGTAAAGTAAAAGCATGAAAATAAAAGTGAATTGTTAATGGGTTAGAAACTCTACTGGGGTAAAGCCCAAGGAGGAGATAAAGCAACATCAACTCGAATATCGAGGAGATAAAGTAAAGGATAACGGTGATCGATAGATAACTGGAGACTATCCACTCACTGAGAAGATAGAAAAAAAGGTAACGTCGACCCACAAGGGGAAAGAAATGGTAGGATAATACCAGCAAATACCAATATTAGGGTAGGCAACAAATAATCAGCATTAGTACTTACGATTGGAAACAAATGAATTCTTCAGAGAAAAAAGAATCTCAAAGAAGAATTATCTCCTATAATGACGAGACTACCATCCATCGGAGTATAAATCTCAACAAAGAACTATCTCCCATAAGGACGATATTACCATCTATCAGAGTAACAAAATATCAACAACGAACTATCTCCCATAATGACGGGATTACCATACATCGGAGTAACAAAATCTCAACAACAAACTATCTCCCATAATGACGAGACTACCATCCATTGGAGTAACAAAATCTCAACAACAAACTATCTCCCATAATGATGAGACTACCATCCATTGGAGTAAGAAAAAATATCAACAACGAACTATCTTACATAATGACGAGACTACCATCCACTAGAGTATAAATCTCAACAATGAACTATCTCCCATAATGACAAGATTACCATCCATCGGAGTAACAAAATATCAACAACGAACTATCTCCCATAATGACGAGATTACCATCCATCGAAGTAACAAAATCTCAACAACGAACTATCTCCCATAATGACGAGACTACCATCCATTGGAGTAACAAAATCTCAACAACAAACTATCTCCCGTAATGATGAGACTACCATCCATTGGAGTAATAAAATCTCAATAACAAACTATCTCCCATAATGACGGGACTACCATCCATTGGAGTAAAAAAATCTCAACAACGAACTATCTCCCATAGTGACGAGACTACCATCCATTGGAGTAACAAAATTTCAACAATGAACTATCTTCGATAATGATGAGACAACCATCCATTAGAGTAAAAAAATCTCAACAATGAACTATCTCCCATAATGACGAGACTACCATCCATTGGAGTAACAAATCTTGAATCTTCTCTGGGAATTAACAGACTTACTGGGGAAGTATAGGTTTCTCAAATAAAGAGACCTGCCACTTGCTATTATAAGAAACTCTTTAGGCAAAGAAATATGACTTCTTTGGGGAAGTTTCAATATATTCATACTGAGTTGTTAAAATATTCTTGTGCAAAATAAATGCATACCTTTAATCCAAAGTTCGGAGCCTACAAAAATTAGAATGATAATGTTGTCGGGGACCACATATTCAAACCAGAAATAAACCGGAGCGAAACAGTCAACCGAGATAACATCTGATGAGAAATAAACCCAAAAGGGAAACACGGAGTTAACCAAACAATGAGCTGAATAGGAAGGCTTGAAGCAAAAATCTCCCACGGGGGAAGCTAAGTGGGGAAATTGAAAGGATATACACTTTCTGCTTAAGGTTGACATTCTATTAGAGAAAGGGTAACATAAATCTGCAAAATAGGGTAATATGCCAACAAAACATTTATGAATGCAAATGAGCAATGAATTTTAAATTAAGCTATGCATGACGTATGTATGAGTCTATGAATGTTATCATGTATATGCTGACAAAATAGACATAAAACATTGGGAATAACCAAACAAAACCAGCTTGGGTAAAGTTAACACTCGGCCAAATCATATCCAGGATGAAAATTTCATAAGAGAGTAAACAACAACTGAGGAAACAAAGTCCTACTTCACGGCTTAACTCCATAGGGAAGAAACATGATCCAAAAATAATCAGGTCAAAAAAGTGAATCAAAACAGATATAGGGATATAACATCCTCCTCCATACTTCACTGGGGAACATCACACAGACTTCAATGAGGAAAACAATGTTTCAATATCTAGATTTCCACTGGAGATTACAATACTGACTTCATTAGGGCAGATGGAAACCATATCATCCAGATATCAACTAGGGATCTCGTGCTGACTTCATTGGGGAGGAAAATACCACATCTTCGAGAGGAGCCCAAAATACATTCTTCAATACTAAGAGTGATGATTACACAAACTTCTCTGGGAGGAAATCATGAAACCTCATGGGAATAACAACTTTTAGAGAGAAACATTATCTTAGCTTTACTTGAGGATTTAAAAAGGAAAACAATACAGCAAGAAATCAAAATTATGGGGATTTAAAATTAAACCCAGCACTTGGAAGGAGAAAACCCAAAAAATTGACACTCGTTTCAACACTTCTTATAAAGATATTGCCCTTGTCTAGTTACCAAACAACAACAATAATTCCAATACTACAAAAGGGAAATTTTTGTACCCCAAAATTTTCTCTCTCATTTATCAAGACTTTTCTCACAAGACTTCTTTGACTCAAGACAAGATTAGGGTTTGGTCAGCTCAAGATATCTCATCTTGCACTAATGACCCAAAATTAGGGTTTGAGTTTGCACAAGGATTTTTGGACCATCAATGCTCCATGTGACTTTCATACATCATTTTGGACCCCTAAGATTGCTCATGATTAGTTTCAAGCCTTGAACCACATTTTTGATCAGTCAATTGGACAATTGACCTAAAAATCAATTGTATTGGGGAAAAAGTCAACCATGGCCAATTTACAGTCAAACTTCATAATTTTTTATCCACATCAACATTTTAGACTCATATGTACCATTTGATCAAGTTTGTATCACAACTCCTCAAGAAATTTGATCAAATCATCAAAAGGGCAAAATGGTCAAAATTAGGGTTTTAACTGAGAAAGGGCAAATTCTGATTTTTAACCTAGCCAATGACCAATTGAGTTCAAGCATGATTTCAAGGATTCAATGGAATCATCTTGACTCAATTACATGGTTCAAAACATCTCAAGTTCATTGGATTGACAGATGAAATTTGCAGTCAACTGATCAAAAGTTAATTGTACACTGAAAAGTCAAACTTTGACTTTTTGGTCAAAATCAAGTGCTGAGGGTCATAGTTCATTAAGACATGTTAAAATGTGAAACTTGTTCACCAAGAAAACTAAATTTGAAAATTAGGGTTTTGAATTTGAAAATTTTCAAAACTTAGAATTTTTCTAAGTATAAAAATTTTATTATTTTTTCTCAACTTTACACCACTTTTGCACCGTGGTGCCTAATGATTCAAGGAAACTTCCCAACATGAAAGTTGTAGATCTCCATGAAATATACAACTTTTCTTCACAAACTTTTCCCTAAATATGCTTGGATCTCAAGTTATAAATTTGTGAATACATAGTCATGAACTTCTTAACTTAGTGAATTTTGCCCTAATTTAGGCAGGTTTTAGACCCAACTTCATGGAAATGTTTCACCTAGTTCCAAGAGGTATCTCAAAATTCATTTCAAAGATGGATTATAGAGCACATTTCAATATTTCCAAAATGTCCAAGAACTCTCCAAGATCATTTTTGAGTAGGGAGAATCGAAGAGGGGAAGTTGGCATTTTCTCACTTTTTGTTCAAGCCATTTTCATGAAGAACCAAGTTACAAGTCAATCCTATGCTGGCTATTTCATGCTTTACAGGTCCTAAACTTGCTACACATTCCTTAATTAAATGTTTACTCAGTTGACAAAGCCTTTATCCTTGCTTTTGAACCTTTATCCAATTGATAATTCCACTTATGGCAAAAAGGCTCCATTGCCATTTTCGTAAAGGGCAACTTTTGCAAACTTTGTGATCTTGAGCATTGGACCTGTCCCCTTGATACAAGCAAGTACCACAGACCAAAGGCAACTTTTAGGGAAGAAATACCAACCCTAAGCAAGCTGGTACAAGCATGTGAGCTTTGTCTTATCACTTTGCTTCAAGTACAAGAAAAGTTGCAAAAAGGCTAGGGCTTGTAAAGCTGATAGAGAGCTGACTTTGGATCATTTTAATACTAATATGCAAACAAAATGCAACACATAACACGCTTGACAAGGACCTGAAACTCTCTCAAGCAGTAAAGCACCAAAATCTGTCCAAAACGCACAGTTTCTGCACAAACACATCCAACTCTCATTTGGCTTGTGCGTTTCGTGTTTAGATCATTCAAACACATTACATACATGATACCTAGTCAATCCAAACCATCATCCTTGTTCTGTAACCTCTGTTTCACTACCTGCCATTATTAACTTTGAAGCTTGCAGTTAGACTTGGTCAAGGATTTCTAGCCACTTTCAGAGCAAGGTAAGGATTGGAATAGGTTCAGGGAAGCTCAAGGAAGCTCAAGCAATCATCAGGCCTCCATTAAAGTCCCTGCATTTCCATACACGATTCCAGCTGAAGGAGGTAATTTTTCAAACTCTATCTCTTTGTACAGGCAACCTCAGGCCACGATCTGTGAATGAAAAATGTAGTTCTCATCATGACGAAACTGTACATATCATTATCTTGCATTTATATTACTTGTGCTAAGAGAATTTGGAGTTTGAAATCTCTTAAAATTTTAGGTTAGGATTTAGGGATTTCAAAATTCTCTTTGATCATTGATAGTTAGATTACATAATTTATATGGTTGGAATCGTGAGTTCAAATGCTACATTTTTCATGTTATAAGTTTTCATTTTTATGCAAGCATGAGGAAGTTACAGGTTGACCGGCCATGGCGTGAGGAAGAGAAGACAGGACAGGGACGAAGCTTGTCTTGGGATTTTTGCTTCTTGGGTTGTTTGTTTTTGCTAGCATCATCACCACTAAATTGCTTTTTCACCCCCTGCTAACTCTTTTCATCTTTTTTTATTTTTTTTCATTTTTTATGTTTAATACTTTTAATTATTTTCTTTAATGATAAAAAATCCTAAAAAATAATTTAATTATTTTTACACTTTTATTTTATTTTTTTATTATTTCTCACATAAAAATTTAATTTATTTTGATAGGATTTAATTTATTTCCTTAATAAACTTAAAAATATAATTAAATATACTTAGTATTTTTATTTTACTTTCCATATTTTCAAATACTTATTTTTTGCACATATTTAATTTTTAATATTTATATATAATATTATTTTTTATTTTTTATACAAAAAATGCACAAAATAATAATATAGAAACATTATTTTCTTTTAAATAAAAATTAGGGTTTAACCCCTTTTTCAAAAATTAAATATTTTTCTTATATTTTTTAGGTTTAAATTAAATATTTCCATTACACAAAAGCAAGACATAAAACTTTTTTTAACATGAACATTGCATTACATTTTAAATATTGTGTTATATTTATCTTAATTCGCACAAGTTCGATTTCGTTGTAATGATATATTTAGCTTTATATTTGTGCAAATCCTCATTCAAACTTGTATCCCCCCCCTATAAAATTGTTGTAATAGCTTAGTATATTTACATTATGCAATTTATTGCTTTACATGCCATGATTAGTAATTAGGGTTTGTATGACAAGAATAAAACAAAGCAAAATAGAAAACCCTAAATACAAGACAAAATCAAAAGCATGAAAATAATGCACTTTGCACACAAGCACCCTTAGGGTTTCTCCCACTTGGTTGCCTAAAATAAAATGGCCATGTTACGCATGCGAATTATCTTGGCAAAACAAAACAAATATAAGATCATAGTCCCTCGATGACGCTATTCAAAAGTTGCCTTACAAAATGATCTTGGTCCCTCAAAAATGCTAAGATACTTGGCAACATTGCTATCATGGTTGTACGATGACCCACGCCCGTCCCGTTTACATCCAAAGATAGGGTTGCTTACCAAATCAATGGTAAGCCAACAATGTCAAAGGAATAGAAAATACACAAGAAAGACATTTGAGTAGGTAGATAGCTTCTAAGTTACTTGCTCCATTTCAAACAACAATCCTTGCTATTTTCAAAACAAACACACACACATTTCAAAAACATCTTACAAACATTGAAAAAATTTTTAAAAAGACAAACATCTTTGTATACATTCTTACGAACGAGAATCATTACAAAGATTGCCTAAACAAAGGCCTCTTTTACAAAATACTTTCAAAACCACACCAAACACCATTTCAAACAAACCAAAGCAAGTGATCTAAGCAAGTAACTAAGAGCCCATGGAAAACCATGGGTGAAAAAGGTGCTAGTACCTTCCCTTTTCATAATCTACCCCCCGAACTCAAGAAAACTTCTCAAAGGTCTTTCCTGTGCTTTTTCACCTTTCCTTTTGGATAAAAGAAAAGCCGGTGGCGACTCTTGCTAACCGCAACATTTGCGATAAAATGCAAAACCTCAAGTCAGTTCTCCCACCGTATGACAACGATATTTTGCAAATGATTCCACCTTATCACATAATGGGAGAAGGAATTTCCGCCATATCAGTGAAGACCTCATTGGGGAATCTGGGATATAGGTTTTAGACCATGCAAAACCCGAAATCAAAATAAACATCCTGGAGGAAAAACTGAACCAAGACTTTACTGGGGAAAATGGAATTACAAACCCAACACCGCACCATACATCAATTGGTATCATCTCCAAATTTTTGAGAAACAACTAGAAGATCACACGCATATCAGCGAAAGTGACCTGAAAGAAATTTCCTGGGGAATACCTACTCCAGAGTTCCTCCATCCTCGAAATCACCTTTTTTTCTCTTGAATAACAAAATCTAAAGTAAAAGGTAATTTGTAAATTCTTTTCAAAAATAATTTTATTATTAAATCTCTTTGTTTTGAAAATTACTATCAATAATAAATGGAGTCTTGTAAGCAGAATAAAATAAGAATTGCAAAGAATTGGATAAAAGCTCAAACTTTATTAGTAGAATGGTAGTATGTGAATGTCGAGACCCCATAGATGATTCCAATGTTTGGGAAATGGTAATATATTGGAAAAGATACATTGAAATACAATGAAAACTATTATCCGTAACAACTTTGAACTCTTAAGAAGCGACTTCTATTGAAGTGTCGTGAGGAACCAATAAGATAGTTACTTCAATGATCAAGTCTTGTCTGATGCAGTTAGTTGTCAAGAAATATATAACTTTTCCCTAGGTTGCCCTTGCGGGTTTTCAACCTAGCGGGAGAAATTATTCTGTTTGTGTCTCTTATTTTTGCCTAGACCGACCTTTGAGGTTTTCAGCCTACCGAGACGCTCTTTTTTTCCTAAGCCGCCCTTTCAGGTTTTCGAATTAGCAAGTTGTTCTTTTATTTCTTTTACACGAAGTATTTCTTAACTGCATCAACATTCATAGGACGTGGGAACTCCTCGCCATCCATATTTTCAAGAATCAATGCACCACCAAAGAAGGATTTATTGACAACATATGGGCCTTCAAAATTGGGAGTCCACTTGCCCCTAGAATCAGCGTTAAAATACATGATATTCCTGAGTACAAGGTCGCCTTTCCTGAATTCACGAGGCTTGACCTTCTTATCAAAAGCTTTCTTCATTCTCTTCTGGTATAACTGGCCATAACACAAGACCATCATTCTCTTTTCTTCAATCAAATTTAATTGGTCAAACCTGTTTTGACCCATTCAGCTTGTGACAATTTGGTTTCCATTATCACACGTAAAGTGGGAATCTCAATGTTAACAGGGAGCAATGCTTCCATACCATACATAAGAGAGAATGGGGTTGCCCCTATTGAAGTGCGGACAGATGTACGATGCCCATGTAAAGAAAAATGGAGCATCTTATGCCAATCTTTATAGGTAACAACCATTTTCTGGATGATCTTCTTGATGTTTTTATTAGCAGCTTCAACAACCCCATTCATATTTGGCCTGTAGGGAGATGAATTGTGATGCATAATCTTGAATTCTTCATAACGTTCTTTAATCATCTTGTTATTCAGATTCGAGTCGTTGTCGGTGATAATCCTGCTTGGTACACCATATCGACATATAAGATTGTTCTTGATAAAGCGTACTACCACCTACTTAGTAACATTATCATATGAAGCAGCTTCTACCCATTTAGTGGAGTATTCAATTGTAACCAAGATAAAACAATGTCCATTCGATGCCTTAGGTTCAATCATTCCAATCATGTCAATACCCCACATAGAGAAAGGCCACGGGGAAGAAATAACATTGAGAAGTGTCGGAGGTACATGAATTTTGTCAGCATAAATCTGGCATTTGTGGCACTTCTTTGCAAATGTGTAACAATCAGATTCCATTGTCAGCCAATAGTAACCTGCCCTAAGCATCTTCTTTTCCATCGAATGTCCATTGGCATGAGTACCAAAGGACCCTTCCTAGATTTCATGCATCGACATGTCAACTTCGTGTCTATCCAAGCTTCTGAGGAAGACCATGTCATTATTTCTTATGTATAGCATATCTTCCTTGAGGAAAAAGCTTCATGCCAACCTTCTCAATATCTTTCTAACTTTTTTTGACGTATCAGCCGGGTATTCCTGAGTCTGGAGAAAATGCTTGATATCATAATACCATGGTTTTTCGTCTGACGTTTCCTCTCTTGCAAATACGTGAGCTGGTCTATCCAAACATCAGACTGTAATACGAGGCACATCATTCCTAGTATATACTTAATACATAGAAGCTAGAATGGCTAAAGCATCTACCATCTGATTCTCATCTCTGGGAATATGATGGAATTAAACTTTATTAAAGTAGGGTAATAATATTCTAGCATAGTCTTTGTAGGGAATCAAGCCACAGTGGCGAGTATCTCATTCTCCTTTAATCTGATTTCTTACCAAAGCTGAATCACCATACACATCTAGAAGTTTGATCCTGAGATCTATAGCCTCCTCGAGACCCATGATAAAAGCTTCATACTCTGCCATGTTATTGGTGCAATCAAATGCCAACCTTTCAGTAAAAGGGATATGCGATCCATGATGAGTGATAATAACAACACCAATTACTTTCGCATAAGCATTTACAGCTCCATCAAACACCATACCCCAACGAGATTCACGATCAGGACCTTCCCTAGGCAAAGGTTCATCATAATCATTTATATTCAAAAACATCACATTCTCATAAGGGAAATCATATTTAACAAACCGATAATCATCAACTGGTTGGTGAGCAAGATAATCTTCTAACACACTGCTTTTTATAGCCTTCTGAGTATGTTATTCAATATCATATTCAGACAACAACATCTTCCAACGGGAAATTCTCCCATTAAGAGCAGGATTCTAAAAAATTTACTTAATCAGATCCATTTTGGAAATCAACCAAGTAGTATGATTCAACATGTATTTCCGCAACCGCTTTGCCGCCCAGGCCAAAGCACAACAAGTTTTTTCCAGCATAGAATAATGTGACTCACAGTCAGTAAACTTCTTTCTGAGATAATAAATGGCATATTCTTTTCTCCCTATTTCATGTTGTTGTCCCAAAATATAACCCATAAAATTATCTAACACTGTCAGATGCATAATCAATGGTCTTCCTTCAATAGGAGGGAGCAAGATAAGAGTTTCAATCCGATACTCTTTAACACTTTCAAATTCCCTTTGGAAATCATATATACACACACAACCTTGATATTTATTTAACAACTTAAAGATCGGTTCACACGTTGCAGTCATATGGGAAATAAATCTGGAAATGTAATTCAAACACCCAAGAAAGCCTCTAACTTTCTTTTTAGTTCTTGGTGCAGGAATTTCTTGAATTGCCTTAAATTTATCAAGATCAACTTCAATTCCTTTTTGGTTGACAATGAAACCTAACAATTTTCCTGATCGGACACCAAAGGTACATTTGTTTGGATTCAAGCGGAGATGATACTTCCTCAAATGCTGAAACAATTTCAGCAGATCTTCTATATGCCCTTCTTCAGTCTGGGATTTAGAAATCATATCATTGTCATACCCCAATTTTTGATCTAAGATCCCATCTTCATTTTGCATTTTGTTATATACACCAAGGTCATGAAATATGGTCGGTTTCGATCTTCTCACCTTTGAGTATTACCTGTGTAGAGATTATCAAGTGTTGTGAACATTTTATCTTATGCATGACTAACATCTAATCAAGAACGAAGTGTATGTTTTTTGTTTCTTTGATTTCATGTGCAGAAAATAGATCTGAATCAAGAGCATCAGGCGTCATGCCTCAATTAGGGTTTTGAGTCCCTCAAGCCAGAAGTACGATTGATCGTTGATTCTCGAAGACTGATTTATTAAGGCACAACTTCTAACCTCATAGCATGGAGTATCGAACATCGTCCAGGATTATTTTGATCACAGATGTCTAGAGTGTGTTAGCTTGTTTCGGGGACCTTTTAGAGAATCGTGTGTTTATTTCCATGCTTTGTTCAACAAGTGGCCACAAGCGTCTCCGAAATTCTTCAAGAGAAATAGTCAAGGTTCCATGATCCCTGGTGTGATCGATGGATCTGGAACTGACTGTTTAACGCTGGTTCGCGAAATGTCGCGGAAGCAAGAGTCGCCACCGTCTTTTATTTTCTCCAATATGGAAAGGCCAAAAGCACAGAAAAATCCCCTATGAGATTAGTTCTCGGTTCGGGAGGTAGATTTATAGAAAGGGAAGGTGTTAGCACCCTTTCTATCCATGGTTATCCATGGGCTCTTAGATACTTGCTCATTTGTGTTTTCAAAATGTTTGTTTGCTTTTCAAAGTGTGAGTGGGTTTGAAAAAGTTTCGTTTTAAAGATTACTGATCGACTCTTGTATCAGTCCTCAAGAGTGTTTGAAAAGTTGTTTTTGAAAGATTTTTGAAAAAGTGTCGGTGTGAAAAGAAGTTTTTGATTTGTTTTGAATTAGAGCAAGTATCTACGAGTCATCTACCTACCCTAAGGAATTAGGCTGTGTAAATGTCCTTAAGGTAGTGCCATCCCACCATTGAGAGGTAGGTAGCACCACCGTTGGAGTTGTTCGGGTCAATTCGAGGGTTAGGGACAGTGTGGTCACCAGAGCAACAGTAGGACACCTTAGAAGCTACCCTTATGCCATTGATCCTTTTTTAATTCCGAGGCAACCGTTTCGAGGCAAGTGGATCATGTCATGGACATAAGGACTTACTAAAATGTCCTATACTCGACGACCACGTTTCGAGGGGCAAGGCAACAGTGAGGCGTACCCTAAGAGTGGTGTGTGAATTGTGTGTCATTTTCAGTTATAGTTTATCTTGATCATGCATTGGGTGAACTACGCTTTGATTTTATTTGGGCATTCATTCTTTCATGTGATTAGCAGTTAAAAGGTGCGGAAATTAAAATCTGGAAAATAAAAGTCCTACGCTATTACAAGGCGCGGGTCTATACATCGCCAAATTAACAAAGACCCGATTTTGAATAAAAGTGCGGAAAGTAAATGTCCTAATTACTATTACAAAGCTTTGAGGAATTACATAATATTTAAAATGAAAAATAGAAGCAAACGCGCGAAGATAAATTAGAATCGAGAGTGCGAGGGCGTTGGACCCTTTAAAGAAATTAAATCGAAATCGAAAGTTAATTAATTATTTAATGAGAAAAGAAATTGTTTTTTTTTAATGTTTTTTTGTATTTAATGAAAATAAAGAAAGAAAATTAATTATTATTAGAAACCCTAATTCTACACTATTTTTAATTTGTTAAAGAAAAATATTTAAGTTTAAACTAATTTACTAATTGTTTAATTACAAGAGTATTTACAAAATTAGTTAATAATAATAATGATAGGAATTATTTATTTATTTAAGAAAAAGGATGAAAATGTGACAAACCCTAATTTCTACATTTTTTTAGTTTATTTAAGAAAAAAACATTAAAGTTGAAAACCTAAAATTAACTAATTTGATTATTAAAATTTATTCACAAAAAAAAACTATTAAGGAATTAAAAATTAAATAAACATATTTTATTTTTGACTTTTCTGATTTTTTTTTGGTTTTATGTTATTATTTTGGTGAATTAATTAAAACAACTAAAATAATTAAAATAAATAAAGAGAATAAAAAGAGGGGAAGAAAATACAAACAAGAGGGGTTTCTGGCCCAATTATGGAGGTGTTGTTGAAGTAATTTAGCCCAAGAATGCAAGGGCCTGCCTTGACTTTCCAGCGTGTATGTGGGATAGTTGACTAGCGTACATGGTAGTCAGCACATTCTGGCCTTTGGATGGATCCCTGGGGACACTTGGCAGGCAAGTAGGCAAGGCGTTTGGTGGACCACTGGATGAGTGCAGCGCTGGAACATGTTAGAGAAAAAATTATGAAATATACAAGGGGACCTGTGAATCGAACACAGGTCCCAATACCTGCGTGCCACTTCAATTGCCAACTGAACCAACGCGTGCATCTGTTATTTGGATAACTAAGAAATATAATATGCAAAAGCGTTCATTAGTGGTGTTAATCAAAAATTCGCGCGCCAGGATTTGAACCACCCATTCACGCGTGGACACCTAAGCTTCGTCCTCCTTTTTTCCCTGTAAATAAAATAGATAGCGGGGGTTTTAAACCCCCACTAAGTCAAACCTGCAAAAAATAGCGAACAACATATAGTGAAAAAGAAAAAGGGTGCGATGGTTAGTTTCTATTCGTTGGAAGGTCCTGGTTTCAATGGTATTGGTCTTATGGTCCAATTTTTCCAGATGAATGAAACCCCAAAATTGGAGCTCTGAAACCCTAAGCAGCTTTCATGGTAACTTTGCATACAGGCGTCCTTAGTTCAATCAAATAACGCCAATAGCTTCATAATGCTCACATTAGTATAAATCAATCATTAAAAGTCATTGATAATGTATGAAAATGCAAACACGAATATGAAAATTTTAAAGAAAAGTCAAGCTTCTATCTACCAATTCCTTGAGTATGGAGGCGTGATTTTGATTGGAAAAGCTCCCTGGTAGTGTCAGGAGTGTAGTGGAATGGTTTTGCAGTCTTGAATTATGCTCTAGCTAGGTTTTCAGTTTTGAGATTTTTAGGAAAAAAATGCAAAGTTGTTCTTGTGTTTGAGGCGCAGCTTCTGTGTCCTTAGCATTAGGTTTATGTTTGTACATATATGTGGAAGGAATTAGGTCAGAAAAATAAGCCCAAAGCCTTGTATTCAATGATTTTGAATATTTGATTTTCATGATCTTTTTCAATCTTTTTTGCCATCAAACCATTGCCAATTGCATAGAATCTTTCCTTATTGAGTGTGCACGAAATCTTGAGGTCAGGATGGATGAAAATGCTGCATAAAAAGATTTGAAAGGTGTGATTTGCTATTTTTGTCATATTTAATTTTAATTAAGTGAATTAATAATAATAATAATTCAAATAATTAACCAAAAATGATAAAATAACTCCCTTGGATGTCAATGGGTCGTGCATAGCCTTTGGGTAATGTTTCATGGAAGAAATTGTGGCCCATTAGCAATTTTGAGGCATTTGAAGCAAAGTTGACTTTTCAAAATTCCCAAAAATTTCCCAACTTCCACAAGGCATATCTTGCTCAATTTTTAAGCTTTGATCATGTTCTTGGACATTTTGGAAAGGTCTTGAAGTCCTATAACCAATGCCTTTGGTCCCATGTCATTTTGATTTACCAATCTCAAGTTATGGTCTTTGACTTAAAGTGCCTTTTTGTTGACTTTTGAAAATGACCTATAATGTTGAGATTGATAACTTTTTGTGAGAGCATTTATTGGACTTGAAGTGTGAATATGAGTTGTAGGAAATTTCATTTTCTTCAAAATGAGCTTTGGATGGAATTTTTCTGATAAACCATGTGGAAGTTATGCCTTGGTCAATTTGCAGTTGACTTTTTCAACTGTCCAAAAATAGAAACTTTTGCATCTTGAGACTTTTTGAGCCATGCCTTGAGAATCATGATCAAGAATTGATCAAATGATGTTTGTGGCTTCAAAATAAGATGTTGACCAAAAAATTTGACTTTTGACTGTCAAATGACCATTTTGCCCCTGAAGTTGACTGTAGGGCAATTAGGGTTTTTGACTGTGCAATTTTGTGTTGTGAGTCTTGAAACTTGACATGAGGATGCTTGAAAATGTTTATAGGCATGTGGGACTTGATTGGACCCTTGGAAACTTCAATTTCTTTGCCATAACCAAAACCCTAATTTTTGACTGTTAGGAGACCAATGGACTGTGCAACCCTTGGGAGATTTTGAAGCATGATCTTAGCAAACCTTGAAGAACATGGGAGGGAAAATTTTGGGGTACAAAAGTTGCGCCTGTTCAATCTTCTTAGACCTGAGGATGTAGATTGGCTGGCGTGCCTTTCGTAATCCGAAGGTGGAAGATGATTGGACACTAGAGTGCCCAGAAATGTGCGCTCACATGTTAGCAGTATAATGGTGGGAATGGGCTTACAGATGCCATTTGGAGATTGATGGATAGGAAGATGGGCTTATAGATGCCATCTGGAAGTGTGACTGAACTTTGTCGGGAATGGGCTTACAGATGCCATTTGGATGTTGATCGCGTAATAGTTTCCTTAGCGAGATCTTGCGTACCTGAAAAAGAAAGATAATTACCTGGCCTGTTACAGGAGTTGATCTTCAATCTTTTTATGTAGATGCGCCCTGGCTGGTTACAGGAATCAAATCTTTAAACTCTTCAGACGTGCCCTGGCGAGATACAGGAATCGAGTCAGGAGAATATAGTCGTCAACAGATATACCCTAGCGAGATACAAGAATCGAATCTTCGAACTCTTCAGACGCACCCTGGCAAGATACAGGAATCGGGTCTGGTACTGTTAGTCTTCAACAGATACACCCTGGCAAGATACAGGCATCGGATCCTCAAACTCTTCAGACACACCCTGGCAAGATACAGGAATCGAATCTGGTAATGTTAGTCTTCAACGGATACACCCTGGAAAGATATAGGCATCGGATCCTCAAAATCTTCAGACGCACCCTGGCAAGATACATGAATCGGATCTGGTATTGTTAGTCTTCAACAGATACACCCTGGCAAGATACAGGCATCGGATCCTCGAACTCTTCAGACGCACCCTGGCGAGATACAGGAATCGGATCTGGTAATGCTAGTTGTCAACGGATACACCCTGGCAAGATACATGCATCGGATCCTCGAACTCTTCAGATGCACCCTGGCAAGATACAGGAATCGGATCTGGTAATGTTAGTCTTCAACGGATACACCCTAGCAAGATACAGGCATCGAATCCTCAAACTCTTCAGACACACCCTGGCAAGATACAGGAATCTGATCTGGTAATGTTAGTCTTCAACGGATACACCCTGGGAAGATACAGGCATCGGATCCTTGAACTCTTCAGACGCACCCTGGAAAGATACATGAATCGGATCTGGTAATGTTAGTCTTCAACGGATACACCCTGGCAAGATACAGGCATCGGATCCTCAAACTCTTCAGACACACCCTGGCAAGATACAGGAATCTGATCTGGTAATGTTAGTCTTCAACGGATACACCCTGGCAAGATACAGGCATCTGATCCTCAAACTCTTCAGACACACCCTGGCAAGATACAGGAATATGATCTGGTAATGCTAGTCGTCAACGGATACACCCTGGAAAGATACAGGCATCGGATCCTCGAACTCTTCAGACGCACCCTGGCAAGATACCGGAATCGGATCTGGAATCGATCGTCAACAGATACACCCTGGCGAGATACAGGAATCGGATCTTTAGTTGCGACCGTTGATGGTAATCATCTTGGTATTAACCTTTGTCCTGAAAAGACAAAACGTTAGTTGTATGCGATGTCATGATGTATGACATGCGTGATAAGATTATATGTTCATGATGCGTATATGCATGCTATAATGTATGGAAATGCGATGTTTATGAACGTATGTTTTCGTCTTAGGGAAATGAATCCTTGACGGATACCGGGAATTTAACTCCTGGGCTGATGTGAATAGCTTTCGTTTCCACTGGGGAGTGATGGTTGCAAGAATACCGGTAGGAGAAGATGACTCTGTTGGGGAATAAACTTGGTGAGTGGATTACTCTGCGGGGAGAAAATTACTATAGCAATCTTGTTGGGGAACAAATACTATGTGGGAAGAGAGGTACTTTGCTGGGATGTTGATGATAACTTCGCTGGGGATAGCGTTGTTATGTTGGAAGCTTTAATAGACTTCGCTGGGGATAAGAAGACTTTGCCGAGGACAATTTTTCCGTGGCTTTTGGCTGAGGATAACCCAGTTATATCCTGGTAGGGAAATAACCTTTGAATAAAGTCGGGGGACGCGTTCGTGCTCTACAGGGGGGAGCTTCCAGAATCTACTGGGGATAAGCTTCCTACTGGGGGGATGGATTCAAACTTTCCTGGGGAAACTTTGGACTCTCCTGGGGAAAATTTGAACTGTATTGGGGAAGTGACTCCACTGAATGTCTGATATACCGCTGGGGAACAATCTTAGATCAAGACTTCCGGGGATGTTTGTTATGAATGTCTGTATAATTTGCTGAGGAATGTTGAGCTCTGCTGGAGGATACCCAACTTCCTTAGGGCTGATAGTATAGTTCTACTTGGGGAGAGTGCATTGGCTTGCTGGCTCACTCTCTGGGGGACTTAAGATATCTTGGTTATGTTCTTCAGCTGAACCTACCTTGGTCCCTTAGTGGACAGAGCAATTAGATCACTTAGACCACTCATTATTGCCCTTGTTTCTAATGTTACCTGTAATTAATCCTTTGTTTCGTATGCAAATATTTATGAGTTAGCAATTAGTGTCAAATGCATATATCACAAATTGAACCTTGGACGTTCTTCGCAAAACAAAACAGCAAAAGGAAAAACAATTGGCAATTTGTCTGAAAAGAGTATTTATATTGATTTGTGAATTTGCCTATAAATAGGCGTTTGTGTACAAGAGACTGACGTCCTAGTAAGAGAACGCCGCCGAAAAAAAGAGTTTATACAAATTTTTACAAAGGGAAAACAAAATAGCTGTGTGAAAAGAATAATCCCACTGGGTTCCAACTCTGCTATCGCCTTTATATCTTCGAGCGTCTCATCACTTGATGACCTAGCTGAAGATGAAGCTGATTGATTGATGCCTTTTGAACTTGACAGTTGATACCGGATTCTGGATGCGAAGTGATCCAATGAGACATAGTATTACGCTTTATCCCTAACTTTTTCCTGGACCGCCCTTTCGGGTTTTCAGTCCACCGGGATACCCATTTTTGCCCAAGCCGCCTTTTCAGGTTTTCGACTTGCCGGGTGTACAAATTTTTTTTCATTTCATCCCTCATTTTGCCCGAACCCTTTGGTTCGCCGGGAAGCCCTAATTTTTGCCTAGGTATGTCAACCTAGCGGGTCTTTTATCATGCGTAGTATCTTTTTACTATGTCTGCATTGGCGGGGTGAGGAAGGTCGTCACCATCCATGGTAGTTAGAATCATGGCTCCTCCTGAGAACACATGTTTAACCACAAATGGCCCTTCGTACGTAGGGGTCCATTTTCCCCTTGGATCGCTCTGAGGAAGGATGATACGTTTGATTACCAGATCCCCAACTTGATACTCTTGTGGTCTGACCTTTTTGTTAAATGCCCTGATCATCCGTTTTTGGTACGTCTGACCATGACAAATAGCAGCAAGTCTCTTTTCGTCAATTAAGTTTAATTGATCAAGTCGTGTCTGGATCCAATCATCTTCGCTCAGATCTGCATCCTTCATTATCTGGAGAGAGGGTATCTGCACTTCGATCGGTAAGACTGCCTCCACGCTGTAGACCAAGGAGAAAGGAGTTGCCCCGGTTGACGTCCTTGCTGAGGTACGGTACCCATGTAGAGCGAACGATAACATCTCGTGCCAATCTTTATAGGTCACTGTCATCTTCTGCACAATTTTCTTGATATTCTTATTCGTTGCTTCTACAGCCCCATTCATCTTCGGCTGGTAAGGAGAAGAGTTGTGGTGCTGTATCTTAAATTGCTCGCAGAGCTCAGTGATCATCTTGTTGTTAAGATTGGTACCGTTGTCTGTAATGATCCTTTCTGGGAAGCCATACCGACAGATCAGATTGTGCCGAATGAACCATGCCACAACATTCTTGGTTACAGTAGCATAGGAAGCTGCTTCAACCCATTTTGTAAAGTAATCGATCGCTACCAGGATGAAGCGATGCCCATTGGATGCCGTAGGTTTAATCTCGCCGATCATATCTATGCCCCACATTGCGAACGGCCAAGGTGCAGTCAAGACATTCAGAGGAACTGGAGGAACCTGCACCTTATCTACATAAATCTGGCATTTATGACATGTCCGAGAATGCTGGTAACAGTCGGCTTCCATTGTGGACCAGAAATACCCTGCTCGAAGGATTTTCTTTGCCATAGTATGTCCACTGGAATGTGTTCCAAAGGTACCTTCATGTAGCTCCGCCATGATCCTTTCTGCTTCAGTTTTATCCACACAACGCAGTAAGGTCGAATCATGGTTTCGCTTGTACAGGATGCCATTGCTAAGGAAGAACTTTGCAGCGAACCTTCTCAGAAACTTTTTATCATTGACAGATGCACCTTCAGGGTATTCCTGAGCTTCCAAGTATCTTTTCACCTCATGGTACCAAGGTTTCTCAGTCACTACTTCAGCCTCAAGATCACAACAGTATGCCGGTTCATCCAGTTTCCAGATAATGACCCGGGGAGCCTCATTGTCCCATTTGACTTTGAACATAGAAGACATCGTAGCTAACGCGTCCGCCAGCTGATTCTCCTCTCTCGGAAAGTGTTCAAAAGTTATCTCTGTGAAATGGGGGATCAAAGTCAACACACATTCTCTGTTAGGAATAAGATTCGGATGTTTCGTATCCCACTCGTCTTTGATCTGATTGATCACGAGAGCGGAATCTCTGAAGACACTCAGAAACTTGATCCTTAAGTCAATTGCAGCTTGAAGACCCATGATGCATGCCCCATACTCTGCCATGTTGTTGGTGCAGTTGAAACATAGCCGGGCAGTAAGTGGAGTACGAGTGCCTTGAGGGGATATGATTACATCGCCGATACCGTTACCCAAAGCATTGGAGGCTCCATCAAAGTGCATAGACCATCGGGATCCTTCCTCAGGTCCTTCATCCGGTCCAGGTACTTCACAATCAGTCACAATCATGATACTCTCGTCTGGAAACTCGAAGTTCATTGACTAATAGTCGTCTACTGCCTGGTGTGCCAAGTGGTCTACCAATACACTTCCTTTGATAGCTTTCTGGGTCGTGTACTGGATGTCGTATTCTGTCAAGATCATTTGCCATCTTGCTATTCTCCCAGACAGAGCAGGCTTTTCAAATATGTACTTATAGGATCCATTTTTGAAATCAACAAGGTAGTGTGAGTCAGCATATACTGTCTCAGTTGGCGAGCAGCCCATACCAAAGCGCAGCAAGTTTTCTCGAGCAGTGAGTATCGGGTCTCACAGTCGGTAAACTTTTTGCTAAGGTAATAAATGGCGTGCTCTTTTCGGCCAGACTCGTCATGCTGCCCCAGTACACACCCCATTGAATTGTCAAGTACTGTCAGGTATAGTATCAGAGGTCTCCCTTCAACTGGTGGCATAAGAATGGGTGGCTCTTGGAGATACTCTTTGATTCTGTCAAAAGCGGCCTGACATTCATCGTTCCAACGTACTACCTGATCTTTCTTCAGCAGCTTGAAGATTGGTTCACAGGTAGCGGTTAGGTGCGAGATGAACCCGGCAATATAATTCAAGCGTCCTAAAAAGCCTCTGACCTCCTTCTCTGTCTTAGGAACTGGCATCTCTTGAATGTCTTTAACCTTAGCAGGGTCCACTTGAATACCCCTGTCACTTACGACGAAGCCTAGCAACTTTCCAGATCTTACCCCGAAGGTGCACTTGTTCGGGTTCAACCTCAGCTTGTATAGTTTCAGACGGTCAAACAGTTTCTGCAGATGGTCAAGGTGTTCCTCCTCAGTTTGGGACCTTGAAATCATATCGTCGACATACACTTCAATCTCATGATGGATCATGTCATGAAATAAAGCAACCATGGCACGTTGGTAGGTTGCCCCAGCATTTTTCAACCCAAATGGCATGACCTTGTAGCAGAAGGTGCCCCACTGAGTAACAAAGGTAGTCTTTTCCATGTCTTCAGGAGCCATCTTGATCTGATTATACCCTGAAAAACCATCCATGAAAGAGAACACCTTGTGCTGAGCAGTATTATCAACCAGAACGTCAATGTGAGGTAGGGGGAAGTCATCCTTGGGGCTTGCCCTGTTCAGATCCCTGTAATCGACACACATTCTGACCTTACCATCTTTCTTTGGTACCGGCACCACATTGGCAACCCACTAAGGGTAAGAAGTCACCGCAAGAAACCCGGCATCAAACTATTTCATAACCTCAGCTTTGATCTTCTCAGACATCTCTGGACGCATACGGCGGACCTTTTGCTTAACCGGAGGGCAGTCTTCCTTGGTAGGAAAATGATGGACCACAATGTCGGTATCCAACCCAGGCATGTCTTCGTAGGACCAGGCGAAGATTTCCACATAATCATGTAACATCTGAGTCAACCGTTGTTTTACGCTGAGCTCCAGATTGGCACCAATCTTAACCTCCTTTCTGTTCGTCTCAGTACCAAGATTTATCGTTTCCACCGGCTCTTCATGTGGTTGAATTTCCCTCTCTTCCTGGAGTAACAGTCTTGCAAGTTCGCCAGGCACTTCACAATCATCTTCACCTTCGTCTTCGTCTAAGTTGAGCGGATTTTCGAAGTCATAATTGGCAGTAGCAGAGTCGTTACCAGTGAGATCCAGAGTGGATTGAAACCTATATGGGTGAGTGTGTGTAAATACAGCTGTTTTGCAATATATAAAGAAACAAAGAGAGAAAGGGAGCACAAGATTTGTAATGCGAAAAACATCCAAGATCTTTATTCATGATATATGGAAATGACAGTTATAAGCCCTCACAAATGAAGCCAACGGTGCCCCGGGTAAGACACCGGGCCATAAAGTTTCAATTCATTGTTTATTACAAATAACAAAAACAAAGGAATTCATTACTGCATAACAAAAGTAACAGGTAGGTTGTCCTTTGCAGTCCAATTGTTAGGTCCACTGTCGGCCGTCGGATAAATCCAGCTATCGAACTCAGATTCTTCCACTTCATCATCATCCCTGATAGCATTCACTCTATGGTCAGGCAGGGGAGCTGTCACTACATTGGGTTTCTCAGGTGCCTCAAATTGTACCTCCTATGCATCAATAAGGTCATGCACCTTATTCCTCAGGGCCCAGCAATCATCAGTAGAATGCCCCGGGCTATCGGAGTGATAAGCACAGCGGGCATTTGGATTATACTTAGGAGATGCAGTATTCACAACCTTCGGGGCCTCCATGACAGTCACCAAGTTGGTTGATAACAGTTGCGGCAAGATTTGTGACAAGGTCATACTCAGCCGAGTAAATTCTCTTCTAGGTCTTTCAGCCCTGGGTTGATTGGTTTGCCGAGGAGCGGCAGCAGGCTTAGCAATCACCACCGCGTTGACAGCTTGGCGGCGCTCTGGTTTATCTTGCCTTTTAGGCCCATACACAGCACTGGCCTCCTTCTTAAAAGGTTTCTTCTCAGAACTTGAAGATGCACCCTTCTGAATCTTTCCTGACTTCATACCAGCCTCTATCCTTTCCCCAGTCAGAATAAGGTCAGTGAATCCATCAGATGAATTGCCAATAAGATGATTAAAGAACGGCCCAGATAGGGTCCCCAAGAACATATCCACTAGCTCACAGTCTGTTAACGGAGGCTGCACCCTGCCAGCCAGGTCCCTTCACTTCTGCGCATACTCTTTAAAACCTTCGCCTGATCCTAGCGACATACCCTGGAGTTGGGTACGTGTAGGAGCAAGGTCGGCATTATATTGATACTGCTTGTAAAAAGCAGTAGCCAACTCCTCCCAGTTACGAACCTTGGTTCCATCCAGTTGATAGAACCATTTGAGATGAGTCCCTGAAAGACTCTCCTGGAAGAAGTGGATCCACAAGTTCTTATCCACTGTATACGGCTGAATCTTCCGCACATAAGATCTGAGGTGTAGCTTAGGGCAAGACGCCCCGTCATACTTGGTGAAAGATGGTGCTTTAAACTTGTGAGGGATGATCACACCAGTAGATAAACCCAAGTCTCCGAAATCCAAACCAGGCACTTGTTGAATCTCCATGGCGTTCAGACGGTCTTCCAACTGCTTGTATCTGTCTTCAGCCGGAGGATACTGTTCCTCATTAAAATCAGTCTCGTTGTCAGAGACCACCAGACTTGGAGCCCTTCCCCCCTGGGGACTGTCTTTGCCTACAGAAGAACCAGCTTCCTCATTCTGCAGAGTATTACCAAACCTCCGGCCCAAGTTGAATAGAACAGTTCTCTTCTTCTTCTTCTCCTTCTTTAGGAGCAAAGCCTTCAGCTCTTCTTGACCTTGAGCCAAACCCATGATCAACTCCTGAAATTATGCATTCTGCGCCTGAAGGGCCTTGATAAACATCTCGGTAGATGATTCAGGGTTCATGATGTTGAAATAAACAACGAAGAACGGTAAGCAACCTGAAAAGAAGAGTACCTGCTATGCACATGATGAATGATATGTGTTTATGCAATGCATTCAAGGGTTCGAAAATTCAAATTTGTTGTAGACAAAAAGGAACACACGTTATCATTAAGGAAATAATTGTTCAGTACATCAGGGCCTCATGGGCACAACATTACAAAAGCAAATCAATCCCAAAAGACACTATGCATCCTCTTTGGAGCAATGTAGGTGTTGAGATTCCTTTCCTCGTGCAATAGGCGGGTGAGCTCCAAGACCTTCTTTTCACTAACATGTAGACTGGTCTCGAGAGAATTCCGTTCTTCCTTAAGCTGGATCCAGCTCTTCTGCATCTCTTCACAGGATGTAGGCATGTCAGTATGTTGAATGGTGTAGGACACTTCTCCTTCCAAGACTGGCTCTTTGATTACAGGGAGAACATGAGGATAAGGCATCACTAACTTCTGAGAGCGGGCTCGTACCCACTTGAGATAAGGTTCCAACGGGATGGAGTTCCTGTGCCCCAGGGTCTTGCTGTCTATCCTACTTGGCATCCTCCAAGCTTTGATAAATCTCTGGCGAAGTCCTTGTGCATCGTTGTCGAAGTCAAAAACTATGTCAGGAATTAACATGTCATGGGGGCCGTCCCTCCGAGCATAACCAAACTGTCTCCAAGCCAGGCATGGGTTGTAAGTAATACCTCCTCTGATTCCAATTAAAGGAACATTAGGGTACTCCCCGCAACGATCAATGATAGTGACATCCTCTTTGGACCGAGAGCACCAATGTATATCAGCATGTGTAAGAGTCATCAATCGTTGTGACCATCTCAAACCCCGCTCGTTCTTCAAAACTGATTGTGGAAGGTGCGAAATAAACCACCTTCCCAGGAGAGGAGTGCAGCACATAAGAACACCTCTTTTTCTCATGGTTCGAGTGTAACATGAGTGAAGGATGTCCCCCAGTAACGTAGGTATAGGATTCCTGGTCATGAAGATCTGGACAGCACTGATATCTACAAGCTGATCTGGATTAGGGAACAACACCGAACCATAGACAAGGAGGGCCACAACTTCTTCAAAAGCTTGCAGGTCAAAGGAGTTCTAACATTCTTGGGCCTTCTCAAACAGAAACCTGGCTAAGAACCCTTTGATACTACTTTTGACTTCCCAATGTCCCTTGAGGTCAGATGGTTGTAGGTGTAAGGCTTTAGCAATCTCTTCAAGCTTGGGTTCCTTTTCCGTACCGTTGTAGGGTAGTTGATCAAGGATAGGGATCTTCAGAAGCCGGGATAACTCTTCCAATGTAGGCACCAGTTGATAATCCAAGAAAGTGAAACAATGGTGCAGAGGGTCAAAGAATTAGAACAGGACCTTTATCATATCTTCCTCAATGTTGGTGTTGACCAAGCTGATGAGTCTTCCATGCCTCTCACTGAAAGAAGAACTCTCGGAAATCCTGGATATAAGCTCCTTAAGTTGAGGAGGGATCTTTACGAGGCTGATCTGAATTGTCTTTCTGCGAACAGTTTCCATGTCCTACAAAACAAGAACAAAGATGAAGATTCGAACCCCTGAAATGGTTAGTCAATGCATATGATGCTGTATGATGTCATGATGCTATGATTAAACACACTACAAATATTTACAAAGGCAAACATGATAAGGCACACAAGTCACACCACAACCCTTAGAGTTTAGGCCAACATGGGGTCTGGGTATTACCCTCTTGAAGTTAGGGGGCTCAACCTGTCCTATCAGAAGTAACCGGGTTCTAAGGGTCCCAATATCACTGGATTGCTTTCATTGTTCATCGTTTCGATTTAGCCACTGAACTGGCGACCGAAATATTCCAGGAAAGCAACCCTTAATTGAGTGTAGTATTGAGTATCAACCAACCTCGGACTGCACCAAAGTCAGTTATCTCACTACCCTAAAGAGGCCAAGATAGTTCAATTAAGGTTCCTAAGGTCAGTTGATGCTTCACGACACCACGCGGAGGCCCCGTACTCTCCTTGACTGAACTCAAGGGTTACCGGTACACACCAAAGTGCCACATCAACGTAGCAGACTGCTTCAACCATGTCGGTATACCCCGCACAGTTCCCTCACAGCCTTGTTGCTACTTTCTAAGAAGGTATCCCCAGATCTGGGTTAGGATCTATAGAAATCCTGAGACAGTCCCACAATAATAAAGAAAACAAGTCAAAGCAATTGAAAACACATTGATCTTAGTCCTAAGGTACACCTCACTTTATAAGTTTCCCCAGCAGAGTCGCCAGTTCTGTGATCGGTGGATCTGGAACTGACTGTTTAACGCTGGTTCGCGAAATGTCGCGGAAGCAAGATTCGCCATCGTCTTTTATTTTCTCCAATATGGAAAGGACAAAAGCACAGAAAAATTCCTTATGAGATTAGTTCTCGGTTCGGGAGGTAAATTTATAGAAAGGGAAGGTGTTAGCACCCTTTCTATCCATGGTTATCTATGGGCTCTTAGATACTTGCTCATTTGTGTTTTCAAAATGTTTGTTTGCTTTTCAAAGTGTGAGTGGGTTTGAAAAAGTTTCGTTTTAAAGATTTCAGATCGACTCTTGTATCAGTCCTCAAGAGTGTTTGAAAAGTTGTTTTTGAAAGCTTTTTGAAAAAGTGTCGGTGTGAAAAGAAGTTTTTGATTTGTTTTGAATTAGAGCAAGTATCTACGAGTCATCTACCTACCCTAAGGAATTAGGCTGTGCAAATGTCCTTAAGGTAGTGCCATCCCACCATTGAGAGGTAGGTAGCACCACCGTTGGAGGTGTTCGGGTCAATTCGAGGGTTAGGGACAGTGTGGTCACCAGAGCAACAGTAGGACACCTTAGAAGCTACCCTTATGCCATTGATCCTTTTTTAATTCCGAGGCAACCGTATCGAGGCAACTGGATCATGTCATGGACATAAGGACTTACTAAAACGTCCTATACTCGACGACCAGTTTCGAGGGGCAAGGCAACAGTGAGGCGTACCCTAAGAGGGGTGTGTGAATTGTGTGTCATTTTCAGTTATAGTTTATCTTGATCATGCATTGGGTGAACTACACTTTGATTTTATTTGGGCATTCATTCTTTCATGTGATTAGCAGTTAAAAGGTGCGGAAATTAAAATGCGGAAAATAAAAGTCCTACGCTATTACAAGGCGCGGGTCTATACATCGCCAAATTAACAAAGACCCGATTTTGAATAAAAGTGCGGAAAGTAAATGTCCTAATTACTATTACAAAGCTTTGAGGAATTACATAATATTTAAAATGAAAAATAGAAGCAAACGCGCGAAGATAAATTAGAATCGAGAGTGCGAGGGCGTTAGACCCTTTAAAGAAATTAAATCGAAATTGAAAGTTAATTAATTATTTAATGAGAAAAGAAATTGTTTTTTTATGTTTTTTTGTATTTAATGAAAATAAAGAAAGAAAATTAATTATTATTAGAAACCCTAATTCTACACTATTTTTAATTTGTTAAAGAAAAATATTTAAGTTTAAACCTAATTTACTAATTGTTTAATTACAAGAGTATTTACAAAATTAGTTAATAATAATAATGATAGGAATTATTTATTTATTTAAGAAAAAGGATGAAAATGTGACAAACCCTAATTTCTACATTTTTTTAGTTTATTTAAGAAAAAAACATTAAAGTTGAAAACCTAAAATTAACTAATTTGATTATTAAAATTTATTCACAAAAAAAACTATTAAGGAATTAAAAATTAAATAAACATATTTTGTTTTTGACTTTTCTGATTTTTTTTTTGGTTTTATGTTATTATTTTGGTGAATTAATTAAAACAACTAAAATAATTAAAATAAATAAAGAGAATAAAAAGAGGGAAAGAAAATACAAACAAGAGGGGTTTCTGGCCCAATTATGGAGGTGTTGTTGAAGTAATTTAGCCCAAGAATGCAAGGGCCTGCCTTGACTTTCCAGCGCGTATGTGGAATAGTTGACTAACGTACATGGTAGTCAGCACATTCTGGCCTTTGGATGGATCCCTGGGGACACTTGGCAGGCAAGCAGGCAAGGCGTTTGGTGGACCACTGGATGAGTGCAGCGCTGGAACATGTTAGAGAAAAAATTATGAAATATACAAGGGGACCTGGGAATCGAACCCAGGTCCCAATACCTGCGTGCCAGTTCAATTGCCAACCGAACCAACGCGCGCATCTGTTATTTGGATAACTAAGAAATATAATATGCAAAAGCGTTCATTAGTGGTGTTAATCAAAAATTCGCGCGCCAGGATTTGAACCACCCATTCACGCGTGGACACCTAAGCTTCGTCCTCCTTTTTTCCCTGTAAATAAAATTGATAGCGGGGGTTTTAAACCCCCACTAAGTCAAACCTGCAAAAAATAGCGAACAACATATAGTGAAAAAGAAAAAGGGCGCGATGGTTAGTTTCTATTCGTTGGAAGGTCCTGGTTTCAATGTTATTGGTCTTATGGTCCAATTTTTCCAGATGAATGAAACCCCAAAATTGGAGCTCTAAAACCCTAAGCAGCTTTCATGGTAACTTTGCATACAGGCGTCCTTAGTTCAATCAAATAACGCCAATAGCTTCAGAATGCTCACATTAGTATAAATCAATCATTAAAAGTCATTGATAATGTATGAAAATGTAAACACGAATATGAAAATTTTAAAGAAAAGTCAAGCTTCTATCTACCAATTCCTTGAGTATGGAGGCGTGATTTTGATTGGAAAAGCTCCCTGGTAGTGTCAGGAGTGTAGTGGAATGGTTTTGCAGTCTTGAATTATGCTCTAGCCAGGTTTTCAGTTTTGAGATTTTTAGGAAAAAAATGCAAAGTTGTTCTTGTGTTTGAGGCGCAGCTTCTGTGTCCTTAGCATTAGGTTTATGTTTGTACATATATGTGGAAGGAATTAGGTCAGAAAAATAAGCCCAAAGCCTTGTATTCAATGATTTTGAATATTTGATTTTCATGATCTTTTTCAATCTTTTTTGCCATCAAACCATTGCCAATTGCATAGAATCTTTCCTTATTGAGTGTGCACGAAATCTTGAGGTCATGATGGATGAAAATGCTGCATAAAAAGATTTGAAAGGTGTGATTTGCTATTTTTGTCATATTTAATTTTAATTAAGTGAATTAATAATAATAATAATTCAAATAATTAACCAAAAATGATAAAATAACTCCCTTGGATGTCAATGGGTTGTGCATAGCCTTTGGGTAATGTTTCATGGAAGAAATTGTGGCCCATTAGCAATTTTGAGGTATTTGAAGCAAAGTTGACTTTTCAAAATTCCCAAAAATTTCCCAACTTCCACAAGGCATATCTTGCTCAATGTTTAAGCTTTGATCATGTTCTTGGACATTTTGGAAAGGTCTTGAAGTCCTCTAAACAATGCATTTGGTCCCATGTCATTTTGATTTACCAATCTCAAGTTATGGTCTTTGACTTAAAGTGCCTTTTTGTTGACTTTTGAAAATGACCTATAATGTTGAGATTGATAACTTTTTGTGAGAGAATTTCTTGGACTTGAAGTGTGAAGATGAGTTGTAGGAAATGTCATTTTCTTCTAAATGAGCTTTGGATGGAATTTTTCTGATAAACCATGTGGAAGTTATGCCTTGGTCAATTTGCAGTTGACTTTTTCAACTGTCCAAAAATAGAAACTTTTGCATCTTGAGACTTTTTGAGCCATGCCTTGAGAATCATGATCCAGAATTGATCAAATGATGTTTGTGGCTTCAAAATAAGATGTTGACCAAAATTTTTGACTTTTGACTGTCAAATGACCATTTTGCCCCTGCAGTTGACTGTAGGGCAATTAGGGTTTTTGACTGTGCAATTTTGTGTTGTGAGTCTTGAAACTTGACATAAGGATGCTTGACAATGTTTATAGGCATGTGGGACTTGATTGGACCCTTGGAAACTTCAATTTCTTTGCCAGAACCAAAACCCTAATTTTTTACTGTTAGGAGACCAATGGACTGTGCAACCCTTGGGAGATTTTGAAGCATGATCTTAGCAAACCTTGAAGAATATGGGAGGGCAAATTTCGGGGTACAACACCTGGTTCACGTGTGTATTACTTTTCCTTGAAATACAAGAAAAGATTAGGTTGTTCAAGTCAATTCAAAGCACTTCGACCAGAAGTCAACTGGAAGTTTTCTTTAAAAGTTGAAGACAAATTTTGTTTATAAAGCCATGAAAAGCATTTATAGAACGTTTGTCGTGATTTAAGAGTTTCTGGATCTCTAAGTTCAGTTCACTGTGCTAATTTATCAATGCGATAACATTTCGCCTCAAATCTCTCTTCTAGTGATCATTTGAAGCTTTTAAGTGCGATTCAATTTCTTATACTTACATGACGCGGGGTGAATTTCGTTAGAGTGGGGTGATTGAATTCAAGATCGCTTTGGAAGAATTTATTTAGAATACTTGGAATTTTTCATCATGTGAATTCAAGTGTTAATTAAATAGAAGTTATCAAAAGGGCTCATTCAAGAATAATCGTTCATCATGCTAATGTTTATTTAAGATTATTTTCAAGGGCACGATATTTCAAATTCATTATTGGCCATTTTGTGTGATTACTTTGATGGATTCACACCATGGCAATTTGAATTCACATGAGGCATTTATTAAAAGAGATATTGAAAAGAGAAATTTGATTCAAAATTGTCATTCATCACAAGAATAAATACATGATGGTTACAACTTCATTACAAGATCAATTCATGTCATTCATTTAGATCTCTAATACAAGATGTAAGATTGAGGTCTTAAGTCTTGCATTATTCTTTATTCATCATTCAAAAATTCATTCAAGTATCAATCAATTCCTTTACAAATTCATGTGGAAGATTTTGAATTTCATCAAAACAAATAAAGATTCAAAGTGTTTACAATTACAAAGGAATTGAGAGAAATATATTCAAGACAAGTTTCCATTGAATGTTACATAAAAAGATAAATTCTAGACCTATTGTTATTTTCTAAAGCTTCAAATCTTGCCCCAATAAAGCCTTGATGTCCAACAACTAAATCAGCCCAATATCATATTGCATCCCTGTTGTACCCAAAAAAATTTCCTCTCTTTTTCAAGATATTCATCACAAAGGATCTCCAATGCTCAAGGATTCTCAAGAATTGATCAAACAAAATCACCTCTGAAGCACTAAGACCGCAAATTAGGGTTTTGACTAAGAATAACTGATCATTGACTTTTTTACCTAATACATGACATATTGGTTTGAAACATGATATCAAGGATTCAAGGACATCTTTTTGGCCTAATTTCATTACTCAAAAAATTTCTCAAGATCATTAGATTGATAGATGAAATTTGGTCAACTGATGAAAAATTCAACTCATACACAAAAAGTCAAACTTTGACTTTTTGGTCAACATTAAGTTTCAAAGATCAAAATTTATTAATACATTCAAGAATATCAAACTTGATCATCAAGAAGACAAGAAAGTCAAAAGTCAATTTGAAAAGTCAAACTTTCCAAGACATAAATTTTTCCAAGTGTTTTATACATGTTTATTTCATAACTTCATACCAATTTTTCACCATGATGTAAAATGATTCAAAGGAAACTTTCAACATGGAAGTTATAGATCTTGATTAATTCTACAACTTTGTATTAGAGGGTTGATGTATAAAAAACTCTTAAATTTGAAGATATAAGTCCATGAAGTCATGACATTTTCATCTAACACTTAGAGAAATTTTCAAATGATTTTGGTCAAGATTTAATCCCAACTTCTTGGAATTTTTTCACATAGTTCCAAGATGATTTTTTCAAAATGGACAACATGAAAGTTATAGAGGATATTTCAAGGTTTCCAAAACATCCAAGAGCATGAATTTATCATACTTGAGCTAGGAGATTCAAGGGCATGAAGTTAGGCATCCATCCTTGAATTACAAGTATTTTTATTGAAGAACACATGATCCAATCTACATGTTATGCTGCATAATTTTATGTTGCAGGCCTTCTTGCTTGCAAATCTCTCCATAATTTAGTGTTTACACAAAATCTTGAACCATTACTCAAGAGATACAAGCCACTATCCAAATAACTTATCATTTAAGGTAAAAAGTTACCATTGCCATTCATTAAAAGCGAGCTTGTTGGTACAAAATTTGACTTGAGCCCATACCTTGTTTACTTCTGATTTTACTCCACCATAAATCATGGAAAGTAGCCCTTTTATACCGGAAACTGTTGTACTTCATATTGGGACTATGGAGAATTGACATAGTTTGATATATGCATCTCAACTAAACCATAACATGCTCTTTTACATACCTAATCAGCTCTTGTTCCCAAACCTCTTGCCTATAAATAGAGCGTGCATTTGCAAAAGAGAGGTCATATTCTTGTGTATTGAAGAATCGTCAAACCCCCTTATACTCTAAAAAACCATAATCGTCCACAAAAACCTCCATCTTTGAGCTTTGAAGTCCAAACCCATTTAGTCTCCAAAACCTTGCAAGTTTTCCCTAAACAAACCATCCACATACTTCATACACATCATATATAATTTGTTCAAACATAAGAGAAACTTCTGTAATATCACTATCACCATTCTCCAAACTCAAAAACAGCCACTTGACCTCTCCAACAAAATACAACAACTTTAAATTAAAACACAAATTTTAGTTTCAAGGTAAGTTTTCTTGACTTTGAACTCTTCATACAAACATCATCAGTGGTTCATTTGTAAAGATAAAATGTAGATATCATTGCCTTGAAGCTAACCATATGCTTGCCTTGAGAATTGACTTTTACATGTAGCAGAACAGTGTTAGAAGTAAAAAACAACAGTATGAGTCGATGCATAACTCTATGTGTCGACACATATTAGGTACAAAACAGGTTATAAGTCGATTCAAAACACAAATGATTCGACACATAATAGAAATGAGTCGATACAAACCATTATGTGTCGACTCATACTGAGTTGTTTTGACTTCCAGGAGAAAAGAGATTTTATGTGTCGATACATAAGTGAATGAGTCGATACAAAACAAAAAATGAGTTGATACAAACCATTATGTGTCGACTCATACTGAGTTGATTTTGATTTCTAGGAGAAAGGAATGATATGTATCGATGCATAAGTACATGTGTCAATACAAAACAGATATGAGCCAATGCATAAGTGCATGCGTCAATGCATAATAGTTTTTGTATCAATACGTAAGTGTATGTGTTAATACATAAAGGTTTTTTTTAAAATAATTTTCCTTTTTTTACATTATCTTTATATTTATTTATATTTTTATTGTTATTAATTATTCAATATGGTTGTAATAGTAATTAGGTTTTAATTGCTTTCATTCCCCATTTGTAAATTTGTATCTCTCATCCCCAAAAAAGATGTAATAGCGTAGAACTTTAAATTTCCGCAATTTATCGCTTTCAATATAATTACTAGTAATTAGGGTGTTTTTGGAAAGGCTAAAAATCAAACAATCGAGAACCCTAATCTCAAGACAAAATGCATGAAAACAAACACTTTGCACACTTGCACCTCTAGGGTTAACATCACTTGTTGCCTTGAGAAAAATAGTCATGTCCCTCGAACGTGGGATATTTTAGTAATGACCCTTGAATACAAGATCGTAGTCTTTAAATGACCCTTCAAATGTTGCCTTCGGTAAACGATCTTAGACCCTTATGACAAATTTCTAAGGTATCCTACAATGTTGCCTTCTATGACTGTACGACGACCCATGCCCGTCCCTTCACATCCAATGATATGGCTTTTTATCAATCAATGGTAAGATAGTAATATCTAAAGGAGTAGGAAAAGAGCTAAGACTTTTTGAGTAGGTATAACGCTCATAGTTTCTTGCTCATAACCATCTTCAAAACATATTTCAAAATGCACCAACACTTTCAAATGAAATATTTTCAAAAGTCAACACTTTGTATGCATTCTTACAGCGCCGAGAATCATTACAAGGTTCTCCTAAGCAAAGGCACTTTCAAATGAAATATTTTCAAAAGTCAACACTTTGTATGCATTCTTATAAAGATGTGAATCATTACCAAGTTCTCCTAAACGATGGCACTTTTCAAAAATACTTTAAAAAACATCACAAACACATTTTAAACAAAGCATTTTCAAAGTGAGCTAGCAACTAAGAGCCCATAGATAACTACGGATGAAAAGGGAGCTAACATCTTCCCTTTTCATAACCTACTCCCCTGTTGTACCCCAATTTTCCCCCTAAGATCCCTTCATCATACCATGATGATTCAATCACAATAAGATCACACTAGGATTCTTGGTTCCCCTCCCTATATTTAGCTTTGCACTTGGAAGAATCACCAAGCACCTTGACTTGTCTTCTTTTGTGATCATGAATGTTTTGTCTTGATTTTCATTTAATTAATAAAATGCAATATTGGTTTGTCTTACTTGTTAATAATGTAGGTAAAGGCAATGTGGCTTAGAAAGTTGATCCATGGGTTCATGAATTTATTTCCATGCCCTAGTCAATAAGGCTTGAGAAGTTCAAGCCTTACCATTGGAGTTGTTTTGGAGGAAATGGCATGGCAAGCTTATTTTGGTTCACCATATCTCAATATTATCAAATTTGACCCAAAAAGTACAAGGGGTTGATTGAAAAAATAGTCATGTTTGGACAAGATTTTATTCCTTTTGGTCACAAGTGCATGTTACTCTCAATTATCAAGATATGGAAGTGGTTGTGATTGCTATGAGTTCTCATTATCATCCTCAACAACTTATATTTACAAAGCTTGTGTTTTGGTACAAGAAGTTTGTTCAACATTGTCAAAGTTCCTCAAGGCATATTTCTTAATCTAAGAGCTAGGGTTTTGAGCTTAAGAGGAGTATATCTTGCTCATCTTTTGGTATTTTTGAGTGATTCCAAAGACATCATTCTCTTAAAATGGTTATTAATAAATCACTTCAAAAGTTCCAATGAGTTTTCATGTGGAAGAAACTTTATGAGGAAGAAAGATTACAAGTCCTCCAGATGAATCCCAAATTTTTCATGTGTGACTTCAAATGATCATAACTTGGTCAATGTTTATCACCTTGAGCTCATTCTTTTTCAATAATGATCTTGAAGATGTGAACTTTATGCCTTCTTTTATGTGCAAAGTGAGAAAATGGATGGAAGATGCCCTAAGGATACAAAAGATTATAGGTCATTTATTGATTTTTTTCTAACTTCAACAAGTCATAACTTTCTCAAATTTTGGAGATTTTGAATGGTTCAAGTTTCAAAATGTCATTCAAGAGGTCTATTTCATGCCATATTTTTTGTTCAAGAGAAAATTCCAAGTAGAAGGCTATGTTTGGATGCAAGACATTATAGGTCATTTTTGAAGGAAAATTTGAAATATTTCTAAGTATGGAATGTCAACCCTTTTTCTCCAACTTTGACTCAATGAAACTTTCAGCTCAAGCATCCATTTAACTCCATTATTTTTCCATTGCAATGCTTGTAACCCCGTCTTTCTAAAGCATTCAGAATCATGCCCTAAGACCCCTTGAGTTGAAAATGCCATTGTTTTGAAATTTGTAACTTGGAACTGAATTTCTCACAAGTCAGAATTTTGAAGTCCATAATGTGGTCTCTAATCACAAGATTTATATGCATTTTTGATTTAAACTTGACTAACAAACTTTCCATAAGTGTTTATCACCTCAAAACACAAGGATTGGATGAGTTTTGGTGAATAAAGGATCACACTTCACTCGTGCATCAGGTTTGCACGAATTCCCTCCAAAATGCATCATTCACTCTTCCTTTTGATCCCATTTGCTTCTCCTATAAATACATGAACTATCCCATGTTTTTTCTCAAGCTTGGATAGCCAGAATCACCCTGCCAAACTTGTTCCATAACTCAGAATTCAGCAACATCGAAATCCATATACAAGCCTTTTTCAATCCAATTTTTTCATCAGTTCACCTTCCTTGATCTTCCCTGAAGCTAACCATATAATTACATTCAAGAATCGTGCCTTATATTTCTCCATAGAAGTCCAGTTTCAGCGCTCTGCAACTCAACTTCAATAGGTAGATTTCTTCATTAATTATTCAAAAATATGAAATCAATGTGATGCTCCCATTTCCCCAGTCTAGTTACCACACTTGCTTTTTACTGGAAACACGTTTTAACCTTGAAATTTCAAATCCCTTTTCAAAATATTCCTTCCAAATTGCTTGAGCTACAGTTTATATAAATTTGGTGCGAGGGTGTGGTTGTCTTCGTCTTGAAGAGACGAAGCGAATGGCATAGGTCTGAGCTTCTAATTTTACAGTTTGAGAGACCTGTAATTCACGTTGGTTGGAGGTTGAAGATGACCAATGTGTCATCTTCCAACTAATGATGGCACACTACTTGTTATTTTTGAATTCTGATTTAATAATTAATTCAGTGCTTTATTCACTAATGACCGTGATATGCACAGCGTGCCAGATCCCTTGGATTTGATTACTAACACATTTTGACTCTCATCCAATGGTCCACATATTTTTGACTTTTATTTTCTTTTCTGATTTTTTATATTTAATTGTTTTAAACTTCAAAAAATCATAGAAAATTCATTTTAAGTCCAAAAAATCTGAACAAATTATGAAAAATATTTTTGACTATTCTCTTTCAGATTTTTATTTTTTCACAATTTAATTTTGTGTTTTGATATTTTTTATGAATTTACACTTTATTTGAATTATTTTAAATGTTTTAAAATACTTTTATGCATTTTTAAATTCTGAAAAAATTATGGAATGATCCAATGATATTGTGACAAATATTGATGACCTTAGTTTTTTTTTCTGACTTTGTTATTTTTTTAATCATTTTTGGTTTATTTTACCCCTTTCTTTTAATTTTAAAAATAGTTTCTGACTTTAAAAAATTACCAAAAATTTATAAAAATCCTTTGAGCCCTTTTCTAATTTTTCTATGGTCTTGCTTTTTATTTCTTGATTAATTTGAACATAGTTAATATTTTTCTCATTTATTTTTATTTTTAAACTTTTTTTAAACCTTTTTGTATATATTAAAAGGTAATATTATTTTGTGACTATTTTCTGGCTAATCTTTGGTTAAAATTTTGATCATGAACTTTATTAAAATCATTGGATCCATGGTGTTGAGTCTAACTCCACAAAAAATGGATGAATGATTTTAATAATAGTTTGATTAAATTTAATCCAAAAGTGGTTCATATATTCTCTCCCACCCCTCTTCATCTCACCCCTTCTTATTGCACTAAATATTGTTGGAGCATGATCTCTATATCATGTCTCAAAACAAATGGTGCTTAGATTGCTATTGACCGGCCTCAAAATAGGTGCGACTTCTATATAAGTCCACTTACGATTGCTTAACATAGCACTAAATTTTATCCCGATTCGGATAAATGATCATTCGTGGCCCAAACTTATGTTTGCAAGCCCAAGTATGTTAAATTGATCTCTTTGATCCAATAACCTTGAGATTCATTGTGTGGAGTCTTTGGTTCTACCAATCCTCTAATGGATCTATAACACTTTTGGTCAACACGGATCACTTACACATCATTAATCATTAAATGGCACCTTTAAGGATTCCAAATGAATGATATACTTGACAAAAAGAAAATAAAACTTGTTGTGTGGAGGCTTTGGTTCTACCAATCCTCTAATGAGTTCCAAATGCAAGTTTCAAGATGATCATCCAACTAACCACTAATCACTAATAATTGAATTTATCCTTTATTCTTTTATTTATATGCCCTTTCGATTTTATGCACTATTTACTTTTAGCATTTACATTTCATGCCATTTTCATCTTTGCTCATTTGAGCATTTACATTCTTGTCATTTTTATTTTGCTCACTTGAGCTTTTCTTTTCTTAAGATACTTAATAATCAACATAAACCTTTAAAAACTTTAATGAAGCTTGGACTATTTGGTTAATATCCTTGGCATTATGGAGCATTGTACTTTTTGGAATAGGGATTAGAAAACCTGGCCTATGATTGGAGACCTTGTGATCTTATCTGATTATTTTGTCTAGAGCTCTTGAGGTTTACCTCAAGACATTAGGTTGTTTGTTTGTTTTGTGTGCAGGTTATTGTGATTACACCCTTTGTTTGTAATATGGAATTCACCCGTATATAGCCATTACTCTGCCCAATTTTTATGAAGACTTAATAAACTTGAAGTTTGATTTTCTCAACAGGTCTAATATCATTGCTTGTTTGGTTTCAATCCAAAGAATTGGAATTTTATCTTGGTTAATAGTGTCAAGTATTGGCTTCTTGTTGGTTAGATGGTTCTTATCCCTAGCTTTTACCTTATGCTTTAGGATAGCCTCTTCTTCTCCTCCCATGTTCTTTAATTTCAACAATCTTCTCCCTCCTTTTGAAAATTCTTCTTGTTTTAAGCTTGAACCAATTTCATAATAAACTTGGACTTAGGTCCATGTATTTTAAAACATTTTTATAAATAAACTTCAATAAACTTAATAATACTTTGACATTTTTGTGAGAAGACTAAAAGTCAATCAATCTCATTTCAAACCATTTTGCCACTTTGACTTTTATCTTTAAACTTTTCTCAAAAGATTGAACTCTTGTCAATCCTTGTAGTGATGCAAACAACTATACTTCTACAATATGTAGTGATCCAAGCCATTCCTCCACTTTAAGATGATTCAAATTGTCCTTTCTCATGATTGTGGGTAGTAGGTATGTTTTCGATACGGACAATGATGATGATGTTTTATCTCATAAAATTAACCAACACATTTGTGTTTTAAAATTTTTAAAAGAGGAACTACGTGTACCCTGATCCCCTATTGCATGAAAAGGTGGTACGTAGGCACTAAAGGTTCGCAACTGCGGCGGGTGCAAAAATCATAAAAAATATATATTTATTTTCTCACCTCCACCATCCATTTTTATACAACATTTTTTTATAGCCAAAATATAAAGATTTTACAAAGAGGTTTCTGTGTAGTACCATATATGTTTAGGCTGCTAATACCTTCCCTTTACATAACCAACCCCCTTACCTAGAATCTTCCCCCATCTTTTTGGGTTATTCGATCTTTTCCCATTCCTTTGGAAACAATAAAGGGCGGTGGCGATTTTTATTTTTATCTGTATAAGTCTAGTCAATCCAATGGCTTAGTCTTAAACATTTCTACCGCTACAGAAAAATGGCGACTTCACTAGGGAAAGATTGAACTCTTGTTGGTCCATCCCTTAGTGGGTTGAGCCTATCTTTGTTTATATCTGTATATGTGTTATTATTGTTTTTGTGTTATATGTTGTATATATGTTTGTCTTGATTTTCCTGGTTTTCAGGATGCTTGGTGATTACTTATAAGTCCTATACTCGGAATAGGGAAAACTTTAAGATAGGACGGGCGGTATAGTCATGTTAACTTTGAGGGAGTAATCCCAAAAAATGAGGCATGAGATCCCCCACTCAGTGGAGGCCCCTTTGACTGTAGTGTCATTTACCAAGTAATCGGGAAGACGTACTGCTTTTGACCTGAGAGCCTGCTGAAACTGAGGACCGTAGAATACCAAACCCATCTTGGCCTTTTAGGTGTAGTGCGGAAGCTATGACGGAGTAATCCGGAAATAATTGGCACGCGATACTACGCTTGGACGAGTTTTTCTTGAGAATATTACTAATTACCAAGTTAATCAAGAAGTTGGTAATATCCGATGGAAGGATGTAGACTCTGGGAACCTCTAGAACCTTGTTCGGCAGGTGATAACTTTTATACCAACACCTTATGGGTAGTACCTTCGACCTCATGCTCATGACGTTGAACCTATGAACCCTATATGTCTGATCTTGTGTGTGATTGTTGCATCATGCATCCATGCACTCATAAGCATCTTTTGGAGAGATCTTATTTCAAGGGATTTAAAGGTTGACAATTTGTGAATATCTCAGGTAATTTTTAACCATGGATTCTGGAAAGAGAAATACCGGCAAGTACAGTTTCAAGGATCCAAAGATAGATGAGTTGATCAGTCTAATTCCCGAGATTGAGTGTTCTGCAGATTTTTGGAAGAAAAATGGATCCATTATTCCTCTCATGAAGCTGAAGATGAAGGAGGGTATTCTCTCGACCTTGGTCCAGTTCAATGATCTGATGTATCATTGCTTTACTTTTCTCGACTATTAGTTGATGCCCACACTGGAGGAGTATTCTTATCTATTGGATTTACCTATTACCGATAGTGTTCCTTTTACTGGTTTGGAGGGTGAGCCAAAACCACATGAGATTGCTTATTTGATTCATCTGGGGAAGTCTGAGGTGGAAGCCCATATGACTACTAAAGGAGGGATTAGAGGATTACCATCTCAGTTCTTATTGGAGAAAGCTTGTTACTTTGCCAGGATGAATAGTACAATCGCTTTTGATGCTATCTTTGCTCTACTTGCTTATGGGTTGTTCTTATTTCCTAATGCAGACAAGTTTGTTGCCATTAATGCTATCAGGATCTTCATGACTGGAAACCCAGTTCCTCCCTTGTTGGGTGATGCTTATTACTCTTTTCATCTTCATAATTCTTATTATGGGGGGATGATTATCTGTTGCACGCCTCTGTTGTACAGGTGGTTTATCTCTCACATGCCTCAGTCTGATGCTTTTTGGGATGTCAAGAAGGAACCCTATTGGGCTCCTAAGATCATGGCACTTACTCACTTGGATATTGATTGGTATCATCGAGCTTACCAGGATATAGAGATTATTGATAGTTGTGGTAGTTTCCCCAATTACCTCTTCTTGGTACAAAGGGACGAATTAACTATAACCCTGTTCTTGCACGACGATAGCTTGGTTATTCGACGAGGGATAAGCCAAATAATATTCATTTGAGTAGTTTCATTCTTAAGGAGGGAGAAGACCATAGGGAATCTAGGGAGAATATTGCAAAGGCGTGGGGTCACATTCATAAGAAGAGTAGGAAGGATTTGGGACCTACGGGTGTTGTTTCTTTGGAGCCATATCTTCAGTGGGTCCAAACGAGAGTTATTCAGTTGAAGATGCCGTATTCCCGGGAAACACCTATGCCTTATCTATTTGTGAAGACCACTCCTCCCTTGTTAGATGATCTAGAAGAGCTGCAACTTGCTTTGGTTAGGATGCAACAGGAAAAGGACGCTTGGAAGAACAAGTTCCAAACTTTAGAGATTTCCTATAGAGCAGACTTGAAGGAGAAAGACGATTTGATTGATATCCTTGAGAGTCGAGCAGTAGGGTCTATGGAGAGGCAAGGGGATTTATTTTCTCCTAAGCCTCAATTAGGTGCTGATTACTAACTTCTTGATTAAGGTGATTGGAAGGAGGTTGCCATCAGACATGCGGAAGAAAACCAGAGGTTGAAAGCTCAGATTGCTAGGCTCACGGGGAAGCGCCAACGTATAGAGTGATCTCCATCAGTTTTACTTCTCAGGGTTTTAGATTTTATTTTCATCTTATACTTGGGATCATTGAATCTTGTAATCCATTTTGGAGTTTTTATAATAAAAATATTCAGTATTTCGAATGCGTTATTACTTTGATATTTACAATATGTCCATAAATTTTAAATCCCTTGAAATATTAAATAAAATAATATAATGTGCATTACATATCATGCATCATACTGCACATATTTCTTGCATTTGTTATGCATATCCAGGTGTCTTACCAAGCTTCTTTACTTCGTTCAGCAAGTTTTCTCACCACTACAATAGTCAGTCTAATTTCAGAAAGAAGATGGGCAACCTAGAACAAGAGAATCGCGAGCTACGCGAGGAGGTTTCTGCTTTGAAGGCCGGTATGGCCAATTTGACTGCTCTGATGAAAGCTCTAGTGGCTGCTTAGAATCAGCCACTGAGTGTCCAACCTAAACCAACAAGGGAAACTACTGAATCTTCGACTGTTCCCATATCTGCTACTCCAGTTGTTGTTCAGAATTGCATGTCTCAAGGTTATCCATGGGGAATGCCAGAGAATTTTTCACCTGAAGGTTTCAATCTTGGTCCTCAATTTACTCCAGTAGTTCATACTTTTGTTACTCCAGCACCTCTTATGGTGCATGCTGCTCCTGATGTGCCTCCTTCGGTAAATATGGTTCCATTTGTTAACGATGATGTGTGTCGTCATTCCCCTACACCGAGTGAAGACTTGGGTGTTTATGATAGAATGGATGATTTTCAAGAGCAGTTTGACAAGATGCAAAAGAGAGATGAATACCCTCAGGGGAAAAGATCTATCTGGGCAGAATATGAAAGAGTTATGCTTGGTCCCGAATGTTAAGATACCTGCTAAGTTTAAGGTCTTGGAGTTTGAGAAGTACAAGGGAAACACTTGCCGTCATGCTCATCTGCTAATGTACGTGAGGAGAATGTCTACCCATACTGATGATCAACATCTGTTGATTCACTTTTTTCTGGATAGTTTGACCGGTGCTGCACTGAAGTGGTATATGAGTTTGGACGGTGTTAATATCCATACTTTCAATGATTTAGGAGAAGCATTCATTAAACAATACAAGTACAACATGGACATGGCGCCTGACCGTGATTAACTCATGGCCATGGTTCAGAAAGACAGGGAATCATTCAAAGAATATGCACAGAGATGGAATGAGGTAGCCGCCCAAGTGATTCCTCCCATGGAGGAGAAGGAGATGAATAAGATTTTCTTGAAAATCCTAGGTGCTTTCTACTATGAGAGGATGGTAGCAAGTGCGCCAAGTTACTTTACTGAAATGGTAGGAATGGGTATCCGCTTAGAAGAGGCTATAAGAGAGGGTCGTTTAACGAAGAGTGAAAGTTTTGGAAATACGACGAAGCCATCTTATGGGTTTACCAAGAAAAAGGAAGGGGATGAAAATTTTGTTATGCAAGAGAGGTGGGTTAATACTCCTAGAAGGAATTATCTGCGTCATCAGCAAGTCGCCTCAGTTACTCCAGTTGTGGGTGCTGCTCCAACTACCATTGCTTATCAAAGACCATCCCAGCAGGGGAGTCAAGGGTATAATCAGAGAAGGGAGAGTTATGACCCTATTCCTATGAGAAGGGTATAATCAGAATTGACCACCTACCGCTATACCATCACCATTGCTTTGGTATTACAAGGCAGACCAAACATGTGCTTTTCATCAAGGAGCACCAGGGCATAATGCTGAGAATTGTTATCCTTTGAAGACCGAGGTGCAGAAGTTGGTGAAGTCTGGTGTTCTATATTTCAAGGACGTGGGTCCTAATGTGAAATACAATTCTCTACCCAAGCATGGGGGAGTAAATGTTGTGAATATGGTGGCCAGTTGTCCAGGAAACTTCCGGATTTTTGATATTAATCTGGTTAGAGGAGATTTGGTAAAAATGCATGCAGACCTTTGTGAATTTAGCTATTATACGCATGACCATTCCGGTTGTGATATTTGCAATACAAATATACAGGTTTGCGATAAGATAAAGGCTGATTTACAGGAGATGATGGATGAGGGCCTAATCCACATAATCAGGCCTAGGGCAGAGTATGAAGAGGAGGTGAATATGGTTTCTGGATATCCTAGAGAATTCATAAATTTTGATGTAGAGTATATGAATGAGGAGCTTCTACAATTGCATGCTACCTTCTGCCATATGGCTGGTCAGGTGAAACACCAGTATGGACCTTGTCGAATTTGTTGTTGGGACTCTCGAGGATGTTCAATCGTGAAGAAGGGTTTTTAGTTGTTGTTAGATAATGGAATTATCATGGTTACAAGTCAAAGGCATGATTACCATGATGTTGATATGGTTGAGGTTTATTTGACTGAAGAAGAGTCGAATGAAGAGTATGCCTCCGCAGATGAGTATTTCTCCTCAGATGAGGATTTGTTTTCCAGAAATGACTTAATAATGACTGATTATGTTGAAGAAGGGGTAAACGTCATTGTACCTTGTTTTGGGGAACCCGCCCATCTTGAAGTTGAGTATTATAGCAAGCCAGTTGTTACCCCATTGGTGATTAGTTTGTCGGCTCCTATCCCCTACAAGTTAGATAAGGTTGTGCCTTACAAATACAACGCTACAATCTTAGAGGATGGAGTGGAAGTTCCCATCCAGCCATTTCCTGATGTTGGAAATATTACTGAAAATAGCAGGGTGACCCATAGCGGTCGTGTGTTTGCACCAGTTGTTCGAGGAGATGTTAGTGCTAGAAATAAAATTGCTGAGAATGTTGAACCCAAAAAGGCTACGGGTGAGACTAGTGGGGCTGCGTTAGAGAAAAATGTGGATGATATTTTGAAGATAATCAAGATGAGCGACTACAGAATTGTAGATCAGCTACTGTAGACTCCTTCAAAAATATATATTTTGGCGTTATTGGTGAACTCCTCTGCTCACAAAGAATCCTTGATGAGGGTATTGGACCAAGCTTTTATGGAGAGTGATATGCCAATAGACCAATTCAGTAGCGTAATAGGGAACATTACATCATGTAATAACTTGAGTTTCTCCGATGATGAATTACCAGATGAAGGAAGGAATCACAACTTGGCCCTTCACATCTCTATGAACTGCAAGAATGATTCACTATCAAATGTGTTGATTGATAATGGATCTTCTTTGAATGTTATACCGAGGAGTACTCTTATGAAGTTGAAATATTAAAGAACGCCTATGCGCCCGAGTCGCATCATTGTGAAAGCGTTTGATGGATCAAGGAAATATGTTATTGGTGAGGTGGACTTGCTTATTCATATAGAACCACATTTATTTCAGACTACTTTCCAGGTCATGGATATTGTACCCGCTTATAGCTGTTTGCTAGGAAGGACGTGGATACATGAGGCAGGGGCTGTCACTTCAACTTTACACCAGAAACTGAAGTTTGTACGTGAAGGGAAAGTAGTGATCGTAAATGGGGAATAGGCATTATTGATATCTCATTTGTCCTCTTTTAGAATTGTGGAGACGGATGAAGCTGTTGTTGGAACCCAGCTCCAAGCCTTATCCATTGACAATATAAGAGGAAATGAGAATTCCATGGTTTCACTTAAGGATGCCCAGCAGGTTGTGCGTAAGGATCATAGTGAAGTATGGGGATAGATTGTCGATCCAGCTGTGAACAAGAACATAGTTGGCTTGGGGTTCTCTTTAAAGAATAACAAAGGTAAGGGCATAAAGCTGAAGTCTGCTGCCAGCAACTATCAAGACATCTTCCATAGTGGGGGTTATCTTCATCCAACTATTTCTAGGAAAGGCCGAATTATGTGACGCACGGAGTTAGGGTTTAGAACTGGATCACCATTGATGTTCCCTCTTGCATACATGTTTCAAAGTGATTTATTTTGTTAATATTTTTGAAAAAAGCTTTCACCCTGCCCAAGGTGGAAGTATTAATGTTGTAGGGCCTATCTGTTTGCTGTGACTTTTAAAATCAATAATAAAAGTTGTCTTTATTTCCCAAATAGTGTCTTTATTTTCTGCTTTTTCTTGGAAAATGGTAATAAAAAAGAAACTTTCAAAATAAATAATAACTTTACCTCCAGTAGGAGTTGGTGTATCCTTTGACCATTTTACCATCCTCTCTGAGTCGGGTCTTTTGATCCACCAGTGATTTATTTTCCTGGTCGGGTCACTCTCTTGTTTCTTTATTATTGTTACATCCCCAATGGTGTTTCACATCTCTTTGGTCTTGTTCATATGCATTCATGATCATAAACATTTTCATGGCATATTAGGGCCAAAAATAGGGTTTTTTTTATATTTAATTATATTCGATTGCGTCGATACGAAGATTTTTAACCTTCGTACCTTCAGATAGAAGAAACTTAAATAAGAGAAGTTGTTGTACCCTAATTTTTTCCCCTAAGACCCCTTCATCATACCATGATGATTCAATCACAATAAGATCACACTAGGATTCTTGGTTCCCCTCCCTATATTTAGCGTTGCACTTGGAAGAATCACCAAGCACCTTGACTTGTCTTCTTTTGTGATCATGAATGTTTTGTCTTGATTTTCATTTAATTAATAAAATGCAATATTAGTTTGTCTTACTTGTTAATAATGTAGGTAAAGGCAATGTGGCTTAGAAAGTTGATCCATGGGTTCATGAGTTTATTTCCATGCCCTAGTCAATAAGGCTTGAGAAGTTCAAGCCTTACCATTGAAGTTGTTTTGGAGGAAATGGCATTGCAAGCTTATTTTGGTTCACCATATCTCAATATTATCAAATTTGACCCAAAAAGTACAAGGGGTTGATTGAAAAAATAGTCATGTTTAGACAAGATTTTATTCCTTTTGGTCACAAGTGCATGTTACTCTCAATTATCAAGATATGGAAGTGGTTGTGATTGCAATGAGTTCTCATTATCATCCTCAACAACTTATATTTACAAAGCTTGTGTTTTGGTACAAGAAGTTTGTTCAACATTGTCAAAGTTCCTAAAGGCATATTTCTTAATCTAAGAGCTAGGGTTTTGAACTTAAGAGATGTATATCTTGCTCATCTTTTGGTATTTTTGAGTGATTCCAAAGACATCATTCTCTTAAAAGGGTTATTAACAAATAACTTCAAAAGTTCCAAGGAGTTTTCATGTGGAAGAAACTTTATGAGGAAGAAAGATTACAAGTCCTCCAGATGAATCCCCAATTTTTCATGTGTGACTTCAAATGATCATAACTTGGTCAATGTTTATCACCTTGAGCCCATTATATTTCCATAATGATCTTGAACATTTGATCTTTCTGCCTTCTTTCATGTGCAAAGTGAGAAAATGGATGGAAGATGCCCTAAGGATACAAAAGATTATAGGTCATTTCATGATTTTTTTTCCATCTTCAACAAGTCATAATTTTCTCAACTTTTGGATATTTTGAATGGTTCAAGTTTCAAAATGTCATTCAAGAGGTCTATTTCATGCCATCTTTTTTGGTCAAGATCAATTTCCAAGTGGAAGGCTATGTTTGGATGCAAGACATTATAGGTCATTTTTGAAGGAAAAATTGAAATATTTTTAAGTATGGAAAGTCAACCCTTTTTCTCCAACTTTGACTAAATGCAACTTTCAGCTCAAGCATCCATTAAACTGCATTATTTTTTCATTGCAAATCTTGTAACCTCTTCTTTCTAAAGCATCCAGAATCATGCCCTAAGACCCCTTGAGTTGAAAATGCCATTATTTTAAAATTGGTAACTTGGAACTGAATTTCTCACCAAGTCAGAATTTTGATATCCATAATGTGGTCTCTAATCACAAGATTTATACGCGTTTTTTATTTAAACTTGATTAACAAACTTGCGAGAAGTGTTTAGCACCTCAAAAGACAAGGATTGGATGAGTTTTGGTGAAAATAAGATCACACATCACTCGTGCATCAGGTTTGCACGAATTCCCTCCAAAATTCATCATTCACTCTTCCTTTTGATCCCATTGGCTTCTCCTATAAATACATGAACTATCCCATTCATTTTCTCAAGCGAGGGTGTGGTTGTCTTCGTCTTAAAGAGACGAAGCGAATAGCATAGGTCTGAGCTTCTGATTTTATAGTTTGAGAGACCTGTAATTCACGTTGGCTGGAGGTTGAAGATGACCATCATGTCATCTTCCAACCAATGATGGGACTCCACTTGTTATTTTTGAATTCTAATTTAATAATTGATTCAATGCTTTATTTACTAATGACCATGATATGCATAACGCGCCAGATCCCTTGGATTTGATTACTAACGCGTTTGGACTCTCATCCAATGGTCTACATATTTTTTACTTTTATTTTCTTTTCTGATTTTTTATATTTAATTGTTTTAAACTTCAAAAAATCATAGAAAATTCATTTTAAGTCCAAAAAATCTGAAACAATTATGAAAAATATTTTTGATTATTCTCTTTCTGATTTTTATCATTTCGCAATTTAATTTTGTGTTTTGGCATTTTTTATGAATTTACACTTTATTTGAATTGTTTTAAATGTTTAAAAATACTTTTATGCATTTTTAAATTCTGAAAAAGTCATGGAATGATCCAATGATATTGTGACAAATATTGGTGACCTTATTTTATTTTTGTTTCTGACTTTGTAATTTTTTATCATTTTTGGTTTATTTTACCCCTTTCTTTTAATTTTAAAAATATTTTCTGACTTTAAAAAATTACCAAAATTTTATAAAAATCAGTTGAGCCCTTTTCTGGTTTTTCTATGGTCTTACTTTTTATTTCTTGATTAATTTGAACATAGTTGATATTTTTCTCCTTTATTTCTATTTTTAAACCTTTTTGCATATATTAAAATGTAATATTATTTTGTGACTATTTTCTGGCTGATCTTGGGTTAAATTTTTTATCATGAACTTTACTAACATCATTGGATCCATGGTGTTGAGTCTAACTCCACAAAAATGGATGTATGATTTTAATAATAGTTTGATTAAATTTAATCCAAAAGTGGTTCATATATTCTCTGCCACCCCTCTTCATCTCATCCCCTTCTTATTGCACTAAATCTTGTTGCAGCATGATCTCTATATCATGTCTCAAAATAAGTCCACTTATGATTGCTTAACATAGTGCTAAATTTTGTCCCGATTCAAATAAATGATCATTTGTGGCCCAAACTAATGTTTCCAAGCCCAAGTATGTTAATTTGATCTCTTTGATCCAATAACCTTGAGATTCATTGTGTGGAGGCTTTGGTTCTACCAATCCTCTAATTGATCTACAACACTTTTGGTCAACGCGGATCACTTAAACATCATTGATCATTAAATGACACCTTTGAGGATTCCAAATGGATGATATACTTGACAAAAAGCAAATGCAACTTGTTGTGTGGAGGCTTTGGTTCTACCAATCCTCTAATGAGTTCTAAATGCAAGTTTCAAGATGATCATCCAACTAACCACTAATCACTAATAATTGACTTTATCCTTTATTCATTTATTTATATGCCCTTTTGTTTTTATGCACTATTTACTTTTAGCATTTATATTTCATGTCATTTTCATCTTTGCTCATTTGAGCATTTACTTTCTTGTCATTTTTATTTTGCTCACTTGAGCTTTTATTTTCTTTTCTTAAGATACTTAATAATCAACATAAACCTTAAAAAACTTTAATGAAACTTGTACTATTTAGTTACTATCCTTTGCATTATGGAGCATTGGATTTTTAGACTAGGGATTAGAAACATTGGCCTATGATTGGAGACCTTGTGATCTTATCTGATTATTTTGTATGGAGCTCTTGAGGTTTACCTCAAGACATTGTGTTTTTTGTTTGTTTTATGTGTAGATTATTGTGATTACACCCTTTGTTTGTAATCTGGAATTCACCCGTATACAACTATTACTCTGCCCAATTTTTATGAAGACTTAATATACTTGAAGTTTGGTTTTCTGAAGAGGTCTAGTATCATTGCTTGTTTGGTTTCAATCCAAAGAATGGGAATTATATCTTGGTTCATAGTGTCAAGTATTGGCTTCTTGTTGGTTAAATGGTTCTTATCCCTAGCTTTTACCTTATTCTTTAGGATAACCTCTTCTTCTCCTCACATCTTCTTTAATTTCAAAAATCTTCTCCCTCCTTTTGAAAATTCTTCTTGTTTTAAACTTGAACCACTTTCATAATAAACTTGGACTTAGGTCCATGCATTTTAAAACATTTTCGTAAGTAAACTTCAATAAACTTGATAATACTTGGACATTTTTGTGAGAAGACTAAAAGTCAATCAATCTCATTTCAAACCATTTTTCCACTTTGGCTTTTATCTTTAAACTTTTCTAAAAAGATTGAAGTCTTGTCAATCCTTGTAGTGATGCAAACAACTATACTTCTACAATATGTAGTGAAGAGAGATATTTTCCACTTGGGTGTTGAGTTAGGCATTGTTGATTTTAAGATCCAAGCCATATCCTCCATTTTGAGATGATGAAAATTCTCCTTTCTCATGATTGTGGGTAGTAGGTATGTTTTCCATACGGATAATGACGATGATGTTTTATCTCATAAAATTAACCAACACATTTGTGTTTTAAAATTTTTAAAAGATGAACTACGTGTACTCTGATCTTCTATTGCACGAAAAGGTGGTACGTAGGCACTAAAGGTTCGCAACTACGGCGGGTGGAAAAATCATAAAAAATATATATTTCTTTTCTCACCTCCACCATCCATTTTTTATACAACATTTTTTTATAGCCAAAATATACAGATTTTACAAATAGGTTCCTACGGAGTACCGTAGATGTTTAGGGTGCTAATACCTTCCATTTGCATAACCGACCCCCTTACCTAGAATCTTTCCCCATCTTTTTGGGTTTTTCGCTATTTTCCCTTTCCTTTAGAAACAATAAAGTGCGGTGGCGATTTTTATTTTAATCTGTATAAGTCTATTCAATCCAATGGATTAGTCTTAAACATTTCTACCGCTACACCCCCCCCCCCCCCCGAACTCAAGAAAATATCTCAAAAGGTCTTTCATGTTCTTTTCACCCTTTCCTTTATTGGATAAAAGAGAAGTTGGTGGAGACTCTTGCTATTCGCAACAATTGCGATCAAACACAAAACATCCAAGTCAGTTCTCCCACCATATTATAGAACTGGTGACTCTTCTGGGGAGTTACTTAAAAGTGGGGTTACCTTAGAGACTAGATCACATTTAAAATGACTTGATTTGTTTGACATGTTTGCTTTATATTTTTGGGCCTATGTTTGGGTTTCTTGTATAGATCCTCTACCCGGATCTTGAAACATCATTAGGTAATTAGAAATAGATCGTGGGGACTATGCGGGGTATACCAACATTGTTAAAGCGATGTCTATGTTAATGTGATACATTTTTTGGTACCAGTATCCCTTGTGGCGAATAGAGGAGAATACAGGGCCACTGTGTGGTGGCATGAAGCGCTAACTGACCTTAGAACCTTTAATTGGACAACTTGGCCATTAAGAAGTAGTGAGATAGCCAGATTTGGTGTAGAGCTGAAGACTGGTTGATACTCGATGCTACGCTCATTGAGATTGAACTTTCGGGATATTTCGGTCGCCAATAAAGAGGCTTGCGCTAAAACAATACCCAATGAAGAAAGATCGGTGATATTAAGATTCCCTAGAACCCGATTACTTTTTTTAGGACATGTTGGACCAACTAAACTTCAAGAGGGTACTTACCTATAAACACCATGCAAGCCTAAACCTAAGGATTTTTTGCTTTGCTTGTATATGTACATAACATCATGACATCATACCATAGCATTCTTAATAACCATTTCAAGGGTCTCAAAGGTTTGTGATGCAGGGTTATATTGAATTAGACCTTTATCAAGGGGAAAGATGATTTATTTTCCTCTAGACAAATGTTGTTAAAGACTAAAGCACATTATCTTGAGTCAAGGGCTATGACCCACTTGACATGGTGAACTTGATTCTCCCAGAAGGACATTCAATGATACGAAGTTATCCAATCAAAGTTGTAGTCAAAATTCAACTTCTAACATCTTCTTTTGTTTACCCCGCGAGATCCCTGAAAACATTGCTTCCACATACCATGCATCATAACATAAGCAGGTTTTCCGACACAAGTTTCCTCATCTTTCTACTGTTTATTTTAGTAAGATGGATCTCGAGCATACTGTGAAGAACTTGCAGACACAAAACTATCAGTTTCAAGAAACTTTGCTTAACTTAGCAAAGGGGCAGCAAGAACTAATGGCATTTCTGATTATGAAGAAAAATTCCAAGAAGAAGGTTGTGATCAACATGGGGAATAGATTCAAGGTCCCCATCCAACTGTTCAAGTGGAAGAAAACTCCTCCAAGGAGAATGAGAATCAGGATGAAGATGCAATGAGCACCCATGCTGGGGGTGTAAACAATCCAATCTATGAGGATGAGGACTATTTTGATGAACAATATCCACCGGCTGAAGACAAGTATAAGAAAATGGAGGAAACATTAAAGGATATTGAAATTCAAGCTGTGTCTGGCCTTGATTTTGGTGATTTGGGTTTAGTTTGTGGTGGTAGCGATCCCCCACAAATTCAAGATTACAGTTTTTTCCAAGTACGATGGTGTCTGGTGCCCAAACTTCACTTGAGATCTTACGTCGGCAAAATTCAGCCACATGCCACTAATAAGAAGCTGTGGGTGCATTTTTTTCAAGAAAGTCTGTCTGGGACTCAGTTGGAGTGGTTTTACCAGTTGGAAGGTTCTAACATCCATGCTTGGGAGGACTTGGCCAGTGCTTTTTACCTTCAATATCAATATAACACCGATCTGGCTCCAACTAGGGTGCAGTTGCAAGGAATGACCATGGGCTCAAATGAAGGCTTTAAGGAGTATGACCAAAAGTGGAGGGACCTAGCTGGAAGGGTTCAACCTTCTTTGTATGACAGGGAGCTGGTTGATATCTTTATAGGAACTTTGACAAGACCTTTCTTTAATCACCTAATTGAAAGCTCTTCAGCCGGGATCACTAAGTTGACTCTAACTGGGGAACGAGTTGAAAATGGAATTAGAAGCGGAAAAATCCAAGTTGCTGCATTTCCCGATATTCATAAGAAGCCATATAATGGGAAGAAAGAGTCAAATGTTGTGTAAAACCAGAAGGGTTGGAACAAGAGTAATCACGACTAATCTATGGGGCAGTCCTGATCGCTAATCCGACATCAGTGTGATAACATCAACAGGGGAATCATCATAAGGAGGTCTCACCTAAAAGACAATTCACCAAAATCAACATGTCACTGGCTCAATCATTACAACACATGTTGAAGGCAGAGTTGATTACGTTAAAGGCACCTCTTAGGAATTCCAATACTTCTGCTCCTAGTTACCATCCCAATGAAAGGTGTGCATACCATTCTGATAGTCCTGAACATGATATGAATGGATGTTGGGCCCTGAAGAACAAAATTCAAGATATGATTGATGCTAAGGAGATTGAGTTTGACCCTCCTGAGACTCCCAACGTAATCACTGCTCCCATGCCAAATCATTGAGAACGTCTAGTTCATTTTGAGCTTTCAATTGTAATTTCTTTTGTTTGTTCGAACACTTATCTATTATGTAAAAATTTGTTCCATTAATGTTTTGCTTATGTTTTTCTTGAATTAATCCATTTGTTTTCACTATATTTAAACTATTCTTTTTACTCCCTTTTGTGATATTCAAATCTCGTTAAAAGTTGTAAGCCTTTAGAGGGAGGATGATGAAAATAAAACCATAATCTCATACAGTATACTTTTGGATAGACTTTGCTGACGATGTACAGGCTTTGTTTCAAACCCTAAAGAATGGAGTTATAAGGAAGATAATACCTAGTCAACCCCTTTGAGCCAAAGAAGTAGGGGTTTTCTTTTTCTCACAAACTGAAACCTTTAATCATAACTTGGGGCGGGGTATTTTCTTAATTAATTTAAATGCGCGTTCAGTCGCAAGCATTCACTTCATACACAATGAATGACATCAAAAACATCCTTCTGAATCAAAAGACGGCGATGGTTCTCCGTAAAATAGGCAGTCATTATCTCTCAAAAGAAAAAGGTCCACTAAGTCAAAACCTATGAAGGAGACTTAAGAAAAACTGGGGCATCCCAATGACTGAAATCTCAAAACAGCCAGGAAAAAATTAGGGACAATAAAAAAAAGAGATCGTTACAAATCCTCAACAATAGAAAAATGTTCCAAAATTGACTGCCTTCTCAAATAAACTTCCATTATCTGAACCATCACCAAAATATCCTTCCATATTCAATTGGAATCCAAACGTGCAATTAACTGAGTATAGGATTGGAGAACATCATGGAGAATGGGTTGGGTACAAATAAAATTTGAGCCTTATCCTTTGTTTCTTAAACTGTGAACCATACCACGTTACAACCCTTTAGAAGTCCTAATTGAAGTGTAGGTTAGTTCGAAAGCATACTGTTACAAAAGGTATCCTAACTCCTGTAAGGTTTACTGCAAATCATGAGTTGAATTCATATTCTTACAAAATTCTTTTATTTGTTAAAAATGCATTTTCAAAAACATCAAGACAAACATAAAATTTGCGTTGTTTAAATACGGTTGTTTGCATATGGCCAATTGGTTGACAACAGAGAAATTCGCACGACGAATATCCATCAAACAGAAATTCTCTCAAGAAACAGAATAACATCAAATGGGAACACACTTCCAATAACAAAATATCCAATAATCAAGAGGGGCATGACAGGTTATTGTCCAACTCATCAGTGGCAGTCGAGTCAAGATTCCAAGAAATATCTCATAAAGTCTTGAATAGCTAGGGGCAAATCTCCACCGGAATCACTTAGGGCATTGAACATGAATTCTAATAAAGGGTCACGTATGACCAAGAAAACATTTTCTGGAAGTACTACTTAATACTATGGACAGTGATGAATTTCCTACAAAGTCCCTTTCATAAGGAGATCCCTAGTGAATTCGCAAGAGCCACCTCTATAAGGTTATCCCCATAAAATAATCTTCAAGGATAAGGGTACAATCCCCACAAGGCAATCCCCGATGAACGCACACATCATTCCAGTTCCCAAACGTATAGAAATTACCGACAATTTATCATCTTCTACATACAATGCTGATACAATCTAAATATATAAATTTATTCTGAAATTCATTCCAGACTCTCCTGCAGATACAATTCAGATACGATCCAGATATCGATGTCATTATAATACTCATTCAATACATCCTCATATACAATCAAGGCTTGGATTTATTCTGAAATTCCCCATCCGAGTTGATACTATCCCTAGTAAGTTGCTGCGAAGCCTAGAATTCGACCAGATAACATTTTAACTTCATTCTCCTTAGAAAGTTGTTGCGAAGCCTGGAATCCGACCAGATAATATTTAACTTCATTATCCCCAATAAGTTGCTACGAAGCCTGGAATCTAACCATATAACAGTTAGCTTTATCCTACCAGTAAGTTGCTGCGAAGCATGGAATCCGACCAGATAATCAATACATCCCCAGCGGAGTTTCTTCAAAAAAAAAAGAAGGAATCCCCAGTGGAAGCATTCTTGACAAATTTGAAGATACACGTACTCTTCATCCCCGACAACAGTCACGGATTTATTTTCCCAGACCAAGATACTGCACGGGTTTATCAATGCACTTCAAACAACATTTCACATGCATACATCATTTGCAAAATATCAAAATATACACATACAAAACGCATATAGCATTCTCTGTTATTCTGAGAGCATCATTATGCAATACATTACATACATCACGCCCTTGCATGAAACTGACTTTACATTTTCAGGCCGGTTCCCAAACGGATAGATCTCGTCAACAGCATATCATTTATCAAATACAATCAGCCAAAGATTCTCTTCTAGAAACGGTTCAGATACAATCCAGAGACGGATGACATTCTGATACTTATTCCAGATTCTCTTCTAGAAATGATTCAGATACGATCCAAAGACGGATGACATTCTGATACTTATTCCAGATTCTCTTCTAGAAACGGTTCAGATACGATCCAAAGACGGATGACATTCTGATACTTATTTCAGATCCTATTCTAGAAACGGTTCAGATACAATCCAAAGACGGATGACATTCAGATACTTATTCCATATTTTCACCTTGATACAATTTAGATACGATCCAGATATGGATGTCATTCTGACACTTATTCCAGATTCACTCTAGAAACAGTTCAGATACGATCCAGATACGGATGTCATTATGACACTTATTCCAGATTCACTCTAGAAATGGTTCAGATATGATCCAGATACAAATGAAATTTTGATACTTATTCTAGATTCTCTTTAGAAACGATTCAAATACGATCCAGATACGGATGAAATTCTAATACTTATTCCAGATTCTTTCAAATACAGTGCATATACGATCCAGAGGCTGATGTCATTCTGACACTTATTCCAGATTTTCTCTTAGATACAGTTCAGATACGATCCAGATGCGGATGTTATTCTAACACACATTCAATACATCTTTGAAATACAGTTCAAATACGATCTAGATGCGGATGTCATTCCGACACTTATTCAATAAATCTTTCAAAAACAGTCCAGATACGATACAGATGCGGATGTCATTCCGACATTCATTCAATACATCTTTCAAATACAATTCAGATACGATCTAGATGAGGATGTCACTCTGACACTCATTCAAATACGTCTTTCAAATATAGTTCAGATACAATCCAAATGCATATGTCATTCTGACACTCAGTCACTACATTTCTCAAACACAGTTCAGATATAATCCAGATACGGATGTCATTCTGACACTCATTCAGTATATTTCTCAAATACAATTCAGATACGATCCAGATGCGGATGTCATTCTGACACTCATTCAGTACATCTTTCAGATACGATCTAGTTATGGATATTATTCTGATACTCATACCACTATATCTTCTGACTCAGATTAAATCGGCCAAAAATTTATTCTAATACTTCTCCCAGTTACAGTCAAGCTTATACTTAGTATAATTTCTATCAACAGTCACTCTGGATGGCATCTGTAAGCCCATCTCCGAAAAACTCTTCATCACTTATCCAAATGGAATCTTTAATCCCATTCTCGGCAAAATCAACTAACACATAGTCGAGTGCAAATTTCTGGGCACTTTAGTGTTCAATCATCTGCCACCTTTAAGTCACGAATGGCGGACTCGCCAATCTAACTCTTCAGGTTTAAGAAGATTGAACAGGGGAAGCTCTTGTACCCCAAAATTTTCCCTCTCTTTTTCAAGACATTCCTCACGCAAGATCTCCAATATGCAAGGATTCTCAAGAATTGATCAGAAAAAATCACCTTCGAAACACTGAGACCACAAATTAGGGTTTTGACTAAAAACAACTGATCATTGAATTTTTGACATAATACATGACTTATTAGTTTGAAACATGATATAAAGGATTCAAGGACATCATTTTTACCTAATTTAATTGCTCAAAACATTTCTTAAGATCATTGGATTGATAGATGAAATTTGGTCAACTGATGAAAAAATCAACTGATACACCAAAAGTCAAACTTTGAATTTTTGGTCAACATTAAGTTTCAAAGATCAAAATTCACCAATATAGTCAAGAATATCAAGCTTGATCATAAATAACTCAATAAAGTCAAGAGTCAATTTGAAAAGTCAAACTTTCCATAACTTAGAAACTTTTCTAAGTGTTTTATACATGTTTATTTCATAACTTCATACCAATTTTTCACCATGATGCAAAATGATTCAAAGGAAACTTTCAACATGGAAGTTGTATATCTTGATGAATTCCAAAACTTTGTATTAGAGGGTTGATGTCCAAAAAACGCTTAAATTTGAAGATATAAGCCCATGAAGTCATGACATTTTCATCTAACACTTAGAGAAATTTTCAACAGATTTTGCTCAGGATTTTATCCAAACTTCTTGGCATTTTTTCACATAGTTCCAAGATGACTTTGTCAAAATGGCCAACATGAAAGTTATATAGGATGTTTCAAGATTTCCAAAAAATCCAAGAGCATGAATTTATCATACATGACCTAGGAGATTTAAGGGCATTAAGTTGGGCAACCATCCTTGAATTACAAGTCTTTTTGGTGAAGAACACATGATCCAATCTACATGCTATGCTGCATTATATTATGTTGCAGGCCTTCTTGCTTGCAAATATCTCCATAGTTTAATGCTTACACAAAATCTTGAACCATTACCCAAGAGATACAAGCCATTATCCAAATAACTTGCCATTTAAGGTAAAAAGTTACCATTGCTATTCTTGAAAAGCAAGCTTGTTGGTAAAAAAATTGTCTTGAGCCCATACCTTGTTTACTTCTTATTTTACTCCACCATAAATAATGGAAAGTAGCCCCTTTATACCAACAACTTTGGTTCTTCGTCTTGGGACTATGGAGACTTGACATAGTTTGATATTTGCATCCCAACCAAACCTTAACATGTTGTCTTGAAAACCTAATCAACTCTTGTTCCTAAACCTCTTGTTTATAAATAGAGGGAGAATTTGCAAGAGAGAGGTCAGATTCTTGTATATTGAAAAATCCTCAAACCCCCCTTATACTCTAAAAACCCAGAATCGTCCATAAAAACCTTCATCTTTGACTTTGAAGTCCAAACCCTTTGAGTCTCCAAAACCGTGAAAGTTTTCCATAAACAAACCATCCACATACTTCATATACATCATATAGAAGTTCTTGAAACACAATATCAACTTTTGTAACATCACTATCACCATTCTCCAAACTCAAAAACAGCCACTTGACATCTCCAAGACAATACAACAACTTTAAATCAAAACACAAATTTCAGTTTCAAGGTAAGTTTTATTGACTTTGAACTCTTCATACAAACATCACTAGTGGTGCATTTGTGAAGATAAAATGTAGATATCATTACCTTGAAGATAACCATATGTGTTCTTTTCATTTTCACTAACCATGTGTTGAGAACTGACTTTTACATGTAGCAGAACAATGTTAGAAGTAAAAAATTCCAGTATGATTCTATGCATAACTCTATGTGTCGACACATATTAGGTACAAAACATGTTATGAGTCGATACAAAACACGAATGAGTCGACACATAAGGGAAATGAGTCGATACAAACCATTATGTGTCGACTCATATTGAGTTGTTTTGACTTCCAGGAGCAAAGAGATGATATGTGTCTATACATAAGCGAATGAGTCGATACAAAACAAAAAATGAGTCGATACAAACCATTATGTGTCGACTCATATGAGTTGATTTTGATTTCAAGGAGAAAGGAATGATATGTATCAATTCATAAGTACAGGTGTCAATACAAAACAGATATGAGCCAATGCATAAGTGCATACATCAATGCATAAAAGTTTTTGTGTCAATGCGTAAGTGTATGTGTCAATACTTAAAAAAAAATTTAAAACAATTTTCCTTTTTCTTTACATTATATTTATATTTCTTTATATTTATATTCTTATTCATTATTCAATATGGTTGTAATAGTAATTAGGTTTTAATTTCTTTCATCCCCCATTTGTAAAGTTGTACCCCCCATTCCTAAAGCTTTGTAATAGTGTAGGAATTTACATTTATGCAACTTATCGCTTTCAATATAATTGCTAGTAATTAGGGTTTGTATGGTAATAATTAAAATCAACAACCAGATAACCCTAATGTAAGACAAAAATGCATGAAAACAAATACTTTGCACACTTGCACCTCAAGGGTTAACCTTACTTGTTGCCTTGAGAAAAATAGCCATGTCCCTCGAACGTGGGATACATTAGCAAAGAACCACGAATACAAGATCATAGTCCCTCGAAAACCATTTGATGTTGCCTTAGGTAAAAGATCTTAGGCCCTTACAACAAATTGCTAAGGTATCCTACAATGTTGCCTTCTATGATTGTACGATGACCCACGCTTGTCCCTTCACATCCAATGATATGGTTTGTTATTAATCAATGGTAAGATAGCAATATCTGAAGGAGGAGGAAAAGAAGTAAGACTTTTTGAGTAGGTAGAACGTTCATAGTTGCTTGCTCATAATCATCTTCAAAACATCTTTCAAAACACACCAACACTTTCAAATGAAATATTTTCAAAAGTCAACACTTTGTATGCATTCTTATAAAGACGGGAATCATTATAAAGTTCACCCAGGAAAAAGCACTTTCAAAATCAATCACAAACACATTTCAAACAAAGCATTTCAAAGTGAGCTAGCAACTAAGAGCCCGTAAATAACAACGGATGAAAAGAGTGTTAACACCTTCCCTTTTCATAACCTACCCCCGAACTCAAGAAAATATCTCAAAAGGTCTTTCTTGTTCTTTTCACTCTTTCCTTTATTGGATAAAAGAAAAGTCGGTGGTGACTCTTGCTATCGACAACAATTGCGATAAAATGCAAAACACCCATGTCAGTTCTCCCACCGTATTACAAGCCCCTACAAACTAGTAGAATAAAACAACAACCTACTGCCCATTTTTATAGCCTTGTTTCAACACAAACCAGTCCAATTTTTGTGGCTCTTTTTTTGTCCAAAACAGCAACCTAGAACAGTCCAAATGCTGCCAAAAACTGCTATAAAATTGTCTGCTAACAGCCTGCTGCCCTGCTCCAACATGCACAGAAATACCAAGCAAAACAAGACTAAAATTACACACAAATGGCTAAAGAAAAAATGCATCCATAAGGAATTAAAACAGTTTGTCAAAACTATTTAAATATTCTACTATTTTCCAACCTAAGTGCCTTGTTCTTTCATTATAAAAAGCCACCTTCATAACAGAAAAAAGGAGGAGAAGTTTGTTCAAGAGTAGCAAAAAATAATCAGAGTAAGAGAGGTTTGAGAATCAACAAGAGATGGAGGAAGAACTTACATTTTTGAAGCTCCATCAGAGAGACTTCGATAGGTATCGCGTTCTTCACATCGTCTATGAATTTTTTTCATACATCAACATATGTTTATTTGTTTACACTATATCTCGATTTACATAACAAATTTTGTATCACTTGCTGATCGCTATAATTAATATATATTATAATGTTAGAGAAAAAAATAAAAAATTACATAGATACACGTACAAAATTTTCACACTGTTCTTACCAAATGTTGTTTTTACTAAAAATAATACAAGTTTGTTCCATTAGAGGAAATTTCATTCACTCAAAAAAATACTCTTCGTCTGCTTCAGAATCACTCCTAGAGGAACTCTCTAAATCAAATCTGTAACAGTTATTTAACTTTCGAATTATTTCCTCACATATTTAAATATAATCTTAAAAATAAAAGCATGCTAAAAGCAGATTAAAATATACCACTAGATAAAGAGGAATCACTGCCTGAACTACTTGAGCTACTCGAACTGCTTGCGTGGCCTCCAACGACAACACCATTATCACCTCTTCTCCGCCATAATCAACTCCTCCTATTGCTCCTACAACTCCGACTATACCGAAAAAACAACATAGACCCTCCATCTTCTCATATCCACTTGCAATGAAATTAAACGAGAAAACCAGAAGTAAATAATAGAAACTACAATAAATTAGAGAAATTATACAACATTCTCCAAAATACAAAACAATACCCTTATAACCTTGACTTCACTTCCATTGCCCTCCCTCGTCAATATCTATGTTTTTTGCAGATGCAGAAGCAACAACAACAATACTTTTATCTCTCTGTTTTGTTTTTTTCCTTTTATGCTAATTTCATTCCTCTGTTTCTACAGCTTCAACAATGAAATTCTTCTACTTCCAATTTCTTTTTCTCGGTTCTAATATTATCCTTCTTCTAGAATGCATAACATTAACAACAAAATCCCTCTACTTCTCTCCTTCAATCATTCCAATAAACAACGAAATTATTCAATACCATCGCCTGCTCCCTCTGATCTCTACTGTTTTCTCTTGGTTTACGCTCAAACAAAAATCAATATTCATAACTTAAAATAATCCACACAGAAAATTCAAGATTACTGTTATACAAAATTAATGAAGATACAAGCAAATAAACACCAAGTTCATTATACCTTAGAAGAAGGAATATTGGTCCTCTTGAGGCTTCAACCGTACTAGCAACAAACTTTTCACAAAAGGGTTTCACAAAAACTTGTGAAGCATTACTTTGGATCGCTCAAATCATCAACGCGTCAGTGAAGTTCCATATATGTTGGATCTGCCATCATCGTGCCGGATCCATCCGGCGGTTCACGTCTCTCTCTTGAGACCTTAGTATGGAACCGATCCGCTTGGAGATTTTAACCTAATACATTTTGCAACAAACATTAATTTCTCATAACACAACGAAGAGGACAAAGACGACACAGAAAATACAACCAGAAAGAAAAGAGGATCCAACGCCTTCTATGAGGAAAAGGCCCGCATTTAAGGAGAAGAAGATTCCAATGGATTCCGGAGATGCTAATCCAGTTGGGGGCTATGATAGTAAGTCCAGCCATGTCGATCATCCTTCAAAGATAAATGAAAGAAAGGAGGATAGTAGAAGCAATATGACTTGGAGTTTTCTTTTTCCCGGTCCTTCCATCCTTTTGAGCGAGAGAGGAAGATGGAATAAAGTTGTAGGAGGTGATAGTGATAATACGTGAGAGAGAGAGGATCATATATGTCTGTTTCATTTCCCTTTTAATTTTTTATTGGAAATAATAATAATTAAATCTGCATTATTTCCCTTCCCAATAACAATTTAATCTATAATTTCTCTTTCCCAATGTTAATAACATACAAATGTAAGGGCTGCGTCAAGTCCTTCTAGGGTTAATTTTTTAAACTTCATTCCTTTGATAGATTCAATTGGACTGGAGTATGGGGCCTGACCCGTTTTCTTTCAAAAAGCCACAAACCCCACTTTATGGTTTTTAAAAAATAAATAAAAACTGTTGGGCTTTTGTTTCAGTAGCCCATACAAATTTCTTACTATACTCCCTATACTCTGCTTGCACCCCTTTGTTAAAATTTGTTTTTTTTAGTTTAATTTTAATTTCTTAACTTATTTGTTTTAGTTATTTAGTAAAAATAATTTAGTAATCAAGTTGTTTTAGTTAAATAATTTAACCATAGAATCAATTTAGAATTATTTTGATAACCTTAGAATTTGTAGTTAGTTTAGAATTATTTTAATATCTTTAGATATTTAATTTAGTTTTGAATTAGTTTGGTAATCTTAAATCTTTAATAACTTCTTTAAATAATTAGTCACAATCTCTTTCATTTGTATTTGATTTATCTTTGTAGTTTTAATTTAAATTTCTCATTGCCTTTTTGTCATTAATTTTTTTGTTTGGATTCATTTTCTTGCGGATTATTAAGTATTGATACTTTAATATTCATCTTATTTTTACTTGCTTGTTTAATTCCAAGGGAAAGTTTTAACTTTTTTGACTTTATGTCATTAAGTACATCTTATTTGATTGTGAAAATCCCTTCATTCATTTTTGTTTACTATTTTGTTAATCTTAAGTTAATTATCCTAAAAAACTCAATTTTAAAACTCACACCTTTTAAGTCAAAACTTCGACACTGGATCGTCGCATCATCAAAATCTCGTCCATAACTATTTTAATCAAAAAAACAATTTTAACCAAAAAAAAAATATTTCAAAAGGTTCATGCAGAGTACCACAGATGTATTGGGTGCTAGTACCTTCCCATTGTATAACCAACCCCTAAACCTTCGATCTCTTCCAAAAAATACATTGTATTTTCATTACTTTTAAGTATTACTTTACATTGCATATTAAGGGTTTTATTTCGCTCTTTTCCCTTTTCCCATGGAAATAATAAAGCATGGTGGTGACTCTTGCTTTTGCGAGTCGAGTTAATTAATAGATCGATCTCTGATTTACACCGCTACATTTTTTATCGCTGCAGAATTGGTGACTATGCTGGGGACATATTGACCTCTTGTCGGTCCATCTCTAAGGGGGTTAAGCCTAATTTGTCATATCTATTTTTATTTGTTTGTTTGTTTGATTATATGTTATATATTATTTTTATTTGGGTGTTGATGATACTTACAAAGGACAAGTCCTATACCCAGACTAAGTTAAACTTAAGAATAGGATGGGCGGTATAGTCATGTTAACTTTGAAGGAGTAATCCTGAAGGAGGAGACATGAAATCCCTCACTTAGTGGAAGCCCCTATGATTGTAGTATTCGTTTACCAAGTAATCGGGAATATGTTACTGCTTTTGACATGGGAGCCAGAGAAGATGAGAACCGTAGAACCCTTAACCCATCTTGACCTCTTAGATGTAGTGCGGAGACTATAACGGAGTAATTCAGAAGTAGTTGTCATGTGATGCTGCATTCAGACGAGTTTCTCTTGAGAATATTGCTAATTACTGAGTAATTGGGACGTTGGTAATATCTGAAGGAGGAACGTAGACTATGGGAACTTTTAGAACCTTGTTTTATAGGTATGATTAAATCTTTAGTACATACCTTGGGGTGGTCTTTACCTTTGACTCCATTCTCATAGCGTTGAACCTTTGAACCCCATGTTTGTGAACTTATGTGTAATTGTTGCATTATCATTCATTCATGCATCCCTAAGCATTCTTTAAATATGTTTTTCAAGGAACTTAAGAATGACTTTTGCAGACATCTCAGGTACTTTTACTATGGATTTTGGAAAAATAAACACTCAGAGTTACAGTTTCAAGGATCCTGAGATTGAAGAGTTGAAGAGTTTGATTCCCAATATTTAGAACCCTACGGATTTCCGAAAGAGGTACGGATCTATTATTCCTCTTATGAAGCACAATATGAAGGAGGGTATCCTTACTACGTTGGTCCAGTTCTATGATACGTTGTATCGATGCTTCACATTTCTTGATTACCAGTTGATGCCCACTTTGGAAGAGTATTCCTATATACTTGGTAGACCAATCACCAACTGCCTTCCTTTCTCCGGTTTAAAAGGGGAACCCAAGTCTCATGAGATAGAAGCGGTTATTCACATGAGGAAGTATGAGATTTAAGATAACATGACTACCAAGGGAGGAATCCGAGGTTTACCTGCACATTTTTTGTTGAAGAAAGCTCGTTACTTCACAAAGGTAAATAATATTGTCGCCTTTGAAGTTTTCTTTGCTTTTCTTGCTTTTAGGTTGTTCTTGTTCCCTAACATCAATAAGTTCGTGGATGTCAACGCCATTAGAATATTTTTGATTGGAAATCCAGTTCCTACGCTACTAGGAGATACCTTCTATTCCATCCATCTTTGAAACTCCTACAAAGGTGGGATGATTATTTGTTGTACACCATTTCTATACTAGTGGTATGTTTCCCATTTACATGGATCTGGTGTTTTTTGGGATCTCAAGAAGGATCCACGATGGGTGCCAAAAAGTATGGCTCTTACTCATTCCGACATAGACTGGTACAATCAAGCTTATTATTATGTGAAGATCATTGATAGTTGTGGTGTTTTTCCCAGCGTGCCTCTTCTTGGTACGAGGGGAGGAATTAACTACAATCTTGTTCTTGTGTGCCTCCAGTTTGTATACGAAATGAAGGACAAGCCAAACAACATTCATCTGAGTGTTTTATTTCTCGAAGAAGGAAAGGATCACAAAGTAGCTAAGGAGGAGATTGAAAGGGCTTAGAGCCATGTCCATTGAAAGGGAAGGGACATGTTAGGACAAAGAGTTGTTGTTTCTTTGTAACCTTACCTTCAATGGGTTTGTTCTAGGGCTTATGCTCTCAAGATGCCTTATTATCTCGAGAAACCTTTATCCCATGTTGCTACACCATCATCTACTACCATTCCTATTTAGAACATGAAAGAGTATCAGGAAAATCTGGCTAGAATGGAGTCTGAAAGAGATGCTTGGAAGGAAAAATATAGTATATCAGAATATGAAAATAGGGCCCTGACTAGACAATTGAAGGAAAAGGAGGATATGTTATTTATTCAATATGGTTGGTTTATTGATCGTGATGAGAAGCTTCGTCAGAAAGATGCATTGCTCAAGAAATATGCTAAGGAAGAGAAGAGAAAGAAGGAAGATTTGGTAGACATTACGCTTGTTCCTAATCCATGGAAGAAATTTGTTGATCAGCTGGTAGCCGAGAAGACAGAGATGGAAGACTTCTATGAAAAGAAGATTAGGAAGCTCAAGTTACAAGTAGCATTTGGTCCTTCGTCCGATGATGATTATGAGTGATCATAGTCCCTAGCTTTTATTACTTATGTCATTTTGTAAAACTCTTTAAGATGGTTTTTATGTTTCAAAGTTGTAATTTTATACCTTTTATTAATGAAATGAGTTTTGTTGTTCCTAATTCCTTTAATATCAATGTGTGCAAAGTTATCAAAGTTTTAAAGTTTCTTGAAAAACTATCAAAGTAAATAATCATTTGCATCGCATATCATGCATCATTTAACATTCAATCTTACATGTTTTCTAGAGTCTTATTCTTGCTTCTTTTTCCACTCCGATAGATCGTCAAGCTGTTTCACTAGTATAATACTCGAGCCAATCGTCGAAAGAGAATGGAAGATCTAGAACAGGAAAATCATGAGCTTCGCAAGGAGGTTACTAATCTTCGTACTAGAATGGAAAAATTTACCGCTTTGGTGGAAAGCTTGATGGATTCTCATAATTAGCCATCGACTTTGGCCATTGAAGCTCAAGCTCAAACTATTGCGGTTTCCGAGGTCATCATTGTTCCAGCCTCTTTGGATGAAGTCAACCCTCTACAACATCAAATGCCAAAAGGTTTTCCATGGGGTATACCTTACAATTTCATGCCAGAAGGGTACCAGTCTACTGTGTAACCCATGATTTAACCTATTTTATCTTTTTCTCAACCTGAGATAACTACTCTGCAACCTATGATCCTGCCTATGGTATCTTTCCTTAAGCCTGTAATGACTATTGTTGCTCCCGTGGTTCATACTATTCCATATACAAATGAACCCATTTATCATGCTGAACCTGCTGAAAGTTTAGGCAACTTAGATAGGATGAAGGTGTTCCAAGACCAATTCCAAGAAATGCAAAGGGAAATTAGAGCACTTAAAGGGAAATACTTGTTCAGGAAAAATGCTCACGACTTGTGTTTGGTCCAAAATGTGAAAATTCCAGCTAAGTTCAAAATGTCGGACATTGAGAAATACAAAGGTGACTCATGTCTGCAAAGTCACTTGACCATGTATGTGAGAAAGATGTCCACCTACTCTGATGATCACAAGATATTAATTCACTACTTCCAGGACAACTTAACTAGTGTCGCTCTGAAATGGTACATGGGTTTGGATAGCACCCGAATCCTCAACTTTAATGACCTTAGTGAGGATTTCGTTCGTCAATACGAGTATAATGTTGACATGGCCCCGGATCGAGATCAACTCCGAGCTATGTCCGAGAAGGATATAGAATCTTTTTAAACAGTGTGTCCAAAGGTGGCGTGAGATTGCTTCTTAAATCTACCCTTCCCTCGAAGAAAAAGAAATGACGAAGATTTTTCTTAAAACATTAAGTCCCTTCTACTATGAGAGAATGATCACAAGTGTGCCTAGAGACTTCACTGAGATGGTGAACATGGGCATGCAAATTGAAGAAGGAATCCGTGAAGGGAGTCTAGCCAAGGAAGGTGGTACATTTAGTGGTGTTACTAAATTTGGGAGTGCCTTCCCCAAGAGGAGAGAATAACATGTTAGTGTCGTTTTTCCTTGAAGGTCGAGAAGAGGATATTCACATGTTGCAGCAGTCACTCCTGCCATCCACCCACCAATGGTATCTCCAAACTATCAAGCCTCTCCAATCTAACAATGACAGTTTCAGCAATAGCCTTGACAACATGCTCTTCAATTCAATAATCAGAACCGTTCACCGAGAAAACTACAGTTTGATGAAATCCTAATGACTTACATCGAGTTATTCCCAACTTTGATCCGGAAGAATCACATAACAACGAAACCTCCTCCTATTGCACCAAGTAATACTTCCCCTTGGTAAAAGGCTGATCAATTTTGTGCATATCACCATGGTTCGCCAGGACATAATATTGAAAATTATTTTGCTTTGAAGGCAAATGTCCAGAGGTTAATCAAGAGAGGTATTTTTTCTTTTAAAGATGTTAGCCCAAATGTTCAATCTAATCCATTGCCTCAACATGGGGCAGCGTCGGTAAACATGGTGCACGAATGTCCTGAAAAGTTTCGAGTCTACCAGGTTGAGTATATAAGGGACTCACATGTCAGAATGCATCAAAGTTTAAGTAGACTTTCTTTCTTTAAACATCAACATAATTATGACATTTGCAAATTTTGCTCAATAGAAGTTGATTTCCCTGTTGTGAAAGAAGATATTCATAAATTGTTAGATCAAAGGGTCGTTACCATCATATATGACAGAGATCCGGATGATGAGGTGAATGTTATAGTTTCACAGTTCAACATGCCTGAACTAGTGGAGATTTCTTATGATAGTCAGACTTTATCTGTTTCTCCTTTGATTATCTGTCCACCCGGCCCCGTGCCTTATAACTCAGACAAAGCCATACCATACAATTATAATGCCACAATGATTGATAATGGAGTAGAAGTCCCCATACTGCTGATTCCATCTTTTGTCAATATTGCTGATGTGAGTAAAGTCACAAGGAGAAGGCGTATCTTTGCAGCTATACCATCGAAAAACCCTGAAGTTCAAGTTAGAAAACCTATACCAGTGGAAGTTCCAATGATGAATGTTGAAACAAGGGTCGAGGCAGGTCAATCCAGTGGACCTAACCTACATGCTGATAATGATGAGATTTTGAAACTCATTAAAAGAAGTGAATACAAGATCTTGGACCAACTATTGCAAACTCCTTCCAAGATTTATGTTCTTGATTTACTAAGAGATTCCGGTGCCCATATGGAAGCTTTAATGAAGGTCTTGGACCAGGCATTCGTAGATCATGATGTGACGGTAGACCAATTTGATGGAATTGTGGGAAACATACCTGATGTAACAATCTTGGTTTCAGTGATGAAGAGCTTCTGGAAGAGGGAAGGAACCATAATATGGCCTTGCATATCTCAATAAATTATGGAAATGATACTTTGTCAAGTGTGCTGGTAGATACAGGTTCATCATTAAATGTACTTCCCAAAAATACATTATCTCGACTATCACATCAAGGTTCTCCTATGAGACCTAGTGGGGTAATTGTCAAAGCGTTTGATGGTTCTAAGAAAACTATCACCGGTGAAGTGGATCTCCCCATGACAATTGGTCCTCATACCTTTCAGATTAATTTCCATGTAATGGATATTCATGCTGCCTACAGTTGCCTATTGGGTCTCCCATGGATCCATGATGCAGGGGAAGTCACTTCCACGCTCCATCAAAGATTGAATTTTGTGAGAAATGGAAGCTATTAATAATTGGTAGAGAAGAGGCTATGGTGGTAAGCCACTTGTAATCTTTTTCTTATATTGATGCTTATGAGGCTATTGGAACCCATTTCTAAGCTCTATCTATGGCTAATAATGAAGTAAAGAAGCAAGGTGAATCTATTTCTTCTCTTGAAGAATGCGCGACAAGTGGTTGAGAATGGTTTGGCTGAAGGATGGGGCCAGGTGTTGACTTTTCCTAAGAAAAAGTTTGGAGAAGATCTTGGTTTATATCCAGTGTCTGCAAGAGATATGCAAGATACAATCACCCGTCTGATACAAGAATTTTGGTGAAGCGTAGGTTTTATCCATCCGACTCCGCCCGAAGTTGATGCTATAATTGAAGATGATTCTGAAGTGGATTTACCTAACTTTGTAGCACATGGATTGGTTTGCCAAAACTGGACTGTTGTTGATATTCCTTCTATAATGCACATTTCTGAGTAATGATTTTTTCTATTTTGAAAAACTTTTTGTTCTGCCCAAGGCGAGAAAGTATTTGTGTCGGGCTATGTTAAAAATAAATCATTTTTCTCTTCCCAAGGCAAAAGAGAAGATGTTTGGGCTTTTGTTTCAAGTATTTCCAATCATAAATAAAAGGGTTAAATATACAAACCCCCCTGCAATGTTAGCGAATTCGGGTTTTAAACCCTCGTAAAGTATTTTTTTTAAAAACCCCTCACAATTTCCAGATTCCCTCACTATACCACTTGTGCGCACTATTTGAAGCCATATTCTATATTTTGTCCAGCGTGGCAGTATACATGGAGTTTTTTTTATTTTTAATTTTTTAAATCCACTTGGATTATTATAATTTTGTTTATTTAATTTTTTGTTAATTTATACTTTTTTTATTAATTTTTTAATGTTTTATTATATTAAACTATTTTGTTTTATTAGTATTTTTTTATGAAATTGTATTTATAAATGAATTATTAAAATATTTATGTTGGGCTTAAAACTAAAGATATTTTCATAGGCCCATTGTTTGTTGTTTTACTTAGTGTTGTATAAAACATGTATATAAACTCTTAAATGTTTTAAAGCAGTTTCGATGTGTGACTAATATTAGCTTTCCAAAAATTCAGGTTATCTGACTGCTTTGATTCTTCTTTAGGTATGTAACCATTACATTGGAACCACTAATACACTGTCAACCATTGATTCTTCTTCATTCCATGATATTTCAATTGAGGTTACCATGAACCAAGCTATTGATGCATACAAACTTGTGTCAACCATGTGTCATATCCCAATTTTTGACCTAAGATCCCTGCTTCATCTGCATTGTTTTCTATATACATCAAGGTCACAAAATATGGTAGGTTTTGAACGTTTCACCTTCGAGCTTTGACTGTGTAGAGGTTATCAAGTGTTGTGAGTATTTTATCTTATGAATGACTAACCACTAATCAAGCACGAAGTGTATGTTTTGTTGTTTTGTTTTCATGTGCAGGAAATAGGTCTGAAAGAAGAGCATCGGATGCCGTACATTGATTAGGTTTTCGAATCTCGAGGCATAAATACGGTCGGTCGTTAGTTCCCAAAAGCTGATTCATCAAAAAATTTCAGAGAATTGTGCGTTTATCTCCAGACTCTGCCCAACAGCTGGTCTCCAGTTTTCTCTGAATATTTCTTAGAAAGAACAGTCGAAGTTCTACTGTCTTTGGTTCGTATGTGTTTCACATTATTCTAAAATACAAGAAAACCAAGTTATGCCGTCATTTTTGATTTCTTTGACCAAAAGTCATCTGCAAATTTTCTCATGACGTGGGGTGAATTTTGCCAAAATGGGATGATTAAATTCAAAACCGTTCCAGAAGAATTTATTCGGAATATTTGGAATTTTCTTTATTCAGGTGATAATTAAAGAGGAGTTATCAAGAGATCTCATCCAAGAATAATCATTTATCGCATGAAATATTTATTCAAGATAATTTTTGTGATTATTTTGGTGGACTTACATCATGGTTATTTAAATACATGAAGCATTTATTCAAGAAGTTAGTGGGAAAAGGAATTCGATCCAATTAATCGGTCATCACAAGACTAATTACATGAGGAATTCTATTTGATTACAAAATTAATTCATGTGATTTATTTGGATCTCTATTACAAAAATGCAAGATTAAAGTCTAAGACTTGCATTATTATTTATTCACCATTCAACAATTTATTCAAGTATTGTTCAACTCTTTCCCAATTCAAATGGAAGACCTTGAATTTTTATCAAGACATATCAAGATTCATGATTATATGAAGATTCAAGACTATTTATAATTACAAAAGGAATTCAGAATATATTGAAGAATACATGTTTATTCATGTTACAATTTATTTGGACTTATTGTTACAAAGTTACAAAATAAAATACAAGTTTTGTACATGAAAATCAACTATTATTCTTGCTACAAAACAATCTCAATGCTGCCCATTTTTCCAGCACTACATTAATCCATAAAAGTCCATTATTTTTTAGTGTAGTGTTGTCCATTTTTTTCAACCTTGTGTCAACAAAGACCATGCCAATCTTCTGTCCAAATCTGCCTGCAAAATAGCCCAGAATGCAGCCCATAAGACAAAAATCTGCACATTTTGCTGTTACAAAAAACAGTTTACCAAGCTCCAAATATTGCACTAAAATGGATACCCAAAAAGCTATCCCATAAAACATAAAAACAGGGCCTGAATTTGTTCAAATTTCTACTGTTTTTCCCCCTTAAAACCCCACACATTTCACTATAAATAGAGGCTTTTGTCAACACAAAAGGGGGGAGAGAAGTAAAAAATTCAGCAGAAAAGAAGAAAAAATCAAAAAATTCAGCAAGAGTGAAAACAAAGAAAGAGAGCTTTTAGTCAAAAAAATTCAGCAAGAGAGAGTGAAAACAAAATAAAAGTAGTTTTACTCCAAAAAACTCAGTAGAGAGGGAAATCAGAAGAACATAGCAAACTTAAAGAGAAAAACTTATTGTCTTTTAGAAGCCCCGTCGGAGAGGCTCCGATAGGTATTGTTTTATTCTTCCTCTTTATCTACTTCTGCACACATTCATGTTTGAACCATCTATTATGCCATTTTTCTGCCATACGATGCTTGCTTCATCATTACTTTCCTTGTTGTATTTTTAGTTGCTGCAATTTGTTAACGTATAGAAATGTTAGTAATAATAAACACCAAAAAACAGTTTTTAAAAATATCAGAGAATAAGAATTATAGAAATTATGCTTTATGTGATTCAACTCACCCTAAAGTCATCTCTAAAACTCGAACCGACTGTATCAAAAACTTGAACCTACTGTTAAGCTTAGAACTTGTTATAAATCTGAAAACCTGTTATAAATCTTAACTGTTACAAAACATAACAGCCTGCTATCCAAAAACATAAAGCCTTACAGAACCGTAACTTGTAGAACCAGCTTAAAGCCTTAACCTGTTAGCAAGCCTTAACCTGTTAGCAAACCTTAACATGTTAAAACCAGCTTAGATCCTGTTATCCAAAACCAGCATAGAACCTGAAACCTGCTATCCAAAACTAGTATAAAACCTACAAATCAATAGAATCTGCTATCAAAACAACAAACCTTAGAAACTGTTACAAAAAGTTGAACCTGTTAAAAAAACTCAACCTGTTACCAGCTTAGAACATAACCTGCAAACCAGCTTAATATTTTAAAACCATTTGAACCTGTAAACAAGTTAGAACATAAACACCAGTTAAAACACTTAAAACCAGTTAAATCATAGAGCTTTTAAAACCTGAAACCTACTTGTTCCAAAACCATAAAACCAGCTTATCCATCTCCAAACTGTAACCTGTCAAAACCTTAACCTTTTAAAAGCCTAGAATCTGCTAACGCCAGAACCTATTAAAACCCACTGGAACCTGTCACAGAAACAACCAAACTAGAAGAAAATTCCATCTTACCTCATACACTATCACTGAAACCTCTTACGAAAGTTGAAAACAGAATTGAACTATATAAAGAAAGAGCGAAAAAAACGTATATTGTTCTGTTCGATTCAAAGGCTTTTCAATAATCGATCTCTTGTTAATCGATTCTGTAGAAGCCATTTTTGTCGATTAACAAACCAAACCAAACAAGCGTCCATGTCACCGCTTTAGACGGACTCGTCAACGTGAACTCCCTCTTCGCTATCGTCGTTTTCATAGGCCTTTCCCTAACAACCTCCATCCAAGGGAGCCTCGAGAATTGAACCTCTTGCAACACCGGCATCGACGTTGAAAAGAAGCTTCTACTCTACGAGGTTTTGTCATTCAGTTTCTTCCTGTCTTCGTCTCTAGTAGCGTTGGGTCTTAAGTTGGCTCTGAATCTTTAGGTTAGTAAGGATGTGGTTGAAGCTTTTAGGGCTCATATTAATTTGAAGATGCTGAGATTGAGGTCCCGTTTTGTTTCACGATAATTTAGAAGAAGAGTTACTGATATTTTGTTTGTACATCCCCAACAGTAATAATAATTTAATTGTTCCCTTTTCTCAATAATTTCAGCCGCCGCTCCCCAACACGCTAGGGTTTTCGTTTTTTTCATCTTTGTCATTTGCAAGCGGGTCGGCCCATTGGGCCTGTTTGGTCCAGCACCGTTACCACTTTCCTTTATGTTTTAATAAAATCATGTTAATAAATGAATAACAGCATAGCTCAGCTGGTAAGGCATACTACCCATTATCCTTAAGACCCGAGTTCAATTCTTGCTGGGGCATTTTTCTGCTCTTTTAATCTTTTTTCCTTCAATTCCATTAATTTGATTATACATTAGTTATTTAATCAAAACATAGAAAACATGTTTAATTAAAATTTATCTTTTATTTAATTTTTTTCAAATGCTATTAATTTTTATTTAATTTTTGTTGTTGTTTATTTAATTATTCAATATATATATATATATATATATATATATATATATATATATATATATATATATATATATATATATATATATATATATATATATATATATATATATATATATATATATATATATATATATATATATATATATATATATATAAAAGTTAGTTTTATTATTCAATTTTTTCTATTTGTTTAATTATTAAAAATACATGATTTTGTAATTTAATCTTCATGCACTTTTGGTTATTTATTTAATCGTTAAAATGCATGCTAGTATGATTTAATTTACATTAGTTAATTATTCAATTGTAATTTTAATTAATTTTATCGTTAATCTTTATATCTTTCATCCGTCTCCATCCAAGGGAATTGTTTTAATTTTGTTGACATCATGTCATCAAACACATCTCATATAATCGTGTGAATACCCTCATTCATCTTTCGTTTATTATTTTATTAAAAAAACTTAAGATAATTTTCCCAAATATTCAATTTTCAAACTCACACCGTTTTAAATCAAAACTTCGACGTTAGGTCGTCGTATCTTCAGAATCTCGTCCATACCCATTTTTGGCCAAACAAGCTATTTTTAATCAAACATTTTTTTTAATAAACAGATATTTCAAAAGGTTCCTATAGGATACTATAGATACATTGGGTGCTAATACCTTCCCATTGTATAACCAACCCCCGAACTCTAGATCTCTTTTCAAAACGCCTTGTATTTTCATTACTTTTAAGTATTATTTTACATTGCATATTTTCGGGTTTTATTTCGCTCTTTTCCCTTTCCCCTTGGAAATAATAAAGCGCGGTGGCGACTCTTGCTTTTGTGAGACGAGTTAATTAATAGCTCGATCTCCGATTTACCCCGCTACATTTTTTATTGCTACACCATGGATTTGAATAATTTCAAAGACAATAGAACCAAATCAGCAGAGGAAGATTGTGTTGAGCTTTATGAAGATACAATTTATCAACTTAATCACTCAATAAACTCAAACAATTTAAATGATAAATTAACTTGGCAAAGTGCTTCCATTACCAATCATCAAACTTTTCAAAATGGTTTCATTAATTTTAACCTTCCCTCCCATTTAAACTACTTCCCTTCCATCTTAACCAACTTCACTAAATTGCTTAGTAACTCCTTGTCCATTAGCAACACCCTAGCTTCTTCGACCCTGTCAACATCACCGTCCTCTATGTTAAGTGCAAAACAAAATGGTGGGAGAAGGTTGTTATCAGATAGATTTCAACATTGGCTTTCAGGTTCAGATATAATGCTTATGTAGACAACACCAAGTGCTGATATTTTGGTGGCACAAGATGGAAGTGGAAAATATAAAACAATCTCAGAGAGTGTGGTTGCTGCTAAGGGAAGTGGAAAAGGAAGAGTTGTTATTCAAGTGAAAGCAGGAGTATACAAAAAGAACATTGATATCAAAAAGACAGTTAAGAACATAATGATATTTGGAGATGGAATGGATTCAACAATTGTCGTATAACCGCCACAGATGATTTGAAACCAAGTCATAATTCAGTGAAAAGTTATCTTGGTAGACCGTGGCAGAAATATTCAAGAACGATAGTTATGAAAAGTAACATTGATGGTGTTATAAATTCACAAGGTTGGGCTCCATGGAGTGGTAGTTTTTCTTTGATCACACTTTATTATGGTGAATATATGAATGTTAGTGATGGTGCTAATACAAATGGGAGAGTGAATTGGCCTGGTTTTCATGTTATTACAAATCCTTCTAAAGTAGTTAAATTTTCTGTTAGTAACTTTTAGCTGGTGAATCTTGGATTTCTGGTGTACCATTCGATGCAGGTTTATGAAAGTGATATGGGGAAGAAGACTTGAAATCATGACTTTGGTTTCTTTGTATAAGGGTGCTTGTATTGAAAGTGGAAATAAGTCCAATTTTTTTTGGAAAGCTAGTTTTTGAATCCCACATCGAAATTTCTTTAAAAAATTCAAGAGTTTATATATATGTTTTATACAACACTAAGTAAAACAACAAACTGTGGGCCTATGGAAATATCTTTGGTTTTAAGCCCAACATCAATATTTTAAAAATTTATTTATAAATACAATTTCATAAAAAAATACTAATAGAAAAATAATTTAATATAATAAAACATTAAAAAAATTAATAAAAAAGTATAAATTAAAAAAATTAAAAAAATAAAATGATAATAATTCAGGTGGATTTAAAAAATTAAAAAATAAAATAAAAATAAACTCCATGTACCCAAAGGTAAAATAAAGAATGTTGGAGCTTCTCAGAGAGTATGTAATGTGTTTTCTTGGTCCTACCAAGACATGCCAAGTTTCGATAACAATATTAGAGAGTATGTAATGTGTTTTCTTGGTCCTACCAAGACATGCAGTTTATCCTCAATGGTTAGCCAATATAGTGCCTGTTGTTTAGAAATATGGCAAGGTTAGAATGAATGTGTTTAGAAATAGAGCCAGCCCAAAGGATGATTTCCCATTACCACATATTGACGTATTGGTTGAAAGCACCGCAAAATTCAAAGTCTTTTCTTTTATGGATGGTTTCTCTGGTTACAACCAAATCAAGATGGCACTTGAAGATATGGAGAAGACAACCTTCATTACACCTTGGGGAACATTTTATTATCGAGTAATGCCATTTGGTTTAAAGAACACTGGTGCAACGTACCAGAGCGCTATGACTGCTCTGTTCCATGATATGATGCATAAAGAGATATAAGTTTATGTTGATGATATGATTGCCAAATCGCATACTGGAGAAGATCATGTGGAGTATATTTTGAAATTATTCCAACGTTTGAGAAAGTAGAAACTCCGTCTATATCCTAACAAGTGCACTCTTGGTGTTTGTTCTGGAAGACTTCTGGGTTTCATTGTCAGCCAGCGAGGTATTGAGGTATATCCTGATAAAGTCAAAGTTATTAGAGAGATGCCCGCACCAAAGACGTAAAAGAAAGTAAGAGGATTCCTTGGAAGGTTAAACTATATTTCCAGATTTATGTTTCATATGAATGCTACCTGTGGGCCGATTTTTAATCTTCTTCGAAAAAACCAAGGATGTGTGTGGATAGAATATTATCATAGAGCTTTTGATAGCATCAAAGAATATTTATATGAGCCTCCCATTTTGATTCCTCCGGTGGAATGAAGACCTTTGATTATGTACCTGACCATATTGGAAGATTCCATGGGATGTGTGCTTGGTCAACAAGATGAGACTTGAAGAAAGGAACATGCCATATATTATTTGAGTAAGAAGTTTACAGACTATGAGTCTCGATACTCAATGCTTGAGAAAACCTGTTATGCTTTAGCTTGGGCGGCTCGCCGTCTGCGCCAATATATGACTAACCACACTACTTGGTTGATCTCTAAAATGGATCCGATCAAGTACATCTTCGAAAAGCCCGCCTAGTCTGGAAGAATAGCTCATTGGCAAATGTTATTATCTGAATATGACATTGAGTATCACACCCAGAAAGCAATCAAAGGAAGTGTTCTAGCCGATCATTTGGCTCACCAACTAATTGATGATTATCAATCCATCAAGTTTGACTTCACAGATGAAGATGTTATGTACTTAAAGACCAAAGATTATGAAGAACCATTACCTGAAGAAGGACCTGATCCCGAATCCCGTCGGGGTTTGATATTTGACATGGCTGAAAATGCTTATGGAAATGGAATTTGGGCAATCATCATCACTCCCCGAGGTAATCATATCCTATTCACAGCAAGGTTGAAGTTTGACAGTACGAACAACATGGCTGAATATGAAACATGTATTATGGGTCTCGAAGAAGCAGTGGATTTAAGGATCAAGATTATTGACATATACAGAGACTCGGCTTTAGTAATAAATCAAATCAAAGGAGAATGGGAGACTCGTCATCCTGGTTTGATCCCTTACAAAGATTATGCTATAAGATTGTTAAATTTCTTCAACAAAGTAGAATTACATCATATCCCTAGAGATGAGAACCAAATGGAAGATGCTTTAGCTACTTTGTCTTCTACGTTCTAAGTGAATCATTGGAATGATATGCCTTTAATCAAAATTATGCGCCTTGACAGGACCTCCAATGTGTTCTCAGCAGAAGAAGTCACCAACGACAAAACATGGTTATATGACATTAAACATGTTCTTCAAACTCAAGAGTACCCGCCTGGGGCATCTAATAAATATAGGAAAATGTTGAGGAGGTTGGCCGGTAGTTTCTTCCTCAATGAAGAAGTATTATATAAGAGGAATTATGACATGGTTTTGTTCATATGCGTGGATAGACACGAAGCAGACATGTTGGTGCAATAAGTACACGAAGGATCCTTTGGCACTCATGCTAATGGACATGAAATGGCTAAAAAGATGTTGAGGGCTGGCTACTACTGGATGACGATGGAATCTGAATGCTGCAAATATGTGAAGAAATGCCATAAGTGCCAAATTTATGCGGACAAGGTAAATGTGCCACAAACTCTCCTCAATGTTATCTCTTCACCTTGGCCTTTCTCTTTGTGGGGCATTGATATGATTAGAATGATTGAACCCAAGGCTTCAAATGGTCATCGTTTCATCTTAGTGGCCATTGTCTACTTTACTAAATGGGTGGAAGCAGCATCATATGCTAATGTAACCAGACAGGTGGTAGTCATATTTATCAAGAATCAGATCATTTATTGATATGGAATCCCGAGCAAGATCATCATCGATAATGGTTCAAATTTGAATAACAAAATGATGAGAGAACTTTGTGAAGAGTTCAAGATCGAACATCATAATTGTTCACCCTACAGACCAAAGATGAATGGGGCTGTTGAAGCTGCTAATAAAAACATCAAGAAGATTATCCAAAAGATGGTGGTAACTTACAAAGATTGGCATGAGATGCTCCCATTTTCTCTACATGGGTATTGTACTTCAGTTCAAACTTCAACAGGTGAAACTCCATTTTCTCTAGTATATGGCATGGAAGCAGTACTCCCCGTGGAGGTTGAGATCCCGTCTATGAGAGTTTTGATGGAAGCTAAGCTTTCTGAGGATGAATTGTATCAAAGCAGGTATGATCAATTGAATTTGATTGAAGAAAAGAGAATGACAGTTCTGTGTCACGGCCATCTATATCAGTAGAGAATGAAGAAGGCGTTTAATAAGAAGGTTCAGCCATGCAAATTCAAAGAAGGTGACCTCATTCTCAAGAAGATATTATCTTTCCAACCTGATTCTAAGGGCAAATGGGCTCTGAATTATGAATGATTGTATGTTGTTAAGAAGGTTTTCTCTGGGGGCACCATGATTCTTACAAATATTGACAGTGATGAGCTCCCGCACTCCGTAAATAGTGATGCATCAAGAAGTACTTCGCCTAAATTTGATATGATTACTCTCGCTAAGTTGAAAACCCGAAGGAACGGCTTAAGCAGGTTTTTGATCAGACAAGCCACAACAAATTTGAGCACATCTTGGAATTCAAAGTTGTTAGGTAGAATATTGGTCATTGTTTTTGTAACCTTTTCTTTCATGTACCATTTTCCAAATTTTTGTAAACCTTTGGAGGCGCGCCCTTAGCGGACTACCATCTTATTAATGAAATTTGAACATTTATCCTTTTTTTTATGTTTTTTCTATCGGACAAAATTTCAGTTTTTACAGCAATATTTGAAACAAAGTTAATTAGAGTATTCCTATCTTGATATGTGTCATGAATACTGGAAGGAATATTAAAAATTTCTCTGAGAAAGGTTAAGCCTTGAAATGCAAAACAACATAGTAATTCATTCTTGTATGATGAATACTGGTTTCTTCCTTCAAAATCATCATGGGGTGTTGGTTGTGTGGTCTTGTGTTCCTTGTGGAGTTCTAAGCTTGGTGACTCCCCAACAATGCCAATTAAGCCTTGATTCAGTTATCTCTAGTTGAGCAAGATTTTTCTCCCTAACTGAACTGAAGTACTTTTTGTTATCATGTCAGTGGGGTGAAGTATTTTTCTTATACTTACATGACGCGGGGTGAATTTCATTATAGTGGGGTGATTGAATTCAAGATCTCTTTAGAAGAATTTATTTAGAATACTTGGAATTTTTCATCATGTGTATTCAAGTGTTAATTAAATAGAAGTTATCAAAAGGGCTCATTCAAGAATAATCATTCATCACATTAATGTTTATTCAAGATTATTTTCAAGGGCACGATATTTCAAAGTCATTATTGGCTGTTTTGTGTGATTACTTTGATGGATTCACACCATGGCCATTTGAATTCACATTAGGCATTTATTAAAGGAGATATTGAAAAGAGAAATTTGATTCAAAATTGTCATTCATCACAAGAATAAATATATGATGGTTACAACTTCATTACAAGATCAATTCATGTAATTCATTTGGATCTCTAATACAAGATGTTAGATTGAGGTCTTAAGGCTTGCATTATTATTTATCCATCATTCAAAAATTCATTCAAGTATCAATTAATTCCTTTCAAATTCAAGTGGAAGATTTTGAATTTCATCAAAACAAATAAAGATTCAAAGTGTTTACAATTACAAAGGAATTGCGAGAAATATATTCAAGACAAGTTTCCATTCAATGTTACATAAAAATATAAATTCTACACCTATTGTTATTTTCTAAAGCTTCAAATCTTGCCCCAATAAAGCCTTGATGTCCAACAATCAAATCAACCCAATATAATATTGCAGCCTCTACAAACAAGTACAAAATAACAGCAGCCTGCTGTCAATTTTTCCAGCCTTGTTTCAACACAAACCAGTTAAATTTTTGTGGCTCTTTTGTTGTCCAAAACAGGAGCCTGCAACAATCCAAATGCTGCCAAAAACTGCTATAAAACAGTCTGCCTGCTGCCCTGCTCCAACCTGCATAGAAATACCAAGCAGAATAATACTAAAATTACACACAAATGGCTAAAGAAAAATTGCATCCAGAAGGCATCAAAACAGTTTGTCAAAACAATTCAAATATTATACTATTTTCCCAACTAAATGCCTTGTTCTTTCACTATAAAAATCCACCTTCATAACAGAAAAAAGGAGGAGAAGTTTGTTCAAGAATAGCATAAAATAATCAGAATAAGAGAGGTTTGAGCATCAACAAGAGAGGGAGGAAGAACTTACTGTTTTTAAAGCTCTACCAGAGAGACTCTGATAGGCATCGCCTTCTTCCCATCATCTCTGAATTGTTTACACTATATCTCTAATTTTGTATCACTTGTTGATTGTTGTAACTAATATATATTATAAAGTTAGAGAAAAAACTAAAAAATTACATAGATACACGTACAAAATTTTTACACTGTTCTTACCAAATATTTTTTTTACTAAAAATAATACAAGTTTGTTCCATTAGAGACAAATTTCATTCAAACAAAAAAACATTGTCCATCTGCCTACACACTCTTCTAAAGCCCCATCTTGCTATAAGTGTCCATTGTCTTTTTCAGAATCACTCCCATATGAACTCCCTAAGTCAGAATCTACAACGATTATTTAACTTTCAAATTATTTTCTAACGGATTTAAATATAATCTTAAAAATAAAAGCCTGTTAGAAGCAGATTAAAATTTACCACTAGATGAAGAGGAATCACTGCTTGAACTACTTGAGCTACTCAAAATACTTGCGTGGCCTCCAACGACAACACCATTATAACCTCTTCTTCGCCAGAATCAACTCCGCCTACTGCTCCTGCAGCTCCGACTATACAGGTAAAACAACATAGACCCGCCATCTTCTCACATCCAACTGCAATGATATAAAAAGAGAAAACCAGAAGTAAATAATAGAAACTACAGAAAATTAGGGAAGTTATAGAACATTCCCCAAAACACAAAACAATACCCTCCTAACCTTCACTTCACTTCCATTTCCCTCCCTCGTCAATATCTATGTTTTTTGCAAATCTACCAAAACACCTCCGACCAACAGTTGTAGTTACAGTTTTTGCACAAATTGCAGCAACAGCAACAACAACACATATATCTCTCTGTTTTGTTTTTTCCTTTTACGCTAAATTCATTCCTCTATTTCTACAACTTCAACCACGAAAATCTTCTTCTTCCGACTTCTTTTTCTCGGTTCTAATATTATCCTTCATCTAGATCGCATAACAGTAACAACAAAATCCATCTGCTTCTCTCCTTCAATCGTTCCAATAAACAACGAAAATACTCAATAACATCGCCTACTCCCTCTATTCTCTACTGTTTTCTCTTGGTTTACAATCAAACAAAAATCAATATTCATAATTTGAAAGAATCAACACAGCAAATTCAAGATTACACAGTCATACAAAATTGATGGAAATACAAGCAAATAAACACCAAGTTAATTATACCTAACAAGAAGGAACCTTAGTCATATTGAGGCTTCAACCATACTGGCAAAAAACTGTTCCCAAAAGGGTTTCAGAGAAACTTGTGAAGCGTTACTTCAGATCGTTCAAATCATCAACGTGTCAGTGAAGCTGCATATATTTTGGATCTGCCATCATCGTCCCGGATCCATCCGGCAGTTCACGTCTCTCTCTTGAGACCTTAGTATTGCACCGATCCGCTTGGAGATTTTAGCCTAATACCTTTTGCAACAAACATTAATTTCTCAGAACACAACGAAGAGGACAAAGACGACACAAAAAATACAACCAGAAAGAACAGAGGATCTAACACCTTCTATGAGGAAAAGGCCAGAATTTAAGGAAAAGAAGATTCCAGTGGATTCGCGAGAGGCTAATCTAGTTTGGGACTGGGAGAGTAAGTTGAGTCGTGTCGATCATCCAACAGAGGGAAATGAAAGGAAGGAGGATAGTAGCAACGACAGGTGTTAGAGTTTTCTTCTTCCCGGTCCTTCCATCGTTTTGAGCAAGAAAGGAAGATGGAATAGAGTTGTAAGAGGTGATAGTGATAATACGCAAGAGAGAGAGGATCGTATATGTCTGTTTCATTTCCCTTTTAATTGTTTTTTTTTTGAAATAATAATAATTAAATCTGCATTATTTATCTTCCCAATAACAATTTAATCTATAATTTCTCCTTCCCAATGTTAACAACAGACAAATGCAGTGGCTGCTTCAAGTCCTTATAGGGTTAATTTTTTTAACTTCATTTATATGAATGATTCAATTGGACTCGAGTATGGGGCCTGATTCATTTTCTTTCAAAAATCCACAAACCCCACTTTATGATTTTTCAAATATAAAAAACCGTTGGGCTTTAGTTTCAATAGCCCATACGCATTTCTTACTATACTCCCTATAATCCGCTTGCACCCCTTTGTTAAAATTTGTTTTTTAGTTTAATTTTAATTTCTTAACTTATTTGCTTTAGTTATTTAGTTTAGTTACTAAAAATTATTTAGTAATCGCATTGTTTTAGTTAAATAATTTAACCATGGAATCAATTTAGAATTATTTTGATAATCTTACAATTTGTAGTTAGTTTATAATTATTTTAATGTCTTTAGAACTTTAATTTAGTTTATAATTAGTTTAGTAATCTTTAGTCACATTCTATTTCATTTGTATTTTATTTATCTTTGTAGTTTTAATTTAAATTTCTCATTGCCTTTTTGTCATTAATTTGTTTGTTTCCGTTCATTTTCCTGTGGATTATCAAGTACTAATACTTTGATATTCATCTTATTTTTTCTTGCTTGTTTAATTTCAAGGGATATGTTTTAACTTTGTTGACTTCATGTCATCAAATACATCTTATACGCTAGTGCGAATCCCTTCATTCATTTTTGTTTTACTATTTTGTTAATCTTAAGTTAATATTACTAAAAAACTCAATTTTAAAACTCACACATTTTAAGTCAAAACTTCGACACTAGGTCGTCACGTCTTCAAAGTCTCTTCCACAACCATTTTATTCAAACAAACAATTTTAACCAAAAAATAAATATTTCAAAAGGTTCATGTGGAGTACGACATATACATTGGGTGCTAGTACTTTCCCATTGTATAACCAACTCCCAAACCTTTGATCTCTTTCAAAAAACGCATTGTATTTTCATTACTTTTAAGTATTACTTTACATTGCACATTTAAGGGTTTTATTTCTCTCTTTTCCCTTTTTCCCTTGGAAATAATAACACGCAGTGGAGACTCTTACTTTTGCGAGTTGAGTTAATTAATAGCTCGATCTCCGATTTACACTGCTACATTTTTTATCTCTACAATCATCAATATATACTTCAATTTCTTTGTACACCAGATCATGGAATAGGGTTGTCATAGCCCTCTAGTACGTTGCACCAGTGTTCTTAAACCCGAAGGGCATCACTCTGTAACAGAATGTTCCCCAGGGTATGATATACGTTATTTTTTCCATGTCCTCAGGAGCCATTCTGAGTTGATTATATCGAGAAAATCCATCCATGAACGAGAATACTTTGAATTTTGTTGTACTTTCAACCAACATATCAATATGTGGTAATGGAAAGTCATCTTTTGGACTAGCTTTATTTAAATCTCTATAATCAACGCACATACGAACTTTTCCGTCTTTCTTTGGTACCGGGACAATATTAGCAATCCACTGAGGGTACACTGATGGAACAATAAAACCGGCATGAATCTTCTTTAAAACTTCTTCTTTTATTTTCATTTCCATATCAAGGTGAGTTCTTCACAATTTCTGCTTGATTGGTGTGCATTCTGGCTTTAGCAGCAAATGATGTTTCACAATATCAGTATCCAACCCCAACATGTCTTGGTATGACCAAGCAAAGATGTCCACATACTCTTTTACCAATTCAATCAACCTGCTCTTTACATCGGGATGAAGCAATGTTCCAATCTAATCTTCTTTCAGATCTTCCTCTGAACCCAAATTAATCGTCTCTAACATCTCTTCATATGGCTAAATGGTACTTTCCTCGCACTCAAGCAATCGTGAAACCTCTTCTGGGATTTCATCATATTCCTCTTCTTCGGCCACATACGCAGGATAATTAAAGTTGGTAGAGGGTGTAGGGTCATTGTACTCAACGGGTTTTTTAATTAATCTGCACATATGATTTATGATTGCTTTTAAAAACTGACACATATAGAAAGTGATTATGCAGATTTAATTACAGTTATTATTTATTTTGAAAGGATTTTTCTGATTACCATTTTCCATGAAAATGAAGAAAATAAAGACACAATTTGGGAATCAAAGACAACTTTTATTATTAATTTTAAAGATCAAAGCAACAAATAAGCCCATACAATATCAATACTTTCACCTTGGGAAGAGTGAAATTTTTTTGAAAAAATTAACAAAAAGCAAATTACTTTGAAATATGAATGTAAGAGGGAACATCAATAGTGATCCAGTTTTGGACTCTGACTCCATGCGTCACGTAGTTCGACATCTTTTGCTCTGATTCACCTTCCAGAATAGCATTGATCCTAGGAACAATTGTATGAAGATAACCTCCAGTATGAAAGATGTCTTGATATTTGCCCAAAGAATACTTCAGCTTCATAATCTCACCTTTACTATTCTTCACAGAGAATCCCAAACCAACTCTATTCTTATTCACAGGTGGATTAACAATCTGCCCCCACACCTTGCTAGGGCCGTTACGCATTACCTGTTGAGCATCCTTAAACGAAGCTATAGAATTCTCATTTTCTGTTACATTATCAATGGATAAAGCTTTGAACTTAGTTTCAACAACAACTTCATCTTCTTCCACAAAACTGAAAGAGGATAAATGATATATTAACAAAGCTTTCTCTCCATTTAGGATGACCACCTTTCCTTCACGAACAAACTTCAGCTTCTGGTGCAAAGTTGAAGTAACAGCCCCTACCTCATGGATCCATGGTCGCCCTAGTAAATAGTTATAAGCGGGAACAATATCCATAACTTGGAAAGTAATATGAAATAATTGCGGGCCTATGTGAATAGGAAAATTTACTTCTTCGTTGACGAACTTCCTCGATCCATCAAAAGCTTTCACAATTATGACACTCGAGCGCATGGGAGTTCCTTGGTACTTCAACATCATGAGATTTCTCCTCGGTATGACATTTAAAGCGGACCCATTGTCAATTAGCACATTGGACAATGAATCATTCTTACAATTCATGGAGATATTGAGATCCAAGTTATATTTCCTTCCTTCATCGGGAAATTCGTCATCACAGAAACTCAAGTTTTTACAAGATGTAATATTGCCTACAACACTACTGAATTGGTCTAAAGGCATATCACTTTCCATGAAAGTTTAATCCAATACTCTCACCAAAGATTCCATATGGGCAGAAGAGTTCATTAGCAAGGTGTTGGCTGAAGATTTTGATAATATTATTAGAAGCCAAGTGAATTGGAACGTTTCGATCGAAATAAAACAAAGCGTCATGTTTTGAAGTAGCAGAAGCAATGTTTCGAATAAGCATATCAAAGCTTGGAGGTTCGAGTGGCAATTATGGGAACATATCTAAAGAAGTCTCGAAACGACAACAAGGTTGTGTCTGAGAAGTGCGTTCGAAGCGGAGAAGTACCAAAACATTTGAAATTCAAATGAGAGCGGGACATTCGAAGTTTGAAATTTATGTGCTGGAGCATTTGGAGACACGTGGAAACAAGAGAGAGGCATTGTTCTGCATGTTCTGAACGTGGCATAATCCTATAGCAAGACCGTTATGGTCGAATTAGTATAAATAGAAGTCTTAGTATTAAGATTTCGTGTGTCATATCTATTGTACTAAATACTCAGTAACATTCAAAATACCACATGGCAAGGGAAACGAACGCAAGAGCAATGTACGTATGATAGCACCACATGTTTATGATTTAATGAAAACCTTTTATAATTTCCAGTATTTTCCTTTATGTTTCTGCCAAATACCATTTACAAGTTTTCTTATTTAAAGTCTTTTTATTCGAAATCCTTTCATTGAAGCTTTACATTTTAATGCTTTCTTTACATTTCAAACGCTTTACATTTCCGAAAACTGTCATACTTTTCATGCCTTTATCTTCAAGCTTTATCCTTCGAACGCCTATTTTTACTTAAATTCATTTTATAGATTTCTTGCATTAAACGCTTTCTTCATATTTCGAATCTTTTACGTTCCAGAACATCTTTTACATTAACTGTTTTTATAATTCGAAGCCATTTACTTGCCTTTTATTCAATTTTACATGTCTTTGTAATTAACATTTATTCATGCAATTTAGTTTCGCGCACATATATTTTGATTATACCTTTAATCTTTAAGAGAGAAATCGAAATAAGTCAAACACCTATACAACACTCAAATACCAACCATGAATATCTGTTCGATCTTGAGAGTTACCCTAATGACCAAGGAATCCTAGGATCAATCTAGTCGATCCTATGAGTTACCAGAGAAATTGAATAACAGTCAGTAAGTTTATTCGATAGTTTGGAAGACTAGCGATTGTTTACCAGAAATCACTGGAAACAAATTGGCACACCTGGTGGGACCAATAATTGGACATTAGAAATAAAGATTGTTGAGACATAACCATTATAAAAACGTTGGAACCTAAGAAGTTTGTTGTTTTATGAACCTAAGAAGTGGTAAAATAACCAACAACAACCAACCCTTATCCAGAAGAAAACGTTTGAATAAGATGTCTAATTCTGACAATCAACAAGGGGAACAAAATGCCCCACATACAACAGGCACCAATGTGTCCACTTCGATGGGAACATCTAATGTGATCCCTTCGAATGCACAGTCTGTTGCATCCTCAACCAGTAATATAGCCACCAATGGAGTAAGTGGCATATCAACTAATAGTTCGATCTTAGGAAATACTGGAACCATTGGTTATCCTGGGGGATTCGTTCCGCCATCAGGGACACAATCCCATTTTGCCATTCCACTAACTAGACCACCCGGTTTCGATGGTAATAGAACCAGAAATTCCTCTTATGGAATGCCAACTTCCTTTATGGCAGGTTTACACAATTCCACATTGAATTCATCACCACAATTAGGGTCTGGGTCTGGGGCGAATCAATTTACGACAAATAACCAAGGGTCAGTGGGTTATAGCACAATGCCTATTTTAACCACAGAAAACCAGTTGGCTTTTAGGCAATTGATGAATGACAGTAACCATAATATGATAGGGGTGTTAGCACAAACTATGCAGGAAATATTTGCCCCAATAGTACAAAATGTGACTGTGACAAACAGGGAAGACGCTGACAACATGAGTCGAATAGCAGATTTCTTTGCTCCCCCAGAAAGGCGTAGGCAGAATCAGGCGGGAGTTCGAGCGAACATGCCTGTTATGGAACAAGTTGCTAACGACCCAATTTATAGACCACCTAGAGAAGAAGTTAACTTGGGGGCAAGGGCACCGAGGTTAGAAGCCCCAATAATCCCAGGCCCACAAAGAGAAATTATGGAACCAGGGGAAAGGGTCGAAAGGCTAGAAGCCCCAGAGTTTCGAGAAGAACAACCTAGGGGGATTGTCATGGTTGGGAGAAATCAAGATGTTGATGTTGTCGTTCATAGAATTCGAAACGATAACATCTTGGCAGAAAACAATCTAACCACCATGATAGAGAGAGTCATGGCCCAGAACAGCCTCAACACAGGAATGAGAAGGCCAAATTATGCTTCTCCTATATTAGACTGCATAATGCATACTGATTTACCAAGGGGATATAAAGTCCCTAAATTTACAAAGTTTGTTGGGGATACCAATGAGTCAACAGTCGAACACATAGCCAGATATCTAACAGAAGCGGGAGATATAGCCAATAATGAAGATCTCAGGATCAAATATTTCCCAAGTTCCTTGACTAAAAACGCCTTCACATGGTTTACCACTTTACCTCCTGGGTCCATTGATACTTGGGCTCTTTTGGAGAGATTATTCCATGAACAATTTTACATGGGACATTCGAAAATAAGCTTGAAGGAATTAGCCAGTGTCAAGAGAAAGTTCACCGAACCCATAGATGATTATCTGAATAGATTTAGGCTTTTGAAATCCAGATGTTACACAGTAGTGCCTCAACATGAGTTAGTCGAAATGGCCGCTGGTGGTTTGGATTACTCTATTCGAAAGAAACTAGACACTCAATATTTGAGGGACATGGCTCAGTTAGCCGATAGGGTTCGATAGGTCGAAAGGCTAAAGGCCGAAAAGGCCAGAGTCTTTAAGAATAGCAAGAAAGAAAGGATCTCCTATGTTGGAACTGAGGAAGCAGAAGAATATCCTGAATTCGAATTCGAAGAGGTTGAAATCGACCTCGCTGAATTAAAACAGGCTCCACCTTACTCCTGCAAATTATTGGTTCCCACAAAAGGGAAAGAGATTGTTGAAAATGAGAAAAGTGACAAATTCCCAAAGAAGGTTTATACCTTCTATGTCACTAAATGTGACGAGATTTTTGACTTACTCGTCAAAGATGGCCAACTCATTGTGCCATCAAATGTCAAAATACCTCCTTTAGATCAGAGAAAGAAGAGAGGATTTTGCAAATATCATAGTTTCCTAGGCCACAAAACCTCACAATGTTTTCTTTTCAGGGACCTAATTCAAAATGCAATCAAAGATGGCAGACTAAAGTTTGGTGATAAGGCAAAGATGAAAGTGGACGAAGATCCCTTGGACGTCGCAGACACCAACTACTCCGAGCCTGCATGCATTGGAGAGATTAACATGGTGGAAGCTGACCAAAGTGATGCCCCAACAGGAGAGAAAGGTACTGAAACTGAAAGTTGGGTGATGGTCGAAGTCGATAAGGAGGTCACTGAAGACATCCAGAAGATACCAGAGACTTCGATTGAAGAAGCACCTGTAGCTGTTGAAAAAGAAACCCAGGCTACTGAAGGCCAGGAAAATCAAAACCAAGAACTAACACAGGTCACTGAAGGCCTGAGGCTGGAATTGGAGAAAGTCCAAATCACGAAGCCAACTTCCCCTCAGAAGGAAATATGGGACACTCTAGGGGAACCCAGTGGAAAATTTGACTATTTGGTCAAATATTCTGCCCCAGAGAGTTCGAAGGTTCACATTGAGGATATAAAGCCCACAGGATGGGGAGATGATGAAGCTAAAGGGGAAGATGTTGAGATAAATATGGTGGATATGGAGAGGCCTCGCTCTGAGATGGAGGAGGTAGAAAAATACTTAGAAAAAGAGAAGTATAAAATGGAGGATAATCACACTGGAGATGCTAGTCTCAAGGATTACCTCATGACATGCCACAAAGGAGATACATGCATGATATTATGCCCTAGGTGCAGCATCCTCTGCAATCAGAGAATCGCTGCGAATTTCGAGAGGGTACAGAGGACTCGAACTGGCAACAATTGGCGCCAGGATAACTAGTTGTTCAGGTGTTATCCTAAGGCTGGAGAAAGTTTGCTGGAATTTGTGTTTCGCTGCTACAAAGGGGCAACCAAGTGCTTGATTTGCCCAAGGTGTTCTGCCGTGTATGATCCAAGCATGGCCAGAGCTTTCGTAACGATTCCCTTCGCCCCTTGCTGGAACCATCAAGAAACTGTCCAGATGGGCCCACGTTTCGACAGCAGACACAAACAACGAAGGCCTGATAGCCCTCACCCCAAGGCTGCTCGAAGAGTGACTTTCAAACTCCCTGCTGAAGTGCCAACCGACAGATGGTTGCAAGTCAGAAATGACAAAGGCAAAGACAGATGGAGAAACACCGAACGAAATGCACGCCATGCTATGACGTACAGAAGGCAATTCAACATAGCAAAAGGGGAAGAGGTAAGATTAGAAAATTACAAAGGAAGGAACCCCATGTCAAGATCCCAGTGGCGCAGGCAACAAAGGATTCAAAAGGCTGAGAGGGAAGCTGTGGCAAACAAAGGGGTCACTTCAACAAAGAACCAAGGTGAATCTAGCACCAACAAACCAAAAAATCAAACTGAAGACAAACCTCCAGTTAATAGGAGGCTTTTCTCTGAAGTACATCGGGATGAACCAAAGGAATACACTCCAGGCCTAGAAGAGGACGAAGATATGATAACATATAACTTAGAATCGGAGGGGGAGTCTTCATTCAACCTAAACTGTAACGTGGTATCTGTGCTTCCCTGTGAATTTGGGCAGGAAACTGAAATTGATGAATATGAGGAAGAAGATACCACAGATTTGATGAAGCATAGGCCTGTATGCTACTATGTGATGGACAATGGGGTTGTTGAGGAGCAAAATGCGTTCTTCGAACGTCCAGAACCTGCTATGAAGAACCATCTTAAGCCACTATTTATTCGGGCAAAAGTTGGTGCCCATGGTGTGAACAAGGTTCTAGTGGATGGGGGTGCGGTAGTCAATTTGATACCCCACTTCATGCTGAAAAGACTAGAGATCCGCGAAGGAGACATCAAGCCCCATAATATGGTTCTGTCCAATTATGAGGGAAAAGTGGGAAAAACACTGGGAGTGGTCCAGTTGGAATTGACAATAGGCTCAAGTTGTAGGCCCACCATGTTTATGGTGATCGAAGCCAAGGCCAACTATAACTTATTGCTGGGAAGGGAGTGGATCCATGGCGTGGGGGAAGTTCCTTCGTCAATGCATCAGCGACTAGTTCTGTGGAGAGATGATGGAATCGTGGAAAACATCGAAGCAGACCAGAGTTACTTTATGTCAACAGTCAATTTAGTTGACAAGAGGGATTATGATAAAAATCTGGCAAAGATTGCTCCGTGTGTTCCAAATGATGAGATTAACGAAACCAGAAACGCCCACTACTACATGACCCTTCGCCATGATGGCCTTTACTGGGATAGAACAATAATCAGTGAAGAAGAGGGAGTCGAAAGCACTATACAAAAATGGCCAGCAGGTTGGGACTTCGACAACCTTATCCATGACTGAGTCCGCCTTTTTCGAAAGGATCTCGACCTATATGGCTGAGAACGAATCAAAAGCGGCCTTAGAGGCTGAAATAAATAAATTAACTGTAAAGATGAACGAAGTAAGTGGGGATGGCTCGAAATGCTCACCCTTCAAAGAATTTGAGATGGATCAAAGGTTGGATGCCATCTACGATAAAGAACCCTTAGGCTTCGAGAGGGACCCCATAAACTCAGGTGCCAAAATGTTGGCACAAGACCCACTCGAAGAAGTCAACTTAGGGGATGAAAAAACGAAAAGAATAACCTACATAAGTGCAAAACTTAGCCCAGGCCTCAAGAAAGAAGTAATCGAAGTCCTCAAGAAAAACAAAGATTGCTTCGCATGGGATTATGACGAAATGCCTGGTTTAAAGAGGGAGTTGGTCAAACACAGATTGCCAATCAAAGATGGCAAGAAGCCCATCAAACAAACTCCCAGAAGATTCGCACTAGCAGTTCTCACAAAGATTAAAGCTGAGATCGAAAGGTTTATACGTTGCAAATTCATCAGAACAACAAGGTACGTCGAATGGTTAGCAAATATAGTACCTATTATTAAGAAAAATGGTTCTTTAAGAATTTGCATAGATTTTAGGGATTTAAACACTGCAACCCCTAAAGATGAATATTCCATGCCTGTGGCAGAAATGCTAGTAGACTCTGCTGCAGGGTTCGAATACTTGAGTATGTTAGATGGATACTCTGGGTATAATCAAATTTTCATTGCTGAAGAAGATGTTGCAAAGACAGCATTTCGTTGCCCAGGAGCCTTAGGCACCTACGAATGGGTGGTGATGCCTTTTGGTTTAAAGAACGCTGGGGCAACTTATCAAAGGGCAATGAATTCAATTTTTCATGATTTCATTGAAACCTTCATGCAGGTGTATATTGATGATATAGTCATCAAATCTATATCTGCAGAAACACATTTGCATCATTTGAGCCAATCATTCGAGCGAATGAGAAAACATGGCTTAAAGATGAATCCCCTTAAATGTGCATTTTTTGTGCAGGCTGGAGATTTTCTTGGTTTTTTGGTTCACAAGAAAGGGATTGAAATCAACCAGAACAAAACCAAAGCCATAATGGAGACGAAAGCACCTACGTCAAAAAGGGAGTTGCAATCTCTGCTATGGAAAATTAACTTCCTCAGAAGATTCATTTCGAACCTGAGTGGAAGAACCCAAGCTTTCTCTCCGTTACTTCGTCTAAAGCAAGGCCAAGCCTTCGAATGGAACGAAGCCCACCAGGAGGCATTTGACAGGATAAAAGATACCTCTCTCAGCCTCCTATTTTGTCTCCACCTTCATGGGGGAAGCCCATGAGATTGTACATATCTGCCTCTGAAGTTAGTATAGGTAGTATGTTAGCACAAGAAGATAGCAATGGTATCGAAAGATCCATATTGTTGTACCCCAAAATTTTCCCTCCCATATTCTTCAAGATTTGCAAAGAGCATGCTTCAAAATCTCCCAAGGGTTGCACAGTTCAATGGCCTTCTAACAGTCAAAAATTAGGGTTTTGGTTCTCGCAAAGAAGTTGAAGTTTTCAAGGGTCCAAACAAGTCCCACATGCGTATAAACATTTTCAAGCATCCTCATGCCAAGTTTCAAGACTTACAGCACAAAATTGCACAGTCAAAAACCCTAATTGCTCAACAGTCAACTGTAGGGGCAAAATGGTCATTTGACAGTCAAAAGTCCAAATTTTTGGTCAACAACTTATTTTGAAGCCACAAACATCATTTGATCAATTCTTGATCATGATTTTAAAGGCATGGCTCAAAAAGTCTCAAGATGCAAAAGTTTCCATATTTGGACAGTTGAAAAAGTCAACTGTAAATTGACCAAGGCATAACTTCCACATGGTTTATCAGAAAAATTCCACCCAAAGCTCATTTTGAAGAGAATGACATTTCCTACAACTCCTCTTCACACTTCAAGTCCAAGAAATGCTCTCACAAAAAGTTATCAATCTCAACATTATAGGTCATTTTCAAAAGTCAACAAAAAGGCACTTTAAGTCAAAGACCATAACTTGAGATTGGTAAATCAAAATGACATGGGACCAAAGGCATTGGTTATAGGACTTCAAGACCTTTCCAAAATGTCAAAGAACATGATCAAATCTTAAAAATTGAGCAAGATATGCCTTGTGGAAGTTGGGAAATTTTTGGGAATTTTGAAAAGTCAACTTTGCTTCAAATGCCTCAAAATTGCTAATGGGCCTCAATTTCTTCCAAGAATCATCATCCAAAGGCTAGGCACGACCCTTTTACCCAAAGGGGAGTTATTTTCTTATTTTTAATTTATTAATTGAGTTTTTAAATCTATTAATTCATTTAATTCAAATTAAATATGAAAAAATATTAAATGCCACCTTTCAAATCTTTTTATGCAGCATTTCTACTCATCATAACCTCAAGATTTCGTGCATACTCAATATGGAAAGAATCTTCAATGATTGGCATGTTCTCCATGAAAAAAGATTGAAAAAAAGATTACATGAAAATCAAATCTCAAAAGCATTGATTACAAAGGTTTTAGACTTGTTTTGCAAACCTAAAACATTCCTCATAAAAGCGAGAACACAACCCTAATGCACAAAACCTAAATGCTGCGCTCAGAATCACAAACAAACTTTGCCTTTTTCACTAAAAATTTCAAAACTGTAAACTGTATTGCAGGGTGTTTCAAGGCAAAAGAACGATCCCACAAGCTTGCTAAGGTGACCAGGGATCTATTCCAATCAAAACCACAGCCTCTAACCTTAAGAATCGGTAGAATGAAGCCGCCCTGTTCTTGATATTGTTCATATTCGTGTTTTGATTTATACGTATCATCCATGCATTTTTCTTGTTGTTTTGCACTAACATGAGCATTCTAAAGCTGTTGGTAACTTCTAATTGAACTAATGTGCCCTGTACGAGAATCTGCCATGGAAATTTTCTAGGTTTTCATAAGCTTAAAATTGGGGACTTCTGCATATGGAAAAATTAGACAGCAAGACCTATACCATTGAAATCGTGACATTCCAACGAATCTAAAACACTCATCGCGCCTTTTTTATGTTGGTTCAATTTCTATTCGCTATTTTTTTGGTGTTTCAGATTGTGGGGGTTTAAAACCCCCGCTATCTAGTTTTATTTTCAAACATTGGCGCTTTTTTGTTGATTATCCAGCATAATGCTTTTTCTCTCTCTTATTATTCATTTCCCACTAAACATACAACCAAACGCGCTAGTTCAGTTGGTGGCCAACGTATAATACATGTACTGGGACCTGGGTTCGATTCCCAGGTCCCCCATATATATTTCATATTTTTTCTTGTAATGTGTTTCTACGCAGCTTGCATCCTAAGGTCCACCATACAACTCCATGCCTTGGCTTGCCAAATGTTCCAGAAGATGAATCTGAAGGTCAGGATGAGAGGTCCATCATACACATCAGTCAACCATGCACACGTGAACGCTGAAAGTCAAACAGGCCAAGCTTATATTGGGCCAAATTACTGCTGATCATACCTCCAAAATTGGGTCTACCACCCCTCTTGTTTGTATTTCTCTCCTTCATTCTTTTTTTTACTTGTTTTAATTTAATTACTTTCTTTTAATTCTTCAAATTAATTTTTATAACATAAAAATACAAACAAAAACAGAAAATCATAAAACAATAAAAAAAATGCTTTGTTAATATTAATTAATATTATTTTGTAAATAAATTTAATAATTAACTTAGTTTTAATTTTAGGTTTAATTCTAATTTTTTTTAAATAAACTAAAAAGTGTAGAGATTAGGGTTTTAATTTTTTTTCTTCTTTTTTCTTAATAAATAATTTATTTCCTTATCATCATTATTATTATTCTTAATTATTTTATAAATAATTTGTAGTTAAATAATTAGGTTAAAACTAGGACAAACTTAAACATTTTTTTTAATAAATTAAAAATAGTTTAGAATTAGGGTTTTAATTCCATTTAATTTTATCATTAAATTCCATAAATACAAAAACTCCAAAAAATAAGTTCTTGCCTTTATTTAATTTAATTAATTTATTATTTCAATTTAATTTCTTTAAAAGGGTCCAACGCCCTCGCATTCTCGATTTTATTTCTTTTCGCACATTTACTTTTATTTCTTTTTTTAAATTTCATGTATTTGCCCCAAAGCCTTGTAATAGATTAATTAGGGTATTTACTTTCCGCATTTTATTTTATTCAAATCGGGTCTTGGATTAATTTGGCGATGTAGACCCGCGCCTTTTTAATAGCGTAGGACTTTCATCTTCCTGCACCTTTTAACTGTTAATAACCACATGAAAGAATGAATTCCAAAAATAAAAACAAAGCGTAGATCACCAATGCATGACAAGATAAACATAATTGAAAATGACACACAGTTCACACACCGCCCCTAGGGTATGTCTCACTGTTGCCTTGCCCCTCGAAACGTGGTCGTCGAGTAGAGGATGTTTTAGTAAGTCCTCATGTCCATGAACATGGCATGAGGGTAGCTTCTAAGGTGTCTTCCTATTGCTCTGGTGATCACACTGTCCCGAACCCTCGAATTGACCCGAACACCTCCAACGGTGGTGCTACCTACCTCTTAATGGTGGGATGGCACTACCTTAAGGACATTTACACAGACTAATTCCTTAGGGTAGGTAGATGACTCATAGATACTTGCTCTAATTCAAAACAAATCAAAAACTTCTTTTCGCACCGACACTTTGCAAAAAGCTTTCAAAAACAACTTTTCAAACACTCTTGAGGACTGATACAAGAGTCGATCTGAAACTTTCAAAGAAACTTTTTCAAACCCACTCACAATTGAAAAGCAAACAAACATTTTGAATACACAATGAGCAAGCATCTAAGAGCCCATGGATAACCATGGATAGAAAGGGTGCTAACACCTTCCCTTTCTATAAATCTACCTCCCGAACCGAGAGCAATCTCAATAAGGAATTTTTCTGTGCTTTTGTCCTTTCCATTTGGAGAAAATAAAAGACGGTGGCGACTCTTGCTTCCGCGACATTTCGCGAACCAGTGTCAAACAGTCAGTTCCAGATCCACCGATCACAGAACTGGCGACTCTGCTGGGGACATCTTATAAAGTGAGGTGTACCTTAGGACTAAGATCACTATGTTTTCAATTGCTTTGACTTGTTTGCTTTATTATTGTGAGACTGTCTTGGGAGTTCTATAGATCCTAACCCGGATCTGGGGATACCTTCTTAGAAAGTAGCAACAAGGCTGTGAGGGAACTGTGCGGGGTATACCGACATGGTTGAAACAGTCTGCTACGTTGATGTGGCACTTTGGTGTGTATCGGTAACCCTTCAGTCAAGGAGAGTACGGGGCCTCCGCGTGGTGTCGTGAAGCATCAACTGACCTTAGGAACCTTAATTGAACTATCTTGGCCTCTTTAGGGTAGTGAGATAACTGACTTTGGTGCAGTCCGAGGTTGGTTGATACTCGATACTACACTCAATTGAGGGTTGCTTTCCTGGAATATTTCGGTCGCCAGTTCAGTGGCTAAATCGAAACGATAAACAATGAAAGCAATCCAGTGATATTGGGACCCTTAGAACCCGATTACTTCTAATAGGACAGGTTGAGCCCACCAACTTCAAGAGGGTAATACCCAGACCCCATGCAGGCCTAAACTCTAAGGGCTTGTCTTGTGTGACTTGTGTGCCTTATCATGTTTGCCTTTGTAAATACTTGTGGTGTGTTTAATCATAGCATCATGACATCATCCAGCATCATATGCATTGACTAACCATTTCAGGGGTTCGAATCTTCATCTTTGTTCTTGTTTTGTAGGACATGGAAATTGTTCGCAGAAAGACAATTCAAATCAGCCTTGTAAGGATCCCTCCTCAGCTTAAGGAGCTTATATCCAGGATTCCCGAGAGCTCTTCATTCAGTGAAAGACATGGAAGACTCATCAGCTTGGTCAACACCAACACTGAGGAAGATATGATAAAGGTCATGTTCCAGTTCTTTGACCCTCTGCATCATTGTTTCACTTTCCTGGATTATCAACTGGTACCTACATTGGAAGAGTTCTCCCGGCTTCTGAAGATCCCTATCCTTGATCAACTACCCTACAACGGTACGGAAAAGGAACCCAAGCTTGAAGAGATTGCTAAAGCCTTACACCTACAATCATCTGACCTCAAGGGACATTGGGAGGTTAGAAGTGGCATCAAAGGGTTCTTAGCCAGGTTTCTGTTTGAAAAGGCCCAGGAATGTTGGAACTCCCTTGACTTACAAGCTTTTGAAGAAGTTGTGGCCCTCCTTGTCTATGGTTTGGTGTTGTTCCCTAACCCAGATCAGCTTGTAGATATCAGTGCTGTCCAGATCTTCATGTCCAGGAATCCTATATCTACGTTGCTGGGGGACATCCTTCACTCATGTTACACTCGAACCATGAGAAAAAGAGGTGTTCTTATGTGCTGCACTCCTCTCCTGGGAAGGTGGTTTATTTTGCACCTTCCACAATCAGTCTTGAAGAACGAGCGGGGTTTGAGATGGTCACAACGGTTGATGACTCTTACACATGCAGATATACATTGGTGCCCTCAGTCCAGAGAGGATGTCACTATCATCGATCGCTGCGGGGAGTACCCTAATGTTCCTTTACTTGGAATCAGAGGAGGTATTACTTACAACCCATGCATGGCTTGGAGATAGTTTGGTTATGCTCTGAGGGATGGCCCTCATGATATGTTAATTCCTGACATAGTTTTTGACTTCGACAATGATGCACAAGGACTTCGCCAGAGATTTATCATAGCTTGGAGGATGCCCAGTAAGATAGACAGCAAGACACTGGGGCACAAGAATTCCATCCCATTGGAACCTTATCTCAAGTGGGTACGGGCCCGCTCCCAGAAGTTAGTAATGCCATATCCTCATGTTCTCCCTGTGATCAAAGAGCCAGTGTTGGAAGGAGAAGTGTCCTACACTATTCAACATCCTGACATGCCCACGTCCTGGGAAGAGATGCAGAAGAGCTGGATCCAGCTTAAGGAAGAACGGAATTCTCTTGAGACCAGTCTACATGCTAGTGAAAAGAAGGTCTTGGAGCTCACTCGCCTATTGCACGAGGAGAAGAATCTCAAGACCTACATAGCTCCAAAGAGGATGCGTAGTGTCTTTTGGGATTGATTTGCTTTGTAATATGTGCCCATGAGGCTTTGATGTACTGAACAATTATTTCCTTAATGATAATGTGTGTTCCTTTTTGTCTACAACAAATTTGAACTTTTGAACCCCTGAATGCATTGCATAAACACATATCATTGATCATATGCATATTAGGTATTCTTATTTTCAGGTTGCTTACCGTTCTTCGCTGTTTATTTCAGCATCATGAACCCTGACTCATCATCAACCGAGATGTCTATCAAGGCCCTTCAGGCGCAGAACGCGCAGTTTCAGGAGCTGATCATGGGTTTGGCTCAAGGCCAAGAAGAGTTGAAGGCTTTACTCCTGAAGAAGGGGAAGAAGAAGAAGAGAAATGTTCTTTTCAACTCGGGCCAGAGGTTTGGTAATACTCTGCAGAATGAGGAAGCTGGTTCTTCTGTAGGCAAAGACAGTCCCCAAGAGGGAAAGACCTCAAGTCCAGTAGTCTCTGACAACGAGACTGACTTCAATGAGGAACAGTATCCTCCGGCTGAAGACAGATACAAGCAGTTGGAAGACAGACTGAATGCAATGGAGATCCACCAAGTGCCTGGGCTGGATTTCGGAGACTTGGGCTTATCTACTGGTGTGAACATTCCTCACAAGTTTAAGGCACCACCTTTCACCAAGTATGACGGGGCGTCTTGTCCCAAGCTACACCTCAGATCTTATGTGCGGAAGATTCAGTCGTACATTGTGGATAAGAATTTGTGGATCCACTTCTTCCAGGAGAGTCTTTCAGGGACTCATCTCGAATGGTTCTATCAGCTGGATGGGACCAAGGTTCGTAACTGGGAGGAGTTGGCTACTGCTTTTTATAAACAATATCAATATAATATCGACCTTGCTCCTACACGTACCCAACTCCAGGGTATGTCGCTAGGATCAAGCGAAGGTTTCAAAGAGTATGCACAGAAGTGGAGGGATCTGGCTGGCAGGGTGCAGCCTCCGTTAACAGACCGTGAGTTAGTGGATATGTTCTTGGGGACCCTTTTCGGGCCATTCTTCAATCATCTTATCGGTAATTCGTCTGCAGGGTTCACTGATATTATTCTGACTGGGGAGAGAATAGAGGCTGGAATGAAGTCCGGTAAAATCCAGAAGGGTGCATCGTCAAGTTCTAAGAAGAAGCCCTTTAAGAAGGAGGCCAGTGCTGTATATGGGCCTAGAAGACATGATAAACCAGAATGCCGCCAATCTGTCAACGCGATAATGATTGCTAAACCTGCTGCCGCTCCTCGGCAAACCAATCCACAAAGGGCTGAAAGACCCAGAAGAGAATTCACCCGGCTGAGTATGACCCTATCGCAAATCTTGCCGCAGTTGCTATCCACCAACTTGGTGATTGTTAGAGAGGCCCCGAAGGTTGTGAACATTGCCTCTCCTAAGTACAATCCAAATGCCCGCTGTGCTTTACACTCCGATAGCCCGGGGCATTCCACTGATGATTGTTGGGCCTTAAGGAATAAGGTGCAGGATCTTATTGATACCAAAGAGGTACAGTTCGAGGCACCTGAGAATCCTAATGTGGTGACTGCTCCCATGCCTAACCATGGAGTAAATGCTATTGGGTATGAGTATGATGTGGAGGAATCTGAGTTCAACAGCTGGATTTATTCAACGACCGACAGTGGACCTAGCAATTGGACCGCAAAGGATAACCTACCTGTTACTTGTGTTATGGAGTAATGATTTCCTTTGTTTTTGTTATTTGTAATAAACAATGAATTAAAACTCTATGGCCCAGTGTCTTACCCGGGGCACCGTGGCTTCATTTGTGAGGGCATATTAATTGTCATTTCATATATCATGAATAAAGACCTTGGACGTTTTCTCGCATTTCAAATCTTATGCTCCTTTTCTTTCTTTCCTTTCTTTATATATTGCAAAAAACAGCTGTATTTACACACACTCACTCATACAGGTTTCAATCCACTCTGGATCTCACTGGTAACGACTCTGCTACTGCCAGTTATGACTTTGAAAATCCGATCAACTTAGCTGAAGACGAAGGTGAAGATGATTGCGAAGTGCCTGGCGAGCTTGCAAGACTGTTACTCCAGGAAGAGAGGGCAATTCAACCACACGAAGAGCCAGTGGAAACGATAAATCTGGGTACTGAAACGGACAAAAAGGAAGTTAAAATTGGCGCCAACCTAGAGCTCAGCGTGAAGCAACGGTTGACTCAGATGTTACATGATTATGTGGAGATCTCTGCCTGGTCCTACGAAGACATGCCCGGGTTGGATACCGACATTGTGGTCCATCATTTGCCTACGAAGGAAGACTGCCCTCCGGTTAAGCAAAAGGTCCGCCGTATGCGTCCAGAGATGTCCGAGAAGATCAAAGCTGAGGTTATAAAGCAATTCGATGTCGGGTTTCTTGCAGTGACTTCTTACCCTCAGTGGGTTGCTAATGTGGTGCCGGTACCGAAGAAAGATGGTAAGGTCAGAATGTGTGTTGATTACAGGGATCTGAACAGGGCCAGCCCCAAGGATGACTTCCCTCTACCTCACATTGATGTCCTTGTTGACAATACTGCTAAGCATAAGGTGTTCTCTTTCATGGACGGCTTTTCAGGTTATAATCAGATCAATATGGCTCCTGAAGACATGGAGAAGACTACTTTTGTTACTCAGTGGGGCACCTTCTGCTACAAGGTCATGCCATTCGGGTTGAAAAATGATGGGGCAACCTACCAACGTGCCATGGTTGCTTTATTTCATGACATGATCCATCATGAGATAGAAGTATATGTTGACGACATGATTGCAAGGTCCCAAACTGAGGAAGAACACCTTGACCATCTGCAGAAATTGTTTGACCGTCTGAAGTTGTACAAGCTGAGGTTGAACCCGAACAAGTGCACCTTCGGGGTACGATCTGGAAAGTTACTAGGCTTCGTCGTAAGTGATAAGGGTATTCAAGTGGACCCTGCCAAGGTCAAAGCTATTCAAGAGATGCCAGTTCCTAAGACAGAGAAAGAGGTCAGAGGCTTTTTAGGACGCCTGAATTATATTGCCCGATTCATCTCGCATCTGACTGCCACCTGTGAACCAATCTTCAAGTTGCTGAAGAAAGATCAGGTAGTACGTTGGAATGATGAATGTCAGGCTGCTTTTGTCAGAATCAAAGAGTATCTCCAAGAGCCACCCATACTTATGCCACCGGTTGAAGGGAGACCTCTGATATTATACCTGGCAGTGCTTGACAACTCAATGGGGTGTGTGCTGGGGCAGCATGACGAGTCTGGCCGAAAAGAGCATGCCATTTATTACCTTAGCAAAAAGTTTACCGACTGTGAGACCCGATACTCACTGCTCGAGAAAACTTGCTGCGCTTTGGTATGGGCTGCTCGCTGGCTGAGACAGTATATGCTGAATCACACTACCTTATTGATCTCAAAGATGGATCCTATAAAGTACATATTCGAAAAGCCTGCTCTGTCTGGGAGAATAGCAAGATGGCAAATGATCTTGACAGAATACGACATCCAGTACACAACTCAGAAAGCCATCAAGGGAAGTGTATTGGCAGATCACTTGGCACATCAGGTAGTAGACGACTATCAGTCAATGAACTTCGAGTTTCCAGACGAGAGTATCATGTTAGTGACTGATTGTGAAGTACCTGGACCGGATGAAGGACCTGAGGAAGGATCCCAATGGTGTATGCACTTTGACGGAGCCTCCAACACTTTGGATAACGACATCGGCGCTGTGATCATATCACCTCAAGGCACTCATACTCCACTCACTGCCCGACTATGTTTCAACTGCACCAACAACATGGCGGAGTATGAGGCATGCATCATGGGTCTCCAAGCTGCGATCGACTTAAGGATCAAGTTTCTGAGTGTCTTCGGAGATTCCGCTCTCGTGATCAACCAGATCAAAGGGGAGTGGGATACGAAACATCCGAATCTTATTCCTTACAGAGAATGTGTGTTGACATTGATCCCCCACTTCACAGAGATAACCTTTGAACACTTTCCGAGAGAGGAGAATCAACTGGCGGACGCGTTAGCTACGATGTCTTCCATGTTCAAAGTCAAATGGGACAATGAAGCTCCTCCGATCATCATCTGGAAACTAGACGAACCGGCATACTGTTGTGATCTCGAGACTGAATTGGTGACTGAGAAGCCTTGGTACCATGAGGTGAAGAGATACTTGGAAGCTCAGGAATACCCTGAAGGTGCATCTGTCAACGATAAGAAGTTCCTGAGAAGGTTCGCAGCGAAGTTCTTCCTTAGCAATGGCATTCTGTATAAGCGAAACCATGATTCGACCTTACTGCGTTGTGTGGATAAGACTGAAGCAGAAAGGATCATGGAAGAGCTACATGAAGGGACCTTCGGAACACATTCTAGTGGACACACTATGGCAAAGAAAATCCTTCGGGCAGGGTATTTCTGGTCCACTATGGAAGCCGACTGTTACCAACACTCTCGGACATGCCATAAATGCCAGATATACGCAGACAAGGTGCATGTTCCTCCAGTTCCTCTAAATGTTCTGACTGCGCCTTGGCCTTTTGCAATGTGGGGCATAGATATGATCGGCGAGATTAAACCTACGGCATCCAATGGGCATCGTTTCATCCTAGTAGCGATCGATTACTTTACAAAGTGGGTTGAAGCAGCTTCCTACGCCACAGTAACCAAGAACGTTGTAGCATGGTTCATTCGGCATAATCTGATCTGCCGATACGGCGTCCCTAAAAGAATTATTACTGACAACGGTACCAATCTTAATAACAAGATGATCAATGAGCTCTGCGAGCGGTTTAAGATACAACACCACAACTATTCTCCTTACCGGCCGAAGATGAATGGGGCTGTAGAAGCAGCAAATAAAAATATTAAGAAAATTGTGCAGAAGATGACAGTGACTTATAAAGATTGGCACGAGATGTTACCGTTCGCTCTACATGGGTACCGTACCTCAGCCAGGACATCAACCGGGGCAACTCCTTTTTCCTTGGCCTACGGTATGGAGGCAGTCTTATCGATCGAAGTGCAGATACCCTCTCTTCGGATAATGAAGGATGCAGACCTGAATGAAGATGATTGGATCCAGACACGACTTGATCAGCTAAATCTAATTGACGAAAAGAGACTTGCTGCTATTTGTCATGGTCAGACGTACCAAAAACGGATGATCAGGGAATTTAACAAAAAGGTCAGACCACAAGAATATCAAGTTAGGGATCTGGTAATCAAACGTATCATCCTTCCTCAGAGTGATCCAAGGGGAAAATGGACCCCTACGTATGAAGGGCCATTTGTGGTTAAACATGTGTTCTCAGGAGGAGCCATGATTCTAACTGCCATGGATGGTGACGACCTTCCTCACCCCGCCAATGCAGACATAGTAAAAAGATACTACGCATAAAAAAAGACCCGCTAGGTTGACATACCTAGGCAAAAATTAGGGCTTCCCGGTGAACCAAAAGGGTTCGGGCAAAATGAAGGGATGAAATGAAAAAAAATCTGTACACCCGACAAGTCGAAAACCTGAAAAGGCGGCTTGGGCAAAAACGGGTATCCCGGTGGACTGAAAACCCGAAAGGGCGGTCCAGGCAAAAGTTAGGGATAAAGCGTAATACTATGTCTCATTGGATCACTTTGCATCCAAAATCCGGTATCAACATCAAGTTCAGACGGCATCGATCAATCAGCTTCATCCTCGACTAGGTCATCAAGTGATGAGACGCTCAAAGATATAAAGGCGATAGCAGAGTTGGAACCCCGTGGGATTATTCTTTTCACACAGCTGTTTTATTTTCCTTTGTACAAATTTGTATAAACTCTTTTATTCGGCGACGTTCTCTTACTAGGACGTCAGCCTCTTGTACATAAATGCCTATTTACAGGAAAATTCAAAATCAATATAAATTCATTTTTTCAGATCAATTGCCAATTGTTTTTCCTTTTTCTGTTTTGTTTTGCAAAGAACGTCCAAGGTTCGATTTGTGATATATGCATTTGACACTAATTGCTAACTCATAAATATTTGCATATGAAACAAAGGGTTAATTACAGGTAACATTAGAAGCAGGGGTAATAAAGAGTTGTCTAAGCGATCTAATTGCTCTGTCCGCCAAAGTATCAAGGTAGGTTCAGCTGAAGAAAATAACCAAGATATCTTAATTCCCCAGAGAGTGAGCCAGCAAGTCAATACACTCTCCCCAAGCAAAGCTATACTATCAGCCTTAAGGAAGTTGGGTATCCTCTAGCAGATCTCAACATCCCCCAGCATAATATACAGATATTCTCAAACAAGCATCCCCGGAAATCTTGATCTAAGATTGTTCCCCGATGGTATACCAGATATTCAGCGGAGCCACTTTCCCAGTACATCTCAAGAATTTCCCCAGGAGAGTCCAATCAAGATTTCCCCAGGAAAGTTTGAATCCATCTCCCCAGCAGGAAACTTATCCCCAGTAGATTCTGGAAGCTTGCCCCCCGCAGAGCATGAACGCGTCCCCCGGATGTATTCAAAGGTTATTTCCCTACCAGGATATAACTGGGTTATCCTCAGCCAAAAGCCACGGAAAGACCGTCCTCGGCGAAGTCTTCTTATCCCCAGCGGAGTCCATTAACACTTCCAACATAACAATGGTACCCCCAGCGAAGTTATCATCAACGGTATCCCAGCAAAGTACCTCTCTTCCCACAGAGTGTTATTCCCCAGCAAGATCGCTAGAGTAATTTTCTCCCTGCAGAGTGTTCTATTCGCCAAGTTTATTCCCCAACGGAGTCATCCTCTCCTACCGGTATTCTTGCAACTATCATCCCCAGCGGAAACAACAAAGCACTATTCTCCAACATCAGCCCAGGATGTGACTTCCCGGCACCCGTCAAGGATTTATTTTCCTAGACTAAAACATACGTTCATAAACATCACATTTCCATACATTATAGCATGCATATACGCATCATATCTTACAAATCTCATTTATGTTGAGAACATCATTGCTTGATCCATATCATGCATTGCATATGGCTGACCATTACCTTTCAGGAAAGATCCAGTTAGGTTCTCAGCTATATTTCAAGATTTTTGCCTGGTTCAGTTAAATCGACCCTAAGATTTTCCTGATTCTTATCCAGTCAAAGGCCTTCTCTGGTTCAGTCAGATAGACCCTAAGATCTCCCTGATTCTTATCCAGTTGAAGATACTCCAAGACCTAGCCTGGTTCAGTTAAATCGACCCTAAGATTTTCCTGATTCTTATCCAGTCAAAGGCGTTCTCTGGTTCAGTCAGATCGACCCTAAGATCTCCCTGATTCTTATCCAGTTGAAGATATTCCAAGACCTTGCCCGGTTCAGTTAAATCGACCCTAAGATTTTCCTGATTCTTATCCATTCAAAGGCCTTCTCTGGTTCAGTCAGATCGACCCTAAGATCTCCCTGACTCTTATCCCAGTAGAAGACATCCAAGATTCTCTCAGCATTCCTGTTGAGGTAGCAATCGTCCCAAGATTCTCTCGGCGTTCCTATTGAGGTAGTAATCGCCACAAGATTCTCTCAGCGTCCCTGTTGAGGTAGTAATCGTCCAAGGTTCTCTCAGCGTTCCTGCTGAGGTAGTAATCGCCCAAGGTTCTCTCATCATCCCGTTGAGGTAGTAACCATCCCTGGTTCATTCATCACCTTTTGAAGCTCCAGATTCAATTCCTGTAACCAGTCAGGGCACATCTACACAAAGAGTTTGAAGACCAGCTCCTGTAGCAGGTCAGGTAATCATTTTTCTTTTTCAGGTACGCAAGTTCTCGCTAAGGAATCTCTTACACGATCGACACCCAGATGGCATCTATAAGCCCATCCACCTTCCATCATCTCTTAGCATGGCATCTATAAGCCCATCTTCCTATCCACTAATCTCCAAATGGCATCTATAAGCCCATTCCCACCATCACACTGCTAACATGTGAGCGCAAATTTCTGGGCACTCTAGTATCCAATCATCTTCCACCTTCGGACTACGAAAGGCACGACAACCAATCTACATCCTCAGGTCTAAGAAGATTGAACAGGGGCAACTGTTGTACCCCAAAATTTGCCCTCCCATATTCTTCAAGATTTGCAAAGAGCATGCTTCAAAATCTCCCAAGGGTTGCACAGTTCAATGGCCTCCTAACAGTCAAAAATTAGGGTTTTGGTTATGGCAAAGAAGTTGAAGTTTTCAAGGGTCCAAACAAGTCCCACATGCCTATAAACATTGTCAAGCATCCTCATTCCAATTTTCAAGACTTACAGCACAAAATTGCACAGTCAAAAACCCTAATTGCTCAACAGTCAACTGTAGGGGCAAAATGGTCATTTAACAGTCAAAAGTCCAAATTTTTGGTCAACATCTTATTTTGAAGCCACAAACATCATTTGATCAATTCTTGATCATGATTTTCAAGGCATGGCTCAAAAAGTCTCAAGATGCAAAAGTTTCCATATTTGGACAGTTGAAAAAGTCAACTGTAAATTGACCAAGGCATAACTTCCACATGGTTTATCAGAAAAATTCCATCCAAAGCTCATTTTGAAGAGAATGACATTTCCTACAACTCCTCTTCACACTTCAAGTCCAAGAAATGCTCTCACAAAAAGTTATCAATCTCAACATTATAGGTCATTTTCAAAAGTCAACAAAAAGGCACTTTAAGTAAAAGACCATAACTTGAGATTGGTAAATCAAAATGACATGGGACCAAAGGAATTGGTTGGAGGACTTCAATACCTTTCCAAAATGTCCAAGAACATGATCAAAGCTTAAAAATTGAGCAAGATATGCCTTGTGGAAGTTGGGAAATATTTGGGAATTTTGAAAAGTCAACTTTGCTTCAAATGCCTCAAAATTGCTAATGGGCCTCAATTTCTTCCAAGAATCATCATCCAAAGGCTAGGCACGACCCTTTGACCCAAAGGGGAGTTATTTTCTTATTTTTAATTTATTAATTGAGTTTTTAAATCTATTAATTCATTTAATTCAAATTAAATATGAAAAAATACTAAATGCCACCTTTCAAATCTTTTTATGCAGCATTTCTACTCATCATAACCTCAAGATTTCGTGCATACTCAATATGGAAAGAATCTTCAATGATTGGCATGTTCTCCATGAAAAAAGATTGAAAAAAAGATTACATGAAAATCAAATCTCAAAAGCATTGATTACAAAGGTTTTGGACTTGTTTTGCAAACCTAAAACATTCCTCATAAAAGCCAGAACACAACCCTAATGCACAAAACCTAAAAGCTGCGCTCAGAATCACAAACAAACTTTGCCTTTTTCACTAAAAATTTCAAAACTGTAAACTGTATTGCAGGGTGTTTCAAGGCAAAAGAACGATCCCACAAGCTTGCTAAGGTGACCAGGGATCTATTCCAATCAAAACCACAACCTCTAACCTCAAGAATCGGTAGAATGAAGCCGCCCTGTTCTTGATATTGTTCATATTCGTGTTTTGATTTATACGTATCATCCATGCATTTTTCTTGTTGTTTTGCACTAACATGAGCATTCTAAAGCTGTTGGTATCTTCTAATTGAACTAATGTGCCCTGTACGAGAATCTGCCATGGAAATTTTCTAGGTTTTCATAAGCTTAAAATTGGGGACTTCTGCATATGGAAAAATTAGACAGCAAGACCTATACCATTGAAATCGTGACATTCCAACGAATCTAAAACACTCATCGCGCCTTTTTTATGTTGGTTCAATTTCTATTCGCTATTTTTTTGGTGTTTCAGATTGTGGGGGTTTAAAACCCCCGCTATCTAGTTTTATTTTCAGGCAAAATAAAGAACAAGTGGAGAAGACGATGCATGGAGGAACGTGGTTGGTGGATTCAAACATTGGCGCTTTTTTGTTGATTATCCAGCATAATGCTTTTTCTCTCTCTTATTATTCATTTCCCACTAAACATACAACCAAACGCGCTAGTTCAGTTGGTGGCCAACGTGTAATACAGGTACTGGGACCTGGGTTCGATTCCCAAGTCCCCCATATGTATTTCATATTTTTTCTTGTAATGTGTTTCTACGCAGCTTGCATCCTAAGGTCCACCATACAACTCCATGCCTTGGCTTGCCAAATGTTCTAGAAGATGAATCTGAATGTCAGGATGAGAGGTCCATCATACACATCAGTCAACCATGCACACGTGAACGCTGAAAGTCAAACAGGCCAAGCTTCTATTGGGCCAAATTACTGCTGATCATACCTCCAAAATTGGGTCTACCACCCCTCTTGTTTGTATTTCTCTCCTTCATTCTTTTTTTCTACTTTTTTTTATTTGTTTTAATTTAATTACTTTCTTTTAATTCTTCAAATTAATTTTTATAACATAAAAATACAAAAAAAAAACAGAAAATCATAAAACAATAAAAAAAATGCTTTGTTAATATTAATTAATATTATTTTGTAAATAAATTTAATAATTAACTTAGTTTTAATTTTAGGTTTAATTCTAATTTTTTTTAAATAAACTAAAAAGTGTAGAGATTAGGGTTTTAATTTTTTTTCTTCTTTTTTCTTAATAAATAATTTATTTCCTTATCATCATTATTATTATTCTTAATTATTTTATAAATAATTTGTAGTTAAATAATTAGGTTAAAACTAGGACAAACTTAAACATTTTTTTTAATAAATTAAAAATAGTTTAGAATTAGGGTTTTAATTCCATTTAATTTTCTCATTAAATTCCATAAATACAAAAACTCCAAAAAATAAGTTCTTGCCTTTATTTAATTTAATTAATTTATGATTTCAATTTAATTTCTTTAAAAGGGTCCAACACCCTCGCATTCTCGATTTTATTTCTTTTCACACATTTACTTTTATTTCTTTTTTTAAATTTCATGTATTTGCCCCAAAGCCTTGTAATAGATTAATTAGGGTATTTACTTTCCGCATTTTATTTTATTCAAATCGGGTCTTGGATTAATTTGGCGATGTAGACCCGCGCCTTTGTAATAGCGTAGGACTTTCATCTTCCCGCACCTTTTAACTGTTAATAACCACATGAAAGAATGAATGCCAAAAATAAAAACAAAGCGTAGATCACCAATTCATGACAAGATAAACATAATTGAAAATGACACACAGTTCACACACCACCCCTAGGGTGCGTCTCACTGTTGCCTTGCCCCTCGAAACGTGGTCGTCGAGTAGAGGATGTTTTAGTAAGTCCTCATGTCCATGAACATGGCATGAGGGTAGCTTCTAAGGTGTCTTCCTATTGCTCTGGTGATCACACTGTCCCGAACCCTCGAATTGACCCGAACACCTCCAACGGTGGTGCTACCTACCTCTCAATGGTGGGATGGCACTACCTTAAGGACATTTACACAGACTAATTCCTTAGGGTAGGTAGATGACTCATAGATACTTGCTCTAATTCAAAACAAATCAAAAACTTCTTTTCGCACCGACACTTTGCAAAAAGCTTTCAAAAACAACTTTTCAAACACTCTTGAGGACTGATACAAGAGTCGATCTGAAACTTTCAAAGAAACTTTTTCAAACCCACTCACAATTGAAAAGCAAACAAACATTTTGAAAACACAATGAGCAAGTATCTAAGAGCCCATGGATAACCATGGATAGAAAGGGTGCTAACACCTTCCCTTTATATAAATCTACCTCCCGAACCGAGAGCAATCTCAATAAGGAATTTTTCTGTGCTTTTGTCCTTTCCATTTAGGGAAAATAAAAGACGGTGGCGACTCTTGCTTCTGCGAAATTTCGCGAAACAACGTTAAACAGTCAGTTCCAGATCCACCGATCACACATATACTATTTAAGTAGAGTACTAAATGATGCAGAGACCAGATATAGCAATTTAGAAAAGCTATGTCTCTGTTTGTATTTCTCTTGTATGAAACTCAAGTATTATATAAAGCCTGTTGATGTTTATGTTTCATCTCATTTCGATGTTATTAAACATATGCTTTCAAAACTAATAATGCATAGCAGAGTTGGTAAATGGGCTTTAGCCTTAACAGTATATTCTTTGACTTTCATGCCTTTAAAAGCTATGAAAGGTCAAGTGATTTATGACTTCATTGTGGACCATTCTTTGGTTGGGCAGACTGTCATGAGTTACGTCGAAATACAACCATGGAAATTGTACTTTGATGGTTCAACCCACAGGAATGGAAGTGGCGTTGGAGTCCTTCTAATTTCTCCTGAAGGAATTCCAACAAAATTCAAGTATAAATTAGATGGTCCTCGTTGCTCGAACAATGAAGCTGAGTATGAAGTGCTCATTGTTGGACTTGAAGCTTTGTTGGAATTGGGGGCAACTAGAGTCGAAATTAAAGGAGACTCTGAATTAGTGGTCAAACAAATTACAAAGGAATATAAGTGCATAAAGGAAAACTTAATGGTATACTTCGTCATAGTCAATAGGCTATTAAGGAAATTTGAATACATGGATATTCAACACATACCAATAATAGAGAACCAAGAAGCAAATGACTTAGCACAGTTGGCTTCGGGTTATAAAGTTTCTACCAGGAACTTTAAGGATTTAGTTGAATTAAGGGGAAGAGTTATGGCTACTAGATTCACACCATCGGATCTGGAAAGTATGAAATTTGGATATGCTGAGAAACAGAGATTCGAAATATTAGCCATAAATACTTTGTCAGATGCAGATTGGCGAAGTCCACTGATGAGTTATTTAGCAGACCCAACTCTGAATGTGGACAGAAAGACAAAATACAGAGCATTGTCATATCTCCTCATGGGGAACGAATTGTTTAAAAAGACCCAAGAGGGTGTATTATTGAAATGCCTAGGAGAAAGTGAGGCATACTTAGCATTGTCAGAAGTCCACAATGGGGCATGTGGGGCACATCAAGCAGGCCATAAAATGAAATGGTTGTTATTTCAATACGGCTTGTATTGGCCTAGCATGCTCAAAGATTGCATAGACTTTGCTAAAGGATGTGAGGAATGTCAGAAACATGCAGGGATTCAACATGCCCCTGCAAGTGAGTTGCATTCGATCATCAAACCATGGCCATTTAGAGGATGGGCATTGGATTTGATAGGAGAAATAAATCGTGCTTCGTCTAAAGGATAGAAATATATCTTGGTAGGAATAGATTATTTTACCAAGTGGATCGAAGCTATACCACTAATAGTTGCTGATCAAGAGGCTATTATTGAGTTTATACAGAAACACATTATCTATAGGTTCGGATTGCCAGAGAGCATAACCACAGACCAAGGCTCTGTGTTTACTGGTAGAAAGATGCAAGAATTTGCCCGAGAAATGGAGTTTAGATTGCTAACGTCAACGCCATATTATGCTCAAGCAAACGGTCAAGTCGAAGCAGCCAATAAAGTGATAATAGGATTAATCAAGAAACATATTGGTAAAAAGCCAAGAAACTAGCACAAAACTTTGGACCAAATATTGTGGGCCTGTAGAACATCTCCTAAGGAAGCTACTAACACTACGCCTTTCGAACTCACATTTGGTCATGATGCAGTGCTGCCAGTAGAAATTCATCTACAATCAGTTCGAATTCAGAGACAAAACGAAATCCCAGCTGCATTATATTGGGAAATGATGATGAATTAATTAGTTGAGTTGGACGAAATTAGATTACATGCATTGGAAATTTTGATGAGACAAAAAGAAAGAGTGGCCAGAACATACAACAAAAGGGTAAAGAAAAAAGTATTCATGATTAGTGACTTAGTTTGGAAAGTCATATTGCCCATGGACAAGAAAAATAAAGCATTAGGTAAATGGTCACCTCATTGGGAAGGACCTTTTCGAATATTAAAAGTATTCTCAAACAATGCATATGAAATCGAAGAACTGGTGGATGATAAGCGTATCCTAAAGGTTAATGGGAAATATTTAAAGAAATATAAGCCACGCCTGCAGGAGATTCGAATAGTAACAACGTAACCAAAATATTATAAAAATGCCAAAATGGCAAGATGAGATGCCAAAATGGCGTTGTTCGAATATTACATATAAGAAACTAAATTGTAGTCAAATAAACACTGAAATTCATAAGTAAGCATTATTTTTCAATCGGTTGAAAGTGCTTCGAAATGATTCAAGTCTCTGCTGAGCGAAACGCCTGGCTCCTTCCAAGGTTGCCACTTCTCCTTTAAGTTGTTCTGCAATTTCCATTTCTGCAAGCCCCTGGTTGAGAAGCTCTTCGAAATGGTTACCAGCAGTATTGGTTTCGAAGGCTATTTGTTGTTCTTTAGCCTCCTTAACCTTCTGTTGAAGTTCCAGAATCTGCCTTTCCCAAAGAAGTATGGACTCAGCTCGAGCCTCATAATCAGTTTTCACCTGCTTTAGATGCATAGCTTGATCCTCAGCTTCTTGAGAGAGTTTCGAAGCTTGTTCATAAGCAGCATCCATTGCAATGCGTTTTTCCTGAACCTTCTTGGCAGCAGATTCATCTTGGAGAAGGTAACCAGTTACGTTGTCCAGCAAAGACTGAAGATCGAACAAGAGAGTACTAACTGGCAAGGAGCAGGTAGCAATATTGACCTTTGTAAGCAACTCCTTCATAGTATAACAAGCAGTACTATCTTGTTTGAGCACTTCGAATATATCCACATTTAGAATTGTTTTCCTGATCTTATTAAGAAGTACAATTCTTTCATCTGTGGGAAGAGGATAGCTGGTCGAATTTGTGCCAACCCTAGCAAGTGGGATGTCCCTTTGAGCCAACTTTGCCTTCATGTACCCAATAGGGTCATTGCGTCTCAGGAGTGCAAGCTCCTCGTCAGTATTTCGAGACAAATAGGATTGAGGGAGTTCCACACGTAGGGGAGTCACGTCCATTTCAACCTCCATGGGTTTGTTGGTTGCATCACCATCCCCTTCATTCGTTTCGTGCTCGTGATCTTCTTCATCATAATCCAAGTCCACCACTTCGATGTCTTCCTTTTAACTGCTATTTGCATTGGACTCCGTCCCAGCAATCGAACCATCATTAGCATCCTCCTCCTCAGACTCTTTGTCTGCAGATTCTTCGTCTCTTTGGCCAGAATCAGCTTTCTCTCCTTCAGTTTGAGTGTCCTTTGGATCCTCTTGAAGGGTTTCAAGAGGGGACTTTTGAAGAGAAGCTCTTTGCAAATCTTATGCAGATGTTTGAAGTGGTGTTTCGTTTGTCTCTTTCAGAGGAATAGAGGTGCCTTGGTCATCCTGCTGTTCAGAAGTTCCAGCCAGAATCGCCATATTGGACGAACCTTTGTTCTGTACAAGGTTGTTGGAATCTCCTTGAGGAGAGGAATTGAGTGGAGCAGCAACTTTGGATGGTGAGTTCGAAGTAGTGGAGGTTGGATTCAAGATGTTCTGCAAGGAGCAAAAGAATGTTAAAAACATGCACCAAGGTAATAAGAAATTATTATTTTTCAAAGAGATTTAAAGTTCGATTTACCTATGGACTCTCGGAGGAGAGGTTACTAGCTATGCGTTCCAACATTATGTTGGAGGTCGAAGGTGGAATTTTGGATTTGGGTAAGGGAGCAGCATCCCTGGAATCAAGTCCAGAGACACTAGTTGGAATGGTACTTTTCGAAATATCTTTCTTCTGCTTCTTCTTCAAAGCAGTTGGTAAGTTTCCTCCAGCCTTGGGGTCTTCCCCAGTGGTATTTGATTTTCGCTTCTTGGGAGTAGTGCACATCGAAGGCATCAATTAGTTTCTATTGAATTGTAAGAGTATCATACATATAAGTTTGATAAAACTTGGTCCACCATTCCAGAAACCCTTTAGCTGTGAGATGGGTAGGTTCGAAGGTTATTAGCTCAAACTGGGCAAAGCCTTGGTATTGTTCTTGCTGTATTTTGGCTTCCCGTGCCTTGAAAGTTCGCCCAGAGGTGATGGCACTCTCAGTTTGAAATAAGGGTTCAGGAATGAGTTGGCATAAGCCAAACTGCCTCGAAACAAAATTTGGCTGGTAAGCGAAAAGAAAAATCTGATTCTTGGCTGGAGTTATTCTTGAAGAAATGAGTCTAGGTAGCAAAAAAGCTCTCCATACATCCTGAATCTCCTTGCTCTTGATAGCTTCTGAGAGAGCCATGGTGAACCAGGAAGGTCCATGAGCCCTCGAAGCAAAAGGCGCCATGCTCTCTTCGAACTTATGCCTTTTGGAGAATATCATGATGTACTTCGAGAATAGGACTTTTAAGTCATCTTTGTCGTCATTTGGAGTTAATCTTCGAAGCCTAGTGCCTTCGACTATCCTATCAGTTATCTCAGGGTCTTGTTCATCAATGGTGTTGGCAGTTGACAAGGAGGGTTCGAACATGGCATTTAGCCATAGCTGAAGTAACCAAAAAGGGCCAGCCAATAGGATATTCTTGGAGGTATGTGATTTGAGGCTCGAAACAGCTAACCTTAGGCTTTCATAAAGGTCAACTAAGATCAGTTCACTTAAGCACACTCTTCAATTTTCATGCAAATCCCTAGCTAGAGGAATAAACCTACTGGCTACCTGTAGGGATCTACTGCAGAAGTCGTATCTTGACAGCCATAGGGTAAGGAAAGCAATATGTTCTACGTCAGACACACTGTCTCCCTCAGCATGGTAGTGACTGATAAACTTGGAAAAACTTGCTAGTTTGACTTCGAAGTCAATTATGCTTGAATGTTCTTCATTGTCGGGGATATATGTTTCTCCTACTGGCGATAGCCCAGTGATGGCCGCTATGTCGAAGAAGGTAGGGGTGATCATTCCACCAGGGAGATGGAAAGTATTATAGGTACTATCCCAGAAATAGAGGGACGCGAATAGTAAAGGGTGGCTGTAAGTGAAACCAGGCTTCGACAGTTTAATCAAATTGTAGATACCTAATTCTTCCCATTGCTGGGATTTCTTAGCTTCTACCTTCTTGAACCAGTTTTGATAAGCAGTATCGGAAGTGGGGCAAGATCGAAACGGTTTAAAATTACTTTTTACATAGTCTAATACAAAAGGGTCCTTAGGAGGAACAATTGGATTTTCTATGGTATTTGAGCCAGAAGATTCTAGTGCCTTAGGGGCGTCCATTTTGTTAAACAAGGGTTTGAAACTATAGCAAGCTGGGAAAATTGTCCTGGTATCTTTTAGAATTTCAAAAACCGTAAGAGGGCCAATTAAAGATAACCTCTTACCAGCAACAGTGGTAGGAATGAGTACCTGTGATGCATACAACATTTCTTTTTCCTTTGAGATCATCTGGGGAGCAAGAACAGATTGACCTTGGTGAGTGATAATCTTACTTTCCATTGTAATTCCTGCAGTTTTTCCTTTCTTCTTGGAAACCTTTTTGAGTTGGGATGAAGTAGAAGAAGACATTTTTGAAGGATGTTGAAAGCTTAGGGTTTTTAGCGAGAGAAGAAGGATAAAAGATTCAGAATGTAGAAAGAAAAGAAAAAGATTAAGTTGATGATGTTTTATAATGGGGAAGTTTAAGCATCCACTGAATGAGGGTGTGATACGTGGAAATCATGGGTTGGTTTGATGAAGAGGTGGCGTAAAGTTAACATGGGTAATATGCATGATTAAAGATAATCATTGTTTGTAACTGCACCATACTGTGAAGTGGCTCCAGGCGGTTAAGGAATCCAAAAAGTGTTATGATTTACGTGACTGGAGTCAAATGCATTAAATGTTACGATGATTCGAGGGTCGCATCAAAATCTTGTGTAGATGTTTAAAATAGGTATTTCTCAGAGAGATCGAAATACATATTTTAAAGGGGCATTTTGTTGGCTGAAGATTTTGATAATATTATTAGAAGCCAAGTGAATGGGAATGTTTCGATCGAAATAAAACAAAGCGTCATGTTTTGAAGTAGCAGAAGCAGTGTTTCGAATAAGCATATCAAAGCTTGGAGCTTCGAGTGGCAATTATGGGAACATATCTAAAGAAGTCTCGAAACGACAACAAGGCTGTGTCTGAGAAGTGCGTTCGAAGCGGAGAAGTACCAAAACATTTGAAATTCAAATGAGAGCGGGACATTCGAAGTTTGAAATTTATGTGCTGGAGCATTTGGAGACACGTGGAAACAAGAGAGAGGCATTGTTCTACATGTTCTGAACGTGGCATAATCCTATAGCAAGACCTTTATGGTCGAATTAGTATAAATAGAAGTCTTAGTATTAGGATTTCGTGTGTCATATCTATTGTACTAAATACTCAGTAACATTCAAAATACCACATGGCAAGGGAAACGAATGCAAGAGCAATGTACGTATTATAGCACCACATGTTTATGATTTAATGAAAACCTTTTATCATTTCCAGTATTTTCCTTTATCTTTCTGCCAAATACCATTTACAACTTTTCTTATTTAAAGTCTTTTTATTCGAAATCCTTTCATTGAAGCTTTACATTTTAATGCTTTCTTTACATTTCAAACGCTTTACATTTCAGAAAACTGTCATACTTTTCATGCCTTTATCTTCAAGCTTTATCCTTCGAACGCCTATTTTTACTTAAAGTCATTTTATAGATTTCTTGCATTAAACGCTTTCTTCATATTTCGAATCTTTTACGTTCCAGAACATCTTTTACATTAACTGTTTTTATAATTCGAAGCCATTTACTTGCCTTTTATGCAATTTTACATGTCTTTGCAATTAACATTTATTCATGCAATTTAGTTTCGCGCACATATATTTTGATTATACCTTTAATCTTTAAGAGAGAAATCGAAATAAGTCAAACACCTATACAACACTCAAATACCAACCATGAATATATGTTCGATCATGAGAGTTACCCTAATGACCAAGGAATCCTAGGATCAATCTAGTCGATCCTGTGAGTTACCAGAGAAATTGAATAACAGTCAGTAAGCTTATTCGATAGTTTGGAAGACTAGCGGTTGTTTACCAGAAATCACTGGAAACATAAGGCTATAATGGATATCTTTGATGGAGTCAGCAACAATTGATATACGATCCTTTTGTCGCTCATCTTGATAATCTTTAGTATATCATCCATATATTTTTCCAGAGTAGTACCGCTAGATTCCCCCACTTCTTTCTTGGGTTTAGTACTTTCAACAACATTTTTATCAGCATTAACATTCCCTGGAATAACAGGTGCGAAAACACAGCCACTATGGGTCACTCGGTTGACTTCAGTAATATTCTTGACATCAGAGAAAGGTTAGATGGGAACTTAACACCATCCTCTAGGATTGTAGCATTGTATTTATGTGGCACAACTTTGTATGATTCGTAAAGAACACTACCCGACAAGCAAATCACCACTGGAGCAACAACTGGCTTTCTATGACATTCAATCTCTATAGGGGATGGAACACCAAAACAAGGCACAATAACATTAAACCCTTCTTCAGAATACTTAGACATCACATAATCATTGCTGGAAAACATATCTTCATTTGCAAAAGCATATTCATCATCTGACACGGCCTCGGCCGAGCAATCTTCCATCATATTAATCTCATTGTAATCATGTTTATGGCCTGAGACTTTGATGGTACCATTATCCAATAATAACTGAACACCCCTTCTCACAATGGAACAACCCCTAGAATTTCTGCAGCAAATCCGACAAGACCTGTAATGGTGTTCTTCTTGACTATCCATGTGATAGAAGATAACGTGTAATTGTACCAAATTTCCATTCGTATGATTCAGGTCAAAAATCAGGAATTTTTCAGGACATCCAAAGACCATATTAACATCCTCTTTGTACTCTGCCCTTGGCATGATTATATGAATGAGGCCTTTGTCCATCATTTCCTGAAGATCAGCTTTTATCTTATCACATCCTTGGATATCTGTACTACAACCAGCATTGTCATGCGTATACTAACTGAACTCACAGAGGTCAACATGCATCTTTACCAAATCATAATCAGGTAGATATAAAAAATACGGAAGTCCCCTGGACAACCAGCAACCATGTTTACAGGATTTTCTCCTTCATGTTTTGGAAAAGGATTATATTTCGCGTTAGGGCCAACATCTTTAAAAGATAAGAGGCCAGATCTCATCATCTTTTTTACTTCATATTTCAAAGGATAAAAATTCGCAATACTGGGCCCTAGTGCTCCCTAATGAAAAGCACACGTCCGGTCTGCCTTATAATACCAGGGTAAAGGTGATGGTATATCAGGGGGCAGCCTGGTCTGAACCAACTTCTTCTGAATTAGTGTCGAAAATAACTCTGCATAACTCATTGAAATAGATTCAAAAGCCTCTCTCTTCTGACTTTGCACTTGATTCCCCTGAGGAGGTGGTCTTTGATAGGCAACAGTGGTTGGATCTACATTGATAACTAGAGTTACAGAAGTAACTTGTTGCTGGTACCGATGATGTCTTCTAGGTGGCTTAATCTTCCTTTCCCCACTAAAAACATTCGTTTCACTTTCTTTTGAGAAAATCTGTATGATGACTTCTTTTTCCCTTCATCTTTTGTCAAGCGCCCTTCTCTAACAACCTCTCCCAAACGAACACCCACGCTTACCATTTCGGTAAAATCACTCGGTGCACTGGCGAACATCCTTTTATAATAAAATGATCCAAGGGTTTTCAGGAAGACCTTGGTCATTTCTGGTTCTCCCATAGGTGGCACCACCTGGGCAGCAATCTCACGCCAATGCTGCGCATATTCCTTGAACGACTCCTTGTCTCTCAGAGCCATTTCCCTTAACTGGTTACGGTCAGGCGCCATGAACATATTGTACATATATTGCTTGATGAAGGCTTCACCTAGATCATTAAAGGTGCATATATTACTACTGTCCAGACTCATATACCATTTCAAAGCGGCACCAGTCAAACTATCTTAGAAGAAATGAATGAGCAAACATTGATCATCAGTATGGGTGGACATTTTTCTGATATACATCATCAGGTGGTCACGAGGACAAGAGTTCCCCTTGTACCTCTCAAATTCCGGCACTTTAAACTTTGTTGGCACCTTCACATTGGGAACTAGATAGAGTTCAATGATGTTCTGTCCGAATAATTCTTTTCCTCGAAGGGCCTTCATTTCCTTATGCATCTCATTGAATTGGTCTTGAAATTCATCCAACCGGTCATAGAAACCCAAACTTTCACTTGGTGGAGGAACATGACGATAAACTTCATCATTAACAAATAGCATAACATTCACTGAAGTAGGTGCAATATAGTGAATCTCATTTTTATCCATAGGAGTAACATGCACCACAGGAGGTGCGCGAGTAGCAGCAGCTTGAACAATTGGAGCGACTTAAGCATCAAGATTATAACCTTATGGTATGAAATTTTCAGGCACCCCCCACGGGTAACCCTGAGACATACAATTCTGAGCAACAATAACTGAGGTAACAGAAACAGGAACTCATGGTCCTTCAGAAGCAATTGATGTTTGTTGTGGCTGAACAAGTGGTGGCTAATTCTGAGCAGCCACCGATGATTCCATCAAAGAAGTCAGATTGGACATACCAGCCTTCAAAGTAGTAACTTCTTCATGTAGCTCGTGATTTTCTTGTTCAAGATTCTCTATTTTCTTCCTGGAATTAGATCGAGTATTATACCGGCGAGACAGCTTACTGAATGAAGTAGTAAAACACAATAAGACACATTGGTATGAACAGAGATGCAAGAAATATGTACAAGATGATACATGATATGCAATGCACATAATTTATTTATCGTTATTAATAATTTCAAGGGAATCAAAGAATTATAGATGATTTGCAAATACTATGTACTAACACATTTGAAATACTGAAAATCTCATTATAATAACTTCAAAATGGATTAGAACTTTAAGTACAAGTTTCAACAATCCGAAGTACAAGAGAAGATAAAATCTAAAATCCTAAGAAGGCAAAGTTGATGAAGATCTATCCACACACTGACGCTTTCCCGTGAATCTTTCAATTTGAGCCTTCAACTGCTTGTTCTCTTCTGCATATATGTCGGCAATCCCTTTCCAATCACCAGAGTCGGGAAGTGAATGACTAAGTCCTGATCGAGTTCTAGAGGAAAATAAATCCCCTTGCCTTTCCATAATTTCTACAGCATGACTCTCAAGAATCTCAATTAGGCCATCCTTCTCCTTCAAGTCTGCTTGGTAGGACATCTCTAAAGTCTGAAACTTATTTTTCCAAGCCTCCTTCTCTTGCTGCATCCTGACTAGGGAAAGATGAAGTTATTCCACATTATCTAAAAGGGGAGAAGTGGTCTTCATAAACATATCCGGTAAAGGTTCTTCACGGGAATATAGAATCTTCAACTGAATTTCCCTTGCATGTACCCACCGAAGGTAAGGCTCCAAAGAAACAGTTCCTCTAGGTCCCAAGTCCTTTCTACTCTTCCTGTGAATATGGTGCCAAGACTTTGCAATTTCCTCCTTAGCTTTCTTATGATCTTATCCCAATTTGAGAAAGAAACCACTCATATGAATACTATTTGGCTTATCTCTCATCGGATATCTGAGCTGTTATCGTGTAAGAACGGGATTGTAGTTAATTCCTCCCATTGTACCAAGAAGAGGTACATTGGGGAAACTACCACAACTATCGATGATCTCCATGTCATAGTAAGCTCGATGATACGAAACAATGTTGGAATGCGTGAGGGATATAATCTTTGGCCCGAGGTAAGTGAGAAATAAACCACTGATACAACAAAGGCGTGCAACAAATGATCATCCCTCCATCATAGAAATCCTGAAGATGAATGGAGTAATAAGCATCTCCTAATAATGTAGGAACTGGATTCATAATCAAAAAGATCCTGATGGCATTGATATCCATAAAGGTGGCCTCATAAGCAAGCAGAGCAAAGGTGGCCTCAAAAGCAACTGTACTCTTCATCCTAGCAAATTAATAAGCTTTCTCCAATAAAAACTGAGTGTGTAATCCTCTGACTCCTCCTTTTGTAGTCATGTGGGGCTCAATCTCAGACTTCCCCAAATGAATCATAACAACAATCTCATGAGACTAGGGCTCTCCCTCCAAACTGGTGAAAGGAAGTCGATCAATAACAGGTAAACCCAATAGGTAAGAGTACTCCTCTAATGTAGGCATCAACTGATAATCATGGAAAGTAAAACATTGATACATCGGATCACAAAATTGGACCAAAGTCGAGAGAATTCCAACCTTCATCCTGAGCTTCATAAGAGACACGGTGGATCCATATTTCTTCCGAAAATATGTAGAACTCTCGATCTCGGGAATCAGACTCATCAAATAATCTATCTTAGGATCCTTGAAATTGTACTTCTGAGTCTTTCTTTTTCTAGAATCCATGATCAAAAAGTACCTGAGATATTCATAAAAAGTCATCTTTAAGTCCCTTGAAGCAAAACATTTTAAAGGATGCTCATGGGTGCATGAATGCATGATGCAACATGTGATAAACTATTAGACCATACCTTGTGGGTAGTACCTTTGACTTTAAGCTCGTGATGTCAAACCTATGAACATTCTTCCATCTAATATTACCAACGTCCCTATTGACTCGGTAATTAGTAATATTCTCAGAAAAACTTGTCTGAGTGTAGTATCACGTGACAACCATTTTCGGATTACTCCATCATAGCTTTCACACTACACCTAAAAGGCCAAGATGAGTTAAAGGTTCTACAGTCCTCAGCTTCAGCAGGCTCCCAGGTCGAAAGCAGCACGTCTTCTTGATTACTCGGTAAATGAAACTATAGTTAAAGGGGCCTCCACTGAGTGGGGGATCTCATGCCTCTTTTTTTGGGATTACTCCATCAAAGTTAACATGACTATACCGCCCGTCCTATCTTAAGTTTTCCCAAGTCTGGGTATAAGACTTATGAGAAATCACCAAGCTCCCTAAAAACCAGGAAAATCCAGACAAACATATATACAACAAATAATATACAACAAATAATAACACATACACTAATAAACAAAGAGAGCCTCAACCCACTTAGGGATGGACCATCAATTGGTTGATTTCTTTCCCCAGTGAAGTCGCCATTTTTCCTGTAGCGGTAGAAATGTTGAGACTAAGCCATTGGATTGACTTAACTTGGGGAGATCAAATAAAAATCGCCACTGTGCTTTATTATTTACAAAGGAATGGGAAAAGAGCGAATAACCCAAAAAGAGAGGGAGAGAATCTAAGTTCGGGGGTTGGTTATGCAAAGGGAAGGTATTAACACCCTAAACATCTACGATACTCCGCAAGAACCTCTTTGAAAATTTGTGTATTTTATCTATAAGAGTTGTTTACAAAAAAAGGATTGTGCGGATGAGAAGAGAAATAATTTTTTATAATTTTTTCACTCGCAGCAGTTGCGAACCATTAGTGCCTACGTACCACCTTCCATTTAATAGGGGATCAGGGTAATCATAGTTCACCTTTAAAAATTTTAAAACACAAGTGTGTTGGTTAATTTTAAGAGACGAGACGTCATCAACGCATCCGAGTGAAAGAACATACTTACTACCCATGATTATGAGAAAGGAGAATTTGCATCATCTCAAAGTGCATGGATATAACTTGGATTTTAAGATCAAGAAAGTCTCACTTAACACCCAAGTGGAAAATTTCTCACTTCACTACATATCATAGAAGTATAATAGTTATCATCACTACAAGGATTGAGAAGGGTCTAATCTTTTGAGAAAAGTTTTAAGGTGAAATTCCAAAGTGGAAAAATGGTTTGAATGAGATTGATTTACTTTTAGTCTTCTCACAAAAACTGTCAAAGTATGATTAATTTGATTAAAGTTTGATTAAGAAAATGTTCTTGAAAATGCATGGACCTAAGTCCAAGTTTATTGTGAAAGTGGTTCAAGTTTAAAAAACAAGAAGAGTTTTCAAAAGGATGGAGAAGATTTTTGAAATTAAAGAAGATGGGAGGAGATGAAGGGACTATCCTAAAGCATAAGGTAAAAGCTAGGGAAAATAATCGTCTAGCCAACAAGATGCCAACACTTGACACAATGAATCAATGTAGAATTCCCATCCTTTTTTAACCAAGAAAGTAAAGATAATAAACCTCTAAAGAAAACCAAGCTTCAAATGCATTAAGTCTTCCAAAAATTGGGCAGAGTAACGATTGTATACAGATAAATCCCCAATTGCAGACAAAGCATATAATCAGAATAACCTACACACAAAGAAGACAAACAACCCAATTTATCGGGGTAAACCCCATGAACTTCAAACAAAATAGCAAAAGAAGTCACCAAGATCTCAAGGTAGGTGAAGGTCTCTACTCCTAAGTCCAAAAAGTCCATTACTCCATCATGTCAAGGATAGTAACCATATAGTCCTAGTAACCTTAAAGTTTTTTATTGTTCAAGTTGGTTATTAAGTATCTTCAAAAAGAAAATGAAAAGCTCAGGTGAGAAAAATAAAAATTACATAAAGATAAATGCTCAAGTGAGCAAAGATGAAAATAGCATGGAATGCAAATTTTAAAATAAATGGCGCGTAAAAGTAAAGGCGTAATGTAAAAGCATGAAAATTAAATTAAATTGTTAATGGGTTAGAAATTAGAGGTTAGTTGAATGACCCTCTTGAATCTTGCATTCTAAAACTCATTAGAAGATTGATAAAATAAAAGCCTCTCAACAATAAGTTTCGATTTCTTTTTGTCATGTATATCATTCATTTCAAATTCTCGAGGAAACAATCAAATGATCAACGATGTTTAAATGATTCACTTAGACTAAATTTTATGAAAGTTCATTAGAGGATTGATAAGACTAAAGCCTCCAAACAATGAACCTCAAGGTTATTGGATCAAAGGTTTCAACTTAAACATACTTTGGCTTGGAAACATAGGTTTGGGCCATGAATGATCATTTGTCAAATAGGGACAAAATTTAGCGCTATGTTAAGCAATCATAAGTGGACTTATGTAGAATTCACACCTATTTTGAGGCTGATCAATAGCAATCTATGTGCCATATGTTTGGAGTGATGATATGTAGAACATCCTCTAACAACATGTATCACAAAATAGAAGGGGACAAGATGAAGAGGGAGGGGAAATATTTAAATCAAAAAGTTAATCAAACAATCATTAAAATTACCCATCCATTTTAGTGGAGTTAAACTCAACACCCAAGATCCAATGATGTTAAAGAAGTTCATGATCAACAATCACATAGCCAAAAAATATATAAAAAATTGCATTTAATGAATAAAATAAAAAGGAAAAATGATTTTTTTAAAATATTTTTAAAATGAAAATAAAAGGTAAAATAGAAAACTATATTCAAAGTATCAAAGAAATATTTAAAGAGACCATAGAAAAATCAGTAATAACTTCAAATATTTTTATAAAATTTTTGGTAATTTTTTAAAGTAAAAAAGTTTTTTTTTTTAACTAATTAAAATCACTCAAATAAGTGAAAAAAGGATCAAAAGTAGTAGAAGTCAAAATTAAATTCTAGAAAAACTTCAGAAGGCCAGAAATAAGGAAAACGGTTTTTATAAAAAAATCTAGAATTTAAAAATATCAAAAGTAATTTCAAATAATTAAAAACAAGTTAAAATAAAGGAGAAATTATAAAAAAATATCAAATCTGAAAATAAAATCATGAAAAATTAAAAATCAGAAAGAGTATATTTGAAAATATTTTTCTGATTTTTTTTCATAATTTTTTTGTCAAAAATTAATTTTCTATTATTTTTTGAAGTTTAAATCAATTAAAATATAAAAATCAGAAAATAAAAATAAAACAAAAAGATATAAACCATTGGATGAATGCCAAAACGCATTAGTAATCAGATCTAAAGGATTTGGCGGGTGGTGCATATCATGGTCCTTAGGGAATAAACCACTAGATCAATTATTAAATCAGATTTTGAAAAAAAAAGTGGCGCATTATCATTGGTTGAGAGATGACACGTTGGTCATCTTCAACCTCCAGCCACGCGAATTGCAGGTCTCTCATACTGTAAAATATGGAGCTCACGCATATGCCATTCGCTTCGTCTCATCAAGATGAAGACAACCATATCCTCGCGAAATATTTATTTAAGGTGTAGCTCAGTCGATTTGCAAAAAACTAGAAGGAAAAAGTTGAATAGGGATTTCAAAATTCATGGCCAAAACTCACTTTCAGTTGAAAACAAATTATGTGACTAGTATCAGAATGGTGAGAACTTCATTGTGGTAACAAATTTTGAGAGAATTGATGAAGGAATCTACCTATTGAAGTTAAAATTCAGAGCTCTGGAACATGACTTGGCTAGCACGATTTAGGATGCTTTAGGGCTTGGTTCTTCTTCTGTTAGCTTTAGTGAAGTTCAAGGATGGAGAATTAGCAAAGATAATGAATTGAAGAATTTGTAAAACCAACCTCTAAGTTGTAGAAGTGTGGGTTAAGGAGAGAGTTTGGCAAGGTGATCCTGATTGTTCAAGCTTGACAAAATGAATGCAATATGTCCCTCTATTTATAGTAGAGTTATTGGTGAAATATATTAGAAGCAAAAGTGAAGTTTGGAGGGAAAACAAAGGAAGCTCGAAAATGAGAAAAGTGTGACATGATTTTTCTCAAAACTCAGTTAACTCTTCCATTTTGATCCTTAATTCAACTCTGGGAACTTGGTTAAGCATGTTTAAATAAAAAATGCATGCTAATTTGATGTTTAGAAACCATATTATGATTTTCAAATTCTGACTTTAGAGAAAACTTTAGTTTGAAGGTACCATCTTAGAATCCATGGTGTTCACATATCAAGGGGTCTTAGGGCATGATTCTTGAAGCTTTTGAAAGATAAGGTTACAATCTTTGCAATGTTCCAAGAATGAGATCAGATGTATTTTTGAGCTAAAAGTTGTGATGAGTCAAAGTTGAGAAAAAGATGTTGACTTTTTGTACTTCGAAAAATTCTAAGTTTTCCTTCAAAATTGACTTATAATATTTTGAGTTCAAATAAGGTCTTCATCCAAAATTGAGCTTTCATAACTGATGCTAGCTTTAATTAGACTTCCCAAAGAGAATTGTGAAACATGAATCACTCAAAATTACCAAGTATTAAAAAAGTTATGGCCTTGTAAAATTGGTGAAAAATCATGAGGTGACCTATAATCTTTTGAGTTCTTAGGGCATCTTCCACTCATTTTCAAGATTTTAACATAAAAGAAAAGTTGAATTTAACATGCTTAAGGTCATTATGGAAAAATAATGGGCTCAAGGATATAAAAATTGACCAAGTTATGATCTTTTGAAATCACATAAGGGAATTTGATGGCCTATCTAGAGGACTTGTAATCTTTCTTCGTCATTAGGCATCATTCACACCAAATTTTATTGAAACACTTGAAGTGGTTAGTTGATAACCATTTAAATAGAATCATGTCTTTTGAATCACTCAAAAATCTTAAAAGATGAGCAAGATATAGCCCTTAGAAGTTCTAAACCCTAGCTCTTAAAGCACCAAAATGACTTGGAAACTCTTTTCAATTTGGACAAACTTTCTTGTATAATAACTTTTTCCATGTGAATGATAATAAGAAACCATAGTAACAATAACCACCTCCAAATATTAAGGATTTGTAATGTTATGTACTTGTGATCAAGTAATCAAGCACTTGTCCAATTAGGTCAAACTTCTTCAATCATCTCTTGCATCTTTTGACTTTATTTGACAAATTGAGGTATGATGAATCATAGTAGACCTTGTCATGATATTACCTTAGGGTATATTCAATGATGAAGCTTGAATATCAATGAATCTTTGTTGAAGAAGGCATGGAAATAAACTCATGAACCTATGAATTCACCCGATGAAATGTGTTGTGCCCTTACCTATATCATCATCATTTAAAGCAAACATGAATAGTATTTGTTAGTTAAAAGTAAATCAATACAAAACATAGATGATCACAATATACAAATCAAAGTGCTTGGTGATTCCTCATGAGCAAACTTAAAGATAGGGAGAAGAGCCAAACCCTAGTGTGATCTTGTTGTGATTGAGTTGTTATGAGATGATAGAGAAATCTTAGGGGCAAAAATTGGGGTACAACACCTACTACCGGCAGTGGGATAAACAATTTGAAGGATGAAGACTTTATACCAATCACCTTTAGTCAGAAGTAAATGCTACTTTTGTTTCCTTACTTTTAATTTTTTTGGTTATGTAATTTAAACAATAAACTTTAAGCCTTGTGCCTTACCCGAGGCACAACAGTCCATTTGTTAGGATTTTCATTATTCATCAACATATTTTCATTTAATAAATCATTGGACTCTTGCATTCAAATTTTGCGCTCTTTATCTATCTTTTACTTTATTGTTTTTAAAATATCTATGTATTCTTACACACACCCACACAACAAATTGCAGATCCATATCCACCGTGGATCCCATTAATAACAATTCTGCTATTGCCAATTATGACTTCAAAAATCCGATCTACCAAGCCGAGGAAGAAGGTGAGGATGATTATGAAATACCTAGAGAGCTTGATATGCTCTTAATATAAGAAGAAAGAGCCATACGACCATATGAAGATCCAAACTAGAAGAGGACAAGAAAGAAATCAAGATAGGTGCCAACCTAGAAGACAATGTCAAAAAGAGCTTAATCCAGATGTTGCGTAACTATATTGAGATCTTTGTTTGGTCATATGTGGACATGCCAGGGCTTGATACTAATATTGTGGTTCACCATTTACCGATGAAGGAAGGTTGTCCTCCTATAAAGCAGAAGGTTCATCATGTGCGTCCCGAGATGTCTGAAAAGATCAAGGCTAAAGTTATGAAGCAGTTCAATGCATGTTTCTTAGATGTTACGTCCTATCCCCAGTGGGTTACAAATGTAGTGCCAGTACCTTAGAATGAAGGTAAGGTACATATGTGTATAGACTACAGAGATCTGAATAGGGAAAGTCCTAAAGATGACTTTCCACTTTCACACATTGATGTTCTGGTTGACAACACTGCTCAGCACAAAGTATTTTCCTTCATGGATGAGTTCTCTGGTTATAATCAAATCAAAATGGCGCCTGGGGACATGGAGAAGACTACTTTTGTCACATAGTGGGACACTTTCTATTACAAAGTTATTCCTTTCGATTTGAAGAACATTGATGTGACATATCAGCGTGATATGGTAGCTTTGTTCCACGATTTGATCCATCATGAGATAGAGGTTTATGTCGATGACATGATAGCCAGGTTCTAGACTGAATAAGAACACTTTGACCACTTGCACAAGCTATTTAAAAGATTGAAGAAGTATAAATTGAGGTTGAATCCAAACAAGTGCACCTTTGGGGTAAGATCCGATAAACTCCTAGGTTTCTTCGTCAGTGGTAAAGGTATTAAAGTTGATCCTTCCTAGGTTAAAGATATTTAAGAAATTCCAGTCCCCTGTATTGAGAAGAAAGTCAGAGGTTTATTGGGACGATTAAACTACATTGTAAGATTTATTTCCCATTTGACCTCTACTAGTAAGCCAATCTTCAAGTTAATAAGGAAAGATCAAGTAGTCAAGTGGAATGACGATTTTCAGATTTCCTTCAAAAAAATCAAATAATATCTTCATAAACCTCCAATTCTAATGCCACAAGTTGAAGGAAGACCTTTGATCATGTACCTAATAGTGTTAGAGAACTCAATGGGGTTTGTATTGGGGCAACATGACGAGTTTGGTAGAAAAGAGCATGCAATATAATACCTTAGTGTTGTACCCCAAAATTTCCCCTCTTACTTATCAAATATTTTCTCACAAAGATCTCTCTTGGTTCAAGACTACACTAGGGTTGATCAGCTCAAAACACCTCCTTAAGCACTAATGACCAAAATTAGGGTTTGAGATTGCACAAGGATAGTTGAACTTTCAGTGCTTCATATGACTTTCATGGATCATTATGGGCCCCCAAGATTACTCATGTCAAGTTTCAAGCCTTGGATCACACTTTTGCTCAGTCAATTGAGCAGTTGACCTAAAAATCAGTTGTATTGGGGAAAAAGTCAACTATGGCCAATTTACAATCAAACTTCATAATCTTTGATCCACATCAACATTATAAACTCATATGTATCATCTGATCAAGTTTCTACTACAATTCCTTAAGAAATTTGATCAAATCATCAAAAGGGAAAAATGGTCAAAATTAGGGTTTTGACTGAGAAAGGGCAATTTCTAATTTTTGACATAGAAAATGATCAATTGGATTGAAACATGATCTCAAGAGTCCAATTGCATCATTTTTACCTAATGGCATGACCTAAAACATTGCTCAAGATCAATTGGATTGATAGTGAATTTTCAGTCAACTGATCAAAAGTCAATTGTACACTGAAAAGTCAAACTTTGACATTTTGGTCAAAATCCAATGTCAAAGATCACAATTCATCAAAACATGTAAAAATATGAAAATTATTCATCAAGAAATCAAAAATTCAAGATTTCATTTTGAAAAGTCAAAGTTTTCTAACTTAGGAAATTTTTCTAAGTGTTTAAAACTTCATGTTTTTTTATAACTTTGAGCCAATTTTCACCATGATGCAAGATGATTCAGAATAAACTTTCAACATGAAAATTGTAGATCTCTATGATATCTACAACATTTATTTACACAACTTCTTCTAAAAGTTCTTAGATATCACGTTATTAATTCATAGAGTCATGGTCTTGAAATTGAACACTTAGTGAAATTTTGCCCTAGTTTTGGTCAGGATTTTAACTAACTTCATGGCAATTTTTCATATAGTTCCAAAGGGAATTTTCAAATGTGGTTCAAAGAGGGGTTGTAGAGTACATTACAAACTTTCCAAAATGTCAAAGAACTCCTTGAGATCATTTGTGAGCAAGGAGAATCGAAGAGATGAAGTTAGGGTTTTCAAACTTAAATTACAAGCCATTTCATGATGAACAAAAATTCAAATCCAAGCCTAGGATGCATAATATTTGCTTTGCAGGCCTCATACTTGTTTGTCACTCCATAATTAAATATTTACACAGCTGATAGAGCTTTAATCCAAGCACTTGAGCCTTTATCCAAGTTACATTTCCATTTATGGCACAAAGTTGCCATTTCCATTTTGATAAAGCATCACTTTTGCAATTGTAAACTCCTTGAGCTTTGCACTTGTTCTTTCTGCCCACACAACCCCTATAAACCAAAATCAATGTGTCTAAATCCTCTTGGAACTGAAAACGTGCTTGTACAACACTTTGAGATTTGTCTTCTCACTTTTCTTCAAAAGCAAGTCATAGAGCCAAAAGGCTAGAACTCAAACCTTGAGTGCATTTGATCTCTAACCTTTTCCATACATATATGCAAGTCTATTGCAACATAACACATGAATGCTAAGACCCCAAAACACTCCCAAGCACTCTGCAACTCAGAATCTGCCATAACTTGACAGTTTTGAACATCACATAGCCATCTCCAAATTCACTCGTGCGTATTGAGTTTTAACCATCCAAACACTTATTATACATCATATCAAAGTGATCCAAACCCCTGTTTCTTGACTGTAACTCCTCTATCACTATCCACCATTTCCAAATTTGAATCTTGCAAATTGACTTGATTTTGGAGTTTCAGCCATCCACAAAGCAAAGTAGGAGTTGGAACACACTCAAGGAGGTCCAGGCAAGCTACATAAATCATCAAGCCATCACAAAGGTTGATAAACTCCATACACAAATCCAGCTTCCAGAGGTAAGTTTTAAAACTTCTATCTCTTCATATAAGTATCATTTGATTATGATTTGTGAAGATAAAATGTAGATACTATTGCTACGAAGCTGTACATATCCATAGTTTGCATTTATATGGCATGAGCTTAGAGAATTTTAGAGTTGAAATTTTCTGAAATTTTTAGGTTTCAAATTAGGGCCAGAAAAATTCTCATTCATATTTGACTGTTAGCTTAAGTTACTTACATGGTTGGATTCGTGGGAAGAAATGCCACAACTTTCATGTTTGAACTTTTCATTTTTGTTGAGAGATGAGTAAGTTACAGATCCTTTGGCTGGAGGTTGAAGATGAAGTGTAATCAGGGCGCGTTTTGTGTTATATATTTATCCTTTCACACAAGTTAACGGATGTATCACCACCCCAGTGGTTAAAGCGCGCGTCTGTCACTATGAGGTCCTGGGTTCAAGCCCCAGCGTGACCTTTTTTCCATTTTTTCACTTCTTTTACATTTTTTGTTTGATTGCAGCGCCTGGGCTTCCAACAATTGGGCCTTTTGTTTTTTTTTCTTTTACTGACATTGATTTGCTTGTGCGCCCCTGGCCCAAATTTCTTTATTTATTTTCTTTTTTTATTTCTTTTCTTCTTTAAAATTTTTATTATTATTCTTATTATTATTATTATTATCATATTTATTAATAAAAAATTTCAAAAAAAAATTGTTATTTATTATTTATACTGTATGTTTTACTTTATCTTGTTAAAAATAAAAGGACTAAAAATACTTTCTTAAATAAATTAATTTCCTTTTTATTAATGAATTTCTAGACATAGGATTAATTTAGAACTTAGGATTATTTTAACTAATTAATTTTCATATTACTTTTATTTAACTTGAAATCTTTTCATAAAAAAAAACCAAAAAAACATTTTTTACTTAATTTCCCTCCTAATTAATTTAGGTTTAAATTTTGTTTATTTTTCATTAATCATCTCACTTAATTAGGATAAAACCCCTCTCATAAAATCAACAAAAAAATCATTTCTTTTCCATTTATCCCCTTGTATATTTATTCAATTATTGTATATTTATTCAATATGGTTGTAATAGTTAATTAGGTTTAATTTTCTTGCAATCCCCATTTGTAAATTTGTACACCCCCTCCCCTAATGATGTAATAGCGTAGTAATTTTATTTTTCGCAATTTTTCGCTTTATATAAATGCTAGTAATTAGGGTTTGTATGAGAAGATAAAATCAACAAGTAGCAAACCTTAATCAAAGACTAAACAAAGTATGAAAATCAATACACTTGCACACAAGCACCCCTATGATAAAATCCACCATGTTGCCTAATAAAAATGGCCATATTATGCATGTGAGGTATCTTAGCAAAGACAAGCAAAAATACAAGATCATAGTCCCTCGATGACGCTATCTATGTTTCCTTTTTCAAAATGATCTTAGTCCCTAAAGAAAAATGCTGAGATACCTTGCAACATTGCTAATCATGGTTATACGATGACCCATGCCCCTCCCGTTTACATCCAAAGATAGGATTACTTACCAAATCAATGGTAAGATAACAATGTCAAAGGAAAGAGGAAATGAACATAAAAGACTTTTGAGTAGGTAGAATGTTCCTAGTTGCTTGCTCATTTTCAAACCAAAATATCCTTGATATTTTCAAAACAGACACCAACACTTTCAAAAAGCATCTTTCAAACTTGAAACATTTTCAAAAGATCAACATCTTTGTATACATTCTTACGAATGAGAATCATTACAAAGTTTGCCTAAACAAAGGCCTCTTTACAAAATACTTTCAAAAACAACACAAAGCATAATTTCAAACAAAAGCAAGTGATCTAGCAAGTAACTAAGATCCCATGGAAAACCATGGATGAAAAAGGTGCTAATACCTCCCCTTTTAATAATCTATCCCCCGAACTCAAGAAATAATCTTAAAGGTCTTTCCTGTGCTTTTTCACCTTTCCTTTTGGATAAAAGAAAAGTCGGTGGAGACTCTTGCTAACCGCAACATTTGCGATCAAACGCAAAACACCCAAGTCAGTTCGCCCACCGTATCACAGAACTGGTGACTCTGCTGGAAAAAGTTTTAAAAGTGGGGTTACCTTAGGGTTAGATCATATTTACTTGCTTTCATTGTTTGACTTGTATGCTTTACATTATGGTTCTTCGTTTGGGTTTGAATCCTCTTCCCGGATTTGGGATACCTTATAGGTAAGTAGCAATACATTATGGAAATTGTGCGGGGTATACCGACATGGTCTAAGCAATAGCTACGTTAGTGTGACATATTTGTGGGTACTGGTAGCCCTTGAGTAGTCAAGGAGAATACGGGGCTGCTGAGTGATGTCATGAAGCACTAATGAACTTTTAGAACCATTACTTGTCCAACTTAGCCTTTAGGACGTAGTGAGATGACCAGCTTTGGTGCAGTCCAAAGTTGGTAGATACTCGATACTACACTTATTGAAGTTTGTTTTTTGGGATATTTCGGTCGCCATTAAAGAGGCTTGTGCTGAAACAATGCCCAAGGAAACAAACCAGTGATATTGAGCTCCTTAGAACCCGGTTACTATTACTAGGACAGGTTTGAGCCAACTAAACTTCAAGAGGGTACTTACCTATGAGACTCCATGCAAAGCCTAAACCTAAGGACTTATTTTCTTTGTCTGTATATATATACTTGTACATAACATCATAAACATCATAACATCATACTCATATTCACTAACTATTTCAAGGATCTTGGGATTTATCTTTGTTCTGTTTTGTTTGACATGGATTCTATTCGCAGGAAAACCATCCAAGTCAACCTTGTAAGGATCCCTCCTCAACTTAAAAATATAGCATCAAGGAATCCTGAAAACTCTCCATTTACCGAAAGACATGGTCGCCTACTAAACTTGGTCACCTCCAACAATGATGAGGACATGATGAAGGTGATCTTTCAGGTCTTTGATCCTCTACACCATTGCTTCACATTTCCCGATTATCAACTTGTGCCAACTTTTGAAGAATTCTCCCAACTCTCAAGGATTCCCATTCTCAATCAACTACTTTTCAACGGTACGGAAAGAGATCCAAATCCAAAATATATTGCTCAAGCTCTACACTTGAAATTATCTGATACCACAACTAATTGGGAAACAAGGAGTGGTGTCAAGGGTTTCCTAGCAAAGTTCTTGTTTTAGAAAGCCCAAAACTGTTAGAACTCTTTGGATTTGCAAGATTTTGAAGAAATTGTGGCTCTCATCATCTATGGGATGGTTTTGTTTCCAAGTCCTGACCAACTCATAGATGTAAACATTATCTAAATCTTCATGTCTTATAACCCGGTGCCTACTTTGCTAGGGGACATCCTACATTCTTTTCACACTCGCACTATGAGGAAAAGAGGTATCCTTATGTTCTGTACTCCTCTTTTTGCATGATGGTCTATTTCTCATCTTCCCCAATCTGTATTGAGGAACGATCAAGGTTCAAGGTGGTCACATAGGTTGATGGCGCTCAAGCATTCAGACATTCATTGGTGTTCCCAATCTATAGAGAATGTTACTATTATCGACCGTTGTGGAGAATTACCTAATGTCCCTTTACTTGGAAATAGGGGAGGTATCACCTACAACCCTTTCTTAGCCTTAAGAAAGTTTTTTTACGCCTGAAGGGATGGTCCACGCGAGATGCTTATTCAAGGTTTGGTATTTGACTACGAGAACGACGATCAAGTTTACCGCCAGAGATTTATCTGAGCTTGGAGGATGTTGAACAAGGTAGATAGAAAGACATTGGGGCATAATAATTCCATCCCTCTTGAGCCTTACCTCAAGTGGGTACGAGCTCGTGCTCAAAGTCTTATAATGCCTTACCCCTTCATTCTCCCGATTATCATAGAGCCTGTTGTGGAAGGAGATGTTCCATACACTATCCTGCATCCTGACATGCCTACCTCTCTTGAAGGCTTACAAAGGGATTGGATACAACTTAAGGGGGAGCGAGACAATTTCGAGGCCTAATTCTACACCAGCGAGAAGAAGGTTTTGGAACTCACCAAGAAACTTCATGAGGAGCGGAACTTGAATGCCTATATCGCACCAAAGAGGATGCGTACAACTTTTTTATCTTAGAGTTTTTGTATTTCTTTGTAAGCCCAAAAAAGGAATGATGTATTCAAGCTTTGATTTATTAATATAATGTGTGTTCCTTTTGGCCTAAAGCAAATTTAAATCTCTAATTTCCTTGAAATCATTGCATATGCATTTGCCATTCATCATAACATAAGCAGGTTTCTTACAACAAGTCTCCTCATCTTTCTACTGTTTATTTTAGTAAGATGGATCTCGAGCAGACAGTGAAAGACCTCCAAGCACAAAATGCTCAGTTTCAGTTGTTGTTCTTGACTCTAAACAAAGGACAAGAAGATTTGAAAACCTTGCTGATTGAAGAAAAGAAGAAGAAAAAGAAAGTAACCGGATTTATGAATATGGGAAGAAGATTCCAAGGGCAAGCAAGAAGGACCCTAGACTTTGCAACATCATCTGGTGAAAAAGACAATCAAGATGGGAAAGGCAAGGAAGCAGCTGTCCAGCAAGAGTCTGAAGAGGAAGAAGAAGAGGATTACTCAGAAGAGAAGTATCCCCCGGCCGACGACAAGTAAAAGCATCTTGAAGAACGACTAAGCGCAATGGAAATCTAAAAAGTACCTGGGCTAGACTTTGAGGAGCTAGGCTTGGTGTTTGGGATTATCATTCCACCAAAATTCAAGGCATCGATATTAGCTAAATACGACAGAGTTTCGTTCCTCAAAATGCATCTCCGATCCTATGTGAGGAAGATACAGCCTCACACTGTAGACAGAGATTTATGGGTCCACTTTTTCCAAGACAATCTATCCAGAACTCAACTTGATTAGTTCTATCAACTAGAAAGGGCCAACATCCATAATTGGGAAGACCTTGCCGCTGCCTTCTATAAACAATATCAATACAACACGGACCTTGCTCCTACCCGTACTCAACTCCAGATTATGGTTATGGCTTCAAATGAAGGTTTCAAAGACTATGCTCAGAAATGGATAGACTTAGCAGGAAGAGTCTGGCCTCCCCTTTCCGAAAGAGAACTAGTAGACATGTTTTGGGTACCCTGTCTGGTCCTTTCTTTAATCATTTAATTGGAAGCTCCTTAGCAGGCTTCACTGAATTAATCCTGACCGGAGAAAGAGTGGAAGCTGGGATTAAGAGTCAGAAGAATCAGAAGGATGGATCCTTCGCTGCTGTAAGAAAACCATTTATAGGGAAGAAAGAGGTTGGTGCTGTGTATCCTCAAAGTAACCAAGAAAGAACTGATCTCCGTCCAATGGTGGGGGCTGTCAAGATCCCTAAGCCTGTGCCTACTCAACAAAGGAACGATCAACCTAGAACAAAAAGACCAGTAAGAAAATTTACCCATATTAATATGACACTATCTCAAGTACTACCACATTTGTTGAGATCCAATCTAGTAACTTTTAAGGAAGCTCCAAAGAATCCTAACACCACATCTCCTCACTACCATCCTAATGCTCGTTGTGCATACCATTCAAAAAGCACTGACCATGATACTAACAACTGTTGGGCTTTGAAAAACAAAGTACAAGACCTCCTTGAAGCCAAATAAATTGAGTTTGATGCTCCCGAGACCCCGATTGTTATTACCGCTCCTATGCCCAAGCATGGTCGTGGTGTTAACGCTGTCGAAGATAATATATTTGTTTCTACTGTTGATGAACTCGTTACTCCTCTCCTAACCATCAAGAAGAACCTATTGGAGGCTGGTTTATTTCCGGGCTGTGATGAAGGCTGCCACTTCTGTTTATCCTGACCAACTAGTTGTCATTTATTGAAAGCAGGTGTTCAACGCCTGATGGATGACAAGGAGATTTTGTTTGAATACATTCCACAAGAAGAGAATCAATTGGTAGACACATTGGCTACCATGTCATCTATGTTCAAGTTTAGATGGGACAATAAAGCTCCTCGAATTACGATTGAGAGACTAGACGAACCATCACATTGCTACAAAGTTGATACTGATGAAGTAGAGGAAAAGCTTTGGTACCACGAAGTAAAAAGATACCTAGAGACTCAAGAGTATCCCGAAGGAGCGTCTATTAATGACAAGAAATTTCTACGAAGGTTCTCTGCCATGTTCTTTCTGAGTAACAGAATTGTGTACAAGCGCAACTACAATTCGACTTTGCTTCAATGTGTAGACAAGAAGGAAGCTGAGAAGATTATGGAAGATATGCACTAAGGAATCTTTGGTACTCACTCTAGTAGGCATATGATGGCTAAGAAAATTATGAGAGCAAGTTATTATTGGTCGACCATGGAAACTGATTGCCATCGTCATTCCAGAACTTGTCACAAATGCCAGATTTATGCTGACAAAGTACATGTGCCTCCGGGTCCTCTGAATGTCTTGACTGCTCCTTGGTTGTTTGCAATGTGGGGCATTTATATGATTGGAGAGATTAAGACTATCGCTTCTAATGGGAATTGTTTCATCCTGGTCACTATTGATTATTTCACGAAGTGCGTAGAAGCAACCTCGTTTTCCTCTGTTACCAAGAATGTTATGGCCCGGTTCATTAAGCATAACCTCATTTGTCAGTATGGTATACTTGAAAGGATCATCACAAACAATGGTACTAACCTCAACAATACTATGATCATGGAACTTTGCACGCAGTTCAAGATTAAGTACCATAATTCTTCTCCGTATCAACCAAAGATAAATGGCGCAGTGAAAGCCGCTAACAAGAACATCAAGAAGATTTTGCAGAAAATGATGGTGACGTACAAAGATTGGCACGAGATGTTATAGTTTGATCTTCATGGTTATTGCACATCAGCATGTACATCAACTGGGGCAACCCCATTCTCTCTCGTCTATGGTATGGAGGCTGTCTTACCTATCAAAAACCAGATTCCTTCCCTAAGGATTATGAAAGACGTAGGTTTGGACAAAGACGAGTGGATTCAGACTAGACTTGACCAGATGAATTTAATTGATGAGAAAAGGATTACTGCTGTTTGTCATGGTCTGATGTATCAGAAGCGCATGATCAAGGCCTTTAACAAGAAAGTCCAACATTAGGTGTACCAGGCTGGTGATTTAGTAATAAATCACATTACCCTACCACAAGGTGATCCCAGAGGAAAATGGACTCCCACATAAGAAGGACCATTTGTGATCAAGAATATATTTTCTGGCGGTGCTATGATACTTACAACCATGAACTGTGAAGATTTTCCACACCCTGTGAATGCAGATGTAGTCAAAAAAATACTACGCATAAAAGAGACGCACTAGGTTGACTGGCCTAGGAAAAAATAAAGGGCATCCCAGCGAACCAAAAGGGTTCGGGCAAAAATTAGGGAGGTTAGAGGTTTTTTGGGACGACTAAATTATATTGCTAGGTTCGTTTCCCATTTAACTGCTACTTGTGATCCAATCTTCAAACTCCTGAAGAAAGATTAAGTGGTAAAGTGGAATGACGAATGCCATACTGCCTTCGAAAGAATCAAGGAATACCTTCAAGAACCACCAATTCTGATGCCTCCAATTGAAGGAAGACCTTTGATAATGTACTTAACAGTGTTAGATAATTCAATGGGGTGTGTGCTGGGGCAGCATGACGAGTCTGGTCGAAAAGAGCACACAATATACCTCCTTAGCAAAAAAGTTTACCGACTGTGAAATAAGATATTCACTGCTCAAGAAAACTTACTGCGCTTTGGCATGGGCTGCTCGCCGACTGAGACAGTATATGTTGACCCACACTACTTTGTTGATATCTAAGATGGATCCGATCAATTACATCTTCAAGAAGCCCGCTCTCTCCAGAAGAATAGAAAGATGGAAAATGATCTTGACTGAATATAATATCCAATACACGACCCAGAAAGCAATCAAGGAAAGCGTATTAGCTGATCATTTGGCTCATTAGACCGTGGATGACTACCAGTTCATGAAATTTGAACTCCCGAATGAGAATATTATGTTAGTAACTGACTATGAAGAGCCTAGACCGGATGAAGGACCTGAAGAAGGATCCCGATGGACTATTGTTTTTGACGGAGCCTCGAATGCAATCAGCAATGGCGTTGGTGCTGTAATTATATCTCCTGAAGGCTGTTATACGCCTTTCACTGCTAGATTATGTTTCAACTGTACCAACAACATGGCAGAGTATGAAGCATGCATCATGGGTCTCAAAGATGCTATTGACCTAAGGATCAAGTTTTTGAACGCCTTCAGAGATTCAGCTTTGGTAATAAGTCTGATCAAAGGAGAGTGGGATACGAAGCACCCAAATCTCATCTCGTACAAAGAACATGTGCTGACATTGCTTCCACATTTTGAAGAGGTCACCTTTGAACATTTTCCACGAGAAGAGAATCAGTTAGCGAACACGCTAGCTACCATGTCATCTATGTTCAAGGTCAAGTGGGACAATGAGGCTCCCCGAATCACTATTGAGAGGTTGGATGAACCAGTATACTGCTACGAGATTGACACTGAGGAAGTAGCAGACAAACCTTGGTTTCATGAAGTAAAAAGGTGTCTCGAAGCTCAAGAATATCCCGAGGGGGCATTTGTCAATGATAAGAAGTTTTTGAGGAGGTTCACCGCAAATTTCTTCCTCAGTAATGGAATCCTCTACAAGCGCAACCATGACTCTACTTTACTTCGAATCGTAAACAAGAGCGAAGCAGAGAGGATTATGGAAGATTTACATGAAGGTACCTTTAGAACCCATTCTAGTGGACATACCATGGCTAAAAAAATCCTACGGGCAGGATACTATTGGTCCACTATGGAAGCAGACTGCTATCAGCATTGCCGAACTTATCACAAATGCCAGATCTACGCTGATAAAGTGCATGTACCTCCGGTTCTCTTGAATGTCCTGACGGCTCCTTTTCCCTTTGAAATGTGAGGCATTAACATGATCAAAGAGATTAGACCTACCGCTTCCAATGGGCATCGCTTCATCCTAGTGGTCATTGATTACTTCACGAAGTGGGTTAAGGCCTCCTCTTTTGCTACTGTTACCAAGAATGTCGTGGAGTGGTTTATCAAGCATAACCTGATTTGTCGGTATGGTGTGACAGAGAGAATAATTATGGACAATGGTACAAATCTCAACAATACGATGATCACTGAACTCTGTAAACAATTCAAGATCCAGCATCATAATTCTTCCCCATACCGGCCGAAGATGAATGGCGCTGTGGGGGTTACTAACAAAAAAATTAAGAAAATTGTACAGAAGATGACGGTGACATACAAAGACTGGCATGAGATGTTACCATTTTCTCTTCATGGTTATCTCACCTCTGCACGAACATCGACACGGGCAACACCCTACTCTCTGGTATATGGTATGGAGGCTGTCCTGCCTATTGAGGTCGAGATCACTTCTTTGAGAATCATGAAGGATGCGGGTTTGAAAAAGATGATTGGATCCAGACTTAACTTGATCAACTGAATCTGATTGATGAGAAAAGGCTTAGTGCTGTCTATCATGGTCAAATGTATCAAAAATGAATGATCAAGGCTTTCAACAAAAAGGTCAGACGTCAAGTATCTCAAGTCGGTGATCTAGTGATCAAGCGCATCATATTTCCGCAAGGTGATCCCTGCGGAAAATAGACTCCCATATTCGAAGGACCATTTGTGATCAAAAGCATATTTTCAGGTGGAGCCATGATTTTGACCACCATGGATGGTGACGACCTTCCTCATCCTGTTAATGCGGACATAGTGAAAAGATACTACGCATGAATAAAAAGCCGCTAGGTTGACCGGCCTAGGCAAAAATAAGGGCATACCGACGAACCAAAAGGGTTCGGGCAAAAATTAGGGATAAAAACAAAAGAATATGTACACCCGGCAAGTCGAAAACCTAAAAAGGCAGCTTGGGAAAAAAAGGGTATCCCGGTGGACTGAAAACTCGAAAGGGCGGTCCAGGCAAAAGTTAGGGATTTAAAGCGTATCACTATGTTCCATTGGATCACCTTGCGACCAGACTTCAGTATCAACTATCAAGCTCAAACAGTACCAATCAATCCAGTCAGCTTCAGACAAGTAGCAAAGTGACGAGACGCTCGAAGACATGGGGGTAATAGCAGAACTGAAACTCAATGGGATTATTACACATAGTTGTTTTCTTCTCTTTGTACACTATCTTGTATAGTTTTCACTCTTATGGCGGTGTTCTCCTACTAGAATGTCAACCTCTTTGTATAAAATGTCTGTTATAGGCATACTTCATAAATCAATACAAATCATTTCTTTGAAAGTACAAAACTGTTTGTTTTTATTTTTTCTGTTTTGTTTTGCAAAAACGTCCAATGACTTATTCTTGACATATGCATTTGAACATGATTGCTATTGATAAATATTTGCATAAGAAATAGAAAGACAGTTTCTCATGACTTTAAGGAACGGGGCAAAGTCTAAAAAACCAATGATCCCCATCAGATTTCTCCTCAAAAATAATTAAACAGGAATTCCCAATGAAAACATTCTAAATAAACCAAGTCCTCTTCTGGAAACGATTCTGGTACAATCTAGAGACGGATGTTATCCTGGTACTTACTCCAGATTTATCTTCTAGAAACAGTTCAAGTACGATTCAGAGACGAATGTCATCCTGATACTTATTCAGATTCTCTTCAAATACAATTCAAATACGATCTAGAGACGAATGTCATTCTAACACTCATTCAACACAGGTTTCAAATACAGTTCAGATACGATCCAAAGGCGGATGTCATTCTGACACTCATTCAACACATGTTTCAAATACAATTCAGATACGATCCAGAGACGGATGTCATTCTGACACTCATTCAACACATGTTTCAAATACAGTTCAGATACGATCCAGACGAATGTCATTCTGACACTCATTCAACACATGTTTCAAATACAGTTCAGATATGATCCAGAGACGGATGTCATTCTGACACTCATTCAACACATGTTTCAAATACAGTTCAGATACGATCTAGAGACGGATGTCATTCTGACACTCATTCAATACATGTTCAAGTACAATCACGACATAGGTCCATCCACAAAATCTCCGCAAGTACTTTCTCCGGCAGGTACAGGGGCAGAAACGTCCTGATGCGAAGTCATCATCCTATCCTCAGCATACGTCTTAGTGACGTCTATGTTCCCCACAGAGTAGAAACAACTGAAGTTTTGATCTCTTCTTCCCCAAACAGGAGATACTTTCTCCAACAAAGTGCCTTCAGAGAGTTGAAATCTGTATTCCCCAGCCGAGCTTTCTAATCTTAAACAATTTATAAAACCTCCTCCCGAGTAGAGTTTATTTCTCAAACTGCGGAAGATCATTCCCCAACAGAGTTTATTTCTCCACATCGGTAAAATCTTTTCAACCAAACATTATATCTCTTCATAGAGTTATTCTCAAACAGGAGTTAAGAATACCCGACAGAATATCCTCAAACAGAAAGAGGAAATCCCCATCAAATCATATCCATTCATCGTCCCCAGTAGAAATGAAAGATTCGTCCTCCCAATACTCTTCAGCAGCAGTCCGGGATTTATCTTCCCAGGCTAAGAGACATCTCAATAGCACCCCATATTCACACATTATGGCATGCACATACACATATCATACAACATAGTCTCATTTATTTTGAGAACATCATCACAATGCATTTCATACATCATGACATTGCATACGACTAACTCTTTACCGTTTTCAGGAAAGATCAAATCAATAACCACCGTTGGCTACTTACGTGACCTGGTAGTTTTCTCAAACGATATGCCTGATGAAAGGATATTTCATCATCTTCCTCAAAATGAAAATCTCAGAAGACCCTCTCTGGTTCAGTCAGATCGCCACTAAGATCTCCCTAGTTCCTATTCCAGTTGAAGATTAACCCCAAGACTTTTGTCTAGTTCAGTTGAATCGATCCTAAGATTCTTCTGATTGCCATTCCAGTTAAAGAAGCTGCAAAGCCTAGAGCACGACTAGATAACAGCTTAATCTCATTCCCCCATTAAGTCGCTGCGAATACGACCGGGTAGAAGTCAGCCTTATCATCCTCAGTAAGTCACTGTGAAGCCTGGATCCTAACCAAATAGTAGTTTACTTCCGTCTCTTCAATCAAGAGACGGACCCCGAGTAGAGTAACATACTACTGAAGCTCCTAAAACTCTATTACCCAAGCGGAGACCAACATTTCTCAATGGAGTCCTCCTCAATAACAGTCGTAGGAATTCTCACAAAGGAATATCTCATGAAATCAACATTGTTCCGGATGGCATATTTAAGCCCATCTCCGACAACTCTCGGTCATATTCCCTGGATGGCATCTTTAAGCCCATCTTCGATGATCTCCCGTCACCTTATCCAAATGGCATCTGTAAGCCCATTCCTGATATTACCTGCACAATCAAGTATCGTTTCAGAGGAGTGAAAATTTCTGGGCACTCTAGTGTTCAATCATCTTCCACCTTCAGATCACGAAAGGCAAATCAGCCAATCTACATCTTCAGGTTTAAGAAGATTGAACAGGGTAAGTTGTTTTACCCCAAAATTTTCCCTCCCATTTTCACTCAAGAAATGTCTCTAGAGGTCCTCAATTGCTCAAGGATGACCAAGAATTGACTAGACAAGCTCTCCTCCTAAGGAAATGAACCCCCAACTAGGGTTTCCATTTTCATTAAGATGTTTGAACTCAAATGGTTTCAAATTCTTTCCATGGTCCTAATATGTCCTCAATATTATCCATGCCAAATTTCATGCCTTGAACAACAAGTTTGCTCGGTCAATTGCTCAAGTATTGGAAAATCAATTATACTAGGTCAAAAGTCAATTGTGGCCCAAATACAATCAAACTTCAAGATTTTTGGTCAACATCAATATTTTGAAGTATTATCCATCATTTGATCAAGAGTTGATCATGATTCCTCAAGAAATTCTCCTAACTCATCAAAGGTCAAAAATGGCAAATTAGGGTTTCTGTAGGAAAAGTCAACCAAACTTTGACCAAGCATAAATTTCTCATACCTTATCAAAAATTTTCCAACCAAGGCTTATTTTGAATAGAATCAAATTCCATACAACTCCTCTTCATCCTTCAAGTCCAAGAAATGCCTCAATCAAAAGATACAAGCTCAGACATTATAGGTCCTTTCAAAAAGTCAACAAAAACACCTTTTGGGTCAAAGCTCCTTACATGAACATGGAAGATCCAATTGAGGTGAAACCAAAAGGGTTGTTTAAAGGACATCATAAGCTCTCTAAAAAGTCAAAGAACACCCTCTTAGGGTTAAAAATGAGAGAGATATGCATTGCTAAGGTTGACCAATTTTTGGAAATGTGCATGAAACAAATAATGACCAAACATGCATTTTTTCCAAATGGGCCCATGTTTTCATGCTTGAAACTTGTTCCTAACATGGCCCACGACTCTTGAGCTCACTCGTACACTATTTCATTATTTTTATTATTTGTTTTAATTTTTTATTCATTAAAATAAAAATAAATCAAATAAAATAGTGAAATAATAAAATAAAATCCAAGATTTGTTTTTATGACCACATAATGAGTCTAGAATCAGCTGGAAAATCAAACATTTCGTGCAAGGGATGATTGGAATAAAAAGAGAATGATTTGGCCTATTTTAGAAACTTAAAATATCCATGACAAATAAAATCTTTTCTCCATAATTCTTCAAGATTGCATCCAGTTTTGTTAACCTAATGCACTCTCATATATATATGGACAACATTTCCAGACCAAAAAAAAGGATTGGCCGCACAAAATTGACCCAAGAAGTTCAATTTTTTTCACAAAAAGTGGCAATCAGTTTGACCTGTGCAAAGGGATTCAAGAAGTTTTGAGACTTGCAATCCATTCCTGGGTACTTTCTGAAAATAACAGCATCATTTGCACGCATGAAGACGTCCAGAATCATCCCACACGATATAACAATTTGCACATATATTCTTGAAATTGATTTTGATCATACACGCATTATAAATAAGTTTTAACTGTGCATTTTTGTTTGTATGAGCATTTGGGACATGTTTGAATGATCAATTTCCAGTTTTGGTACAGATATGATGACTTGCCATTGTTAGGGTTTTAAGGTATGTTTTGGGGTTTTTCATTACATGTGAAATTGGACCTAAAAAAGAATACCATTATGAAGGGGTGAAAAACACAAGAAGGGGGGGTTGAATTGTAAAACTGAAATCTTAAAGCAATTGACAAGATATTTTTATCCTGGTTCGTTTGATCTCAAACTACTCCAGTCCACCCGTCAAGGTGATTTCGCCTCTCTCCAACGAGGTCTTAATTCACTATATTCAACTGAATATTACAGACTGCTTTAACAACTGCTAAAGCCTTCTTGATTCAAACCACAATCCGGTTTGTCAAGGCAACACTTTCTTACAAAGGTATAAAACAATGTGTGTGAATGTTTTCTACAAAACTTTATCACAACTGTGATGTATACACAAATGAAGCTTAGAAACTAGATTGCTAAACAATAATGAATATCAGAGTTTGGTTTAGCAAAACTGGTAGAGTGAAGATAATGGTTCAGCTTTGTGCGTGTAGAGATTTGGAGAGCATTAGCCATTATAATCTTCGAAGCCTTGTTTATATAGCACTTGAGAAGATGAACGTTGAATGCAATATTCTTGATTCAATGCTAATAACAAGCTTTCCTTTTTGAGCAGATCTTGTCTAGAATGATGCCGTTGGTATTGATTAGCTTTCAATGCACAGTACCGTTGCTTCTTCAATGCACGTTCTGGCTTGGCTCATTCTGATTCTGCTTCGCTGCTGATGAACTTTTGTATTTCTGTATCAGAGTGTTTACGCGCAGTTCTGTTCATCAAGCTACAGCATGTACGTGAGTTGATCATCTGATCTTGACGTTCTGATTCAGCAACTTCTGATGCTGGTGTATGAAATCAAATTCTGATGCTGAATAAGTGATCTTGCTTATTTTAATCAGCATATCTGCAAGTCAGAGCATAGTAATTTTAGGCAGCATATAATTCAAACATGAAACATATAAATACTATATCTTTTCACTTTGTTATCATCAAAACTTAAATATAGGGTAATAGATTCAAACATTGTTCTAACAATCTCCCCCTTTTTGATGATGACAAAAACTAGATATTTTAAATGAAAAATAACGTGAAAAGGTATCTGGGAAATGTTTCAGAGTTAAGAAGTAAGGAGAAATCAGAGTTAAGAGATACTCCCCCTGAGTTTGTTACTTCCCTTTGATATACGTGTTCTTCAGGATCAGATCTTTTTCTTTCTTTGAACATCAGATTATAAGAGTCTTTGACTTATCAGAGAGCAGAGCTTCAGAGCTTTTCCTGTCAGAGCTTTGCTTTGGATCAGAGTATTAGGTCGATCAGAACTTCATATTTGATCAGAGCAACATGAGCTTCTACATTTTGATCAGAGCTTCTAGTCTTCATAGTGTTCAGGAGCTTCCTTGTGCCTGTAGACTTTAAACAAAACAGAAAAAACATTTCAAGTAATAGAGTTAGAATGTTTGAGAATTTCTGTCTAGTTAGCCGTTATTGATTTTAAATATCATTCTTGTTCTCCCCCTTTTTGTCAGCAATCAAAAAGTGTTGGTGATGTGCTAAAACAAATTTAGATCAGAAAAACAAATTATATTAAAATAGTTCATAATCAGAGCAAAAGAACATTACAAAACATAGTCAAAACAGTACATCAGAAAATGAAGAAAACATGAAAAAGTTATGCATGAAAAAGATTTAAGGTTGAGGGGGCATGCGTGAGAACAGGCTTTCCAGCATTGCTTGAATCTTTTCAGAAGTTTCATTCTGCTTCTGAACCATGTTGACAACAGTGTCAATTTTGCTGTCCTGTACATCCATTCTTACTTTCATTTTCTGATCATTGTCGTCCATCCGCTGCTGGAGACGCAAGTCATTCAGCCTTAGTTCTTCCAGAGCTTGCCTGTCCAGGGCAGCTTGAGAAGCATCAGAAGGAGGAGGCTTCTCAGAACTTTCAGCGACATCTTCTGCTTAACTTTCAACCTGAATGGTCTTGTCTTCTTCTGATGGTTGCACCTGTGCAGCTTGCTGTTTCTCCAACCAAGGTTCACTGTCCAGAGGAAGCACAACTTCTTGAGGCAGCTGACTTTCAACTTCCTTCAGCAGCTTGCTGAAGTTCTGTTGAGCCTGCTCATAGTTGACGTCCTGCAGCTTGAGGGCTTCAGCACGTACCCATAGTCTGAACTGTGACCAGAGCTGATCAGAAGCAGCTGGGTCAATCATCCCAGGACAGACTTGCTTCAAAGAAGCAATCCATTGCAGCATACCTGTTTCAAAATTCAAAATACCAGAGCCAACATCTGGTTGCTTTGGTTTTGGGATAGCAATTTTGTGTCTTAGATCAGCAAGACGTTCAAGACTGGTTAAGTCAATGAAGATCCTGCTGGGGTTTTCAGAGGATTGGTTTTCAGAGGTTTGCTGAGATGCTGTTTGTTTTGGAGGAGGGGTATCAGAGTCAGATATTTCGATTGGAGTGGTAGGAGTTTTTGGAGGTGTCGATTCTAATGAGGATGGCAACTGGGGCCTGACAATGGTGGTTCCACATGGCGACTGGATTGCCAACGGTGAAGGTTGCGGTGAGTGAGGGTCAGAATGATGAGGAGAAGGGGTTTCATAGTGGTGAAACTCTGTTTGTGGTGAAGGTGGATTATTTTCTGGTTGAGGAGGTGGAATCTCTGATTGCTCAGGGATCAGAGGTTCTTCTGTGAGTGGTTGTTGTGATTTTGGTTCTGGTTCAGGTTGTGGTTCTGGTTGTGGAGGAGGAATATTTGGTGGTTCAGAAATTGGTTGAGCAGAAGCATGTTCACGCTCAATATCAGCTAGCACTCGATCAAGTGCTGGTGTTGTTGAAACAGTTGGTTGTTTGGGAATTTTGATTCTGGTTCTTCTGAGTTGTAAGGTCTCAGAAGGGTCTTCTGGTATGGTTTCATCAATGGTAGGGATTGGGATTGATATTCTGTGAGAGGTTTGAGGAGGGGCAGCAGATGTTGGAATAGTAGATGAAATTGAAATAGGGGCAGCAGATGAAATACCTCTTTTCTTTGGAGTCTGCTGAGACGATCCTTCTGCTGGTGCTTTCCTCTTCTTTGTCTTCTTCTGAGTCACTTCAGGTTGGGGTTGACTCAGATCTTTGATCTTCAGCTTTGAACCTGTATCTTCTGCCTTGTATGAATCTGGATACTTGAGAAACATATCTGATTTGGATTCCATTTCAGAAAATATTGGAAAATCACTCAGAGGCACTCTTCTGCTGGAGATGTCAGCCGTTGAAGTAGCTCTGGGTTCCTTCTTAATATTTTCTATCAGCTTCATCTTTTTCAGATTCTTAGTGTTCAGCGGTTTTCCAACAGTTGGTTCAATAGTGCTCAGCACTTGAGCTTCGCTCAGATACTCTATCAGCTTATTCTCTGTCAGAATATCTGATATAAGCCTTCCAAACGGTATCCAGTCCCTTTTGGTCCTTTCTTCTTCTCTTGTTTCTTTGACACTGGTCTTGAGATGGTTGAACAGGAAGTGTGCCAGATTGATCTTTACCCTCTGATCAATAAAGTAGATCAGAAATTGCTGATCCACGTTTATATAATCAGGAGAACTTGTTGGTTTCCTGTGATTGAAGCATCCCAGAACAATCTTGGCCCATACTCTGCAGTGATCCTTCAGATCCTTAATTTTGCTGCTGGGCATTCCAAGAGTGAAAATTCTGTTGGCTACCACACCTATATCAGGGCATCTTTCAGCCATGTCCACACAACAGACTCCACCACCACTTTGACCGATTAGCCTTCCAATGAGGTCTTCAGAAATCACGATCTTCTTTCCCATGACAGAAGAGATAACTAGATGTTTAGAAATCTTGGCGTGAATCCAAAATTCCTTGACAAGCGCTGGGAATGTTGGTCCAACCAACCTATCGAAATACCTCTCCCACTTTTGAGCCCTAATTTCTTCAGTTAGGTCAAATCCATTTTCCTTCAAGCTTTCAAAGTCGATGATTAACTCAGAGAGAACTTCAAGATTCTTTACCGGTGTGAGAAGAGTTCTGAGGGGCACCTGATATTGTTTAGAGGTTTCTTTCTTCTGATTGCCTGCAGAAATGCTGGAGGATGCCATTGTTCTCACAAAAAAAACTTTGAGAATGATTTGAGAGAAAAAGGTTTGTAGGAGATAAACTCAGAAATATGCAGAAAGTACTTGAATGATTATGAGAAAGCGTAAAGAATAAGAGTGAAGGATTAATGTGCTTAAATAGAGTTTTTCAAAATTATTTTGAAAAATTAAACGTTTTTAAGAGAGAGAAAAAAATAATGATTGCCATTTAACAAGCGTGATTACTTTTCATTAAATGCTTGCTGATTTTGGGGGATTTGAGAAAGATACTTAAAAACGGTTACCAGACATGTGTCTCAATGCACCCAATCAGCGCTTTGCCTTCTCAGAAGCGTGCACGCGTTCTGCTTCAAAGATTTGCTGATGATTGGATGACACTTGTTTGATGTAGTGATCAGCACGTCTGTCTTTGAGATTAGACTCTCAGATCTTTAGACTTGCATCTGATACAATCCGCATGTTCTATCTTTCTGAAAGAAGATTGATCAGAAGTTCACAGTAATATAATTACATTCTGAAGATAAATATATAGAATTAAAACATTTTCACTCTGGGCATACTTTCATGCTGAGATGTTTCAGAATGAAATTGAATCTATCTTCTGAAAGGGGTTTAGTAAAGATATCAGCCCATTGGTGGTCTGTATCTATAAATTTTAAGTTTAAAATACCTTTCTGAATATAGTCCCTAATGAAGTGATGTTTTATTTCTATATGCTTAGCTCTAGAATGTAAAATAGGATTCTTACTTAAGCAAATAGCAGAAGTATTATCACAAAGAATAGGAATGTTACTCTCAAAAATCTGGAAGTCTTCAAGCTGACTTTTCATCCAGAGCATTTGTGTGCTACATCCTGCTGCTGCTATGTACTCAGCTTCTGCTGTTGACAGAGCAATTGTTGATTGCCTTTTGCTGGACCACGAGATCAGATTTTCTCCCAGAAACTGGCAGCTTCCAGAAGTACTTTTTCGTTCCACTCTGTCTCCAGCAAAATCAGCATCACAGTAGCCTACTAAGCTGTAATCACTAGATTTTCTATAAAACAAACCCAGATTAGTAGTACCTTTCAGATACTTGAAAATTCGCTTAACAGCTGTTAAGTGAGATTCTCTAGGATCTGATTGGAATCTAGCACAAATACATACGCTGAATAAGATATCAGGTCTTGAAGCAGTCAGATAGAGGAGAGAACCAATCATACCTCTGTAGACTTTCTGTTCTACACTTTTGCTTACCTCTTCTCTTTCCAGAATGCACGTGGGATGCATTGGAATCTTTGATGGCTTACATTCTGAGAGGTCAAATTTCTTCAGAAGATCTCTGATGTATTTGCTCTGATGAATGTAAGTTCCCTCTGGAGTTTGATTGATCTGAATTCCTAGAAAGAATTTCAGTTCCCCCATGAGGCTCATCTCAAATTCTGCCTGCATACACTTAGCAAATTTTCTTCCAAGAGAAGGATTAGTAGAACCAAAAATAATATCATCAACATAAATTTGACAGACTAAAATGTCACTCTTAACTGTTTTACAGAATAGAGTAGTGTCCACTTTCCCTCTGGTGAATTCATTTTCAAGCAGAAAGTTACTTAGCCTTTCATACCAAGCTCTGGGAGCTTGTTTCAGACCATACAGTGACTTTTTCAGTTTGAAAACATGTTCTGGATGTTTTGTATTTTCAAAACCTGGGGGTTGGTGAACATAAACTTCTTCTTCTATATAACCATTTAAGAATGCACTTTTGACATCCATCTGATACAGAGTGATGCCTCTATTAACAGCAAATGAGATTAAAAGTCTAATAGATTCTAACCTGGCGACTGGGGCAAAGGTTTCTGTATAGTCTATCCCCTCTTGCTGACTATAACCTTGTGCAACCAGTCGTGCCTTGTTTCTGATGACTTCACCTTGTTCATTTAACTTGTTTCTGAACACCCATCTTGTTCCAATGACGTTGAATCCTTTTGGTCTGGGAACGAGATCCCATACGTCGTTTCTGGTGAATTGATTCAGCTCTTCTTGCATTGCCAGAATCCAGTCATTATCCAGAAGTGCTTCATCAATAGAAGAAGGTTCAATCAGAGACACAAGTCCCATAAGAGTTTCTTCAGAGTTTCTGAAGCTTGCTTCTTGTTCTGATTGGATCTTCCTTTCTTCCTAGGATAGTCTCTTCTGGGTGATCCAAACTGCTTCTGGGTAATCTCTTCTGAGGTTGATCAGCAGCAGTTGTAGGATTTCTAGCATTGCTTCTTTCAGACGTTGAAGGAATGTCTGTGTTGAGAGCTTCTGATGACTTGTCTTCAGAACCTGCAAATTCAATTTCTATACCTGCAAAAATTTCATTCTGCTTTGACTTTTCAGAGTCAAGCTTATCATCAAAACGAACACTGATTGATTCTTCCACAATCTGTGTTTCTGTATTGTATACTCTGTACCCTCTTGAGCGTTCAGAGTATCCTACAGTTCCAGAGCCAATAATCTTTCCCCTCTGATTGCCTCCAAAGCCAACGTGGCCTCCAGGCTTAAGTTCCAGGCTTTGGAACATATGCCTTCTTCCCGTCATGTGTCGTGAGCAGCCAGAGTCCAGGTACCATGACTGGTGTTTCTGACTTGCTGCTAAAGATATCTGCAACATGTATTATTTTATCCTTAGGTACCCAGATCTTCTTGGGTCCTGATTTGTTAGTTTTACCAAAACTCTGGTTGAATTTTGGTTTCACAGAGTGCTTACTGCTAGTATATTTGATGTCATGTGTGTGACCATACACAAAGTGTGAATTTAAAGGAGTGTGTTTAATGGTTAAATCCATGACATTCTTTGGTGTAGGAACCTTACCTAGGTATCCTATTCCTTTCCTGCCGTTTCTGCTAACTCCATAGATCATTGAAGCCATTCTGCTTCTATCTATGCTTTTAGCAAGGAACTTCTGGAAACTGTGATCATACTCCTTGATGATCTCATCAGCGTTGCTGGGAGTTTCAGAAATTGGTTCCTTCTGAGAGTTTTGTAAAGAGTTTTCTAATTTTGAAATTTTATCTCTCAGCTCAGATTTTTCCAATTTGAGACTCTCAGACTTATTAGAGTCAGATTCAAGATTCCTTTTCAGGTCTCTGAATTTGGCTCTAATCTGCTGATAACGTTCCAGAATTTCATTGAGGCTTTCTGCAAGTTCAGCCTTTGTAAAATTAACAGCGAAGTTAGGGAATACCTCTTCTGTGTCTGATTCTGAGTCTGATTCAGAAGCTTCACTATCATCTGGAATGTTAGCCATGAGCGCTATGTTTGCCCTTTCATCATCTGATTCTGAGTCAGCTTCAGACGAGTCAGAGTCATCCCATGTGGCCATGAGACTTTTCTTCTTCTCTCTTCCAAACTTCTTTTTGGGCTTTTCCCTCTGAAGCTTTGGGCAGTCACTCTTGTAGTGTCCTTGCTCATTGCACTCGTAGCAGATGATGTCTTTTGTGTTTGGCTTCTTGCTACTGGAGGAGCCTTCAGATCTTCTGTATCCAGAGGAAGAATCTGTCCTTCTGAATCTGGAAGAAGACTCGTTCTGATCAGATCTTCTGGGATTCCTGAACTTCCTTTGTCTTTGCTTCCACAGTTGATTTACTCTTCTGGAGAGAAGGGAAAGTTCGTCTTCTTCTGATGAGGATACATCAGATGTTTCTTCAACTGCCTGCAAAACTTTAGACTCAGATTTTCTGTTAGATTTTAAAGCTAAAGGCTTACCTTGCTTCTGAGGCTTATCAGCTTCTAGCTCTATCTCATGACTTCTGAGGGAGCTTATAAGTTCCTCCAGAGTGATTTTGTTGAGATCTTTCGCTAGCTTCAGAGCAGTAACCATAGGCCTCAACTGCTTGGGTAAACTTCTGATTATCTTCTTGACATGGTCAGCAGTAGAGTATCCTTTGTCCAGAACTTTGAGACCAGCTACCAGAATCTGGAATCTAGAGAACATAGTTTCAATGGATTCAGATTCTTCCATTTTGAATGCCTCATACTTCTGAATGAGCGCCAGAGCTTTTGTTTCTTTGACTTGAACGTTGCCCTCATGCGTCATTCTGAGAGAATCAAAGATGTTCTTAGCTGTGTCTCTGTTGGAGATCTTTTCATACTCAGTATAGGAGATGGCACTGAGGAGGATGGTTCTGGCCTTATGGTGATTCTTGAAGTCACGCTTTTGTTGATCAGTCATTGATTTTCTATCAATCTTCTGACCAGTTGCATTCACAGGGTGCGTGTATCCATCTGTCACCATATCCCACAGATCAGCATCATGTGCTAGAAAGAAGCTTTCAATTCTGTCTTTCCAGTAATCAAAGTTTTCTCCATCAAAAACTGGAGGTTTGCCGCTGAATCTGTCTCTGTCCTCATTGTTGTCATTGCTGAAATGAGAGTTGTTTCCTGCCATTGTGTTTTTCTGACGCTGGATCTTGTACTGACACGGTTAAGTGTTTTAGCTCAGAACCAGGCGCTCTGATGCCAATTGAAGGGGTGAAAAACACAAGAAGGGGGGGTTGAATTGTAAAACTGAAATCTTAAAGCAATTGACAAGATATTTTTATCCTGGTTCGTTTGATCTCAAACTACTCCAGTCCACCCGTCAAGGTGATTTCGCCTCTCTCCAACGAGGTCTTAATTCACTATATTCAACTGAATATTACAGACTGCTTTAACAACTGCTAAAGCCTTCTTGATTCAAACCACAATCCGGTTTGTCAAGGCAACACTTTCTTACAAAGGTATAAAACAATGTGTGTGAATGTTTTCTACAAAACTTTATCACAACTGTGATGTATACACAAATGAAGCTTAGAAACTAGATTGCTAAACAATAATGAATATCAGAGTTTGGTTTAGCAAAACTGGTAGAGTGAAGATAATGGTTCAGCTTTGTGCGTGTAGAGATTTGGAGAGCATTAGCCATTATAATCTTCGAAGCCTTGTTTATATAGCACTTGAGAAGATGAACGTTGAATGCAATATTCTTGATTCAATGCTAATAACAAGCTTTCCTTTTTGAGCAGATCTTGTCTAGAATGATGCCGTTGGTATTGATTAGCTTTCAATGCACAGTACCGTTGCTTCTTCAATGCACGTTCTGGCTTGGCTCATTCTGATTCTGCTTCGCTGCTGATGAACTTTTGTATTTCTGTATCAGAGTGTTTACGCGCAGTTCTGTTCATCAAGCTACAGCATGTACGTGAGTTGATCATCTGATCTTGACGTTCTGATTCAGCAACTTCTGATGCTGGTGTATGAAATCAAATTCTGATGCTGAATAAGTGATCTTGCTTATTTTAATCAGCGTATCTGCAAGTCAGAGCATAGTAATTTTAGGCAGCATATAATTCAAACATGAAACATATAAATACTATATCTTTTCACTTTGTTATCATCAAAACTTAAATATAGGGTAATAGATTCAAACATTGTTCTAACACATTATACTCACGATATCAAACCCAGTTGATCCATGTATATAGATTGAATTTATATTGCTTGGTTGAGATTTTGAGATATGCAGGTCTTTTAGCAACAGTCATGTCCGTAGGTAAAAGTCTTTTGGCAAAAACGATAGCCCATTGGGGAAGATGATGGCGTGGCGTCTCATAATTGGGCAATTTGAATTACGCGTGTTTTATCTTACATACTGACCTTTTATTACATATATTATATTATGTTTTTTTATATAACGAATGTGAAGCTGGCCCAAGTGGCAAAGGCGAAGGACTTAAGGCGCGCGTATGTGGGAGGTCAGCGGTTTGACCCCTGCCTCCTGCATATTATTTTTCCTAACATTTATATCCAGATCCAATGTGTTATTGCTCAATATGCATACCATAAGCCTCATCATCATCACCATCAGATATGCATGGCACCAGATCCAACGCTCCCAACAAGCAGTCCCCACCATGGACCTCCAAGAGGCAGCAACACCAAATCACACGCAAAAGACCATTGGGCTAGTTGATCTGGGCGTTGTAAATTCAACCTTGCACCCCCCTAAAAATGATTCAATATCAGGCCCATTCTTTTTCCTTTTTATTATTATTTATTTAAATTCTTTGTTTTTTTTTAATTATTTCGAAAAAAACATTTTTTTATTTAATCATAAAAATAAGTAATATCACAAAAAATAGGATTTAGGTTTTTTATTGAAAATTAATTTTGTAAATTAATTTAATGTAATTATTTTGATTTGTTTCTTTAAAATAAAATCAATTAGAACCTAGGTTTAATTGCAAAATCTTTTTCTTCAAAAAATATCAAAATATTAGTTTTTTTTTTCAGAATTAATTTTTTATTATTAATAATTTCTCCAATTAATTAATGTAATTAACTTTAATTTATTTTCATTAATTAAAATTAATTAGAAGATTAGGTTAAATTTCAAATCTTTTTTTCGTAAAAATCCCAAAATATTTTCAATGAGCAAATTAGATTTTTTAGGGTTTTGAACTTTTTCCAGTTTTAATTCTCGCGCGTCGTTATTTTCTCGTTCAATTACTTTTTATTATTGATGTAACTGCGCCCAGTTAATAATTTAATTAGGGTTTATAATTTCTGCACTTTATTTTTCGTTCATCATTTATGTATTTACACCAAAGCCCTGTACTAGTAGGAACTTTATTTTTCTGCAATTTATTTTCCCGCATAATAAACTGCTTAGATGAATGGTTAATAGGATTGCATGGAAAGATAATGATTAATTAAACATAGATAACCCTAAATGCGCAAGATAAACGAACAGAATCAAGCATACTTGCACATGCTCACCCCTAGGGTATCTCCCACTTCGGTTGCCTCAGAAAATAACGGTCACAATTCTCGAAACGTGAGAATCCTTAGTGGCTGTCCTTGAGTCTAAGACATCACTAGTCCCTCGATGACCCTCTCGACTGTTGCCTCGGTTAAAAAAGTGAACTTAGGGCTTTAGGACAGTTACTAAGAGTTTTTTCCCACTTGCCATTAGTGACTGTACGCCCCTTTCGATAGTCCCTCAAACATCCAACGACTAGGGCTACCTACTAACTAATAGTAGGATAGCACTGTCTAAAGGATATGAGGAAAAGAACAAACTTTTTCTGAGTAGGTGGATAACTGTTAGGTACTTGCGCAAACAATTCTTTTTACACAACACACTTTCAAACACTTTTCAAACAAAGTTTTCAAAACGCTTTATCACACTCTTGAGGACTGATACAAGAGTTACCATGAAGCTAACCAAAATCTTTCAAACACACAAAACAAAAACAGTTTTCAAAAGTGAGCAAATACCTAAGAGCCCGTGGAAAACCACGGATGGAAAGGGTTCTAACACCTTCCCTTCCCATAATCTACCCCCTTACTCAGAAAATCTCGAAAAAGGTATTTTTCTGTTCTTTTCACCCTTTCCTTTGTTGGATAAAATAAAAGTCGGTGGTGACTCCTGCTTACCGTGAAATTTGCAAACAAAACCAGTATAAATGTCGATTCATCCACCGATCACACCCAAAAATGCATCATTTGAGAGATATGAGCCAAAACATTACAGGTCATTTTAAAAGTCAACAAAAAGACACTTTTTGTCAAAGCAGTTTACATCAAGATAAATTCTTAAAATGAAAAAATGACCAACATGAGAGTTGCATGAGATATCTTGAGTTATCAAAAGAGTCCAAGATCACATTCATATGACAAAAATTGAGCGAGATATGATTTGTGCAAGTTGGGCAATTTTGAGAAAATGCATGAAGTCCAAGTTGAGCAAAATTGATTTTTTAACTAATGGGCCAAATTTTTGAAGTTCAAATATGTTAATGACATACTAGGGGACCCAAAAAACACTTCACATATTTTTCATGATCTTTATTTCTTTTATTTGAATTTTTATTCATTTAAATGCAAATTAAATCAACTAAATAGTAAATGGAGGTATAAGGCATAAAAGGCTTTTGATTCTGATCTTTTGGAGGCCCAATATCTCATTACCAACTGTGTGAACTTATTCTTGAAACAAATTTATGGTTTTGTCTTATTCAAACCTTTTTTCAAACAAAATCAAAAGACTGATTTACATGAGGTCCAAGCCCATGTCTTAACCTAACTTGTTCCTTTATATAAGCATATCTCATTCATACACTCAGGATACAAAAAAAGCTGTGCAAGAAACAAGCGTTCAAAATCTCAAATTTTGTCCAAAACTATGGCAAAACTCTAAATCAATTTTCAGCCATTCTCAAGGCCAAGCAACCATCTAAATCGATTCATGATACATTACAAAGTAAGTTGGGATCATCCTTGATGATCAAAAGGGCCTGAAACGCGCGTTACATGCATCACTGATTTTGCATTTACATGAAACTCATATTTTAATTTTTGTGAAGTTTTGATATGAGCTAACGTTTTTAATGTGTTCCTGAGATGTAATACCATAGGTCGAAACCCTTGCATGAGTCTCATGATGCCAGAATCATGCATCACCATGTTTGAACCGTTTTGTGTTATCTTGTTCATATCTCTTTGTATAGGACGAATTAGCCAAAACTAACACCACCAATGGATTCACAAGGGTTGATTTAGGGGGGTAGGGCTCTTTTTATCACTAACTTGCATTATTTCGCAGGTTGGAAAATCAACTCACCGGAGAAGACGACCAGAGCTATGGCTCCGACGCCTCTCCAATTCATCTATTTTTGTTTATAATATATTTATTCATTTTAGTTATGATACCGAATGAAACAACCACCCTAGTAGAAGGAATGCGCGTGCTAAAGCTTTGATCTCTAAAGGCGTGGGTTCGATCCCTGCCTTCTACAACCTTTTTTTGTTATTTTTCAATTCATGCATTTTTTCAACATATTGTGTAGTTCCTATTTCCAAAAACACACCAATGCCTGGCACAATGGCAAGCAAGATAGTGGGAAGGCTAGGAAGGCATGGGTTCAACACCCACCCCATGCATCTTTAACCTTTTTTTTGCTTAACCTAATTTCCTTGATTTCTAACCCTAATTGATTATCCTTTTTCTTAATTATTTTCTTAATTAACCATTAATTCATTTTAATATTTTTTAAAACCCTAATAAATTAGGTTTAGGATTTTTAATCAATAATTGATTTTGACATTTTATTATTTACTAATTAATTAGGTTAATTAATATTTTCTTAAAATTAAAACTAATTAGACTTTAAGTAATTTTATTAATTAAAATTAATTAGACTTAGGGTTCTCGGTATTTAACTATCTTCAAATTATTTTCTAAAAAAACATTAAAAAAAACATTCAAACATTTTTCTAACACTTTCTTATTTCCTTTTCTATTTATTTTCTTAGACGAATGTATAGGTCGTACGATTCTTGTAATAGTTTAGATTTATCTTTCTGCATCTTTTTCTTATTATGTAGCTGCTTACGGGATGTAATACTTTAAGTTTACATTCCGCACTTTACTTTCCCGTATCTTTTTTATGTAATTTCCCCAAAGCCCTGTAATAGCTTAGGTCTTTACTTTCCACACCTTTAATTTTTTGTATATATTTAACTACTAGTAACTAGGCATGTATGGAAAGATTCAAAACAATTGATAGATAACCATAATACAAGATAAATAACTGAACACAATGTTCACACTTGCACCTCTAGGGTAACTTCTCTTTGCTGCCTTCAGATATAATGGTCATGTCCCTCGAAAGTAGGGATACTTTTGCAAAGACCCTCGAATAAAGATCATAGCCCCTCAATGACCCTTCGATGTTTTCTACGAAAGATGATCTAGTCCCTCCAATAAATTTATAAAGTATCTCTATATGTTTCCTTCGATGACCATACAATGACCCTTCGATTGTCCCTTTACATCCAAAAGATAGGGATACCTACAAACAAATGGTATGGATAATACTATCTCTAAAGGAGAAGGAAAAGAATAAGAACGACCTTTAGTGGGTAAGGAACTCTTAATCGCTCGCTCACAACCTTTTCTAAGAAAACATTTTTTACACCACACTTTCAAAATATTTTCAAAAACACTTTGTATGTGTTTTTAAGTACTGATACAAGAACCATTACAAAGTTAGTCGTACTTTGGATTTTCAAAATATTTTCTAATCACATACGTAAAGCAAGTTTTCAAAATGAGCTAGCTATTAAGAGCCCGTAGATAACTACGAATGAAAAGGGTGTCAACGCCTTCCCTTTTCATAACTTAACCCCCAATCTCAAAATCTATCAAGGTCTTTTCTGTTCTTTTCGCCTTTCCTAAATATTGGATAAAAGAAAAGTCGGTGGCGACTCTAGCTATTCGCATATTTTGGATAAAACCAAAAAGTCAGTTCTCCTACCGTATTACAACCTTCTTCCGACAACAAGTGATGAGATACTTGAAGACATAGGGGCAATAACAGAGTTGAAATTTGATGGGATCATTCTCACATAGTTGTTTTTCTTTATATCCCTTTTTTCAATTTTTACAACAATTTCTTCTTACTAGGATTTATGTATCCTTGTACAAAACTGTCTACTTATAGGCAAACTTCCAGATTCAATGTCAATATATTTCAAAATTCAAAAATTGTTTTTTAACTTTCTCTATTTTGTTGGCAAAAACATCCAATGATTATGTTGAATGAACATATGCATTTTAATATGATTACTGTTTACAAATATATGCATAAAAACATGATTAGGATTTACTGAAGACTCTAGAAGTTGGGATAATGTTCAAGTCGTCCACAAAATCCCCACAGAGCAATCTTCATGGACTATCTTTACAGAGCTATCTTCACAAGCTCATCCCCAACAGAGATACATCCCTCAACAAATCTAATATGCCCTCGGACAGAAATTTGGGCATCTTCCAGAAGTTCACCTCCATATCCCTAATGGATAGCATGACATGATAATTTTCCCCAATAGGCCCTCTAGCAGATAAGGATGTTTGATCATTTCCCCAGCATACAGTAGAAGACTCCTCAGCACTGCCTATAAATTCCTTATCCCCGTCAGAGATTATTTCCTCAACGCAATCTATAGGATTTTATTCCCTAACAGATTTTATTTCTCCAATACTGCAAATTCCCTGAAAAAATTTTATTCTCCAATCAGATGTAATTCAACATGGTCCTCCCTAGAAGAGTTGACATACGTATCTGAAACCTAGTTTGATAGCACATTAGAATAATATCCATCTCTTTTATCCCCAGTAAGGGTACATAAGAATCAAATAGTTCAAAAGAATGACGAATGACTGAGTCTCCTTGAATTATTCTATCCCTAAGCAAAAGTCGAGCATCCCTAGTGTAGCAACTGGTTTTTAAATCAAGAGTCGCCACTATTAGTTTTTATCCTAGGGAAGGGAACCTAACAGAAAACCCTAATTTGTAGAAAGATATTCTAGGTTTCAGACTCAATTAGACGAAAGGACGGTGTTAGGAATCTTTCATCTACCTTTTTCACAAGGATACTAAGCTCTAGGTTTAGGTTCAGGGTAAACTGGATTCTAAGTTTTAATTAGAAAGACTCGCCACGATCTTAGATCGTATGCCTACGTATCCTCTTATGAGGAATCAGAGTCCCAATTTGTAGCTCGTATGGGTTGGAGTTTTTTAGGGGTTTGCAAACATATTTTGAGTCACCTCACACTCGATCAGGAGTGGTGATTGCGGAGATTTTGACTGAGTGCGTAGTAAGTCAAAAACTAGTTTGAAACCCTTTTGCTAAAAAAAGTTGATTATCTTAGTTTATTGCGAAAAATTGATTTAAGATTTGTTGAATAATTTTTAATCGTATTATTTGGGAATATCTTGATTAATGCATGATTAGAAAATATTTAATGCAAATAATATATAAAATAATATATGCAATTTTAACATAAAAATAATTTATTTGATCATATAATAATATTTAAATAGTAAATAAAATATAAGAATAATAAATGGAAAATAAAAATTGGTAATAATAATAATAATAAAGAAAAACTATTTGATAAAATTAATAATTATAAATAAATAATGTATATGCATATTTATAAAACAATAGAAAAAAATAAAATAATAGAATTATAAAAGAAAATAAATAAATTAACTCAAGGGGGGGGGGGGGGGGGGGTGCAGTTTCTAAAGGGCAAGTAAAGCAGGGGGTGTTAAAATTAATAGGAATTAGGCCCAATATGCGTCCAGGCATGAGGGGTGCATGTTGTCCTTGTGTTTAGTGATTATAGAAAAGAGGGGGTCTTAAAACTAATCGGGCTAGGCCCAATACACGTTTGAGGAGGGACCTGAATGATTGTGTGTGGCATAGGGTATGGTAACTACCATGCAGACTTGGCCTTAATGGCCATTTGATCAAGATCCACTGGATGATATTGAGAGAACACATAAACTACTATGGGCGTGCGTAGACTAGATTGGATGCAATATATTATTTTGTTTTTTATTCATTTTTGCCAATAACTTATTGTTACAGTTTCACAACAACTCTCTTTCTCTCTCGTTCATGATACGCTTTCCTTTCTTCTTCTCCGACCCTAAACTACTATCGCGGTGGCTCTATGAATATCCCTAATACGAATTCGAAACACCAAACGAAAATCTAAGTGTTAGTTACCCTTCTCGCGATTTCTGTGCTCTGAGTTTCAATCGATTGATCTTTAATCCCTTCTTTCTCTCTTTTGAAGGTAGCGGTATGACGATTGATAGTATGCGGCGGCTGGAGGCGACTGAGCTAGCGATTAGGGTTTCGGATGTCGAAACCCCAATCGCATCAACCTCCTTCTTCAACGGCACTTAATTTCTTCTTCGTGTTCTTTCAAAGTCGCAGTTTTGCCTCTCACAGTAATCCCTCCATCTTTTTCCAACTTTTCTCTCTTTTCCTGTATTCTTCGGTTTTCGATATTTATAGGGTTGATTTTAGATTTTTTGTTATGAGATTAGTCATCTTAGATTAGGGATTTCATAGAAATTACAGATTTGTATTTTCAGTAATTGATTTAGTTTATAGAAAGATTTGATTATTTGCATATGTAATTTCTACAGTATCTGTTTGTTATCAAAATAATGCGTTGATTTTGGTTTTAATTGAGATTCGATTTGTTGTAATATTGGATTTGTAATGATTGCATGATTTTACAGTTTTTAATATTATTCTATAATATATTTGTGTTTTATTTTTCTGGGCTTGGATTTAAGATTTGATGAATATTTAATTTGAACAGTAAGTGTTAATAGTTATAAAACATGCGTAACTTCTGGCGAATTGGAACAGTGCTTGTTTATGGAACATGGCCCTTGCGTATTTTCTTTTTCCTAGTGTGTTGAACACATGGACCTTGGGCCTAACAAAAATTTCAGGAACGAATTTGTTTGCTTACAACATTTTTTGGTATGGACTGGGCCTCAACATCTTTATAAATTCTGATCCAGCAAATTAAAACAACGATCCTTAATAAATTATATACATAATACTTAATATAATATAAACAACAAAATAAATATAAAAGGATTTAATAATGACAACAAAAATTTAATAATACCATTTATTTTCCTTTTGTAAACAGAACAGTAACGCTAAAACATCTAATGGTCCAACTCACTATTTTTTCAAACACAACAATCCCTTTTCCCTTTTTTTATAAAACTCTTTTTAATAAATATCTATAACATAGCCGTAAAAATAAAATTACTTAATAATCTGTAAAAATTTTAATAAAATAATTATAACAATGATAATGTTTTTTAAGATACAACAATAATGAAAACGTCGAGTGGGCTAAGTTACATAATTTTAAATTAATAGAAAGTTAAACCTAAGTAGTTTTAATAAATTAATAATTTATCAATTACTCAGATGATTTTTTTTATTTTTGAATTGCATGGGCCATTAGCCAACATGCCTCGCGAACAGATTTATGAGTCTTTCCGATTTAGAAAGCTCCACTCTCCTGGATTAAAAGCACACCCCTAGTCCCGATAAACATGGGCCATCAGATACTGCCGTACCACCTTTAATTAAATATTTCTTTTTCATTTTAATCTCGTAAAATAAAATTATCTAAGTAGGACAAATTTGGGTTACGACAGTGCCCCTATTCAATTATCTTTCAATTGAATAGCGTGAGAAAACTCGAGTCTTGCGCATTCTAATTGGAAGTTTATTGAATACTTGAAGTATCCCAAATTTTTCCCTTAGATGATTGAATCGAGGGTAGTATTGTTTGTTTGTTGCATCATACATGCGTATGATGTCTGATATCGAGATGTTTGGATGTATGCGAAATGTATGATGTTTGACATCGATATGGAACCTTGAATATATGCATATTGTATGCAAGAATGCATAGTGTATGTATGTTTGGATATGCCAGATGTATGTATGAAATGTGTATAAAATACGTGTATGTCCTGAAATGTTATGAAGACTATTTCTGGCATTCTCTCCTTTAAACCATTGGCTCCGAGTTACCGATCCCTGGAGTTGTGTGTTGTCGTAGTATTGTTGATCTTGAACACTGTGGACAATGTTAGCAAAGTCTGAACGTTGATTTTGTATTGTCAGCGCATGTGAAGACGTAGACGTAGGTAATGGCATGTGCGTAGGTGCAGACGTAGACATTGGCGTATGGGTAGACTCTTATATTGTTAGCGCAGATATAGACGTGCGTATAGAAGTTGTATTGTTGACGCGGGAGTAGACATGTGCATGGACGCGTGCAAACGTAATCCTCGTGTTGCAAGTGTAGGCATAGGCGATGTAGACTTTTTGTACGGACGCATAGATGTAGGAGTAGCCCAACCATGTGCAGGTACGTAGACGTGGATTTTCCTTCAATATTTTTCTAACCAAAATGTTTTTCGACGTTTTGTCAAATGCTTTTGTTTTGTTAATTCCCCAAAATGATTTCAAGACAACGCTCATAAGTAATAAATATGGTATTTTGTAAACGAATCTGAGAAGAGAAAAACATAATCCGAAAGATATAAAGAAAACCAATGTTTTATTGATATGCCTCAGAGTAGGCGGAAATACAAGATGCAATTCCTAGAAAGAGGTCATTACAGAAAGTTTTAAAATAGTAAATGGCAATGAAAAATGATAATCGCTACTGTTATTCCCCTATATCTTTTGATGATCTTATCTCCTTTGCTTATGAGTTGTATGATTCCAATTTATCCTTCCCTCTGTGGTTCGTAGTCGTAGCTCTTAGATCACAGTCTTTTTGTTCTTTATTTCTTTGTATGAAATCCCAAACTTTTACCTGGATTTCCCTTTCGGGTTTTCAATCCACCAGGATGATTTTCTTGTTATATGTCCCTAATTTTTGCCCGGATCGCCCTTTAGGTTTTTCGATCCACCGAGATGCTCCTTTCTGCCTAAGTCGCCCTTTTTGGGGTTCGAGCTTAGCGAGCTTTTTATACATAGTATTTTTGACTGCGCCTGAATTTTCCGGATGCGGTAGTTCTTCCCCATCCATTGTTGTGAGGATGAGACCACCTTGGGTGAATGTTGTTTTGACTACATGTGGACCTTCGTAGTTAGGTGTCCATTTACCACACGAATTGAGGCGAGGTAGTAGAATCTTCTTGAGCACTAGATCCCCTTCCTTGAATATTCGAGGGCAGACTTTCTTGTCGAAGGCTCTCTTCATTCTCTTTTGATGTAGCTGACTATGATACAAATTTGTCAATCATTTTTCTTCAATAAGGTTGAGCTGGTCAAGTCGTGTCTGCACCCACTCTGCTCCTTCCAGCTTTGTTTCCCTCAGGACCCGAAGTGATGGTATCTCAACTTCTATCAGGAGCACCGCTTCCATGCCATATACTAGTGAGAAAGGAGTTGTGGCTGTCAATGTGCATACAGAGGTGCGATAGCCATGCATGGAGAAGGAAAGAATTTCATGCCAATATTTGTATGTCTTTACCATTGTATGGATGATCTTCTTGATATTTTTGTTGGCTGCTTCGACGACCCCGTTCATCTTTGGTCTGTATGTTGAGGAATTATGATGCTCGATTTTGAGGTTGTCGAACAGTTCCTTCATCATCTTATTGTTCAAATTAGACCCATTATCTGTAATTATCCGGCTTGGGACACCGTACCTGCATATGATGTTCTGTTTGATGAAGCGTGTAACCACTTGACTTGTTACGTTGGCGTAGGACGCTGCCTCTGCCCACTTGGTAAAGTAGTTGATGGATACCAATATAAAGCGGTGTCCATTATATGCTTTCGGCTCGACCATGCCAATCATATCAATTCACCACATTAAGAATGGAAAAGGGGAGCTCATGACGTTCAAAGGAGTCGGCGGTACATTTATCTTGTCGGTGTAGATCTGACATTTATGACACGTTTTTGTGTAGTGATAACAATCGGCTTCCATTGTTAACCAATAATACCCTGCTCGCAGAATCTTTCTAACCATGGCGTGTCCATTTGTATGAGTTCCAAAAGTACCCTCGTGGATTTCTCTCATGAGCGTATCCACTTCTTGCTTTTCCACACACCTCAGTAGTACCACGTCGTAGTTTCTTTTGTACACTACTCCATTACTCAAAAATAATTTTGAAGCTAACCTTCGCAAGGTTCGCTTGTCAATGATAGAGGCATTTTCCAGTTATTCCCGCCTTTCCAAGTACTTCTTGATGTCGTAAAACCAAGGTTTATTGTCAGGTCCTTCCTCAATAGCAAGGTAGTGTGCGGGCTCTTCAAAATTTCTGATCGTAATACATGGTTCGTTATTCGGCTAAGTCACTTTGAACATAGATGATAGACTTGCCAGGGCATCTGCCATTTGATTTTCTTCTCGTGGGATATGACTGAAAGTGATCTTTGTAAATTTTGCGACTAACTTTAAAACATGATCCCAATATGGAATTAGTTTAGGGTGTTTACTATCCCATTCGCCATTAACCTGGTATATGAATAATGCAGAATCCCCAAATACTTCGAGTTGCTTTATTCTCAGATCGATGGAAGCTTCCAGTCCTAGTATGCAGGCTTCGTATTCAGCAATGTTGTTGGTGTAGTCAAAGCACAATCTTGCAGTGTAGGGTTTGTAATAATTCTTCGGAGATGTCAATATTTCCCCTACACCATGACCTAGTGCATTTGAAGCCCCGTCGAACATGAGTGTCCATTGTGCCCCTGGCTCGGGCCCTTCGTTGGGTCCTAGTATTTCGTAGTCAACTATAAGTATGACATCCTCGTCGGGAAAGTCGAACTTCATGGGATGATATTCTGATAGCGGTTGGTGAGCCAAATGATCGGCTAGTATACTACCTTTGATGGCCTTTTGTGTGACATATTGGATGTCGTATTCTGATAGGAGCATCTGCCATCGTGCGATTCTTCCAGTAAGAGGTGGCTTTTCAAGCACATACTTTAGAGCATCCATTCTTGCTATTAACCATGTAGTGTGGGTCAACATATATTGTATCAACCTCTTGGTAGCCCAAACCAATGTGAACCAAGATATTCCAAGGAGTAAGTACCTGATTTCTCCGTCCGTGAATTTCTTGCTGAGGTAATAGATCGCATGCTCCTTTCTACCTGTTTCATCCCGCTGTCCCAAAACACAACCCATTGACCCTTCGAGCACTGTCAAATACATGATGAGTGGTCTTCCCAGGACCAGTGGCATTAGGACTGGTGGCTCTTATAGATACTATTTTGTCGTCTCGAAGGAAGTTTGACAATCATCATTCCATACTACCGTGTGATCTTTTCGTAATAACTTGAATATTGGCTCGCACGTAGCTGTCAGATGTTATATGAATCTTGAGATGTAATTCAATCGCCCTAAGAAACCACACACTTCTTTTTTTGTCCTTGGTGTGGGCATCTCTTGTATAGCTTTTACTTTGTCAGGGTCCACCTTGATACCCCGCTGGCTTACAATGAAACCTAACAATTTGCCTGATCTGACGCGAAATGTGCATTTATTCAGATTTAACCTTAGTCTGAACTTACGTAGCCGCTCAAATAACTTTTGCAGATGTATGATGTGTTCCTCCTCCGTATGGGATTTGGAAATCATATTATCTACGTATACTTCAACCTCCTTGTGGATCATATCATGGAATGGCATGACAATTGCCCTCTGATAGGTTGTTTCTGCGTTCTTGAGACTGAATGACATTACCTTGTAGAAGAAAGTTCCCCAAGGTGTCATGAAAGTATACTTTTCCATGTCTTCGGGCACCATTTTGATCTGATTATAGCCCGAGAAACCGTCCATAAATGAGAATACTAAGGCTTAAGCTATGCTATCTACTAGGACATCTATATGGGGTAACGGGAAATCATCCTTGGGGATTTCCCTATTTAGGTCTCGATAATCTACATACATACGCACTTTGCCATCCTTCTTGGGTACTGGTACAATGTTAGCTATCCAGGGTGGATAATCTACCACTGTTAGGAACCCTGCGTCAAACTGTTTGAGAACCTCTTCTCTGATTTTGCCGGACATATCTGGACGAGTTCTTTTGAGTTTTTGTTTGACCGGAGAACACCCTTATTGGAGAGGTAGTCTGTGCACCACGATGTCTGTATGCAACCCTGGCATGTCCCTGTAGGACCAAGTGAATATGTCCATATACTCATGTAATAACTTGATTAGCCTGTCTTTGACGCTCTGCTCCAACATTGCCCCTAGCTTGATTTATTCCAGATCTTCCTCTGTGCCCAGGTTAATAGTCTCAATAGGCTCTAGATATGGTTGTATGTTGTCAGCGTTTTGCTCTATTTCCCTTGCCATTTCATCGGAGAGTTTAATATCTTCATCATCTTCCACTTCGGCTTGGTTGATAGGAGCATCAAAATCGTATTTGGTCGTAGCAGTAACGTTATCGATAATTTTGGGCATGGATCTTCACATTTATCATGTTTTGGTGCATATTTTAGTGCTTGGAATTTGAAAATGCGTATGCAGAGAAAGTATTTCCATTTTTAAATTTAATAGATAAATGCAAAAGAAAGACAAGGATCTTAATTGAAAATAGAATATAACTTTTATTAATTGTAAATATTGTCTGACACCAAAAACAGGGAAAACCCTTACAAGAAACCCCTATGCCTCGGGTTTGACATAGGTTCTTTCAAAATAAGAAATATTACTTAGAAAAGAAATATTTCTCAGGAATCTCCACAACAGTCCATCCTTTGAGCTCTTCTCCTGGGGTGCCTTCTTTGATGAAGTCAGTTGCCCTTTTGGTATTGATTTTGCTTGATATCATCGCCACATGTCCTCCATGCTCTGTTCCTTTGCTGACAAAAGTCTCTTGGTTCGGAGGGAAACATGCTTTGCCCTTTGGAGTAGCTTTCGACGATTCATAACCCAATCCAAAGCGATTCTTCTTCTCAGGAATTTCTGGGAGCTTTCCCTAGCGTTTCGAGGCATCACATCCCGTAGTCGTTTGCAGATCTCTCTATGATGTTACTTTAGTCTTGGTACCCTTCTCAACTGGTAATGTTACCATTGAAGCAATTTCCAAGGCTTGGAACGTGGTAGATATACAATCTTCGTCGGCACTGATATATCTGATTGATTCAATGCGGCTTACGAAAGTGTCTTCCTCACCGTCAATTATGATTAACTTCCCTTCCACTAGGAACTTCAATTTTTGATGTAGAGTCGAGGTTACTGCCCCTGCAGCATGGACCCAAGGTCTCCCCAGTAAGAAAGTGTATGCTTGTTCGATATCCATGACCTAGAAAGTGATATTGAAGATATACAGGCCAATCTTAACTGGAAGATCTACCTCTCCTAACACCGAGCTTTGGGAACCATCAAATGCCTTTACTATCGTAGAACTTGGCCTCATTATCACGTCGTCTATTGTTAACTTTATGAGACTTGACTTTGGCAACACATTAGGAGCGGAACCGGTGTCAGTAAGAACCCTAGAAAAATGGGTAGTACCTATTTGCATAGTAATGTGGAGTGCCTTGTTATGGGCTTGGCCCTGTGGCGGTAATTCACTACTGTTGAAACCCATGTAGGATTCAGACGTTAGATTTGCTACGACATTGTCAAATTGATTTACCGAAATTTCTTTTGCGACATGAGCTGAACTTAACACCTTCATTAAAGAATCCCGATGTGCTTCAGAGTTGATGAGTAGCGAGCGTATGGATATTTTTGCTGGAGTTTGGTGGAGCTAATCCACCACTCCGTAGTCACTCTTTTTTATTATTTTCAGAAACTCTTCTGCCTCTTGATCGGTAAAGTCTTTGCTCGGAGATTATGTTTCTTGATTTGTATCAACCACTGCTTTTCCTTTGTCCTTTTCTAGAATCACATCCGTCATTTTTGATAGTTCGGCTCCAAAAATTCGACCACTTTGGGTCATACCTCCTGTCCCTGCTATGTTTGAAATTTCAGGTCCCTGACTAGGGGATGGCCTGCTTTCTTGCTTCACTCTATTGATGTACACGGCTGAGTCGTAACTCCATGGTACTGCCTTGTTATTTTCATAAGGGGTAGGTGATGGTCCCTTAATTACAATCGTGGCTTTTATAGTGGTGGGTATTAAGAGAGTGTGCTTAGGTGCCCTTCTTGTGATCTCTGATGATTCTCCCCACATGATGAATAGAGTTTTCTTGGTAAGGCATGGGCCCTGGCATGGGATTACTAATAAAATTTTTCCTCCAATTATGGATACATATTTTACCTCAGGGTACAGTCCGAATTAGACTATGCCCTGATCCACCAGCTTTCATAGAGTTATTTCAAAAGCTTTATTATGCTCTAACAAGAATCCACATTCGAACAAATATTCTTTCAACATGTTGATAGGGGTTTTTGCCTTTATGGTTGCCCCAAAGTCAGTGACCAATTCAATTGCATTTATTGTTGGCCCATCGTGCAGAGGCATAGGGTTTGCTTTGATGTAGGCTTCTCAAAAGTGATGTCTTGAGACTCTAACAAATCCTGAACCTTATGCTTGAATGCCCAACATTGTTCTATGGTGTACCCTAGAGAGTTAGCATGGTACTCACATCTGGCGTCGGCGTTGTATCTTTGCGGGAGTGGCCAGACTGGAGGAGCCAAAGGCTTGATTTCCACCAAGGATGCCTTAACTAGGTGTTGTAATAACTGGCTTGGTGGCATGGGCAGTGGATCAAAATTTCTGGGTGGCCTTTTAAATTTGTCTTGCCTTTGTCCTTGTGGTATCACCAGTGGTTGTGATGTCCTTGGTTGCGAGGCCACAACATTGAATTCTCGCTCCTTCTTCTTGGGAAATTTGAAGCTGGTCTTTTTGAATTGTAACGGGAATTTGAAGATCCCCCTGATATCTTCCCACTTTTTAAACCAGTTTCTATTCTCTCGCCAATAGTTACTAGGTCTGAGAATCCAGACGAGACACTTCCCACCATTTTTTCATAATAAAGCCCTTGTAAGGTTCCCATGAACATGTCTACGAGTTCTTTTTCCAACAATGGTGGTTGTACACAAGATGCCTTCTCCCTCCATCTTTGAGCATATTCTTTGAAGGACTCTTCTTTCTTTTGGGACAAATTTTGGAGTTTCATGCGGGTAGGCGCCATGTCCAATTTATACTTGTAATGCTTCAAGAAAGCATTAGCATGATCTACCCAAGTTCATATATGTGTTCGTTCCAGTTGCATGTACCAGTCTAAAGATGTCCCACTCAGACTGTCTTGGAAACATTGGATCATTAGCTTCTTATCATGAGCATGGGCATGCATCTTCCTGCAATACATACGAAGATGATTCCTCGGACAAGTGAGCCCTTTGTATTTTCCAAATCGGGTACTTTGAATTTTGGTGGTATCACCACATCAGGAACTAGACCCATTTCTAAAGCGTCTACTTCGAAAGCATCAAAACCCTCCACAGCTTTTAACCTTTCCTCCAGGGCTTTGTACTGATTCATTACCAGTGGATTATCTACATCATGAGTACTAGTTATCTTTAAGGGTTCCCAATGAGCATCCTCTAGGTCATGATCTCCGTATTGCAAGTCTAGGTAGTTGTCTGCATGGTTGGTTGGAATCTGTATGGTATGTGATTCCCATACTTTAGATGGTGGTGGGATGAACCCTTCAGTTTCAACTTCTTGCTAAGCCATGGAAAACTTTTAGGGTCCTGCTTCCGGATATTTCCTTGGTTGGTGACCGCTCAATGCACCAATGGTTTGGGCTACCTCTTCAAAAGCTACCCCAGGAATTTGGTCTTGTCTGTCAATAATGTTCTTCAAATCTAGAAGAACTTGACTCAAATATCCTTTCATTGAGCTTACGTCACCCTTTACTTGGTCAAGATCCTATTTGAACATAACTTGAGTCTCCTCAATTTGTTCCATTGTTTTTTTTATGGGCCCTTGTTTGATATGGAGGCCAAAGAGGTGGAGGTCTTCTTTTACCAATGGCTTAACTGGAGAGATTTTTTTTAAAGAAAATGAGTTTTGATATGACATGCAGGTGCTTTATAAATGCATGCGTGTGAATGGATGTGCATGAACATGAAATGATTTCTTGTTTTAAATGTCTTATTCACTTGGGTACATGCTTGTATTTTACTTATTATTTTATTTGGTGACTAGCTTTAAAATAGACACGCCGTCGAGATAGGGAAACAAAATGCCTTTATTGAAAATAACATAATCCAGATATTGAAAAATATTACAAATTGAAATCAAAACTTGTTTGCATAAACATAAATAAAAGGAACTAAATCTTCTATGTGCGCATACGGATGTATACTCTGAAACCATCAACCATTGCTCGACAAAGCTGGAGAAAGTGTTCAACATCCTTCGGAAGGGGAACCATTACATTCTCTGCATCTTTTAAACTTTTAGGGATGTCCTCGATGAGATTGTTGGTTAGGAAGACAAGCTTTTCATGTTTGCCTTTGTAGTACCCGTACTCCTGATAAAGATGTGGGATTATCTTATGGTTATCTCTCCCTGCTTGGGCGATCTTGGTATACTTCTCTTCCCAATACATATTTTCACCCCTCATTTCTGTATAAAGCCTTCATTAGATGAGGAAATCCTTTTGAAGACCCTACAGCTCTAAACATACATGCTCATATTCTCGAGTTCTCTGAGTCAAGAGTTTCTTTGCCTCTATCCTTTCAAGGCGTGATTTGACCTCTGATTCTTGGTTGTCTTGAAGTTCAGTGGCGGGGTACTTTACTTGCTCTTCTTGATCTAAGGAAGCTTGGGCCAAATTTTGGATTTGGCCTCTTAGATTTTCCTCTAGCACCTTCTTGTCATGTGTTGCCTTTTCATACCATCTAATTAACCTTCCGATTTCAGCGGTGACCTCTTCTAACCTTTGGCTGTGGGAATCTAGGTTGAATGTTGCGCTCAACAACCCTTCAGTTGTACACTTTCGTTTGAGACTATCTTTCTCCAATTCCTTTTGACTTTTCTTAATTTGTTCGTTCTTCGACTCAAGTATAAGATGCATCTGTTTCTTTTCTTTGGTCAGATTGAGGAGATGGAGTTCCAATTCTTCTTTCTCTTTTTGAGCTTTCTTTAAGGAACTTTTCAGATTGTTGACTTCTTTCAAATATATGGGTGTTAACTCTGGGACCTCTGACTTGTACTCTGGATCCTTCTCGAATGGCGGCTTGATAATTCACACCCTATCTCGGACCCATTTGGTGTAGGGTTCTCTTGCTATGGAATTCTTTCTTTCGGATTTCCTCTTGTTAACCTTGTTCCAGGCTCGAATAACCTTGTTGAGCAACCCTTGGTCTTCTATACCCATATTATGGATAATAAATGGTCGGAGTTATTCGTCTGAAGGTTTGTCTTCCAAGGGATACCCTAAATGTCGAAGGGACAAAGTAGGGTTGTAATTAATACAACCTCGCGATCCAATCAAACGGACATTAGGAAAGTCCCCATAGCTAATAGTGATATCACCAATATCCAGCTTCCTTGCATACCATAAATATGGAGTTTGTAGTGAGAGATCTTAATTTTTGTGGCCACTCGTATCTGGCCAATTCTGGGATCATATACTCTTCCTTGTAAAGTTGAGTCATGAACCAAGTATATAGAAGCGGGATGCAACAATTTAGCGTGGCTTTTCTCTTTTCATACATCATATGCAAAGTGTAATAAATGTCATCAAGCAAAGCGGGAGTAGGACCCATATTAAATATTTTCGCACTCAAAAATATGCTAATGAACGCAGGGTCAATATAGTCCATAATCCGAGAAAATAAAATTACAACAAATAACAACAGCCCTAAACAGTCAACACAAGATTCCCACTCCTTATAATTAGAAAATTCTAGCGCCTTGGCTTCCAAGTATATCCTTTTGATTCCTTGTATTGGACCTTCTCTTTGGTAATTTTGCACTAACCCAGGGTAAGGGATCCCTAAGCCTTTTGCCAAAACTTTGACTTCAACAGTTTTCCCAATACATACATAAGCCTTTTCTTTGGAAAAATTTAGAATTCTGTCAAATTCTTCCGGAGCCGGTGCTAGCTAGAAGTCTTAGAAGGTGAAACATCTCAATGGAGGGTCATAAAACTGAATTAAGGCAGAGAGTGCATCCATCTGAACCTCTACTTTAGTCAAGTCAAGGGTGTCCCCATAGAGGCGAGCGTACATCTTCAGAGCTCTCTCAGATAATTTCCCCTTTATAGTTTTGATTTCAGAAAGGTCAGGCTTGTAGGCGTTGACGCGGACAAGTTGTTTCCCTCTGGTATCCATATTTAAAACGGTCACCAGAAATCTTGATTTTTGTTATATTTTTTTTACTTTGTACCCTGCGAATAAGACAAATAAAAGAAGAAAATGATAAATATGAGATATATATGAATGCATGAATGTATAAGTGTTGGGTTGGGTAATGGGATTTTGTGACAGGTTTTTATGATGGGTGCCCCTATAAGGTAGGTTCCTTAATTTTGACCTATGGTAAATATACCCTCCCAGGAGGTGGTTTCCTTAAAGGTATCATGAATAACACCGGAGGGAGAAGGCACAAGGACCTACCTTAGGTGGAGCCTATTTACGGACCGAAACTTTCATCTCAAAGTCGTGAAAGGTCTCGTCATGAGATTTTAGGTTAAGGTCGTTACAAAGAGTCATGGGTGACCTTCCAAAGTTCTACTCGTCAAGAGGATATCTCTCGATAAGTATTCCTTTTTCGGAAGTTTACCGACTCTAGGCAAAGTCATCACATAAACTCGCAGGGATGATGTACCCCCTAAGCTAATAGACGCACCTTCTTTCTAAGGGTTATATGAGAATATTTTTGAGATAAAAGTCCCCACCATACAGTAAATATATAATGATAAAGGAGGAAATAATTAAATAAATGAAATAAATAAATAAATTCAAGAAATAAATAAAGAAATAAAAACCCCAAAGCAAAAACCCTAAAACCTAAAGTTAATGTCCCCAACAGAGTTTCCAACTGTAGCAACTGGTTTTTAAATCAAGAGTCGCCAGTTTTTGTTTTTATCCTAGGGAAGGGAACCTATCAGAAAACCCTAATTCGTAGAAAAAGATTCTAGGTTTAGGACTCAATTAGACGAAAGGAACGTGTTAGACACTTTTCACCTACCTTGTTCACAAGGATACTAAGCTCTAGGTTTAGGTTCGGGGTAAACTGGATTCTATGTTTTAATTAGAGAGACTCGCCACAATCTTAAATCATATGCCTACGTATCCTCTTATGAGGAATCAGAGTCCCAATTTATAGTTTGTATGGGTTGGTGTTTTTTAGGGATTTGCAAACATATTTTGAATCACCTTGCACTCGATCAAGAGTGGTGATTGCAGAGATTTTGACTGAGTGCGTAGTAAGTCAAAACTAGTTTGAAACCCTTTTGCAAAAAAAAGTTGATTAGCTTAGTTTATTGCGAAAAATGGATTTTAGATTTGTTGAATAACTTTTAATCGTATTATTTGAGAAGATCTTGATTAATGCATGATTAGAAAAGATTTAATGCAATTAATATATAAAATAATATATGCAATTTTAACATAAAAATAATTTATTTGATCATATAATAATATTTAAATAGTAAATAAAATATAAGAATAATAAATGTAAAATAAGTATTGGTAATAATAATAGCAAATATAATGATAATAATAATAATAACAAAGAAAAACTATTTGATAACATTAATAATTATAAATAAATAATGTATATGCATATTTATAAAACAATAGAAAAAAAATAAAATAATTGAATTATAAAAGAAAATAAATTAACTAACTCAGGGGGTGCAGTTTCTAAAGGGTAAGTAAAACAAGGGGTGTTAAAATTAATAGGAATTAGGCCCAGTATGTGTCCAGGCAGGGGGGTGCATGTTGTTGTTGTTGTTGTGTTTAGTGATTATAGAAAAGAGGGGGTGTTAAAACTAATCGGGCTAGGCCCAATACACATTTGAGGAGGGACCTGAACGATTGTGTGTAGCATATGGTATGGTAACTACCATGCAGACTTGGCCTTAATGGCCGTCTGATCAAGATCCACTAGATGATATTGAGATGATACATAAACTACTATGGGCGTGCATACACTAGATTGGACAAAATATATTATTTTGTTTTTTATTCATTTTTGCCATTAACTTGCTGTTACAGTTTTACAACAACTCTCTTTCTCTCTCGTTCACAACACCCTTTCCTTTCTTCTTCTCCGACCCTAAACCGCTACCACGACGACGCTATCAATATCCATAATTCGAATCCGACCCACTGTAACTCTACCCCTCTTTGTCATAGCCAACCAAACCCTAACCCAACAATCGAAACAACAAACGAAAAGCTAAGTGTTAGTTACCATTCTCGCGATTTCTGTCCTCTGAGTATCAATCGATTGATCTTTAATCCCTTCTTTCTCTCTTTTGTAGGTAGCGGTATGAGGATTGATAGTATGTGGCGGATGGAGGAGACTGAGCTAGCGATTAGGGTTTCGGATGTCGAAACCCCAATCGCACCAACCTCCTTTTTCAACGGCACTTGATTTCTTCTTCGTGTTCTTTCAAAGTCACAGTTTTGCCTCTCACAGTAATCCCTCAGTCTTTTTCCAGCTTCTCTTTTTCTATATTTATAGGGTTGATTTTAAATTTTTTTTATGAGATTAGTCATCTTAAATTAGGGATTTCAGAGAAATTAGGGATTTGTATTTTCAGTAATTGATTTAGTTTATAGAAAGATTTGATTATTTGCATATGAAATTTCTACAGTATCTGTTTGTTATCAAAACAATGCATTGGTTTTGGTTTTAATTGAGATTCGATTTGCTATAATTTTGGATTTGTAATGATTGCAAGATTTTACAGTTTTTAGTATTATTTTGTAATATAGTTGTGTTTTATTTTTTTGGGCTTGGATTTAAGATTTGATGAATATTTAATTTGAACAATAAGTGTTAATAGTTATAAAACGTGTGTAACTTCTGGCGAATTAGAACAATGCTTGGTTATGGAACATGGGCCTTGCGTATTTTCTTTTGCCTAGTGTGTTGAACACATGGACCTTGGGCCTAACTAAAATTTCAGGAATGAATTTGTTTGCTTACAACATTTTTTGGCATGGACTGGGCCTCAACATCTTTATAAATTCTGATCCAGCAAATTAAAACAACGATCCTTAATAAATTATATACATAATACTTAATATAATATAAACAACAAAATAAATATAAAAGGAATTAATAATGACAACAAAAATTTAATAGTACCATTTCTTTTCCTTTTGTAAACAGAAAACATCTAATGGACCGACTCACTATTTTTTCAAACACAACAATCCCTTTTCCCTTTTTTATAAAAATCTTTTTAATAAATATCTATAACATAGCTGTAAAAAAAATACTTAATAATCTGTAAAAAATTTATTAAAATAATTATAACAATGATAATGTTTTTTAAAATACAACAATAATGAAAACGTCATATGGGCTAAGTTACTTAATTTTAAATTAATAGCAAATTAAACCTAAGTAGTTTTAATAAATTCATAATTTATCAATTACTCGGATGCTTTTTTTTTTTTTCAAATTGCATGGGCCATTGGCTAACATGCCTCGCAAACGGATTTATGAGTCTTCCCGATTTAGAAAGCCCCACTCTCCTGGATTTAAGCACACCCCCTAATCCTGGATAAAGATGGGTCATCAGATACTGCCGTACCACCTTTAATTAAATATTTCTTTTTTATTTTAATCTCGAAAAATAAAATTATCGAGGTAGGACAAATTTGGGGTACGACACCTAGCGAAGTGTCCTCAAACAGAAAGCAGGAATCCCCAGTAAATTCGTTCTAAATAAAATTGAAGAATTACTTTCTTCATCCTCAATAACAGTCATAGATTTGTTTTCCCCAGCTAGACGAGGCTACCGATACGCTCCAATGACATATTTCATCCATACATCATTTATAAAATATCATAACATATGCATACGAAATGCATATAATATTCTAATTTATTTTGAGAACATCATTACGAAATGCATTTCATGCATCATGACATTGCATAAAATTAACTTTGTCTTTTCAGTTTAAGTTCACAAACAGACGAATATTATCAGCAATCTATAAACCAGTTGTAGATCAATTTCCTAAACAGGATGGGGCGACTATCTACATGACCAGATGATTTCCTTCAGAGATTCATTATAAAAAGCGTTTCCTTTAGAGATTCATTATGAAAAGCATTCCCTTTAGAGGTTCATTATGAAAAGCATTCCCTACAGAAATTCATTGTGAAAAGCATTCCCTTTAGAAATTCCTTTTGAAAATCATTCCCTTCATAAATTCATTCTAAAAAGCATTTACCTCAGATGAAATCAGAGATTCATTCTAAAAAGCATTTCCCTCAAATAAAATCGGATAGATTCATTATGACGAGCATTTCCTTTAGAGATTCATTATGAAAAGAATTTCCCTCGGATAAAATTAGATAGATTCATTTTGAAAAGCATTTCCCTCAGAGACTAAATCTGAAAAGAATTTCCTTTAGAGATTCATTCTGAAAAGCATTCCCTTTAGAGATTCATTCTGAAAAGCATTCCATTCAAAAATTCATTCTGAAAAGCATTCCCTTTAGAGATTCATTCTAAAATGCATTTCCCTCAGATGAAATCAGATATTCATTCTGAAAAGCATTTCCCTTAGTTGAAATAAGATATTCATTCTGGAAAGCATTTCCCTCGGATGAAATCGGATAGATTCATTCTGAAAAGCATCTCCATCAGAGACTAATTCTAACCAGTATTTCCATCAGATACTAATTCTGACAAGCATTTCCCTCAGATAAAATCAGATAGGTTCATTCTGACGTGCATTTCCTTCAGAGATCCATTCTGAAAAGCATTTCCCTCAGATAAAATCAGATAGATTCATTCTGAAAAGCATCAGTCAGATAAAACTAGATGATGTTTCATTCTGATACTCCTTTGGATAAAGTCAGACGTAGACTCATTCCAAATCCTCTTATAGATACAGTCAAGACGTAAACTCATTCTGATACTCCTATCAACCATTACTTTGGATGGCATCTATAAGCCCATCTCTGACGACATCCCGTCACCTCTCCAAATGACATGTTTAAGCATGTTCAAGCAGAATAATCAACCAACACTGTTACTTCACACACATGTGAGTGCAAATTTCTGGGCACTTAAGTGTTCGATCCTCTTTAATCTTCAGATCCCGAATGGCAATCATGCCAATCTAACTCTTCAAGTTTAAGAAGATTGAACAAGGGCAGCTGTTGTACCCCAAAATTTTCCCTCCCATTTTTTAAGACAAATTAATTCAAGATACCTCCTCATGCTCCTAGGTTTCTCAATTGCTCAAACCTATTCAAGGGTTGACCAGACAAGCTCTCCTCCTAAGTAGTTGACCTACAACTTGGGTTTAACTTTTATCAAAGGAAATTGGACTTCTAATGCCTCAAATGGATTTCATGGTTTCTTATATGCTTCAAAGAATCCTCATACCAAGTTTTAGGCCTTGTAGCACAAGTTTGCTCAGTCAACTAGTCAAATGATTGAAAATCAACTGTATTGGACAAAAAGTCAACTTTGACCAACTTACAGTCAAACTTCAAGATTTTTAGTCAACATCAAATTTTTTAACTCACATTCATCATTTAATTAAAGGTTGATCATGATTAAAAAATAAAACTTAAGATTCATCAAAAGTCAAAAGTTACTAAATTAGGGTTTTCTTTAGGAGAAGTCAACTAAACTTTTACCAAGCATAACTTTCACATACTTCATCATAAAATTTTCAACCAAAGCATAACTTAAAGGAAATACAATTCTCTACAACTTTGTCTCTCTAAGCTCAAGGCCAAAAATTCTTCATTTAAGAGATATGGGCCAAAACATTACAGGTCATTTTAAAAGTCAACAAAAAATAACTTTTTGTCAAAGCACTTTACATCAAGATAAAGGATTCAAATGAACATATGACGTACAAGAAAGTTGTAGGAGACATCTTGAGCTTTCTAAAAAGTTAAAGATCACCTTCATATGATAAACATTGAGTGAGATATGATTTGTGCAAGTTGGGCAATTTTGAGAAAAGGCATAAAATCCAAATTGAGAAAATTTGAATTTTTGGGCTAATGGGCCTATCTTTTAAAGTTTAAACGTATTCCTGACCTTATAATATACCTCTTAATTCATTCATATATTTTTTTGGTTTTTTATTTCTTTCTATTTTGATTTTATTCAATTAAAATAAAAATAAATCAAATAAAATATCAAGTGAATGAATCAAGGTGTATATATCTATTTTTGAATCAAATCATAAGTCTAAAAAGCTCATGGCTAGCTAGCAAAAACGTGTGAGATTCATTGGCATGAGATTGTCCTAAAAAAGAAATATTTCATGAAAATTACAAATCAAATATTATACCATGATTGCACAAGATTTGATTCAATGTTGTTGACCTAATCATTTCCATATAAATAGACAACATGTTCATACATCTAAGGCCACGGAAATTGCCTCAAGAACACACTCTTAAAAATCTAAAATTTTCTCAAAACTAGTGTAACTTGAAAACCTTGTGTGCAACCACTATCAAAGCATTCCAAGCATTCCATCGTGTTCCTGAAGTTCTCAGGAGTTCATCACATATATCTTTGAAGCTTGAAACACGCCAAAACAGCCACATTCAAGTTACACTGGTTTGGGTAAATTTCGTAAATGCAAACTTTTAATCCATGCACATTTACTTAATTTGATGCATGCATACATGTTCATAATCATGATTAGGATTGTTTTGAGCCATTATTTATGAAATATAGCACAAGAATAAGGATCTGCTATGGCTAGGACAGTTGGAGACTTTTTCTTTGAAACTCATGATATAAGTGTTTTCAGGCCAAACTAATACCGCCATTGGATTCACAAGGGTTTAATTATGGGGATAAGGTTCGTTTTATGACCTAAATTTTGTTATTTTTGCAAGTTATAAAATGTGTTGATCGGAGAAGATGGACGGAGCTAGGGCTCTGGCGCTTCTCTGATATGTGTTTAATAATATATTTATTCGTTTCCATTCTATAACACGAAGCTAGCGCAACACAAATGGTAAAGGACGCGTTTCTATTACATTAGGGCATGGGTTCGATCCATATGTCTTGTATTTATTTTTGTTATTTTTCGAAACTAACATGCAGGCTTATAATATAATAATTGGTTCATGTTCCCTGTCATAACAAGAAGTTTGGCGCAGTGGTATAAGGGTTCACTTGTGAAACCAGGGGTGTGGGTTCAACACCCACCCCATGCAATTTTTTCTCCTATTTTACTAACCCTAATTAATTATATATTTTCTTTACTTATTAATTCCTAATTAACAATTAACCAAACTAATCTATTTTTCTTAATACTAACAAATTAGGATTAGGGTGTTAGTTAGTGATTGAATTTTTCTTATATTTTTTATTTTACTAATTAATTAATTAATTAATTAATTAACTAAACTTTTCTTCTTAATATTAAAATCAATTAGAATTATGTTTTTAATTACTATTATCATTTACATTATTTTCTTCAAAAAACCACAAAAAATGAATTTAACATTATTTTCTTATTTCTTCTCGCTATTTAATTTCCTGGAAAATTGTATAGGTTGCATTCTTTAATTGTAATCGTGTATATTTCTTTTCCAGCATTTTTCCTATTATGCATCTGCTCACAGAATGTATTGGCCTAGTTTACTTTATCGCGAATTTTTATACTTATGTATTTCTCCCAAAGCCATGTAATAGCTTAGGTCTTTACATTCCACACTTTATTTTTCTGTACATATTTAACTGCTAGTAACTAGGGTTTGTATGGCAAGACCAAAAACAAACGTAGAAAACTCTAATTCTCAAGATAAATAACTGAAATTAATACACTCATCACACTTGCACCTCTAGGGTATCCTCTCTTGTTGGCTTACCATACTTGGTCATGTCCCTCGAAAGTAGGGACACTTTAGCAAGAGACCCTCGATCAAATCGTCATAAAGATCATAGTCCATCAATGACCGTTCTAAGTTGCCTAAAAATGATCTAGTCCCTACGAGTAAATGATGATAGTCCCTCCGATACAATTTCTAAAGTGTCCTTACATGCTGCCTTCGATGACCATATGATGACCCCACGCTTGTCCCTTCAGATCCAATAGATAGGGCTACCTGCCAACTAATGGTATGGATAGTACTATCTCTAACGGAGAAGGAAAATATTAAGAAAAAATTTATTGGGTACGAACACCTAATTGCTTGCTCACAAAATTTTCTCACAAACAAATACATTTTTCACACTACATTTTCAAACAAATATTTTTCAAAAAAACACTTTGTAAACATTCTTGAGGACTTATACAAGAATCATTACAAAGTTAGCCTTACATTAGCAATTTCAAAATATTTTCAAACAAATCACAAGCACGCATAAAAAAAGTTTTCAAAAGTGAGTTAGACAATTAAGAGCCCGTAGATAACTACAGATGAAAAGGGTGCTATCACCTTCCATTTTCATAACTTACCCCCTGAAATCAGAATCTATCGAAGGTATTTCCTGTTCTTTTAATCTTTCCTAAATATTGGATAAAAGATAAGTCGGTGGCGAATCTTGTTATCTGCACATTTGGATAAAACCAAAAAAGTCAGTTCTCCCACCGTATTACAACATGCCCAGGTACAAGCATGACACTCCAAATTAAACAAAGAGGCAAGTATCCACTCTTTTAACGAGCATATTCTTAGCATGACGTGGAAAACTCAAACGAGCTCTACCATCGTTGTACCATGATGGCAGAACACCCATCTCGCGAGCTCGGGCCCTTAAAACGTGACCTGAGTTTCGGCCCATGCCAGGTGATCATCCTATTTGTTCGACCAGCCACCTACACTGACGAACTCAAATACTAATGAGAAAACTCCCGAAACTCTAATGAAAATAATACATCTCAGGAAGATGAGCATACAAACATGCATAAACCTAATAAATAACAATATACTACGTACGAGCATGTCCTCGTAAAGATGAAGAAATTTCCCTATTGCAAACAACAAGCGCCAACAATGCATCTTCCTCCTTGGCGCACGGGCTGGCTCTAAGTTATCATACCTATTCCTAGAAGTAATGACTCGGGGGCTCCTATTCTGGTCTGTTTAAATGCTTAGGCATGGCCCAATCCACTTCTACATCCATGATGACCCAACAGCTTTGGCCTAATTAATTGGAGAAGATAAAGGATAACTTTCCCCTTTACCACTCAACCAGGGATACATGTTCGGTTGTCCCTCTAGGACAAACATGACCATAACTGTCCTTGGCAGCAACTTTGCTTGGAGCAGCAATTATGCCCTTTAGTCGGGGACACATGTGAAATAACTGGCTGAAAATCATCAAACAATAAAGTCGCCATTGAACGCATTTTATCCCACATTAAGGAAAATGTAAACATCGAGAAACCCTGATAAGGGAGAAGTCAAGGTCTTGCGACTGAGAGATCGGGTAAGGGGGTCTGTTACGCAAGGGGAAGGTATTAACACCCCCACACGCCCGTAGTACTCTATGGTATCCACTCTTGTTATTTATCTTATGGGTATGTTTAATCTATGCTTACTACTTACTACCGAGGAAGAATGCATGCAAAAGAGAAGAGAAAACAATGTAGCGAGTATAAAGTTTTGCTCGCTTGGGCCCTACCCTAATGCCTACGTATCCTTTTTGAGGTATCAGAGTTATCGAAGTTTAGCTCACATGTTTTGTTTGTTTTATTTTTTTATGAACGATGTTAATTCCACCTTCTGCTACAGCTCGACCTTTGGAGACTCACGCGTTGGCACAAAAGTAAATTAATATGTCCTTACTGAAAATGGTTTTTGAGTTACGCCCTCAAGGTAAGATGCCACCTTTGGTTGGTTTGTGTTTTATTAACTTGAAAAAGTGTTATTATAATGTTTTATGATTTGTTAAGAAAAATAAAGTTTTAGTTTTAGATGCATATGCAAAAAGGAAGAAAAATAACTAAGGGAGACTAGCCTAGAACTACCCCTAATTTTATCATGCAATGATGGTCCTAAGATTTGGATTAACAAAAAGGAAATGTTTACCTAAAGTTAGCATACATGGTTTGAAACCTAAGGTCTAACTTGCATCCGAAAGGAACAAGTATATCCTAAGGGAACATGGTATAAACAAGGTTAACACAAACAAGCTCGAAAGAGAACACACATAAAATGGTAGAGAAAAGAAGAAAAAGGTTTTAGCCAAGGGTAGAGTATCACCCGAGACAAAAATGTGGTGTCTAAAGGGACTGAACACCTAACCAAGATATAAGAGATCGAGGTAGGCGATAGAAGACAATATGAACGATTACGTAGTGTCAGCATCGACCAATGCAAACTCCTGACAAAGTGTGGGGGTTTGATTGCAAAACCTTTTTCCACTTGACGACTCGATACACATGATCTTGGTAACATGTTCAGAGCTCATAACTTACAAAAGGTGAGCATAGGAACGACATGAACGGAATTGTGGAGGTTGATTGCGAACCCTATCCGCTTGCCTCCTTTTAAGGACTTTAATAAGGGATGGGGGAATAGTGTAGGAAAAAAATATAAACACACGTGCAAAATACCTACTTCAAAGGTAGGGTTTTAAACAAACACAAATAGCACACATAAATCATATCATGCGGAATTGCCCTATACGAGTCTTTAAATAAACCTGAGGGGTTCCTGACATGATCAACAACAGAGATCCCCTTCACACATCTCTACCCTACTTCTCATGGCAAGAAAATCAGTAAAGCCCAACTTCTCATGATATCTAGAAAAGTGTTAAAGAAATACGTTAACGTGCGAAAATGAGAAATAAAATGAAATTGCAATGATACCTAACGGAGAAGGTTCGTTGCCTCTTCATAACCATGCAAGCAATAAGAAAACTCTACTAAAAATCTTCCTCGAATTCCCTTGATGAAAATTACGTTCTAAGCTAGATTTTAAACTTCATGAAACTCCTCACTCAAGTCTCTTTTGTTTAACAATATCATAAAAAATAAATCGCAATAATGAATCAAAAATGAAATTGAAAGAAGTCAAAATATGATATGAGTTCAAAGTTTTTGGCCCAGCCCAACACAACATCACAAATACAGATTTTATTATCATATTATTAATTTATAAAAATGAAATATACAAGAAAAGGATATGGTATCGTTAGCATGTTTTAGGGTTGAAAAATCATATGACACCTCAGCTTCTTCTGGAAAACACGATCTCTTTCTCCCTCAATCATTGACGCTCGCCTTCTTCTTCTTCGACCACTGTTGTGACGTCGGATTTCATTATCTCATCTTTTGTTCCAACTCACCTTTGATTCACCTTGGAAACTATTGTTTCGTTCTTCTTCAATCTTGCTTTGAACCAAACTCTCTCTTGCTGCAATCATCATCTTCTCCTTCTTCATCTTTTTTTCCGACTTTTTTGTGCATTATTGTGGCGGTATGGTGACGCGTTGATGCAATTCGTATGCTTCTTCTATTGGGAGATGTTGAAATTTTTTCTTGTGATGCAAAATGGATGTTGATGCAGATTTGAAGAATATGAAGCCTTGAATCGGATGAATTGAAGAAACAATGATGAAGATGATGATGTTTGTCGAGAGATCTTGAGAATTTTCAGGTAAGTTTCTTGTGAAGCTTTTGTTACGAATCGTGATATTCATGATGATGAGAGAGAGAGGAGAGAGAGAGAGAGAGAGAGAGAGAGAGAGAGAGAGAGAGAGGAGAGAGAGAGAGAGAGAGAGAGAGAGAGAGAGAGAGAGAGAGAGAGAGAGAGAGAGAGAGAGAGAGAGAGAGAGAGAGAGAGAGAGAGAGAGAAGAGAGAGAGAGAGAGAGAGAGAGAGATTGAGAGAGAGAGAGAGAGAGAGAGAGAGAGAGAGAGAGATAAATCATGGAAGTTACAGAGGGAGATGTGAAAGTGGTTAAAGACTGAAGCCTGGAGACGAGAGAGAGTGAAGAGAAATCTTTTGGATTTTTCTATTGGTGATTCTTTCAGAAGGTGGAGAATGATGGAGATTCTGGAGATTATGCAAGAGCTTTGAACAAGATTAAACAGAAAACAGAAAGATGAATCAGAGATTTTTTCCTGGTGAGTTTTCTATATCTCGTTTTTTTTACTTTTTAGGTGAATCCCCTTTTTTGTTATCGATCATGTACCCCTTCTCTTTTCTGTGGCGTGATTCCAATACAAGACAAGGATATACTCGTAACGTGGCGTAATGAAAATACAAGAAAAAGGTTGGTATGAAAAGACGGAGAATAAGATCTATGAGAGACCTACGACCCTAAGGTGAAACATAAGAGGGATCTGTCGAATAACTAGGCCTAGGGGAGACCTCATAATTCTAAAACAAGATACATGGGGAGAACCTAGCCTACGGGTGATCTCAGGTTCTAAGATGATCTATAGAAAAAACCTAGCCTACTGGCGATATCAGGTTCTAAGATGATCTATTGGAAGAACCTAGCCAACGGGCGATCTCAGGTTCTAAGATGATCTATAGGAAGAACCTAGCCAACAGGCGACCTCAGCTTCTAAGACGATCATTAAGGAGAACCTAGCCTACGGGCGATTTAAGGTTCTAATATGATCTATAAAAAGAAGCTAGCCATAGGGCAGTCTCAGTTTCTAAGATGATCTATTGGAAGAACCTAGCCAACAGGAGATCCCAGGTTCTAACATGATCTATAGGAAGAACCTAACAAACGGGCGATCTCAGGTTCTAAGATGATCTATTGGAAGAACCTAGCTAACGGGCGATCTAAGGTTCTAAGATGATCTAAAGGAAGAACCTAGCCAACAGGAGATCTTAGGATCTAAGATGATATATTGGAAGAACCTAGCCAACGGGCGATCTCAGGTTCTAAGATGATCTATAGGAAGAACCTAGCAATGGGCGACCTCAGGTTATAAGATGATCTATTGGAAGAACCTAGCCAACAGGCGACCTCAAGTTCTAAGATGATCTATAGTGAGAACTTGGCCAACAGGAGATCTCAAGTTCTAAGATAATCTTTAGGAAGAACCTAGTCAATGGGCCATCTCAAGTTCTAAGATTATCTATTGGAATAACCTAGCCAATGGGTGATCTCAGGTTCTTAGAAGATCTATTGGAAGAACCTAGCCAACAGACGATATTAGGTTCTATGATGATATATTAGAAGAACATAACCAACAGACGATCTGAGGTTCTAAGACTATCTATAGGAAGATCCTAGCTAATATGCAATCTCGGGTTCTAAGATGATCTATTGGAAGAACCTAGCCAATAGGAGATCTCAAGTTCTAAGATGATCTATAGGAAGAACCAAACTAACAGGCGATATCAAGTTCTAAGATAATCTATTTGAAGAACCTAGCCAAATGGCGATCTCAGGTTCTAAGATAATCTATTTGAAGAACCTAGCCAAATGGCAATCTTTGGTTCTAATAGGATCTATAAAAAGAACCTAACCTACAATTGACTCATGTTCTAAGATGATCTATAGGAAGAACCTAGCCTACAATTGATCTCAGGTTCTAAGATGATCTATAGGAAGAACCTAGCCTACAATTGATCTCAGGTTCAAAGATTATCTATAGGAAGAACCTAGCCAACGGGCGATCTCAGGTTCCAAGTTAATCTATTGGAAGAACCTAGCCAACGTGTGATCTCAGTTTCTAAGATAATCTACAGGAAGAACCTAGCCAACGACGATCTCAGATTCTAAGATGATCTATTGGAAGAACCTAGCCAATGGGCGATCTCAAGTTGTAAGATGATATATCAAAAGAACCTAGCCAATGGGCGATCTCAGGTTCTAAGATGATGTATTGTAAGAACCTAGCCAACGGGCGATCCCAGGTTCTAAGATGATCTATTTGAAGAACCTAGCCAACAGACGATATTACGTTCTAAGACGATATATGGGAAGAACCTAGCCAACAGGTGATCTCAGGTTCTAAGACGATATATAGGAAGAACCTAGCCAACGCATGATCTCATGTTCTAAGACGATCTATAGGAAGAAACTAGCCAACGGGTGATATCAGGTTCTAATATGATCTATAGGAAGAACCTAGTTTTTGCAATCCAAAAATTACCCTCTTGATTTCAGAACTTTTAGGGTTATGTTTCATCATAAACATCATATTACATTGTATTCATGCATTGTGTAGGGATCAAAGTATCTTGGTTATCAGGTCTCCCTCTAAGCTTTGGAAGATTGATTGTATTGACAAGTTGCTCAAGCAGGGCCTTATTATCTAAACCTCTGGATCTTTTAAGCCCAAACATATCACGTATCTCAAGATATTTTACCCATCTCTTTGGATCATCAGAAGATTGAGTATTGTGCTGTTTATAAGGAGAATCACATCCTTTGGATTCATTAGTCAAAATTACGATTTTGCCCAAGTTGGAGTTATTGGGGTCTAGATGAGCCAAGTATTGAAGCATCATTCTTTTATCATCATTGGAATCAATTTCGTGCAAAAAGCCTCTCTTGATGCCCAGAGGAATTAGGTGTTTGAAGCTTGACTAGTTATCTCGTAGTGCAGAGTGTAAAACTAGGGTTGGATTCTTAATCATGGATTCTTTGAAATTTTGAGTGGTAACTCTTTCCATAGCCTCTATGTGTTTGGAATATCATATGTTTGAATTTTTGACCATCAATTTTGAAGAGAAGTGGTTCAATTGAACCAAAGGGGTAAAACAGTCATCTTAGTCAAAATCAACAAATTCAAAGTTGACCAAGTGTACTTTTGGTCAACATGAAGCATTTGACATGTATTTTCATGTGGTATGATCATTGATGATTTATTTTGATAAGAATTGCAAGTTTAAGAGGTTACTTGGATTTGAAGTTATCTTGGTGATTGAAAATTTCACTAAGTGTTCTTGATTTAGGCATGACTTTACAAAGGCATAACTTTCTCATTTTTCAGGGGATTTTGGTTGTTCCTTTTGCCAATTGAAGAAGGCAAAAAGATCTATGAGGCCCCATAGAGGACAAAAAACACACTTCTTACTCAAAATCAAAAGTTATGAGCCTTTGAAGATCAAGGCATGTTGAGCATTTTTTTGGGAAATCTTGGGCAACTGGCCAGGCAAGGCAAGGCATTTAGCCTAGGCAATTCATCAAACAGTTAGTGACATGCCTGTAATTATTGATTCAAGGCATAATTCGAAAATGTTCCTCGTGCACTTTAAAGAGGGCTATGAAAGCTTCTGATTAAACTTGGAATCTATCAATTTTGTTTAAAATCGAAGAGGCTGTGATTTGAGGTAGTTGGATATTGAAACCAGGGATTTGAATGGCTCTCTTTGACTTCCCTCAGCTTGGGCCATTCGAAGTAGCTTTTTAGGTTGGTCGAAGCCTCCTATTACTCTCTTTGATTTCCCTCAGCTTGGGCCATTCGAAGTAGCTTTGTAGGCTGGTTGAAGCCTCAATTTGCTCTCTTTGATTTCCCTCAGCTTGGGCCATTTGAAGTAGCTTTGTAGGCTGGTCGAAGCCTCCTTTTGTTTTCTTTGATTTCCTACAGGTTAGACATTCGAAGCATTATCTTGAAGGCTGGTTGAGCCTCACTTTTCTCTCTTTGTTTGGACATCCAAGGTGCCATCTTGAGGGCTGGTCGAAGCCTCTTGCTTTTTACCTTTTTCTCTTTTGATTTAGACATCCAAAGTGCCATCTTAAGGTCTGGTCTAAGACTCTTGCTCATTTTTTCTCTCTTTGTTTGTACATTCAAGGTGCCATTTTGAAGGCTGGTCGAAGTCTCATTTTTTCCTTCTTCGTTAGGACATTCAAGGTATCATTTTGAAAAGTGTTATCTTGTAGGTTGGTCGAAGCCTCATATCTTCTCTTTTCATTTTCTCTCAACTTGGACCATTCGAAAGTGACCTTATGGGCCAGCGCACGTGCAGTTTTGGGCAAGTTGACTTGAGTTGCCCAAGAATCCTAAGCCTCATATCTGGCTCATCCCTCATCATTCCTTTCAAACCTCAGCTTGTTTCAAAGCTCAGAGTGTGTTCTTTAATTGGCTATAGGAAAATTTTAGAATGCACGAACCAATTTTTTATGGCCTCAAGTAGGAATCAACTGACCTTTGGTGCACGCGTGGGTTGCAGAGTTGGTGCACCCTTCGATTATGTTTATTTTCAGGATTGACATTGCACATGCTTGGAACGAATCACATACTTTGTTTCTTACTTCTTTTGGACAAAGAATCTCACTTTCCTTGCCTCCCCACGCTTTCTACATTTTGGCCAAAATTGGTAACTTTCACCTCAAGAAAAATCACACCATGTGTAATCCTTTCCACCTCACCCCCTCACGCTTCACTCACCTCATTTCATTTATCGCTGATCTCATCAAAATGCAGCATAAAAAGCCAAATAAACAAACAAAATGCAAGCATATGATCTCATATTTCCATTTTCCTGTTTTGGCCAAATTACCCTCCAACGGATTTCTATGAGTTATGACTATATTGCCCTCACTCTAAACACTCTATATAAACACTGCATTGCTCATTTAAAAAAATAAATGGAGAAAAAATAAGAAAAAGGAGAGGGCAGAAGGAGGAGAACAAAAAGCTGCATTGGAGGAAACTCAGATCTAAAACCACTTTTTCTCTTAAAAGTCCATTTCTTCGATTCTCCCAGTTTGTTCGTGCGTTTTGAGTAATTCTTCTTGCATTCTCTTCTCCAAGTGCTAGGGATTGTAGATTAAGGCTTGGTTTGCATCTGAAGTGAAGGAGACAATAGATACACTTTTACCTTAAAGGTTAGAATCCTCAACTTTAGATCTTGATTTCTGGCCATGAATTGTATGATTTGAGTTTAGAATCATGTTGTTTGATGTTCATTGAGTGTTTCTGCAGCTTTAGAGTCTTTGATTTTATAAAATACGTATGTATGATGATTCTTAAATATCTTGCTCAGTGTGTTTTCGCAATCTTAATGAGACTCGTTCTTGATCTGTGTTTAATCATTCTATGTGATTCGAATAGCATGATGCAGATTTTATTTCTGGCTTTAATTTGCACGAAATTTCATGAAAAATAGTGTTGAAATGAGTATGTGGTGCGGATATGAACATTCAGCCCTAGAACTGTTTCTTGCGCGCGTTTTTGAACTTATCCAGAGGTTGAAGATGATGTGGTGGCACGTTGCTATAGGTCCATTTGAATTTTGCATTTATTTGAATTTTGTTTTATAACTTGATTTTCCTGATTTTGTTTCTTGCTAAAAAATGGTTGAAAAATTCTGAAAAATTTCATGAAACTCCAAAATAGTATTTCTGACCTTGTGCATTTTTTTTTTGGAATTTTTGAAAATGTTCTAATTGGTTTAAATATTTGCGTGTTTAATTAATTGTTTGTTTAATTTTCAATTTTATTTTGACATTACCTTTACTACAAAAATTCCACAAAAAATCATTGAAGCTTATTTTTAATTCTAATATTTGAATATGATTTTGGTTAAATTTTTTTCTGACTTTTGATTAGAATTTTATTCTATGAATGTGGATATTTGTTTAATTAATTAATTGCTTGAATTTGATTTTATTTCTGACTTTTCCTTACTTCTAAAATTATATAAAAATGAGTTTTTTGATCTTTGGAGTTTTCTCTGTTTTGGTACAACTTTTATTTGAATTGTTTAGAATTGGAACTTGATTAATCAATAATTAAGTTTATTTTCTAAATAATTAGGGTTATGACAATTCCCTTGTTATTTTGATTCCAAAAACCAATTTTCTTTAAGTTTCAATTGAATTGAGCTCCGGTTTGAAGTTCATGGATGGACTGAGGATCTTAAAAATATTTTTCTTGAATTAATTGATGAGTTTTGTTATTTTCCATTGATTTATTTTCAAAACTTGCCTAGATTGGTGGTTTCACCAACTAGTTTTGATATTTGAAGCCTATTTGATCCTTTCCTCAACCATCAATGAACTTGAGACTTGCTTTCTGACTTCTGTACATCTTTAAGGTGCTGAGAAATTTTTTGCTTGAATTATGGAAGTCCATTTCTATTTTTGATGAATTTTCAAAGTGAAAGTGCCCAATTGATGTTGCATATCTTGTTGCAATTTATTTGATGGCCAATGAACTTGTGTGAAGCCTATAATATGGCACTTAATGATCATGTTATGTTGTACCCCAATATTTTCCCTCTCATGTTTCCCAAGATTTCCCCCTACATGGTTGGTCAGAAACCTTTGCCTAAAGAAAAGGAAAATTGGGGAGTAATGTTTCTAAGTTTCCTTCAATTGGCATATCCAAAAGGCCTTTCGATTGGCATCTCCAAAATTCCTTTCGATGGGTATCTACATAGCGCCCTTTGATTGGCATGGACAAAGGTCCTTCGATTGGCCTGTTAACAAGGCTCTTCGATTAGCAGTTTAATAAGTACCTTTCGACTGACATTGTAATAGTATCCTTCGATTGGCAGTTTAACAAGTAACTTTTTATTGACATTGTAGCCGTGTCCTTCGATTGGAATTTTAACTAAGGTCCTTTGATTGGTATGGACAAAGGCCCTTCGATTGGAATTCCAAAAGGTCCTTCGACTGGAACTTCATAGTTTCCCTCAATCAGAACATCAGAATGAAATAACCTTCGAATGGCATTTCAGTACAAAGTTTTCCTTAATCTAAGATGCTCTGATGAAGGAAGTTCTGAATACTTTGAATCATAAATTATACTCATCACAAGGATAAGAGTTGGTCGAAGTTGCCTAATAGGGAATTTTCTGAAAAAGGACAGGAAATCGAAGCAAGGGGTGGTTCAATCAAAGGAGCCCTAGTATTCAAGCTGGCACAATTCGACTCAGATCCATTAAGGAGAACAAGGTTCTACTAAGGAAAGTCTTGATTGGCTCGAATGGGACTTTGAAGTTGGAAAAGAAGGAAGATTCTAAGAAATGAAGTAGGCTGACATGACTAAGCAAAAACACATATCCTAACCTGTCCAGGCCAAATTCTTGCCTTGTTTGTTCACAACTCCATAAGAGCTGATTCGACCAGGGGATTCTTTTCGAATCTAACAATCGAAGCAGAGGGAGGCAGATTAAGGGGTTATGCAATCGAAGCTGGAGTAATTCGAATTGGATTTTGAAGCCATCGAAGAGAGTAAATTAAAAGGGAGTTGGTTCTGCAGGGGCAAGTCAACTTTCGATTTTCATCATGTTGGAGGCTAAACAGCTCATAACAGGCTGGCAGTAACGCATGAAAGCAAATTGGCACGTGATTGAATCAAATATAGAAAGTCTTTTTGAAGAAATAATATCAAATATCTTCACCATAATGGGCCAAGATTTGATACAAAAATATTGACCTAAATTCCTTTGTCTATATAAACCATATGCTCTCACAGAAAAAAGGACAAAAAAACGCACAGAGGCTGCCTTAGAAGAAAACGATGCCTGCCCCATGAGATTCAACAAAGTTGCCAAAGATTGTCACACTCAAAGCCGATTTTGCATGCAGTCTCCTTCCATACTAACATTTTAATCGTGTTCTTGGGATTCACGCAGAAGCATCCCTCATACACCGCCCCTGTTGGTAATTTTGCTTTTGATCTCAAACTTGTTAAGTATGATTTAAATTCATGTCAAACATATATACATATTGCTGCTAATATTCATGTTTGTTTAAGTGTGTTACATGTGAGCAAAAAGGCAGGATTGGGATCGTGCCTTTGTTGGGGCACGATCTGAGCTTACCTTCGATTTTCACAGCTGTAGTTCGTTTTCAATGGGTTAACATCATATGAGGCCACTGAGCGTGCATATTCGATATTTAAATTAAATACCGCGTTTTTGTTTCTAATGTAACATTGTAGATTCATTTGTACCAATAAATATCTTTCGACCAGGTTGGTGAGGAAGAGGTGCTGCAGCGAAAAGGACCTGGGTTCGATACCCAGGTCATATATTTTGTGTTTTTCTAACAAACTTCCTTGCAGAATTCCAGATCGAAGGATGTCATATCCAGATCGAACTCCCCGGGTGTGCAGTCCCGCAGGAACCTTCGATCAGTCCCTTGGATTGAAGGGCAACCCAAGCTTCCTCGAATCCCAAGCCTTGCATATGCAATTTCTAATGTATTTCCTTGCAGATCTAGCACCCCTAAAACCCTCAAACGAGGCCTTCGATCAGCCACCTGGATCAAAGGGCAACCCAAGCCTCTTCGATCCAGGCCCATTTTTCTTCCCTTTATTTTATTTAATTTTAGTTTTTGTTAATTAGTTTGTATTTTCTATTCATTCATTTTCCAATAAAATAATAAAAAAATCAGAAAAATCATAAAAATTAGGATTTAGAATTTTTCTGAATAAAATTAATTTAATTAAACTTTAACCTTTTTCTTTAATTTAAAATTAGTTAGAAATTAGGTTAAACTTTAACATTTTCAATGAGCAATTATATTTTTTAGGGTTTTCAAAGTTATTTCAATTTTTTATTCTCACGCGTAATTATTTTTTTCGTACGATTAATTTTCACTATTGATGTAACTGCGCCGGTTTGTAATAGCTTAATTAGGGTTTTATTTTCGCATTTTATTTTTAGTTAATTCCTTATGTATATACACCAAAGCCTTGTAATAGCGTAGGACCTTTATTTCTTGCTTTTATATTTTATATGCTTGTATATAATTGCTAGCAACCTAGGCGTGTATGCTTAATCAATCAATCTTAGATCACTAATATCAAAGATAAAAATACCTGAAAGTAGCATGTTGTACCCCAGAATTTTCCCTCTCATTTTATCAAGATTTTCCTCACAAGACTTCTTGGACTCCAGACAGGATTAGGGTTTGCTCAGCTCAAGACATCACCTTGCATTGATGACCTGAAATTAGGGTTTAAGTTTGCACAAGTATTTTTGGACCATCAATGCTTCATGTGACTTTCATACACCCTCTTGAACCCCTAAGATTGCTCATACCAAGTTTCAAGCCTTGAATCACTTTTTTGCCCAATCAATTGAACAGTTGACCTAAAAATCAGTTGTATTGGGGGAAAAGTTAACCATGGCCAATTTACAGTCAAACTTCATGATTTTTGATCCACAACAACATTCTAGGCTCCTATGTACCATTTGATCAAGTTTGGATCACAATTCCTTAAGAAATTTGATCAGATCATCAAAAGGGCAAAATAGTCAAAATTAGGGTTTTGACTGAGAAAGGGCAATTTCTGATTTTTAACCTAGCCAATGGCCAATTGGGTTCAAGTATGATTTCAAGGACTCAATGGCATCATCTTGACCTAGTCACATAGTTTAAAAGATCTCAAATGCATAGGATTGACAGATGAATTTTATAGTCAACTGATCAAAAGTCAACTGTACACTGAAAAGTCAAACTGTGACTTTTTGTTCAAAATCAAGTTCCAAGGGTCATAATTCATCAAGATATGTAAAAATGTGAAACTTGTTGACCAAGAAACCTAAATTTTCAAATTAGGGTTTTAATTTGAAATTTTCCATAACTTGGAATTTTTCTAAGTTATACATATTTCTTATTTTTTCCCAACTTTCCACCACATTTTCACCATGATGCAATTGGATTCAAAGAAAACTTCCAACATGAAAGTTGTAGTCCTCCATGAAATCTACAACTTTGATTCAGAAAGTTTTCCCAAAAGATGCTTGGATATCAAGTTATTATTTTGTGAATAAGGGTCCATAAACTTTCCACCACATTTTCCCTAATTTAGACAGGTTTTTGACCTAACTTCATGGACATTTTTCACATAGTTCCAAGAGGTATCTCAAAATGAATTGCAAAGATGGATTGTAGAGAATGTTACAAGATTTCCAAAATATCCAAGAACTCTCCAAGATCATTTATGGTTAGGGAGAATCGAAGAAAGGAAAATGGTAATTTATCACTTTTGTTCAAGGCATTTTCACAATGGTTCAAGTTGCAAATCTATCCTAGCATGCTTGTACTTGGTATTACAGGTCCTAATCCCTTCTACACTCCATAATTTAATTCTAACACAATGGATAATGGTTTTATTTTGATCTTTGAAGCATTGTACAATGAATTAATCCAAAAATTGCATAAAGTTCACAATACCATTTTGATAAAGCATGCTTTTTGCAACTTTGCAAATCTTGAGCCATGGACCTGATCTTTTGTTGCAAGCAAGATCCACAAACATCAGTCAAAGTAAACCAACCCTCTGCAATCCACAAGCTAGCTTGTACAGGCCTTTGGCATGGTCATGTCAACTTTCTTCAAAAGCAAGCAAACTTGCAAAAGTAAAAAAAAAACTTGTCCATCTGATAAAGGCAAGGCTTGGCTTCATTTGAAACCACTTCAAAAACTTGTTACAAGCCTAAGACACAGATCTATAACATCCCAAACACTCTCAAACACTAAAATCACATTTTTCTTCCCAAACAGGGCATCATCTGCAGAACCCTTGCCAAATCAATATTGGCTCGTGCGTTTCTTGTTTCAAGGATTCAAACACTTTACATACATCCTACCTAAGCTTTCCAGGCCCTTGTCTTGCAACTGTAACCCCTGTTTCAAGCTTCACCATTTTCATTTTTGAAGGTTGCAGGTTGACTTCTACAAGGAGTTTCAAGCAACTTTAAGGCAAGCTGAGCATTGGGATAGCTTGAGGGAACTTCAAGGAAGCTCACACGATCTTCAGGCCTCACTCAAAGTCCCCACATTGCCATATCCAAACTCAGCTGAACAAGGTATTTTTCAAAGTTCTATCTCTTTATTTAGGCATCCTTATGTCACGATTTGTGAAGCAAAAATGTAGTCCTTAACTTGCTTAAGTTGTACATCTGCATAGTTTTTATTTATATTAACTGAATAGTCAGAATTTGAAGGTTGAAGTTCATGAAAAATTTAGGTCATAAATTAGGGGTGATTAAATTCTCCCTGGTCTTTTAGAGTTAGGTCATGAATTTTATATCACTGGAATCGTGAAATCATAAGCTACATTTTTGTGTTATGAGTTTTTGATTTTATGCAAGCTAGAGCAAGATACAGGTTGAAGGAAAATGCGTGTAGATTTGTTGGCTGGAGGACAGGGACGAAGGTTGTCTGGGCCTGGCACCTTGGGCCTGTTGTTTTCCACACCCCCCATGTTTACTTTTACACCCCCCTGAGCATTTTCTTTTATTTTTTATATTTTGTTGCATATTTTATATTTTGACTTGCATTTATTTTTTTCTTCTGAACATTAAAAAATCACAAAAAATATTTTCTTTATTTTTTGCATTTTATTATATTTTTTATTTTACTTTTTTGCATAATAAATAGTTTGTTAGGATTTTATACTTTATTTTCCTAAATAAAAACTTGTAAATAATTAAAAAAAATACTATACATTTTTATTTTATTATTTTTCACACAAAACATTATTTTAACACATATTTAATTTTTAATATTTATGTATTATATTAATTATTATTTTTCTTGTACATAAATGAATAAATAATATAGAAAACATATTTTCTTTTAAACCAAAAATTAGGATTTCCCCTTTCAAAAATAATAATATTATTTTTTCTTATTTTTTGGACTTAAATAATTTTATTTTCTCATCATAAAACAATTACAAAACATTTTGCATAAATACATTTTATTTGCATATTTAAATAATTGTGTATTTATTTATTTATTGTACAATAAATTCAATTGGGTTGTAATAGTGAATTAGGGTTTTATTTTGTGCAAATATCCCCATTCAAAAACTTGTATCCCCCCTCCCATAATATTGTTGTAATAGTTTAGATTTACTTTACGCAATTTATCGCATTATATACATGTTTAGTAAATTAGGGTTTGTATGATAAGACAAAAATCAAACAAATAACATGACCTAATGCAAGACAAAAATGCATGTAAAATGACAACATATTGCACACAACACCTCTAGGGTTTCACCTACTTTGTTGCCTAAAAAATGGCCATGGTATGCATGCTAGGTATCTTGGCAAAACAAAACAAAATAAAAGATCATAGTCCCTCGACGACTCTATCTAAAGGTTGCCTTAAAAACAAATGATCTTAGTCCCTCAAAACTGGCTAAGATACATGGCACCATTGCTATCATGGTCATACGATGACCCCTGCCCGTCCCGTTTCACATCCAAAGATAGGGTTGTTTACCAAGACAATGGTAAATCAACAATATCAAAGGAATACAAATGTACAAGAAAGACTTTTGAGTAGGTAGAATGCTTCTAGTTACTTGATCAATTTGCAAACAATCCTTTCTATTTTATAAAACATACACACACATTTCAAAACATTTCCCAACAACTTTCAAAACATTGAAACATTTTTCAAAAGACAAACATCTTTGTATACATTCTTACGAACGAGAATCATTACAAAGATTTCCTAAACGATGGCCTCTTTTCAAAATACTTTCAAAACCACACAAAGCACCATTTCAAACAATTGAAAAAGCAAAGCAAGTGATCTAAACAAGTAACTAAGAGTCCATGGAAAACCATGGATGAAAAGGGTGCTAGCACCTTCCCTTTTCTTAATCTACCCCCTGAACTCAAGAAAACATCTTAAAAGTCTTTCCTGTGCTTTTTTACCTTTCCTTTTGGATAAAATAAAAGTCGGTGGAGACTCTTGCTAACCGCGACATTTGCAAACACAAACGCAAAACCTCAAGTCAGTTCTCCCACCGCATCACAGAACTGGCGACTCTGCTGGGGAATAATATATAATTGGGGTTACCTTAGGGTTTTAGATCACCTTTACATTCTTATCTTTCTTGACTTGTTTGATTTACACTTTGGTTCTATTGTTTGGGTTTGAATCCTCTACCTGGATTTGGGAAACATTCATAGGTAAATAGCAATACGTTGTGGAAACTGTGCAGGGTATACCGACATGGTCTAAGCAACAACTATATTAGTGCGACATATTTGTGGGTACCGGTAGCCTTTAAGTCAATCAAAGAGAATACGGGGCCGCTGAGTGATGTCATGAAGCACTAATGGACTTTTAGAACCTTTACTTGACCAACTTGGCCTTTTAGGATGTAATGAGATGACCGACTTTGGTGCAGTCCGAAGTTGGTAGATACTCGATACTACACTCATTGAGGGTTGGTTCCTTGGAATATTTCGATCACCAGTAAAGAGGCTGAATTGAAACAATGAACAAGGAAACAATCCAGTGATATTGAGCTCCTTAGAACCCGGTTACTATTTTTAGGACAGGTTGAGCCAACTAAACTTCAAGAGGGTACTTACCTATGAAACCCCATGCAAGCCTAAACTAGGAACTTGTGTGATTTTCTTGTACATATGTACTTGTGCATAACATCATGGACATGATGAAGCATCATATGCATCCACTAACCATTTCAAGGATTTTGGATTTTCATCTTTGTTCCTGTTTTATAGGTTATGGATTCACTTCGCAGGAAAACTATCCAAGTCAACCTTGTAAGAATTCCTCCATAACTAAAGGAGCTAGCTTCAAGGATTTCTGAGAATTCTCCATTCACCAAGAGACATGGTTGTCTACTCAACTTGGTCAACACCAACACTGAGGAGGATATGCTGAAAGTTCTCTTCCAGTTCTTTGACCCTTTGCATCATTGCTTTACATTTCCTGACTACCAACTTGTGCCTACTTTGGAGGAATTTTCTCAACTCTTGAGGATTCCTATTCTCAATCAACTACCATTCAACGGTACGTAAAGAGATCCAAAGCCAGAAGAGATTACTCAAGCTTTACACTTGCACTCATCTGATTTCACAACACATTGGGAAACTAGAAGTGGTGTCAAAGGCTTCTTGTCAAAGTTTCTGTTTGAGAAGGACCAAAGCTGCTGGAATTCCTTGGACTTACAAGCTTTTGAGGAGATTGTAGCTCTTCTCATCTATGGGATGGTCTTGTTCCCTAATCCTGACCAACTTATAGATGTGAACGTCGTCAAAATCTTCATGACTCACAACCTGGTGCCTACATTGCTTGGGGATATCCTCCATTCTTTTCACACTCGTACAATGAGGAAAAGAGGTGTTCTCATGTGTTGCACTCCTCTACTAGCAAGATTGTTTATTTATCATCTTCCCCAATCAGTCTTGAAGAATGAGCAAGGCTTGAGGTGGTCACAACGGTTGATGACCCTTACACATTCAGATATCCATTGGTGTTCTCGATCCAGAGAGAATGTCATTATCATTGACCATTGTGGAGAATTCCCTAATGTCCCTCTACTTGGCATTAGGGGAGGCATCACCTAAAACCCTTGCTTGGCTCTGAGACAGTTTGGTTATGCCCGAAGGGATGGCCCAGATGACCTGCTGATTCAAGGATTAGTTTTCGACTTTGACAACGACAATCAAGGACTCCGACAAAGGTTTATCCGAGCTTGGAGGATGCCCAACAAGGTAGACAGTAAGACCTTGGGACACAAGAATTCCATCCCTCTTGAGCCTTACCTAAAGTGGGTACGAACCCGCGCCCAAAGTCTTATGATGCCTTACCCCTCCATTCTCCCTGTGATTATAGAGCCTGATAGGGAAGGAGAGGTTCCATACACCCTCCTACATCCTGACATGCCAACATCACTCGAAGACTTACAAAGGAGTTGGATACAACTCAAGGGAGAGCGCGACACTTTCGAAGCCCAATTCTACGCAAGCGAGAAGAAGGTTTTGGAACTCACTCGTCAACTTCACGAAGAGCAGACTCTCAACACCTACATTGCACCAAAGAGGATGCACAACGTATTTTTACCTTAGAATTTTGTATTATTTTTCCCCAAGGGGAATTGATGTACTAACAATTCTATCTTATTAATATGACGTGTGTTTCTTTTTTGTTTAAAACAAATTTGAATTTATGAATCCTTGAAAGCATTACATGAATACATATCATTCATCATATGCATAAACAGGTCTTCACACCAAGTTTCCTCATCTCTTTGCTGTTTATTTCAGCAAGATGGATATTGACCAAACGGTCAAAGATTTACAAGCCCAGAATTCATAATTTCAACAACTACTCTTGACCCTAGCCAAGGGGCAGGAGGAGCTCAAGACTCTACTAGATAAGGAGAAAGAGAAAAAGAAGAAGAAGCGGGCGTAGTTATCATGGGAAGAAGATTTGAAGGACAAGCCAAATGGACTTTGGAATTCCCATTAACATCTGAGGAGGGGGAAGGAAAAGGAAAAGGAACTGCAGTGCCATCTGAGTTTGAAGCGGAAGAAGAAGAGGATGAGGACTATTCTGAACAGCAATACCCTTCGGCCGATGACAAATACAAGAACTTGGAAGAGCGTCTAGCTGCCATGGAGATGCAAAGAGTACCGGGGCTGGACTTTGAGGAGTTAGGGCTGGTTTCTGGAATTGTAATCCCTCCTAAATTTAAAGTGCCACTGTTTGCTAAGTACGATGGGGTGTCTTGCCCCAAGATGCACCTGCGATCCTATGTCAGGAAAATTCAACCACATTCTTCTAACAAGGACCTGTGGGTCCACTTTTTCCAAGATAGTCTTTCGGGAATGCATCTTGATTGGTTCTACCAGTTGGAGAGAGCAGATGTCCATAATTGGGAAGATTTGGCAGCCGAATTCTATAAACAGTATTAATACAACGCCGACTTGGCGCCAACCCGTACTCAGCTACAGAGTATGGCTATGGCTACCAATGAGGGTTTCAAAGACTACGCCCAGAAATGGAGGGATTTAGCCGGAAGGGTGCAGCCACCTTTATTTGAAAGAGAGCTAGTTGATATGTTCTTGGGGACTCTGTTAGGTCCTTTCTTCAATCACCTGATTGGAAGCTCCTCTGCAGGTTTCACTGAGTTGATTCTAACTGGCGAGAGGGTTGAAGCTGGAATTAGAAGTGGGAAAATTCAAAAAGATGCATCTACCTCTGCTGCTGCAAAAAGGCCCTTCACTGGAAAGAAATAAGTGTCTGCTGTCTATGACCATAGAAATCAGGGAAGAATTGAAAGACGACCAACTGTGGGGGCCGTTATGATTCAGAAGTCTGCGTCAGACTAGCCGAGAAACAGTCAGTCGAGAAATGATCAGCTGAGAAATAACCAGCAAAGGGTGGAATGGCCTGTCAGGCAGTTCACCAAGATAAACATGACTCCTGCTCAAGTCCTACCACATCTCTTGAAGTTGAACTTGGCAATGCTAAAAGAGGCCCCTAAAAATCCTAACACTGCTTCTCCATATTACCATCCCAATGCCAGATGCGCGTACCACTCAGAAAGTCCAGGGCACGACACCAACAACTGTTGGGCCCTGAAGAACAAGATTCAAGATCTGATTGATGCAAAGGAAGTTGAATTTGAAGCTTCTGAAAAACCGAATGTTATCTCCGCACCGATTCCTAGGCATGGGCACAATGCCAATGCTGTGGAAGAAGATCTATTTGTTTCTACTGTGAATGAATTATTAACTCCTCTCCTAACCATCAAGTTGAATTTGTTGAAAGCTGGGGTGTTCCCAGGTTGTGACCAAGATTGCCATACTTGCCTGTCCTCCCCATTTGATTGTCCTTTATTGAAGAAAGGAATCCAACAATTGATTGATAACAAGGAAATTTTGTTTGAAAAAGCTCCTGTCTCACCCATTCCAGTTCCAGAAGTTTCAATAATAACCATATATGCCAATCCTTCCAGAGTTCCTAGAAAACCCGTTAGGATTACATCTGCTCCAATAACTACTCCGTTGAAGATAACAATACCCGGACCAACCACATACAAATCCGATAAAACGGTACCATGGAATTATGGTGGAAAAATCTACTACCATGGTGTCAGACAGATTGAATAGACCATTGAAGAAGAAAGCTCGGAGGAAGATAATCCCGACATCAGTAACATTGCCGGAACAAGCAAGGTTACTCGTAGTGGAAGGATCTTTTCTCCAGAGATTGCTCCTCCAATAGCAGTCTTTGGACCCGCGACTATTCCGAAGAATACACCTATACCAGTAACTGTACCTGCAAGTGTGCCCGCCAACAATGACAATGCAATTTCCATCCCTATTTCCACTGCTGAGAGAAAAGGAAAGAATGTTCAAGAGGAGCCTGTCTTGACGAAGGCTCAGTTACTAGTTATTCTTGATACATCCCAGAAAGAGATGGAAGAAATTTTGAGGATCATTAAGAAAAGTGATTATGATGTTGTTGAACAACTGGGGCAGACCCCCTCCAAAATTTCTATGTTAACCCTGTTGTTGTGCTCTGAGGCACACGCTAAAGCTTTGGTCATGTTTTTGAAGACGACCCACGTGCCACAAGAAACCTCCGCTCATCAGTTCCAGGAATGTGTGGCTAGTTTAACAGTTGACAATCGTCTAGGATTCTCCGATGCAGATTTAACTTCAAAAGGGAGAAAACATAATGATGCTTTGCATGTCTCGGTGGAATGCAGAGGGACAACCCTAGCACACGTACTGGTAGACACTGGTTCGTCTTTAAACGTCTTGCCAAAGAAAGCCTTGGATAGGTTGGATTGTGAAGGCCTAACCCTGAAACCCAGCAATATAATTGTCAGAGCCTTTGATGGTTATAAGAGGATGGTCCATGGAGAGGTGGACATCCCGATCAAGGTGGGTACCCAGATGTTCAATTCCACATTCTACGTGATGGACATCCACCCTTCCTACTCTTTCCTGTTGGGAAGACCTTGGATCTACCATGCTGGAGTTGTCACTTCTACTCTGCATCAAAAGCTCAAGTACCCTGTCCAGGGGAAAATCATAACTGTTCATGGCGAAGAGGAATACATGATCAGTCATCTGAACTCCTTCCATTATGTGGAGTTAGATGGCGAATTCATAGAGACCCCTTTTCAACACTTTGAAGATGTTTCTGAAGAAATAGCGACAACCAAAGAGGTGTCCTCAACTCCTATGATCATAAGACCTCCACCTCGGATGTCTTCTTTAAAGGATGCTAGGGAAGTAGTGGAAGAAGGGGGATCCACTATCTGGGGGCAGCTTCCCGACTTTCCTTTCGAATCAGACAAATTCGGCTTAGGGTTTACTTCGAATGGCTAAAAGGCTGTGCACCACTCGCGTGCCGGAGGGCCACCTGTGAAGATCAGCCACCGATGGGTTAATGCACTAGAGGACAGAGAAGAAGAGGGAAACTTAGAAGACTAGATTTTTCCTACTGTTGACGGAGGACTGTGCAACTGGGAAGCAAAAGACTTTGTTCCGATTACTTTCATACCGCAGTAGTTTATTTTTTCCATTTTTGTTGGACTATAATAATTCACAAACAATTCGTACTTTTTCAGCCATGTGTCTTACCCGAGGCACATAGGTCCATTTGTAAGGGTTCTTATTTCATTTTCATATGTCATTTTAATGAATCATGGACGCTTTTCATATTTAAACCTTTTTGTGCTCATTGTCTTTCTTTTACATTTTGTTGTTTTAAGATGGTTATCCCTTACACACACCCACACTCACAAATGCAGGTACCCTTCCATTCCGGAACCCATGGGTAACGATACTGCTATAGCCTTCAGTGACTCTGAAGATCTGATCTACCAAGCCGAATACGAAGATGAGGAAGATTGTGAGGTGCCAGGGGAATTATCCAGCCTTCTACAACAAGAGGAAAGAACAATTCAGCCTCATGAAGAGCAGTTGGATACAATCAACTTGGGTACTGAGGATGATAAAAAGGAAATCAAGATAGGTGCCAATCTAGAGTCGAGCGTCAAGGAGCGCCTAATTCAGCTACTGCATGATTATGTTGAGATCTTCGCCTGGTCATACAAAGACATGCCGAGACTTGATACAAACATTATGGTTCACCGTCTACCCACAAGAGAAGACTGTCCACCAGTGAAACAAAAGGTCCGCCGCATGAGACCTGACATGTCAGAGAAGATCAAAGCAGAAATTATGAAGCAGTTCAATGCTGGATTTCTGGCTGTTACTTCCTATCCACAATGGTTTGCTAACATTGTTCCCGTGCCTAAGAAGGACGGCAAAGTGAGAATGTGCGTGGATTACAGAGACTTAAACAGGGCCAGCCCTAAAGATGACTTTCCACTTCTGCACATTGACATCCTGGTTGACAACATAGCTCAACAGAAAGTATTTTCTTTCATGGACGAATTCTCAGGCTATAACCAGATCAAAATGGCACATGAGGACATGGAGAAAACTACATTTGTTACACAGTGGGGTATGTTGTGCTACAAAGTGATGCCATTCGGACTAAATAATTCCAGGGCAACCTATCAATGCGCCATGGTAGCTTTGTTTCATGACATGATACATCATGAGATAGAGATCTACGTAGATGACATGATAGCCCGATCATAAACTGAAGAAGAACACCTTGATCACTTGCAAAAGCTGTTTTTTAGGTTGAAGGAGTACAAGCTCAGACTGAATCCAAACAAGTGCACATTCGGAGTCCGGTCCGATAAACTCTTAGGTTTCATTGTCAGCAACAAAGGCATCGAGGTTGATCCTGCCAAAGTCAAAGCTATACAAGAAATTCCTGCTCCTCGCACTGAGAAAGAGGTCAGAGGTTTCTTGGGACGCCTAAACTACATTGCTAGGTTTATTTCTCACTTAACATCTACTTGTGAACCAATCTTCAAACTGTTGAAGAAAGATCAAGTAGTTAAATAGAATGATGACTGTCAAGTTTCTTTCGATAAAATCAAGGAGTATTTTCTAGAACCTCCTATCCTGATGCCACCCGTCGAAGGAAGACCGCTAATCATGTATCTTACTGTCTTAGAAAATTCAATGGGGCATGTACTGGGCCAACATGACGAGTCTGGCCGAAAAGAGTATGCCATTTATTACCTTAGCAAAAAGTTTACCGACTGTGAAACAAGATATTCACTGCTCGAAAAAACTTGCTGCGCTTTGGTATGGGCTGCTCGCCGGCTAAGGCAGTATATGTTGACTCATACCACTTTGCTGATATATAAGATGGATCCGATCAAGTACATATTTGAGAAGCCTGCTTTGTCTGGAAGAATAGCTAGATGGCAGATGATCCTAATGGAATACGATATAAAGTACACGACCCAAAAAGCTATAAAGGGGAGTGTGCTAGCTGACCATCTAGATCATCAAGCGGTTGAAGTTTACCAATCCATGAAGTTTGACTTTCCTGACGAAGACATCATGACATTGGACAACATTGAAGATATCATACCATATGACGGACCTGAACAAGGATCCCGATGGACCCTGTACTTTGATGGGGCCTCCAATGCACTTGGAAACGGTATCGGCGCAGTACTCATATCCCCAGAAGGTTTCCATACTCCTTTCACTGCCAGACTTTGCTTCAACTGTACGAACAACATGGCAGAGTATGAAGCTTGCATCTTTGGACTCAAGGCTTCCATAGACTCGGGAATCAAATCTTTGATTGTGTTTGGGGACTCCGCTTTGGTCATCAGTCAGATCAAAGGAGAGTGAGATACTAAGCATCCAAACCCCATCCCTTACAAAGAACATGTCCTGACATTGTTACCACATCTCGAGCAGATTACCTTCGAGCACTTCCTGCGAGAAGAAAATCAGCTAGCAGATGCTCTAGCTACAATGTCATCCATGTTTAAACTTAACTGGGATATTGAGGCTCCCCAAATCACCATTGAACGGATGGACGAAGCGGAATATTGTCACGAGATTAATACCGAAGAAGTAGTGGACCAGCCATGGTTTCATGAAGTCAAAAGGTATCTCGAGGCTCAGGAATACCCTGAAGGAGCTTCAGTCAATGACAAAAAGTTCTTAAGGAGATTCTCAGTAAAGTTCTTCTTGAGTAATGGCATCTTGTACAAGCGCAATCATGATTCTGTTCTGCTCCGTTGTGTGGACAAAGTTGGAGCTGGAAGAATTATGGTTGAATTGCATGAAGGTACCTTCAACACTCACTCTAGCGGGCATACGATGGCTAAGAAGATCCTGCGGGCAGGCTATTACTGGTCTACCATGGAAGTTGACTGCTATCAACACTCCCGTACATGCCACAAATGTCAAATCTATGCAGACAAGGTGCATGTGCCTCCTGTTCCTCTAAATTTCTTAATAGCTCCTTAGCCATTCGCTATGTGGGGAATCAACATGATTGGAGAGATCAAGCCTACAACATCCAATGGAGACCGCTTAATTTTGGTGGCCATTGACTACTTCACCAGTGGGTCGAAGCACCTTCCTTCGCATCCGTTACTAAGAATGTTGTTGCCCGCTTCATTAAGCAGAACCTTATTTGTCGTTACGGTATCCCCGAAAGGATCATCACTGATAACGGTACAAACCTTAACAATACTATGATCACCGCTTTGTGCGAGCAGTTCAAGATTCAACATCACAATTCATCTCCCTACTGGCCAAAGATGAATGGTGCAGTCGAAGCTGCTAACAAAAATATCAAGAAGATCATACAAAAGATGACAGTCACCTACAAGGACCGGCATGAGATACTACCGTTTACTTTTCACGGGGTACCGTACCACGACCCGCACATCAACTGGGGCAACACCCTATTATTTAGTTTATGGCATGGAAGTTGTCTTGCCTATCGAGGCTCAGATTCCCTCCTTGAGAATCATGAAAGATGTTGGTTTGAGTGAAGACGATTGGATCCAAACCCGGCTTGATCAGTTGAACTTAATTGACGAGAAGAGACTTACTACTGTTTTCCATGGTCAGACATATCAAAAACGGATGATCAAGGCTTTCAACAAGAAAGTTAGACGACATGTATATCAAGTTGGAGATCTATTGATCAAGCGCATTATCTTGCCGCAAAGTGATTCCAGGGGCAAATGGACTCCTACCTATGAAGGACCATTTGTAATCAAGAACATCTTTTCTGGTGGGGAAATGATCTTAACCACCATGGACGGCGACGACTTGCCGCACCCTGCGAACGCAGACATAGTCAAAAGATACTACGCATAAATGACCCGCTAGGTTGACACACCTAGGTAAAAAAAAGGGCATCCTGGTGAATCGAAAACCCGAAAGGGCGGTTCAGGCAAAAATTAGGGATAAAAATAAATTAAAAAAATCTGTACACCCGACAAGTTGAAAACCCGAAAGGGCGACTTGAGCAACAAAGGGTTTCCCGGTGGACTGAAAACCCGAAAGGGCAGTCCAGGCAAAAGTTAGGGAATTAAAGCGTATGACTATGTCTCGTCGGATCACTTTAAAGACAATCTCTTCACAGACAAACTTTGAGCTTCTGATCAATCCAATCATCTTCGGACGAAGCAACGGATGGACAAGATATTCGGAGTTACGAAGGCTATAGCAGAATGGGAACCCCATGGGATTTTATTTTTCACACATAGCTATCTTTCTTTGTATAATTTTTTCTTACTTTTATGACACCATCCTCTTACTAGGATGCCTATCTCCTTTGTACAAAACACTTATTCAAAGTAAATACAAAGATGTCTCTTTCAAAGTACAGAAAACTATTTGCCTTCTTTTCTTTTACACTTGTGTTTTTATTTGCAAAAACGTCCAATGATTCATTGATGAACATATGCAATTGAACATAATTACTGTTTACAAATAAAAAAAGTGGAAAAGAACAATCATTGACCGACTGAAAGGATAGGAAAACGTCTTTAGGCTATTCCAGGAGCAATCCCTACAGTACATCATCTAGATCACCAGCGGAGCCAAAACCTTGAAATACATATCCTCAGCGGAGCTAAATTTCAAACCCTTAATTCCCATCAGAGTTAAAACTTCAAACTCCCAATCCCCAGCGGAGAAAAAACTTTGAGTTACAGATCTCCAGCGGAGTTGAAACCTTCTTCTCCAGTTGAGTTAAGATTTCTAACTATCAATCCCCAGCGGAAACCTTTCAGTCAATCCAAATTCCCCAGAAAGATACCTTGAAGCCTGGAAATCAATCAGATAACATTTAACTTTTGTCTCTCCCCAACCTAGGATAACTCCCCAGTAGAGTGGCAGACTACCCGAACTCCTGAACTTACTCTCCAGCAGTAAGCCTTCTTCCCCACAGGGTTCAAACTCCCCAGCAAATTGAAGATTCTCATTCTCATTTCCCCAGTGAAGTCACCAAAGTTTTCATTACTCCTCAACAGAATGAAGATTCTCATTCTTAGTTCCCCGCAGAAATCATTAGAGTTTTCCCTATTCCCCAGCCGAGTAAGGATTCCCATTGTGTAATCCCCAGTAGAGGTCATCAAAATTCTCTGGATTCTCCAAACAAATTTCTCAAGCAGTTTGGTATTACTCTCACCATAGATTTTGTCAATATTCTAACTTCAAGACATGAAAGATCCTTATATCCCTACAGAAGTTGTCAATCCCCAACAGTCACCAAGGATTTCTCATCCTCAGCAATCAAAGATTTTGAATCTCCAAGCAGCGGTCAAGGATTTATTTTCCCCGGCAGCAATCAAGAGTTTTTATCCCCAGCTGTCAAGGATTTATTTTCCTCCGCAATACAGCAAATCAGCTTACATGCGCATACATTACATCCATATATCGTAAACATGGATAAAACACATTTATTGCATCATACATTTCATGCAACATAACTTTGTGTTTCAGCTAACATTTTACCCTTTTCAGGATAAGATTAACAATTATCATTAACAATATCCAAAGATTTTAAGATACAGTACAGATACACTCCAGACACGGAAGTCATTCTGCTATTCATTCAGATTTTAAGTTCAGATACGCTCCAGACATGGATGCCATTCTGGCCCTCGTTCAAAGATTCAGTAATCATGATAAAGTGCAGATACACTCCAGACACGGAAGTCATTCTGTTGCTCATTCATATTCAGATTTAAAGATACAGTACAGATACACTCCAGACACGGAAGTCATTATGTTGCTCATTCAGATTCAGATCTCAGATACAGTTTAGATACGCTCTAGACGCGGATGCTACTCTATTACTCATTAGGATTCAAAACTTCAGATACAATCCAGATACGCTCCATACACGGTTGACATTCTGTCACTTATTCTGATTTTCCCCAGCTAAGAGACGCTCCATACACGGATGCTATTCTATTGCTTAGTCAGATTCAACATTCAGATACAACTTGGATACACTTCAGATACAGATGCTATTCCTTTGCTCATTCAGATTCAGTCTCCAAATACAGCTCAGATATGTTCCAGATGCAGACACCATTCTGAATACTCATTATTCTGACTTACAACTTACAATGCAGTAGACATTCTTGGATGGCATCTTTAAGCCCATCTCCAACAAGATTCTATCACATCTCCAAATGGCATCTTTAAGCCCATTACCTCAACTACATTTTGACGAGTGCAAATTTACGGGCACTCTAGTGTCCAATCATCTTTTACCTTCGAGTCACGAACGGTAAAACTCGCCAATCTAACTCTTAAGGTTCAAGAAGATTGAACAGGGGCAGCTGTTGTACCCCAAAACTTTCCCTCTTATTTTATCAAGATTTTTCTCACAAGACTTCTTGGACTCCAGACATGATTAAGGTTTGCTCAGCTCAAGACATCACCTTGCACTGATGACCTGAAATTAGGGTTTGAGTTTGCACAAGGATTTTTGGACCATCAATGCTTCATGTGACTTTCATACACCCTCTTGGACCCCTAAGATTGCTCATACCAAGTTTCAAGGCTTGAATCACTTTTTTGCCCAATCAACTGGACAGTTGACCTAAAAATCAATTGTATTGGGGAAAAAGTCAACCATGGCCAATTTACAATCAAACTTCATGACTTTTGATCCACAACAACATTCTAGGATCCTATGTACCATTTTATCAAGTTTGGATCACAATTCCTCAAGAAATTTGATCAGATTATCAAAAGGGCAAATTGGTCAAAATTAGGGTTTTGACTGAGAAAGGGCAATTTCTGATTTTTAACTTAGCCAATGGCTAATTGGGTTCAAGTATGATTTCAAGGACTCAATGGCATCATATTGACCTAGTCACATAGTTCAAAAGATCTCAAATGCATAGGATTGACAAATGAATTTTGCAGTCAACTGATCAAAAGTCAATTGTACACTGAAAAGTCAAACTTTGACTTTTTGGTCAAAATCAAGTGCCAAGGGTCATAATTCATCAAGATATGTCAAAATGTGAAACTTTTTGACAAAGAAACCTAAATGAATAAATAATATAGAAAACATATTTTCTTTTAAACCAAAAATTAGGGTTTCCCCTTTCAAAAATAATATTATTATTTTTTCTTATTTTTTGGATTTATATAATTTTATTTTCTCATACATAAAATAATTACAAATCATTTTTCATAAATACATTTTATTTGCATATTTAAATAATTGTGTATTTATTTATTTATTATACAATAAATTCAATTGGGTTGTAATAGTGAATTAGGGTTTTATTTTGTGCAAATATCCCCATTCAAAAACTTGTATCCCCCTCCCATAATATTGTTGTAATAGTTTAGATTTACTTTACGCAATTTATCGCATTATATACATGTTTAGTAAATTAGGGTTTGTATGATAAGACAAAAATCAAACAAATAGCATGAGCTAATGCAAGACAAAAATGCATGTAAAATGACAACATATTGCACACAACACCTCTAGGGTTTCACCCACTTTGTTGCCTAAAAAATGGCCATGGTATGCATGCTCGGTATCTTGGAAAAACAAAACAAAATAAAAGATCATAGTCCCTCGATGACGCTATCTAAAGGTTGCCTTAAAAACAAATGATCTTAGTCCCTCAAAACTTGCTAAGATACTTGGCACCATTGCTATCATGGTCATTCGATGACCCACGCTCGTCCCGTTTGACATCCAAAGATAGGGTTGTTTACCAAGACAATGGTAAATCAACAATATCAAAGGAATAAAAATGTACAAGAAAGACTTTTGAGTAGGTAGAATGCTTCTAGTTACTTGATCAATTTGCAAACAATCCTTGCTATTTTAAAAAACATACACACACATTTCAAAACATTTCCCAACAACTTTCAAAATATTGAAACATTTTTCAAAAGACAAACATCTTTGTATACATTCTTACGAACGAGAATCATTACAAAGATTTCCTAAACGATGGCATCTTTTCAAAATACTTTCAAAACCACACAAAGCACCATTTCAAACAATTGAAAAAGCAAAGCAAGTGATCTAAACAAGTAACTAAGAGCCCATGGAAAACCATGGATGAAAAGGGTGCTAGCACCTTCCCTTTTCATAATCTACCCCCCGAACTCAAGAAAACATCTCAAAGGTCTTTCCGGTGATTTTTTACCTTTCCTTTTGGATAAAATAAAAGTCGGTGGCGACTCTTGCTAACTGCGACATTTGTGAACACAAATGCAAAACCTCAAGTCAGTTCTCCCACCGCATCACAAAGAACACTATTGCACAAATGCACCCTTAGGTTATACCCCACTTGGTTGCCTCATAAATAGTGGTAATAACCCTCGACTGTAGGGATACTCTTAGCAAAGATCCTCAGTTTAAAGTCATCATAAAGATCACAGTCCCTAAACGTCCCTAGAGTAACCTACGAGAAACGATCTTATGATGATAGTCCCTTCGAAATGCTAAGGCATCCTTACATGTTTCCTTCAATGACCATTACATTCCTTTCGATAGTCCCTCAACATCAAACGTCTAAGGTTACTTACTCACTAATATTAGGATAACACAGTCTAAAGGATAGGAGGAAAAGAACAATCTTTTTTCGAGTAGGTAGATAATTGTTAGGTACTTGCTCAAACAAATTTTCACACCACACTTTCAAATCCTTTTCAAACCAAAGTTTTCAAAACGCTTTATAACACTCTTGAGGACTTATACAAGAGTTACCATAAAGTGAATCGCCGCACTAAGGCATTTGCAAAGCTTTTCAAAACACACAAACACAAGAAATTTAAAAAATGAGCAAGTATCTATGTGCCCATTGAAAACCATAGATGGAAAGGGTTGTAGCGCCTTCCCTTTCCATAATCTACCCCCTTACTTAGAAATCTCGAAAAAAGGTATTTTTTTGTTCTTTTCACCCTTTCCTTATTGGATAAATGAAAATTCGGTGGCGACTCTTGCTTATCGCGACATTTGCAAACAAAAAATGAAAACCAGTATAACAGTCAGTTCTACCATCGTATCACATGTTGCTACTATTATCCTCACACTAATTTAAATCAATCCACTTGATTTCCCATAATTGGTTGATGAACCCTTTTGATTCATGCCTCCTAACGAATATTCTTTTCTTGTTTTTGCTTTGAACTTTAAATTTTTGAATTGAGTTTGAGGTCATCAAATCACCAATGATAACATGTTTAGGAATGATACATCAAGGATAGTCTCATAAAGACTTTTGATCACTTGACCTTTTATGCTTGAACCAATTTAATTCATATATGAATTTGATGTTCCTTTCTTCTTTCCTTTTGAATCCTTGAGGTATATTAAATGCACTTGTGCAACATGCTTTAGAATTAACATTTTTAAACTCTTGATCATATCCTTATAGCATGTTAGAAGCTTGATTTCAAGTATTTAAATGGTTTAAGTCTTCTAACTTTGTCTTTGTTTGAATTCCTTGCCTTGCTAACTTAATATCCAAGCTTGTTGATACATTTTGTGTAACCCTCTTTTGTTATGCTTGTGAACCATGATGAAATGAATGAGTATGGATGTGAAGTGTTTGCTGCTGAATTTTAAAGTCTTTGATTGTATTCTTCTTTTTCTCCTTTGATCCTTGATTGATATTTACTTGTCAATTCAACATGGTGACAGGAAAGGAGCAACAATTCTTTAGTCTTGACCTAGTTGTTGTTTGAGTTTTCTTGATGCTTCTTACATCTATTGCCTTTGATGTTTTCCATCAAATTCATTTTACATTCTCATGATCATATCATCATCCATCCTTTACTGGTTCATCATATCTCTCTGGAATCACTAATTTTTCTGTTGAATGTGCGAGGTACTCTGAGGAAAAGTTCTTTCATTTAGACTTGGTATTATAGTGTTCCACTTTATTTGTGGAACACAATTAGTTGTGTTTTCACTATTCCCGTGCTTGGTATATTTGTCATTCTGTTGCAAGATATATCTATGCATGTGATTGTGACTGCTATAGTCCTGCTTTTGAGGCCTCAGTGCATATATTTGATGGTGTGATTTCTGACTTGATTTGTTTACTGTTGCTAGCTTGCTTAAAGTTCTTTGGGTTTCTTTCTTCTTGTTCATTTGCCATAGATAGTTATCTGTTTGGTATTCCACTATTTCCATTTTATTGTTTCCACTCCTTATCGTTTTCTATTGCATGATGGGACCTCTGTTGTTGATATATGTCAGGAGACCCTCTGGTTTATTTAAAGACCTGTTTAAGGCAATTCTCCATATGTACCTTGCTTGTTGCTCATGTTTAAACACTTATTTGTTAACTAGTCTGGTATTTACCATGCTACCCTAGGATTGCTCATGTAGGTTTAGTCCTCGAGCTTAACCTTAGGATAAGAATCCATGAATGCTAACATAGGGTAGAAACTTCCCTCTTTCATCCTCAACCTTAGGATCAATCATTGTATGATAACATTAGGAGTAGTGATAGGCTAGTTTCCCTTAGTTGTTTTTCCTTTCTTTGCATATTTCAACTTAAAACTAAAACTTCTTCTTGGCAAATCATAAAATATCTCTAATAAAATTAAATCCTTTTTCAAGGTAAAAAAATACAAACCAGTCTTATTTTTTTGTGCGCCTCTTGGCTTTGTTTTAAATTGATGTGTTTCAATCCTTGCCATGACTTTTTGTTATCTTTTAGACGATGTTTCACCATCACATATTATTTTGTTGTTGTTTCGCCATCACACATTCTTTTAGCCGATGTTTCATGATCGCACATGTTTCATATCCTACTTTGATCCTCAATATCAATGTTAGATGTGATGTTTTGTCCTCTGGTTTATTAATGTTTTTCCATCTATGCCATGTTATCTTCCTATCTCTTAGCTGATGTTTCTCTATCGCACATTCTTTTAGTCGATGTTTCTCCATCGCACATGTTTGTTATCCTACTTTAATCCTTAATATCATTGTTAGGTGTGATGTTTTATCCTCTGGTTTATTGATGTTTCGCCATATTTGCCATGTTATCTTCCTATCTCTTAGTCGATGTTTCGCCATCGCACATTCTTTTAGCCAATGTTTCACCATCGCAAATGTTTGTTATCCTACTTTGATCCTCAATATCATTGTTAGGTGTGATGTTTTTTCCTCTGGTTTATTGATGTTTCGCCATCTTTGCCATGTTATCTTCCTATCCCTTAGTTGGAGTTTCGCCATCGCACATGTTTGTAGCCGATGTTTCGCCATCACACATATTTGTTATCCTAATATGATTTTCAATATCATTGTTAGGTGTGATCTTTTGTCCTCTAGTTTATTGATGTTTCGCCATCTTTGCCATGTTATCTTCCTATCCCTTAGTTGGAGTTTCGCCATCGCACATGTTTGTAGCCGATGTTTCACCATCACACATAATTGTTATCCTAATCTGATTTTCAATATCATTGTTAGGTGGAATGTTTCATTTCCTTGTCCGATATTTTGTTATCATGCTGGCATTTTACCGCCTTATCTGAGTTTTTGTTTCCATACGATGTCTTATCAACTCTTTTTGTTATGTAATCATAATTGTGAACATTTTTTCTCTATCTGATGTTTTGCCACCTTGATTGTTGCTTTTATTTCCTTAACTAAAAAACATATACCAACCAAAATATATGAGTCGAACTACAGCTGCTCTGATTCCTTAAAAGGGATACGTAGGCATCGGGGTAGGGCCCAAGCGAGCAAAACTTTTATTTTCCCTACATTCCTTTCTCCTTTATTTTGCATGCATTTCATGTACATATTAGATATAGATCCTAACACACCCTTAGATTAGAACAACAAGAGTGGATATCATAGAGTACTACGGGCTTGTGGGGTGCTAATACCTTCCCCTTGCGCAACAAACTCCCTTACCCGATCTCTCTGTCGCAAGACCGTGATTTCACCCTCTTCAGGTTTTCTCGAAGTTTACCTTTCCCTCTAGGCGGGATAAAAGACGTTCGGTGGCCACTCCATAGATCAATATTTTCATAATATCGGATGACGGTTCAGCCGATTGTTTCAGCTGACGACTTCACTGGGGATAGATTGAGCTATTTCTGGTCCATTTCAGAGTCGATCCTAACTGTTGTTTGTTCATTTCTTTGGGTGTTTACTTGTTTTTAGTTTTGTATATAATATTTGCATATGTTTGTGCATGCATTTTACCGCTTTCCATATATTTGGTTATCTACTGTGCTAGCTCTGCTATCATGTTGGGTGGGTGTTACAAGAGGTAAAAGGCCCAATACCCATGCCAAGTGACAACCATAGGAACCTTAGGAATATAGTGGAACATGAATGGCTAGTCGACTTTGGTTTTCTAGTGCGATCATGTCGTCCATGCTCAGATGAGAGTACAAATAGGGTGATATCGTTTCACATAGGTGTTTCAATGATAGTGGCTTTAAGCGTACCCATGATTCTGAGTTACCCTTGCCTTACCCTGACCTAGTTTACACTTATGAGAAGGGAGGGAATTTTGATTCTTACAGGTACCGTTGGTGACTCCTTTCTGTTGGTGGCTGAGTTTCTAAAAAAGGGAATGACTGGTTAATTTACAAAGTTATGGATCTTGGTTTCCCGACATATTCATAACAACATAGAAAATACTTTGATTCCTATGTGTTTGCATCACCTCATGGAATATTTATTTTCTAAAAAAAATGCAAGAAAAAGTATGTATGTTTAATTCACATGCATGATTATTTCCAGGGTACTTAGAAGTTGTCAGCAAGATGAATAACAACATGAGCACATGTGCAGAAACTCTCAGGAAGAAGGTTGTCTACCAGTTTGTGTTTTATGGAGGTCGATTGCGAGATTTGGGAGACCTTGTGAATGGTTCAGATGAAAACATCTTCTAGAAATAGTATGAGAACTTGTGGCCACTAGTGAATGATTTTTATGAGGAGTGGGCGTTAAGAGTGCTTCTTCAGTTCTACGATCCACAACTACATTGTTTAACTTTCCAAGATTACCAGCTAGCACCAACTCTTGAAGAGTATGTGTTGTACCCCAAAATTTGCCCTCCCATATTCATCAAGAAATTGCCAAGTCAAGGTCACAAAATTCCCCAAGGGTTGTGCAGCTCAACTGTCTCCTAGACAGTCAAAACTAGGGTTTGAGTTCTGGTCAAGCAAATGAACTTTTCAAAGGCCCAATCAAGTCTCACATGCCTACAAGTGTGGTCAAGCATCCTCATATCAAGTTTCAAGGCATTCAGCTCAAAATTGCACAGTCAAAACCCTAAATTGCACTACAGTCAACTGTAGGGGCAAAATGGTCATTTGACAGTCAAAAGTTCAAATTTTTGGTCAACATATCATTTTGAAGCCACAAACATCATTTGATCAATGCTTGATCATGATTCTCAAAATTTGGCTCAGAAATCATCAAAGATGCAAAAGTTGCTATATTTGGACAGCTGAAAAAGTCAACTGAAATTGACCAGGGCATAACTTTCACATGGATTATCAGAAAATTTCCATCCAAAGCTCATTTTGAAGAGAAAGACATTTCCTACAATTCATCTTCATATTCCAAGTCCAAGAAATGCTCTCACAAAAAGTTATCAATTTCAACATTATAGGTCATTTTCAAAAGTCAACAAAAAGTGACTTTAAGTCAAAGGACATAACTTGAGATTGGTAAATCAAAATGACATGGGACCAAAGGCATTGGTTAAAGGACTCAAAGACCTTTCCAAAATGTCCAAGAACATGTGAAAAGCTTAAAAATTGACCAAGTTATGCCTTGTGGAAGTTGGGAAATTTTTGGAAATTTTTGAAAGTCAACATTGATGCAAAAGGCCTAAAAATGCAAATGGGCCTATTTTCCTTCCAAATTTCTTCATGCCAAGCCTATGCACGACCACTAGGCCCAAAGGGAAGTATTCTCATATTTTTTAATTATTTATTTGAATTAATATTAATTTATATTCATTTAAATGATTTTAATATATGAAAAATATCAAACTTAACCTAAAAAAATCTTTTCATGCATGTTTATTGATAATATTTCGTGCATATCCCAATTAGGCAAATTTGGATGAGATTTGGATCATGATTGACCAAAAACCATGAGAAAAGATTTGAAAAAGATCCATGAAATCAAATATCCAAAAATCATCAAAGCAATGGATTTTATTGAATCTTTTTAACCTAAACCATTCCATACAAGTACTAGATGAGAACCCTAATGCTACAAGACTAGAAGCTGCGCCCCAAACTCCATTGCATTCTTGAAATTTTTCATAAAAACACCAATACTGAAATCAAGGTTTGAGGGTGATTCAAGCTCCAATTTGTATTCCATTAGCATCCTGAGATATCCCAAAACGTTTCTCAATCAAAAACAACAAGTCAAACGCCTTGAATCGGTACCTCTAAGTCAAACTGAACCAAGAAAATATTGAAATCGCATAGCATGATTTAAGCATTCTTTTGCATTTTTGTTCACGGATTCTTGTTTATAATGATGTTTCTGTGCTAACCAATATGTTCAATTGAGTTTTTGTGCCATATTTGTGCTTTCGCCATTGTCAAAAAATTAGGTTTTCAGAGTTCTTGATTTAGGGTTTCTCACCCAAGGAACAATTGGGACTCAAGATTGTTACCATTGCATTCAGCGTGTTCTTCTGAATAAGACACATACCTCGCGATGGATTTATGGATCAAGGAATTCTATTCGCTATTTTCTTGAATCCCTCTTTAAACCACGCTGTAAAAACCGTTCTCATAGTGTTTGTGTTACAGGGTAGGGGAAGGAGATGACATCGTGTCCATCAACCATTGGACAGTTTGAAATTCGCGCGAAATTCCAAAACAGCTAACGCGTTATTATTATATTCTTTATTGTTTATTATATGTTAATGGAAACGCGCGTGGTTCAGTGGCTAGGTGTTGTACTTGTAACCTTCAAGACCTGGGTTCAAGTCCCAGGTCTGGCAAATGCTTAATGTTATTTTTCTATAACTGATCCCATGCAGGCACCATCCTAAGACTCACCATACACATTCAATATTCATCGCCCACGTGTCCCAGGCAACCAAATCAAGGGCATGGATTCCAGGAGTGCAATGAATATCAGTCAACGCATGACACATGATCCAGAAAGTCAATGAAATTCCATGCTTATTGGGCCAGGCTTTCCAAATTCTTACCTCCTTATTTGGGGCAACACCCCACTCTGGTTTGTTTTTTTTTTCTTTTCCTTTTTTATTATTTTAATTATTGTATTATTTATTTTATTGCTTTAATTAATTAATTTTCTCTCTTTTTACAAAATATAAAAAAAAAACATCATAAAGATCAAAAAATACAACAAAATATAATATTTATTTTATTATAATTATTTTCATAAATAAATTAGAATGTAAATTATGTAGTGTAATTAGGTTTAATTTTAATTCCTTTTTTAATAAAATCTAAAAACGTAGAATTTAGGTTTTAATTGTTAATTCTTTTTATTTCCCTTTTTTCCACAATAATAATTATTATTTATTTATTTATTTTCCTATTTAAATTGTACATAAGTGATTTAGGGTTTAATTTAGACTATATTTAAATCTTTCATAACAAATAAAAAATACTAGAATTAGGGTTTGTCTTTTAATTTAATTTCCATTAATTTCTTTTCCTTATTAAATCTAAAAAATACAAAAATATCAAAAAAACATTTAATCATTTAATTTTTTTATTCTTATTAATTTTAATTATTTGCAAAAGGGTCCAACGCCCTAGTTTCGTTTTAATTATTTAATTCGCGCATTTATCTTATGTCGTTTAATTATAATTTTGTAAATCTCCCAAAGCCATGTACATTTATTTATCGCACTTTTATTGCTTTATTTATTTTTCGCTAAATCGGGTCCGGTTTAATTTTGGCGATGTGGACCCGCGCCATTTGTAATAGTTTAGATTTATTTCCTCGCAAATATTTAACTGTTAACCAAGCATGAAAGAATGAATGTCTAATTAAAATCAAGCGTAGATCACGACAAACATGACAAGACAAATAAATGAAACATGACACACGAATCGCACACACCACCCCTAGGGTACGCCTCACTGTTGCCTTGCCTCGAAAGGTGATCGTCGAGTAGAGGACGTCTTAGTAAGTCCTCATGATCCGGGAACCTGGCATGAGGGTAGCTTCTAAGGTGTCTTCCCATTGCTCTGGTGATCACCACGTCCCGAATATCGAATTGACCCGAACACCTCCAACGGTGGTGCTACCTACCTCTCAATGGTGGGATAGCATTACTTTTAAGGACTCTTACACAGACGAATTCCTTAGGGTAGGTAGGTTCTCAAGGATACTTGCTCTAATTTCAAACAAATCAAAACATCTTTTCACCAACACATTTTCAAAAGCTTTCAAGAGCAAACTTTTCAAACACTCTGACGTATGAGTCGATCTGAAATTTTTCAAAGAAACTTTTTAAACCCACATTGAAAAGCAAACAAACCATTTTTGAAAACACAAATGAGCAAGTATCTAAGAGCCCATGGATAACCATGGATAGAAAGGGTGCTAACACCTTCCCTTTCTATAACCTACCTCCCGAACCGAGAGCAATCTCTTTAAAGGAATTTTTCTGTGCTTTTGTCCTTTCCACTTGGAGAAAATAAAAGACGGTGGCGACTCTTGCTTACCGCGACATTTCGCGAACCAGCGTTAAACAGTCAGTTCCAGATCCACCGATCACAGAACTGGCGACTCTGCTGGGGATACTTTAAAGTGAGGTGTACCTTAGGGCTAAGTCATAACTGTGTTTTCACTTGTATTGTTTGCTTGCTTTACTATTGTGGGTTGCATCGGAGATACATAGATCCTAACCCGGATCTGGGGATACCCTGTTTAGGTAGCATAAGCTGTGAGGGACCTGTCCGGCGTAGACCGACACAGGTGAAGCAGTGGCTACGTTGGTGTGGCACCTTAGTCTGTACCGATATCCCTTGTGTTGCAACGAGGAGAATATGGGTCTTCTAAGGAGTCATTAAGCACCAACAACCTTAGAACCTTAATTGACACAACTTGGCCTTTAGAATTGTAGCAGTATGCTACGCCCATTGAGGCTAAACTCTCGTGATGGTTCTGGCCGCAAGAAAAGATTGCGATGCTGGAGTTATGACCGATTGAGGGTAGTCAATGATATTGGGATCCTCTAAGAACCCGGTTACTTTTGATTAGGACAGGTATGAACCAACAAACTGAAAGAGGGTAGTACCTAGACCTCATGCTGGCCTTAAACCTTAAGGGCTTGTCTTGTGTGCCTTGGGTGCCTTACATGTTTGCCTTTGTATCTGTATGTGGTGTGCTTTATCATAACATCATAGCATCATGAGCATTGCATCCTGCATAAGAACTGACCATTTCAAAGACAAGAGGGTTTCATCTTTGCTCTGTTTTGTAGGACATTATGATGCCTGTGCGAAGGAATACTATCCGGTTCAACTTTGTTCGTTCACCTGAGTTGATTGATGAGTTGGTTAGCAGAATTCCAAACACCACTTCCTTCATTCAGAGGCATGGTTCTCTTCTCAGTTTAGTCACTGCAAAGCGGGATCAACAGTTGATGAGTGTTCTGACCCAGTTCTATGACCCTCAGTACCAGTGCTTTACCTTTCAAGACTTCCAGCTGGTCCCTACCCTGGAAGAGTTCTCTAATCTGCTTGGTATCCCTATCTTGGATCAGACTCCCTTTACTGGTTGGGAGAAGACCCTCAGGCTTGAGGACATTGCTGCAGCTCTTCCTTTGACCCATCAAGAGGTAACAGACAACTGGGTAACTAGAAGCGGAGTTAAGGGTTTCTTGGCCAAGTTTCTGATTGGTAAAGCTAACAGCTTCTGGAATGACTTGGACTTTAGGGCATATGAAGATATCTTGGCTCTCCTAATCTATGGGTTAGTCCTGTTTCCTAATCCTGACAACTTCATCAATGTCACTTTCATTAGGATCTTTATGTCTCAGAACCCTGTGCCCACTCTCTTGGGTGACATCTTGCAACAACTTCATGCCCGTACTACCCGAAGACGAGGAACCCTATGGTGTTGTATCCCTTTGTTGGTGAGGTGGTTTATTTCGCACCTCCCTAGGTCCATACTGAAGAACCAAGAAGGAAGAAGTTGGGCTCACAGGTTAATGTCTCTCACCGATAAAGACATCCTTTGGACTTACAGAGGTTTGGACGAGATAGCTATTATTGATCGATGCGGGGAGTATCCTAATGTTCCTCTGATTGGTACTCAAGGAGGGATCTCTTACAATCCATGTCTAGCACTCCGTCAGTTTGGAAGAGCAAGAAGAGCAGGCCCCCATGAGATGTTGGTGCCTCACATCAGTTTCGAGTTTCAGGTGGATAGTGACGAGCTGCGTCGTAGGTTCATCAAGGCTTGGGACAAAGTTCATAAAGCTGACCCACAAGAGCTAGGGCCAAAGACTTCTCTACCTATGGAAGCCTACTACAAATGGGTCCGCATCCGTGCTCAGAAGTTAGGTATGCCGTATGAAGCTGTCAGACCAGTCATCCTTGAGTATCCTGATAAAGATGGTGTTCCTCCAACTGTCCTTCCTCCTCAGATACCTACTGATTATGAGACATTGAAGAGATCTTGGTCGCAATTGCAAGAAGAACGGGATTCTTACCGGGAGAAGTTCAACGAGCAGGAATCAAAGATCCAGAAGCTGACAAAGCAGTTAGAGAATGAGAGAGCCCTGAATGCCTACCTCCGTACTGAGAAGAGGAGACCATGGGATCAATGAGGAATGCTGAATGTGCCTTTACAGTTTTATTTCCTTTCCAGTTGTTTCATTTCATGTAAACGCCTAAGGGCAACTTGTTGAATAATTTCAGTTACAAAGTTGAATCTAATGAAGTGTGTTCTTTTTTGTTTACAAAGTTGATTCCCGATTGTCTTTGAAAACATAATTCATACGCATTTCATACATCATGTGCACAGCAGGTTTTTCCCTTTTTTCAGGTTGCTTACAGTTCTTCGCTGTTTATTTCAGCATCATGAATGCCGGATCTGAATCAACTGAGACTTCAATCAAGGCTCTCCAGGCGCAGAATGCGCAGTTTCAAGAGCTAATCCTGGGTCTGGCTAAGGGCCAAGAGGAATTGAAGACTATGCTCCTGAAGAAGGAGAAGAAGAAGAAAAGAAGAACTGTTCTATTCAACTCGGGCCGAAGGTTGGGTAATACTCTGCACCAAGAAGAGGTTGTTTCTTCTGTTGGCAAGAGTCCTTCTCAGGCAGAAGTAAAGCTTCCTACTCCAGAAGTCTCCGACAACGAGACAGATTTTGATGAGGAACAGTATCCTCCTGCAGATGACAGGTACAAACAACTGGAAGACAGGTTGAAGGCCATGGAAGTTCAACAGGTACCTGGGCTGGATTTTGGAGATCTGGGTTTGTCGACTGGTGTAATTATCCCGCACAAGTTCAAAGCTCCAACTTTTTCTAAGTATGACGGGGCATCCTGTCCCAAGCTGCATTTGAGGTCCTATGTTCGGAAGATTCAGCCGTACTCTGCGGACAAGAATCTATGGATCCACTTCTTCCAGGAGAGTCTTTCAGGGACTCATCTCGAATGGTTCTATCAGCTGGATGGGACCAAAGTTCGTAACTGGGAGGAGCTGGCTACTGCTTTCTACAAGCAGTATCAGTATAATGCCGACCTTGCCCCCACACGTACCCAACTCCAGGGTATGTCGTTAGGTGCAAGTGAAGGTTTTAAAGAGTACGCGCAGAAGTGGAGAGACTTGGCTGGCAGGGTGCAGCCACCTTTGACTGATCGAGAGTTAGTGGACATGTTCTTGGGGACCCTATCTGGGCCGTTCTTCAACCATCTCATTGGGAATTCTTCCGCTGGTTTCACTGACTTAATCTTGACTGGAGAGAGAATCGAAGCTGGGCTGAAATCTGGGAAGATTGCAAAGGGTGCATCATCTAGTGCAGAAAAGAAGCCGTTTAAAAAGGAGTCTAGTGCCGTGTATGGTTCTAGGAAATCAGAAAGACCTGAACGCCGCCAATCTGTCAGTGCGGTCATGATTGCTACGCCTGCTGCCGCTCCCCGGCCAAACAATCCTCAAAGGGCTGATAGACCTCGGAGAGAGTTTACCCGGTTAAGCATGACCCTGTCGCAAATCCTGCCACAGTTACTATCCACCAATTTGGTGACTGTCAAGGAGGCGCCAAAGTTCTCAAACACTACCTCTCCTAAGTACAACCCGAATGCCCGTTGTGCTTACCATTCAGACAGCCCGGGGCATGCCACTGATGACTGTTGGGCGTTAAAGAATAAGGTGCAAGACCTTATCGATGCTAAAGAGATACAATTCGAAGCGCCCGCAAAACCGAATGTAGTTACTGCCCCTATGCCTCAGCACGGGGTAAATGCTATTGATGAAGATGTTTATGCTGTTTCTGTGGATGATCTAGCCACTCCTTTAAAGATCATTAAGAAGAATCTACTGCAGGCCGGTTTATTTCCGGGTTGTAGTGAGGGTTGCCTGTTCTGTGTTGTGTCCCCATCCGGTTGTCCCTTGCTAAAATTAGGCATCCAAAGCTTAATGGATAGCAAGGAGATTCTATTCAAGAAGTCTGCTGCTCGTATGGTTCCAATGGAAGAAGTCTCTGTGGTGACTATCTTCAACAATCCAATCCCTTCTCTCCAGAAGAAGCCCATCCAAATTCTGACCGTTGCACCTGTCACTATCACTGTTCCTGGGCCCCTGCCCTATGTATCCAACAAAGCTGTCCCTTGGCACTATGGGGCAGATGTATATATAAACGGAGTTAAGCAAGAGCTCAACGCTGGTGCCAGCGTCTGTGACATCACTGGCCCGGCCAAAGTTACCCGCAGTGGCAGGCTCTTCTCGCCTGACATTGCGCCACCTGCTGCTAGAAGACCACTCCTGATAATTCCTGCAAGTATACCTACTCCCGTTGCTGATCAAGTTGTTATTCCTGCTGCTGATCCTATTGTTTCTCCTGCTGCCGAGTCATCCAATGCTCGGGGCAAGGGAATTGAAACTGAGCCTGCCCAGATGGAGGTACCCATACCCATAGCTGCTGAGGCCTCCCCACAAGAGATGGAGGAAATTCTAAAGATTATAAAGAAGAGTGACTTTAATGTTGTGGAACAGCTGGGGCATACGCCCTCCAAAATCTCCATGCTCTCTTTACTGCTGTGCTCTGAGGCCCATGCAAAGGCCCTCATCTCATTCCTTAAGAAGGCTCATGTGCCACATGAAACTTCTGCAGTCCAATTCACTGATTGCGTGGCAAGTCTAACGGCGGACAATGGCTTGGGTTTTTCAGATGCTGACTTGACCATGAAGGGGAAAGATCATAATGATGCTCTGCATGTCTCAATCGAATGCAGGGGCACCACCTTGGCACATGTGTTGGTTGATACTGGGTCATCTTTGAATGTGCTACCCAAGAAGGCTCTGGATCGTCTAGATTGTGAAGGCCTGGATTTGAAACCCAGCAACATTATCGTCAGGGCCTTTGATGGTTCAAAGAGGATGGTCCATGGGGAGGTGGACATTCCGATTCGTGTGGGCTCTCAGGTGTTCGACTCCACTTTTTATGTGATGGATATCCGTCCATCTTACTCTTGTCTGCTGGGTCGACCCTGGATACATAAGGCTGGGGCAGTGACCTCTACCTTGCATCAAAAACTGAAGTACCCCGTCAGAGGAAAGATCGTCACCGTGCAAGGTGAGGAAGAATACATGGTGAGCCACCTAAACTCGTTCAGATACATTGAGATGGATGGGGAGTTCATTGAGACCCCCTTTCAGCATTTCGAGGAGGTGTTTCCAATCGCAGCAGAAACAGCAGAAGCAGGTGGTCCTCTGAAGATGGCTTCCCTAAAGGATGCCAGGGCTGTAGTGCAAAAGGGTGAAGGTGCCAACTGGGGCAGACTGCCAGACTTCACCCAGAAGACTGATAAACTTGGGCTGGGCTTCACCTCAGAAGGGCAGAAAGCTATGAGGAAAGAGAAGATCGGAAGGCCTCCGGTATTTATCAAGGGTTCAGAAGTGGATGCTGTCGGGGAAGACTTTGAAGTGGACGAAGCCGAATTCAACAGCTGGATTTATCCGACGGCCGAAGAAGGATTGAACAATTGGAGTGCAAAGGATCACACCCCTGTTACCTTTGTGACACAGTAATGAATTCCCATGTTTTGTTATTTTGTAATAAACAATGATAAACTCTATGGCCCGGCGTCTTACCCGAGGCACCGTGGTTCTATTTGTGAGGGCATATGAACTGTCATTTTATACATCATAAATGAAAATCGTGGACTATTTTCGCATTGCAAATATTGTGTTCCTTTTTTTATCTTTCATTTCCTTTACATAATTTTCAAAAAAACAGCTGTATTTACACACACACTCACTCATACAGGTTCCAATCCACTCTGGATCTCACTGATAACAGCTCTGCTAATGCCAATTATGACTTCGAAAATCCGATCAACTTAGCCGAAGACGAAGGTGAAGATGATTGTGAAGTGCCTGGTGAGCTTGCAAGACTGTTGCTTCAGGAAGAGAGGGCAATTCAACCCCATGAAGAGCCAGTAGAAACTATAAACCTGGGTACTGAGGCAGACAGGAAAGAGGTAAAGATTGGTGCTAACCTAGAGCTCAGCGTGAAGCAACGGTTAACCAAGATGTTACATGACTATATGGAGATCTTTGCCTGGTCCTACGAAGACATGCCAGGGTTGGATACCGATATTGTTGTCCATCATTTGCCGACTAGGGAAGACTGCCCTCCAGTTAAACAAAAGGTTCGTCGGATGCGTCCAGAGATGTCCGAGAAGATTAAGGCCGAGGTGATGAAACAGTTTGATGCCGGGTTCCTTGCAGTAACGTCTTATCCTCAGTGGGTTGCTAATGTGGTGCCGGTACCTAAGAAGGACGGCAAGGTCAGAATGTGTGTTGATTACAGGGATCTGAACAGGGCCAGCCCCAAGGATGACTTCCCCTTACCTCACATTGATGTCCTTGTTGATAATACAGCCCAACACAAAGTATTCTCTTTCATGGATGGCTTTTCAGGCTACAATCAGATCAAGATGGCACCTGAAGACATGGAGAAGACTACATTTGTTACTCAGTGGGGCACCTTCTGTTACAAGGTCATGCCGTTCGGGTTAAAGAATGCTGGGGCAACCTACCAGCGTGCCATGGTTGCCTTATTTCATGATATGATCCATCATGAGATCGAAGTGTATGTGGACGACATGATTGCTAGGTCCCAGACTGAGGAAGAGCATCTAGATCATCTGCAGAAGTTGTTTGACCGGTTGAAACTGTACAAGCTAAGATTGAACCCGAACAAGTGCACCTTCGGGGTAAGATCTGGGAAGTTACTAGGCTTCGTGGTCAGTGATAAAGGTATTCAAGTGGACCCTGCTAAGGTCAAAGCTATTCAAGAGATGCCAGTTCCCAAGACGGAGAAGGAAGTCAGAGGCTTTTTAGGGCGCCTGAATTACATTGCTCGATTCATCTCTCATCTGACTGCTACCTGTGAGCCAATCTTCAAGCTACTGAAGAAAGATCAGGTAGTACGTTGGAACGATGAATGTCAGGCTGCCTTCGACAGAATCAAAGAGTATCTCCAAGAACCACCCATCCTTATGCCACCGGTTGAAGGGAGACCTCTGATACTATCTGACAGTGTTAGACAAATCAATGGGGTGTGTGCTGGGGCAGCATGACGAGTCTGGCCGAAAAGAGCACACCATTTATTACCTTAGCAAAAAGTTTACCGACTGTGAGACCCGATACTCACTGCTTGAGAAAACTTGCTGCGCTTTGGTATGGGCTGCTCGCCGGCTGAGGCAGTATATGCTGACTCACACTACTTTGTTGATCTCAAAGATGGATCCGATAAAATACATATTCGAAAAGCCTGCTCTGTCTGGGAGAATTGCAAGATGGCAAATGATCTTGACGGAATACGACATTCAGTACACAACCCAGAAAGCCATCAAGGGGAGTGTATTGGCAGACCACTTAGCTCATCAAGCTGTAGATGACTACCAATCAATGAACTTCGAGTTTCCGGATGAAAGCATTATGATTCTAACTGACTGTGAAGTACCTGGACCGGATGAAGGACCTGAACCAGGATCCCGATGGTCTATGCACTTTGACGGAGCTTCCAATGCTTTGGGAAATGGTATCGGCGCCATTATCATATCTCCACAAGGTACTCCTACTCCACTCACTGCCCGGCTGTGTTTCAACTGTACCAACAACATGGCGGAGTATGAGGCGTGTATCATGGGTCTTCAAGCTGCGATTGACCTAAGGATCAAATTTCTAAGTGTTTTCGGAGATTCCGCTCTTGTGATCAACCAGATCAACGGAGAGTGGGATACGAAACATCCAAACTTGATTCCTTACAGAGAATGTGTGTTGACCCTGATTCCCCACTTCACGGAGATAACCTTCGAGCACTTTCCAAGAGAAGAGAATCAGTTAGCGGACGCGTTAGCTACAATGTCTTCAATGTTCAAGGTTAAATGGGATAATGAAGCTCCCCGGATCATCATTTGGAAACTGGACGAACCGGCATACTGTTGTGATCTCGAAACTGAATTGGTGACTGAGAAGCCTTGGTACCATGAAGTGAAGAGATATCTGGAAGCTCAGGAATACCCTGAAGGTGCCTCTATCAATGATAAGAAATTCCTGAGACGGTTCGCCGCCAAGTTCTTCCTAAGCAACGGCGTCTTGTACAAGCGAAACCATGATTCAACCTTACTGCGTTGTGTGGACAAGACTGAAGCGGAAAGAATCATGGAAGAGCTACATGAAGGGACCTTTGGTACGCATTCCAGTGGGCACACTATGGCTAAAAAGATCCTACGGGCAGGATATTACTGGTCCACAATGGAAGCTGACTGCTACCAACACTCCAGGACATGCCACAAGTGCCAGATCTATGCAGATAAGGTGCATGTTCCTCCGGTTCCCCTGAATGTTCTGACTGCGCCTTGGCCGTTTGCGATGTGGGGCATAGACATGATCGGCGAGATAAAACCTACAGCATCCAACGGACATCGCTTCATCCTGGTAGCGATTGATTATTTTACGAAGTGGGTTGAAGCAGCATCCTATGCTACAGTAACCAAGACTGTCGTGGCACGGTTTATTCGGCATAATCTGATCTGTCGGTACGGCGTCCCTGAGCGAATTATTACAGACAATGGTACCAATCTGAACAATAAGATGATTGCTGAGCTTTGCGAACAGTTCAAGATACAGCACCACAATTCTTCTCCTTACAGACCGAAGATGAATGGGGCTGTAGAAGCAGCAAATAAGAACATCAAGAAGATCGTGCAAAAAATGACAGTGACGTACAAAGATTGGCACGAGATGTTACCGTTCGCTCTGCATGGGTACCGTACCTCAGCAAGGACATCAACCGGGGCAACTCCCTTCTCTCTGGTTTATGGTATGGAGGCAGTCTTGCCGATCGAAGTGCAAATTCCCTCTCTCCGGATAATGAAGGATGCAAACCTGAACGAAGATGATTGGATCCAGACACGACTTGACCAACTCAATCTCATCGACGAAAAGAGACTTGCTGCTATCTGCCACGGTCAGACATATCAGAAACGGATGATCAGGGCATTTAACAAAAAGGTCAGACCACAGGAATATCAAGTTGGGGATCTGGTTATCAAGAGAATCATACTTCCTCAGAGTGACCCAAGGGGCAAATGGACCCCTACATATGAAGGGCCATTTGTGGTTAAGCATGTGTTCTCAGGAGGAGCAATGATCTTAACTAACATGGATGGTGACGACCTTCCTCACCCCGCCAATGCAGACATAGTTAAAAAATACTACGCATGAAAAAAGACCCGCTAGGCTGACATGCCTAGGCAAAAATTAGGGCTTCCCGTCGAACCAAAAGGGTTCGGGCAAAATGAAGGGATGAAAATGAAAAAATCTGTACACCCGGCAAGTCGAAAACCTGAAAAGGCGGCTTGGGCAAAAAATGGGTATCCCGGTGGACTGAAAACCCGAAAGGGCGGTCCAGGCAAAAGTTAGGGATAAAAGCGTAAAACTATGTCTCATTGGATCACTTCGCATCCAGAATCCGGTATCTGCATCAAGTTCAGACGGCATCGATCAGTCAGCTTCACACTCAACCAAGGTCATCAAGTGATGAGACGCTCGGAGTTATAAAGGCAATAGCAGAGTTGAAACCCAGTGGATCATTCATCTTTCACACAGCTGTTTTACTTTCTTTTGTACAAAACTTGTATAAACTCTTTTGATCGGCGACGTACCTCTTACTAGGACGTCAGCCTCTTGTACATAAAAACGCCTATTCATGGGCCATTCAAAAATCAATAAAAAGACATACTTTCAGTTAAACGTGCCAAGTATTTTTCCTTTTTCTGTTTTGTTTTGCGAAGAATGTCCAAGGTTCAATTTGTGATGTATGCATTTGACAATAATTTACTAACTCATGAATATTTGCATACGAAACAAAGGAATTCATTGCAGGTGACACTAGAAACAGGGGCAATAAAGAGTTGTCTGAGCAGTCTAATTGTTCTATCCTCCGAGGTACCAAGGTAGGTTCAGCTAAAGAACACGGCCAAGTGTATCTTAATTCCCCAGAGAGTAGTTCAGCAAAACAGTATATTTCTCTCCAAGCAAAATTATCAAATATCAAGGAAATTGAGTATCCTCCTGTAGATCTCAATACCTCCCCAGCAGCACGCACTCTTAACAAGCATCCCCGGCAGTCTTGGTCTAAAGATTGTTCCCCGGCGGTACCTCAATTTTCAAAGGAATCACTTCCCCCAGCATATCAAAACTCCCCAGGAGAGTCCAATCCAGTTTCCCCAGGAAAGTTGGAATTCATATCCCCCCAAGCAATAAGCTTATCCCCAGTAGATTCGGGAAGCTTATCCCCTCGCAGAGCACGAACGCGTCGTCCCGGCTTGATTTAAAGAGTTATTTCCGTAACAGGATATAACTGGGTTATCCTCAGCCAAAAGCCACGGAAAGAGCGTCCTCGGCAAAGTATCTTCCTATCCCCAGCGAAGTCTATCAACACTTCCAGCACAACAAGGATATCCCCAGCATAACTCATCAACGGTATCCCCAACGGAGGTATCTTCATCAACTCAGCAAAGCATCGCTATCCCCACAGAGTAGCACTCCCCGGCATGATCGCTAGAGTATCTTCCCTCCCGCAGAATTATTTCATTTGCCAAGTTTATTCCTCAACGGAGTTATCTCCTCCTACCGGTATTCTTGCAACGAATCATCCACAGCGGAAGCAAAATCTCCTCCTCAACATCAGCCCAGGATATGACTTCCCGGCACCCGTCAAGGATTTATTTTCCTAGACGAAAACATACATAAAACTTTACATACATCATCATAGCATGCATAACGCACTGCATCATATCATACGAATCTCATTTATGTTAAGAACATCATGGCTTGATTCATATCATGCATCGCATATAACTGACCTTTACCTTTCAGGAAAGATGCAGTTGAAATTCTCAAACATATTTCAAGGATTTCTCTAGTCCAGTTAAATCGACTCCAAACAGATTTTTCTGATAAAGACTCAGTAGAAGTTCTCTTATGGTCCCCTCTCCAACGGCGTGTGAGGCGGTAATTCCTTCTTCAGATGTTCCCCTCTCCGGCATGAGCGTGAGGTGATATTCTCTTGTGGTCCCCTCTCCAACGGCGTGTGAGGTGGTAATTCCTTTTTCAGATGTTTCCCTCTCCGGCATGAGCGTGAGGTGATATTCTCTTATGGTCCCCTCTCCAACGGCGTGTGAGGTGGTAATTCCTTTTTCAGATGTTTCCCTCTCCGGCATGAGCGTGAGGTGATATTCTCTTATGGTCCCCTCTCCAACGGCGTGTGAGGTGGTAATTCCTTTTTCAGATGTTTCCCTCTCCGGCACGAGCGTGAGGTGATATTCTCTTATGGTCCCCTCTCCAGCGGCGTGTGAGGTGGTAATTCCTTCTTCAGATGTTCCCCTCTCCGGCATGAGCGTGAGGTGATATGTCCTTTCAGATTATAATTTCCTATAGTTCCCTCTCCAACGGTGAGTGAGGTGACTCCCTTTGAGATTATAATGTCCTTTGGTTCTCTTCCTGACACTATGAAGATGGTAATTCTCACCAAAATTTTCTCAACGAGCGTTGTTGAGGTTGAAATCATTCAGGATTCTCTTACCATTCATGCTAAGGCAGTAACCATCCCTGGTCCATTCAGCAGCGTTTGAAGCTCCAGACTCAGCTCCTGTAACCAGTCAGGACACATCTATATCAAGCATCTGAAAACAGCTCCTGCAACATGTCAGGTACTCATTTTTCTTTTGCAGGTATGCAGGTTCTCGCTAAGGAATCTCTTACGCGATCAACATCCAGATGGCATCTATAAGCCCATCATCCTATTCATCAACCTCTAAATGGCATCTATAAGCCCATTCCAACATCACTGCTACTATGTGAGCGCAAATTTCTGGGCACTCTAGTGTCCAATCATCTTCTACCCTCGGATTACGAAAGGCACGTCAGCCAATCTGCATCCTCAGGTCTAAGAAGATTGAACAGGGGCAACTGTTGTACCCCAAAATTTGCCCTCCCATATTCATCAAGAAATTGCCAAGTCAAGGTCACAAAATTCCCCAAGGGTTGTGCAGCTCAACTGTCTCCTAGACAGTCAAAACTAGGGTTTGAGTTCTGGTCAAGCAAATGAACTTTTCAAAGGCCCAATCAAGTCTCACATGCCTACAAGTGTGGTCAAGCATCCTCATATCAAGTTTCAAGGCATTCAGCTCAAAATTGCACAGTCAAAACCCTAAATTGCACTACAGTCAACTGTAGGGGCAAAATGGTCATTTGACAGTCAAAAGTTCAAATTTTTGGTCAACATATCATTTTGAAGCCACAAACATCATTTGATCAATGCTTGATCATGATTCTCAAAATTTGGCTCAGAAATCATCAAAGATGCAAAAGTTGCTATATTTGGACAGCTGAAAAAGTCAACTGAAATTGACCAGGGCATAACTTTCACATGGATTATCAGAAAATTTCCATCCAAAGCTCATTTTGAAGAGAAAGACATTTCCTACAATTCATCTTCATATTCCAAGTCCAAGAAATGCTCTCACAAAAAGTTATCAATTTCAACATTATAGGTCATTTTCAAAAGTCAACAAAAAGTGACTTTAAGTCAAAGGCCATAACTTGAGATTGGTAAATCAAAATGACATGGGACCAAAGGAATTGGTTAAAGGACTCAAAGACCTTTCCAAAATGTCCAAGAACATGTGAAAAGCTTAAAAATTGACCAAGTTATGCCTTGTGGAAGTTGGGAAATTTTTGGAAATTTTTGAAAGTCAACATTGATGCAAAAGGCCTAAAAATGCAAATGGGCCTATTTTCCTTCCAAATTTCTTCATGCCAAGCCTATGCACGACCACTAGGCCCAAAGGGAAGTATTCTCATATTTTTTAATTATTTATTTGAATTAATATTAATTTATATTCATTTAAATGATTTTAATATATGAAAAATATCAAACTTAACCTAAAAAAATCTTTTCATGCATGTTTATTGATAATATTTCGTGCATATCCCAATTAGGCAAATTTGGATGAGATTTGGATCATGATTGACCAAAAACCATGAGAAAAGATTTGAAAAAGATCCATGAAATCAAATATCCAAAAATCATCAAAGCAATGGATTTTATTGAATCTTTTTAACCTAAACCATTCCATACAAGTACTAGATGAGAACCCTAATGCTACAAGACTAGAAGCTGCGCCCCAAACTCCATTGCATTCTTGAAATTTTTCATAAAAACACCAATACTGAAATCAAGGTTTGAGGGTGATTCAAGCTCCAATTTGTATTCCATTAGCATCCTGAGATATCCCAAAACGTTTCTCAATCAAAAACAACAAGTCAAACGCCTTGAATCGGTACCTCTAAGTCAAACTGAACCAAGAAAATATTGAAATCGCATAGCATGATTTAAGCATTCTTTTGCATTTTTGTTCACGGATTCTTGTTTATAATGATGTTTCTGTGCTAACCAATATGTTCAATTGAGTTTTTGTGCCATATTTGTGCTTTCGCCATTGTCAAAAAATTAGGTTTTCAGAGTTCTTGATTTAGGGTTTCTCACCCAAGGAACAATTGGGACTCAAGATTGTTACCATTGCATTCAGCGTGTTCTTCTGAATAAGACACATACCTCGCGATGGATTTATGGATCAAGGAATTCTATTCGCTATTTTCTTGAATCCCTCTTTAAACCACGCTGTAAAAACCGTTCTCATAGTGTTTGTGTTACAGGGTAGGGGAAGGAGATGACATCGTGTCCATCAACCATTGGACAGTTTGAAATTCGCGCGAAATTCCAAAACAGCTAACGCGTTATTATTATATTCTTTATTGTTTATTATATGTTAATGGAAACGCGCGTGGTTCAGTGGCTAGGTGTTGTACTTGTAACCTTCAAGACCTGGGTTCAAGTCCCAGGTCTGGCAAATGCTTAATGTTATTTTTCTATAACTGATCCCATGCAGGCACCATCCTAAGACTCACCATACACATTCAATATTCATCGCCCACGTGTCCCAGGCAACCAAATCAAGGGCATGGATTCCAGGAGTGCAATGAATATCAGTCAACGCATGACACATGATCCAGAAAGTCAATGAAATTCCATGCTTATTGGGCCAGGCTTTCCAAATTCTTACCTCCTTATTTGGGGCAACACCCCACTCTGGTTTGTTTTTTTTTTCTTTTCCTTTTTTATTATTTTAATTATTGTATTATTTATTTTATTGCTTTAATTAATTAATTTTCTCTCTTTTTACAAAATATAAAAAAAAAACATCATAAAGATCAAAAAATACAACAAAATATAATATTTATTTTATTATAATTATTTTCATAAATAAATTAGAATGTAAATTATGTAGTGTAATTAGGTTTAATTTTAATTCCTTTTTTAATAAAATCTAAAAACGTAGAATTTAGGTTTTAATTGTTAATTCTTTTTATTTCCCTTTTTTCCACAATAATAATTATTATTTATTTATTTATTTTCCTATTTAAATTGTACATAAGTGATTTAGGGTTTAATTTAGACTATATTTAAATCTTTCATAACAAATAAAAAATACTAGAATTAGGGTTTGTCTTTTAATTTAATTTCCATTAATTTCTTTTCCTTATTAAATCTAAAAAATACAAAAATATCAAAAAAACATTTAATCATTTAATTTTTTTATTCTTATTAATTTTAATTATTTGCAAAAGGGTCCAACGCCCTAGTTTCGTTTTAATTATTTAATTCGCGCATTTATCTTATGTCGTTTAATTATAATTTTGTAAATCTCCCAAAGCCATGTACATTTATTTATCGCACTTTTATTGCTTTATTTATTTTTCGCTAAATCGGGTCCGGTTTAATTTTGGCGATGTGGACCCGCGCCATTTGTAATAGTTTAGATTTATTTCCTCGCAAATATTTAACTGTTAACCAAGCATGAAAGAATGAATGTCTAATTAAAATCAAGCGTAGATCACGACAAACATGACAAGACAAATAAATGAAACATGACACACGAATCGCACACACCACCCCTAGGGTACGCCTCACTGTTGCCTTGCCTCGAAAGGTGATCGTCGAGTAGAGGACGTCTTAGTAAGTCCTCATGATCCGGGAACCTGGCATGAGGGTAGCTTCTAAGGTGTCTTCCCATTGCTCTGGTGATCACCACGTCCCGAATATCGAATTGACCCGAACACCTCCAACGGTGGTGCTACCTACCTCTCAATGGTGGGATAGCATTACTTTTAAGGACTCTTACACAGACGAATTCCTTAGGGTAGGTAGGTTCTCAAGGATACTTGCTCTAATTTCAAACAAATCAAAACATCTTTTCACCAACACATTTTCAAAAGCTTTCAAGAGCAAACTTTTCAAACACTCTGACGTATGAGTCGATCTGAAATTTTTCAAAGAAACTTTTTAAACCCACATTGAAAAGCAAACAAACCATTTTTGAAAACACAAATGAGCAAGTATCTAAGAGCCCATGGATAACCATGGATAGAAAGGGTTGCTAACACCTTCCCTTTCTATAACCTACCTCCCGAACCGAGAGCAATCTCTTTAAAGGAATTTTTCTGTGCTTTTGTCCTTTCCACTTGGAGAAAATAAAAGACGGTGGCGACTCTTGCTTACCGCGACATTTCGCGAACCAGCGTTAAACAGTCAGTTCCAGATCCACCGATCACAGTATGCATATATTATTGATATAAAGGTCACATACAATATTCCTTTTACTCAAGTACCTGAAATCCCCGATTACATGGCTATCGCTGAAGCTCTTTATTTGACCGTTAGCAAAGTGGAAGGCAATTGGATCAAGAAATGTGACATGCAAGGTATTTCTCGGGATTATCTGATAAACAAAGCTAATGGTTTTGCAGAAGAAGGAAAGTGGACGGCTTTCAATACGTTACTGGCCATGTTAGTTTATGGTTTAGTTCTCTTACCTGTGGCAGAAAGGTTTATGGATTTGGAAGCAATTTGTGTCTTTATGAATGACAACCCGGTACCAACATTGTTATCAGATACTTACTATACTATTCACTCTGGCATGGTAAGAGAGGGGATGTGGTATGTGGTACAGCTTTACTTTACAAGTGGTTCATGATGCACTTACCTACCAAAGGACCGTTTGTCGACACTGCTGAGACATCTCTTTGGGCCCCGCGGATCATGGGACTCACTTCTTACGACATTGTATGGTACAACATTAAAATTATGAAGGAGTTCATTACGAGTTGTGGGGAGTTTCCTAACGTTCCACTCATCGGAACCAAAGGTTTCATCAACTATAATCCCATCTTGGTACGGCGTCAATTTGGATTCGTAATGACAAATGGACCTACTGAGGGGGAAGTGAAGGAAACCGTTTATTTCGTCAAAGGAGGAGATGCTGCTTTGTTTGAAATAGTGAAGGATTCCTGGAAACACATTCATGAATAGGGAAAGCTTTCTTTTGATAGAGGTGGAGGTGTGGCTCTTGACGCTTGCTCAAAATGGATTCAAAGTCGGGTAAAGGTGTTGTTGTTGCCTTATAAGAGGGAAAAACCATTGTACCTGCAACATGTGTATGATCTGGAGGATGATTATCTTTGTCATGGCAGGATGTCTCCTAAGAAGTACATCTTATCCTTGTTGATCTATTCAAAACCTCACAGGAATGCCTTGATAAATTTGTTGAAGAACGCATTCGTACCACATGAGATAACAATCAATCAGTTCGAGAATGTTTGTGCTAACATATATGCTGGGAACGGTATGGGATTTACAGATTTTGATCTTCCTCCAGAAGGGAAAGACTATAACAAAGCACTACATATTTCTATGGAGTGCAGGGGCACTACTCTGTCTCGAGTTTTGGTGGATACGGGGTCATCTTTGAACGTACTACCCAAGTCAGCATTAATGAAAATCGATTATTCTAGCCTGGAGCTACGTCCCCGTGACTTGATGGTAAAGGAATTTTATGGGTCCCGAAGAGCATTATTTAGGGAGGTGGAATTACCTATCAAGGTGGGTCCTCGCACTTTCAATGCTACTTTTTTTTGTGATGGACATACAACCAGCATATTGTTGTTTGTTAGGGCGGCCGTGGATTCACAAAGCAGGGGCAGTCACCTCTACTCTTCACCAGAAGCTAAAGTATCCTACAGATGGAAAAGTGATAACTTTATGCGGCGAGGAAGAGTATATTGTGAGTCATATGACATCATTCCGTTATGTTGAGGTTGAAGGTGAAATACATGAGACCCCTTTTTAGGCGTTTGAGACAGTTCATGCTGTTAATTTTCCTTCTTCAGAATAGAAAAAGAAGCCAGAAATTGTTATGTCTTCTCTCAGAGATGCTAAAGTGGTGGTGGAGAACGACAACCCTGGAGGTTGGGGTCGGGTGCTGGATGTTACCCTAAAATTCAACAAATTCGGTCTTGGTTTCATCCCGGGTCAGCAACGTGCAACTTCCAGAGCTTCTAGTTTATCTACTCCTGTGAAATTCTCCCTTCCTAGTACTACTCAAGAAGGATGCACCAATGCAATTGGTGAAGATAGGGTTGATTGATACAATATTGAAGATTGGATTCGTCCAAGCATTCGAGGCCAAGCACTCAACAATTGGACTTTTGTAGACGTCCTCCAAGTTTCAAGCGCTGAGGAGTAATTTTCTTGTTTTTCTTTTGTTATCATGACATAATTCCCGTGCTCTGCCCAAGGCGTAGTGAACCATTTATGTAGGGCCACCATGTTTATTTTAAAAAAGTTTATCATATATAAAGAAAGTTTTTTGCATTCAAAATTTTTGTTCCATTCTTTTCTTTTTATTTCTCTTTAAATAACAATGTTTCCCTTTCCACACATCGTCACTAAAACACCAAAATATCATTTATGCAGATGCACTTCCACCACTTATTATATTGATAACGACTCTGCTATCGCTCACTATGACTTTGACAATCTGATCTATCAAGCTGAAGAGGAGGCATATGAGGATTGTGATCTTCCTAAGGAATTAGAAACGTTGTTAAAACAAGAAGATAAGTTTATGCAACCGAATTAAGAGTCAATTGAGGTGGTGAACATTGGCATAGAAGAAGTAAAAAGAGAGGTCAAGATAGGGGAAGATCTTGAGGAAAGTATGAAAGTCAGATTGATTGAGCTACTCCGTGAATATTCTGATATCTTCGCCTGGTCTTATGAAGATATGCCACGTTTGAATACAAATATTACTGTGCATCGAATACCGGTCAAAGAAGGTTTCTCCCCAGTCAAGCAAAAGTTCCGAAGAACTCATCCTGAGATGTCAAAAAAGATTAAAGAAGAGGTTCAAAAACAGTTGGATGCAAATTTCTTAAAAGTCATCAATTATCCTCCATGGATTGCAAATATTGTGCCTGTGCCCAAGAAAGAAGGTAAGGTCAGGATGTGCGTGGATTATAGGGATTTGAACAGAGCCAACCCTAAGGATGACTTTCCTCTTCCTCATATTGATGTATTGGTCGATAATACTGCTCACTCTAAAGTGTTTTCCTTCATGGATGGTTTTTCGGGTTACAATCAAATTAAGATGGCTCCGGAGGATATGGAGAAGACAACGTTTATCACACCTTGGGGAACCTTTTGCTATAAGGTGATACTGTTTGGTTTAAAAAATGTCCGGGAAACGTATCTGCGTGCCATGGTTACTCTCTTTCATGATATGATTGACAAGGAGATTGAGGCATATGTGAACGATATGGTTGCTAAGTTTGACACGGAAGAGGAGCATCTGGTTCATCTGGAGAAGTTGTTCGAGAGAATGAGGCAATTCCTGTTGAGGCTGAATCCAAATAAATGCGCCTTCGGGGTGAGGTCCAGCAAGTTGTTGGGATTCATTGTAAGTGAAAAAGGCATCGAGGTTGACCCTTCTAAAGTGAAGGTGATACAAGAAATGCCCAAACCAAAAACAGAAAAGGAGGTCTGTGGTTTCTTAGGGAGGCTAAACTATATTTCCCAGTTTATTTCTCATCTCATGGCCACGTGTGAACCATTATTTAGATTTTTAAATAAAAATTAGATGGTAAGGTGGAATGAAGATTGTCAGAAGGCATTTGACAACATAAAGGAGTATTTGCAGGAACCCTCGATACTCATGCCGCCAGTGGAAGGAAATCCGTTAATCATGTATTTAACTGTATCAGAAAACTCTATGGGTTGTGTCCTCTGTCAGCATGACGAGACAAGGAAGAAAGAACAAGCCATTTATTACTTGAGTAAGAATTTTACGGCGTGTGAGTCAAGGTACTCATTGTTGGAAAATACTTGTTGTGCACTTGCTTCGGCTTCCAGACGCTTGAGACAATACAAATTAACTCACACCACCTGCTTTATATCCAAAATGGATCCAATCAAAAACATTTTTGAGAAGTTCGCACTTATAGGCAGGGTATCCTATTGGCAGATGATACTCACTGAATATGATATCCAGTACACTATGCAAAAGGCGATCAAAGGTAGTATATTGGTATATCATCTTGGTCATCAGCCCATGGATGATTATGAACCGATGAAGTTTGACTTTCCAGATGAGGAAATAGTGTACATTCGGGGTTGTAATATATCGAGCCTAGACGAAGGACTCGAGCTAGGATCACGTTGGACACTTGTGTTCGATGGTGCCTCCAATGCCATGGGCAACATCGTTGGAGATGTTATCACTTCCCCTGAGGGATTCCACATTCCTTTCATAGATTGCATTTGCTTCGATTGTACTAAAAATATGGCCGAATATGAAGCTTGCATTTATGGAATCGAAGCAGCAATCGACATGCGGATCCAATATTTAAAAGTTTATGGGGATTCCAATCTTGTTATCAGCCAAATTAATGGAGATTGGGAGACTCATCATCAGAACTTGATTCCCTATCGTGAGCATGTTATGATGTTGATTCCGTACTTCGAAGATATCACGTTTGAACACATTTCTAGAGAAGATAACAATCTAGCTGATGCGCTGGAAACCTTGTCCTCAATGTTCAAAGTTAAGTGGGCTAACGAAGCACCCTCCATTACCATCAGAAGGTTGGATGAGCCAACTTTTTTCTTTGAAGCAAATTTGGAATCAGACGATAAACCTTGGTTTTATGATATCAAAAGATATCTTGAAACACAAGAATACCCTGAAGAGGCGTCCTTCACAGATAAGAAGTTCTTGAGAAGAATTTCAGCAAAGTTCTTTCTCAGTGGTGGTGTGTTGTATAAGAGGAATCATGATGGTTTACTGCTCAAATGCATTGACAAAAGAGAAGCAGGTAGAATCATTAAAGAGATACATGAGGGTGACTTCGGGACTCACTCCAGTGGGCATACCTTGGCCAAAACATTTTGTGAGCTGGTTATTATTGGTCCACCATGGAGACTGACTGCTATAATCATGCACGAATTTGCCACAAATGTCGTCTATGATGATAAGGTACATGTGACGCCCGTACCACTGAATGTCTTGACTTCCCCTTGGCCGTTCGCAATGTGGGGAATTGATATGATTGGAAAGATCGAACCAACAACATCCAACATACATCCTTTCATTCTGGTTACCATCGATTATTTCACTAAATGGGTCGAATTTTCATCTTATGCCAATGTCACATGACAAGTGGTAACCCAGTTCATCAAACACAATATTATATGTTGTTACGGAGTGCCTGAAAATATCATTACCGAAAATAGGTCTAATTTAAACAACAAAATGATGAAGGAGCTTTGTGAATCATTCAAAATCAAGCATCATAACTCTTCCCCGTATCGACCAAAGATGAACGGTGCTGTCGAAGAGGCCAATAAGAACATAAAGAAGATTGTATAGAAGATGGTAGTAACCTATAAAGATTGGCACAAAATGATACCCTTTTCTTTACATGGTTATCGTACCATTGTGCATACTTCAACGGGGCCAACCCCATTTTCTTTGGTCTACAGAATGGAAGTAGTATTGCCTGTAGAAGTCAAAATTCCATCTCTTAGGATCATGAGGGTTGTTGAGCTTGATGAAGGTGAATGGGTGAAAAATCGGCTAGATCAGTTAGAACTTATCGATGAGAAGAGGTTGACAGCTGTATGTCATGGTCAGGTATATCAGCAAAGGATGAGGAAATCCTTTGACAAGAAGGTGCAGCCCCAGTGTTACAAGCCAGGTGACCTTGTGCTCAAGAGGATAATTCTTCCCCAGGGGGATCCCAGAGGCAAGTTGGCCCTAACTTATGAAAGACCATTTGTGGTCAGAAAGGTTTTCTCCGGTGGAGCAATGATGCTCGCAAACATGGATAGAAAATACTTCCCTCTTCCTGTGAATGCTGACGTAGTTAAAAAATACTTTGCATAAAAAAAGGAAGAACCCGCAAAGTTGAAAACCCGGAAGGGAAGCTTAGGAAAAAAGAGGGTGTCCCGATGAATTGAAAACCCGAAAGGGCGATTCAGGAAAAAGTTAGGGACTTAAAGAAAATAACTACGCTCAACATGAATTCATTTTTTTCTTTCTTTCGGTCACCTGGCAGTGGTTCAGAACCAATCCAAAACGGTCATGTCAAAAGCAGGAAGACGAAGGCATTAAAGTCATAACAGTTATAACAAAGTCGGAACTTGATGGATATTCATATTCATATTGCCATTTGTAAATGCTTGTTTGTTTTGATTTCCATTTAGCTGCTTCCAAATATAAACGCCTTTTTCACAGGCTGATTTCTCAAATCAATAAAAGATCCTCTTTTATATGTTCACATTACTTCCTTTTTACTGTTTTGTTTGCAAAAACGTCCAATATTTTGATAAACACGTGCATATAAACGTTGTTGGCCCTACATGAACATGATAATCTAAGTTATTGTTGCTTGAAATACAGATGATAAGTACAATTGTCATGCTATGCAAGGGGCATGTTAATTTTCTTCTTGTTGATACTCAGCTACTTTTCTTGTGGGTACTTTGCTAAGTTATTTATTGGCCCCGTATTGGTGGGAAAGGTTTATCTCTTCCTTTTGAATGCTCATTTCTTCAAAAATACAAACAAAAACAAAACTATTCGCATTTTCTCTTCCTAATGTAGAGGTCATGAGTCAGGATACATCCATGATTGCAGTGCATCGTCCAGATTGACAAGTCCGGATGGAGACGATCCTCTTCCATGGTGGCATTTTTCTCAGCTGTATTTTCATGTGCATCTTGATTGACTGTTTTAACATTGTCTGCATGTAGGAACTTGTCTATTTTTTAGTGTCAACCTTGATGCGCTGAATATTTTTTCTTTGAAGAAATTCTTTTGTTTTTACTTAAACCATTCATTATCACTCTTTAAATGATTTTCTGGCATTTTGATACCAACTGTGCCAACTCTTTTTCCTAATCAAAATATTGGAGAAAGGGTAATATCTCTGATTGTATGCTTTTTAAGTAGAACCTTGTTGACGATGTACAAACCTTATTTCAATCCCCAAACACCGGAGATATAAGGGAGATAGACCCTCGTTAACCCCTTTGAGCCTTCGAAGTAGGAGTTTTTATTCTCCACGAAAGAAAACAATTATTTTTTATCGGGGCAAGGTAAATGTTCAGTTAATTTGATCAAGCATTCAAATCTCAGAAGGAGTGTCCCATATGAGAATCACTGTGTTTTATCCCTCGCATTATGAGGTTGGAAAAAGATCAAAGCAACGATGGTTAATTCCCCAGTGAAAGGAAAAAGAAAAAAAAGTCCTAAGGTTGAGAACGAATCGATACAACAAAGGTTATCCCTCGCCGACCAAGGAATAAGGCAGTCACTTTCTTCCAAAAAGTTTAAAGACTTAGGGTCACACGACTTGTTCAAAATGGAAAGTATGAATAAGAAAGAAAAAAAAAGCCCCGCTAAGTCAGAACTTGAAAAAAGTCGCTTAGGAAAAAGTTAGGGCATCCCGATGGACTTCCAAATTGAAATTAAAAAGAATTGGTCCAAACAAAAATTAGGGAAAGCGAAAAATTTGAAAATCCTGAAAGGCAGAAAAGGATTATCCAATAAAAATCTTCATGAAAAGAAAAGTCGTGTGACCGAACACCCAAAAAACCAAAGGTTAGGTGATAGTCGTGTCCAATTTTTTTGTTGTTGTGGTTCCTCAACCATCATAAACTCTTTTGAGAGATGAATGCTCGTGTCAGTTTAACTGAATGTGGGACTGGAGAACATCACGAAGGGGGTGGGCACCAAATAACTTGAGCCTTAAAAATGTTTTAAAAAAAAACCATGAACCAGGCCACGTTACAACCTTTAAAAGTTCTAACTAAAACATAGGTTTAACTCGAAAGCATACTACGACAAGATAATGTTTCCTAAATTCCCAAATGTGTGTTGCATATCCATGTTGGTATCTTATCGCCTGCATCATGCTGGTTTTAAAAAAAAAAATGTTTTGAAATTTTGCACTCTAGCTAGTGATTCATTAACAACAGAAATGCTACATCTTTTCATTTAAGGTTTTTAATTTCAAGGTTTACATGATTATCGCATCAGGGTTGTCAATCCCATAATAAACACCCTTCTGCATACAAAACAATTATTTGACATCAAAAAGAATGTACACAATAAACACCAGTGAAGAGCTTAATGTTGCCAGGAGGGAAACTTCCAATTCCTCGGTAGTATTGATGATTGGATGAAACTTTTAATTCCCCAGTAAAGTTGATGTTGCTCGACTACCTTCATTGGTCTCTTTTATGATTGCGTACCAGAGACTAATAAATTCTTAGTGAAACACCCTTTAGCGGAGTTTTATTTCCTCAGTGAAGTTCCATTTCCTCAACAGATTTTTGTTTCCTTAAAACAAAAGGTTTCATTCCCCACATCTAGATTATTATCTTGGTGTCACTATCAATGTGGCTGTACACTATCCTTTCCAGAGATTTGTAGTCTTGCCCTGATTTTTCTCTGACAATAGCCGATATCCATTTTGGCATTTTTTTCCAAAGATTACAGTTTTTCCCTGATCTTCTCTAGCAGAGTTTTCAATTTGTTTTTGCAACTCCTCTCGGTGTTTTTGGCTAGTTTTCTACTGGTTGCTCAGTTATTACTCCCCGCGGAGTTCCAGCTCTTCAAGAGTTCCTCCTCAGCGGTTCCTTATATATTCTCTTCTGCAACAAATTTTGCAATTTATTTTTGCAAGTCTTGTCAGATTCTGACTTCTGGGTTATTGGCCTCTGAAATGGCCATTCCCCATTGAAGCATTTAAACATGCATCATTTTATTGGATCTAACAAAATGCATAGCATTTCCATTATGCAAAGCATTACGCCATATAAAAAAATTCAAACATGCATCGGAATATAAACCCTTACTATTTCTATTTTCCCTAGTGAATTTTTAAATTCTCCAGATTATATCCCCAGCGAGGTCTTCACCCTCATTATCTCAGTTTCACCCCATACAAATATCCCTTTTGATGTTAATCATTTGAATGGTTGAAAGTCTACTCTTGATTGTTCAGTTTCACCCTAGCACAATTTTCTCGGGTTTAGTCTTTACTACCCTCGTCAGTTCATTTTAATGTTTATTGATGCACCTTTTGAATACTAGTTTCGCCATGGTATTCACTTTCAACAGGTTTTTAGTTTTACGCCCTAATTGCCCCGCTTTGGGTCGAGCTCTGAGTTTTGTTTCCTCACCCGTGCATGAAATACAGTTTCGTCCTGGTACTCATCTAGTTTAGTTTTTCCTAACTATTTATTGAATCGAGTTTCGTATATTTTTTTTTGCATACCTTGGACACTTTGACGGTTTTCGTTTACTGAGTCTCTTTCCAATGTCTGTGTTGCCTCCCTGGTTGAAATCAGTCTCTTTTGTTCCTTGGATTCTTCTATCAGTTTTTGTCACTGTTATCCATTGATCTGAAACCAGCAGCTTCTCTAAGAAACATGCATTCTCATCATCTTGCTTTGGGTCGGGTTTCGATCTCGTCACCTATGCATGAAATCCAATTTAGTCTTGGTACTAATCTAGTTTAGTTTCGCCTAACTAGTTAAATAGTCGAGTTTCTTCTCGTTTTTGTTTTCATACCTTGGACCCTTTGACGGTTTGCGTTTATCGAGTGTCTTTGCAGTGTTCGTGTTGCGCCCTTGGTTGAAATCAATCTCTTTTATTCCTTGGATTCTTCTATCAGTTTTCGTCATTGTTATCCATTGATCTGAGACCAACAGGTGCTCTGAGAAACATGCATTCTCATCCCTTTTGCTATGGGTCTAGTTTCTCCTCGTTACGCATGCGTGAAATCCAGTTTTGTCCTGGTACTCATCTAGTTTAGTTTCGTCTAACTAGTTTTTTGGGTTGAGTTTTGTCTCATTTTGTTCTTTACTCATGGGATTCATTCAGTTCCTTCACACAATCTATCTTAGGTTGAGATTAACAAGTGTTCCTAGAATCACGCACTCTTGCCACTTTGCCCTATGTACTTTTCTTTTCCAGAGGTAGTTCCGCCTATTCTATGTGGTTTGAGTCTTATCTCATCCTTTTTTTGTGGTCCAGTTTTGTCCTGGCGTATTCATTCTGAAGTTTAGTTTCGTCTACTCTTCTAAGTTTTAGTTCTGTTTCAACTTTATTTATATCTGCATTACAATTTCATTTGACGCATGTCTCGGGAGGTCCCATGTTCATTAAACCCCTTGTTTGCTAAATCCAATCTCGTTTGGTATTTTCTTAATCCCGCGTCTGTTGGTTTTCTTTGGGGGGTGCTACCTTTTCTTCAAGAGTGTAAATTTTCGGGTTCTTTCGTATTCAATCATCTTTAACTCTGAACTCTCGAAAGTTGTCACTTTTCTCGCTTATCTAGTTAAAGATAATTAAATAGGGGCAACTATTGCACCTCAAAATTTACCCTCTTGATTTCAGAATTTTTAGGCTTATGTTTCATCATACACATCATATTACATTGCATTCATGCATTGTGTAGGGATCAACGAATCTTGGTTATCAGGTCTTCCCCCAAGCTTTGGAAGGTTGATTGTATTGACAAGTTGCTCAATGAGGGCCTTATTATCTAAACCTCTGGATCTTTCAAGCCCAAAGGTATCACATATCTCAAGATATTTTACCCACCTCTTTAGATCATCAAAAGATTGAGTATTGTGTTGTTTATAAGGAGAATCACATCCTTTGGATTCATCAGTCAAAATTAGGGTTTTGCCCAAGTTGGAGTTATTGGGTTCTAGATGAGCCAATTTTTGAAGCATCATTCTTTTATCATCATTGGAATCAATTTTTTGCAAAAAGCCACTCTTGATGCCTAGAGGAATTAGGGGTTTGATGCTTGACCAATTATCTCCTAGTGCAGAGTGCAAAACTAGGGTTGGAGTCTTAATCATGGATTCTTTGTAATTTTGAGTGGGAACTCTTTCCGTGGCCTCTATGTGTTTGGAATATCATATGTTTGAAGTTTTGATCAACAATTTTGAAGATAAGTGGTTCAATTGAACCAAAGGGGCAAAACAGTCATTTTACTCACAATCAATAAAGTCAAAGTTGACAAAGTGGACTTTTGGTTAACATGAAGCATTTGACATGCATTTTCATGTGGGATGATCATTGATGATTTATTTTGATAAAAATTGCAAGTTTAAGAGGTTACTTGGATTTGAAGTTATCTTGGTGATTGAAAATTTCACTAAGTGTTCTTGATTTTGGCATGACTTTACAAGGGCATAAATTTCTCATTTTTTAGGGAATTTTGGTGGTTCCTTTTGCAAATTGAAGAAGGGAAAATAATCTACGAGGCCCCACAGAAGACAAAAAACACATTTCTTACTCAAAATCAAAAGTTATGAGCCTTTGAAGATCAAGGCAAGTTGAGCATTTTTTGGGGCAATCTTGGGCAACTGGCCAGGCATTTGGCCTAGGAAATTCATCAAACAGTTGGTGACATGCCTATAATTATTGATTCAAGGAATAATTCAAAAATGTGCCTCGTGCACTTTAAAGAGGGCTATGAAAGCTTCTCATTAAACTTGGAATCTATCAATTTGGTTTAAAATCGAAGAGGTTGTGATTTGAGGAAGTTGGGTATTGAAACCAGGGATTCGAATGGTTCTCTTTGACTTCCCTCAGCTTGGGCCATTCGAAGTAGCTTTGTCAGCTGGTCGAAGCCTCCTTTTACTCTCTTTGATTTCCCTCAGCTTGGGCCATTCGAGTAGCTTTGTAGGCTGGTCGAAGCCTCCATTTGCTCTCTTTGATTTCCCTTAGCTTGGGCCATTCGAAGTAGCTTTGTAGGCTAGTCGAAGCCTCCTTTTGTTTTCTTTGATTTCCTACAGGTTAGAAATTCGAAACATAATCTTGAAGGTTGATCGAAGCCTCACTTTTCTCTCTTTGTTTGGACATCCAAGGTGCCATCTTGAGGGCTGGTCGAAGCCTCTTGCTTCTTACCTTTTTCTCTTTTCTTTAGGACATCCAAGGTGCCATCTTAAGAGTTGGTCGAAGCCTATTTCTTCTCATTTTCTCTATCTTCGTTTGGAAATTCAAGGTGTCATTTTGAAGGCTGGTCGAAGTCTCATTTTTCCCTCTTCATTTGGACATTCAAGGTGTCATTTTGAAAAGTGTCATCTTGGGGGCTGGTCGAAGCCTCCTTCCTGCTCTTATCGTTTCCTCTCAACTTGGACCATTCGAAAGTGACCTTATGGGCCAGCGCGCATGCAGTTTTTGGCAAGTTGGCTTGAGTTTCCCAGGAATCCTAAGCCTCATATCTGACTCATCCCTCCATCATTCCTTTCAAACCTCAGCTTGTTTCAAAGCTAAGAATGTGTTCTTTAATTGGCTTAAGGAAAATTAAGAATGCATGAACTAATTTTCTATGGCCTCAAATAGGAGTCAACTGACCTTTGGTGCACGCGTGGGTTGCAGAGTTGGTGCACCCTTCAATTCTGTTTATTTTTAGGATTGATATTGCACATGCTTGGCACAAATCACACACTTCGTTTCTTACTTCTTTTGGCCAAAGAATCACACTTTCCTTGCTTCCCCATGCTTTCTACATTTTTGCCAAAATGATAACTTTCACCTCAAGAAAAATCACACCATGTGCAATCCTTGCCACCTCACCCCCTCACGCTTCACTTACCTCATTTCATTTATCCCCGAGCTCATCAAAATGCAGCATAAAAAGCCAAATAAATAAACAAAACAAAAGCACATGATCTCACATTTCCATTTGCCTGTTTTGGCCAAATTGCCATCCAATGGATTTCTATGAGTTATGACTCTATTGCCCTCACTCTAAACACTCTATATAAACACTGCATCGCTCATTCAAAAAAATATAGGGAGAAAAAATAAGAAAAAGGAGAGGGCAGAAGGAGGAGAACGAAAGGCTGCATTCGAGGAAGCTCATATCTAAAACCACATTTTCTCTCAAAAGTCCATTTCTTCGATTCTCCCAGTTTGTTCATGCGTTTCGAGTAATTCTTCTTGCATTCTCTTCTCCAAGTTCTAGGGATTATAGATCGAGGCTTGGTTTGCAGCTAGATTGAAGGAGACAGTAGATACACTTTTACCTCAAAGGTTAGAATCCTCAACTTTGGATCTTGATTTCTGCCCATGAATTGTATGATTTGAGTTGGGAATCATGTTATTTGATGTTCATTGAGTGTTTATGCACCTTTAGAGTCTTTGATTTGATAAAATATGCATGTATGATGATTTTGAAATATCTTTCTCAATGTGTTTTTGCAATCTTCATGACATCCGTTCTTGATCGGTGGTTAATCATTCTATGTGATTTGAATAACATGATGTAGATTTTATTTCTGGCTTTAATTTACACGAAATTTCATGAAAAACTGTGTGGAAATGAGTATGTGGTGTGGACTGAACATTGAGCCATAGAACTGTTTCTTGCGCGCGTTTTTGAACTTATCCAGAGGTTGAAGATGATGTGGTGGTGCGTTGTTATTGGTCCATTTGAATGTTGCAGAAATGGTAGAAAAGTTCTGAAAATTTTCATGAAACTCCAAAATAATATTTCTGACCTTGTGTATATTTTTTGGAATTTTTGAAAGTGTCATGATTGGTTTAAAGATTTGTGTGTTTAATTAATTGTTTGTTTAATTTTCAATTTTATTTTGACATTTCCTTTACTCCAAAAATTCCACAAAAAACCATTGAAGCTTATTTTTAATTCTAATATTTGAATATGATTTTGGTTGAATATTTTTAAGACTTTTGATTAGAATTTTATTCTATGAATGTGAATATTTGTTTAATTAATTAATTGATTGAATTTGATTTTATTTCAGACTTTTCCTTTGTTCTAAAAATATATAATAATGATTTTTCTGATCTTTGGAGTTTTCTCTATTTTTGTATGACTTTAGTTTGAATTGTTTAAAATTGGAACTTGATTAATCAATAATTAAGTTTATTTTCTAAATAATTAGGGTTTTGACAATTCCCTTGTTGTTTTAATTCCTAAAACCAATTTGCTTTAAGTTTCAATTGAATTCAGCTCCTGTTTGAAGTTCATGGATGGATTGAGGATCTAAAAAATATTTTTCTTGAATTAATTTACGAGGTTTGGTATTTTCCATTGATTTATTTTGAAAACTTGCCTAGGTTGCTGGTTTCACCAACTAGTTTTGATATTTGAAGCTTATTTGATCCTTTCCTCAACCATCAATGAACTTGAGATTTTCTTTCTGACTTCTATACATCTTAAAGGTGCTGAGAAATTTTTTTCTTGAATTATGGAAGTCCATTTCTATTTTTGATGAATTTTCAAAGTGAAAGTTCCCAATTGATGTTGCATATCTTGTTGCAATTTATTTGATGGCCAATGAACTTGTGCGAGGCCTATAATTTGGCACTTAATGATCATGTTTCTACTGTTCTCCTCACACCAATTCAAATAAATCCACTTGATTTCCCATAATTTGTTGATGAACCCTTTTGATTCATGCCTCCTAACTAATATTCTTTTCTTATTTTTGCTTTGAACTTTAAATTTTAAGCTGGAGTTTGAGGTCATCAAATGACCAATGATAACATGTTAAGGAATAATGAATCAAGGATAGTCTCATAAAGACTTGAGATCATTTGACCTTTTATGCTTGAACCAATTTTATTCATATATGAATTTGATGTTCCTTTCTTCTTTCCTTTTGAATCCTTGCGGTATATGAAATGCACTTTTGCAACATGACTTAGAATTAACATTTTTAAACTCTTGATAATATCCTCATTTCATGTTAGAAGCTTGATTTCAAGTTTTTGAATGGTTTAACTCTTCTAACTTTGTCTTTGTTTGAATTCCTTTCCTTGCTAACTTGTGATCCAAGCTTTGTGATACATTTTGTGGTACCCCTCTTTTGTTATGCTTGTGAACCATGGTGAAATGAATGAGTATTAATTTGAAGTGTTTGATTTTGACTTTTAAAGTCTTTTATTGTATTCTTCTCTTGCTCCTTTGATCCTTGATTGATATTTACTTGTCAATTCAACATGGTGACAGGAAAGGAGCAACAATTATTTAGTCTTGACCTAGTTATTATTTGAGTTTGCTTGATGCTTCATACATCTATTGTCATTGATGTTTGCCATCATATTCATTTTACATTCTCATGATCATATCATCATCCATCCTTTACCGGTTCATAATTTCTCTCTGGAATCACTAATTTGTCTGTTGAATGTGCGAGGTACTATGAGGAAAAGTTCTTTCATTTAGACTTGGTATTCTAGTGTTCCACTTTATTTGTGGAACACAATTGGTTATGGTTGCACTATTCCTGTGCTTGGTATATTTGTCATTCTGTTGAGGGATATATGTATACATGTTATTGTGACTCTATAGTCCTGCTCCTGAGGCCTCAGTGCATATATTTGATGGCGTGATTTCTGACTTGATTTATTTACTGATGCTAGCTTGCTTGACGTTCTCTGGGTTTCTTTCTGCTTCTTCATTTTCTACGGATAATTATTTGTTTAGTATTGCACTATTTTCCTTTTATTGTTTCCACTCCTTATTGTTTTCTATTGCATGATGGGATCTCTATTGGTGATATATGCCAGGAGTCCCTCTAGTTTATTTAAAGACCTGTTTAAGGCAATTCTGCATATGTACCTTGCTTGTTGCTCATGTTTAAACACTTATTTGTTAACTTGTCTGGTATTTACCATGCTCCATTAGGATTGCTTGTGTAGGTTTAGTCCTCTAGCTAGACCTTAGGATATGAATCCATGAATGCTAACATAGGGTAGAAACTTACCTCTTTCATCCTCAACCTTAGGATCAATCATTGTATGATTACATTAGGAGTAGTGATGGGCTAGTTTCCCTTAGTTGTTTTTTCTTTCTTTGCATATTTCATCTTAAAACTAAAACTTCTTCTTGGAAAATCATAAAATATCTCTAATAAACTTAAATCCTTTTTCAAGGTAAAAAAATAAAAAACCACTAAGGGAAACTATCACGTGAAACAAATGATTAGTGGTACACAACAAAAGACGCGCCAGAATTATGAATGGCCCTATCACGTGAGGACACCTAATCTTCTTCTTCGTTTTCCTGTAAATATATGCATTAGATAGCGGGGGGTTTAAACCCCCATAAATTGAAGCCACGAATAATAGCGAATAGGTCCTGGTTCATCATAAATTGAGCGCGAGGCATGGTTTTGAATCGTCAGGAAGTCCTGATTCTAATGGCATAGGTCTTGTTGTCTGATTTTTCCAGAAGAGGAAAGCCCCAAATTCAAACCTCTGAAAACCTAGAAAACGTCAATGGCATCTTTCTATACAAGCACTATTAATCCAATTCAATGGCACCATTAGCTTTAGTGAGTTCATGTTAGTGCAAAACAATCATTAGAATGCATTAATATGGCATGAAAATTTAAATACGAATATGTAAAATATCAAGAACAGGGCGGCTTCATTCTACCGATTCTTGATGTTAGAGGCTGTGGTTTTGATTGGGATAGCTTCCTGGCAGTCTTGGCAAGCTTGTGGGATCGTTCTTTTGTCTTGCAACGCACTGAAACTATGAAAGCAGATTTCAATTTTTTTGGAAAAATGCAAAGTTTGATTCTTGACTCTGAGCGTAGCTAGCTTGTCGTGAGCATTAGGGTTGTGTTTGCATATGTATTAGGAATGATTTAGGTCAGAAATCCAAGCCCAAAACCTTGCATTGATGATTTTGCATATTTGATTTTTCATGTAATCTTTTCCAATCTTTTTCATGTCCTTTTGATGCCAATCATTGCCAATCACCTTGATTCTTTCCTTATTGAATAGTGCATGAAATCTTGAGTGAATTCTATGCACAAAAAGATTTGAAAAGCATGGATTAGTATTTTTCTTATAATTAATTATAATTAAATGAATTAAATAGATTAAATATTCAATTAATTAATTAAAAATAGGAAAATAACTCCCCTTTGGGTCAATGGGTCGTGCATAGCTTTTGGGTGATGACTCTTGGAAGAAATTGAGGCCCATTAGCAATTTTGAGGTATTTGAAGTAAAGTTGACTTTTCAAAATTCCCAAAAATTTCCCAACTTCCACAAGGCATATCTTGCTCAATTTTTAAGCTTTGATCATGTTCTTGGACATTTTGGAAAGGTCTTGAAGTCCTCTAACCAATGCCCTTGGTCCCATGTAATTTTGATTTACCAATATCAAGTTATGGTCCTTGACTTAAAGTGCCTTTTTGTTGACTTTTGAGAATGACCTATAATGTTGAGATTGATAACTTTTTGTGAGAGCATTTCTTGGACTTGAAGTGTGAAGATGAGTTGTAGGAAATGTCATTCTCTTCTAAATGAGCTTTGGATGGAATTTTTCTGATAAACCATGTGGAAGTTATGCCTTGGTCAAGTTACAGTTGACTTTTTCAACTGTCCAAATATGGAAACTTTTGCATCTTGAGACTTTTTGAGCCATACCTTGAAAATCATGATCAAGCATTGATCAAATGATGTTTGTGGCTTCAAAATAAGATGTTGACCAAAAATTTGGACTTTTGACTGTCAAATGACCATTTTGCCCCTGCAGTTGACTGTTGAGCAATTGGGGTTTTTGACTGTGCAATTTTGTGTTGTAAGTCTTGAAACTTGGCATATGGATGATTGACCATGTTTGTAGGCATGTGGAACTTGTTTGGACCCTTGGAAACCTCAACTTCTTTGTAAGAACCAAAACCCTAATTTTAACTGTTAGGAGGCCACTGGACTGTGCAACCCTTGAGAGATTTTGAAGCATGCTCTTTGCAAATCTTGAAGAATATGGGAGGGCAAATTTTGGGGTACAACAATGTAGATGACGATTCTGGATGCTGTGACGCGTGAAAATGATGTTGTTAGCTTTAGGTGATTGCCAAGAATGGATTGCTGGCCTTGAAACACTTTGAACCGTCCTGTATAATGAAATCCAGTTCTCACTTTTTTTCCAAAAATTGAGTTTTTGTTCTTGCAGTTTACACGACCAACCCTTATTTTTTTTGCCTTGGGAATGTTATGTTCTTATATTGGAATGAATTAGGTTAACAAAAACAAATCATATCTTTCCAAATTATGGATATTTGATTTGATTTTTTGCCTTGCATTATTTGTTTCTAAAACAAGCCAAATTATGATCTTATCCAATCAATTAGCTCTTGCACGATTTGGAAGATTTGCTAGTTGTTCATTGACTCATAATATGCTCATAAAATCAAATCTTAGATTTTATTTCATTATTCTACTATTTAAATTGATTTATTTTGATTTAAATGGATAAAAATAATAAAGTAATAGGTGGATAAGCTCAGGGGTCGTGGGCCATCTTAGGAACAAATTTCAAACAAGAAAACATGGGCCCATTTGGAAAAAAGTCATTTTGATCAATGTTGACTTCATGCATATCTTGTTGCAATTTATTTGATGGCCAATGAACTTGTGCGAGGCCTATAATTTGGCACTTAATGATCATGTTTCTACTGTTCTCCTCACACCAATTCAAATAAATCCACTTGATTTCCCATAATTTGTTGATGAACCCTTTTGATTCATGCCTCCTAACTAATATTCTTTTCTTATTTTTGCTTTGAACTTTAAATTTTAAGCTGGAGTTTGAGGTCATCAAATGACCAATGATAACATGTTAAGGAATAATGAATCAAGGATAGTCTCATAAAGACTTGAGATCATTTGACCTTTTATGCTTGAACCAATTTTATTCATATATGAATTTGATGTTCCTTTCTTCTTTCCTTTTGAATCCTTGCGGTATATGAAATGCACTTTTGCAACATGACTTAGAATTAACATTTTTAAACTCTTGATAATATCCTCATTTCATGTTAGAAGCTTGATTTCAAGTTTTTGAATGGTTTAACTCTTCTAACTTTGTCTTTGTTTGAATTCCTTTCCTTGCTAACTTGTGATCCAAGCTTTGTGATACATTTTGTGGTACCCCTCTTTTGTTATGCTTGTGAACCATGGTGAAATGAATGAGTATTAATTTGAAGTGTTTGATTTTGACTTTTAAAGTCTTTTATTGTATTCTTCTCTTGCTCCTTTGATCCTTGATTGATATTTACTTGTCAATTCAACATGGTGACAGGAAAGGAGCAACAATTATTTAGTCTTGACCTAGTTATTATTTGAGTTTGCTTGATGCTTCATACATCTATTGTCATTGATGTTTGCCATCATATTCATTTTACATTCTCATGATCATATCATCATCCATCCTTTACCGGTTCATAATTTCTCTCTGGAATCACTAATTTGTCTGTTGAATGTGCGAGGTACTATGAGGAAAAGTTCTTTCATTTAGACTTGGTATTCTAGTGTTCCACTTTATTTGTGGAACACAATTGGTTATGGTTGCACTATTCCTGTGCTTGGTATATTTGTCATTCTGTTGAGGGATATATGTATACATGTTATTGTGACTCTATAGTCCTGCTCCCGAGGCCTCAGTGCATATATTTGATGGCGTGATTTCTGACTTGATTTATTTACTGATGCTAGCTTGCTTGACGTTCTCTGGGTTTCTTTCTGCTTCTTCATTTTCTACGGATAATTATCTGTTTAGTATTGCACTATTTTCCTTTTATTGTTTCCACTCCTTATTGTTTTCTATTGCATGATGGGATCTCTATTGGTGATATATGTCAGGAGTCCCTCTAGTTTATTTAAAGACCTGTTTAAGGCAATTCTGCATATGTACCTTGCTTGTTGCTCATGTTTAAACACTTATTTGTTAACTTGTCTGGTATTTACCATGCTCCATTAGGATTGCTTGTGTAGGTTTAGTCCTCTAGCTAGACCTTAGGATATGAATCCATGAATGCTAACATAGGGTAGAAACTTACCTCTTTCATCCTCAACCTTAGGATCAATCATTGTATGATTACATTAGGAGTAGTGATGGGCTAGTTTCCCTTAGTTGTTTTTTCTTTCTTTGCATATTTCATCTTAAAACTAAAACTTCTTCTTGGAAAATCATAAAATATCTCTAATAAACTTAAATCCTTTTTCAAGGTAAAAAAATAAAAAACCAATCTTATTTGTTTGTGCACCTCTTGGCTTTGTTTTAAATTGTTTTTCCATCCTTGCCATGACTTTTTTTTATCTTTTAGCCGATATTTCACCATGGCATATTCTTTTGCCGATGTTTTGCCATCGCACATTCTTTTAGCCGATGTTTCTCCATCGCACATGTTTGTTATCCTACTTTGATTCTTAATATCATTGTTAGGTGTGATGTTTTGTCCTCTGGTTTATAGATGTTTCACCATCTTTGCCATGTTATCTTCCTATCTCCTAGTCGATGTTTCGCCATCTCACATTCTTTTAGCCGATGTTTCACCATCACACATGTTTGTTATCCTACTTTGATTCTCATTATCATTGTTAGGTGTGATGTTTTGTCCTTTGGTTTATTGATGTTTCGCCATCTTTGCCATGTTATCTTACTATCCCTTAGCCGGAGTTTCGCCATCGCACATGTTTGTTGTCCTACTCTGATTTTCAATATCATTGTTAGGTGTAATGTTTCATTTTCTAGTCCGATATTTTGCTATCATGCTGGAGTTTTACCGCCTTATTTGAGTTTGTGTTGCCATGTGATGTCTTGTCATCTCTTTTTGTTATGTTATCATCATTGTTAACATTTTTGCTCTATATGATGTTTAGCCACCTTGATTGTTGCTTTTATTTCGTTAACTAAAAAACACAAACCAACCAAAATATATGAGGTGAACTACGGCTGCTCTGATTCCTTAAAAGGGATATGTATGCATCGGGGTAGGGCCCAAGCGAGCACAACTTTTATTTTCCCTACATTTCTTTCTCCTTTCTTTTGCATGATTCCCTGTACAACTTAGATATAGATCCTAACACACCATTAGATTAGAACAAAAAGAGTGGATACCGTAGAGTACTACGGGCGTGTGGGGTGCTAATACCTTCCTATCACATAACATACTCCCTTACCCGATCTCTCGGTCGCAAGAACATGATTTCACCCTCTTTAGGTTTTCTCGATGTTTACCTTTCCCTCTAGGCGGGATAAAAGACGTTCGGTGGAGACTTCATTGATCGAAAATTTCATAATATCAGATGACGGTTCGACTGGTTTTTTTACTAGCCAACTGGTGATCTCAGCTTCTAAGATGATCTATAGGCAGAACCTTGCCAACGGGCGATCACAGGTTCTAAGATGATCCATTGGAAGAACCTAGACAACGGGCGATCTCAGGTTCTAAGATGATCTATTGGAAGAACCTAGCCAACGGCCGATCTCAGATACTAAGATGATATATCGGAAGAACCTAGCCAACAGGAGATATCAAGTTCTAAGAATACATATAGGAAGAACCTAGCCAACAGGCGATCTCAAGTTCTAATATGATCTATAGGAAGAACCTAGTCAACAAGCGATCTCAGGTTCTAAGATGATATATAGGAAGAACCTATTCAACGGGCGATCTCAACTTCTGAGATGATCTTTAGGAAGAACCTAGCCAATGGGCAATCTCAGGTTCTAAGATGATCTATTGGAAGAACCTAGCCAACGGGCGATCTCAGGTTCTAAGATGATCTATAGGAAGAACATAGCCACGGGCAATCTCAAGTTCAAAGATTATCTATAGGAAGAACCTAGCTAATAGGAGATCTCAAGTTCTAAGATGATCTTTAGGAAGAACCTAGCCAATGTGAGATCTAAGGTTCTAAGATGATATATTGGAAGAACCTAGCCAACGGGAGATCTCAGGTTCTTAGAAGATCTTTTGGAAGAACCTAACCAACAGGCAATCTCAAGTTCTAATATGATCTATTGGAAGAACCTAGCCTACAGGTGATCTCAGGTTCTAAGATGATCTATTGGAAGAACCTAGCCAACAGGAAATCTCAGGTTCTAAGATGATCTATTGAAAGAACCTAGCCAACGGAAGATCTTAGGTTCTAAGATGATCTATTGGAAGAACCTAGTCAATATGCAATCTCAGGTTCTAAGACAATGTATAGGAAAAACCTAGCCAACGACCGATCTCAGGTTCTAAGAAGATATATAGGAAGAACCTAGCCAACGGGGGATCTGAGGTAATAAGACAATCTATAGGAAGAACCTAACCAACATGTGGTCTCATGTTCTAAGACGATCTATAGGAAGAACCTAGCCAACGGGCGATATTAGGTTCTAATATGATCTATAGGAAGAACCTAGCCAACAGGCCATCTCAGGTTCTAAGACAATGTATAGGAACAACTTTGCCAACGGGAGATCTCAGGTTCTAAGACCATCTATTGGAAGAACCATCCAACGAGTGATCTCATGTTCTAAAATGATATATTGGAAGAACCTAGCCAACAACCGATATCAGGTTCTAAGATGATCTATAGGAAGAACCTAGCCAACGAGCGATCACAGGTTCTAAGAATATCTATAGTAAGAACCTAGCCAACGGGTGATCTCAGGTTCTAAGATGATCTATGGAAGAACCTAGGCAACGGGCGATCTCAGGTTCTAAGATGATCATAGGAAGAACCTCGCCTACAGGCGATCTCGGGTTCTAAGATGATCTATAGGAAGAACCTAGCCAACATGTGATATCAGGTTCTAAGATAAACATAGGAATAACCTAGCCAACAAGAGATCTAAGGTTTTAAGATGATCTATAGGTAGAACCTAGCCTACGGCTCAGGTTCTAAGATGATCTATAGGGAGATCCTAGCCTACAGGCGATCTCAGATTTTATGATGATCTTTAAGGAGAACCTAGCCAACAACCGATCTCAGGTTCTAAGATGATCATAGGGAGAACTTAGCCTACAAGCGATCTCAGGTTCTAAGATGATAAAATTGGTTATGACATTATGAGTGTTTTGGAAATTGACATAAATGAGTGTTTGGAAGTACAAGGTACTGACAAAGACAAGTGTTTAGGAGACTAGCACCACTAGCTAGGTATTGTGATGTAACGAATGATGTTAGCCAAATATTTGAAAGTGACATCCTCTTGTGGGGATGTATTGTTCCGTTTAAAAGATTAAGGTCTTTTGTGTAAGGTGCCCGATCTGGCTTTGCTTCATATGCATGTTTGAATTTTTTTCCTACAAAGATCCATTCTGATGGATCGGCTACGCGCTTTTTGAAGATGCAATGTTATGCAATGATAACTATATGCAATGCAAAGAAATAAACTTCATGGGGATAAGCGAAGACTCGTTGTGAACTATTTCTCATCACCGGGGATGTCAATACATATCGGCGCTGGAAACCTGCAGTACCAAAGATTGTTGGGGGATACTGATAAGAATTTACACTGGGGAGCTCACGGTATCGAAGATTATGGATGACTTCGCTGAAGATTCAATTGCTGACGAAGCAAGTTTTCAAGTACGCCACTGAATTGTGAATTGTACTGTCAGGGAAGAGATAATCTGACCCGACTTCTCTACATCCTGAAATGCTTGGAGGATGGTAGTACTGAATATGCCAAGGAATGGGTATCGGATACCATGTGGATCTCTTAGAATACATGCCCCAAATTTATGTCACATTGGGGAATTACCTCTTAAATCAATTGGGGATAAAAAGATGGATATGGAAACCTGCGAATGCCCCAGTTTACTCCACTAGGGATACCCCGGTTTAGTTCCACTAGGGATTTTTATCAAGGCATATCAAGATTCAATTTCATATCAAGATTCAAAGTTATTTATAATTACAAGGGAATTGTGAATATATTGAAGGATACATGTTCATTCATGTTACAATTTACTTGGATTTATTGTTACAAAGTTACAAAAGAAATACAAATTTTGTACATGAAAATCAAGCTATTATTCTTGCTACAAAACAGTCCCAATGCTGCCCACTTTTCCAGCACTGTTTTAATCCAATAACAGTCCAATTTTTGAGTATAATACTGTCCATTTTCTCCAACCATTGTTTCAACAAAACCACCCAAGTTGCTGTCCTAATCTTCCCTGCAAAACAGTCTAAAATGCAGCCCATAAGTCAAAAATCTGCACCTTTGCTGCTACAAAAATCTGTCTATAAAACTCCAAATATTGCACTAAAATGCATACTTCAAAAAGTTGTCTCATAAAACATATAAATAGGGCCTAAAATAGTTCAAATCTCTATTGTTTTCCCCCCTAAAACCCCATATATTTCACTATAAATAAGGGCCTCTATCAACAAAAAATGGGCAGAGAGTTTTGTCCAAGAATCACACTAAAAAAAATTCAGCAGGTGCGACACAAAAAATAAATTGAGGAAGAAATCAGAAACACACATAGAAACAGATTCAAGGAGAGGAACAATAATATCCAAAACTGAGGAAAAAATTAGGAAAGCTCACAGAAATTCAGCAAGAAAAACATAGCAAATCAGAGGAGAGAAACTTACTGTTTTTCTTAGAAGCCCCATCGGAGAGGCTCCGATAGGTATTTTTTTCTTCTTTATTCCTCCTCTCGGTTTATTTCTGCATAACTCTCATAAATCCATGTCTGAATCTTCTTCTACACTACTTTTATGCCATGCCAATGTTTGCTTTATCATATTTTCCTTTGTTGTTTTTTATCTGTTGTAATGAGTGCACATCTAAGCATGTTTAATAATAATAATAAGCAGAAGATAAACAGAATAAAAAAAATTAACGTAAATTTTCAATACCTCACCACTTACCCTTATATTGAAGCTGTTAACCCGAATCTTGTTGTTACTAACATCTATATAGGTGATAATAATGTTATTTTTCGTTTTATCTTCTGCGAATGTCCCGGATAAATAGAAACAAAGTTTAAATTTCATATTGTTTTTTTCAACCTTTTGATAATACCCCATCTGCTCCCATCTGCTGCTTTAATGTTTGGAGATTTTGACCTGGTTTCAAACTTCTACTACAAAAGGCAATCATAGTCATAAGTTGACAGATCAATTGAATAATAGACAGAAGAAATCAACGTATAGGTAAATGAATCGTTAAATACAGTTTTAACTATTTCTTATCTACCATGTTTTTTTTTTGTTAATCCACTATATCTCCGCCGCTCAACCTATGTCACCATTTCTGAACCATCGCCTTCATCTCTTCGCCTTTGTTTCGATTTCCACCGTGCTATTTATCCTCAACTCAAACATTCCCATTCTTTTCGTTCCACCAATCCTGTAAAAAACAGTGTAAGAGAAATCGAGGTTGGTGATCAATTAAGTGAACACAATAATTTCGTATCAACATTCCTTTTTTAACAAAATTACTCACCTAAGCCATTTGAAATAAGCTTTAATCACTATCACAACTTGGTAACCTTACATGTCGTCGACCGTAAATCATCCATATCCTATTCACAGCACCGATCTTCACTTCCTCATCATCTGCGATAATCATCACCCCAGAAAACTCCCTGGATTTGAATCTGTCGCAGTTATTCCCCTGTAGATTTAAGTGTAATATTAAATAAATTCTGTTAGAACAGATTAGGATACACCTTTTTTCTCCTCCCTCTGAGTATAATTTCCGACATAGCATCCATCTTCCACCGCTCTGTTTTCAAGCAATAACACTACCTGTCAAAACAAAATAATTCAGTTTTTTTTTCCTTCCTTTTCTTTCATCAACGAAAGAGGAATCGTTCGTGATGGTGTTTTGTTTGAGCTAAAATAGATTATTGCTTAGAGTAGACTTGAGGAAGATGATAAGGGATTCGAATGAGAGAGAGAGAGAGAGAGAGAGAGAGAGATTGATATTTTTGCTTCTATTATTTGTTCTTTTATTGGAAATGATAATGATGATTAATCTGCATTCGTCTTCCCAATGCCAGCAGCCGCGACTCTACATGCCTCTCTAGGGTTTCAAAAACATTTTCTTGTCTTTCTCAACCGGGTCGTCCCACTGGGCCTTTTGGCCCCATCCTATTACCCTCGTTACCTTATTTATTAATAAAAGTATAGTAATAACAGATAATTAGCTCAGCTTAGTTGGCAAAACCCATCACCAATGATAAAGGAGACCCGAGTTCTACCCTTGTTTGGGGTTCTTTTTTTCGTTTTAAGTCTATTCTCCTCATATTTCACTATATTTTTCTTAAGTAAATATTAGTTAGTTCATTTTATATAAAATTATCTCTTATTATAAAATAAAAAATAAAACATATTATTAAATCAATCTTTCACTTAATTTTTGTTATTTACTTAAGTACATGTTTTTATAAATTAATCTTTATTTAATTTTTGTTAACATGCCATTAATCTTCTACTTAATTTTCGTTATTTTATTTAATTATTCAAAATACGTGTTTCATAATTTAATCTTTCTTTAATCTTTTCTATTTACTTAAATTATTCAAAATGCATGCTAGTATAATTTAATTTTCATTATTTAATTGTTCAATTGTCATTTTGATTAATTTTATCATCGATCGTTTAATCTTTATATCTTTCGTCCGTCTCAATTCCAAGGGAAATGTTCTAACTTCATTGACTTCACGTCATCAAACGTCATCTCATCCAATCGTGTGAATACCTTCCTTTATATTTTGTTTGTTTACTATTTTGCTAAACCTAATATAGTTTTCCTAAAATATTCAATTTTCAAACTCACACCTTTTAAGTCAAAACTTCGACATTAGGTCGTCGTATCTTCAAAATCTCATCCACACCCATTTTTAGCCAAACAAACTATTTTAATCAAACGAACAATTCTAAAAAACGGATATTTCAAAAGGTTCCTATAGGATACTATAGATGCATTGGGTGCTAATACCTTCCCATTGCATAACCAACCCCCGAACTCTAGATCTCTTTTCCAAAATGCATTGTATTTTCATTACTTTTAAGTATTATTTTACATTGCATATTTTAGGGTTTTATTTCGATATTTTCCATTTTCCCTTGGAAATAATAAAGCGCGGTGGCGACTCTTACTTTTTGTGAGTCGAGTTAATTAATAGCTCGATCTCCGATTTACCCCGCTAAATTTTTTTATCGCTGCAGGACCTTCAAAATAGGGTTTTCCAAATTAGCTAAAATGGGACCCAACCAGTGCTACTATCGTGTTCAGGAGGTTGAAAAAAATTAATTCATGGTCCCAAAGTTTATTTTTGTTGCATATTTTGTTTGTTTTGAATGCAGGGGTTACAGTGACAGACAAAAACCGTCACTATAGATCTTGTTGTCTAATACGATGGATGGAGGTGGAAGACGATGCATGGCAGTCCCCCATTGGGCGATTCAAACCTGCTCGCATTTTTATTTTTTTTGTCTCAGATAACACTTTGTTTTATATATAACATATTGATGTTATTATATATATGAATGATCAGGATAGCTCAGTTGGTAAGCAAGCACATATGTGAAGGAGAGGACCTGGGTTCGAGTACCAAGTCCAACATTTTTTAATTTTCTTAACATATCTCTGCAGATCACATACGTGGAGTTTCCAGGAGAATACCGTATACCTCCAGATCACAACAACCAGAACTTGTTTAATATAGATCAAAAGGTTCTAACATGCAAGTGCACCATGAGTCATCAAAAACTGCTCTTCACTGAATCCCAGTACAGCTTCTGGGCTCCCTCTGGATTGGTCCTAGCGTTTGTTTTAACAACACACCCCCATTTTATTTTTAATGCCAGGCCCATGTTTTGTTTTATTTTCTCATTTTATTTTATTTTGTTTATTATTTTCAAAAGTCATTTTTTAACAAGTCATAAAAAAAATCAAAATAATAATAAATAGATTTAGGTTCTTTCTAAGAATTATATTAATTAATTTATTTATTATTTTAATTTTTATTTTATCAACTTAAAATCAAATAGACTTAGGTTCTTTTTAATTTAAATTATTTTCTTAATAAAAAATACAAAAAAAAAATAGAATTAGGATTTACTTCATTCGACATTTTTTTCTTAATTAGAAATAAATTTATAATTGATTATTTTCTTAACAAAACCAAAAACAATTTTTTTTTGTTCACTTATAACTTTTTAGGTTTTTAGACGTATTAATGTTTTCGCGCGCAATTATTTCATTCTCGCATTTTTTATAATAATGTAACTGATTATGGGATGTAATAGTTTAGATTTAAAATTCCGCATTTTATTTCCTTGCATCTTTTTTATGTAATTGTCCCAAAGTGTTGTAATAGTTTAGGATTTAAATTTTCTCACTTTTAATTTCCGCAAATATTAATTGTTAGTAACTAAGATTGTATGATAAGACTGTAAATTAAAACGTTAGCTAACCTAATTAAAAGAAAAAATAACTGAATCTCAACACAGATGAACATATGCAACTCTAGGGCATCCCCGCTTCAGTTACCTTTCGGAAAATAAAGCAGTCATGTCCCTCGAGAATAGGGACTCTTTAGTAAAGACCCGTAAAAATCAAAAAGATCATAGTCCCTCGATTACCCTACGGTGTTGCCTTTCGGTAAATGATCAAGTCCCTTAAATGAAATTGCTAAAGAGTCTCCATATGTTGCCTTTATGACTGTAAAACGTCCCTTCGATTGTCCTCAATATTCGACGATAAGGTTACCTACTCAAGAATAATAGGATAACATCGTCTAAAGGAAAAGAGGAAAAGAACGACCCTTTTCAAGTAATAAAGTAGATAGCTGTTAGAAGTTTTCTCAAAAATTTTGAACTTACACAAAAAACTACTTTTCAAAAAAACAATTTCAAAACACTTTGTATAATTTCTCCACTATCCCGAGAAACATTACAAAGTTCGCCGTACTAAGGCGTTTTCAAAAAATTTTCAAACACACAAAGCAAAGGTATTTCAAAATGAGAAAACCTCTAAGTGCATGTGGAAAAACACGGATGGAAACGGTGCTAACACCTTCCCTTTCCAAAATCTACCCCCCTTACTCAGAAAACATCTCGAAAAGGTATTTTTCTGGTCTTTTCACCTTTCCTTTGTTGGATAAAAGAAAAGTCGGTGGCGACTCTTGCTTACCGTACATTTGCAAACACAAATGCAAAACCAGTATATAATAGTCGGTTCTGCCACCGTATCATAGAACTGACGACTTTGCTAGGGAATAAAAAAATGTGGGGTTACCTTAGAGTTTCAGTTCATCATTTTAAATGCTTTATTTTGTGCTTTGGTTTCTATACTTTTGAGGGCTTGTTTGGGTTGTTACTACAGATCCTACGCCCGAATCTGGGGCACCTTATTAGGTAAGTAGCAATAAACCATGGAGGTTGTACGGCGTAGACCGATACGGACGAAGTGGTGGCTACGTTAGCGCGATACTTTGGATTATACTAATGTTCCTTGAGTAAGTTAAGGATAAGATAAGGCTTCTTCATAGTGTCACTAAGCGCTAACTGACCTTTAGAACCTTTAATCGACTCATCCTAGCCATTAGGAAGTAGTGAGATAACCGGTTTGTTTTCGACCGAAGATTGGTTTATACCTGATACTACACTCATTGAGGCTGGACTTTCAGGAATTTTTGGCCGCAATACTTTGGTGCGGAGCTGAAAAAATTTCTGAAGGGAAGGTCAGTGATATTGAGACTCCTTAGAACCCGGTCATTATTAATAGGAAAAGTTGAGCCAACTAAACATTCAAGAGGGTACTTACCTTAAAACCTCATGCAAGCCATTGAACCTAAGGTCTATTGTGTGATTTACCTTTGTTTATCTGTGATTTAAGCATAATCATGACATCATAAACATCATGACATTCATACATACTAATCATTTCAAGGACCTGTTGGATTTAACTCTTTGCTATTTTGTAAGATATGAATTCAGGTCGCAGAAAAACCACCCGGATTCACTTCACAGAAGTTCCTCCCAAACTCAAAGAATTAGTTTTGAAAGTTCCTAAGGACTCATCATTCCATAAAACACATGGTCATCTACTCAGTTTTGTTACCACCGGGTTTGATGAAGGTTTGGTGAGTGTCTCATTCCAGTTCTTCGACCCTAAGCACCATTGATTCACATTCCCCGATTATCAGCTGGTGCTTACACTGGAGGAATTCTCTAAGTTACTTGGTTTACCTATATTGGAGCGAGTACCTTTCAGTAGTTTAGAACAAGACCCAGCTTTTGAAGATGTTTTCATAGCTTTACACTTGAAACCATCTGACATTGATTCCAATTGGGAAAAAAGAAGTGAAGTTAAGGGTCTCCTTTCAAAGTTCCTGATGAAGGAAGCTCATATTTTCCTAGATGCTATGAGTTATCATGCCTTCGAAGATGTATTAGCCCTCTTAATCTATGGATTGGTCAGGTTTCCTAATTCAGATCAACTAATAGATGTGAATGCCATCAACATCTTTCTTGCTCACAATCTGGTTCCTACATTACTCAGGGATATCCTACATTCTCTTTATACTCGTAATCTGAAGAAGCGAGGAACTCTCGTGTGTTGCACCCCCTTTCTATATAGGTGGTTTCTTTTGTACCTTCCTCGGTCAACAATGCAGAATGATTTAGGCTTAAGGTGGAGTTAAAGACTAATGTCTCTCTCCCACTTTGACATCCATTGGTGTCCTCACTCTCAAGAAGACATTTTTTTATTAATTATTGCGGAGAATTTCCTAAAGTACCACTCCTGGGCATTAGGGGAGGCATCACCTACAATCCTTCTTTAGCACTATGTCAGTTTGGCTATACACAGAGAGATGGTCCACCAGATATGCTCATTCAGGGTATTGTGTTCAACTACTCAGATGATTTGCAAAATTATCGTCAGAGGTTCATCCGCGCTTGGGGCATTGTTAAGAAGACAGATAGCAGGACTTTGGGGCGCAAGAACTCCATCCCTTTGTAACCTCACCTCAAATGGGTGAGAGCTCAAGCCCAAAGTCTTATGATGCCATACGACTACATCTTACCGGTGATCTTAGAACCTGTTGTACAAGGGATCGAGTCCCATATCATTCTCCATCCTGATATGCCAACCAACTTCGAAGAGTTGCAAAAGTATTGGATCCAGCTCAAGGGAGAACGGGATACTTTTGAGGCTCAATTCTATGTAAGTGAGAAGAAGGTGCTGGAATTAACAAAACAACTTCATGAAGAGAGGAACCTCAACACCTACCTCAACACCAAGAGGAAGCGCCCATGGGAGACTTATGAATTTCCTTTCAATGTTTATCCTTGTGTAATATTTTGTTTCTTTAAAAACTTAATAATAAAAGGTTTTGTTTCCTATTTTGTTTAAAAGAGCTTAAGTCCAATAAGGTCCTTGAAAACAATGCATAAGCATATCATGCATCTCATTGCATAAGCAGGTCTCAAAGCAGGGTTTTTATCTTCTTCGCTGTTTATTTTAGCAAGTAAAGAAATGGCTCTTGAAAAAAACATCAAGGATCTCTAGGCGTAAAACGCCCAGTTCCAGCAAATGATTGTGGCTCTAGCTAAAGGGCAGGAAGATCTGAAAGCCCTCATAGTGAAAGATAAAAAGAAGAAGCCAAAGAAACCAACTGGGGTAGTGAACTTGGGAAGAAGGATCAGGGGACCAGTGCAGCAAGCTTCTGAGCTGGTAACTTCATAAAAGGAGGGAGACAATCAAGAAGAGGAAACAAGAGAGAAAGACTCCAGTCCAAAGGAATCCGACGATGAATTTGACTATGATGAGGAGCAATATCCTCCTGCTGATGAAAAATACAAACAACTGGAGGATCATTTGAATGCAATGGAAATCCAGAAGGTATCGGGTCTGGATTTTGAAGAACTGATTTGGTTTATGGGGTTATCATCCCGCAGAAGTTCAAGGTTCCGGTGTTCGCAAAATATGATGGGGTATCATGTCCCAAGATGCATCTCTGATCTTATGTGAGGAAGATTCAGCCTCACACTACAGACAAGGACTTATGGGTCCACTTCTTTCAGGACAGTCTATCTAGGACTCAACTAGAATGGTTCTATCAGCTGGAGGGGACCAATATTCGTAACTGGGAAGACCTGGCTGTTGCTTTCTACAAGCAGTATCGGTATAATGCAGACCTTTCTCCCACCCGTACACAACTCCAAAGTATGTCTATGGGTTCGAGTGAGGGTTTTAAAGACTATGCTCAGAAATGGAGGGACCTAGAAGGAAGAGTCCAACCCCCTATCTGATAGGGAGTTAGTGGATATGTTTTTGGGTACTCTATCTGGTTCATTGTTTAATCATCTAATTGGAAGCTCCTGAGTTGGCTTTACTGAGTTAATTTTGACAGGAGAAAGAGTGGAAGCTAGTATTAGAAGTGGCAAGATTTAGATGGATTCCTCTTCAAGTGGCACGGTTTATACGATACAATATGATCTGTCGATATGGTGTGCCAGAGAGAATTATTACTGATAATCGTACGAATCTCAACAACACAATGATCACCGAGCTTTGTAAACAATTCAAGATAAAGCATCATAATTCTTCTCCCTACCGGCCGAAGTTGAATGGCGCTGTTGAAGCAGCTAACAAGAAGATTGTGCAGAAGATGACAGTGACATATAAAGACTGGCATGAGATGTTACCATTTTCTCTTAATGGGTACCGTACCTCAGCATGGACATCGACAGGGACAACCCCTTATTCTCTGGTATATGGCATGGAGGCATTCCTACCCATCGAAGTCCAGATACCTTCTCTCTGTATTATGAAGGATGCGGGTTTGAACAAAGACGACTGGATCCGAACCCTACTTGATCAGTTAAATCTAATTGATGAAAAGATACTCACTGCTATCTATCACAGTCAGACATATCAAAAGCGAATGATCAAGGCTTTTAACAAGAAAGTCAGTCGCCAAGAATATCAAGTCTGTGATCTAGTGATTAAACGAATCATACTGCCACAAGGTGATCCCAGGGGCAAATGGACCCCCACGTACGAAGGGCCATTTATGGTTAAGAACATTTTCTCGGGAGGAGCTATGATTCTGACCACCATGGATGGTGACGACCTTCCTCACCCTATCAATGCAGACATAGTGAAAAGATACTATGCCTAATCAAAGACCCGCTAGGTTGACCGGCCTAGGCAAAAATAAGGGCTTCCCGGCGAACCAAAAGGGTTCGGGAAAAAGTAAGGGATGAAAATTAAAAAATTTGTATACCCGGCAAGTCGAAAACCCGAAAGGGAAGCTTGGGTAAAAAAGGGTATCCCGGTGGATTGAAAACCCAAAAGGGAATTCCAGGAAAAAGTTAGGGATATAAAGCGTATCACTATGTCTCATTGGATCATCTTGCAAACAGACTTCGGCATCGACTATCAAGCTCGGACGGTGCCAACCAATCTGATCAACCTTCGGCCATGAAGCAAAGTGATGAGACGCTTGAAGATATAAAGGCAATAGCAGAGTTGGAACCCAATGGGGTTGTTTCACATAGCTGTTTTTCTTTATTTTACACAAATTGCATAATTTCTATTTTTTCGGTGGTGTTCTCTTACTAGAGCATCAACCTCTTTGTACAAGAACGTCTATTACAGGCCAACTTAAAAAAATTTAATACAAATCATTTTCACAAGAAACTTCCATCTGTTTTTTCTTTTTCTGTTTTGTTTTGCAAGAACGTCCAATGACTTATTTTTGATATATGCAATTTGAAAATGATTGCTGCTCATAAATATTTACATAAGAAATAAAAGACAATTACTCGTAATTCCAGAAACTGGGAAAAAACAAGAAGTGCTAAAACCGACAGTTACTCCGCCCAGTAGGTGTCAGGATAGAGTCAGCTTTGGAGCACAATCATAAATACATACACTCCCCACAGAGTAAAAGTATTCAAAAGCATTGATGCTCGCTTTCCTGAAATAGGACGTAACCTCCCCAGCCAGGGTCCTTCTGAAACCTGACAGCTATATCCCCCAGCCGATTCCCATATTCGCGGGCGAGTCAGTAAAATTCATCCCCCAAGCAGAGTTTATTCCTCTAGATACAGAGGCTCGATCCCTGACAGAGTTCAGCATGTCAGCTACAAAAATACATTTTCTAAGTTCATTCCCCGCAGAGTTTATTCTCAAGCAACATGTCCTCCCGACAGAATATTTACAAACCTCCAACAACTGTCAGGGATTTATTTTCCCAGACGCGAGCATACCCTGATAGCATTTCATGAACATACATCATGACATACACATACATATCATATACAACATAATCTCATTTATTTTGAGAACATCATCTCACCCTGCATTTCATGCATCACATATAACTAACCCTGATATCTTTCCAGGAAAAGAGGATTAGCTTCAACAAAATTCAGAAGTTATGCAAGTCACATCTGCGGACGACTAACGGAAACTCAATTCCCAAAACCAAACGGGTCAACTAATCTACACTATCAATTTGAAGAAACCCTACGACCCAGGTTCCTTCTCACAACCGTACTATCCAGGCTTTCGTATCGAAGTAACCCAACTATCCAGGTTCCTTCTCACAGCCCTACTATCCAGGCTTCCGTATCGAATTAACCCTACTATCTAAGTTCCTCTCTACAAGCCCTACTACCCAGACTTTCATATCAAAGAAACCATACTATCCAGGTTCCTTCTCACAGCCCTACTGTGATACAGTGGAAAAACTGACTGTTTTTTGGAATGCTTGTTTGCGTTTTGCGTTTGTTTTTGCAAAATGTCGCGGTAAGCAAGAGTCGCCACCGACTTTTATTTTATCCAACTGGAAAGGACAAAAGCACAGGAAAATTCCTTTTTCGAGATATTTCTAAGTACGGGGGGTAGATTATAGAAAGGGAAGGTATTAGCATCCTTTCTATCCGTAGTTATCTACGGGCTCTTAGGTACTTGCTCATCATTTTCAAAATTATTTTCTTTGTGTTTGTGGGTTTTTGAAAAAAGTTTTTGTTTTAACTTCGATTTAACTCTTGTGTCTGTCTTCAAGAGTGTAATGAAGTGTTTTTGAAAACTTGTTTGTAAAAAAGTGTAAGTGTGAAAAAGTTTTGTTTTTTGATGAGAAAGTATCCAAGAATTAATCTACCTACTCGAAAAAGGAATCGTTCTATGCTAATTTCCTTTAGACAATGCTATCCCACTATTAGTGAGTAGGTAGCATCATCGTTGGAGTTTGAGGGTCAATTCGAAAGAGACGTACGGTCACTAAAGCAATGTTAGGACGTCTTAGTGGTAACCCTAATGTCATAGATCATTTATTCGAGGCAACAATATCCGAGGCAACCTTTTCGAGGCAACTATAACCTTTTAGACAAGAGGGCGACCTCTAAAATAACCTATACTTAATAATCGTGTACAAAGGCAACCAAGTGGGAGTGTACCCTAGGAGTGCGCATGTGCGAGTGTGTTGATTTCAGTTATTTTTATCTTTGCACATGTTTAGGGTGATCTAACCATTTTAAAATTAGACATTCATTCTTGTCATGAGAACCCTATTATCAAACGTCTAGCAGTTAAATATTTGCAGAAATTAAAGTGCGAAATTTAAACTAATCTATTACAAGGCGTCGGGTATTTACATCGCCAAAAACAACCCTTTGAAAATAAAAACGATAAAAGTAAATGTCCTAATTAAATTATTACAAGCCGGGAGCAAATACAATAATTGAATAAAAAATAAAGCGCGCGATGCGAAACTAAATCGAATACGAAATTAGGGTTTTGACCCTCCTAATTAAAAGAAAATGTTTTTGCTGTTTTTATTTTTTAATAAAAGAAATTAATTCCTAAAATTAAAATGCTAAATTAATTAGCTATTAAATTAATTAATGAAAAATAATTAATGACATATTTTTGGATTTTTGTTAATTTAGGAAAGAAAATAAAATAATTAAATTAGGGTTAAAACCTATTGATTCTAATTAATTTTAAATATTTACAAAATAAATGAAATTTATCTAAAATTAATAACCTAATTAATTAAATTAATATTTATTAATAAAAAATAAAATTCTGAAATTTAATTGGACATGAAACATTTTTGTGATTTTTTTTTATAAAAAGAAAATAATTTTTGGGTTAATAAATAAATAAAAAGCAAATAAATTAAATAAAATAAAAAAATGTGAAAGGATAGAAATGGGCCTGATTTTTAAGGGTGTCAATAGCAAGAAATCTGGCCCAATGATGTTTGTTTATATTGATTTGGCTGATCCCATGCATGTGCATTGACTTGGCCTAGGGTGTGTCTTCAAACGGTGGCCACCAGATCTGGCCATCTGGCCATCTGGCGTGTTGGATGGTGAGGGAGTATGATGAACCCCAAGTTCATGCGTGCACTGGATTTCCTGTAATAAAATGAAATAGAGAAATAAGGGGACCTGGGATTCAAACCCAGGCCCCAAGGAAAATTCCTTACTACGCTTGCCACTGGATCACTTGCTGCTTGTTGTATAATTATAGAATAATAATAATAATATAAGAAAACATATATTAGTGGAAAATAAAATTAAAAAAAATGCGCGCTCGTTCAAACAAACCAATGGAATCTGGCCACGTCTTCGACCCTGTCATGGCACCGTCGCTAAAAGTCCAAATTCCTATACCTACGGACAAAGTCCGTTGCTACAGGTCTGTGTATTTCCAAAATCCTCTACAGGCCATATAAATGGAATCCAGTGCCATGGCTGGGTTCGTATCACTCTCCTGATCACAACCATGCCCATTATGAAGGCTAATTATTCCTGAAAAGAAAAACCCTAAAAGCAAACTCGAAACCCTAACAATGGTGGATTTCGTTATAGACCAGATAAACGCAATTGAGTAATGTCAAAAGCTTGCAAATGCTTCATAGGTTAAGAATGTGCCACTAATTCAGGTTAACAATGCGTAAATTCCAAGATACGAATTCAAGAACAGAGCGGGGTTATGAATGACTTACAGCATGATTAAGGACTAGAATGGACCGGTTATGGATTGCTTTAGCTTCTAGGGAGTGCCAGGAAGCGATTGGTATCAATAGAAAGCTTTGAGAATGCCTCTAATGGTGATTTCAAACTCACACTTTTTTGGTATTTTTTCAGATTTTGTTTTCTCTCTAGCGCCTCTTTCCCACCTTCATTTTGATCTGCCCGCAACCCTTATGTATTAGACAATGCATTAGGGTTGATTACTCTGTCCAAATCTTCTTCTTTCAATGATTTTGATATTTGATTTGATCCTTCTTTAAAGCTTTCCAAATTTGGCTTCTTTTCAATCTTTTTGTGCACTCTAAGGCTTGGCACGAATTGGAAGGATGATAGTTGTATAATGAAGCCTGAAACAACACAAAATCCTTGGTTATTAATGTTTTGGATTTTTATTTGATTTATTTTGATTTAAATCAAATTAATTCAAATAAAAATCAAAATAATTAATAAAAATATGATATGGACAAGTGGAAAAGGCTAGAGCACGTGGGCTATAATTCCAACTCAAAACAAGTGAAAAAGAATGGGCCCATTTGTCAAAATATGAAGTTTTGGGGATAATTGACTTTTGGCAATTTTGCAAAAAAGGCCAACTTCAACAATGCATAACTTTCTTAATTTTGACTCTTTGGAGGTGTTCCCTGACTTTTTAGAAAACTTGAGATGTCCTCTAAACAACCCTTTTGGTATCATCTCATTTTGATATTCCATGCTCAAGTATAAAGCTTTGACAAAAAAGGTGTTTTTGTTGACTTTTCAGAATGACCTATAATGTCCAAATTCATAACTTCTTGTGAGTGCATATTTTAATCTTGGGAGCTGAAGATGGATTGTAGGAAATTTCTTCCTCTTCAAAATGAGCTTTGGATGGGTCATTTCTCATAAAGTATGAGAAAGTTATGCTTTGTCAAAGTTGGGTTGACTTTTCCTGCAAAACCCTAATTTAGCAACTTTTGAATCTTGATGAATTATGAGCAAACCTTGATCAAATGATGAAATATACTTCAAAATGAGGATGTTGACCAAAAATATTGAAGTTTGACTGAAGTGGGTCTCAGTTGACTTTTGCCCTAGCACAATCGATTTTTGGACCTTTGAGCAATTGACTGAGCAAACTTTCTCTGCAAGTCTTGAAACTTGACATGGATGATCTTGAGAACATATTAGGACATTGGTGAGCACTTGGGGTCACTTGGAATCAAAAATCTGGATGCAACATGAAACCCTAATTTTGGGTAGACTGCCTTAGGAGAGAGCTTGTCTGGCCAACCCTTGGACTACCTTGAGCAACTAAGAGATCTTTCTTGAAATGTTTTGAGAAATATGGGAGGGGAAATTTTGGGGTACAACACCTACTATCCAGGCTTTCCTATCGAAGTAACCCTACTATCCAGGTTCCTTCTCACAACCCTATTATCCAGGCTTTCATATCGAAGAAACTCTACGACCCAGGTTCCTTCTCACAGCCCTACTATCCAGGCTTTCATATCGAAGTAACCCTACAATCCAGGTTCCTTCTCACAACCCTACTATCCAGGCTTTCGTATCAAAGTAACCCTACTACCCAGGTTCCTTCTCACAACCCTACTATCCATGCTTTCATATCGAAGAAACCCTACGACCCAGGTTTCTTCTCACAGCCTTATTATCCAGGCTTTCGTATCGAAGTAACCCTATTATCCAGGTTCCTTCTCACAACCCTACTATGCAGGATTTCATATCGAAGTACCCCTACGACCCAGGTTCCTTCTCACAGCCCTACTATCCAAGCTTTCATATTGAAGTAACCCTACTATCCAGGTTCCTTCTGACAGCCCTACTTTCCAGGCTTTTGTATCGAAGTAACCCTACTATCCAGGTTCCTTCTCACAACCCTACTATCCAAGCTTTCATATCGAATAAACCTTATGACCCAGGTTCCTCCTCACAGCCCTACTATCCAGGCTTTCGTATCGAAGTAACCCTACTATCCAGGTTCCTTCTCACAACCCTACTATCCAGGATTTATTATCGAAGTAACCCTACTATCCAGGTTCCTTCTCACAGCCCTACTATCCAGGCTTTCATATCGAAGAAACCCTACGACCCAAGTTCCTTCTCACAGCCCTACTATCCAGGCTTTCATATCGAAGTAAGCCTACTATCCAGGTTCCTTCTCACAACCCTACTATCCATGCTTTCATATCGAAGTAACCCTACTATCCAGGTTCCTTCTCACAGCCCTACTATCCAAGCTTTCATTTCATAGTAACCATACTATCCAGATTCCTTCTCATAACCTTACCATCCAGGTTCCCAGACAGCAGTCCACAACACTGTAAGACCGGGACCCAATCAAACACGATTGGTTTCGCATTTCCCTAGTAAGTCGCAGTGCAACTTGTACCTTGACCAGATATGCAGTTCACTTCCGCTTCCTCACGTAGGAGTTATTCCCCCAGTAGAGTAACGGACAACTAAAGCTCCTAAATTTCTATTTCTCCCAAGACAGATACCAACATTCCTCAGCATATTCCTCATCAACAATAGGAATAGGAACTCTCATCGAAGGAATGTCTCGGGAAATCAACATCTTCTAGATGGCATCTTTAAGCCCATCTCCCATGGTACTCCATCACATCTTGGATGGCATCTTGAAGCCCTTCTACGAAAATTCTCTGGCAACTTACAAATGGAATCTATAATCCCATTCCCGATATCACAAATCAAGTATCACTTCATGCGAGTGCAAATTTATGGGCACTCTAGTGTTCAATCGTCTTCCACCTTCAGATCACGAAAGGGAGACGAGCCAATCTACATCCTCAGGTTTAAGAAGATTGAACAGGGGAAGCTGTTGTACCCCAAAATTTGCCCTCCCATTTTACTTAACACATTCCCATAGAGGTCCTCAATTTGCTCAAGATTGCCCAAGAGTTGACCAGACAAACTCTCTCATGAGGCAGTGTGTCTCAAATTAGGGTGTCCAGTTTCATCAAGATAGGTGGACTCCAAAGACCTCATATTCTATCCATGGTCCTAATGTGTTCTCAAGACCATCCATGTCATGTTTCAAGCACTTCACAAGAAGTTTGCTCATTCAACTGCTCAGATGCTTGAGAATCGACTGTATTAGGTCAAAAGTCAACTAGGGCGCACATACAGTAAAACTTCAAGATTTTTGGTCAACATCAACATTTTGAAGTGATCTCCGTCATTTGATCAAGGGTTGATAATGATTCTTCAAGGGATGCCTTAAATTCATCAAAACCCAAAAGTTGCTAAATTAGGGTTTCTTAGGAAAAGTCAACCAAACTTTGACCAAGCATAACTTCCACATGCTTTATCATAAATTTTCCATCCAAGGCTCATGAAGAGGATGAAATTCCCTACAACTCATATTCAGCCCACAAGTTCAAAATATGCACTCATAAAAAGATATGAATTTCCGCATTATGGGTCCTTTTGAAAAGTCAACAAAAATACCTTTTGGGTCAAAGCTACTTACATGAACATGGAAGACTCAATTGAGATGATACCAAAAGGGTTGCTTAGGGTACATCCTAAGATTTCTATGAAGTCCCAGAACACCTCTCTAGGGTTAAAATTGGAGGAGATATGCCTTGTCAAAGTTGACCTTTTTTGCAAAATTGCCAAAAGTCAAATATGCTCAAAAGTGCATTTTTTACTAAATGGGCCTAGAATTTCATGATTGCGCCTCACTTGTAGCATGATCCACGACCCAAATATCCATCCACATGTTATTTACTTCATTTACCATTTTATTGTGATTTTTTATTAATTAAAATTTGAATTAAATTAAGTAAATGACAAATAATATCAAATATCTGTTTTGATATGATTTTTTGATAGGTTTGCAATCAAAATATGTTGAAATATCAAGGCCAAATCGAATCAAGTATGATTAGCACAAGAAAGGGATAATTTGGCTCAATATAGCAAGTTTACATATGGCATGGAAATCAAATCAAATCTTCCATTATTGCAAAGATACAAGCCAGTTTTATAACCCTAATTCGTTCTAGGATATATAATGAACATGTACAAAGCATAAGGCAAGGGTTAATAGTGGTGAAAGAGGCAGAGCAAATTCAAAAATATTCAAAGAAAAGTGTGAATCGGTTTTCACTCCACAGGCCATCTCAAGCCATCCTAGCACTTCCAATCAATTATTGGACGTCTCAGGAAGCCATCCCAATAGTTTGCAAGGTCTGAAGCACCAAGAAACCCAAGCTGTAACTCACACGGTTTGCAATTTTTTTCAGAATCGATTACCAAAATTCCTATATTATTAGCATATTTAATTGACATATTTGTGATCTTTGACATGTTTGCAAGCTGACTGAATAGTTTAATTGCATTTTTGAATCCTATATATGTACTTTCCATTGTTAGGGTTTCCACATGCGTTTTAGGGTTTTTGGCTACAGGTAAAATTATCCCATGAATAAGGTACCATGATGACCGTGACATCATAACCAGTTGAACGTTGGCCTTTAATCTCATTTATATTGCGTTTTGCGAGTTTTTGAGTATTACAAGTTTCTATCCATGGCAGATGTCCGTGGGTATAGGTTCGTTATCTAATGCGATGGAGGAAGGTAGAAGAAGCTTATGTGGCAGCCAACCATTGGACCATTAGAAATTTCGCGCGTGGCTTCCACTAACCATTTTGTTTTCTATATTATATCTTGTTTTCAGTATTTATTCAACAAAGCAAGTTGGCCCAGTGGTGAGGCGCGTTGGTGGTGACTATAAGGGCCTAGGTTCGATCCCAGGTCCTAGCAAAACCTTATTTTCTTATTTTCCATTTACAAATCATATGCGTCACCTGCCTAGATGACTACCATGCGCCATCAATATCTGGCCAGCAGATTCATAGTCAACCAAATCCAACGCATAGCAATGAAGGACCCATGGTACACCCTCAGGTCAACGCCACATGGAACCAAGCGCTGACTGGGCTTGGATGGCTAATGGGCTTCGGAAATTCAACATTGCACCCCCACCATTATGCAGAACACATGCCCAATTCCTCTCTTTCTCTATTTTTTTAATTTATTTAATTTATTTTCTTAATTACTTTTCTTTTCACAAATAATATCTAAAATCATTTTTTTTAATCATAAAATCACAAAAAACACCAAAAATCATTTTTTTATAAAAGAATATTTTTTATTTCTTAATTAATTTAGTTTAATTAACTTAGGGCAATTTAATCTTTTTTTTTATATATAATTAAAAATAATTAGAATTAGGGTTTTAATTGTACATAACTTAATTAATTTTTTTCCTCAAAAAATAACTTAAATATTTTTTCAATTAGATTTTTAGGGTTTTCAATTTTTCTCGCATTTACTTTGCCGCGTGCATTTTAATTCTTTTATTATTATTGTAACTGCTCCGGGATTGTAATAGTAATTAAGGTTTTAAACTTCCACATTTTTATTTTCAGTCAAGATGATTATGTAACTGCCAAGCTCTGTAATAGCTAGGTTTATTTTCTCGCACTTTAAATTCTTGCAAATCTTTAACTGTCTAGATGCATGGCTAATAGGATTGTATGGGAAGAATGCTTGAAAATTAACTGAAAAATTCACGTGCACATACTTACTCCTAGGGTTTGCCTCACTTCGGTTGCATTCGATAAACAGTCATTAAGCATAGAAGATTTTAGTAGCTGCCCTCCAGTCCAAAAGATCAAAATGTCCCATTCGAATGTTGCCCCGGAAATGTTGCCTTGGAAAGATCTTAAGACTCTAGGGTTACTACTAAAGTTTCCAACCCATTGCTTAGGTGACTGTACTTGTCCCTTTCGAACGTCCCTTACAAACTCCAACGATGGGGCTACCTACTCCTTAATAGTAGGATATCATTGTCTAAAGGAAGCGAGAATGAACCATCTTTTTTTCGAGTAGATAGAATCTTAAGTACTTGCTCAACAAAACTTTTCACATAAACACCTTTTAAAACCATTTTCAAAACAAACTTCGTCACCCTTTGAGGACTGATACAAGGGTTATCACGAAGTAAAACTTTTTCAAAACAAGCACACACACAAGAAATTTTAAAAAGATGAGTAAGTACCTAAGAGCCCATGGAAAACCATGGATAGAAAGGGTTCTAACACCTTCCCTTTCTATAATCTACCCCCCATACTCAGAAATCTCGAAAAAAGGTTTTTTCTGTTCTTTTTCCTTTTCCATGATTGAATGAAGTAAAATTCGGTGGCGACTATTGCTTACCGTGACATTTTGTGAACAAAAAACGCAAAACGCAAACCAGTAAAAACAGTCGGTTCTGCCACTGTGTCACACCATGCAAGCCTTAAACCTAAGGTTTTGGTGTGATTTGCTTCTGCTTTCCATATATGTGATTTCTTAGCATAATCACGACATCATGACATGGCATATCATACTAACCATTTCAAGGATCTCAAGGGTTTGTGATATAGGTTATGGTAAATCAGACGTCTAGCAAGGGGAAAACATGATTTATTTTCCTCTAGCCAATGCCGTCAAAACTCAACAACTTGAGTCAGGGCCTATGACCCACTTGACATGGTGAGCTTGACTCTCTTAAAAGGACACTCAATGATATGAAGTTCTTCAATCAAAGCTTCAAATGCTGACATTTTCTTGTTTACCCCGAGAAATACTTGAAAACATTGCATACATATATCATACGTATCATTGCATAAACAGGTTTCAAAGTAGGTTTCTCATCCTCTTTGCTGTTTATTTCGGAAATGGATCTAGAACAAACAGTGAAGGATCTACAGACTCAAAATGCACAGTTTCAACAGATGATCATGGCTCTGGCCAAGGGGCAAGAGGAACTAAAAGCCCTTATTGTTAAAGACAAGACTAAGCAGCCAAGGAGGACAGCTGGTCTGGTAAATCTGGGTAGGAGGTTCAAAGGACCACTAAGGTAAGTGGTTGATATGACATCCTCATCCAAAGAAGGAGATAACCGAGAAGGGAAGACAGGAGAGGAAGACCTCAATCCAAGGGAATCTGATAATGAGACTGATTACAATGAAGAGAAGTACCTTCTGGACGACGAAAAGTACAAACAGCTGGAAGAGCGTCTGAGTGCAATAGAAATCTAGAAAGTTCCTGGGATGGATTTTGAAGAGCTGGGTTTGGTATCTGGGGTTGTCATCCCGCAAATTTTCAAGGTGTCGGTGTTTTCTAAGTATGACGGGGTTTCATGTTGCAAGATGCACCTCCGATCTTATGTGAGGAAGATCCAGCCTCACACTGCTGACAAGGACTTATGGGTCCATTTCTTTCAAGATAGTCTGTTCGAAACTCAACTAGAATGGTTCTACCAGTTGGAAAGGACCGACAACCGTAATTAGGAAGACCTGGTCACTGCTTCCTACAAGCAGTATCAGTATAACGCAGACCTTTCTCCCACTCGTACCTTTTTCTGTTTTTTTCACCCTTTCCTTTGTTGGATAAAAGAAAAGTCGGTGGCGACTCTTGCTTACCGCGACATTTGTGAACAAAAAATGCAAACCAGTATTAACAGTCGGTTCTGCCACCGTATCACAAAGGGCTATACAGCCTCATGAAGAGCCAATTGAAAAAGTGAATTTGGGCACAAAAGAGGATAGAAAAGAATTCAAGATAGGTGCAAATTTGGAGCTTAGTTTCAAACAGCGGTTGATACAGATGTTGCATGATTATGTCGAGATCTTTGTCTGGTCATATGAAGACATGCCGGGGCTAGATACTAATATTGTGGTTCATCATCTTCCAACTAAAGAAGATTTCCCTCCAGTAAAGCAGAAGGTTCATCATATGCGCCCTAAAATGTCAGAGAAGGTCAAAGAAAAAGTTATGAAACAGTTCAACGTTGGGTTCTTAGTTGTCACCTCTTATCCCCAATGGGTTGCTAACATAGTCCCGGTTCCTAAAAAAGATGGAAAGGTACGGATGTGTGTGGACTACAGAGATTTGAACAGGGCAAGCCTTAAGGATGACTTTCCGCTTCCCCATAATGACGTTCTGGTTGACAACACCGTACAACATAAGATCTTTCCCTTCATGGAGGGTTTCTCTGGTTATAATCAGATCAAGATGACACCTGAAGACATGGAGAAGACAACCTTCGTCACACAATGGGGCACTTTCTATTACAAAGTGATGCCGTTTGGATTGAAGAATTCCGGGGCAACCTATCAGCGAGCCATGGTAGCTTTGTTCCATGACATGATTCATTATGAGATAGAGGTCTATGTTGATGGCATGATAGCCAGATCTCAAATAGAAGAAGAGCACCTAGACCACTTGCAAATGTTGTTTGATAGACTGAAGACGTACAAGTTGAGACTGAATCCGAACAAGGGCACCTTTGGGGTATGGTCTGGTAAACTCCTAGGTTTCATTGTATGTGACAAGGGTATTCAGGTAGACCCTGCAAAGGTAAAATCTATACAAGAGATTCCGGCTCCACCCGTTGAGAAGGAAGTTAGAGGTTTCTTGGGACGCCTAAATTACATTGCTAGGTTCATTTCCCATGTAACTACTACTTATGAGCCAATCTTTAAACTCCTGAAGAAAGATCAAGTGGTATGGTGGAATGACGAATGCTAGACTGCCTTTGATAGAATCAAGGAATATCTTCAAGAGCCTCTAATTCTGATGCCTCCGATTGAAGGAAGACCTTTGATAATGTACTTAACAGTATTAGATAATTCAATGGGGTGTGTGTTGGGGTAACATGACAAGTCTGGTCGAAAAGAGCATGCAATATACTACCTTAGCAAAAGGTTTACAGACAGTGAAACAAGATACTCACTTCTCATGAAAACTTGTTGCGCTTTGGCATGGGCTGCTTGCCGACTAAGACAGTATATGTTGACTCACACTACCTTGTTGATATCTAAGATGGATCCGATCAAGTACATATTCGAGAAGCCCGCTCTCTCCGGAAGAATAGCAAGATGGAAAATGATCCTGACTGAATACAATATTCAATACACGATCCAGAAAGCAATCAAGGGAAGTATATTAGTTGATCATTTGGCTCATCAGGCTGTGGATGACTACCAATCCATGAACTTTGAGTTCCCAGATAAGAATATTATGTTGGTGACTGACTATGATGAACCTGGACCAGATGAAGGACCTAAGGAAGAATCACGATGGACTATGGTTTTTGATGGAGCCTCCTATGCACTCGGCAATGGTATCGGTGTTGTAATAATATTTCCCGAGGACTTTCATACTCCTTTCACCGCCATATTATGTTTCAACTGCACCAACAATATGGTTGAGTATGAATCATGCATCATGGGTCTCAAAGCTTCTATTGACCTAAGGATCAAGTTATTGAGCATTTTTGGGGATTCAGACTTGGTAATAAGTAAAATCAAAGGATAGTGGGACATGAAGCACCCTAATCTCATTCCTTACAAGGAACATGTGTTGGCATTTCTCCCACGCTTTGAAAACGTCACCTTTGAACATGTTCCACGAGAAGAGAATCAGTTAGCGGACGCGCTAGATACTATGTCATCTATGTTCAAAGACAGGTGGGACAATGAGGCTCCTCAGATTACTATTGAGAGATTGGATGAACCAGCGTACTGCTATGAGATTGATACTGAAGAAATAGCAGACAAACCTTGGTTTCATGAAGTGAAAAGGTATCTCAAGGCTCAAGAATATCCTGAGGGGGCATCTGTCAATGATAAAAAAGTTTCTGAGAAGGTTCTCCGCAAGGTTCTTCCTCAGTAATGGAATCCTCTACAAGCGCAACCATGACTCTACTTTACTTCGGTGTGTATAAAAAAGTGAATTAGAGAGGATTATGGCAGATTTACACGAAGGTACCTTTGGAACCCACTCTAGTGGATACACCATGGCTAAAAAGATCCTACGGGAAGGATATTACTGGTCCACTATGGAAGTAGACGGTTATCAGCATTCTCGAACTTGTCACAAGTGCCAGATCTTTGATGATAAAGTACATGTACTTATAGTTCCCTTGAATGTCTTGACAACTCTCTGGCCCTTTGTAATGTGGGGAATTGACATGATCAGAGAGATTAGACCTACCGCTTCCAATGGGAATCGCTTCATCCTAGTGGCCATTGATTACTTCACGAAGTGGGTTGAGGCTGCCTCTTTTGCTTCTGTTACCAAGAATGTTATGGAGTGGTTCGTCAAGCATAACCTTATTTGTCGGTATGGTGTTCCAGACAGAATCATCATAGATAATGGTACAAATCTCAATAATACTATGATCACTGAACTCTGTAAGCAATTCAAGATCCAGCATCATAACTCTTCTCCTTACCGACCGAAGATGAATGGTGTTGTAGAAGCTGCTAATAGGAACATTAAAAAGATCATACAGAAGATGACAGTGACATATAAAGACTGGTATGAGATGTTACCATTTTATCTTCATGGTTACCGCACCTCAGCGCGTATGTCATCAGGGGAAACACCTTATTCTCTGGTGTATGGTATGGAGGTTGTCCTACCTATTAAGGTCCAGATCCTTTCTTTGAGAATCATGAAGGATGCAAATTTGAATGAAGATGATTGGATCCAGAATCGACTTGACCAACTAAATCTGATTGATGAGAAAAGGCTTACTGTTGTCTTTCATGGCCAGATGTACCAAAAACGAATGATTAAAGCTTTAAACAAAAAGGTCAGATGTCAGGTATATCAAGTGGGTGATCTAGTAATCAAGCGCATCATTCTACCGCAAGGTGATCCCAGGGGAAAATGGACTCCCACGTACGAAGGGCCATTTGTGATCAAGAACATATTTTCTAGTGGAGCCATGATTCTAACCACCATAGATGGTGACGACCTTCCTCACCCTGTGAATGCGGACATAGTTAAAAGATACTACGCATGAATAAAGACCCGCTAGGATGACTGGCCCAGGAAAAAATAAGGGCATCCTGGCGAACCAAAAGGTTTCGGGCAAAAATTAAGGATAAATACAAAAACATTTATACACCCGGCAAGTCGAAAACCTGAAAAGGTGGCTTGGGAAAAAAAGGTTTTCGCGATGGACCGAAAACACGAAAGTGCGGTCCAGGAAAAAGTTAAGGATTTAAAGCGTACAACTATGTCCCATTGGATCACCTTGCGACCAGATTTCAGTATCAACTATCAAGCTCAAACGGTACCAATCAATCCAGTCAGCTTCGGACAAGTAGCAAAGTGATGAGATGCTCAAGGACATATGGGCAATAGCAGAATTGAAACTCAATTGGATTATTACACATAAATGATTTCTATTTGTACACTATCTTGTATAGCTTTCATTTTCACGGCGGCGTTCTTCTACTAGAATGACAATCTCTTTGTACAAAAATGCATGTTATAGGCGAACTTTAAAAATCAATGCAAATCATTTCTTTGAAAGTACAAAACTATTTGTTTTCTATTTTTCTATTTTGTTGTGCAAAAACGTCCAATGATTATTTTTGACATATGCATTTGAATATGATTATTGTTTACAAATACTTGCATAAGAAACAGAAAGACAGTTACTAATGACTTCAAGAAACGGGGCAAAGTCTAAAAAATCCGTTTGTAGTCCCGACAGTTACTCATTCAAGCAGGTACAGGGGCATAGACGTCTTGGGACAAAGTCACCACTACATCCTTAGCATACGATCCAGTGACGTCTATGTTCCCCACATAATGGAAACAACCAAGATTTTGATCTTTTCTTCCCCAAACAGGAATTACTTCCCCCAACAAAGTTTCCTCAGAGAGCTGAAATCTAGATCCCCAGTTGAGTTTTACAAATCTCAACAGTTTATAAAGCCTTATCCCCTGGTAGAGTTCATTTCTCTAGCTGCGGAAGGGTACCCCCAATAGAGTTTTTTCCTCTACACTCGTAAAATCTTCCAACATAGCATCTTTCTCCCTACAGAGTCATTCTCAAGCAGAAGTAAAAGATCCTTGGCAGAATATCCTCAAACAGAAGGAGGAAATCCCCAGCAAATAATCTCCATTCATCATCCCCAGCGGAAATGAAAGAATCACTTTCCTTGTCTACTAAAAAGCAGTCCGGGATTCATCACCCCACTACTCTCTAGCAACAGTCGGGGATTTATTTTCCTAGACTAGGAAATATCGTAACAGCATCCCATATTCATACATCATGGCATGCGCATATATATTGCTTACAACATAATCTCATTTACTTTGAGAACATCATTACACAATGCATTTCATACGTCATGACATTGCATACGACTAACTCTTTACCTTTTCGGGAAAGATCAAATCAACAAACACCATTCACTACTTACGTAACCTGGTAGTCTTCTCAAAAGCTACGCCTGACGAAGGGCTATTATAGCATTTTCCTGTAAAAGGCCAACTCAAGACCTTTTTCTAGTTCAGTCAAATCGACACTAAGATTTTTTTTATTTCTATTCCAGTTAAAGGGATCCAAGACCTTCCTCTAGTTTAGTTAGATCAATACTAAGATCTCTCTGATTTCTATTCCAGTTGAAGATAATCCAAGACTTTTATCTGGTTCAGTTAAATCGCTACAAAGATTTTTCTATAGGAAAAGTCAAATGAACTTTGACCATGCATAACTTTCACATACTTCATCCATTTTTCCCAAACCAAAGCTCATTTTGAAGAGAATCCAATTCCCTACAAATTCTCTTTTTTCCTTAAGATCGTTAGATGCACCATTTGAAAGAAACAAGCTCATACATTATAGGTCATTTTCATAAAGTCAACAAAAGTCACTTTTTGTCAAGACCATTTACATCAAGATAAAATCTTCAAATGCAAAATTGGTCAAAAGATATATTGAAGTAGACATCTTGGTATTTCCAAAAAACCCAAGATCTTCATCATGAGATGAAAATTGAGCATGTTATGGCTTGCCCAAGTTGGGAAAATTTTGGAAATTTCAAGAATAGTGCATTGAGAAAATTTAAACTTTTGAAGCAATGGATTATTTTCTTAGGCCTCAAACATCTTCCTAAGCTTATATAGGACCTCTAGTTTCATTCTTACTTTGTGTTGAATTTTTTAGCTATTTTATTCATATTTATTTTGTTTTTATTAACATAAATACAAGATAAATCATATAAAATAGTAAATGATTGGATCATGCCCACTGGGCTTTTGTTTTTATTCAATTTCAGGCCCATAATTTCGTGCACAAATGTCCAGATTCATTCAAGCAAGGAAAAGGAAAGTTTTGACAAATTTAGAAGGCTTTGAATTTGTTGGATTTTGGTTTTAAAACATGAGTTATGGCCATGATTTTTTCCATTTCATCTTGTCCCCCTTCTCTCCACTATATATACAGTAGTATTGTAAGCCAAACAAAGGCCTACAAATTGTCAAGAGAGCCACGAAAAGTTGCAAAATACACAATGTTGTCAAAATTTAAATTTCAATCTCCAGCCTCTTTTAGTCCCAAACAAGGACTCAAACACGTTCTTGAAAGTCCCATGAAACTTTTCCAACCATTACCAGGCCCTGAAACACAACAAAACTCCTCAATCAACTCTTACGGTTTGCACTCTTGTACAATTTTACTTTGCTTAATTTATGTAATGTAATTACGTTTTAACCATGCATTACTGATTATCTGAATGCTTGCAAGCTTTTTGCATAGTTGATTTCCAATTTTGATACTAGTATGGTATTTCACCATTCTTAAGGTTTGGACCTTCAAAATAGGGTTTTCCAAATTAGCAAAAATTGGACCCAACCAGTGGTACAATCGTGTTCAGGAGGTTGAACACAATCAATTCATGGTCTCAAATATTATTTTTGTTGCGTATTTTGTTTGTTTCAAATGCAGGGGTTACAGTGACGGACAAAAAACCGTCACTATAGATCTTGTTGTCTAATACGACGGATGGAGGTTGAAGACGATGCATGGAAGTCCCCCACTGGATGATTCCAACTTGCGCGCGTTTTTAATTTTTTTTGTCTGAGATGACACTTTGTTTTATATATAATATATTGATGTTATTATATGTATGAATGATTAGGGTAGCTCAATTGGTAAGCAAGCGCATATGTGAAGGAGAGAACCTGGGTTCGACTCCCAGGTCTAACGTTTTTTCATTTTCTTAACATATCTCTGCAGATCACATGCGTGGTGTTTCCAGAAGCATACCGTATATGTCCAGATCACAACCACTAGAAATGGTTAATATAGATCAAAAGGTTCCAACATGCAAGTGCACCATGAGCCATCAAAAACTGCTCCTCACTGAATCCCAGTACAACTTCTGGGCTCCCTCTAGATTAGGCCTAGCTTTTTTTTTTAACAGCACACCCCTATTTTATTTTTGATGCCAGGCCCATGTTTTGTTTTATTTTCTCATTTTATTTTATTTTGTTTATTATTTTCAAAAGTCATTTTTTAACAATTCATAAAAATATCAAAATAATAATAAATAGATTTAGGTCCTTTCTATGAATTATATTAATTAATTTATTAATTATTTTAATTTTTATTTTATCAACTTAAAATCAATTAGACTTAGGTTCTTTTTTATTTAAATTATTTTATTAATAAAAAATATAAAAAAATATGAGAATAAGGATTTATTTCATTCAACATTTTTTTCTTAATTAAAAATAAATTTAGAATTGATTATTCTCTTAACAAAACCAAAAAGAAAAAAATATTTTTTGTTTACTTAGAACTTTTTAGTTTTTATACGTATTATTTGTTTCGCGCACATTTATTCTATTCTCGCATTTTTTATAATAATGTAACTGATTATGGGATGTAATAAATTAGATTTAAAATTCCGTATTTTATTTCTTTGCATCTTTTTTATATATTTGTTCCAAAGTGTTGTAATAGTTTAGGATTTAAATTTTTGCACTTTGAATTTCCGCAAATATTAACTGTTAGTAACTAAAATTGTATGATAAGACTGTAAATTAAAACGTTAGTTAACCTAATAAAAAGACAAAAATAACTGAATCTCAACACATATGCACATATGCACCTTTAGGGCATCCCCGCTTCGGTTTCCTTTTAGAAAATAAAGCAGTCATGTCCCTCGAGAATTAGGACGCTTTAGCAAAGATCCGTAAAAATAAAAAATATCATAGTCCCTCGATGACCCTATGGTGTTGCCTTTCGGTAAATGATCTCGTCCCTTAAACAAAATTGCTAAAGTGTCTCCATATGTTGCCTTTATGACTGTAAAACGTCCCTTCGATTGTCCCTCAACATCCGACGATAAGGTTACATACTCACCAATAGTAGGATAGCATTGTCTAAAGGAAAAGAGGAAAAGAACGACGTTTTTCCAGTAATAAAGTAGATAGCTATTATAAGTTTGCTCAAACATTTTGCACTTACACAAAAAACTATTTTTCAAAAAAACAATTTCAAAAAACTTTGTATACTTTCTCCACTATCCCTACAAACATTACAAAGTTCGCCGTACTAAGGTGTTTTCAAAACATTTTCAAACACACAAAGCACAAAGGTATTTCAAAATGAGCAAACCTCTAAGAGCCTGTGGATAACCACGGATGGAAAGGGTGCTAACATCTTCCCTTTCCATAATCTACCCCATTACTCAAAAAACATCTCGAAGAGGTATTTTTCTGTTCTTTTCACCCTTTCATTTGTTGGATAAAAGAAAAGTCAGTGGCGACTCTTGCTTACCACACATTTGTGAATACAAAGCCCAAACAAGTATATAACAGTCGGTTCTGCCACCGTATCACACAAGTCTACCATTCATTAGAAAAAGATCTCAACAATGAACTACCTTCCGCAATGACAAGGCTACCATTCATTGGAGTACCAAAATCTCAACAACAAACTACCTTCCATAATGACAAGGCTACCATTCATTGGAGCACCAAAATCTCAACAACGAACTACCTTCCATAATGACAAGGCTACCATTCATTGGAGTACCAAAATCTCAATAACGAACTACCTTCCATAATGCAAGGCTACCATTCATTGGAGTAAAAAATATCAATAACGAACTACCTTCCATAATGACAAGGCTACCATTCATTGGAGAACCAACATCTCAACAAAGAACTACCTTCCATAATGAAAAGGCTACCATTCATTGGAGTACCAAAATATCGACAACAAACTACCTTCCATAATGACAAGGCTATCATTAATTGAAGTAATAAAATTTCAACAACAAACTACCTTCCATAATGACAAGGCTACCATCTATTGGAGTAACAAATCTAAATAACGAACTACCTTCCATAATGACAAGGCTACCATTCATTGGAAAAAGATCTCAACAACGAACTAGCTTCCGTAATGACAAGGCTACCATTAATTGGAGTACCCAAATCTCAATAACGAACTACCTTCCATAATGATAAGGCTACCATCCATTGGAGTAACAAAATCTCAATAACAAACTACCTTCCATAATGATAAGGATACCATTCATTGGATTAACAAATTTGAATCTTCTATGGGAGCCCTCAGATTCATTGGGGGAAGTACAGGTTGCTCAAATAAAGAGACCTGTCACTTGCTGCTATGGGAAGGAATTACACTAAAGACTTCCTGAAGAAAGAAAATATGGCTTCCTGGGGAAAGAGATGAAACTCCTGGAGAATTGCCAATAAATTCATGCTGAGGAGATAAAATCTTCTTGTGAAAAATAAATGCACATTCTCAAACTAAAGCTCAAAGCTTGCCAAAACCCAAATAAGAGTATTGCTAAGGGTACCCACTTCAAACAGAAATAAACCGGAATGAAGCAGTCAATCAAAATACATCTCCTGAGAAATAAACTCAAGAGGGGGAAACCCATTCCATCCAGACAACGAGTTGAAAAGAAAGCTGAAACAAAATTCTTCCACGAGGGATAACTCATGGGGAAGTTGAAAGAATATACACTTTCTGCTTAAGATTGTCACTCTATTGGAGAAAGGGTAACACAACTCTGCAAAACATGACAATATACCAACAACATATAAATTAAAAAAATGCAAATGAGCAATGATTATGAATGTTACCATGTATATGCTAACAAAACAGACATATGACACTGTGGGTACACACAAGACCAAAAAGAATGTAAGCACCAACTGAGGAAACAAATTCCTATTTCATAGCTTAAATTCAGTGGAAAGGAACAAGATCAATAAAAGTAAATTAACACAAACATGGAGATATAGCATCTTCTCCATTTATCACTAGGAAAACCACACAGACTTCAGTGGATGGAACAAAAATGTTTGAAGTTCACACCTCTGCCATGGTTGATCTTACTAGGGAAAACAATATCACATCATTGAGACATCAGTTTTGGAATGACATGCTGAGTTCATTGGGGAGGGTAATACTATATCGTCAAAGGAGACATCGAGATGCATTCTTCAATACTGAGAGTGATGATTGCACCAACTTCTCTGGGGAGAAAGTATGAAACTCATGGGGACAGCAATTTCAAATAAGTATATCATCTCAACTTCACTTGGGGAACTCAAGAAAACTTATGGGGATTTTAAATCTAATCCAGCACTTGGCGGGAGAAAAAACAAAAAGTTGATAACCATTTCAAAATTTCTTAAATAAGACATTGTCCTTGCCCGACTTCCAGGCAAACAACCAATATGCTAGTACTGCCGAATGGAGATGCTTTGCTAATGAGTCCAACTCAGCATGCACGAGGAGAAAAGACTGTTGTTTATATGTGTGACGCCTTCACTGGGGAACCTTGGACAAAGTCTTCATATCAAACAAACCTTGAGTTTATCCATCCTGGAAGTCACTAATTTTGTTCTCCTTGTGTCAAAAAATCTAAAGCAATAAGTAATTTGTAAATTATTTTCAAAAAAAAAATTGGTATTTAATTTGTTTGCTTTGATCATTACTACCGATAATAAATGAAATCTTTATAAGTTGTATAAAAATAAGAATTGCAAGGAATTGGATAGAAGGCTCAAACTTTATTAATATAATGGTGGTCTGCAAATGGCAAGACTTCATAGATAATTAATAAATGTTTGGAGCATGGTAATATATATTGGAAAAGATACATTGAATTGCAATGACCACTATTCTCCCTAAAAACTTTGAATTCCTGAGCTGCAACTTCGGTTGAAGAGTAGTAAGATCCAAGTAGATTTTTGCTCCATTGATCAAGTCTTGTCTGATGCAATTACTTTCCAGAAAATCCCTAACTTTTGCATAGGTTGCCCTTACGGGTTTTCAACCTACCGGGAAAATTTATTCTGTTTATGTCTCTAATTTTTTCTTAGACAACCCTTTCGGGTTTTCGGCCTACCGAGACGCTCCTTTTTGCCTAAGCCTCCCTTTCAGGTTTTCGTCTTAGTGAGTTGTTCTTTTTTTTCTCTAGGCAAAGTATTTCTTGACTACATCAGCATTCACAGGACGTGGGAACTCCTATCCATCCATTGTTTCAAGAATCAATGCACCGCAAGAGAATGCTTTCTTGACAACATATGGGCCTTCAAAATTGGGAGTCTACTTTCCCCTAGAATCAGCGTTAAAAGACATGATCTTCCTGAGTACGAAGTCGCCTTCTCTGAACTCACGAGGTTTGACCTTCTTAGCAAAAGCTTTCTTCATTCTCTTTTGGTATAATTGACAATGACACAAAGGCGTCATTCTTTTCTCTTCTATTAAATTCAGCTAGTCAAACCTGTTCTGGGCCCATTCAGCTTCCGACAACTTGGCTTCCATTATTACATGCAAAGAGGGAATCTCAACTTCAATGGGGAGCACTGCTTCCACGCCATATACAAGAGAGAATGGGGTTGCACTTGTTGAAGTGCGTACATATGTTCGATACCCATGCAGAGAAAAAGGGAGCATTTCATGCAAGTCTTTATAAGTAACAACCATTTTATGGATGATCTTATGGATGTTCTTATTGGTCGCTTCAACAGCCCCATTAATTTTTGACCTGTAGGGAGATGAATTATGATGGACAATCTTGAACTCCTCACAAAGTTCAGACATCATTTTGTTATTCAGATTTGAGCCATTGTCAATAATAATCCTGCTTGGCACACCATACTGACATATGAGGTTGTTCTTGATAAAACGCACTACTACATGTTTAATGACATTAGCATATGACGCTGCCTCCACCCATTTGGTAAAATAACCAATTGGCACCAAGATAAAACAATGCCCATTTCATGCCTTTGGTTCAATCATTCCAATCATGTCAATACCCCACATAGAGAAAGGCCATGGGGAAGAAATAACATTGAGAAGCGTCTGAGGTACAAAATTTTATCAGCATAAATCTGGCATTTATTGCACTTCTTTTCAAATTTGTAACAGTCAGATTCCATTGTAAGCCAATAGTAGCCTGCCCTAAGAATCTTTTTTGCCATTGAATGTCCATTGGCATGTGTACCAAATGAACCTTCATGAACCTCATGCATCAACATGTCTGCTTTGTGTCTATCCACGCATCTGAGCAAGACCATGTCATGATTTCTTTTATACAATACATCTTTATTGAGTAAAAAGCTGCCCGCCAACATTGTCAATGTCTTTCTGTCCTTATTTGATGCACCAACCAGGTATTCTTGAGTCTGAAGAAAATGCTTGATATCAAAATACCAAGGTTTTTCATCTACCACATCCTCTATTGTAAACACATGAGCTGGTCTATCCAAACATCGTACCGTAATACGAGGCACATCATTCCAAGTATTAACCTGATACATAGAAGCCAAAGTTTCCAAAGCGTCCTCCATTTGATTTTCATATCTTGGAATATGATGTAATTCAACTTTGTTAAAGAAGGGTAATAGTCTTCTAGCATAATCTTTGTAAGAGATCAAGCCAGGGTGTCGAGTATCCCATTCTCCTTTAATCTGATTAAAAACCAAAGCCAAATCACCATACACATTTAGAACCTTGATTATAAGATCAATGGCCTCCTTAAGACCCATAATGCAAGCCCCATATTTCACCATATTATTGGTACAATCAAATGTCAGCCTTGAAGTAAAAGTAATGTGTGATCCATGTGGAATGATGATCAACACACCAATTCCTTTTCCTTAAGCGTTCACTGCTTCATCAAATACCATGCCCCAGCGAGACTCTGGATTTGGACCTTCACCAAGTAAAGGTTCATCACAATCTTTTGCTTTCAATAACATCACATCCTCATCAGGGAAATCAAACTTGACGGATTGATAGTAATCTACATGTTGGTGAGCAAGATAATTCGCCAGCACACTACTTTTTATGGCCTTCTGAGTGTGGTACTCAATGTCGTATTTAGACAATAACATTTTCTAGCGGGCAAGTCTTCCAGTGAGAGCAGGATTTTCAAAAATATACTTAATTGGATCCATTTTGGAAATCAACCAAGTAGTATTATTCAACATATATTGTCGCAGCCGCTTTTCTGCCAAGGCCAGAGCACATCATGTCTTCTCCAACATAGAATATTGTGACTCAAAATCAGTAAATTTCTTACTGAGATAGTATATGGCATATTCTTTCTTTCTTGTTTCATCTTATTGTCCCAAATCACATCCCATATAATTATCCAACACTGTTAGATACATGATCAATGGTCTTCCTTAAACGGGAGGGAGCAAGATATGAGGTTTAAGCAAATATTCTTTTAATACTCTCAAATTCCCTCTGGAAATCCTTTATCCACACACAACCCTGATCTTTCTTTAGCAACTTAAAGGTCGATTCACATGTTGCGGCCATGTGGGAGATGAATCTGGAAATATAATTCAAACGCCCAAGGAAGCCTCTAACTTGCTTCTCAGTCCTTGGCGTAGGCATTTATTGGATTACTTTGACCTTATATGGGTTAACTTCAATCCCTTTATGGATGACAATAAAACCCAATAACTTCCCTGATCAGACACCGAAGGTGCATTTATTTGGATTCAAGCAGAGATGATACTTCCTCAAACGTTGGAATAACTTCAACAAATCATCCACATGCCCTTCTTCAGTATGTGATTTAGAAATCATGTCATCAACATATACCTCAATTTCCTTGTGCATCAAATCATGGAATAAGGTTGTTATAGCCCTCTGGTACGTTGCACCAATGTTCTTCAACGTGAAAGGCATCACTCTATAAAAGAATGTTCCCCAGGGTGTGATAAACGTTGTTTATTACATGTCCTTAGGAGCCATTCTTATTTGATTATATCCGGAAAATCCATCCATGAATGAGAATACTTTAAATTTTGTTGTGCTATCAACCAGCATGTCAATGTACGACAATGGGAAATCATCTTTGGACTAGCTTTATTTAGATCTTTGTAATCTACGCACATGCGTACTTTTCCATCTTTCTTCGGTACGGGCACAATGTTGGCTATCAATTGAGGATACACTAATGTTACAAGAAAACTGACATTTATCTTCTTTAATACTTCTTCTTTGATTTTTACTGCCATATCAGGGTGAGTTCTTCTCAACTTCTGTTTGATGGGCGGGCAGTCTAGCTTCAAAGGTAAGTGATGTTCCACAATATCAGTATCTAGACCCGGCATATCTTGGTAAGACAAAGCAAAGATGTCCACATACTCTTTCAACAGCTCAGTCAATCTGTTCTTCACATCAGGATGCAACAATGCTCCAATCTTGACTTCCTTTGGCTCCTCTTCTGAACCCAAATTGATAGTTTCCAAAGACTCTTTATACGGCTGAATGGCATTTTCCTCGTGCTCGAGCAACCGTGAAACCTCTTCTGGAATCTCATCATATTCTTCTTCTTTCGTCCTAAACAGAGGATATTCAAAGTTGGGAGAGGGTGCAGGGTCATTGTATTCAACAGGTTTATTACTTAATCTGTACATGTGAGTTATGATTTCTTTTAGAAACTGACACATATATCAAGTGATCACGCAGGTTAATTTTCAATTATTATTTTATTCAAAAGGTTTTTTATTATTACCATTTTCCATGAAAAAGCTGAATAATAAAAGACACCATTTGGAGAATCAAAGACAACCTTTATTTATGATTTTAATGATCACAGCAAACATATAAGCCCATACAATATTAACTTTCATCTTGGGCAGAATGAAAGCTTTTTGCAAATAGAAAACAAATTACTTTGAGACATGGATGCAATAGGGAACATCATAAGTAACCCAGTTCTGGATTCTGACTCCAAGCGTCACATAATTCATCATTTCCTGATCTTCTTCATCCTCCTCAATAGCTTTAACTCTAGAAACAGTTGGATGGAGATAGCCTCCGCTGTGGAAAACATCGTGATAGCTGCTCATAGTAGACTTTGACTTCAAACTTTTGCCTTTGCCATTCTTGGCAGAGAATCCTAAACCAGCCATGTTCTTGTTCCCCGGAGGATGAACGACTTGTCCCCATACTTTACTTCGACCATTGCATACAAGCTTCTGAGCATCCTTGAATGAATTCATGAAGTTCTTATTCGCTCTTACATTATCAACAGACAAAGCCTATAATTGCGTCCCCATAACAACTTCATATGCTTCTACAATACTGAAAATATGATAGATGAGATATCAGCAATGCTTGGTCTCCATTTATAATAACCACTTTGCCTTCACGTACAAATTTTAGCTTTTGGTAGAAAGTGGAGGTGACGGCCCCTGCTTCATGTATCCATGGTCTTCCCAGTAGACAACTATATACAGGTACAATATCCATAACTTGGAAAGTGATCTGGAATCGATGCAGGCCTATGGGAATAGGCAGATTGACCTCCCCAATAACTGACTTCCTTGACCCATCGAAAGCTTTGACAATAATACCACTTGGGCGCATAGGAGCCCCTTGATATTTCAACTTCATCAGTGTACTTCTCGGTATCATATTCAAGGCAGATCCATTATTAATCAACACATTTGATAATGAATCGCTTTTACAGTTCATGGATATGTGGAGAGCCAAATTGTGATTCCTCCCCTCGTCAGGCAATTCGTCATTGCAAAAGCTTAGGTTATTATGTGATGTAATATTACTTACCACACTGCTGAATTAATATAATGTCATGTCATACTCCATGAAGGCCTTGTCCAACACCCTCATTAAAGATTCTCTATGGGCAGCATAATTTATCAACAATTCCAAGATAGATATCTTTGAAGGAGTCTGCAATAACTGATCCACAATTTGGAAGTCACTCATTTTGATTATATTCAAAATATCATCTACGTCCTTCTCCATGGTAGTACCACTGGATTCCCTTGCAGCCTTCTTTTCTTCAACACTTTCCATAACCTTCTTACCAGCATTATCATTTCCCTGAATAACTAGTGCAAACACACGACCGCTATGGGTCACTCTACTAGTCTCGACATAATATCCAACACTAGACAAAGGTTGGATGGGAACTTCCAAATCATCCTCTAAAATTGTAGAATTATACTTGTACAGTACAACTTTGTCTGATTTGTAAGGAACGGGCCCTGGCAAGCAAATCACCACAGGGGCAACAACTGACTTGCTAAAGTATTCAATTTCAACAAGGAAAGAATCAATGAAAAACAGTACACTCAAATTCACACCTTCTTCAGAAAACTTTGACATCAAAGAATCATCGCCAGAAAACATACCCTCATATGAGGTAAAGAATTCATCCACGGAAGCATATTCATCATTTGATTCTTCCTCAGCCAAGCAAACCTCAATCTCATTAACCTCATGGTAATCATCTTTTTGGCCAGAAACCTTGATAGTTTCATTATCCAATAACATCTAAATACCTTTTCTTACAATTTAACATCCTCGGGAAACCTTGCAACAAACCCGACAAGATTCGTAGTGGTGCTTTACGTGACCAACCATGTGGCAGAAAGTAGCATGCAATTGTACGAGATTATCATTCATATGTTTCACATCAAAGATCCTAAATTCTCCAAGACATCCAAAAACCATGTTCACTTCCTCCTCATACACTTCCCTAGGCCTGATTATACGGATGAGGCCCTCATCTATCATCTCCTGCAAATCAGCCTTTATCTTATCGCAACCTTGTATGTTAGTACTACATATACCACAACCAACATGGTCATGAGTATAGTTACTAAACTCGGAATGGTCTGCATGCATCTTTACCAAGTCTCCTCTAACCATGTTAATATCATAAATGCAGAAATCCCCTGGACAACCAACAACCATGTTAACAACGTTCGCTTCTCAATGTTTTGGGAGAGGATTTCTTTTACATTACGACTGACATCTTTGAAGGACAAAAGGCCAGATCTAACCATTTTCTGTACCCCAGACTTTAGAGGATAACAATTTTCTACATTATTCCCTGGTGCACCCTGATGGAAAGCGCACGTCTGATATGTCTTGTAGTACCAAGGTAAAGGGGATGCTATAGTAGGAGGTGGACTAGTCTGGACCAGCTTTTTCTGGATCAATGCTGGGAGTAGCTCTTCATAACTCATAGGGATAGAGTCAAAAGGCTCTCTCCTATGATTCTTCCCTTGACTTCCCCGAGGAGATGGTATTTGATAAGAAACTGTAGTCGGATCCGCATTTACAACCGGAGTTACCGAGGTAACCTGTTGATGGAGCTGGTGATTTCTTCTAGAGGGAATAACCCTTCTCTCTTGAATAACAACATTTGTCTCCCCCTCTTTCTTCTTAACAAATCTATATGATGGCTTCTTCACATTACTGGAACTTTCACTTTTTGTCAGATGACCTTCTCTTACAGCCTCTTATAAACGGACGCCCATTCCCACCATTTCAGTAAAATCACTGGGTGCACTCGCCACCATTCTCTCATAATAGAATTCACATAGTGTCTTCAGAAAAATCTTTTTCATCTCTTTTCCTTCCATTTGAGGAATCACGTGGGCGGCTACCTCACTCCATCTCTGTGCATATTATTTAAAGGATTCTCTTTCCTTCTGAATCATGGCCCTAAGTTGATCACGGTCAGGCGCCATGTTCACATTGTATTTGTATTGTCTGATAAATGCTTCACCCAAGTCGTTAAAAGAATGAATAATGGCACTGTCCAGGCTCGTGTACCATTTCAATGTTGCACTAGTTAAACTGTCTTGAAAGCAATTAATCAACAGGCGTTGATCATCTATATGAGTAGAAATTTCCCTTACATACATCACCAAATGAGCACGAGGGCAAGTGTTGCCCTTGTACTTTTTGAACTCCGATACTTTTTACTTTGCAGGTATTTTCACATTTGACACCAAACACATATCATTCACATTCTACTCAAACAACTATTTTCATCTAAGGGCCTTCAACTCTTTTTTCATCTTATCAAACTGATCTTTAAAATTGTCCATTCGATCATAGAAACCCAAGCTTTCACTCTATAGGGGAATAGGGCGATACACATCATCATTAGAAAATGGGGCCATATTCATCGAGTGAGGTGCAACATAGTGAACCTCGTTTCTAGTAGTAGGGGTAACGTGCACCACAGGAGGTGCGGGAGCAGCAGCAGTCTGACTAAGTGGAGCAATCTGAGGATCCTAATTAAAAGCTTCTGGCATAAAGTTCTCTGGCATTCCCCAAGGATATCCCGAAGGCATACGATTCTGAAAAACAGTTAGAGTAGCATAAATAGGAACAGTCAGAGCTTCAGTAGTAACCATTGTCTGTTGAGGCTGAACAATCAGTGGTTGATTCTGAGCAGCCACCAAAGATTCCATCAGAGCAATGAGATTGGCCATACCGGCCTTCAGAGAAGAAACTTCCTCACGCAACTCGCGATTCTCTTGTTCTAGATTATCCATCTTTCTTCTGAAATTAGCTCGAGTATTGTACCAATGAGACAGCTTGCTGAACAAAGTAAAGAAGCTCAGTAAGACACCTGGATATGCAAAAAAATGCAAGAAGTGTGTACAATATGATGCATGATGTGCAATGGACATGATTTATTTTATTATTATTATTTCAAGGGGCTTAAAGATTTATAGACAATTTTGTATATATCAAAGTAATAACACATTCGAAATACTGAAACATTCTATTATAATAACTCCATAATAGATTACAAGTTTCAATAATCCCAAGTACAAGATGAAAGTAAAGTCTAAAACCCTAAGAAGCAAAGCTGACAGAGATCACTCTATATACTGACGCTTCCGCGTAAGTCTGGTAATCTGAGCCTTCAACCTCTGGTTTTATTTCGCCTACCTAGTGGCGACCTCTTTCCAATCATCTGAATCAGGACGTAAGCAACTAGGGCCTGATTGAGGTTTAGAGGAAAATAAATCCCCTTGCCGCTACATCGTTTGTACAGCTCAAATCTCAAGAATCTCAATCAAGTCTCCTTTATCCTTCAGGTCTGCTAGATAGGAAATCTCTAGAGTATGGCATTTATTCTTACAATCTTTCTTTTCCTACTGCATCCTGACTAAAGAAAGCTGGAGCTCTTCCATATCATTCAATATGGGAGGAGTAGTCTTCACAAACATATCAGGCATAGGTGCTTCCCGAGAATACGGCATCTTCAACATAATGGCTCTTTGTTGTACCCACTGCAGATAAGGCTCCAAAGATATAACCCCCTTGGTCCCAAGTCCTTCCTACTCTTCCTGTGAATGTGATGCCAGGCCTTCGCAATATGCTCCCTAGCTTCCTTATGGTATTATCCCTCTTTCAGGAAGAAACTACTCAAATGAATACTATTTGGTTTATCCCTCATCTAATACCCAAGCTGTCATCGTGAAAGAACATGGTTGTAGTTAATTCCTCCCTTTGTACCGAGAAGAGGTACATTGGGGAAACTACCATAATTGTTGATAATCTCTACGTCATGGTAAGCCTGATTATACTAAACAGTATCTGAATGAGCAAGTGCCATGATATTTGGAGCCCAACGAGGTTCCTTCCTGACATCCCAGAAAGCATCAGACCGAGGCAAATGAGAAGTAAACCACTGATACAACAAAGGCGTGCAGCAGATGATCATCCCTCCATGATAAGAATCCCGAAAGTGAATAGAGTAATAAGCATCACCTAATAATGTAGGAATCGGGTTTCCAATCATAAATATCTTGATGGAATTTATGTCAACCATTTTGTCTACATTAGGAAATAAGAACAACCCATAAGCAAGTAGAGCAAAGATGGCCTCTAAAGCAATCGTACTCTTCATCCTAGAAAAGTAGCGAGCTTTCTCCAATAAGAACTGAGCTGGTAATCCACTAATTCCTCCTTTGGTAGTCATATGGGCTTCAACCTCATACTTTCCCAAATGGATCAGAGCAACAATCTCATGGGATTTTGGCTCCCCCTTCAAACTAGTAAAAGGAACACAATCGATAATAGGGAAACCCAACAGATAAGAATACACCTCTAATGTAGGCATCAACTGATAATCAGGGAAAGTAAAGCATTGATACATCAGATTATAGAATTAGACCAAAGTCAAGAGAATACCCTCCTTCATCCTAAGCTTCATGAGAGAAATGATGGACCCATACTTCATCCAAAAATCTAAAAGACACTCAATCTCGGGAATTATACTCATCAACTCATCTATCTTGGGATCTTTGAAACTGTACTTTCCGGTCTTTCTTTTTCCAGAATCCATAGTCAAAAAGTACCTGAGATATTCACAAAGAGTCAACTTTTAAGTCCCTTGAAATAAACTGTCTTTAAGAGATGCTCATGGGTGCATGAATGCATGATGTAACAATCACACATAAGATCACAAACATATGGTTCTTAGGTTCAACGTCACGAGCATGAGGTCGAAGGTGCTACCCATAAGGTATGGTCTAAAAGTTATCACCTACCGAACAAGGTTCTAGAGGTTCCCATAGTCTACATCCTTCCTTCGGATATTACCAACTTCCTGATTAACTCGGTAATTAGTAATATTCTCAAGAAAAACTCGTCCAAGTGTAGTATCGCGTGACAACTACTTCTGTATTACTCTGTCGTAGCTTCTGCACTACACCTAAAAGGCCAAGAGGGGTTAGGTATTCTACGGTCCTCAGTTTCAGCAGGCTCCCAGGTCGAAAGCAGTACGACTTCCCGATTACTCGGTAAATGACACTACAGTCAAAGGGGACTCCACTGAGTGGGGGATCTCATGTCTCCTTTTTTGGGATTACTCCCTCAAAGTTAACATGACTAATCCTCCAGCCCTATCTTAAGATTTCCCAAGTCCGGGTATAGGACTTAGGAGAAATCACCAAGCATCCTGAAAACCAGGAAAATCCAGACAAATATATACACAACATATAATATACAAAAAAAAGTTATCACATATACAAATATAAACAAAGATAGGCTCAACCCACTTAGGGATGGACCAGTAAGAGGTCAACCTATCCCCAGTGAAGTCGCCATTTTTTTCTGTAGCGGTAGAAATATTGAGACTAAGCCATTGGATTGACTTAACTCGCATAAATCAAAATAAAAATCGCCACCACGCTTTATTGTTTCCAAAGGAATGGGAAAAGAGCGAATAACCCAAAAGAGGGGGGAAAGATTCGAGGTAGGGGGCTTGGTAATGCAAAGGGAAGGTATTAGCACCCTAAACAACTACGGTACTCCGTAGGAACCTCTTTGTAAAATCTGTATGTTTTGACTATAAAATGTTGTATGAAAATAGATTGTGGTGGTGAGAAAAGAAGAATATTTTTTATGATTTTTGCATCCTCCATGGTTGCAAACCTTTAGTGCCTAAACATCATCATCCTATCCGAGTGGAAAACATACTTACTACCCAGAAGCTTGAAGATTGGCTCACAAGTAGCAGTCCGATGTGAAATGAATCGGGCAATGTAATTTAGGTGTCCCAAGAAACCTCTAACTTCCTTCTCTGTACGGTCAAGGTTTGGTTCATTTTTATTCTTTTTTGAGTTTGCATGATATGAAGACTCAATCCAAGATTCCTTTGGTGAAGGTTTCACTTGTTTGATAGAAGTTCTTTCTTCCCAGAGAAGTTGGTACAATAATTACTCTCGAAGAACACATGTCTCCGGTTTCTCCAGTAAAGAACGTATATTGGTTTTCCCTTTGAGAATGTGGTGTTGACCTCCCAAATAAAGTCAGCACGAAATCCCCAGTGAATTTATTGATGATGGAAAATTATATGCCTTAGCGAAGTTTGTATGTTTTTCCTCATTCAGAATGGGCCTGAATTCCCCAGTGAATATTTCGATGATTTGGTGTCCATCTTCTTTACTTGAAATTGGTTTTTCAAATCCCCAGTAGAAGCGTTACTTTTGAAAATATTTGGTTCCCCATTGAAGTTTGAGTGTTATTCCCTGGTAAAGCCTGGGAAAGGATGTTATATCTCTGTATCTGTATTGTTTTGTCGCTATGTTTTGTTTACTTCCGAATTAGATTTCTCCCCAGTGAAGTTAAGCCATGCAGTAGGTTTTGTTTCCTCAGTCAGAGCCTACTTTTTCTTATGGAATGTTTATCTTGGATGTGATTTAGCCGAGTGTTAATTATGCATGAGTTGGTTTTTCCTGGTTACTCCCACTGTTATATGTCTGTTTTGTCAGCATATGCACGATAGCACTCATACATTCATACATACATCATGCATAGTTAAAATTTGGCAACTCATTGCTCATTGACATTCGTTATTATTTTGTGGACGTATTGCCCTGTTTTGTAGAGTTGTGTTATCCCATCTCCAATAGAGTGTCAGCCATAAGCAGAAAGTGTGTGTTCTTTTAATTTCCCCACTGAGTTGTCCCTCGTGGAAGATTTTGCTTTAGCCTTCCTATACAGCTCTTTGTCTGGATGATTTGGGTTTCCCTCTTGAGTTCATTTCTCAGAGAATAGATTTTGGTAGACTATTTTACTCCAGTTTATTTCTGGATTGAATATTTGTTTACAGCAATATTATTACTTTATACGTTTGAAAGCTTCGAGTTTTGGTTTAAGAATGTGCATTTATTTTTCACGAGAAGACTTTATGCCCTCAACAGGAATATATGGGCATTTCCCCAGGAAGTCATATTTCATTCCCCAGGAAGCCATATTTCTCTACCCAGGAAGTCATTTTTAAAATCCTTCCTATAACACCAGGTAGAAGGTCCCTTTATTTGAGCAACTTGTACTTCCCCGTAAAAGTCAACGTAACTTTTTGGTATCTTCTCTATGAGCGGATAGTTTGCAGTCTGTTGTCAAATTACACCAGTGGATGGTAATACTTTCAATATCACAGAGACAGTTCACTGTGAAATCTTTGCAAGTGGTAGTCTCTTTATTTGAGACAGCTTATATATTACCCTTTCCAGGCAGAATGTCTTGGTTAAAGAAGAAGTTGAGACCCGTTCTAGGTGAAATGCCAGAATTTTGGGGAAAAACTTGTTATCTTTTTTCTACCTTCAGTGAACGTTGGTAGTTCATCATTAGTGAACGGTGGTGCTATGATACTTTCTCTTTCTACTTTCAATGAAAGTTGGTAGGTCACCTTCAGTGAAAGTTGGTGCTTGTTATCTTTTTGCTACCTTCAGTGAACGTTGGTAGTTCATCATTAGTGAATGACGGTGCTTTGATATTTTCTCTTTCTACCTTCAACGAAAGTAGGTAAGTCACATTCAGTGAAAGTTGGTGCTTGTTATCTTTTTTATACCTTCAATGAACGTTGGTAGTTCATCGTCAATGAACAGAAGTGCTATGATATTTTCTCTTTCTACCTTCAGTGAAAGTTGGTAGGTCACCTTCAATGAAAGTTTGTGCTTGTTATCTTTTTGCTACCTTCAGTGAATGTTAGTAGTTCATCGTCAATGAACGGTATTGCTATGATATTTCCTCTTTCTACCTTCAGTGAAAGTTGGTAGGTCACCTTCAATGAAAGTTGGTGCTTGTTATCTTTTTTCTACCTTCAGTGAATGTTGGTAGTTCATCATCAGTGAACGGTGGTGCTATGATGTTTTCTCTCTCTACCTTCAGTGAAAGTTGGTAGGTCACCTTCAGTGAAGGTTGGTGCTTATTATCTTTTTTCTAGCTTCAGTGAACGTTGGTAGTTCATCATCAGTGAACGTCAGTTCAATGATATTTTCTCTTTCTACCTTTAGTGAAAGTTGGTAGGTCACCTTTAGTGAAAGTTGGTGCTTGTTATATTTTTGCTACCTTCAGTGAACGCTAGTAGTTCATCGTTAGTGAACAGCGGTGCTATGATATTTTCTCTTTCTACCTTCAGTGAAAGTTGGTAGGTGACCTTCAGTGAAAGTTGGTGCTTGTTATCTTTTTGCTACCTTCAGTGAACGTTGGTAGTTCATCATCAGTGAATGGCGGTGCTTTGATATTTTCTCTTTCTACCTTCAATGAAAGTTGGTGCTTGTTATCTTTTTGCTACCTTAAGTGAACGTTGGTAGTTCATCGTTAGTGAATGGTGGTGTTATGATATTTTCTCTTTTTACCTTCAGTGAAAGTAGGTAGGTCACCTTCAGTGAAAGTTGGTGATTGTTATCTTTTTGCTACCTTCAGTGAATGTTGGTAGTTCACTGTCAGTGAATGGCAGTGTTATGATATTTTCTTTTCTCTCTACCTTCAGTGAAAGCTGGTAGTTCATCGTCAGTAAACGTTGATGATTTCTTCTCTTTACCTTCAGTGAACATTGGTAGCTCCCCGTCAAGTAAACGTCGGTATTGTTTTTTTTCTCCCTTTCTACGTTCAGTGAACGTTGGTAGTTTGGATTTCAGTAAAAGTTAGTGTATCCTTTAACTTTTTATCATCCTCTATAAGTCAGGTCTTTTGATTAACCGGTGAACTATTGTACTTGTCGGGTTTCTCTTTTGGTTCTTTATTTCCTTTGTTACATCACCAACGGTGTTTTGTGTCTCTTTGATTTTATTCATGTGCATTCATGCTCATAATCATTGCATGTCATCTTAGGGCCAAAAAAGGGTTTGTTTTATATTTAAGTATCTTTGATCGCGTCGACACGAAGATTTTTAACCTTCGCATATCTGGATAGAAGAAACATAAATAAGTGCAGTTGTTGTACCCTAATTTTTTCCCCTAAGACCCCTTCATCATACCATATTAATTCAATCACAACAAGATCACATTAGGGTTTTTGGTTCTCCTCCCTATCTTTAGCTTTGCTCTTTGAGGAATCACCAAGCACCTTGACTTGGTTTCTTTTGTGATCATGAATATTTTGTCTTGATTTTCCTTTTAAATTAATAAAATGCAATGTTGGTTTGTCTTACTTGTTACTAATGTAGGTAAAGGCAATTAGGTTTAGCAAGTTGCTCTATGGGTTCATGACTTTATTTCCATGCACTAGGAAAAAAAGCTTGAGAAGTCCAAACCTCAACATTGAAGTTGTTTTGGAAGGGATGGAATGGCAAGGTTATTTTGGTTCACTACATTTCCAAGATATCAAAATTGATTCAAAAGTGCAAGGGATTGATTGAAGAAGTTGTCATGGTTGGACAAGGTATTGTTCCCATTGATCACAAGTGCATATTTCTCTCAATTCTCAAGATATGGAAGTGGTTTTGGTGACTATGTGTTCTCATTTTCATCCTCAACAACTTCTATTTAAAAATCAATGATGTTGGTACAATAAGATGATTCAAATTTGTCAAGGTTCCTCAAAGCATTTTCTTAATCTAGGAGCTACAGTTTAGAACTTCAAAGAAGTATATCTTGCTCATATTTTGGTATTTTTTAGTGATTCCAAAAACATCCTTCTATTCAAAAGGTTATTAACAAATAACTTCAACATTTTCAAGGAGTTTTCATATGGAAGAAGCTTGATGATGAAGAAAGATTACAAGTCCTCCAGATGAATCCCCAATTTCTCATGTGTGATTTCAAATGATCATAACTTGGTTAATTTTTATCACCATGAACCCACTCTTTTTCCATAATTATCTTGAGGATGTGAAATTAATTCCTTCTTTTATGTGAAAGGTGAGAAAATGGATGGAAGATGCCCTAAGGATACAAAAGATTATAGGTCATTTCATGATTTTTTGCCAACATCAATAATTCATAACTCTCTCAATTTTTTGAGATTTTGAATGGTTCAAGTTTCAAAATGTCATTCAAGAGGTATGTTTCGTTCCATATTTTTTGGTCAAGAGCAAATTGCAAGTGGAAGGCCATGTTTGGATGCAAAACATTATAGGTCACTTTTGAAGAAAAACTTGAAATATTTCTAAGTGAGGAAAGTCAACCCTTTTCTTCCAACTTTGATTCAGCACAAATTCTTTCTCAAACATCCAATTGATCTCACTACTTGCACATTGTAAAGCTTGTGACGTCATCTTTCAAATGCTTCAAAAATCACATCATATGGTTCCCTACATTGTTGGCACCATGGTTATGAAAGTAGCATCATAAAATGGAAATTCCAATTTCAGTCAGATTTGAAAATTTCTTTAAATCAAATTACAAGCCTGTTTAAAGATTAATTTCGTGTCTAATCATGTTTAGGAACTTGCCATAACAAGAAACGACCCTTAAACCATTCATTTTGCTGCGTTTTGAGCCATGTGAAGTCACATTTTTCTCACTTAGCAGGTCCACACGATTTCATTGATTTTGCCTCCAATTCACACGCTTGAGCCTTGCATCATGATCATCTATAAATAAGGATCATCCCTCACTCATTTGGGAAAGCTTTTGATAGCCAATTGAACCCTGTTCAGATCCCATATGAACTCTGAATTTGAAATTCTAATTTCTTACATTCTCACCATCAAACACCAAAAGCTCCATTCAGTTAGCTTCATTAAACTTCTCTGAAGCTAACCATACGGTTACTTTCAATAATTGTGACCTATATTGATCTGTAGAAGTCCAGTTTCAGAGCAAATTCTCACTACTTTGTTTAGGTAGATTTCTTGGCCAAATTGATTCAAATGAAAGACTAATCCACTCCTTGTGTTCTTCTGATCCTCGTGCTCTTTATAGTTTGCAATTTCATTGAGAATTGAGTGAGATATCCCAGATTTTCGTGCTCGCTATTTTTTCTAGTTTTCTTCAAACACAACCTTGAACAATTTATATAAATTTGGCGCAATGGTACCATTAGAATCGTCTTGAAGTGATGAATCTAATGGTACCGGTCTCGTTTGCTAATTTTACAGTTTGAAGGATTCAATTTGGGGATGGCTAGTGGTTGAAGATGATGACATGTCCGTCTTCAACCAATGATATGAGGCCATGTTATTTTTTTGAAATGGATACAATATGCTTGCCTTACCATACGCGTGCCTCAGGAGCCCTTGGATCTGATTACTTTTGTGAGTCAGACTCCATCCAACGCGCTACATTTTAGGTTGTTTTATTTTAAAAGTGTTAGATCCGATGTGATATTTAGTAATGACCATGATATGCACAACACGTCAGATCCCTTGGATTTAATTACATCCAATGATCCATATATTTTTGACTTTATTTTTCTTATCTGATTTTTATATTTAATTGTTTTAAATTTCAAAAACTCATAGAAAATTCATTTTTAGTCAAAAAAATATGAAAAAATTATGAAAAATATTTTTGAGTTTTCTCTTTCTGATTTTTATTTTTTCACAAGTTTATTTTGTGTTTTATTATTTTTTATAAATTTTTAATTTATTTGAATTGTTTTAAATATTTAAAAATACTTTTATGCATTTTTTAATTCTGAAAAAAATATGGAATGATCCAATGATATTGTGACAAATATTGGTAACCTCATTTATTTTTTATTCATTACTTTTATATTTTATATCATTTTTTGTTTATTTTACTCATTTCTTTAAATTTTAAAAAATAGTTTCCGACTTTAAAAATTACCAAAATTTTTATAAAATTATTTTAGTTCATTTCTAATTTTTCTATGGTCTTACTTTTTATTTCTATATTAATTTAAACATAATTGATATTTTTCTCTTTTATTTCTATGTTAAAATTTTTTTAGAAAAACCTTTTTAATATATATATTAAGTGCAATATTATTTTGTGATGATTTTCTAGATAATCTTGGGTTGAATTTTTTATCATGAACTTTATTAACATCATTAGATCCATGGTGTTGAGTCTAACTCCACAAAAATGGATGAATGATTTTAATAATAGTTTGATTAAATTTTAATTCAAATGTGGTTTGTATATTCTTCCCCACCCCTCTTATCCTATCACTTTTTTATTATTTATTGTGCTACATGTTAAGGGATGATGATCTCTATATCATTAATCCAAACATGAAGTACATAGATTGTTATTGACCGGCCTCAAAATAGGTGAGACTTCTATGTAAGTTCACTTACGATTGCTTAACATAGCGCTAAATTTTGTCCTGATTTGAATAAATGATCATTCGTGGCTCAAACCTATGTTTGCAAGCCCAAGTATGTTAATTTGATCTCTTTGATCCAATAACCTTGAGATTCATTGTGTGGAGGCTTTGGTTCTACCAATCCTCTAATGGATCCACAACACTTTTGGTCAACGTGGATCACTTAAACATTGTTGATCATTAAATGGTACTATTAAGGATTCCAAATGGATGATATGGTTGACAAAAAGAAAACGGAACTTGTTGTGTGGAGGCTTTGGTTCTACCAATCCTCTAATGAGTTCCAAATGCAAGTTTCAAGATGGTCATTCAACTAACCACTAATTATTAAATTGTTTTTACTTTATACCTTTTTATTTTTTATGCTTTATGTACCATTTACTTTAAACATTACATTTCATGTCATTTTTATTTTGCTCACTTTAGCCTTTTCTTTTCTCTTGTAAGACACCTAATAATCAACATGAACCATAAAAACCTTTAAAATACTTGGACTATTTGGATACTATCCTTGGCATTATGGAGCATTGGACTTCTTGGACTTAGGATTAGAAACCTTGGGCTATATTGGAGACCTTGTGATCTTAATTGATATTTTGTCTGGAGTTCTTGAGGTTTACCTCAAGACATTGGGTTGTTTGTTTGTTTTGTGTACAGGTTACTGTGATTACATTCTTTGTTTGTAATCTGGAATTCACTCGTATACAACCGTTACTCTTCCCAATTTTTGTGAAGACTTAATACACTTGAAGTTTGGTTCTCTCAAGAGGTCTAGTATCTTTGCTTATTTGGTTTCAATCCAAAGAATGAGAATTCTATCTTGACTTATAATGTCAAGTATTAGCTTCTTGTTGGTTAGATGGTTCTTATCCCTAGCTTTTACCTTATGCTTTAGGATAGTCTCTCCTTCTCCTCCCATCTTCTTTAATTTCAAAAATCTTCTCCCTCCTTTTGAAAATTCTTCTTTTTTTAAACTTGAACCACTTTCACAATAAATTTGGACTAAGGCCCATGCATTTTCAAAACATTTTCATAAATAAACTCTAATCAACTTAAAAATACCTTGACATTTTTTTGTGAGAAGACTAAAAGTCAATCAATCTTATTACAAACCATTTTTCCACTCTGGCTTTTTATTTTAAAACCCTTCTCAAAAGATTGGACTCTTGTCAATCCTTGTAGTGATGCAAACAATTATATTTATACAATATGTAGTGAAGTGAGATATTTTCCACTTGGATGTTGAGTGAGGCATTGTTGATTTTAAAATCTAATCCATATCTTCCACTTTGAGATGATGCAAATTCTCCTTTCTCATGATTGTGGGTAGTAAGTATGTTTTTCACACGGACAATGACAATGATGTCTTATCTCACAAAATTAACCAACACACTTGTATTTAAAAATCTTTAAAAGAGGAACTATGTGTACCCTGATCCCCTATTGCACCAAAGGTGGTACGTAGGCACTAAAGGTTCACAACCGCGGCGGGTGCAAAAACCATAAAAATATATTTCTTTTCTAACCTCCACCATCCATTTTTATACAACATTTTATAGCCAATATATACAGATTTTACAAAGAGGTTCCCGCGGAGTAATGTAGATGTTTAGGGTGCTAATACTTTCCCTTTGCATAACCAACACCCTTACCTTGAATTATTCCCCCTCTTTTTGGGTTACTCGCTCTTTCCCCATTCCTTTGGAAACAATAAAGCGTAATGGCGGTTTTTATTTTGATCTGTATAAGTTTAGTCAATCCAATGGCTTAGTCTTAAACATTTCTACAACTACAATGTCATTTGATTCAATTGGACTATCAGGCAAAGATGTTCCAACATCTTCTGAGACATCTTCTTCAAAATTACATCCTCTATCATCAATAGTAACATTTATTGACTGAATCATAACTTTGGTTCTAGAGTTAAAAACTCTGTATGCTCTATATTTGTAGAGTAGCCCAGGAATATTCCTTCATTACTCTTGGGGTTCATCTTCCTCCTTTGTTCACAATCAACTAAGATGTAATATTTACTTCCAAATACATGAAATAATTTAACAATTGGTTTTCTTCCCTTCCACATTTCATACAAAGTAGCTGAAGTGCCTTTCCTTAGAGTGAATCTATTATGGATATAGCACGCAATATTCATTGCTTCAGCCCAAGAATGGTATATTAGCTTCTTAGCATGAATCATGGCTCTGGATAATTCTTGGAGAGTTCTATTCTTGCGTTCGACAAACACATTCTGTTAAGGAGTAATGGGAGAAGAGCATTTATGGTTGATTCCTTTAGAGGAGCAAAACTCAACAAATATGTTGTTCTCAAATTCCTTTCCATGATCACTTCTTATTCTTATGACATGACTTTCCTTTTCCCTTTGAAGTTTTTGACAAATATCTTTGAATACTTCAAAAGTTTCTGATTTTTCTCTAATTAAGTTTATCCATGTGTATCTAGAAAAGTCATCTACAACAACATAGGCATACTTCTTACCACCAATACTTTCAACCTGCATAGGTCCCATCAAGTCCATGTGGAGTAGTTCCAAAACTTTTTATGTAGTAAGATGTTGAATCTTCTGATGTGACATCTTAGTCTGCTTTCCAATTTGACAATCACCACATACCCTTCCTTCTTCTATCATGAGCTTAGGAATCCCTCTCACTACTTCTTCAGATATAATTCTCTTCATACCTTTCAGATGCAAGTACCCCAAATTTTTGTGACATAGTTTAACTCCATTCTCTTTGGCTAAAACACATGTTGAGGAGAGGTTTAACGCTTGAGGAACCCATATATAATAGTTGTCTTTAGATCTAATTCCTTTCATGATAACTTCATTATTTTCATTGCATACAAGACATTCTTCCTTGGAGAAGTTAACTTTGAATCCTTGATCACATAGTTGGCTTATGCTTATCAGGTTAGATGTTAACCCTTTTACAAGTAACACATTATCAAGCTTAGGAACTCCTGAATAGTCAAGCTTGCCAACACCTTTGATTTCTCCTTTTTCTCCATCACCAAAAGTCACATAACTGGTGGAATGAGATTTGACATCCACCAACAGATTATTGACACCTCTCATGTGTCTAGAACAACCACTTTCAAAGTACCAGTCATCTTTGGTTGATACCTCTGAGAGATGTGTGAGCAATGAAACTACCAACCTTGGACTTCCCATTGTTTCTCCTTTTTTCTATTTTGGGGAATCTTATCAGTTTTAGGAAGAGGAGAATTTTTAGTGTATCTATACAACTTGAAACATAAGGGTCTTATATGTCCAAGCCTTCTACAATGATGACATCTCCAAGGATGGGGATTCTCCATGGTGTGATTAAGCTTTTTCTTCCCACGATGTTTGCCACGATGTACTTTCTTCACATAAGGTTTCCCAAGATGTCCTTTCTTATCATGATGTTGAGACATTTGATTTGACATCTCTAGTTTAGGCTTGGCATGAGTGGAAACAGATGAAGGTTGTTTACCATGATGTTCTTTCTTCACATGATGTTTTCCAATATGTCATTTCTTACCATGATGTTTCCCACGTGTTAAGACATTTGATTCAACATATTTGGTTTAGGCTTGGCACGAATGGAAACAAATGAAGGCTCTTCTGATTTAGGTTCCTTTTTCTACTTGAAACCTAAACCACTCTTATATTATGTCACTCTTCCTACTTGGAGAATTTCATCTAATGAGTTAGACCCATTATTCAACATCTTGAGATATTTGACCATTCTATCAATATTTGAATCTAGAGAGAACACTTCACTTTCCAGGTCAGAAATAGTTTTAAGATGATCTTCCCTTTCCTCCTTCAGTTGATTTATGATGGATTTCTGTTTCTCCCCTTCAAGACACAATTATGCACTTCTGAGACATAATTATTTGTATGAAGCAACTAACTCATCAAAGGTTAGTTCCCCATCACTATACTCTTCATCATATACATATTTTCCTATCAATGCTTTAACATAGTTAGCAGATTCTTCAAGATCACTCTATGAGTCCTCTTCAGAGCAAGTAACATATAGACTCTTCTTCTGTTTCTTCAGATATATAGGACATTCAGCTCTAATGTTACCAAAGCCTTCACATTAATGACATTGTATTCCCTTCCCTTGAGATGATTAATCCCTTTTTCTTCCCACCTCGTTTGAATTATAGATGTTAGATGAGATGTTCTTGACATTTGATCTTTGGTTCATGTCCATTCTTTTGATCACTTTATTAAATTGTCTTCCAAGCATAGCTAAAGCGTTTGACATTCCTCCATTTGTATCTAGATCACAATCCTCTTCTTCATCTTCAGTATTAGATACAAAGGCTATGCTTTTGTTTTTCTTCTCAGATCTTTCATTTATGATTAATTCAAATGTTAAAATGGATCCAACAAGTTCATCCACTTTCACTTTGTCAATGTCTTGGGCTTCTTCTATAGCACTTACTTTCATATCAAATCTCTTGGAAAGAGACCTGAGCATCTTTCTCACCAATTTATCTTCAGTTATTTTCTCTCCTAAAGCACTGGAGGCATTAGAAATTTCAACAATGTTCATATGGAAGTCATTTATACTTTCATCATCTTTCATCCTCAAATTATTAAATTTTATGGTGAGTAACTGAAGTCTTGACATCTTAACTTTGGATGTGCATTCATGAGTAGATTGAATAATCCCCCATGCATCCTTAGCAACTTCACATTTATTCACTAACCTGAAAATGTTCTTGTCAATTCCATTGAATATAGCATTCAAGGCTTTACAATTTCCAAGAGCAATTTCATCTTCTTCCTTATACCAATCTTCTTCAGGTTTTTATGCAGAAGTAAGTTCTCCATTTTCTCTAAATTTGATAGGGTGTTTCCATCCTCTTAAAACAACTTTCCAAGCCCTGCTGTCTAAGGACTTTAGAAAGGCAACCATATGTGGTTTCCATTAGTCATAATTGCTTCTATCCAGAATGGGTGGTATGTTCATAAATCCTCCTTCCTTGTCCATAGTACCAGAAAGTATCTTCCCTGGATATCACCCAAATAAGGAGCAGGTGTCTACTCTGATACCAATTGAAATTCTAGTACCAGATATGTAATATCGAATGAGATGTCACGACACAAATATCTAATTGCAAGTAAGGTGCAGTAAAATCAAAAGCAGTAAAAACACAAGATATTGTTCACCCAGTTTAGTGTACAATAACACTGACTCTAGGGGATACCAAGCCAGGGACAAGTTCACTAAATAGTATCAATTCATAGACCCTCAGTAAAAAACCAGTTTACGATCTAATCACTTAATCACTACCCAGGGTAAACTTATACCTAATACTCACCTAGGTATGAGGCCATCCTCAAATCCCTTCAATCACTTACAGTGAAGAACTTAACAAAATTAATAAGTTTGAAACACTTCAATCATTCAATGCTTAAAAGCGTATGAATGATACACATTTAACAACCCAAATAACAACTCAAGTATTTAAACTAATACTTAGAGTGTATTAAAAATAAAAATTCTATACTTCTAATCAGAAAGAAAGTATTCTTATTCAAAAGTTGGTTGTCTTTGAATAAGGAAGCAATTCCTTATATATGCAAAGCTTTGGGCATGGGCTTAAAAACCAATATACAAATCTTTTGAATATTTCGATAAAAACAGGCCAAGATAAAATTATGCAATTTGAAAAATATTCCTCCATATTTTTCACAGCCTGTAGGTCACAAATCCTGAATTATAGAGTGCTGGAAATCAGGAAACAAAAGACTTAACTGATTTTGGGTTGATATCTGTTCAGTAGGAAGATATCAAGACATCTACTTTGACATGATTCAAAATATTTTTTCTCCAAATGTTAAGACATTTAGCAAAACATTAATAAGTCATTGTTTTACCAAAATTGCTTCCAACAAACACTTACATGCTTGGCGATTCCTCCTAGAGCGAAAGCTAAAGATAGGGGGAAGAACCAAACTCTAATGTGATGTTGTTATGATTAAATTAATATGATATGATGAAGGGATCTTAGGGGAAAAAATTGGGGTACAACAAGAAGGTGTTAGCACCCTTTTCATCCGCAGTTATCTATGGGCTCTTAATCGCTAGCTCCTTTTTCAAAATACTTTGTGTTGGTGTACGTTTGAAAATATTTTGAAAAATGCCTAAGTATGGTGAACTTTGTAATGATTCTCGTATCATTAAGAATGCATACAAAGTGTTTATTTTTGAAAATGTTTCAGAGAAAAGTGTTTGTGTGAAAAGATATTTTTCGTGAGCAAGCGATTACAAGTTATCTACCTACTCAAAAGTCTATCGTGTTATTTTCCTCCTCCTTAGATAATTCTATCCTACCATTAGTTAGTAGGAAGACCCATCGTTGGATGTGAAGGGATAGGAGTAGGTCGTCGTACAATCATAAAGGCAACTTGTAGGGCGCTTTAGCAGTTTAGCTAAGGGACTAAGATCGTTTACCGAAGGAAGCATCAAAAGGGTCATCGAGGGACTATGATCTTTTATTCGAGGGTCTTTGCTAAAGCGTCCTCATGTTTGAGGGACATGACTGTATTATTCTAAGGGAACAAGTGCGGTTACCCTAGAGGTGAGTGTGTGAAAAGTGTATTGAATTCAGTTATTTATCTTTATTAGGGTTATCTAACAGTTGATTTTAGATCTTGCCATACATGCCCTAATTACTAGCAGTTATAAGGAAAGTCTTAAATTTCTGAAAGTAAAGGTCCTATGGTATTTCAAAGCTTCAGGGAAGGGGGTACAAAACAATAAATCTGGGAAGAAAAATTAAAGCAAACAAAACCCCTAATTAAGCTATTACATACTGTAGCAGTTACATAATGGGAAAAACTAATGTAAAAATAAACACGTCAAGATTAAAAATCATTTTCTAATCGTTTGACGAAAATGTTTTGATAATCATCCTAAAGTCTAATTGATTTTTAATTAATCGAAAAAGTTAGGTAATTAAATTAATTAAGATTAATTATCATAATTAATTTAATAAATAAAAAATTAATTTATGAGGAAGAAACTAAACCTAATTTTTTTTAATGTTGATTAAAAAATAATTAGGGTTTATTAAAAAAAAAAGGGTTAATGTAAAAGAGAAAATAATGTTAGTAAAAAATAGAGAAAAAGAATGTTGGAGATGAGTGTTGAACTCATACCCCCCAAGACCTTCATACAACATGCACACCACCAAGCCAAGCGCGCCTTGGTGTCAAGGTAACGCCTCCAACATGATTTGTAATAAACCTGCAAAAATATGAGAAATTAAAGAAACAAAATGTCAAAAGGCTGGATCGAACCCTGGCCCTTTGAGACTAATGCTTTATCGCGCGCGCTTCTGCCACGGGGGTGGCTGTTTCATCCGTTTACATAAATAAAACAATAAAATATAATATATATAAATAAATACCTTGGCCAGAGAAGTGTCAGAGCCCTATCTCCAGTCGTCTTCTCCGGCAACCTAATTTTTTAAAACTTACAAAAAACAAAACATTAACGATCCAACAATGTCATACCCCCCCTTAAACAGAGGATGTAAATCCAATTGGGTAATTTTTGAAGGCTAATTCATCCTGGTTTGTGAGGTATGGTAAAAATAAAATGAATCGGTTTGATCATGGCCATTCATGGTTCAGATAGCATGGGACTAATGCGATGATTCAAACTCGCACCATAGAACCTCAGGAGCACGTTAGTGCTGTTAGTGTGCGTTAAAACATCATGAGAATAAAAATACAAAAATCATGAAATAATGAAAAAAAGATGGTGCATGTATGGTGGTCCAGGTACTTTGGATCATGGTAACCGATCCAATCTTACCCTTCAGTGTTCCTGAAAGTGAATGGAATGTAGGTTTGGTGGTGAGGAGGCTTAAAAATAGGGTTTTCAAGATTTAGGGTTCTTGAGAAAAATTTACTATTTTTTGAGAATATTGAGAAACAAGGATTTCGTGTCTTTTTGTATGAGAGTTAATGAGATTATATAGATAAAAATATGGCAAAGATATGATGGGCTTGGACTCTTTGTAATTAGATATAATTTTCTCTTATTTATTTTATATTATTAATGAATTAAATAAAAAATAATTAAAATAATTAAAATAAAACAAGGCCAAAGGATGTATGAAGGGGTTCTGAAGTGTATGAAGAGTGTAGCGCATGTTTGGACTCTTAAACCATGGCCCAATAGTCCAAAATATCAAGCTTGCTCAATTTGGTCTTCATGCATTTGCTCAAAATTTCCCAACTCGCAATGGTCATAACTCACTCAATTTTTATCTTTTTAAGGTGATCTTGTACTTTTTGGAAATCTCAATATATCCTCCATAACCTCTATGTTGTTCATTTTTGATTTTGAAGACTTTATCTTGATGTAAGTTGCCTTGACAAAAAGTGTCTTTGTAGATAATTGAATTACCTTAAAAATAAGCTTTGATTGGGAAAAAGCTGACGAAGCATGTGAAAGTTACACTTGGTCAAAGTTAAGTTGACTTCTCCTAAGGAAACCCTAATTTCTAACTTTTGACTTTTGATGATTTGAAGGCTTTTCTTGAGGAATCATGACCAACACTTGATCAAATGATGAATATTACTTCAAAATGTTGATGTTGACCAAAAATCTTGAAGTTTTACTATATGTTGACAACAGTTGAATTTTTACCCAAAATAGTTGATTTTCAGTCATCTGAGCAATTAACCGAGCAAAATTGTGATGCAAGACTTAAAAATTAAGATGAGCATTCTTTAAAGCACATGAAGACCCATCAAAACCACTTGACACCTTGATAACCCAATCTTCCTTGAGAAATACCAAACCCTAGTTGTGGACCCATTCCTTAAAAGGAGAATTTGTCTGATCAATTCTTGAGCCAACCTGAGAAAATAAAGACCTCATGAGAATGTGTTGAGGAAAAATGGGAGTGAAAATTTTGGGGTACAAAAATCGCCCCTGTTCAATCTTCTTAAACCTGAAGAGTTAGATTGGCGTGTCCTCCATTCTTGATCTTAAGGTAGAAGATGATTGAACACCTAAGTGCCTAGAAATTTGCACTCGCTTGTGCAAGAAGTAATGTTGTTGGTTGATAATACCAGGAATGGGCATAAAGATTCCATTTGGAGAGTGACAGGATTTCTTCGGAGATAGGCTTATAGATGCCATCTATAGTAACTGTTGATAGGAATATCAGAATAAGTCTACGCCTGACTTTGTCTTAGAAGATGTATTAGGGATGAGTTTACGTCCGACTTTGTCCAAAAGAGTTTCAGAAGGAGTCTACGCTTGATTTCATCTGAATAACATACTAGAATGAGTCTATGCCCGAATTTGTCTAGAAGAGTTTCAGAAGGAATATACACTTAATTTTATCTGAACTAGAAGATGTCTACGACCGAATTCCACTAGGAGAGGTACTGGAAAGAGTCTACGCATGACTTTTTCAAAATAAATATGATAAAGAAATCTACGATTGATTTCATCTAAACCAGAAGATGTTTACGCCCAAAATTAACTAGAAGAGGTACCAGAAAGAGTCTACTCCTTACTTTTCCAAAAAGAGTATGAGAAAGAAATCTACGCTTGATTTCATCCGAACAAGAAGATGTATACGCCCGACTTCAACTAGGAGAGGTACCAAAAAGATTCTATGCCTGAATTTTTCCAGAAAGAGTATGAGAAAGAAATCTATGCTTTATTTCATCCGAACCAGAAGATGTCTACGCCTGACTTCAACTACAAGAGGTACCGAAAAGATTCTACGCCTGACTTTTTCCAAAAAGAGTATCAGAAGAAAATCTACGCTTGACTTCATCTGAATTAGAAGATGTCTATGCCCGACATCAACTAGAAGAAGTACCGAAAAGAGTCTACGCCTGACTTTTTCCAAAAAGAGTATCAAAAGGAAATCTACGCTTGACTTCATCTGAATAATGCACTAGAAGATGTCTACGCCTGACTTCATCTAGAAGAAATATTTTTAGAATGACTCTCTGGGGAAAGTGCTTAAGTAGCTACCGGTCATATTTAGTCTCTGAGGGAAATGCTTGTCTGTTTGCGAACTTACCCTGAAAAGACAAAGTTAGTTTTATGCAACGTCGTGATATATGTAATGCATTGTATAATGATGCTCTTGAAATAAACTTGAATGTGCTAATGTGTTTCGTATGCATATCCTATGATAAATGATGTATGAATGTGAGATTTCGTTGAAGCGTCTCGCTTGCTCCGTATAACATTTTTATCGGGAAATAAATCTCAGACTACCGTTGGGGATGAAGAATATGTGTGATCTTAAACCTGCTGGGGATTCCTGCTTGTAGTTTGAGGAAACTCCGCTAGGGAATTTGATCATTTGACGTTCATCGCTCTATTGGGAAGTTTAATTCTTATATACCTCAACTGAGGATAAAAGAGATAGATAATCTTATAAGTTGCTATCTGACTGAGTTTTTCGACATGGATGCTGACTTATCTGGGGGAGGATAAGATTAACTGATATTTGGTCTAGTTTCAGGTTTCATATCACCTCTCTGGGGATAGTGGTATGGACTACCCTTAGCTGGAGAGAGAAGTTTTGCAGATGACTTGTAGTAGTCAGAGGGATAGACTCAAGCTGGGGAGACTGGGTTCTGATGGGGAAATAAACCATGTTGGGGAAATAAAACCTATTGAGGAAATAAACCATGTTGGAGAAACACTCTGTTGAGGAATATGCTATGTTGAGGAATTTGAACTCGGCTGGAGAAGATAATTCTGCAGGGAATTTACAGTGTTGGAGAAATAAGCTCAGCTAGGGAAGAGAATTCCTATGAGGTGTGCTGAAGACATACTTCCTGACGAGTATTTGGACTCCATAGGTTGGTGACATTGCTGGAGAAAATATTATACTCTTTCGTCTGCTAGGGGAATCCACCGATGAGTACGGATTCGGGGAATATGTCCTTGTTGAAGATGAGCTTGTGAAGCTTATTCAGTAGGGATAATCTTATGGAAACTGATTTGTGGGGAGACTTTACTGGAGATTACTTTATGAGGATTTATGGATGACTTGAACATTATCCCGCCCTCTAAGGTCTTGATAAATACTTATTCCTATTTTTATGCATACTTATTTATCAATAGTAATCATATTCATATGCATATGCTCATTCAATTTAGTCATTGGATGTTTTTGCAAACAAAACAGAAAAAGTAAAATAAGATTTAAACTTTGAAGTTGTGTGTATATTGATAGATTTCCCATAAACAGACAATTATTGCACAAAGAGACATAAATCCTTGTAAGAGGGAATCGTCATGACATGAAGAGAGTACAAAGTGAAAACAAAATATATAGTTATGTGTAAATGATCTTGTCGGGTTCCAACTCTACTATTGCCTCTATGTCTTCGAGCATATCATTCGTTGCTTGTCAGAAGAAGTTAATTGAATTGACCGGTATCATTTGAACTTAACATTGGTAATAAAGCTGGTTGTAACTAGTCCAATGGGACATAGTCATACGCTTTAATCCCTAATTTTTTCCTGGACCGCCCATTCGGGTTTTCAGTCCACTAGGATACCCTTTTTTGCCCAAGCCACCTTTTCAAGTATTCGACTTGCCGGGTCTACAATCTTTATATTTATATCCCTAATTTTTGCTCGAACCCTTTTGGTTTGCCGGGATGCCCTTATTTTTGCCTATGCCAGTCAACCTAGCGGGTCGTCTTTATGTGTAGTATCTTTTAACTATGTCCGTGTTTACAAGGTTTGGAAGATATTCACCTTCCATGGTGGTAAGTATCATGGTACCACCCGAAAATATTTTCTTGATCACAAGTGGCCCTTCGTAGGTAGGAGTCCATTTTCCCCGAGGATCACCTTGCGGTAGGATGATGCACTTTATTACCAAGTCACCGGCCTGATATACCTGATGCTTGATTTTCTTATTGAAATCCTTGATCAAATGCTTATGATACATCTGACTGTGACAAACATCCATAAGCCTCTTCTCGTCAATCTAATTCAACTAATCAAGCCTAGTCTGAATCCATTCGTCTTCGTCTAAGTCAACATCTTTCCTAATTCTCAAGGAAGGAATTAGATCTTTGACATGTAAGACAACCTCTATACCATAGACCGGAGAGAATGGGGTTGCCCTAGTTGATGTCCAAGCTGAAGTGCGATAGCCATGGAGAGAAAATTGCAGCATCTCATCCAAGTCTTTGTAGGTCACAACCATTTTCTGCATAATCTTCTTAATGTTCTTATTGGAGGCTTCATTTGTGCCATTCAGCTTTGACCGATATGGAGAAGAGTTGTGGTGCTTGATCTTGAAATGCATGCAGAGTTCTATGATCATAGTGTTATTGAGATTGGTACCATTGTCTGTGATAATCCTCTCGCGAATGCCATATCAAAAAATAAGGTTATGCTTGATGAACTGGCCACAACATTCTTGGTAACCGAGGTAAACGAGGCTGCTTCAACCCACTTTATTAATTAATCAATGGCGACGAGGATGAAGTGATGTCTGTTGGAAGAAATATATTTGATCTCTCCAATAATATCAATGCCTCACATTGCAAACAGCCAAGGAGCAGTCAATACATTCAAAGGTACTAGAGGCACATGTACTTTGTCAGTATAGATTTGGCTCTTGTGACAAGTTCATGAATGGTGATGGCAGTCAGTTTCCATAGTTGACCAATAGTAACCCGCTATCAGGATCTTATTATCCATAGTATTCCCACTGGAATGAGTACCAAAGATATCTTGTCTATATCCTCCATAATCTTCTCCACCTCTTTCTTGTCCATACAACGAAGCAGATTCGAATCATGGTTGCACTTGTACAGAATTCCATTGCTCAGAAAGAACTTAACTGAGAACCTCCGTAGGAATTTCTTAGCATTGATAGATTCTCCTTCAGGATATTGTTGAGCCTCAATATATGTTTTCACTTTATGAAACCGAGGCTTTTCCTCTACTCCGTCAGTGTTAACTTCTTAGCAGTGTGCAGGCTCGTATAGCCTCTCAATGGTAATTCCGGGAGCCTTGTTGTCCCATATGACCTTGAACATGGATGAAATGGTAGATAACACGTCTGATAACTGATTCTCTTCTCTTGGTATATGCTCAAAAGTGATTTCCTCGAAGTACAAAATTAAGGCCAACACATGTTCTCTACAAGGAATGAGATTTGGATGCTTGGTATCCAATTCTCTTCTCTCTGTATACGCTCAAGATCTTGATTCTTAGGTCAATAGCAGCTTTAATACCCATGATGCACACTTTGTATTCGGCCATGTAATTGGTACAGTCAAAGCATAATCTGGCTGTGAAAGGTGTATGGTATAATTGGCCTGTGGAGAGATAATTACAACACCAATTTCTTTGCCGAGTGCATTAGAAGCTCCGTCGAAAACCATAATCCATCGGGATCTTGGCTCATGTCCTTCATACGGTCCAAGTTCTTCACAATCTCTAACTTGCATAATGTTCTCATCTGGGAATTCAAAGTTCATAGATTGGTAGTCATCTACAGCTTGATGAGCCAAATGATCTTCCAATACACTTCCTTTAATTTCTTTCTGAGTGGTATACTGAATGTCGTACTCTGTTAGGACCATTTTCCATCTTGCTTTTCTTCCGAATAAAGCGGGTTTCTCGAATATATACTTTATGGGATCCATATTAGAGATCAACAAGGTAGTATGAGTCAACTTATATTGCTTTAGTCGGCGAGCAGCCCATGCCAAAGCATAAAAAGTTTTCTCGAGCAATGAGTATCTTGTTTCATAGTCTGTAAACTTTTTGCTAAGGTAGTATATTGCATGCTCTTTTCGACTAGACTCGTCATGCTGGCCAAGTACACACCCTATTGATTTCTCTAACATTATTAGGTACATGATTAGAGGTCTTCCTTCAACCGGTGGCATCAGGATTGGAGGTTCTTATAGGTACTCCTTGGTTTTGTAAAAAGATATTTGGCAGTCGTCGTTCCACTTTAATACTTGATCTTTCTTCAGCAACTTAAAGATCGGTTCACAAGTAGCAGTCAAATGAGAAATAAATATTGAAATATAGTTCAGGCGTCCCAAGAAGCCTCTGACTTCTTTCTCGGTGTGGGGAGGGGGAATTTCCTAAATAGCTTTGACTTTAGCATGATCAACCTCAATTCCTTTACCGCTGACAACAAAACCCAGGAGTTTACGGGATCTCACCCCAAAGGTGCACTTGTTCGGATTTAGCCTTAGCTTATACTTCCTCAGTCTCTCAAACAACTTATGTAGATGGTCCAGATGCTCTTCTTCAATCTGTTATATGGCTATCATATCATCGATATATACCTCTATCTCGTGATGAATCATGTCATGTAACAAATCTACCATAACATGCTGATATGTTGTGCTGGCATTCTTCAACCCAAAAGGCATAACCTTTTAGTAGAAAGTGCCTCACTGTTTAACAAAATTAGTATTTTCCATGTATCCAGGTGCCATCTTGATCTGGTTATACCATGAGAAACCATCCATGAAGGATAATACCTTGTGCTGAGCGGTGTTGTCGACCAGAACATCAATATGTGGAAGTGGGAAGTCGTCTTTAGGGCTCTCCCTGTATAGATCCATATAGTCTACACACATACGAACCTTGTCATCTTTCTTCGGTACCCAAACCGCATTTGCAACCCATTTATGATAGGATGTCACTGCTAAGAAACCTGCGTTGAATTGTTTCATAACCTCAGCCTTAATCTTCTTTGACATCTCGGGGCGCATACGATGAACCTTCTGTTATACCGACAGATGGTGAACCACAATATCGGTATCAAGCCCTGGAATATCTTCGTATGAACAATAAAATATATCAACATATTCATGCAACATCTGTATCAACCTGTTCTTGACATTGTCCTTTAAGTTGGCGTCTATCTTGACTTGTGTTCTGTCTGTTTTAGTGCCCAAGTTTACCACCTCAACTGGCTCTTCATATGGTTGAATAACTTTCTCTTCTTGCACTAACAGTCTGGCAAGTTCTCCTGGTATTTCAAAATCTTCTTCACCTTCATCCTCGGCTTGGTAGATCGGATTTTCAAAGTCATAAATGGCAATAACAGAGTTGTTACCAATGGGATCCATAGTTGATGTGGATCTGCAATGTATTATGCGGGTGTGTGTAAGAACACATGGCTATTTGAAAGTGATAATAAAAAGAAAGATAGAGAGCATAAAATTTGAATGCAAAAGTCCAATGCTTTTATTAAATGAAAATATGTTTATGAAATGACAACCCTTAACAAATGAACCATTTAGTCTCGGGTAAGGCGCAAGGTTTAAAGTCATTGTTCAAATATTACAGAGCCAAAACTTTAAAAGCAATAAAAATAGAAATGTAGCTATTACTCGTGACTAAAGGAGATAGAGATAACGTCCTTGACCTTTGAGTTGTTTAACCCATTGCCAATGGTAGGGAAGATCCAGTTGTCAAGGTCATAATCACTGTCAGCATCTTCTATCATTTTAACTTTGTTATTGCTTATGAGGTATTATGGCCTTCCAGCTCGAGCGCAATGAATAAACCTTTGACCCTCTACACTGAAACCCAAACCAAACTTGTCAGATTTATAGGGGATGTAAGGAAGCTGGCCCCAAATAGTACAGCCACCTTCTTCTACAGTAGATTTAGCATCTTTCAATGAAGCCATCTTGGGTGGAGCATTACTAACTTTGGGAATGGCAGATACATCTTCATATGAGGAAGAAGGAATAACTTCAAAAGTTTGACACAGAGTCTCGATGAATTCACCATCAATCTCTATATAATGGAAAGAGTTCAAGTGGCTGACCATTTACTCTTCTTCACCGCAGACAGTAACAATCTTTCCGTTCACAGGATATTTTAATTTCTGGTGTAGGGTAAAGGTGACAGCGCCTGCCCAATAGATCCAAGAGCGTCCTAGTAGGCAAGAATAAGCTAGCCGAATATCCATTACATGGAAGGTGAATTCAAAGATCTGCGAACCCACCTTGATAGGAAGATCCACTCCCCCGTGTACCATCCTTTTGGACCCATCAAAGGCTCGAACTACAATATCACTGGGTTTCTGTACGACCCCTTCGCAATCAAGTCTGTCAAGAGCACCCTTTGGTAGCACATTTAATAAAGAACCAGTATTGATCAATACATGTGCCAAAGTAGAGCCACCGCATACAATGGAGACATACATGGATTTATTTCAGTTTCTTCCCTCAGGAGTTATATCAACATCAGAGAAACCTAAACTATTGTCAGTCGTTAAGATAGCAACATAACTTCCAAATTGATCAACAGAAATCTCTTGTGGAACGTGAGCATTCTTCAAGAATTTTACTAAAGCCTGTGCATAGGCTTCAGAACACAATAACAGGGATAACATAGAGATCTTGGATGGGGTCTTCCCCAGCTGTTCAACAATTTTGTAGTCACTCTTGTAGATGATCTTCAATACCTCTTCCATCTCTTTCCTAGAGGTGTCTTCAGTTGGAACTTCCTTAGGTACCTACGTCTGGGCATGCTCTATTATTTCCTCCTTGCCCCGAGCCTCATCAATTGAATTGGTGGCTGTAACTTTAACAGGTGTAGCAATAGTCTTCGGAGACATTTCCAGGGAGAAAACCCTTCCTCTTCTAGTAATCTTACTAGTTCATGTAATATTGTCAATTCTGGGATCAACAACTTCAATAACTTCATCTTAAACAATAGATAGTTATTGTTTGACGCCATGGTAGTAGACGTCGGATCCATAGTTCCAGGGAATAGCTTTATCTGAAGAATATGGGATAGGTCCAGGTGTAGTGATGATCAGGGGAGCAGCTTTTGGATTTGCAGTAATCCTTACAGGACCTTTGGAGGTTATCCTGACAAGAGGGTCGGAAATTACAGATAAGTCTTGACACAGATTCCCAGCAGACGGAACCTTCTCGATCAGAATTATAAGATTGTCCATCAGGCGTTGAATTCCTTCCTTCAGTAATCTGCAACCATTGGGTCAGGCTGCGCAGCAGTAACATTTTTCAACACAACTCAGAAATAAACTGGCCTGTAACAGATTCTTCTTGATGATTGGCAGGTGAGTAATCAATTCACTTACAGTAGTAACATAAAGAACATCATCAATTGCACTTATTCCTTTTTCATGCTTCGATAAAGCGTAATAATCACATTCAGGGTCTCCAAAGGATCAAACTCAATTTACTTATTATCAATCATGTCCTGAATTTTGTTTTTCAGGCTCCAACAATTGTTGGTGTCGTTCCCAAGACTGTTAGAATGGTAGGCACATCTCGCATTCGGATTGTACTTAGGAGAGGAGGTGTTGGGGTTCTAAGGAGGATCCCTTAGCGTAATTAGCTTGACCTTTAGTAAATGTTATAATGCATGAGACAATAGCATATTAATCTTGGAAAAATGCCTTCCCGGAGCATATAACCTACTATGATACGGTGGGAGAACTGACTTGGGTGTTTTGCATTTTATCGCAAATATTGCAGATAGCAAGAGTCGCTGCCGACTTTTCTTTTATCCAATAAAGGAAAGGGTGAAAAGAACTAGAAATACCTTTTGAGAATTTTCTTGAGTTCAGGGGGTAGGTTATGAAAAGGGAAGGTGTTAGCACCCTTTTCATCCGTAGTTATCTATGGGCTCTTAATTTCTTGATCACATTGAAATGCTTTTATGAATGTGTTTGTTTGAAAATATTTTGAAAACTGCCATCGTTGGGAAAACTTTATAATGATTCTTGTCTCTATAAGAATGCATATAAAGTGTTGACTTTGAAAATATTTCAAGAAAGTGTTGGTGTGTTGAAAGATGTTTGTTTTGAAAATGCCAATGTAAGGCAATTTTGTAATGATTCTCATATCGTTTAAATGTATACAAAATGTTTGTTTTGACAAATGTTTTGAAAGTGTGAGGTGTAAATGGTTTTGTTTGTGATCATGAAATCACTAGCAATCTAGCTACTCAAAGAAGTATTTGTCTTTTCCTCCTGCTTTAGATAGTGCTATTTTACCATTGATTGGTAGAGAGTCATATCATTCAATGTGAGGGACGGGCATGGGTCATCGTTCAGTCATAGAAGGAAACATGTAGGATGTTTTAGGAATTGTCGTAAGGTACTAAGATCATTTACCAAAGGCAACATTAAAGGGACATCGAGGGACTACAATCTTAAAATCAAGGGTCTTTACTAAAACAATCTCACGTTCGAGGGACATGACTGTTTTAATCCGAGGCAACAAGTGTTGGTTACCCTAGAGGTGCATGTGTGAAAAGTGTGTTGTTTTCATGTATTTTATCTTGAATTTATGGTTATCTAATATTGTTTTTAAGTCTTGTAATACAAACCCTAATTACTAACAATAATATGGAAAACGATAAATTGTGGAAATTTAATATCCTACGCTATTACAATGCTTTTGGGGATGGGGGATACAAATGTACAAATGGGGATGACAAGTAAAAATAAACCCTAATTACTATTACAAGGCTTTGACAATTACATAAGTTATAACACAAAATAATAAAATGTACAAAAATGTAAAGATGAAGAAAATAGAATTCTTTTTACGGTTTTTTGATAGAAAACAAATTTTGACAATTAACCTAAGAAAGCTAAATAGTTTTAATTTAAAGAAAAGTTAACTAATTATTTTAAACAAAACCTAAAAAAAAACTAAGTTAATGGAAATTAAGGAAGTTAAAATAAAATCTAAGTCTAATGGTTTTTTAATTTTTTTAGAAAATAATTTGGATGTTAATGTCAATTCCCAGAAATGCAAAATGCCCAATGTACCCTTAATGACCCAAAACTAATAGTAAAAATCTCAAAATTAGGATTTCTAGTGTTTAGGCTGACATGGGCCGTGTCACCGGACACGGGTACATGTGTCAGAATCTGCCCAAAGCTTCTTGCATGTTCTTAGTCCCAGCTGAATTGACATGGGCCTTGTCATGTGACACGAGCACCTGTGTCAGCTCCTACCTTGCCTCTTTACCCAGTTGTCAATCATAGTTATGTTTACACGAGCCATGTTGTTTGACATGGGCACCCGTGTCAGCATCTGCCCTGCCCTTTTTGCATATTTTTTCCCTGACACGCCCCGTGTGAGGTGACATGGCCACCCGTGTCAGGGCTCCTGAAGCATTTTCTTTGAATTTTGGATATTTGCACTCTTATGCATTAATTTGTCCTGTTTTATTCTTTTGAAAACGAAAACAAATGATGTACGAATAAAGATAACAAAGTTTGAGGAAACTTACCTCTCTTGGAGAAAAGTATGAATTCTCTCCTAGCTGTTTCAGGTACAATATTAAGATTTATTAAGCTCCCTTTGACCTTCTTAAAGCTATGTCAATCTTCATTTTATGCTGAAAGTTGCTGAATCACTCCAACCAAGTCAAGTTACAAGGTATTGTTTTTGAGTTTGGAAGATAGTGATAATGATGTTACAAAAGTTGTTCTTGTGTTTTAATAACTTCTATATGATGTATGTGAAGTATTTGGATGGTTTGTTTGGGAAAAACTTGCAAGATTTGAGATATTCAAAGATTTGGACTTCAAAGCTCAAAAATTGAGGTTTTATGGACAATTCTGGTTTTTTGAGAGCAAAGGGATTTTGAGGGCTTGTTCGTCTCTCCTTTATCTTGAAATTGACATCTCTAGTTATAGGAAAGAGGTTTGGGAGGTTGAAGTAATCAGATATGCAAGATAGCCTATATGGTTTGGTTGAAAGTGAAAAACCAAGTTGGATGAATTTTCATAGTTTCAATATTCCAAGTACAAGCATGTTCTGAAGTTGTTAGATGAAGAGGGTTTTCTCTATGATTTTTAGCTTGCTGGTAATAAAATATAACCATTGCAAAGATCAATGCATTGACATTTTTCAAAAGCATGCTTTTCAAAAATGGAAGTGGTAACTTTGTGCCATTAATGGAATTATGCTTTGGACAATGCTTAAATCAAATGGACCATAGCTCAAAATTTTGTGTAAAAATTAAACTATGGTAAGATTTTTAAGTTAGAAGGTCTGCAAAGCAATATTATGCAGCATAGCATGTAGATTGGATTATGTGTTCTTCACCAAAATGACTTGTAATTCAAGAATGGATGCCCAACTTCATGTCCTTGAATCTCCTAGCTCATGTATGATAAGTTCATGCTATTGGAAATTTTGGGAAGCTTTAAATATTGTATACAACTTTCATGTTGACCACTTTTGCTAAATCAAATTGGAACTTAATGAAAATTAGCTAAGTTGGGACAAAAATCTGACCAAACTTGTTGAAAATTTCTCTAAGTGTTTATACAAAAATGTCATGACTTCATGAGCCTATATCTTCAAATCTAAGCATTTTTGGAACATAAAACCTCTAAAACAAAGTTGTAGAATTCATCAAGATCTACAATTTTCACGTTGAATGTTTTCTTTGAACCATCTTGCATCTTGGTGAAAAAATGTCCTGAAGTAATGAAATTATCAAGGATGAAAACACTTAGAATTTTTCTAAGTCTTGGAAATCTTGACTTTTTGTTGACATTCTTGACTTTCTTGATTCTTGATGATCAAGTTTGATATTTTTGAATGTCTTGATAAATTTTGATCTTTGAAATTTAATGTTGTTTAAAAGTCAAAGTTTGACTTTTTATGTATCAGTTGACTTTTTATCCAATACAACTAATTTTCAGTCATCTGAGCAATTTGTGATGTAAGACTTGAAACTGGACATGCATTCTTGGAGACCTATAATGAACCATGAAAGTCATTTTAGGCATCAAAAGTCCAATTTTCCTTTAGAAAACCAAAACCCTAATTTGTGGACTCAATGCTTAGGAGGTGAACTTGTCTGATCAAACCTTGAGAATCCTTGGGCATTTGAAATCTTTGGTGAGAAATGTCTTGAGAAAAGGAAGGTAAAATTTTGGGGTACAATACCTACGTCTATTTCCCTGTTTTTTTCGTTATTGAACAGGTGCGAGATTAGAAATTAATACTGCTCCCACAGACTGATTGCGGTCACTTTTACCATGGCCCTTCCGGCCATAAACATTATTGGTTTCACTTTTACCATGGAATGTCTTCTTCACAACACTCGAAGATGCAACCACTTCAATTTTTCGGCTCTTAATACCACTTTCAACTCGTTCCCTAATTAGAATGAGCTCAGTAAAACCAGATGAAGAACTCCTAAAATATCAACTAGCTCCCGGTCCGACAAGGGAGGATGCACCCTTCCATCTAAATATCTCCACTTCTGGGCATATTCTTTGAACCCTTCATTTGAGCCCATAGTCATGTTTTGTAATTGCACGCGAGTTGGTTTAAGGTTAGCATTGTATTAATACTGCTTGTAAAAAGCAGCAGCCAAGTCTTCCCAAGTACGAATGTTGGTTCCCTCCAGCTGATAGAACCATTCGAGTTGTGTACTAGATAAACATTCTTGAAAAAAATGAACCCATAACTTTCTTTCAGCAGTATGGGGTTGGATCTTCCTACATAGGACCTCAGATGAAGTTTCGGACAAGACACACCATCATATTTAGCAAAAATAAATAGTTTGAACTTGTGAGCGATAACTACCCCGGGAATAAGACCCAGCTCTCGAAAATTCAATCCAGATACTTTCTGGATTTCCAGAAGCCTTAAGACGGTCTTCTATTTGCTTGTATCTGTCATCAGCAGGAGGATACAGTTCATCAGAATAGTCTTCGTCCTCAGGCACCTTACCATAACCAAGGTTGCTTCCACCTTCAGCCCTGACACTTCTACCATCCTCCTCTTGGTTGTTATCTTCATCATAAGTGATATGCACAATTTGAACTTGTTTAGCAGGACCTTTCGATCTTCTTCCCATGTTGAGAATAGAAATTAGCTTCCGAGTCTTCTTCTTTTTGGTGATGAGCGCCATAATATCTTTCTATCCTTGCGCAAGATTCGGGAGGGTCTCCTGGAATTGAGCATTCTGAGTTTGGAGTTCCTTAACTGTATGTTCAAGATCCATCTTTTACTGAAATAAATAGTAAGAAGATGAGAAAACCTGTATGGGGAAACCTGCTATATAATGATGCATGATATGAAAATCCAAGTGCAATGTTTTCTAGGATCGTTGTGGGATTTAAATTTGTTTAAAAAAGGAAACAAAATAAATTTTAGTAATAAACTCAAATTACAATTTATTTTTAATAAAGAGTTACAAAATAGCAAAAAATATAAATTCAAGTCTCCCACAGATGCTTCCTCTTTGTGTTGACATATGCGTTAAGGCTTTGTTTTTCGTGGAGTCGTTTTGTCAGCTCCAGTATTTTCTTCTCACTAGCATAGAACCGAGCTTCGAAAGTATCTCTTTCTTCCTTAAGCTGAATCCAGGACCTCTAATTCTTTGAAGTAAGTAGGCATATCGGGATAAAAAACAGTATGAGAAACATCCCCTTCAACAACAGGCTCTATGATCACTGGTAAGATAGCATGATATGGCATTTTAAGATTCTGAGTATGAGACCTCACCCATTTGAGGTAAGGCTCCAGAGGAATGAAATTCTTGTGTCCCAACCTGTTGCTATCAATCTTGTTGACCGCGGCCTAAGCATGTATAAACCTTTAATGGTAATTTTGAGGATCATTCTCATAGTCAAACATAATACCCTGGATGAGCATATCATGAGGACCATCCTTTCGAACATAACCAAACTGGCGCAAAGCTAAATAAGGGTTGTAAGTGATGCCCCCTCTTATACCAAGGAGTGTTACATTAGGGAATCCCCCATCTCCCTGAAATCGAGAACACCGCTAGATATTGGCATGAGTAAGTGACGTAAACCTTTGAGACGACCTCAAACCTTATTCGTTCTTTATCACTGATCAGGGAAGATGCAAAATAAACCACCTGGACAGTAGATGTATGCAACATATAAGTGTTCCTCGCTTCTTCATAGTACGAGTGCGGAGGGAATGCAAGACATCTCCAAGCAAAGTAGGCACCAAATTATGGGTGAGAAATATTTTGATGGCACTCATATCTATGAATTTGTCCAGGTTATGGAATAATATCAAATCATAGATCAGCAAAGCCAAAATATCCTCAAAAGCACGAAGATTCATGGAATCTAGAAATCCCCGAGCCTTCTCTATCATAAATTTAGGAGAGAAACCCTTGACTCCAGTCATTGTTTCCCAATTAGATATAATGTTTGATCATTTCAGATGTAAAGTTACTGCTACGTCTCCAGGTTTTGGAGCTTGCTCTAGACCGGTGAAAGGTATCTGATAGAGAATAGGCACTTCAAGCATCTTAAGAATTCTTCCATTGTGGGTAGCAACTGATAATCTCGGAAGGTAAAAAACTGATGCTTCAGATTAAATAACTGGAAAAGAATGCTCTTCATGTCTTCCTAGAAACCAGTAGTAACCAAACTGAGTAGGTGACCATTTCTCTTGGTGAACTAAGAATTGTTATGAACCCTTGAGACTAATTCCTTAAGCTGAGGAGGTATCCTTACGATGTTTATCTGAATGGTATACCTACGACTGGAAGCCATGACCCTACAACACAGAACAACGATAAATTCTGTAGATCCTTGAAATGGTTAGTCATGATATGATGTTATGATGTCATGATATCATGTTCCAATAGATAATCAAGAACAAGCAAAGCACACAAAGGCCTTAGGTTTAAGGCTTCCATGGGGTTTGTAGGTAAGTACCCTCTTGAAGTTTAGTTGGCTCAACCTGTCATATAGAAGTAATCAAGTTTTAGGGATCTCAATATCACTGATCTTTCCCACAAGCTTCGTCTAGCACGACAACTAACTCGCCATCAAAATAAAACTCGGGAATAAAATCTCAATGAGTGTAGTATCGAGTATCAATCAGTTTCGGACTGCACCAAAGATGGTTATATCACTACCTTCTAATGGCTAAGTTGGGTCAATTAAGGTTCTAAGGTCAATTAGTGCTTATGAAACCATGCGGCAGCCTAATATGCCCCGCGACTGACTCGAGGGATACCAGTATAAACCAATGTGTCGCACTAATGCAACCATCATCTCAACCATATCAGTATACATCGTATAGTTTCTATGATCTGTTGCTACTTATCTAAAATTTTCCCCAAATTCGGGTATAGGATCTTTGCAAGAAATAACCCAAATAACCCTTTAAAATAAAGCAGACAAATCAAACAAGGAAAGCATTTAAAAGTGATCTAACTCTAAGCTAACCCTACTTTTAGTTCTCCACAGCAGAGTCTCTAGTTCCGTAATTCGATGGGAGAATTGACTTGGTTTGGCATTTTATCACAAATTTTGCGGATAGCAAGAGTCGCCATCGACTTTTCTTTTATCCAAAAGTAAAGGGTGAAAAGAACAGGAAAGACCTTCAATAATTTTCTGAGTTCGGGGGGTAAGTTATGAAAAGGGAAGGTGTTAGCACCGTTGTAGCGGTAGATATGTTGAAACTAAGTCATTGGATTGACTTGGCTCGCACAGATTAAAATAAAAATTGCCACCGCGCTTTATTGTTTCCAAAGGAATGGTAAAAGAGTGAATAACCCAAAAAGAGGGGGAGAGAATCTAAGTTCGGGGGTTGGTTATGCAAAGGGAAGGTATTAGCACCCTAAATATCCATTGTACTCCGTAGGAACCTCTTTGTAAATCTGTGTATTTTGGCTATAAATGTTGTATAAAAAATAGATTGTGTGGATGAGAAAAAATAAGTTTTTTTTTTATAATTTTTTTGCACCTGCCGCGGTTTCGAATCTTTAGTTCCTACGTACTACCTTATGTGTAATAGGGGATTAAGGTTCTCGTAGTTCACCTTTAAAAATCTTAAAACAATGTGTATTGGTTAATTTTAAGAGATGAGACATCAACGTCTTATCAAAGTGGAAAACATACTACCCACGATTATGAGAAAGGAGAATTTGCATCATCTCAAAGTGGAAGATGTGGGTTGGATTTTAAAATCAACAAAGCTTCACTCAACACCCAAGTGGAAAATATCTCACTTTACTACATATGGTAAAAGTATAGTAGCTCGCATCGCTACAAGGATTGACAAGAGTCTAATCTTTTGGGAAAATTTTAAAGTAAAAACCCAAAATGAAAAAATGGTTTGAATGAGATTGAATGACTTTTAGTCTTCTCACAAAAATGTCAAAGTTTTACTAAGTTGATTAAAGTTTGATTAAAAAAATGTTTTTAAAATGCATGGACATAAGTCCAAGCTTATTATAAAAATGGTTCAAGTTTTGAAACTATAAGAATTTTAAAAAGGAGGGAGAAGATATTTGAAATTAAAGAAGATAAGAGAAGATGAAGGGACTATCCTAAAGAATAAGGTAAAATCTAGGGAAAAGAACCATCTAACCAATGAAAAGCCAACACTTGACATAATGAGTCAATGTAGAATTCACATCCTTTGGATTTGAAACCAAACAAGTAAAGATAATAAACCTCTTAAGAAAACCAAGCTTCAATTGCATTAAGTCTTCACAAAAATTGGGCAGAGTAACGACTGTATACAAATAAATTCCCGATCACAGACAAAGCATGTAATCATAATAACCTGCACACAAAGCAAATAAACAAACAACCCAATGTCTTGGGATAAACCCCAAGAACTCCAAACAAAATAACAGTTGAGGTCACAAGGTCTTAAAGTAGGTCACAACTTCTAATCCTAAGTCCAAGAAGTCCACAATCTCCATAATGCCAAGGATAGTAACCAAGTAGTCCAAGTAACATTAAAGGTTTTTATGGTTCAAGTTGATTATTAGGTATCTTCAAAAAGAAAATGAAAGCTCAAATGATAAAAATAAAAATGACATCAAAGTAAATGCTCAAATGAGAAAAGATGAAAATAGCATGAAATGTAAATGCCAAAATAAATGTGTTTAAAGTGAAAGCATAAAATAAAAGCATAAAATAAAGTCAATTGTTAATGAGTTATAAATTAGACGTTAGTTGAATGACCATCTTGAAACTTGCATTTGAAAACTCATTAGAAGATTGATAGAATCAAATCCTCTAAACGACAAGTTTCAGTTGCTTTTTGTCAAGTATATCATTCATTTCAAAATCTCAAGGAAATAATAAATGATCAATGATGTTTAAGTGATCCAATTTGACCAAAGTTGATGAAAATTAATTAGAGGATTGGTAGGACAAAAGCCTCCTAACAATGAATCTCAAGGTTATTGGATCAAAGGGTTCAAACTAACATACTTGGGCTTACAAACATGGTTTTGGGCCACGAATGATCATTTTCTCAAATCGGGACACAATTTAGCAATTGTAAGTGGACTTATATAGAAGTCGCACCTATTTTGAGGTTGGTCAATAGAAATCTATGTACCATATGTTTTGGGAATGATATGGAAATCATTCTCTAATAACATTTAGCACAATAAGAAGGGGATAAGATGAAGAGGGATAGAGTAAGAATTAAACCACATTTGAACCAAAAATTTAATTAAGCTATTGTTAAAATCATTCATCCATTTTTTTGTGAGTTAAACTCAACAACATGGATCTAATGATGTTAATAAAGCTCGTGATCAAAATCCCATAGTCCAAGATCAGCCAGAATATATACAAGATAAAATATATTTAAAATAATATAGAAAAATATTTTTAAAAAATGTATAAAAATGGGAATAGAAGTGGAAAATAGCAATTATATTCAAAACATCCAAGAAAAATCAAACAAGGCCATAGAAAACTCAGAAATGAGCTCAAATATTTAATAAAATTTTTGGTAATTTTTTAAAGTTAGAAATTATTTTTAAAATTAAAAGAAATAGGCAAAATAAACAAAAAATTGTGAAAAATAGTAAAGTAAAAAATAAATATAAAATGAGGTAACCAATATTCGTCAAAAGGTCATTGGATCCTTCCATATTTTTTTTAGAATTTAAAAATTAAGAAAAGTATTTTTAAACATTTAAAACAATTGAAATAAAGTGAAAAATTATTAAAAAAATATCAGAACACAAAATAAAATTGTTAAAAAATAATAATCAAAAAGAGAAAAATCAAAAGTATTTTTCTATAATTTTTCAGATTTTTTGAAGTTAAAATGATTTTTCTATAATTTTTTGAAGTTTAAAACAATTTAAATATAAAAATAAGAAATAAAAATAAAGTCAAAAAAATGTGAACCAATGGATGAGAGTCAAAACACGTTAGTAAGCTAATTCAATGGACCAGACGCGCTGTGCATATCATGGTCTTTAGGTAATCTATGGGATCAATTATTTAAATCAGATTTAAAAAAATGTGTGGCACGCCTTCATTGGTTGATAGATGATACGTTGGTCATCTTCAACCTCCAGCCAACAAATATACAGGTTCTAGAAACTGTAAAATTAGGATACGAGACGGGTACCATTCGCTTCGTCTCTTCAAGCCGATTCCAATGGTACCTTCGTGAAAAATTTATATAAACTGTAACTCGGTCATTTTTTAAAAGACGTTCTGAAAAGGGATTTGAAATTTCATGGCCAAAATGTACTTCCAGTTGAAAAAAAATGTTGCGACTAGAATCGGGATGATGAGAGCTTCCTAACAGTATCAAAGTTTGAGAGAATTGGTGAAGAAATCTACCTATTAAAGTTAAGTTGCAGAGCTCTAAAACTGGACTTGGCTAGAATGACTTAGAAAGTCATAGAGCTTAGTTCTTCTTTTGTTAGCTTCAGTGAGGTTCAAGGAAGTTGAGTTGACAAAGAAAAGATTGAGAAAGGCTGTAAGAGAAAATTCAAAGTTGCACAAAATTGAGTTCAAGAGGAAGTTTGGCAGGGTGATTTTGGCTCTCTAAGCTTGAGAAAATGAATGAGGTATGATCCTCTATTTATAGGGAAGTTGGTTGAATGCTCAAGCGTGTGAAATAATGAAGTTTGGAGTGAAATTGTGTGTAGTTGCAAACAAGAAAAGTGTGACTTCTAATTTGATCAAAACTCATCCAAACCTTGTGTTTTAATATGCTAATCACTTCTGGAGGTTCACTAAACATTTTTAGCAGCAAAAGCGTGTAGAAAAATGTGTTTAGAAGTTAAATCAAGGATTTCAAATTCTAACTTTTGAAGAAACATCAGTTTCAAGTTACCAAGTTGAAATCAATGGCATTCTCAACTCAAGGAGTCTTTGGACAGGATTCTTGAAGCTTTAGAAAAATGAGATCACAAGCTTCACAATGTGAAAAGAATGGAATCAAATGGATACTTGAGCTAAAAATTATGATGAGTCAAAGTTGAGAAAACGAGGTTGACTTTTGTACTTAGAAAAATTCTATGTTTTTTCTTCAAAAATGACTTATAATGTCATGCATCCAAACATGGCCTTCCATTTGAAATTTTCTCTTGACCAAAAAAGATGGCATGAATTAGATCTCTTGAATAACATTTTGAGACTTGAACCATTTAAAATCTCCAAAAAATGATAAAGTTATGACTTGTTGAAATTGGAAAAAATTCATAAAATGACCTATAATCTTTTGCATCCTTAGGGCATCTTCCATTCATTTTCACACTTTGCACTGAAAATAAGGGTTGAAGTTCACATCTTTAAGATCAATGTGGAAAAAAATGGGCTCAAGGTGATAACATTTGACTAAGTTATGATCTTTTGAAGTCACATATGGTAATTTGATGGTTTGTTTTGAGGACTTGTAATCTTTCTTCATCATTAGGTATCTTCCTCACAAAATTTCCTTGAAACTTTTTAATTGGTTTATTTATATCCCTTTGAAGAGAAACGTGTCTTTTGAATCACCCAAAAATACCAAAAGATGATCAAGCTATACCCCTTTGAAGTTCAAAACCCTAGCTCTTAGAGTAACAAAATGCCTTGGGAAACCTTTGCATTTTGGACAAACTTCCTTGTACAAATACTTTTGTAATGTTAATAGAAGTTACCGAGGATGATAAGGAGACACCATAGTATCCAAAACCACTTCCAAATCTTGAGAAATGAGGGAGATATGCACTTGTGATCAATGAAACCAAAGACTTATCAAACTAGGTCAAACTTCTTCAATCAACCCTTGTACCTTTGAACTATTTTTGACAACTTGAGGAATGATGAATCATAATAGACTTTGTCATGATATTATTTCAAAATATCTTCAATAATGAATCTTGAATCATAATGAAGCTTTGTTGAAGAAGACGTGGAAATAAACTCATGAACCTATGGATCAATTTGATGGAATGTATTGTGATTTCACCTATGATACCAAATTTAGAGAAAATGTTCATTGTACTTATTAATTAAAAGTTAATCAATAAAAAACATAGATGATTATAATATACAAGTCAAGGTGCTTGGTGATTCCCCATGAGCAAAGCTAAAGATAAGGAGAAGAACCAAACTCTAGTGTGTGATCTTGTTGCGTTGTGATGGTATGAGATGATAGATGAATCTTAGGGGGGAAAATTTGGGTACAAAAACCCTTTTCATCCATAGTTATCTACAGGCTCTTAATCGCTAGCTCACTTTTTGAAAATTCTTTGTGTTGGTGTTCGTTTGAAAATATTTTTAAAAATTCCTAAGTATACCGAACTTTGTAATGATTCTTGTATCGTTAAAAATGCATACAAAGTGTTTGTTTTTGAAAATATCAGAGAAAAGTGTTTGTGTGAAAAGTTGTTTATTGGGAGCAAGCGATTACGAGCTATCTACCTACTCAAAAGACTTTTGTGTTATTTTCCACCTCCTTAGATAGTGTTATCCTACCATTAGTTAGTAGGAAGCCCCATCATTGGATGTGAAGGGACAGGCGCGAGTCATCGTACAGTCATAAAGGTAACTTGTAGGGCGCTTTAGCAGTTTATCGTAAGGGACTAAGATCGTTTACCGAAGGCAACATCGAAAGGGTCATCGAGGGACTACGATCTTTTATTCGAGGGTCTTTGCTAAAGCGTCCCCATGTTTGAGGGACATGATTGTGTTATTTGAAGGGAACAAGTGGGGTTACCCTAGATGTGAGTGTGTGAAAAATGTATTGAATTCAGTTATTTATCATGATTAGGGTTATCTAACGGTTGATTTTAGATCTTGCCATACATGCTTAAATTACTTGCAGTTATAAGGAAAGTCGTAAATTGCAGAAAGTAAAGGTCCTACACTATTAAAAAGCTTCGAAGAAGGGGGTACAAAACCATAAATCTGGGGAGAAAGAGTAAAGAAAATAAAAGCCATAATTAAGCTATTACATATTGTAGCAGTTACATAATGGGAAAAACTAATGCAAAAATAAACACGCGAAGATTAAAAATTGTTTTGTAATCGTTTGACGAAAAAGTTTTGATAATCTTATTAAAGTCTAATTTATTTTTAATTAATCGAAAAAGTTAGGTAATTAAATTAATTGAGATTAATTATCCTAATTAATTTAATAAATAAAATATTAATTTATGAGGAAGAAACTAAACCTATTTTTTTTAGCGTTGATTAAAAAATAATTAGGGTTTATTAAAAAAATTAGGGTTAAGGTAAAAGAGAAAATAATGTTAGTAAAAAATAGAGAAAAATGATGCTGGAGAAGAGTGTTGAACTCATTCCCCCCAAGAACTTAATACAACATGCATACCACCAGGCCAAGTGCGCCTTGGTGTCAAGGTAACGCCTCCAACATGCTTTGTAATCAACCTGCAAAAATATTAGAAATAAAAGAAAAAAATGTCAAAAGGCTGGATCGAACCAAGGCCCTTTGAGACTAATGCTTTATCACGCGCGCTTCTGCCACTAGGGTGGTTGTCTTATCCGTTTAAATAAATAAAACAATAAATATATAATATATAACCAAATACATTGGTAGGAGAAGCGTCGGAGCCCTAGCTCCAGTCGTCTTCTCTGGCAACCTATTTTTTAAAACCTGCAATAAACAAAACATTAATGATCCAACAATGTCCTACCCCCCTAAAATAGAGGCTGTGAATCCAATGGGAGCATTTTTGAAGGCTAATTCGTCATAGTTTGTGAGGTATGGTAAAAATAACATGAATCGGTTTGATCATGGCCATTCATGGTTCAGATAGCATGAGACTCATGCGATGATTCAAACCCGCATGTTAGCATCTCAGGAGCACATTAGTGGTGTTAGTGTGTTTTAAAACATCATGGAAACAAAAATAAAAAAATCATGAAATAATGAAAAACAATGGTGCATGTATGCTGGTTCAGGTCCTTTGGATCATGGTAACCGATCCAATCTTACCCTTCAATGTTCCTGGAAGTGAACGGAATGGAGGTTTGGTGGTGAGGAGCCTTGAAAATAGGGTTTTCATGATTTAGGGTTCTTGAGAAATTTTTTCTATTTTTTGACAATATTGAGAGGCAAGGATTTTGTGTCCTTTTTTATGAGAGTTGATGAGATTATATAGATAAAAATAGGGAAAAGATTCGATGGGCTTGGACTCTTTGTAATTAGATATAATTTTATCTTATTTATTTTATATTATTAATGAATTAAATCAAAAATAATTAAAATAATTAAAATAAAACAAGGCCAAAGGATGTATGAATGATTTGTGAAGTGTATGAAGAGTATAGAGCACGTTTGGACTCTTAAACCATGGCCCAGGAGTCCAAAATATCAAGCTTGCTCAATTTGGTCTTCATGCATTTGCTCAAAATTTCCCAACTTGTAATGGTCATAACTCACTCAATTTTCATCTTTTTAAGGTGTTCTGGTACTTTTTGGAAATCTCAAGATATCCTATACAACCTCTATAGTGGTCACTTTTGCTTTTGAAGACTTTATCTTGATGTAAGTTGCCTGGACAAAAAGTGTCTTTTTGTTGACTTTTGAAATGACCTATAATGTAACGGCTTATATCTCTCAAATGATGCATTTTTTAGACTTGAGGTTAGATAGAAAAAGTTGTAGAGAATAAATTGCCTTCTAAATGGGATTTGGTTGGGGAAAAGCTGATGAAGCATGTGAAAGTTATACTTGGTCAAAGTTCTGTTGACCTCTCCTAAGGAAACCCTAATTTGGCAACTTTTGACTTTTGATGATTTGAAGGCTTTTCTTGAGGAATCATGATCAACTCTTGATCAAATGATGAATATCACTTCAAAATATTGATGTTGACCAAAAATATTGAAGTTTGACTGTATGTTGACCATAATTGACTTTTTATCCAATATAGTTAATTTTCAATCATCTGAGAAATAAATTGAGCAAACTAGTGATGCAAGACTTGAAAATTGACATGAGAATTATTTGAAGCATATAAGGACCCATGAAAACCACTTGAGACCTTTAGAACCAAATCTTCCTTGAGAAATACCAAACCCTAGTTGTGGACCCATTGCTTAGAAGGAGAATTTGTCTGATCAATTCTTGAGCCAACTTGTGCAAATGAGGACCTCATGAGAATGTATTAAAGAAAAATGGGAAGAAAAATTTTGGGGTATAATACCCCTCTTAAATCCAAACAAAATCAACCATCGAGAGCCATCTGGAGCAAAATCATTGTTGCTGCATTTTCCATGTCGTAATCATCACACCTAAAAATAGGGTGTAGTTCAATAAATGTGCTCTTACCTATAACGCCTAAAAAAAGACCTAAGCAAATATGGGATAGAAAAGGAAGATGAAAGACCCAATATAGAAATAACAACAAACATCTTTGATTAGGATATGAATTTCGCCTTGATGAACCAACATATATCAAAATTCAACAAGGCATGTAAACTGTCATGGTTGGGGAAGGTAATATGAGGCAAATCAGAAATACCATAAAGCCAATACTCGTAGATATATAAAATTAGACCTATGTCTGGGAACCATTTATCAAGTGTCACAAAATAAACCCCAACACAATTTCACTGAACTAAGCTTGGGGGATACTATTTTGGTCCAAGCACGAGTCTCAGAAATAATACATGATCCAATTCATAAAAGAGTACAATCATCTGAAGACTAGGGATCTTTAGATCAAGAATGGAAGATCCTGATAGCTGTTTAATATGATGTTATAACGATGACATCAATTTGAGGATGTTACTTCTCCAAATGTGAACCCATATGAGGTATTAGGGCCTCGATAATAAGCATGAACTTAACATAAGAATGCATATGATCAAGACTATGGTTAAAAGAGAATTTTCATATCACATGACAAATAGTATTCTAAAGTTTTTCATATATACAACAAATCTAGAGAGACTGTTCTAGCTCTCAAAACCCTGGGATCAGACTATAAAAAAAACGAAAAAATCAAAATCAATGTACACACTTTTTAAAAATAAAAACCCCTCTCACGTTTGATAGTTTCTAACTTGGCCGTCAAAGTGTTTGTAAATATCACTCCTTAGTGTTAAATTAATTCAACAGTTGATTATGAAAAAAGACCATCATATCTAATTCACTTATACCCCATGTGAGAAAACTATCATATTTCCATCATTACACCTTGGATTTCTATAGAGTAGTTAATACACGCCTCACCCTAGGTCACCTAGCCCTATTACTAAAGCCCACATTCTGACAAAAGGAAGTGTGAAGGTCATGTAATTGTCTCTTGATGTCAGACTAAAACAATTATGAAGGAGGTTTTTGTAGTGATATTACCCATAAAATTTCATGTGATGAAGAATGTGAAATGTCTATTGTGTGTGCCTCAAAGCACATTCAAAGATATCTTATTCGAGCTAATTATCTAAACTTGTAACTGAAATCTTACACGTCGTCTTTTACCAAGCATCGAGATCGTTGATGTTTCACCCCAATCATTAGGAAGAATGACTACATTTGCATTCATAGAAAGATGTTGCACTGTTTGTTGGGAATAGTTGAAAATATATATGTTAAAGAACTTCCACATTGGTTATTTTAATGAAGGAAGAAGGAGTCAAGGGCTATATATATGATTCAATTTTATCTTTACAATATGTACCAGTCATAAGTACTTTAAGCTTGTATTTGACTTTTTATATTTTCTCTTATACTCTTGTTTTAGAGTGTTAAAGGGTAGTTAAATATTTTCTCTGGAGAGTGCAGGTGTATTGGGGCCTTGGGGTAGTTAAGGGTAGTCTATATGTTACAATAATTTTCACATAGTGTTATTCTATGATTGTCATTTGATAATTGTCGTGGTTTTTTCTTCGATTTTAGAGTTTTCATGTTATTCTCTTGTGTTGTTATTTTGTTACTCTTTTTCACTATGCTTTTTTTCCCAACAGTGATGGTCGAGATTCAAAGTCTCCTCTGACTCAGTGATGGTCGAGATTGCAAAGCGCATCTTTTGGAGCAACAAATCCATACAAAAACTAGTCTCCTAAACATGACAATGTTAAATTTAATTTGCATTCTCATTTTTAATCTTTCTTGTTTGGTTCAGTACCTTTTTATATGCAAATATTTCTTATCTTTGAATACTAATCATAATGCATTAAATATGTTTGTCTTAAATTAATCTATTTGAAATTTCTTTTAAATGTTTTTCTTTGTTTTTATTTACTCAACTCATGTTTGATAAAGTAAAACCTTTGGAGGAAGGATGATGAGAAATATACCTATAATCTTAAATAGTTAGCTTTTGAGTAAAACCCCACTGACGATGTACATGCATTGTTTCAAATTCCTAAACACAGGAGATATAAGGGAGATAGACCCTCGTTAACTCCTTTGAGCCTTGAAGTATGAGTTTCTTTTATTGTCAGAAAAAACCCTCACATTTAACCTGGGGCGGGGTAGACTTCAGTTAATTCGATCGAACTTTCAGAACTCATCAAGAGTGCGCATATTAGGATACAACAACGGTTATCCATAAAAAGGCTGTGGAAAGTCAAAACTGTGATGCCTAACCCTCATCTATCAGTAGCGTGCAACAAATAAAATGATATCACAATGGGTATCTCTCGTACATTAGGAGGTCAACAGATGATGATACAAAAATGGTTATCCCTCATCTACCAAGAACTCAGACAGTCACAATCACTTTCAACAAATATGAAGATCAATGACTTGTTCAAAAGGAAAGAAAAGGAAATGATGAAAGAGAGAGACAAAAATCCCCGCTAAGTAAAAAATTGAAAAAACAAGTTGCTTAGGAAAAAGTCAGGGCATCCCACTGGACTTCAGAGTAAAATTCAAAAGGAAATGGTCCGGGAAAAATTTAGGAAAGCGAAAAGCAAAAAGGGATTACCAAATAGAAATCCTCAGCAAGGAACCAAGTCATCTGATCAGACTCCAAGAATAAAAGAGGTGATTGACTGCCAAGTACAAAAACCTCGGTTGACTCCTCAACCATCACAAACTCTCCTTAGAGATGAGTGCTCGTATCGAGTTAACTGAATGTAGGGCTGGAGGACATCATGGAGAATGGGTTGGCACCAAATATTTTGAGCCTTAAATATTTTTTTCTAAAAAACCATGAACTAGACCACGTTATAACCCTTAAAAGTCCTAACTGAATTATGGGTTAATTCGAAAGCGCACTGTAACGAGGATACGGTAATTTGACTCCTAGAAGCTTTGCTAAAAAATTTTAGTTGGTGTTACACCATCTTATTACTTTCTTTCGTATAAAAAGTTTTTTGTGTAATATTTCAATAAAAGTTTTTAAACTTCAACACAAACATAAGCTCTGCATTAGAATTATCATTCTCAGAATAAACATTCTTTTCATATGAATAAGTACTTAAACATCAAACAATCTTGCATAATGAGCATCAGATGAAGGTTTGGTTATGCCAAGGGATAAATTGCTTCATGGATGTGTTGAAAGGTAAATCATTTTGAAAAATGACCTTAATATGAGGCATATTGCTACAATTTCTCTTTTTGCAAAGGGTTGTTGGTCTATTATGACAAGAAGCACACCAGCAAATGAATCAAGAAAGCTCTGTATGCAGCCAACATGAGGATTTCTGTAGAATGGGATCCAATTTCCCCAGTAAATGCTCACTTCTGCTCTAGACAGAATCATTCATCCCCGTTAAAGGTGTACTCTTTCCCAGATAGAATCCTTTATATCCAATGAAAGCATACCCATGTGTAATCCCCACTGAAGTTGGCATTGTTTGTAAGAGTTTGTCCCTTCCAGAGGGATGATCTCCAAAGAATAGCATTTCAGCATGTTTCAGTACAATCTTCTTCTTCGACGTAATTTTCTATGTTTCTAAGAATCTAGGAAGGATTGTTTCATTGGGATGGATACTTTTGTTATGTCCCCTTGAAATCGATACCCTCCGTCTTCGTGGTTAGTATTTATCTCCCTAGTAAGGTTGTGGTTCATCGTTCCCATATAGCTCGTATCTTTTTTCCCTAGGGAAGTTTCCCCTTGTCCGGATTTTTTTCTGAAGAGATGTTTGATCAGCATGCTTATTATGCCCAGGTGGAGCAAGTCTCCTGCTTTTTTGGAGCAGTGTGCATAGATGAATACCGTATAAAGCAATGTTATCCCTAGTTATAGAATATTGTTGAAATACTTCCTTAGGGGAGTTCTGAACCTCAAGCTTATGGTTCAAAGATGTCCTCCTCTTCCCCAAGTGAATATTTGTTACTCCCTAGCAGTAGTATCTCCAATGTGGTCTGGGTAAAATTCTTTTATTTAAGAATTTCTACGATTCCCTAGTCGAACTCACTTTTAATAAGGACTTACATCAGAAGGTCCCAGTTCCCAGCAAGATTCTCTTTATCTCTGGAAAGAGATCTTGGATTTTCCCCCATGAAGTTGGGAGTTGGATCAGAGTTCAAAATTTTCTCTGAACTGCAATTTATTTTTGGCAGTATTTTCCTTAGTGAAGGTGCACTCTCGCCCGAGTATTCCTCTTACTCAGTGCAGCCTGTTTCTTGCCAAGTTTTCTCAGAAGATTGGTTTTATTCACCAACCGGAGATTCTTGATATACTCCCCTTGAAGTTGACATTCTATAGCTTCCCCAGTGAGGTTCACACCTGTTCTCCCCATAAAGTATGCATTCTCCTACTAAGTGAGGTGTGCACTCTATCTCTCCAATGCGGCCCGCCTATATCAGAGTTTCTTGAAGAGATTCATGTTTACCTATGAGAGATTCCGGTTTGGTATCCTCATGAAGACGACCATCATCCTCAATGAAGTGATTTCTACTCCCTAGTATAAAAATTCTTGTCGGCTTGAATCTTGCGAAGAAAGTTATTCCCAACGAAGTTGATATTATTGATAATACCATCTAAAGATCTTTTTTGGCTCCTCAGTGGAAGAGATAGCTTTATCCGCAGTTGAAGTCAAATTTAAAGGACCTTCCAGATTAACTTGTCTATTATTCCCTAGTGGAGCAAGTTTTCTTTCCTTAGTGGAGTAGGTGTCATATCCCCCAGTGTGGTGTACATGGGAGTGCTAGTCATAACTCTTTCATCCCCGTTGATAGAAGATTTTATTGAGATGTCCTCAATGGAGTTTCTGTCCCAGGATGTTTGTAACTTCCCCAAGTGAAGATTTTTACCCCCCGACGGTGTTATCCTCCTGTGTGGTCTGAGTAGAATTCCCTTTATTTAAGAACTTCTATACTCCCCAGTTGAAGTTATTTTCGTCAAGAAATTATATGCAATAAATTTTCCATCCTCAGCAAAGCTCTCCTTTTTTTAAACAAAATATAAAGAATTTGTTCCCCGGGAAGTTGGGAGTTTGGCCAGAATTCAAGATTTTCTTTGAACTGCAATTTATTTTTGCAGAACTGCTATCCAGGAAGTTACATCCTCAGTGATATCGATCTTTAGAGGTTGGTGGTTCTGAATCTCGGTTCCCCATTGAAGTTCAGATTGCCTTTTCTCTACAGTAGATCAGATGTGCAAGAATAATCATTCGGAAGGTCATTGTCTTCTCAACAGCCAATTATTGATGTGCTTTCCTCGGTGCATTGCTAAACATGCATCGTTACATTGCATCTACCAAAAACAGAAAAAATTCAAACATGCATAAGTATAAGTCAATTATGTTTACTTGTAGTAACCAGATTGTTATGCACTCAAATTTGAATTATCTCCACAGCGATCCTAGGATGATCCTATCATGGTTCCCAAACAAAGTCTATTTTGATCTACCACTAGTCGAGTCTTTGGTGCTATCCATTTCCATAGTGAGTCATGGTTTTCCCTTGCCATGCAAGACCTTGAGTGTCTTACTCGTGTTTTATTTGTCGTTAGAGTGCGACTAAGAGTCGGTGTATAACCTTTCTTCTTTCTTGAATAGTTGAGTATCCATGAATGGTGTGTGGTAATTCAGATAACTTCCACTCTTAAAGAAATTACTCCCTTACTTCAGCCTAAAGGATTTTGTAGTTCTTGCGTATTTACAATCTCTTGAAGTCCAACATGTGTTGGTGTTGTAACCCAAAAGTTTCCCTCCCATTTTTGAATACAATTGATTCAAGACACTTCCTCATGCTCCTAGGGTTTTCAATTACTCAAGACTACTCAAGGAATTGGTCAGACAAACCCTCCTCCTAAGCAGTGGCCTAAAACTATGGTTTTGCTTTCTTCAAAGAAAATTGAGATTATAATACCTAAAATGAGTTTCGTGGGTCATCATGTGCTTCAAAGAATCATCATGACAAGTTTCAAGCCCTACATCACAAGTTTACTCAATCAATTGCTCAGATGATTGAAAATCAACTGTATTGGACAAAAAGTTAATTATGGTAAACATACAGTCAAACTTCAATATTTTTGGTAAACATCAACATTTTGAAATCATATTCATCATTTGATCAAGAGTTATCATGATTCATTAAGAAAACTCTCAGTTCATCAAAAGTCAAAAGTTACCAAAATTAGGGTTTTCTTAAAGAGAAGTCAATTGAACTTTGAACAAGCATAAATTTCACATGCTTCATTAGTTTTTATCAACCAAAACTCATTTTGAAGGAAATTCAGTTCTCTACATCTTTGTCTCTCTAAGCTCATGTCCAAAAAATGCTTCATCTGAGAGATATGGGCCAAAATATTATAGGTCATTTCAAAAGTCAACAAAAAGACACTTTTTTTCAAGGAAACTTACATCAAGATACAATTATTCAAATGAAAAAATTATCATCATAAAGATTGTAGGGGACATCTCGAGCTTTCCAAAAAGTCCAATATCACCTTTATATGATGAAATTTGAGAGAGTTATGATTGGTGCAAGTTGAGCAAATTTTGAGAAATGCATGAAACTTACATTGATCAATTTTGAATATGTGGGCTAATGGACCTAATTTTTTAGGTTCAAACATGTCCATGACATGATGAAAGACCCATAAGTCCACTCATGCATTAACTTTTATTTTCATTTCATTTATTTTATTTTTTATTCAATTAAATACAAAATAAATTAAGTAAAATAGTAAATTATGGACCAAAGCATATGGGCTTGGTATTGAATCAAATTTGAGCCCAATAACCCTTTGACAACCATGCAATTCATGGGAGACAAGAAATGGAGACATGATATTCTTAAAATGGAATGTTTGAAAACATGTTTCATGTGTTTTTGGCAAGGCATTAAACACTTTGTCTTTTCCTCATTTATTTGACCCGTTGAGATTCTCTATAAATACACACAACATGAAGATGCAAAAGATAGACACGAGTTTCCTCCAAAACAAACCCAAACTCTGCAAACTTTTCTTAAAACTAGGGCAGAAACAAGCCCTTATTTCCAGTCCTTCTCCTGGGAGTCTCATGGTTCTGTTCTAGCCCTTAACTCACATTTAAACGCGCCAGAACTAACCAACCAAGTTACTCCGGTTGGTTCATGTTCTTGGATCTCAAATTTTCTATTCAAGCCATAAAAATTGTTTTTGTGCATTGATGTATGTTTGTTATAACATTTAGAAAAAGTTGAGATGATCACATGTGAAGATGCATGCCTCATGCGCTAGATGCCATTAATATGGCACGAGATTTCTTTTTGTTTATATCTCTCTGTCCAAGCAGTATCAGGACAAATGGACACCACCATTGGATTCACCATACCCGAATTAGGTGGATATGGTCTTTTCTTTGTTTCATTCCGTTGTATTTTGCAAGATCCAAAAATCCCCTCATCGGAGAAGACGGTTAAAACCACAAGGCCTGGTGGTTTGACTTGTTTAACCCAAGTCAAGGGCTTGCATGGCCTGATGATCACTTCTAATTCGCCCATTTGAATAATAGGGACCCACCCCCAACGCGCGCATTTCAATCTTTTTTTGATTAAAATATTTTTGATTCAATTTGTATTATATTTGTTTGTTTGCGTTATATGACTGGATGAGAGCGTAGCGCTGCTGGTCAAGGTGAAGGCTTGAAAACATAGGGGCGTGGGTTCGATCCTTGCGTTTGCAATATTCTTGTTATTTTCCAAATTGATGCAGGTTTCACATATATGGTCCATGTTTTACTTTCTAACATAATAGAGCGCCTGGCGCAGTGGCAAGGGAGTGTGTTGTTGAGATCAAGGGCGTGAGTTCAAGCCCCAGCGCCTGCATTCTTCATTAGACAATATTTTTATTAATTAATTAATTAGACATAGGTTTTTTTTTATAATTAATTAAGTGTTTAATTTAGGCTTAAAATCTATTTATTTTATTATTCAAATCAAACCAAAAAATGTACAAAAAAATTAATTTCTAATCTTTTAGATGTTAAGACTTGAAAAAGGAATTTCGCAAACATATTTTTTACTTTTGCCATTTATTTTCTTAGAAACGATTGTATAGGTCGCATAAGTTTTTTTTTGTAATAGGTTAGTGTTTAAATTCCCGCAAAGTTTTTTTAAATATTGTAATTCTCCTGAAGCCATGTAATATCTGTAGGTCTTTACTTTCTCGCATTTTATTTTCACGCTTATACTTTATATTCTCTGTGTATATATATATATATATATATATATATATATATATATATATATATATATATATATATATATATATATATATATATATATATATATATATATATATATATATATATATATATATATATATATATATATATATATATATATATATATATATATATATATATTAGTCAATAGGATTGTATGACAAAATAATAATCAAACGCTAGAAAACCCTAATGCAAGATAAAATAACTGAGTCAACACACTTGCACATTTGAACCTCTAAGGTAACTTCCTTCTACTGCCTTTGGAAAAATAATAGTCATGTCCCTCGAACGTATGTATGCTTTAGCAAAGACCCTCGAATAAAAGATCATATTCCTTGGATGACCCTTGGACATTGCCTTTCGAAAAATGATCTAGTCCCTTACGAAACTGCTAAAGCATCCTTACAAGTTACCTTCAATGATTGTACGATAACCCTTCGCCTGTCCCTTCACATCCAATGATAGGGCTTCCTACTAACTAATGGTACGGATAACACTATCTAAAGGAGAAGGAAAAGTATAAGAAATACCTTGAGTGGGTAGAATACTATTAATCGCTTGCTCACACTTTTTTAAAAAAAAGCATCTCACACAAGCACTTTCAAAGATATTTTCAAAACACTTTGTACGCGTTCTTGAGGACTGATACAAGAATCATTAAAAAGTTTGCCTTACGTTGGCATTTTCAAAATATTTTCAAACACATACAAAAAGAAAATTTTCAAAGTGAGCTAAGCGATTAAGAGCCCGTAGATAACTACGAATGAAAATGGTTCTAACACATTCCCTTTTCATATCCTACCCCCCGAACTCAAAATGATTAAAGGTTTTTCCTGTTATTTTCCCCCATTCCTTATTGGATAAAAGAAAAGTCGGTGGCGAGTCTTGCTAACCGCAACATTTGCGATAAAATTCAAAATAAGTCAGGTCTCCCACCATATTACAGAACTGGCGACTCTGCTGGGGATAATATTAAAAGAGGGGTTACCTTAGAGTCTTAGATCACTTTTTATTTGCTTTATTTGCATTGTATGCTTTATCTTTAAAGGTTTATTGGGTTTCATTACTTGTAAAGATCCTACACCCGGATCTAGGGATGCCTTAAGTAAGTAGGAATAGATCATGGAAACTATACGGTATAGACCTATATGGTTGAAGTGATGGCTACGTTAGTGTGACACTTTGGTTTGTACCGATATTCCTTGAGTCGGTCGAGTATAACATTGGGCTGTTGCGTGGTGTCATAAGAACCAATTGACTTTTAGAACCTTAATTGACCCATCTTGGACATTAGAAGGTAGTGAGATAGCCGGCTTTGGTGTAGTCCGAAGTTGGTTGATACTCGATGCTACGCTCATTGAGATTCGACTCTCAGGTTTTTCTTGGAGGCAAGTCAGTTGTCGTACTAAATAAAGCCTATGAGAAAGATTAGTGATATTGAAATCCCTAGAACCCGGTTACTAATTTAGGACAAGTTGAGCCCACTTAACTCTAATAGAAAAGGGTACTTACCTATGCACCTCATGCAAGCCTTTAAACCTAAGGCTCTTGTTTGATTTGTTTGTGTTTACTTCTTGTCTAAACATGAACATAACATCATGACATCAAAACATCAAAACATTTTCACTAACCATTTAAAGGATCTAGAGATTTATCTTTGTCCTTTGTTGCAGGTCATCGTTTCCGATCGCATAAATACTATCTGAATCAACTTCTTAAGGTCACCTTCCAAGCTTGAGGAGTTAGTCTCAAAGGTTCCCGAAAATTCTAAATTTACCAAAAGACATGGCCATCTACTCAGTTTGGTTACTCCCAGTTTAAAAGACGACATGATGAGTGTTTTATTCCATTTCTTTGATTGTAAGCATCATTGTTTCACCTTCCCGGATTATCAGTTGGGGCCCACAATGGAAGAATTCTCTATGTTACTCGGAGTCCCTTTTCTTGATCAGATACCTTTCACTGGTCTAGAGAAGGTTCCAAAACCTGAAGATATTACAACAGCCTTACATTTGAAACAATCAGACATCATATCTAATTGGGAAACATAAAGTGGAGTTAAAGGTCTTCTTGCTAAATTTATGATAGAGAAGGCTCATTTGTTCCTAGATGCCATGAGTTTTCATGCTTTTGAAGATATTTTTGCTTTTTTGATCTATGGTTTAGTACTATTCCCTAATCCGAACCAACTCATAGATGTGAATGCCATCAAAATATTTCTTACTCATAATCTTGTGCCTACTTTTCTTGGAGATGTTCTGTATTCTCTTCATACTCATTGTAATACGGTGTTAGAACTAACTGGTTTTTATGTTTTATCGCAAATGTTGCAGATAGCAAGAGTTACCACCGACTCTTCTTTTATCCAATAAGGAAAGGGTGAAAATAACAGGAAAGACCTTTTAAGATTTTGAGTTCGGAGGGTAAGTTTTGAAAAGGGAAGGTATTAGCATCCTTTTTACTTGTAGTTATCTATGAGCTCTTAATTGTTTAGTTCACTTTAATTTTCTTTGTGTGTGACTTGTTTGAAAATGTTTTGACAATGCTAGTGTAAGGAAATCTACTTTATAATAACCCTTGTATCAGTCCTCAAGAGTGTTTATAAAGCGTTTGAAAGTAGTTGTTTTGAAAGTATGAGGTGTGAAAATTATTTTAGTCTGTGAGCAAGGAATTAAGGGTATCTTACCCAATGAAAGGTCTTTTGTTATCCGTTTCCTTCTCCATGAGGGATAGTGATATCCATCTCGTTAGTTGGTAGGTAGCCCCATCCATTGGATGTGAAGGGACAGGCGTAGGGTCGTCGTTATGGTCATAGAAGGCAACATATAGGGATACCTTAGCAATTCGAAGGGACTGTCATCATATGTTTGTAGGATACATCGAGGGACACGATCATTTCTCATAGGAAACTTCGAGGGACATCGCGGGACTATGATCTTTATGTTGACTTTAACCGAGGGTTTTTGCTAATGGTATCCCTACATTTGAGGGAAATGACCATTGTTATTCTGAAGGAAACAAAGAGAGGCTACCCTAGAGGTGTCTGTGTGCAAGAGTGATTCAGTTTAGTTATGTTTGTCTTGATTAGGGTGATCTAACGGTTGGTTTTAGATATTGCCATACATGCCTAGTTACTATACAATTATGAGGGAAGCGGTAAATTGCGGAAACTAAAGGTGCGGAAACTAAATCTAACCTATTACAGGGCTTCGAGAAAGGGGGTACAATCCACAAAATCGGGGAAATAATAGTAAACCCTAATTAAAACTATTACAACCCATTAGCAGTTACATAAATTGGGAAAATAATGCGGAAATAATAAGGTTCGCGAAGATAGTACAATAAAGAAAAACGGGAAAGGAAATTGCTTTGTGATTTTTTAATAGAAAAAGATTTGATGTTTAATTTATGGAAAAATTAAAGTGGTGGTAATATAATTAAAACCTAACTATTTATAATTTCTCTTTTTTAGGAAAATAGGCTAATTATATAAAAAAAACTAATGTTAATTATTTTTAGTACAAATTAATTAACAAAAAAAAAACTAAGTCTAATTATTATTTTTTAAAATAAAATTAATTTATTGTATTTTAATTAAATGAAATAAATAAATAAAAAAAGAAAGTATAAAGAGTAAACGAAAAGATTGGGCCTGAAAAAAGTAAATTTAGGGGGCATGGAGAAGCAATTCGCTAGGCCTAAACAGCAAGCCCATGATACCTGCATAATCTAGTGTGGCTTCCAGGGAGGTTTCAATGTGGGCCAGTAGATCAGGGGCGTCCGATTTTATCTTGTGGAGATTTGATGGTGATGAGGTGAGGCGCATGGTGAGTGCATCGTACTGGGTCGCGTAGGATCTGTAAACAAGAAAATATGTGAAAATAAAATACCAGGGGTAGGGATCGAACCTATGCCCTGGTGTACTAAGGGCTTTGTCATGCTCGCTTCTACTGTTGGGGCGGCTATACGTCTGTTTATACAATTGAATTAAATAGTATATAATATATTCCTGATTGCATTGACCAGAGAGGCGTCGAAGCTCTAACTCCAGTCCTATTCTTCGGTGACCTATTTCTTCCAATACCTACAAAATCAAAATTTTAATGGTCCAAAAACGTCCTAAACCCCTAGTTCGACCCTCTTGAATCCAAATATGTGCTTAGTTTTGGCTATAAGTCCCTGTAGATTGAGTTTTGAAGAAAATTCCCTAACACCGTTCATAAATGGAAAACCATGATCCACGTTATAAGCCTCATGAGATGTTTTCAACATGTTCCAAACTTCTTCCTGAACATATTTGAGCAAGCAAAAAACATTAATAACGCATGAAATAAAAAATCTGATTGCAAGAGTGCTTATCAATCGGACTTGATGAGATACCGTGATCTGGTGCTTGAGAGGCTTAGCTATAGACTTGGATCAACTCCTGGGGGTCTCAGGAAGGTGATTTAATACTTGAAATCAACTGAGAATGGCTAGAGACAATGGGTTTCTTTTGCCCTAGTTCTTTAAAAATTTGAGAATTTTTAGGAGTGTGTTTGAGGAATCTTTTTTGTGTCCTTGAGATCTGATGATGTCTTCTATTTATAATGAATGGA